>JASDDO010000026.1:113532097-115932097 GCA_030015575.1 Agapanthus africanus | reverse complement strand
AGCTAGCAAGCTTCTTTCTTCTTGAAGAAGAAGAAAAAGAATATGATAAGAATATTTAAAAAAGAAAATAAAGTCATTCTTATCATATTGGCAACCATGGTTAAGTGTAGAGAATAAACTAAAGTTAAGTAAATGGTTAGGGTTAAGGAAAGAAACAAAATGGTCAAAGTCTTTCAAAGCTTCAAGAAGCTTCAAAGAAAATCCAAAGTTTGCCATCATTTTATTTCTTTCTCAAATGAATAAATAAATAAATGAATAAGTAAATGAAGCAAATGAAACCCTAACCATTGACCAACCATGGTTTAAACCAAACATACACCCAAGTTTGCATGTATCATCAAACATGATACAAACTTGTGCACAAAAATATATCACATATACAATGTGCACAAACAAGTGAGAAAAACATCTTAAGTAAACCAATATTAGTTAATGTAAAGTAATATATCAAATATATAATTATACATTAAATCATTAAATCAATACTTGATTTAACGATCCGGTCATATCGCATATAACCGACTAATATCAATAGTAACAACTTATCGAATCAACACTTGATCCGATAACCCGGCTATATCGCATATAACCGATCAATGTCACAAATCGTGAGAATCGAATACAGTATCACATACTGGTATTATTCTCGGTCCTGCACATATCTCATATGCGCTCCTATTTCATTTCGCTTGAGCCAGAAAAGCTCTGTGTAGGACTCTAAAGACTCGTCAATACGCCGGCAGCAGGTGATGATCATATCAAACACCCACAAGCCGCAAGCGGTCTGCTAAACGTAACGGCCACCCGGGTATTGAGCGATCAGAAGATCGACGAGCAAGCCCGCTCATACTCCTGTGAATCCAACCAGTAACACTTACCGTACAGTCCGGTCTCGTCGTCTGATATGTCGCATATCTCGCCTAAGGGTGGTAAACGTCAGACCCCAATAGCTCGATAAGTCGTGTCGATATGAGGTCTATAACAGTTCAAGAAACTACAGGTGACACTTACCAGTAAATCTCAGCAACCCTGGCCAGGGATTTCCGGTTATAGCCAATCGAACACAGCGCAACATCAACTCCCTATACCGGGAGAGACGAATCCCCTCCTATCGCTCATTGCCTCCATGTGATTCGGGACTATACCCAAAAACCACCGTTTTTCACGCCCTCTTGGACGTGGTAAGGTGGAAATCAAAGCACAGTGGGAATCACACAAGACTCTATGACGATCTCGGGTCAACAGACTACTCTGTACCAGTGTCACCAGAGAACTGCCATCTGACGTAAGGTATAATACCATCTGGGAATTCTCGGCGGGTCCGTCCAGTGTACCCAGTCTCCACTGAGCATCCTATATCATCTCTGATGTCAAACACCAATGGATATGGGATCATCCATTGCCCATCTGTATGGGTCGAGAAGGTATACGCTAGTCTACTCTGGTATATCGATGCCCCGTCTCGATACACCCACGACTAGGGACCTTGAAGGATGTACTTATAAACTACCATATCCCCACTAGTATGATCCACATCATAGTCCAGGTAGTCAAGTACACATCCTAAGGGCTTTACCAACATGTAACAGAGAGACAATCAGTGTACACGTTAAGGTAAAGAGCAACCAGATAGCATACTATCATGTCGAGCAAGAAAGTCCTCCCTATATATGTCCAAGCATCCACTACAATATACATCCTATGTATAGTAATGGCCTCTAGGGCATACATATAACTAACAGTTGCGTCCAAAGATCTTCTCAGGAAATGAGAGTCCTCCTCAGGCTGAAGAATAGGCCTAACGTATCGAGGACGACCTTGCAGCAGCACAGGTATCAGGCATAGCTTGGGTTCGTGTGGCCAAGCTTCAGCTCACGGAAAACGCAAGTGTCTAGTGGAAAGCCGAGGAAAGCCGTTTTATACAACCAATAGAGTGGAAGACGTTTCGCGACCCGTTCGATGCGAAGTTTTTCTCCGAGACTACCCGTTTTGAAATGGAACAACAGTTCATCCACCTACAATAAGGCTCTATGTGGGTAAAATCAGTGGATGAATATGATGACGAATTCATCTTGCTTAGCAGGTAAAGAATTCATCTCAAATTCTATTCCGTAAAACACGTAACTATCCTGATATCAACGTCATATCAGGTTCGCGGCATACCTGATCCCTACCGATAAGATTCGGGCTAGACGATTCTAACAAGACTTAAACCGAGAAATTCAAGTTGTATTAGCCACAGGCGACTATCCAACTCATGAACTCGCTCTTAAGGCAGTGCGCCGTTATGAAGCCGTGGTTGTAGGGTGTTTTTCGTCACCCCATTGAGATAGGAATACGCGCGCGCTTGTCAGGCGTATACTACGAATTCCCCCTGCCTAGGGTAGGCCGAGGTTTATTGATTGTGGGGATCCGAATCTCCGGCAGCCGCGGACTAAGCTGCCGTTAATTACCCATTGCCTTTGGGGCGAGGGAACCTCCGATTAATGGGTTAAAATGGTCATACGAACTCAATGTGCAGTGTACGTGTGTTGTGTTTTGAAAGGGGGGTTTGGATATGTCGGGAGCCACGCAGAGTTTTTTTTCTAACAGGGACAGTGTCGCGGAATATGTGTGTGTAAATATATATACATATGTGTGTATATATATATATGTATATATATATATATATAAAAGAAAGAGGGGGAAAAGGCATCCAAAGGATGCGTGGGGCCAGCACCTTGAGCGCTGTACGCTTAGGTGCTGTGCGCTCAGGCGCAAGCGTGCCACGTGTCAGTACGTGGGCGTTTTGCGCTTGAGCGCAAGCGCGCCACGTGTCGGCACGCGGGCGCTTTGCGCTCGAGCGCAGTGCGCCTTAGCGCAGCACGCCACGTGTCAGCATGCGGGCGCTTTGCGCTCGAGCGCAGTGCGCCTGAGCGCAAGTGTGCCACGTGTCGGTATGTGGGCGCTTTGCGCTCGAGCGCAGTGCGCCTGAGCGCAAGCGCGCCACGTGTCGGCATATGGGCGCTTTGCGCTCGAGCGCAGTGCGCCTGAGCGCAAACGCGCCACGTGTCAGTACGTGGGCGCTTTGCGCTCGAGCACAGTGCGCCTAAGCGCAAGCATGCCACGTGTCGGCACGTGGGAGTTTTGCGCTCGAGCGCTGGGCGCTGGCGAGACAGAGGGACTTTTAGTCTCAGAACCAGAAGCTATGCTTCAGAAAGGAAATATTTATTATATATATATATATATATATATATATATATATATATATATGTAAATATATGGAGTTAAACTCCTAAAATATTTTGGTTGATGAAAGGGGTTCTTCCTCTTCCTCCTCTGTTGGCTGGATCATGATGATCAAGAGATGTGAGATCTAAAAATCTCTCCTTTCTGAGATCTAATGGAAGATCCAAGTTTCCCTTTATGGGTTTTGTGGTGGAAGACTTCTTAGTTTTTGAAAAGAAAGAGTAAAACTCTTGATTTAATTCAAAAGAAATGAGAAGGTTTAGAACCTTGGAGAAGGAGCAGGAGGCACAAAAGATCTCAGATCTAAAATTTTTGTGGAGAGAATGAAAAGTATTCTTATTTTTTATTCATCATCATGTTGCCTTTTATAGGCTTACATATTTACATATAGCCCCTTGGGCTTTACAAAAATGGCATTTTAGCCATCCCATGGCTCATGTGCCATTTCATTTTTGCACATAAGCCACGGGCTTACAAAATATTGGCTTTTTGCCCATTTTGCATACATTCATGTATAAAAAATTACATAAAAATTATTTATTACATGATCTATATTTTAGCATGGTGGAGGCTAGCCGCGGGCTTGACTTGGGCCTGGGCCCGCTTGACCTGGGCTTGGGCCCACCTGGCTTGGGGTTGACCTTGACTTTGACTCGGTCAATGGGGGTGTAAATTTTTACCCCAACAAAGTGCCCCCCATCAATAAATGCACACCACACATTTGAGTTGTGTGCATGAAATTGATGGATCTTGAAGCTGAACTTCGAGGTGGAACATCATTACGGAGGCGAAGCATTATCCCGGGGAGCATGATTCCCGGGGATCGGAGCACTCGCGGAGTATAATTCCAGGGATCGGAGCATCATTCCGATTTGTGGAGCATAATTCCGGGGATCGGAGCATCATTCCGATTTGTGGAGCATAATTCCAGGGATCGGAGCATCATTCCGATGATCGGAGCATGATTCCAGGGGATCGGAGCATCATTCCGATGAGCGGAGCATGATTCCAGGGTTCGGAGCATCATTCCGAAGAGCGGAGCATGATTCCAAGGATCAGAGCATCATTCCGAAGAGCGGAGCATAATTCCAGGATTCGGATCATCATTCCGAAGAGCGGAGCATAATTCCAGAGATCGGAGCATCATTCTAGGGTTCGGAGCATCATTCCGAAGAGCGGAGCATGATTCCAAGGATCGGAGCATCATTCCGAAGAGCGGAGCATAATTCCAGGATTCGGATAATCATTCCGAAGAGCGGAGCATAATTCCAGGATTCAGAGCATCATTCCGAAGAGCGGAGCATGATTCCAGAGTTCGGAACATCATTCCAGGGTTCGGAGCATCATTCCGAAGAGCAGAGCATGATTCCAAGGATCGGAGCATCATTCCGAAGAGCAGAGCATAATTCCAGGATTCGGATCATCATTCCGAAGAGCGGAGCATAATTCCAGGATTCGGAGCATCATTCCGGAGGGCGGAGCATGATTCCAGAGTTCGGAACATCATTCCAGGGTTCGGAGCATCATTCCGAAGAGCGGAGCATGATTCCAAGGATTCGGAGCATCGTTCCAAAGAGCGGAGCATAATTCCAGAGATCGGAGCATCGTTCCGATGGGCGGAGCATAATTCCAGAGATCGGAGCATCGTTCCGATGGGCGGAGCATCGTTCCGAAGGGCGGAGCATGATTCCAGAGTTCAGAGCATCGTTCCAATGGGCGGAGCATAATTCCAGAGATCGGAGCATCATTCCGATGATCGAAGCATGATTCCAGGATTCGGAGCATCATTCCGAAGGGCGGAGCATAATTCCAGAGATCGGAGCATCGTTCCGAAGGGCGGAGCATAATTCCAAGGTTCGGAGCATCGTTCCGAAGGGCGGAGCATGATTCCAGAGTTCGGAGCAGCTTTCCAAAATGGGAGCATAATTCCAGAGATCAGAGCATCGTTCCGATGGGCGGAGCATAATTCTAGAGATCAGAGCATCATTCCGATGATCGGAGCATGATTCCAGGATTCGAAGCATCATTCCGAAGGGCGGAGCATAATTCCAGAGATCGGAGCATCGTTCCGAAGGGCGGAGCATAATTCCAGGGTTCGGAGCATCATTCCGAAGAGCGGAGCATAATTCCAGAGATCGGAGCATCATTCCGAGGATCGGCAGACATTCTGACCGAAGCATGATTTCGATGCAGAGGTAGATTCGTAGGCGAAGTATAATTCCGACAAGGGAGGCAAATATTCCAAGGCAAAGCATTTATTTCGACACGGAGTACATTCTGAGACGGAGCATGATTCCGGCACAGAGCTTGTTGGATGAATTGATTCTGAGACGAAGCATAATTTCGATAGGGAAGGCAGGTACACCGAGGCGAAACATCATTTCGACACGGGGTGTATTTTGATACGAAGCATAATTCCGACGAGGAGGTCGTTATCCCGAGGCGAAGAAAGATTTCGACACGGGGTAAATTCTGGGACGAAGCATGATTCCGCCGCAGAGGTTGTTGGTTTTATTTGATTTGGGTTGACATCAGCATCGCTACACTGGAATATGGTACCGAGAGCAAATCATCATTTGTCATGAGAGGATTTGGGAATTGGTTTTTTTTTGGCTTGGCATCAGCATCGCTACACTAGAATATGGTACCAGGAGCGAATCATCATTTGTGTTTGCTTATTAAGAAACGATGGCTTAGGAGACAGGTTTTAGGTCCCTATCACCTAAGACTTTTCAATTTTGTGAGCCGTAAGGGCTCACAAAGCATTTTCTCCCTACGGGTCGTAAGGATCCCGTAAGTGTATTTTCTCCTTGGGAGTCGTGGGGACTCCTAAGTGTGTTGCTCCTTTGTGAGTCGTAAGGATCACGCGTGGGAATTTTCTCCTCACAAAGTCGAGAGGACCTTGTGAGTGCATTTCATCTCTTTCTCACGAGTTTGCGCCCTTTCGGGTTTTAACAAACTCGCCGGCAGTCCTGCTGTTTTTACTCACGGAGCCCTTTCGGGTTTTCATCCGTGCCCATTTTGCTTGTGGACATACCTTTTTTTTAATTTTTATTTTATTATTTTTGGAGAGATTGGGATTGTTTTACGCCCGTGGATTGTATACGGTTTTGCAGGATGTATGATCCAGACCGTAGGGCCATAAAAATTTTGGGACTTTATAGGCGTCTGCATCGCTGCACTGGAATATGGTACCAGGAGCGACTCATCATTCGCCACGTGGGGATTTGGATTTGGAATTTGGCTGGCGTCTGCATCGCTGCATTGGAATATGGTACCAGGAGCGACTCATCATTCGCCATTGAGGTATGGGATTTGGAATTTGGTTGGCGTCTGCATCGCTGCACTGGAATATGGTACCACGAGCGACTCATCATTCGCTACTTGGGGTAGGGGATTTTGAATTTGGTTGGCGTCTGCATCGCTGCACTGAAATATGGTACCAGGAGCGACTCATCATTCGCCCCTTTTTTCTCTTTTTTTTGTTGTTTTTGTTTTTTTTTTACCGCGATCGCTCTATCATTTCAGCTTTTCTTATCGCAAAGATCGTGATTGCCCCATCATTTCGGCTATTTATTCGCGGTTGCCCTATCATTTCGATTTTATTTCATCTTTATTTTACTCGCTGATTTTTATTGCGAGTTGCCCCATCATTTCGGCTTTATTTTCATCTTTATTTTACTCGCTGATTTTTATTGCAAGTTGCCCCCTCATTTCGGCTTTTCTTTTTTTTTTTCTCCTTTTTATTTAATTTTTTTTATATTCCCAGTTTAACGACTTAGAGGTCGACTGTTCCCAGTTTAATGACGTGGTGGTCGACTGTTTCCAGTTTAATGACATGGTGGTCGATTGCTTTCAGAGAAAGGCAGATGTCTGAAAGAATCGGTTTCACGAAGAACTTCGGTCTCCGTTTGTATGAAATTGGCAGTTACAGCTTGACTGTTTGTTAACACTCCTTTGGACAGTTCTATCTCTCCTGCCTTGTATTGGCTTTCGACCCAATCTTTGAAGATGAAGCAATCCTCAATGGCATGACCTATCACTCTGTGATAGGGGCAGTATTTGGGGTCGTCGGTCCTATTCACTTCCTGCGGTCTTTTTGACTCTGGCAGTTGTAGACCGTTCTTCAGGGCGTCTTTGAATATTTTATGGATTTTGTCCCTTCTGAAGGAATAGACCTTATCCAGCTTCTCTTTCAGTGGAGATTCTCCTCCCTCTCCGAACATTGGCTTCCGAGGCTGGTTGGCGCTAGGCCCGCTCATCCCTTGCTTATTTCGGTTGGCCAAAGTGCTGAAAGATTCAGAATCATCGGAGTTTACGCCTTTGCGATTATCGTCCTTTCGGTTTCTCCAGGACCTATTGTTATTTTGGGAATCCGAGGTGGACTCCTGTTTTGAGCGCTCCAGCATCTGATCTTTCCTGGTCAGCTCTTGGAATGTTTTGAGACCCGCGGTGCATAGAAACGGGGCCATCCAATTGTTGAGATTTCCGACGAGGAGACTGACAGATTAGTCCTGCTCTATCGGCGGTTCGCATTTGACGGAGAGATTGCGCCATCGGGTTATAAAATCCGTGCTGCTTTCGTTGTTCTTGGGCTTGGTCCTTACGAGCTCGGCAATGGTGATCTTATCACCGACGCTCATGAATCTTTGTCGAAACAATGATTCCATTTGGACGAAAGTAGTAACGGAGCTATCCGGTATGCTCGCGTACCAGTCGAAAGCAACATCGGTCAAGGTATTAACGAACTGGCGGAGGAGAAGCGCATCATTGCCCCCAGTATTCCCGCATGAGGCTTTGAAGTGGGCGATGTGTTGATTCGCATTTCCCGTCCCATCGAATCTTCTGAATTTAGGGATGACATAGCCGCTAGGAAACTCTACCAGATCATACTGAGCAGGATATGGTCTCCCACTAATGCTGATATCTTTTTGCACTTCGGCTTCGGCTACCAAGGTTTTGACTTTGTTGGCAACCAAATCCATGATTTTATCTTGAGTTAGCGGGCTACTGTCATCGGTAGCCAAGACATTTGCTGAGATAGGACGTGACTGATTTTCATGCGGTCCGCCCACTTTTGGATTTGAGGGAACGGGCGTCGGCTGTCTCGGGACACCATTTCCCGGTTCATGAGCTGAGCCCTGTGCTTGATTGGGCGGCTGAGAGGCAAGTTGGGCCTAAGCCGTAAGACGACATTTGTCAAGTCGTCGATCTTTGAGTAGAGCTTGGCCATCTCCTTATCTTCGCTTCTGAGCTGTTTTCGGATCTCTTGGAGAAGTTGCTGCTCTGCGGTCTTAGGACGGAAAGTTGGCTCATCTTCGCTTTCCGAGCCTGACTCCTCATGAATCGAGGGCTCTCTCTGCCTATCAGCCTCATCGAGAGGGTTTTCATCATCCAGCGGAGGCGGCTGTTCTTGGGAAGTGGCAACCACATTCAAGCCAGATTGGATTTGAGATGTGGTGGCCCCGTCCTTGCTCTTGCTGTGCGTGCCCACCACGTTGATAGTGTGGATAACATATTCAGCCATCCCCTCATCTTTGGCGGGGTAACCCTGTTCTTCGAACCTCATGAGTTTTAGCCTGGCAGGAGCCTAGCCCTTTTGTTGGCTCTATATCTGAGCCTTTTCTCCCTCAGCTTCTCGATTTTGAAGGCTTGGCGGGCATCCGCTACCCGGGAAGCCATTGTGAGTTGATCAGAGGGGAGCTTAGAGAAGACACCCGATTGAGCAGTGGTCAAGGGCACCGCTGGAGCTTGCTCGGGATGCGTTGTAGCTTTGTTGGTGTTGATGGCCTCGCCCCCAGCTGGGGCCAAGGAAAGTCGTTCAGACACCGACTTACGTTTGGGTTGGGGCACCCTTGAAATCACCACATTTGGTCTCCTGCCTTTCGAGAACGGTTTGTCTGCCACCGGGGCTTGAGGAGCTGGGATGGCGCCAACTGGCATGAACACAATAGAGCCGAATGGTAGCAGCGGCTCCTCCCATTGTCGTCCGAGACTGGCCGGAAGGACCGTCCTAGAGTCTATCCTCATCGTGTAGGAGACGAGAGCTGAATTCATCATCGAAGACATCGTCGGAAGGTGATTGCTTGAAAATCTGCATGAAAAAGCATTATTTTTAGTATAAATACAGGTATGTATATTGATTGAGTTCGCATGAACGCTTAACCTGAAATATGGGAGGAGAGATTGGTCCCACCGGGCGTGTCAGAATCTGTAGGGTGTTTTTCGTCACCCCATTGAGATGGGAATACGCCCGCGCTTGTCAGGCGTATACTACAGATTCCCCCTGCCTAGGGTAGGTGGGGGTTTATTGATTGTGGGGATCCGAATCTCCGGCAGCCGCGGACTAAGCTGCCGTTAATTACCCCTCGCCTTTGGGGCGAGGGAACCTCCGATTAATGGGTTAAAATGGTCGTGAGAACTCAATGTGCAGTGTACGTGTGTTTTGTTTTGAAAGGGGGGTTTTGATATGTCGGGAGCCACGCAGAGTTTTTACGGGAGTCCCGCTACCCGGATAGCGGGCTGGGGGTCAAGGGGGCTAGCAGCCCCCTTGCGGGGTGCGGGGCAGCGCCCCGTTAGAAAATTTTTTTCTAACAGGGACAGTGTCGCGGAGTATGTGTGTGTGTAAATATATATACATATGTGTGTATATATATATATATATGTATATATATATATATAAGAAAGAGGGGGAAAAGGCATCCAAAGGATGCGTGGGGCCAGCGCCTTGAGCGCTGTGCGCTTAGGTGCTGTGCGCTCAGGCGCAAGCGCGCCACGTGTCGGCACGTGGGCGTTTTGCGCTTGAGCGCAGTGCGCTTGAGCGCAAGCGCGCCACGTGTCGGCACGCGGGCGCTTTGCACTCGAGCGCAGTGCGCCTGAGCACAGCATGCCACGTGTCGGCACGCGGGTGCTTTGCGCTCGAGCGCAGTGCGCCTGAGCGCAAGCGCTCCACGTGTCGGTATGTGGGCGCTTTGCGCTCGAGCGCAGTGCGCCTGAGCGCAAGCGCGCCACGTGTCGGCACGTAGGCGCTTTGCGCTCGAGCGCAGTGCGCCTGAGCGCAAGTGCGCCACGTGTCGGCGCTTTGCGCTCGAGCGCAGTGCGCCTGAGCGCAAGCGCGCCACGTGTCGGCACGTGGGCGTTTTGCGCTCGAACGCTGGGCGCTGGCGAGACAAAGGGACTTTTAGTCCCAGAACCAGAAGCTATTCTTCAAAAAGGAAATATTTATTATGTATATATATGTGTGTGTAAATATATGGAGTTAAACTCCTAAAATATTTTGGTTGATGAAAGGGGTTCTTCCTCTTCCTCCTCTGTTGGCTGGATCTTGATGATCAAGAGATGTGAGATCTAAAAATCTCTCTTTTCTGAGATCTAATGGTAGATCCAAGTTCCCCTTTATGGGTTTTGTGGTGGAAGACTTCTTAGTTTTTGAAAAGAAAGAGTAAAACTCTTGATTTAATTCAAAAGAAATGAGAAGGTTTAGAACCTTGGAGAAGGAGCAGGAGGCACAAAAGATCGCAGATCTAAAATTTTTGTGGAGAGAATGAAAAGTATTCTTATTTTTTATTCATCATCATGTTGCCTTTTATAGGCTTACATATTTACATATAGCCCCTTGGGCTTTACAAAAATGGCATTATAGCCATTCCATGGCTCATGTGCCATTTCATTTTTGCACATAAGCCATGGGCATACAAAATATTGGCTTTATGCCCATTTTGCATACATTCATGTATAAAAAATTACATAAAAATTATTTATTACATGATCTATATTTTAGCATGGAGGAGGCTAGCCGCGGGCTCGACTTGGGCCCGGGCCCGGGCCCGCTTGACCTGGGCTTGGGCCCACCTGGCTTGGGGTTGACCTTGACTTTGAATCGGTCAACGGGGGTGTAAATTTTTACCCCAACAGTGGTCAAGAAGAAGGGTAAGACTCAAGCAGCCGAAATCAAACGCCCTGCTATCCAGATGACAGGAGGAGCCTCTTCCAGGCCGACTTTTGCACCCAAAGACCATGAGGATCGTTTAACCGGTCTGGTCCAGATTTCTGTTCCTACTGCAAGAGAACTGGACACTTAGTGAAGGAAACGTGCAAATGGCCTATGTTTAATTTGTAGCGCATCTACTCACGCTATAGGAGCATGCCCATATCGAGGTAACACAGCACCAGCACCTAGAACCACAGTACCAGCTCCGCAGAGGCCAGCTATTTAGACACCTGCACCCCGCCTAGCTCTTCCTGCACCAGCTCCACCAGCTCCACGTAGACCACCTGCACAGCCTCAGAGTCAATTCCATTAGGCATAGAGAAACGTGCATCAAGGGCGGAGATATGTGTCTCCGGCGAGGACGAATGCACCGCAACATCAGGCTTTTATAATGACGGTCGAAGAGGCCGAAGCCACAGGATAAGTCATCACCGGTAAATTCTTCCCATCCTTTCAACCTTTCAATACTTGCACTGTAACATTTCAGAAAATATAAAATATTATTTTTGGAATTTAATATTAAAATAATATATTTCCCGAAAACTGCCCGATTTGCGAAATTGTGGTTTCGAAAAAGGGTATAAATATATACCGATAATTGTGAAATAATTGGAAATTAAAATGATTTATTTAATTAATAATATAACTAAAGGATTTGGCATTTTTAAAATTTATTATATGCAGTTTCGATAAAAACCTGATTAGTGCACTGCTAATCGTGATTAAGCCAAATCCGTGTTTCTACAGTTTTCATGGTTAGTGCACCATGACATGTTACATGTTATTTCATTTGTGTTGTTTTTATTAGGGTGTATGTGTTATTGGTGAGAAAAGAATGGAAAAAGTTGTAATGATGACTTGGAGAGAAAGAGGGGACACAATGATGAGAATAAGCATGGTATGAGAGAGAATGAGAGTGAGAAAGTGAGAGAGAGGGAGAGAGTGCTACCTCATTGTTCCTCTACCATTTCCTTCTTCTTCTTCCTCCTCATCTCCCCCCATCTTCTACCCTCTTGATCCACCCTAAAAACCTTGCCAAAACCCTAAACCCCTTTCACAAAAGTTGATCTCCTCTTCACCCTCTACACATTGGACCAAGCAAAATGGGATTTTGACAACTTTGGGAAGCTAGGGCTGTCTAGAGTGGCCTAAATGAGGTATAGCTTCTTCCATTTTGTTAGTTTTAAGCTTCTTTCTATTCTAGTTTAGTTAGAAGTCGTTTTAGCGTGGAATTGTGAGGTTGGAAAATTCTAGTGAAGGGTTTGGGTGTTTGTGTAGATTTGAGGTGTGTAGTGGTTGTTACAAACCTTAGGGATTGAATTCAAGAGCTGAAATTGAGTGCAGTAACCAAAATAAAAACTTTAGAATTGATCCATGTCGGTTTTGTGAGGATATAGGGTGTGCAGGGAAATCTGGAGCAACCCAGGGAATTTCTGAGCTTAGCAAACAACTCCAGGGACCAAATTAGGGTACTAGGAGACTGCCTTAACGAGATGAACCCCATTGGAGCCTAGGGGGCAGAGGAGGCCGGTTTGTATAGTGATGTGGCCGGCCACTTGGTGGAAATTGGTGTCGGGGTTGATTCAGTAGGTCATATACATCATATACAGCACCCTAGACTTATTTGTGCAACTACTTTTGGCCTGAGTCAAAATCTAGGAGCATTTTAGTGTGATTTTAGCTATGGTTTTCCGTATTTTGTAATGCTAAGTTTTGATGTTTCAATTTGACATTGGTTGTTGGGTGTTCATACATCGACAACAAGGGGTGTTTGGTTGATTTTGTACGCGTAGGCCATAGGTTCTGACCTATGAGCAATGCGCGTACCGTTTTGGATTTCAGAACTTGATTTTAATAGCGTTGCGATATGTGTTGTTATTGTAGATACCTTCGTGTGGATTCCGAGGCGACGGATCATGGCGTCATCAACTTCGGCAAGCGAAGACCAAGGTGAGTAGATCTATATCTACCGGGGAAGTCGGGTGGATGGCGTATAGCACCCCCGCAAAGTTTTGATGGAAACTGATTTATAGAATATGGTTAAGGAAACTTAGATTTAGAAACTAGGGTTAAAGTTAAATGATAGTTAGTGAAACCATATTAGAAACTTAGGATAGTTAGAAGTGATATAATACGGCTAATATGTGATGACGGTATTTGAGGATGATGTTTGACGATATTGCCGTTTAGGATACTATAGGACTAGATAGTCGACGTAGATGTGTCATCCGAACCATACATATTTTCTAAACTAAAGAATTGTATGCATCTTTTAAACAGATACCTTGAGGGACGTTACGGAAATTCAAATGATATCTTTTACTTAAAAGCACCGTAACCCCTATTTTCAAAACTACGATTCACTTCTTTAAAAATCTGATTGTATGGTTCGGGTGTGTATGTTAGATTAGATACTTATACTTTTAGTGGAGATAGAATGTTTATGTAAACTCAATTTGATGTGAGGTATAAATGCAATGAAAGAATATAAGACGGATATGATGATATGATGATATTTTGGTATACGGATGCGAGTCGATTAAAATGGTTGATACCTTGTCTGTCCCCTGATATGAGATCGTTATGGATGTGACCTGGGACATATATATATAGATATAGATATATAGAATGTTGTGAATCATGGATGATAGGCCGTACGTGATATTGTGAGGCTAGATGCTGATTGATAGATTCACCGACTCGGTCATGTTAGATACGTATATCCGTCAGCATTTGCATATAATTTACCTTATGCTTCATTCATATTATTCGCATTGCATTACTTATACTTGTGCTAAGTACACCTGCACCATTATCGATGATGCGTATGTTACACTTACACAGATTTGCCGTCTCACACACTTCATCATCGATAATAGCCATGTCACTACACAGTAGAATTGCTGCATCATGATATGACTCTTCGCATAACATACTTGTATGTATATATATCTTTATGCATTCATGCCTACATACATACTTATTGCACATACATAGACGATATTGCATTTGACTTTGGAGAAATTAGGAACCACGGGATATATTTAAAAACTGGAATCATTTTAAAAGAGCGGTTTTCCCTTAATATGTCATATTACTGTCCCATGTTGCATGATATATGGAGATGCTTACATTTCTATCATGTGTCGCATACATCATGCTTTATGATTTTACGCATTGAGATATGCTATTTTCATGAGATTTCTAGATTTGAGAACCGTGGCGATTTCAAAAGAAAGCATGTACTGTTTTAAAAACCCGGTTTCTCTTGATATGATATTTCAGTACGTCCACCAAGTGTTTTCTCGGTTATGAGAGCGACATGTGAAACCCGATTAGAGGAGGCGGATGAGGCCGATTGCGGGTACATGGTGGACCCGGTAAGGTACCTCGGGACAAGAAGCTCGAGGTGTAGACAATGAGCCTAGCAGGGGAGCACTACCTACCGGTGATTGTATTTGGACTCGGCGGTTATCCAGAGAATACCGACCGGAGCAGAGAGATGGATATGAGGGCCGACCAGGGTGTGCGGTGCCTGAGACATATGAGGATTTACGTGTCGATGCTGGATACGGGTTTCATGATGTTTTCGAGTGTCGAGGTTGGACACTCCAGTTCCATGATTTTGATGTCTTGTGAGGGACACATGTTGATTTATATCCTCATATTTTCATGAATTTGTTTTTATGATATTTACATGCATGATATTGTTGTGTCATTGGTTGACACGTGGACGAGATCCACATGCATACATACATTGATCATATGGTTGGACGAGATCCACATACATACAGACATTGATTATTTGATTGGATAATATTAGCATACTTATAGACTTGAGTTATTGTTGGCACATATACGATCCGTTCACCCTAGATATCATAGTATTACCTTCATGATATAGTTGACCTAGGAGTCGTTGTTTATTCGATTTCTACTTGTTGATATATTTCTATTCACGAGTTGGCAACTCACCCCAGTTGTGCCACAGTTCTTACAGGTAGACCGCATGGATCAGTAGCGGCTTCGCTGGCACACAGTTGCATTCGGGTGTTTTGCATTGGTAGGTGGGACATTTGTATCGTACCCACTCTTATATTTTCTATTTCATATTGTATCTAGTCAACTCCATCAATAAAAATTAGTAAATTGTATAAGTAATAAGACTTAGTGGGATTGTGGTTGCGAGACTTAGGGCGAGGGGTTTTCCGCTACTTGTGGTTTTTATGTCTTGTTTTTCTCTATCTTTTGTGTTGATCTTCGCCGTTGGGCGTCGTATACTTATTTATATTGTCTTGAATGGTTGTGATCTGCCGTTTAATGAAAAGCTAGCTCCCGCTTGGGGATGCCTTTTTTATCATCTTGCATTATGGTTTTGGATCAAAATATACAAAGGAGGTGCTGCCCAAATTTAAGGACAAAACACGTTTTCAAACTAGTAAATTTCACTTGAATTTTTATATTCCTTTTCTATGCATTAAGAAAACTTGATTTCATTATACCTTTATTTCAAAACTTCACCTCCTTTATTTTCTTAAAAAGCTTTAGATTTCTGGGTTTGAACTTACTTGAATTACTTTATGCCTCTAGACGTTGCGTGATTTAAGTGCTGGTCACGAGCTAATATTTCGGGTCGTGACATAGTTGGTATCAGAGCCCTAGGTTTAACCTTGGTTCGATTCTAGGTTTGACTATGCAGAGTCTAGAGCGGGTATGTATTTCGGAACCTAGGCTTGACCTTACGGAACTTAGACTTGAACGGGGGGGGGGGGGTATTAGACCCAAACTTTCGTTTCATAGGCTGACCCTGATTGATGGAGTAGGTAGCTTGAGTAGAGTGACGTACCATACGTATGTTCCGCGGTATATTTACGATACGATACTCCACTTAAGAAACCTTAGGATGTACATATTTTTGAGACTTATGATTCTCTTCATACCCATGATTTTACATCCATTTGAGATCCTTGATTCTATTCGTTTCCATGATCATACTCTCATTGATGTTGTTCCTTCTTATGATCATGTATCCATTCTGGATCTGTCGTTTCCTTTCATGCCATTGATCTGCTTCTTCAATACTCGATTGAGATTCCTGTCACCATGGTTTGAGCGCAGATTGAGCTGCTGCCAGTGATGCGGTCAGGGCAAGCTCGTCTGGTATGAGGACTGACCATCGTGTTTTCTGGTGACACTGGAACGTCTCGAGTTAGTTTTTATGTTGTGACCTCTCGGATGAGGCGAGTGATTGGCGTTGCACCGGATAATCGGGCCATTGATAGAGCTGCCAGTTGCTAGAGGACTGTTGATGTACAGCGTACATCATAGATTGTGATATCCCCTACCGTGCAGACAGATGACCCAGCTGTTGCTGAGATTGATAGGATGCCGCTTCCAGAGCTTACGAGCTGAGATCGCCGGAGCTTCCAGGCAGAGATGCGACAGATGATAGCTAGTCTATCCCGAGTTGAGAGACGAAGGTGATACGTCAGATTGATGCGCCGACGCAGGGCCAGTTGATTTGAAGATTTTCAGTGTAGAGAGTATTACTCAGATCTAGAGCAGACCAATCCAGAGATGACCGTTGATGTATTGTCTTTCCTGGAGGATTGAGGCATTGTTTAGCATGCGGACAAAGGGTATTCGCATGTTGCCTAGAAGAAGTTAAAAAGTTCGAACGAGTGTAAGAAACCCATTTTTTCCCAAGTTTAAAGTGTTCGGAGGAACATGTAGGTAATTCTGTGGACCCTCTAGAAAAATGAAACCCTAACTCGATATGATGACCATGGAACCGCTTTTGAACCTTAGGATTTGCGGCAGTTTAGCGGTGCCATCAGTGAGGCTTGGGTTTGCCCTTCTACGGCTGGTCCAGAGGTACTGTGGTATGTACCAGATATTTTAGACTGTGCTCAGGTGTTGAGCTTTCGGGAAATTTTGGGACCTTGATGACTCGATCAAAAAGTTTGACGTCGTCCGGATATCATATGATAAGAGACCAGTAAGCTGACCAGCTTCGGATAGAAGACCCCATCCAGATGTGTCATGAGTTTATCAAGGACGGACGAGTATTGAGTATTCCTCCGATGGTTGGAACGAGTTCCGGAGGACGTGTTCGGCCAGATATCTTCTACAGAGTGATGAAGATACCAAGTTTGTGACTTCAAGTCCGTGTGAGAGAATCCGGATTGACCGTGGCCGAGGACAGTTGCAGCGTGCAGATAGCATAACGTGACGTCAAGATGGACGATGATAAAAACGAGCGGAACCAGAGTTTCGTGTGAGATGCTGGCGAGCTTTTGTTACTCCCCGTTGATACCGGAGGATCTGATATACATACAGAGGCGTTGGGATGTGGCCAATTCCCTAGGAAATGTTGTGGTGAGGACGCAGATGTACAGAGAATGAGGAAGGATTATGTAAGGGTACCGGCCTCCGTACAGTTCGGCATAGGCGAGATCGGAAAAGACCTTGAGAAGGATTCCTTCCAGGACACTGCTACAATGAGATTTGCACCCAGGATCAGTTGTGTCGCGAGTATTCAGAGGGCCAGAGGCCGACGCCAGTGACGTGCTGCCTTACGAGTGGTCGTGATGATTGACCGAGAAATGACCAGAGAAGTGCCAGAACGGAATCGTCCCCGTTAGCACACCTGACTGGGCCGATGAGCCGATGAATTGCGAGATTGGTAAATCCACAGAGGAATGAAGACCTAGAGACAGAAGACGCCAGACCGTGAGCAGGAGGCAAGTGGATATTCTTGTTCTGCCGGTTTTAGGCTCACCGATTTATTCTTCGACGTTGTAGGAGGTGTACCTCGATTTCATTTGTTGCGATTTGCGTTTGTGATCCGAGTATCACACTTATATCGCTTTGGTTTGAGTTTTGATGATTGAGTTTCATGATATTGTTTTCGTGCACCATGGCTACACCTGCTGGGTATTTATATTTTGGGCATAGTTATTGCACTGGATATATATTTTATACACCGTTGTGTCGAATTGCGATTTATGCATACCTATTGCATTTGATGTCGATTTTGTATCTTCGTAGCATGTGTTTATGATTTCATGGATTTCATACGGATGATGTGATTTTTGCACTCGGTATAGCTCACATGTGCTTGTAGTGCATTGATACGGATTTGTGCTCATAGTTGCACACGTTTTTTATTTATATGCCTTGGTACACTCGGTGTCGTTCTTATACGCATTTGAGTTATTCATGTGATTTTCGTGCCTTGGTTGCACCCGATTTATGTCTTTGAGTATTTGTGTTGCCAGGTTTTTGTTTTCGTGCGCGTTGGCACTGGCCATTCATTTTCGTGCATGCTACTGCACTATATGCTTTTACGGACCGACGCGCTTTGGTTGGATTTTTGCACATATTAGGCGCATGATATGAGATGTGGTTTTGTGCACACTGGATGCACTCAATTGGGATTTTCATCCATGCATGTTAGTTGCACCGGATGCACTCTAGATGCACTTGATATCATTGTCGTGCACACCCGTTGCACTGAGTTTTGCTTTTGTTCATATTGTGGCATTTGTATTTGGATTTGATTTCCGTGCGCACCAGACGCACGCGATTGTTGGATACGCCTTTTGAGGCTGATTTTGCTTTTGAGCACCTTGTTTTCATATTGGGCACTATATTGTGTAGTAGCCAAACAGGACTGATCTGAGGACAGTACCTGAGAACTTTGCATACATTAAAAGATTACCAAGAGGGTTTTCAAAAGGAGCTATAGTCTTGCTATTTCCTACGTGTCCGTGAGCGACACGAAAGTTTATAAAGGAAAACCTTTTGGGATATTTTGAAAACGGCGGGACGTGTATTTAGGAAAACATATATGGACATATATTATTATTTTAAAATTAGCGTCCGTCACTTATGCCGTGAGTTATAAATTCACGCGACGATTTAGAAAAGATTTTTGCATGAGTTTTATTTAGTTCTTGAAAGTTTTCCAAGATGCGTACTATACACGTATTATAGTATTTGACTAGTGTATATTGGATTTCAGTAGTGGATTTTGAGATCTGTATCTCTATTGTAACTCCGAGGATATGCGTGCGAATCCGATAATTTTTGTGACGCTTGACAGAGTTCGATTTTGAGTTTTGTACTCATTTTCATGCGCACTTGACGCGCTGTGTGTTTCTGCATCTTCCGTGATTTCGGAGCCTCGTTGATTTGAGCTGATTATTGAAATGTTTTCGATTTGGGGGATTTAAATTTAAATTCGGGGACCGAATTTCTTTAAGGGGGGAAGATTGTAACATTTCAGAAAATATAAAATATTATTTTTGGAATTTAATATTAAAATAATATATTTCCCGAAAACTGCCCAATTTGCGAAATTGTGGTTTTCGAAAAAGGGTATAAATATATACTGATAATTATGAAATAATTGGAAATTAAAAGATTTATTTAATTAATAATATAACTAAAGGATTTAGCATTTTTAAAATTTATTATATGCAGTTTCGATAAAAACCCGATTAGTGCACTGCTAATCGCGATTAAGCCAAATCCGTGTTTCTACAGTTTTCATGATAAGTGCACCATGACTTGTTACATGTTATTTCATTTGTGTTGTTTTTATTAGGGTGTATGTGTTATTGGTGAGAAAAGAATGGAAAAATGTGTAATGATGACTTGGAGAAAGAGGGGGGACACAATGATGAGAATAAGCATGCTAGGAGAGAGAATGAGAGTGAGAAAGTGAGAGAGAGGGAGAGAGTGCTGCCTCATTGTTCCTCCACCATTTCCTTTTTCTTCTTCTTCCTTATCTCCCTCCATCTTCTACCCTCTTGACCCACCCCAAAAACCTTGCCAAAACCCTAAACCCCTTTCACAAAATTTGATCTCCTCTTCACCCTCTACACATTGAACCAAGCAAAATGGGATTTTGACAACTTTGGGAAGTTAGGGCTGTCTAGAGTGGCCTAAATGAGGTATAGTTTCTTCCATTTTGTTAGTTTTAAGCTTCTTTCTATCCTAGTTTAGTTTAGAAGTCGTTTTAGCGTGGAATTGTTAGGTTCGAAAATTCTAGAGAAGGGTTTGGGTGTTTGTGTAGATTTGAGGTGTGTAGTGGTTGTTACATACTTTAGGGATTGAATTCAAGAGCTGGAATTGAGTGTAGTAACCAAAATACAAACTTTAGAATTGATCCATGTCGGTTTTGTGAGGATATAGGGTGTGCAGTAAAATCTGGAGCAACCCGGGGAATTTCTGAGCTTAGCAAACAACTCCAAGGACCAAATTAGGGTACTAGGAGACTACCTTGACAAGATGAACCACATTGGAGCTTAGGGGGCAGAGGAGGCCGGTTTTTATAGTGATGTGGCCGGCCACTTGGTGGAAATTGGTGTCGGGGTTGATCCAGTAGGTTATATACATCATATACAGCACCCTAGACTTGTTTGTGCAACTACTTTTGGCCTAAGTCAAAATTTGGGAGCATTTTAGTGTGATTTTGGCTATGGTTTTCCGTATTTTGTAATGCTAAGTTTTGATATTTGAATTTGACATTGGTTGTTGGGTGTTCGTACATCGACAACAAGGGGTGTTTGGTTGATTTTGTATGCGTAGGCCATATGTTCTGACCTATGAGCAATGCGCGTACCGTTTTGGATTTCAGAACTTGATTTTAATAGCGTTGCGATATGTGTTGTTATTGTAGGTACCCTCGCGTGGATTCCGAGGTGACGGACCATGGCGTCATCGACTTCGGCAAGCGAAGACCAAGGTGAGTAGATCTATATCTACCGGGGAAGTCGGGTGGATGGCGTATAGCACCTCCGCAAAGTTTTGATGGAAATTGATTTATAGAATATGGTTAAGGAAATCTAGATTTGGAAACTAGGGTTGGAGTTAAATGATAGTTAGTGAAACCATTAGAAACTAAGGATAATTAGAAGTGATATAATACGGCTAATATGTGATGACGGTATTTGAGGATGATGTTTGACGATATTGCCGTTTAGGATACTATAGGACTAGATAGTCGACGTAGATGTGTCATCCGAACCATACATATTTTCTAAACTAAAGAATCGTATGCATCCTTTAAACAGATATCTTGAGGGACGTTACGGAATTTCAAATGATATCTTTTCCTTAAAAACACTGTAACCCATATTTTCAAAACTGCGATTCGCTTCTTTAAAAATCTGATTGTATGGTTCGGATGTGTATGTTAGATTAGATACTTATACTTTTAGTGGAGATAGAATATTTATGTAAACTCGACTTGATGTGAGGTATAAATGCGATGAAAGAATATAAGACGGATATGATGATATGATTATATTTTGGTATACGGATGCGAGTCGATTGAGATGGTTGATACCTTGTCTGTCCCCTGATATGAGATCGTTATGGATGTGACCTGAGACATAGGTATATATATATATATAGAATGTTGTGAATCATGGATGATAAGCCGTACGTGATATTGTGAGGCTAGATGCCGATTGATAGATTCACCGACTCGGTCATGTTAAATACGTATACCCGTCAGCATTTGTATATGATTTACCTTATGCTGCATTCATGTTATTCGCATCGCATTACTTATACTTGTGCTAAGTACACCTGCACCATTATCGATGATGTGTATGTTACACTTACACAGATTTTCCGGCCCACACACTTCATCATCGATAATTGCCATGTCACTACACAGTAGGATTGCTGCATCATGATATGACTCTTCGCATTACATACTTGTGTATATATATCTTTGTGCATCCATGCCTACATACATACTTATTGCACATATATAGACGATGTTGCATTTGACTTTGGAGAAATTGGGAACCGCGGGATATATTTAAAAACTGGAATCATTTTAAAAGAGCGGTTTTCCCTTAATATGTTATATTACTGTCCCATGTTGCATGATATACGGAGATACTTACATTTCTATCATGTGTCGCATACATCATGCTTTATGATTTTACATATTGAGATATATTGTTTTCATGAGATTTCTGGATTTGAGAACTGTGGCGATTCAAAAGAAAGCATGTACTGTTTTAAAAACCCGGTTTCTCTTGATATGATATTTCAGTGCGTCCACCAAGTGTTTTCTCGGTTCTGAGAGCGACATGTGAAACCCGATTCGAGGAGGCGGATGAAGTCGATTGCGGGTACATGGTGGACCCGGTAAGGTACCCCGGGGCAAGAAGCTCAAGGTGTAGACGATAAGCCTGGCAGGGGAGCACTACCTACCGGTGATTGTATTTGGACTCGGCGGTTATCCGGAGGATACCGACCGGAGTGGAGAGATGGATATGAGGGCCGACCAGGGTGTGCGGCGTCTGAGACATATGAGAATTTAAGTGTCGATGCTGGACACGGGTTTCATGATGTTTTTGAGTGTCGAGATTAGACACTCCGGTTCTATGATTTTGATGTGTCGCAAGGGACACACGTTGATTTATATCCTCATATTTTCATGCATGTGTTTTTATGATATTTACATGCATGATATTGTTGTGTCATTGGTTGACACATGGACGAGATCCATATGCATACATACATTGATCATATGGTTGGACGAGATCCACATACATACAGACGTTGATTATCTGATTGGATGATATTAGCATACTTATAGACTTGAGTTATTGTTGGCACATATACGACCCGGTCACCCTAGATATCATAGTATTACCTTCATGATATAGTTGACTTAGAAGTCATTGTTTATTCGATTTCTACTTGTTGATATATTTCAATTCACGAGTTGGCAACTCACCCCCGTTGTGCCACAGTTCTTACAGGTAGACCGCATGGGTCAGTAGCGGCTTCGCTGGCACACAGTTGCATTCGGGTGTTTTGCATTGGTAGGTGGGACATTTGTATCGTACCCACTCTTGTATTTTCTATTTCATATTGTATCTAGTCAACTCTATCAATCAAAATTAGTAAATTGTATAAGTAATAAGACTTGGTGGGATTGTGGTTGTGAGATTTAGGGCGAGGGGTTTTCCGCTACTTGTGGTTTTTATGTCTTGCTTTTCTTTATCTTTTGTGTTGATCTTCACCGTTGGGCGTCGTATACTTATTTATATTGTCTTGTGTGGTTGTGATCTGTCGTTTGGTGAAGAGCTAGCTCCCGCTTGGGGATGCCTTTTTTATCATCTTGCATTATGGTTTTGGATCAAAATATACAAAGGAGGTGCTGCCCAAATTTTTAAAGGACGAAACACGTTTTCAAACTAGTAAATTTCACTTGCATTTTTATATTCCTTTTCTATGCATTAAGAAAACTTAATTTCATTATAGCTTTATTTCAAAACTTCACCTCCTTTATTTTCTTAAAAAGGTTTAGATTTCTGAGTTTCAGCTTACTTGAATTATGTTATGCCTCTAGACGTTGCGTGATTTAAGTGCTGGTCACGAGCTAATATTTTGGGTCGTGACATGCACATTGTTATACTTTCCTATATACCTAAACGCAACCTCATCCAACTTAGATACTATACTAGTAGCCACCCTTCCTACACTCGCACTTTTCGACTCTAGAGCTTCACATTGCTTCATGTCACAACGGTTCATGAGAACGCACGCAATTCCCGTCAAGCCACTCGTTTCGAGCTAGAATGTCAGTTCCGGGAATGGAGTCTTGAAGGAAACTTTAAGATATGATCAGTGTCCAGTTGTAGTTTGCGGCCGAGAATTTTACGCAAATTTCAAAGTGCTGGACACACCAAATTTCGACGTTGTGTTGGGAATGGATTGGCCGGGAGTATTTTATGCTACCATTGATTGGCATCAAAAGAGGGTAGTATTTAAGATACCGGATCACCCAGTCTTTTATTTCAAAAGTAGAGACAGAATCTTGGAACCAGGAGGCTTCCGTGCCAAGTCAAAGAATGATGAAGTGTTATCCTACCAGCTGAAGAAGAAAAGCCTGAAGTAGTTCGAGAGTTCGAAGATATTGTCCTGAAGACATATCATGTTTGCCTCCTAATCGAGCTCTTGAATTCAGTATTGATTTATAACCTGGTGCACAACCTGTAATCAAAGCACCATATTGACTAAGTCCGAAAGGATTGAAAGAAATTCATATTCAGTTGGACGAGCTTATGAAGAAAGGTTGGATCAGACCCAGTATCTCAAGTTAGGGATCTCCGGTATTACTAGTGAAGAGGAGGAAGGTTCCTACCGGATGTGCATGGATTATCGAGCACTGAATGAAGTAACGATTAAGAACAAATATCTGCTATCTCACATTGATAATCTTTTCAAACAGTTAAGTGAATCTTGTGTCTTCTCAAAATTAGATCTTCGTTCAGGATATCATCAGGTGAAGGTCAAGAAGTCCGACATTCCGAAGACGGCTTTTAGGACTCGTTATGGCCATTATGAATATCTCATAATGCCATTTAGAGTGACCAATGTACCCGTCATTTTTATGAACCGGATGAACCAAGTTTTCCGATAATACTTAGACAGGTTTGTTGTTATCTTCATTGATGACATCCTGGTGTATTCAAAGAATTGGAAAGAGCACGCTGAGCACTTAAGCATTGTTCTGGAGATACTACGACAACACCAACTCTACGCCAAATACAGCAAATGTGAATTTTGGCTAGATCAAGTCAGATTTCTCGGACATATCATTTCAGACGGAAGAATCTCTGTAAATCCAGCTAAGGTGTTAACTGTCAGTGAATGGCCGACACCAAAGTCAGTCAAAAATATAAGAAGTTTTCTGGGCTTAGCAGGATATTACTGTAACAACTCTATTTTTAATGTACAAAGAATTGATTTAAATTCAATGTATACTTAGAGTATTTATTGTTGCTGATATCTCTTTAAGTATTTATTTCACTCCATAATTACAAGAAGGAGCTTGTAGCTCATTGGTAATACCTTGCACTGCTGAACCAAGCCACCAGAGTTCAAATCCCTTACCCTACATTATTTTTAATATTATTTTGTTTTTGATTTTTTAGAATACCAACAGTTACACGTGCGTTTCCCATAAATTTCCTTCTACATATGAAAAGTTAAATGCACCAGAAGCCACACCCGACGACCCCACAGCCCCCCACTACCTGACTCGGCCCGAGTCGGCCGGCGGACCAGCCGACTCAGGCCGGCGCCGCCGGCCGGACTCGGCCAGACGGCCGAGTCGCCAACATAGAAGTTAGGTATCTTTTCTTGGTCAACCCCCCTGCATACTTTAAATATTTGGATAGGTTACAGAGAGCCCATTAACCCCCATTTACTCCATTTTTTAATGATTTTTTATATAATTTTTATATTTTTTTTAATTAAAAACCCTAACCCTAGCCTAACCCTATAAATACACCCCATACTCTCTACCCTCTCATCTTAAATTTCTGAGTCCACTCTCTCAAAATTCCAAGAGAAATTTGGTACTTTTGAAACGAGCGAAAGGCGAAGTGCTGACGAAATCGACGGCGAAATTCCGGTGATCGTGCTAGGAACTCTCAACGACGAATCGACGCACCGGCAAACCCTCTACTTCCCTCTCACTTTCTAGTGTTGTCCAAACCCGTAAGTCCCCCTTTCTATCTTTCTTTTCTTTCATAAAAATACGAATTTACAAAACCCGACGGAATCGGAACAAATCTGATTTCCGATTCGGTTTTCTATAAAATCTCACTTATCACCAATTCCATCATGCTTAAACATCTCATTGTTGACTATTAAACACTTAACAAATAATTTGAACAAGTTTCCTCACATGAAATGATAACTTTTGCAATATATCGTATTTTTTTCACTTAAATACCACAATGTTTCGTTTTCACATTTAAACCCTTTAACATTGCTATACCTTAAAGTAGATCACGAGGTAATGACTTACCTCCTCACACACTCATATGCAAACATAACACGCTACCTTGAAAACTTAGAATACGATAAAACAAGATTTTACATTTAAATACCATTTTCTTAATAAAACCTTTTCTAAAAGTTTTAGGTTTGTTACACTTTTAAGACAAATATCTTTTAATAGAAAAATACGATATGTTGTGAACATCGATCATTTATTTAAACCTTACTTTGTGGTGTTTAGGCTAGGCAAGTGAGCAAAGGTAACTTTAAAAGGCTCGTCTCACGATTCGTGAGCGGATCCCTCCTTTCCTTATTTGTACTTACTTGGCCACAATTGGCGGTGAAGAGGCGATTTGAGGCTTCTAACGACTTGTCGTTTAGACCATTTAGAAATAGGCTAGTTGGCGTAGGAAGCCCTAGAATCTAAAATATGGAAAATTTACACCTTTGCAAATAAATACCTTTTACCTTATAAAACCGTTTTCTAAAAGATTAGTATTATAAAATCTTTGCAAAGCGCCACTACAACCCACCTTTGGGGAACCCGTTAGGGGTAGTACGGTTTATCGTGCACTCTCGGGCTTAGTAGTGCGAGATTCAGACCTCCGCAAGAAACATTCGGTCTCGAAAGGTTTAAAATACGACATCTTAAGAAAATGAGATTTTTGGAATATAAAATATTTATTAAAATTATTTTTGTATAAATATATGTATATTTATCATTTAAATATCTATTTTGTTATAATATAAATGTTCCACCTTTTTCTAAAAATCACAAGAATAAATTTTACATTAAAATACCATGAACTTCAAATAATCAATATTAAAGATAAATACCCTTATTTATAAAACTAGGATATTTTCACTAGAAAGGCCACAATATAAAATCCACTCTCATTACAACTCTAAAGACGAATAATGAATATTTGAGGTGTATCTTGAAAACTATACAAAAGTATTTTTACATAAAACCCCCTCAAGTTTTATAAATTACCCTAAGGACCTTAGTAATTATAGAACTTCGATTTACATTTCTACTGTCCGACTCGGGTTTGAGTCTGATTAATCTGACTTGAATATGATTCAAGTCAATCTCTAAATTTATAATATTACAATTCAACATGAACACACGAATCCATGAATTCAGTTATCAATCTATTCAACTTGACTGAACCAAACCATAGATATACTTTCCATTTACATGAATCCAGTTTACATCCATTACATCCGTTACTGATATCCTGGTTTCGGTCAGTCATTCAAATATACAACTTATACAATACAATATAACAATACAATCAAAACACTACGGGGTTTAAGGGGTAGATTGGTACGGAAGGTGTTAAAAGTGGCACGAGACAGTAAGATTAAGACACCTAACATAAATCCTGTTGTTGTACCGTGGCATAACGGTTCCTTGTACTTTCAGTTTGCCCTGGTCTCTAGCATATAGAGACCCCTCTCGTATACACTGGCATCCTTCTGTACCAAACTACAAACAATATCGTTAACACAATATTCTACAATATTATACAACTTTAAAAGATACATTCTTATTCTGTCTTTTCTATTTCTCCCTTAACTTTGGGACTTACCGAGCTACCTGTTCGCTGACGACATTCTATTTCTTTCTTCTTTGAATGTCGTCAGGTGATCTGGACACAGTAGAGATCGAGCCCACCAGTGAAGACTTGGATCAGTTTCTAGAAGACCCCGAGCTCTAGACATTGTACCTTTTCTATTTAGTATTTTCATTTCCTGTTATGTCATTGTTTAGGCATCGCTTTTTATTCCAGTTGTATTTACTTTTCATGCATTGTACAAAGGAATGTTAATAAATAAAGTTGTTGTTATTTTTTATCTCTTGTCTCTTATGATTATCTTTATATTGCTTAGATACGCTTAGTGTATTAACTTCACAGTAAATACGTAGCGGACCTCGTCACGTCCCCTTCGCCGTATACTGGGAAGCTGGTGCACAGTACACGGAAAGAGTCCAAACGACGAACAGTGGAATCACACGGGTTAGAGGTCCTCGCTGGGTCGTCGAGATCGTCGACGGCGTCAGAAGATCAGCGATCTACAGTAATAAAAAGATTCTTACAGAGAAGAGAGTAATGCACACTAGAAGAAAAAAAGAGACATGGAATAAGAGAGGAGGTACGAGAGAGAGATAGAGAAGGCTTACTGGTTTGGACTGGTGACACACGAGAGACGAGATGGCGGCGTGAGATCGTCGGAGCTCTGGCCAGAGAACGTGTAGGGGTGTGCAGGTCTCGGCAGCTAGGGTTTGGAGTCGGTTAGGGTTTGGTTTTGATGTGGGTTCTGGTGTTCGGGTAAGGCAGAGGAGAGGAAGAGGGGGAGAGGAAGGCGATGACGGCGAGGTGAGGGAGTCGGCGGCGAAGCGAGGGGCTGAGGTTGTTGGGTAAACAGTGGGTGTGTGCAGGGAAGAGTGGAAAGAAAAAGAAGATGAAGACGAGGAGGAGGATGAGAAGAGGATGAGATGGAGATGGTGACGAGGCATAGGAGGCGGCTAGGGTTAGGGTTTGAGAAGGCGACGAGGGTTGGATGGGTTTCTTTTCCCGTTCTCGTGCATGGGGTTTTTAAAGGAGGGAGACGGAGATAGAAGGGAGGTGAGAATATCGCGGGGAGGTGACGGGATCTACAATCACCGCGATAGGAAAGAGAAAGGGCCGCGAGAGGAGAGAGGAAGAGAGAAACGAGAGGAGAGAAAAAGAGGAGGAGAGAGAAAGTTGTTTGCTAGCGCGGGGTAAAAGAAAAAGAGAAGGAGAGAAAAGGAGAGTAGCGAGAGAGAGAAAAGGTGTGGGGCCCAGCGACGAGGAATGGGAAGTTCTGATTGGGTGAGGGGAAACTGTTAGGAAAATTGTAAAAGATTTATTGATTTTAAAAAAAAAATGTAATCTCATTGGCTTTAGAAAATCTGATAGGTTGTAAAATATTTTTCAGCTGATTTTTAAAAGATTTAAAATAAATAGGATTTGGCGGAATGCAAAATATTTCAGAATTGCGTCCGGGTCGGGCCCAAAATTTTGAATTTGAAATATGAAAATTATTAGTAAGTTCCAAAAATTGAAATGAAGGATTATATAATGAAAAAGCATACCCCTAAGGACGGACGTACGTACGTACGCGTAGTCGTCCAAACACGTCCGTTTCACTGAACGGGACGAGAACACGATACAAGGACACTACCACAGGGTTAGGGGTATCAAGTAAGCCATGACATGTATTTTTAAATTATTTTAAGAGACTTAAATTGTTATATGCAACAGTATGTAATGTTAGAGTAATCTATAACTAGGAAACAAAAAGCTCATGTAAACGGGTCGAATATAAAGTAACTACTACTCTAAAACAAACATGGTAAATGAAATAAATACCACAAACAACACATTCGATAACTGGAATTGGTATAACTGGACTCGGTGTTACACTTCTTCTTCCGCTGCATTATCTTCTTCTTTTCATTCCCTATGATATAGCCAAGTTGTATAAAGTCTAGTAAAACTATATTTAACAATGTGAAGCTCTACGACTTCTACCTTCTACTAGAACTTATTCCCACATCTATCGCACGGATAAAGAATCTTCTCTAATGCGATCTTATTATGTGCACGTGCAAATTTAATGAAAGCAGCAACTCCTACGATAAACTTAGATTGCATGTGTTGTTGCCAATCCACGTACATCCAGTTCTTAACTCTGATGTACTCATAGGTTATGTTAGACTGTATAACATTTAAATTGTAAGTTATGAATTTTTGTTTTTTATGGTGATTATATTGAGAAATCTAAGAACGAGATGATTATTGACAAAGAAGAAAATCCGTAGAGCCAAGTTTTTCATTGAAATGGATAAATTATCGATTAACAAAGTTAGTTTTGAAGATACCTAAATATGAGTTGTATTCTGTATATGTGTGTTTCAATTTATAATTTCGCTTAAGTGTAGGGTTGTTAGTGTGTATGTGCTTTGTGTATGCGTGTATTATGTATTCGTGTTGTATGTGTGTGTTTCGGCTATCGGGGATAAGGCTTCTATCCCATTAAGAATGTATAGAGTGTACACCCATTCACTTGTGTTTTCATCATTTTCGAGTAAATTTCGGCAGCATCTCCCCGCTGTTCTCCGAGTACACTGTAATAAAATAGATAATCATTCAATACTGTGAAAAACATTGAAATGAACATCCAATCTATCTTTGTACATGGAGAATCAGTGGAAAAGTACCGATGAAGTAATTCGAAACAAATGGAAACACAAGTGAATGCAGGTGTTTGCTTTATACATTCCTAACTTGTCCAAACTGGACAAATCTATCGGTTATCATACGATTGAATCTTCTTATCATATAGACTATACGACGGTTGTTAACACCGAATGAAACCGTCCGATATTTAACAACTTTCGTATAGTTTTATGTCACGACGAATATCGAACATATGTTAACCGATGGACGGGGACTAAGGCGTGCTTTGATTTTCATATATGACGATCGATGAGCATATGAAGATTTCATATTATCATCGATTATCATATATACACTTATTAGAAGATTTAATTTGAATTGGTTTTACATTTACGTTTCAATTTCTAGGGTTTAAAGTTTTTAGTTTAGGGTAAAGTTTTTTAAAGTTAAGGGTTTTCTTAATCAAGTTTAAGATTTTGGATTTAGTTCTGGTATTAAATTTAAGATTTTGGATTTAGTTCTGGTGTTTAGTTTAAAATTAGGGTTTTGCCTTATTTAATATGAGAGATCAATATTATCATTATCATAAACAAACACACAAACACACACACATCATCATCAACATTATTTCACACACACACACATATACACTTACACTAACACTAAAATACCTTAACCATAACCCCCACCCTTAACTCTAACCTTAATTACCTTAACCCTAACTCTAGACCTAATTAACTCTAATTACCTTAATCCTAACCCTAGACCTAATTATAGCGCAGCCACCATCCATCACCACCTGTTCATATCAGAATTTTGCACTTTTATACCACACATTCTTGATCGCATTGCATATAGGTAGATACTTTTGATCTGTATTTGCTACATAAATTGTAAGTTACAGGTTCTCAGTCCAAAACAATGAAAATCATGAGCAGTCACGAAAAATTCAGGACAATTGCTAACAATGGATAAAAATACGGGTTCCGCTCACCATCCATCAGGTGCCGCTTACCAGTTCAGGAGACAAGATCAAGCGAGGGTCATTCGTGTCTTAAACAAGTACAGAGCACGAGAGAGGCAGCACAAGAATCAAAAAGACAATGCGGAGCTCGAGAAAAATCAAGGCAAAAGTCCATTCATTTTCATGTTTGGGGACTGTTGTAAATCTGGGAGTATTTTGGAATGATTCTGCAAATACAAGTGTATTAAATAGAGTAATAAAGCAACAAAAGGCAGCTCAAGAAAATTGGAGTCTGAACTCCCCAAATCGGCCGCGGTTCCGCAGTCTAAACCTCATATAGACAGTGGATCTGCGGCCCCTTCGTGTCCTCTCACGCCAATTTTTCAGGAGTAGTTTTGTCATTTTATAAGGGCTCAGAAAAAGACCCTAGGGTTTCACATCACTGCCTATAAATACTACATATCATAGCCATATGAAGGATGTAATTTTTCACTAGTTTTTGTTAGAATTCAGTGTAAACTTCTTCTTCTTTAACTTTCCTCCATTAAAATTGTAGTGAGAGCTTTTGAGTAGATGATAAATGAAGATGAGAGCTTTTTTTTATATGCATGTCTTGTTGAATTGATTAACTAGTTTTTATATATAGCTTGTTCTTTTCTTTGTTAAGTAGTTGTTGGTTTTATTTGTTCTTTTTCTTTTTCTCTTTTCTTTTATCATTGCAACCATGATGCTCAAGTGAGATCCTTGCCTAGGTAAGGTTCCAGGTAGCTAGTCGTAACCTTCTACCTCATTTCTTTCTATCTTCTTTACTTGTTTTTTATTTTTATTTTTTTTATATAATGAGTCACTAGTTTTCTCACTTGTTAGGAGATGATAAGAAAAGTTTGAGAGAAGAAAATCTTTTCCACTCTTTCTTTTGCCCAACAACTTGAGTCGAACTTCCATCAAGGCAACCACAATCCGCTCCCTACGGCATCCTATCCTATATGATAGCGGTGACACCCTAACAAGACCGGTTATGGTTGAATTGATCGGAGGTTATGGCTAAAAGCCAAGAACAGAGGGACAAGGACCAAAAGGAAGAAACTAAGCGTTGGAAAGCCTAGCTTATACTCGCAAGTTTCCTTCCTATTCGTGCTAATCCCCATTATTGCCGATTACCCTAACATCGATATCAAGAATGGCAAACGAAAGAAGTGAGCGAATTCCTAACTCAAACTAATCTAATCCTAATCCTAACAAGGTTCCTTTAACGTACATATGTAAGCACATAATTAATTTTGAACAAACTCGGACAATTTAGACTTAACTCGTTAAAACACTAAGAAAAAGATTTTCATTTCTCCGTGGATCGACCTGTACTCAATCGGCTAGCTGCTAAGCGAAACCAACTTGATTGCGGTAAATAGAACTAAAAATCATAACAATCACCACCACCACCACAGCCGCCACCCACATCCCCAAACCACAGCCGCCGCCACCCACCACCGACCACCACAGCCACCACCATCCACCACCGACCACCATAACCATCACCGCAATTCAAAATCCCCAAATTGAAGCCCTATCTACCAAATTCAATTTACGAAAATAAAAATTTAAATTGGTCAATAAATTAATTAACCGGTTGACGATTTCAACGGTGACAAGGGAGCCGTGGAAGAGCTCGACGTTGATGAAGAAGACGACGCTGGAGGAGATGGAGACGACACTGGAGGAGATGGAGACGACATAGGAGGTCATAGGAGGTCGAAGGAGATGACGAGGGAGGAGGCGGCGAGGTCGGAGGAGGGGCCGAGGGCTCGGAGGAGGGTATGTGGTGACGGGAACGATTACCTTTGGTTTTTATTTATTTATTTTTATTCTTGAAATTTGCCCTTACGGATATATCCGTAGGGTCTTATCTTGCGGTATCGTAGGAACAACTGCATAAGTTAAATTTTAACAAATTTTTATTTATATATGCCCCACGGTGTTATCCATAGGGGTATTCGTTAATTGCCCCTACGGATTTTATTATCCGTAGGGGCAAACCATCTTTGTACTAGTGTTTTAACCAGAAAAAAATAAAAAAATTGCTTAATAAATGCATATATTTTGGCCGGAAGAATCGTGTGTGAGATCCAAATGGCAAGCGATCAACATAAGTCAAGATGAAGATTTGTCGAAATTAAATATCTCATATTTAGAATATTAAAAATGGATGGAACAGCCTTAGAAATAATCAGTGATCTATAAATTTTAAGACCAAAGGCCTTGACAAAAAATCATTTCTAATTATCAATTTTTCTTCTTCTTCATTGAGTGTTATACTTGAAAGACTCGTTGCCATACACATTGCCTTAAATTTATATTTAGGCAATAATTAGTTCAGCTTGACTCATTAAACCATTTGTAGGTTAAAAATAGTTTTATCTGGTTTTAAAACCAAAGCTTTTTAGATTGTATATTTTGATTAAGGAACAATGAGACTGCGGTATTCCACATCACCTCCCCAGCGCTTCGCAAAGTGCAAATCGGATGTCAGGCCCTGCCCGATTTAAAACACGCACATTTTTTATCCTCGGCCTTGCTTTGTGCAGCGCAGCGAGCGGCGTTGCCACAATACCCTCAAGGGCCTCAACCTTTTTTCGAATAATATTATGTTCTCCTCTGAACCTTGAATCGATTGTTGCTCCTGATCACAACCATGCATCTATACTCAAAAAGTAGGTCACACTTCTGATAGCTTTGGTGCTAAGAATATTTGAGAAGCCTATCTTTTATTTCTCTCATATTCATTATGTTTATGGAATATATATGAATGCAAGGTACTTAAAGAAAAAGGGGCTTGCATCATTTAAAGTTTCTCTCAGTATTGATAGGCACGCCAAAATGCATGACATGACGTGCATGCATTGATGAACTTTACTCATAAATACCCTTATCATGTCTCCTGCATGATTTTTCAATTTTCACCATCTCTTGCTTGGAAATTTTCTTGTTTCATGTGAAATGCTTTTTACCATTAACTAGACAAGGCAAAGATACCAAATCCTTGATCGACCATTAAGCATTTCCACATTTTGCATAAATAATTTGACAATCATATAGGTAAATATTACAGCTCTAAACATGCATGAGCCTAGCTATATCTTCATCTCTTGATACCATCACATCAAATTAAATTGTCGGTTCATAATCCTCATCTATTCAATTTTCACAGATATAAAAATATTCAGCAAAATAGATTGTAAAACATCAATAAAGTTTGCAAGATAACTTTTAAAACCAGCATCAAATGAATTTTACCTGCAGGCCGACAACAGAGCTTTTTTCCAGTTTACCAATTGATTTCTAATAGCAACAAAACAATAATTTCTTTTTCTTCTCTTTTCATTTTCTTCCTATATTTAGATATATCATATGATACACTTTACTCTTTGACTTTTGAAGTCACAATATTTATGGTTTCTATTACGCATATAGGAGTGTTGTTGAAGAAGTTAGGAAGTGTTGAATATATAGTACAAAGACCAACAAGCTATTCACATTTTTAGAATGTTTTTTGCCTACAAAATTTTTTTGACCGTAGGGAAACCCATCGGCCCCACATGTACCTTTTCGAATCATTGATGGAAGATCCGGATTCGATTCCTGATCTATTCCCTCAAACTCTTACTGTCCACCACTAGTCTAAATGACCCAACACAATTTTTGATGAAAAAGAGTACCCAATCACTACTAAATTCACACACCAATGACTTGTTACCGATATTATGATCATTTTTATGATGAAGGATGGCTAGGGACTAGGTTCTCATTAAGGCAAAAGCCCAAATAAAACAAGCGATCAAATCATGAGACCTTTTTTCTCCTATTTATAAAGAGTACTCTAAATATGAGGCAGTTAGCTCAGTATATGCTAATCGTTCAATGTGACACATACTAAATTAACAAATAAAATATTTATTTCAAAAATTGACAAGATAGGTCAAATATAGAAATCTTAGACTTATTTATTTTATCAATTGATTATCTTTTAAAATCAGGTCCCTGGGGTCCTAAAGCAACAGGGTTTAGTCCCTAAGCCAGAAACCTATCAATTACTCTTTTGACTCAAAGATTTCTTTGTTTTATCTTTTATAGCATATTAACTAATGTTTTATGTGGCTAATGTCCTTTGATAAAAGCTTTATATTTATCTTATAAAGTACCGCATTTATTTTACATAATTCTCCATTTATGTTGAAATCACAGTATATATATTAGAATATCACATTTGACCTGAAACCGTTACATCTTCAGTAACCCTACTGCATGTATTACATTTGACCTGTTTCAACACAAATTTAGCACTTTATAACATAAATGCAGCACTTTAAAAGGTAAATGTAATTCTTTATTTGAAATAAGAGTATTGAAATAATATATTAGTTAATGTACTATAAGAACTAAAACAAAGAAATCTTTAATTGTCATTAGTTTTTGATAAGTTTTGTTGATTCAAGGAATAAACCCTATTGCTTTCAAGACTCCGGGATCTAAACACATTTTACCGTTTTTTTATAAAGAAAGTTTACACAAGCATTACTCTTCCTAATAATTTCTCAAAGTTTAAAGTAAAAGTAGAAAAGCAGCAAGAAAGTAGAACCATAAGAATGTAGAAAAACAAAGGGCTTAGAATAATGTTGGAATGAAAAAAAGAAAAATGGATTGCTGATATTCTTTTTTTTTTTGAACCGAGCCGTAAACCGGATTACTTATATTCAAACATCCCAAATATGTCACGACCCGTTTCCCGGTATACGGATAACAAGACGCGATGAGGCATGCGACATATTTACTCAGAAATAAACATGTTAAGCGTAAATAAACAATATAATATAAATATACACAAGAATGACATGAGATATAAATGAACAGCAACTTTTTATTTATTAAACATTCTTTACAATACAAGTGGAAAGTAAATACAATACGGAAAGCAATGCCTAAATAATGGCATGAACTGAAAGTAAAGATATATACAAGTAACTAAACTTCTGGGTCTTCTGCGAACCGCTCCAAATCTTCTGAGCTGGGCTCGATCTCCAAAGAGTCGGGTTTTCCTGACAACATTCCAAAGAAAGAACAGAAAAGGAATGTCGTCGGCAAACAATCGCTCGGTAAGTTCCAAAGAGAGATAGAATTAGACTGAACAGGTAAAGAGAATATATCTGGTATAATATATGATTAATATGTTAACGCAGTTGTTTGTACCTTGGTACAGAATATGCCAGTGTATACGATAGCAGTCCAACTTACCCCGTGGACTATGGTATATGGAGTATAAGGCCCCGTCAAAACCCACGAGACAACGTCAAAGGATGTTCAGGTTATGTGTATTATAGTGACCAACATCGTGTCACTTTTAACGCATTATATTCTATATCAGTCTACCCCTTTAAAAACCCCGTAATACATATTGTGTTGTTTATAGATAATTTGTAAATATAAGACTTGCCGAAACCATGATATCAATTGTTCATATGAACGTATAAGGATATAAACGGATGGTTATGTAGACAAGTCAAAATATATCCATGGATCGGTCAAATCAAGTCATATTGATATAGATTGTATTCTGGTATATATGGATCCATATTGTATTGGAGTTATATTTGGATTGTATTCATGTATGGATTGTATTCTGATTAGACTGAGACTCTGTCTAAGTCAGACGCTTAAACAGAATTGGATTTCTGAATTAGGTTTTGGAGTTATCAGTAACTGCTGCATATGGACGGCGGGATTTATGACTTTTTCCAAGCTAATTACCATTGATAACCCCGTTTTAGTTTTCTACCTTAAATATACAAGCACCCACTTTCTTCGACTCTCTGAGACTCAATAGAATTGGTCCCGCTTAAACCTATATTTACTAGGGTCTTTATTGTAAATTAATAAACTTGAGGGGGTTTTATGAAAAATAGTTTTATATACTTTCAAAATAATCCTCAAGTATTTATTTTTCGTATTTAGGGTTTTCATGGATGCAATTTTTAAATGTGATGTATTCTAGTGAATATAAACATAAATTGAATAGTATATGGTATTTTAGTATAAATTGGAATTGTATCGATTTGTGATGGCAGATTCATGAAATTTGTGATTCCTTTGTTTAGAATTTATTATATGTATATAAAATAGATAATTTGATAATATTATAAATAATTATAGAAAAAATAAATTTATTTATTAAATAAAATCTCGTTTTCTTTAAAAATTGTAATAAAAATTCCATCGAGTTCGGATGCTCCGTGAGGAGGTCTGCATCTCGCTCTATTAGTATCGAAGATGTGCGATAACCCGCACCATCCAAATCGGGTTCCCCAAAATGGGCTGTAGAGGCTTAATTGCAAGGAATTTTAATTTAAAACAATCTTAAAGAATACGGTTTTATTAGTTTAAGGTATTTTGTTGTAAAATTTTATTTATCCCAAAATATTGTATAGAGACAATCATGCTATATCATGATGAGTATTGTGATGAGGTAGGTCATATGAGCAAATATATGAAATAATATCGTAGGTAAACCTTGTGGTATTTAAACGAAAAAGTGAAATAAAAGTTGTATAGTATTTTATTTTGAATTGAAATTTGTTCTAAATGTTGTTTTATGGTTGCTAAATAGTATATAAAGAAATGGTTAATTTGTTATTAAGAAAAGTTGAGTTTTACACAATTTTAGAATCGGAAGTCGGAATAACTCCACTTCCGACGAGTTTTGAAAAGAGATCTTTTTAGAATAGGAAAAGAGAAGAGGAGAGGGAACATACTGGTTGAGAAGAGAGAGTGGAGGTATAGAAATGGTTTGAAAGTATCGCCGGATTTGTCCCAAGTCGTCGCCGGAAGATGACCTTGGGCTAACTCCACTTGTACACTTTATTTGACTTGGAAAATTTTGAGAGTTTTAATGATAGATTTTAGAATAGAGAAGGTTAGGGTGTGATCTGGTATTTATAAGATTGAATAAGAGTTTAGGGAATTAAAAATGCATTAAACATAGGATTAAAAGCTCATTTTTAATTCTCTGTTAATGTGCAGGAAAAACAAACAGAACTAGGGTAGTGGGGGGAGGCCAAGGGGTTTAGGGTAAATTTTTTGGGGCATTACCTATAGTTCCAACCAGCGGCGCCGACCCCAAATAAGTCTTCGCCAGTCGATCAAGTGAGTGTGGGGTCTGAATTTTGGCCATGTGTCGGGGTCGTTTCATATAACTCAGTGCACATGTTTGATTTCTGAAACTTTTCGTTTTTACATGTGTTGCATGTGTAAACTTTTGGGCTTCCAAAAAGTTTAAAAGAAAAATCAGCAAATATAATATGTGGCTGAGGGGATTTGAACGCAGGGGCTATGTCACAGCAGTGCAAGGCTTTAACAATGAGCTACAAGTGCTTTCTTGCTGTTCTAAAATAAATTAAATACTTATAGCATACTCAGGGTTGCAAATACCCCATTTAGTATTTTAATTTTAAATAATTTTGTACATTATAAATAGAGTCGGTATATTCTACCCTCCTTATAAAAATTTCGTCATCAAAATTTACAAATATTTAAGAACTAATTTACAAATAAGAAAGGGTATCTTGCACGCATGTCATCTTCTCTTTTCCATGTTCATTCTCCTGGTGAGTCTTTCCTCTACATCACTCGAACCAAGTTTACTTGTTTGTTCCGAAATGACTTTACCTTTCTGTCCAGGATTTCAACGGGTTGTTGCTCAAAAGATAGATCTGTCTGTACAGTGAGCTCGGAGTGATCAAGAATATGGCTGGGGTCGCTTACATATCTTCGGAGTTGGGATATGTGGAACATATTGTGCACTCCTTCCAATGAGGGTGGAAGTGCCAGTGATATGCCACTTCTCCGACTCGTTCGAGTATGTCGAACGGTCCAATGTATCTCGGACTTAACTTACCTCTCTTTCCAAAGAGAATCACTCCACAGTTTGGAGAGATATTTAGAAAGACATGATCTCCCGGTTGGAACTCCAAGTGACGACGCTTTGCATCAGCCCAGTGCTTCTGTTGGTCTTGGGCTATGCGTAGTCGTTCTCTGATAGTGCGAACTATATCTACAGTCGCCACTATCATCTCAGGTCCAAAGAGTTCCCTATCTCAGATATCGTCCCAACTTAATGGTGAATGACACTTCCTTCCATAAAGAGCTGCAAACGGTGTCATTCCAATACTCGCTTGGTAGCTGTTGTTGTATGAAAACTCCACAAGGTGTAGGTGATCTTCCCACGATCCTCCGAAGTCTAACATACATGCTCTTAGTACATCTTCAATGATCTGAATTGTTCGTTCAGACTGTCCATCTGTTTGTGGATGGTAAGCTGTGCTAAAGCTCAGACTCGTTCCCAAGCTAGCTTGCAGACTCTGCCAAAATTGCAATCAGAATCTAGTGTCATGATCGGAGACAATGCAAACTGGTACTCCATGTAATCTCGCGATCTCCTGCATGAGTTCATGGGTATCAGAGATAGTACACATTGAAGAGTTAAATTTTACTTAGATTCAAACTTAGTTCCATGTACTTCTTTGCTAGTGTCTCAGTTGATTGGCCAACTCGAAATGGGATGAAGTGAGTTGACTTTGTGAGTCGATCCACAATAACCCATACAATATCGTTACCTTTCGTGCTGCGAGGAAGAGCAGTCACGAAATCCATGGTAATGTGTTATCACTTCCATTCTGAGATAGATAACGGTTGAAGTAAACCAACAGTCCTGTGATGTTCAGATTTCACTTGCTGACACACTAAACATTTGGCTACGCTTCTGGCTACTTCACGCTTTATTCTATGCCACCAGTAATATTGCCGCAGATCTTTGTACATCTTTGTACCACCAGGGTGTACTGGGTATGGGAAGCTGTGAGATTCTTTCATCAACTCTTCCCGAGCAGGACCTTGTGGTACACACAATATGCTTTCTTATCTCAAAGATCCATCTTCATGGATAATGAAGTCTGTTCGAAATCCACTTTCTACTTGTTCTCTGATCTTTTGCAACTTGGCATCAGTTGCTTGAGCTGTTTTGATCTGATTGACAATTGGAGACTGAACTTGTAAGTTCATCAAATTTGAAGCGTTACCTGGCATGATCACTTCTATCTCCATCTAATACAAATCTTGCTGTAGCTTCCACAGTGCGGTGAAATTCATTGGTAGTGGTTGACGACTAAGTGTATTTGGTACTACATTCACCTTTCCTGAATGATATTGTAGGTTGATGTTGAAGTCCGACATAAGTTCTAACCATCTTCTATGCCGTATATTCAAGACTTTCGAAGTAAACACATACTTCAGACTTTTCTGGTCTGTGTAGATATCTACCTGTTCTCCAAGAAGATAATGAAGCCAAATCTTGAGTGCAAAGATAACGGCTGCAAACTCCAGATCATGCGTCGGATAGTTGCGTGCATGAACTTTCAGCCGTCTTGATGCATAAGCTACAACTTTACAATGCCGGTGTAGAACACATCCTAATTCCTTACCGGATGCATCACAATGCACTACGAAACCTCCAGATTGGTCTGGTATTACGAGAATAGGCACTGTTGTCAATCTTGACTTGAGTTCTACGAAAGCTTGTCCACATGCTTCTGACCACATGAATTCTTCATCTTTACGTGTGAGCTTGGTCAGGGGTGTTGCAATCTTCAAAAATCCTTCAATAAATCTTCAGTAGCATCCTGCTAATCTTAAGAAACTTCGAATGTCCTTCAATGTATTTGGTGTCGGCCATTCGCTTACTGCGGATACTTTAGCTGGTTCCACAGAGATTCCTTCACCTGAAACAATATGTTCGAAAAATCCGACTTGTTCTAGCCAAAACTCTCACTTGCTGTACTTGGCATAGAGTTGATGTTGTCGCAAAGTTTCCAGGACAATTCGTAAATGTTCAGCGTGCTCTTTCCGATTCTTTGAATATATCAAGATGCCGTCGATGAATATGACAACGAACCTGTCTAGGTACTCTCGGAAAACTTGATTCATCAGATTTATGAATATGGTTGGTGCATTGGTCACTCCAAATGGCATCACGAGAAACTCATAATTTCCATAGCGAGTCCTGAATACTGTCTTTGGAATATCAAACTCTTTGACCTTCACCTGATGATAACCCGAACGAAGATCTAATTTGGAGAAAACGCAAGACTCACTTAGCTGATCGAACAGATCGTCAATTCGCGGTAGTGGATACTTGTTCTTTATCGTGACTTCGTTCAAAACTCTATAATCAATATGCATTCTATATGAACCTTCCTTCTTCTTCACAAGCAAAACTGGAGATCCCCAACTTGAAGTACTGGGACGAATCCATCCTTTCTGCAGAAGTTCGTCCAGCTGAGTACGGATCTCCTTCAAATCTTCTGGACTTAAGCGATATGGTGCTTTGATCACCGGTTGTGCTTCAGGTACTAAATCAATTCCAAATTCAAGAGCTCGATCAGGAGGCAAAACTAATATGTTTTTAGGAAATATATCATCGAACTCTCGAACTACCTATGGCTTATCTTCTCCCACCTGTAGAGTTGCAATCACTGCCTTCTTCGGTTTTGCCTTGTATGTGCTAGGCTCCAGGGTACGGTCTCCACTTTTAAAATAAAATACCGGATGGTCTGGTATCTCAAACACTACCCTCCTTTGACGACAGTCGATGGTAGCGTGGAAAGTTCCTAGCCAATCCATATCCAAAACTACATCGAAGTTCGGTATGTCCAGCACCTTGAAGTCAGAATAAAATTCTATGCTGCAGATGACCACTGGACACAGGTCGTATCCCATTGTTGCCTTTAGAACGCCTTTCCCTGAATTGACATTCCAGTTGGATACGAGTGGTGTGACTGGAATCGCATGAGTTCGGACGAACTGTTGCGACATAAAGAAATGAGATGCTCCGGTATCGAAGAGTGCTAGTACAGGAGGTGAGGCTAGTAAGATTATACCTAAGTTATGTGGGACATGTTTAGGTATGGAAAAAATATATGGATGTAAACAAGTATTGAATAGATTTGAAAGATGGGATGTTACCAGTGATGACTTGGCCCGTGGCTTCAGCTTTTTCCACAGTCATTGTGACAGCATGATGTCTAAGTACATTCCTTCTTGAAGGCGCATTCCTCTGTCTGTTACTCTATCCCTGAGGTAGGTTCCTTTGTGCTTGATGGAATTGATGAGGAGGAGGTGCAGTAGGTCCACGAGGAGGTGGAGCTGGGAGAGCAAGACGTGGTGCAGGTGCCTGGATAGCTGGCCGCTGCGGATAAGTGATTGCTGGTCTGGGTGTAGTATTCTGATTGAGTCTGTGAGGACAAGACCCAATATCATGTGTGGATAAGCCACAGACTAAGCATAGGCGATTAGCATACATGCAATCCTTCACCAGGTCTCCATTTCTTTTGCAGTAGAAACAAAAGTCTGGACTGGGCCAGTTGAATGGTACTCCCGATCTTCTGGGTACAAACGGTGGCCTGGAAGAGGCTCCTCCTGTTATCTGAGTAGCATGGCGCTTCATACCGGCAGATTGAGATCTGCTCTTCTTCTTCACCACTACCTCATATCGGCGGGCAGCTTTCAGAGCTAAGTCATGGGTTCGGAAATCCCCTGTAGCTAAAGCAGCTTGGATCTCCGATCTCCGGGTCCAACCCCTGCTGAAATCATCTGGCCCTGATCTCAGCAGACTGTATGAGATGTGCTGCAAACCTGTTACGGTTTTATGTTAGCTGTGTAGTATGTGATAATAGAAATTCGAATATTTAAGACATATCTTACCTGCTCAATATGGTGAATTCAGCGTCATACTCATCCACAGATTTGGTCCATATCGAACCTTGTTGCAAGTGGATGAATTGCTGCTCTATGTCGAATCGGGCAGTCTCGGAGAAATATTTCGCGTCGAATATCTCGCGAAAAATGCTCCATTCGATCGGCTGAGTAAGATGGCTTTCTTCAGCTTCCACCATACTCGGGCGTTATCGGTAAGTTGCAACTTCGTAACCCTTACGCAAGCAATGTCTGGAACTTGTGCTGCTGCCAGATCGTTTTCGATCGACTGAGCCCATTCTTCGGCTTTTAAGGGGCTCTCTTTCCCAGAAAATTGCTTCAGATGCAGTGCTCGGAATTGCTTCACTCCATATGCTTCCGCTTCTGGACAGTTCATGAGTATAGCAGTCTGCTGCTGCTGTTCCTCCAAGAAGCTCTTTATTTCCTCGAGCAGTACCGTCTGCTCGTTGATCGGAGCTACAACGGTAAGTGTAAGTGGAAGAGAAGGTGGTGTGGTCTTGCCATTGGCGTTCGTGCATGTATTGTTCGGGAAATCCATAACCTTGAAAGAAAAATAAGGTTAGGATAGAATTCAAGGAATAGAAATATAAAGAATGTTTAGTTGCTGATTCTTGTTATATATTGTTTAGCTTTCCATGCAGAACTGACCTGCATAGGCCACCAACAAAACCTGTCATGCCCCGCTTCCCGGTGTACGGATAAAGAGACGCGATGAGGCACGCGACGTATTTATTCAGAAATAAACACGTTAAGCGTAAATAAGCAATATAATATAAATGTACACAAGAATGACATGAAATGTAAATGAACAACAACTTTTATTTATTAAATATTCTTTACAATACAACTGGAAAGTAAATACAATGCGGAAAGCAATGTCTAAACAATGGCATGAACTGAAAGTAAAGGTATATACAAGTGACTAAAGGGTCTTCTGCAAACTGCTCCAAGTCTTCTGAGCTGGGCTCGATCTCCAAAGAGTCGGGTCCTCCTGACAACATTCCAAAGAAAGAATAGAAAAGAAATGTCGTCAGCGAAAAATCGCTCGGTAAGTTCCAAAGAGAGATAGAAATAGACTGAACAGGTAAAGAGAATATATCTGGTGTAATGTATGATTATTATGTTAACGCGATTGTTTGTAGCTTGGTACAGAATGTGCCAGTGTATACGAGAGGGGTCCAACTTACCCCGTGGACTATGGTATATGGAGTACAAGGCCCCGTCAAAACCCATGAGACAACGGCAACGGATGTTCAGGTTAGGTGTATTATAGTGACCATTATCGTGCCACTTTTAACACATTCTGTACCAATCTACCCCTTTAAAAACCCCGTAATGCATATTGTGTTGTTTATAGATGATTTGTAATTATAAGACTTGCCGAAACCATGATATCTATTGTTCATATAAATGGATAAGGATATAAATGGATAGTCATGTAGACAAGTCAAAGTATATCCATGGATTGGTCAAATCAAGTCATGTTGATATAGATTGTATTCTGATATATATGGATTCATGTTGTATTGGAATTATATTTGGATTGTATTCATGTATGGATTGTATTCCGATTAGGCTGAGACTCTGTTTGAGTCAAATGCTTAAACAGAATTGGATTCCTAAATTAGGTTTTGGAGTTATCAGTAACTGCTGCACATAGACGGCAGGATATGTGACTTTTTCCAAGCCAATTACCATTGATAATCTCGTTTTAGTTTTCTACCTTAAATAGACAAGCACCCAATTTCTCCGGCTCCCTGAGGCTCAAGAGAATTGGTCCCACTTAAAGCTATATTTACTAGGGTCCTTATTGTAAATTAACAAACTTGAGGGGGTTTTATGAAAAATAGTTTTGTATACTTTCAAAATAATCCTCAAGTATTTATTTGTCATATTTAGGGTTTTCATAGATATAATTTTTAAATGTGAAGTATTTTAGTGAATATAAAACTAGATTGAATAGTATATGGTATTTTAGTGTAAATTGGAATTGTATGGATTTGTAATGGTAGATTCATGAAATTTGTGTTTCTTTTGATTAGAAAACATAGAATTTATTATACGTATTTAAAATAGATAATTTGATAATATTATAAATAATTATAGAAACAATAAATTTATTTATTAAATAGAAAACTCGTTTTCTTAAAAATTATAATAAAAATTCCATCGAGATCGGATGCTCCGTGAGGAGGTCTGCATCTCGCTCTATTAGTATCGAGAATGTGCGATAACCCGCACCATCCAAACCGGGTTCCCCAAAATAGGCTGTAGAGGCTTAATTGCAAGGAATTTTAATTTAAAACAATTTTAAAGAATACGATTTTATTAGTTTAAGGTATTTTGTTGTAAAATTGTATTTATCCTAAAATATTGTAAAAAGACAATCGTGCTATGTCATGATGAGTGTTGTGATGAATTAGGTCATTACCTCGTAAGTTTTCTAAAGGTAATATGAGCAAATATATGAAATAATGTCGTAGGTAAACCTTATGGTATTTAGACGAAAAAGTGAAATAAAAGTTGTATAATATTGTATTTTGAATTGAAAGTTGTTCTAAATTTTTTTTATGGTTGCTAAATAGTATATAAAGAAATGGTTAATTTGTTATTAAGAAAAGTTGGGTTTTAAATAATTTTAGAATCGGAAGTCGGAATAACTCCACTTCCGACGAGTTTTGAAAAGAGATCTTTTTAGAATAGGAAAAGAGAAGAGGAGAGGGAACTTACTGGTTGAGAAGAGAGAGGGAGGTATAGGAATGGTTTGAAAGTGTCGTGGAGTTGCAGTGTCGCTGGATTTATCCCGAGTCGTCGCCGGAAGATGGCCTTGGGCTAACTCTACTTGTACACCTTATTTGACTTGAAAATTTCGAGAGTTTTGATGATAAATTTCAGAATAGAGAGGGCTAAGATGTGATGTGGTATTTATAGGATTGAATTAGGGTTTAGGGAATTAAAAATGCATTAAACATTGGATTAAAAGCTCATTTTTAATTCTCTGTTAATGTGTAGGGAAAACAAACAGATCTAGGGTAGTGAGGGGAGGCCAAGGGGTTTAGGGTAAAAATTTTGGGGCATCACCTACAGTTCCAACCGGCGGCGCTGGCCCCAAACAAGTCTTCGCCTTTCGATCAAGTGAGGGTGGGGTCTGAATTTTGGCCACGTGTCGGGATCCTTTCATATAACTCAGTGCACATATTTGATTTCTGAGACTTTTCATTTTTACGTGTGTTGCACTGTAAACTTTTAGGCTTCCAAAAAGTTTAAAGCAAAAATCAGCAAAAATAATATGTGGCTAAAGAGATTTAAACACAGGGGCTATGTCACGGCAATGCAAGGTTTACCAATGAGCTACAAGCACTTTCTTGCTGTTCTAAAACAAATTAAATATTTATAGCATACTCAGGGTTGCAAATACTCCATCTAATATTTTAATTTTATATAATTTTGTACATTATAAACAGAGTCGTTACAAAATAGAATCCCGAAGGATTGAAAAGTTGATATGGTATGAAATTTTAGCACACAAAACAAATTCAAAATTTTAATCATGCGACGGGCACAAGGAAGAGAAGTCCATATATGTTGATTCTGAAAAGTTAAATCAACGGACTTGTCCGGGCTAATAAATCAAAGAAAATTATCGAGAGAGAGGGAGATACAACAATAAATATTATTCATGTTGCCCTAGTTCAAAAAGATAACAGATAATATCTACGCGTGTATGCCAACCTTTTTTTCTAGATGTAGTAATATATTACAAACTTATGAATTAACAATCAATCAATATATTGAGCTCAAAGTCTTTTGCCATGTTGCCACACTAAAAGGTAGGAGAGCTGAATTTGAGCCTCACAAGAAATGTGCTAGTCTATCTTTGTCACTACAAACACAAATAGTATATATATGAAATGTATTGTCAACATATGCATCATATAAAGGTTATAGTTGCATCAAGGATAATAGATTTGATCAGTGTTAGTTCAACCAGCATTGGGACATAAGCTGATTTATTAATTTAGTCAAATCATGCAACAAAATATTACTAATGAAAAATAGAGATAACAAAACAGCCAAAAGTCTGCCAATAGTGAAACTCTGAAATTATGGTGACCGGCAAAAACGTGTTCTTAATCTAGAAGACTAAAACACATGCCCAAGCATAAAATATAAAGTTTCTAGTCATGGCTCCTTATAAATTGAAGATATTTTGATATTTATTTATCACAACATATGATTTACTTGCATAAAGGACTGCTGGTAAAATATATGCATGTCACTCTCCACAACACTACAGTAAGCCATTAATTTTTGCTACATCACTAAAGATTCAGCAACATAAATATCCAACTGTATTTCGTCACCAACACCATACTCTTTTATTTCATGGAATCATCCACTCCCTTCAAGGCACAGGATTTCTGATATGTATGAATCTCCTGTATGAATATTTCCATTTTTTTTAAAACTGAAGGTGATCCAGGACTAGTTGATCAAAGCTCATCTTGATGGTGACTATGTAACTACCAATGGTGCCTGGGACTTGAACACACACACACACACCCTTTGCTTTTACAAATTAGGAAGTAAGGCTGGAAGTAGGCGAAGTGAAGATGGTTGTAGACGGTTAGAAAAGATAAATTTCTAGCCAGTTTAATCAAGAAGAAGGCCTTTAATTGAGCTGAAAGGAAGAAAACAACTTATGTAGCCGATCCAAAATTTGGATACATACTCATTGTTGATAGTAGTTCATTGTGTGGTCTGTATTTTTATTAGGACAGGTTACATGGGATACTATCGATAGTAGATGCCAATGAGTTGACAAAGGCATCTAGCATCACAAACTTATGCGATGTCACTGTTGGCGGTGGATCACTGCCTGCAACTTCACAATAAGCCATAAGTTCAATCATCAACATCCACCACGTTTATACCCATCCCTGTACTTTTCATTTTATATCCAAGTTTGCATAGAAAACCATGCAGTAAGAAGAGGCCAGACACACGAGTAGAACAAGATAAAAAGTCATGACACGAATGTTATACCATGCTAACCTGGCCATTGCAGGCTTCATTCTCGTTGTTTAATTTGTTCGCAAGCGCTACTTATTGTCTTAAATTTTTTGCATCATGTTCACTTTGAATCATGTTTATTATTGGTATTATCTTGCATGGTTGCTATAGTTTTGGCAATCATAGATAACGACGTTAGCAGTACATAACGAGAAGTGCATTGCTAATTAGTTCTCAGATTTGTTTTATCCAGTGATATGATGTTGATTCAAGGGATGATAATAACAACGTCATTATGTAGCATGAAGGGAACAACAGATTCTTGAAATCGAAAATGTATAGTCATGTAGCCATCGACCACCAGAACATTGCCATTATGAGCGCATTGGCTGGCAAAAATGTGATTTCTACCACCTTTCACCGACTCAGGCGGAGCTAGGTCGGGGCATACGCTAACACTGAACCAAGAGAACTTGTTAATAGATTTGATAATGAATGTATACAAAAAGGTGCAACTAGATGTGCCTCCACAAGCTCTGCTGTTTGTCACATTGGCCTATTTCGGCATTCTCGCTGTCCAAGTATTGAATTTCAACAGAAAAATACCAATCAAGTTTTGCAGTTGTATTTTTACCTTAACTTTTATTCACGGCTACAACCTTTCTCAATTCCCCACCTACTACCCCCTCAATCATAAGAGATGTTCAGAATTGAAAAGCCAAATTCTGAAAATAAACCTAGGAGTAGAGATTGTGGATGCTAAGATTGTGGATGCTATCTTCAGTTTCATGATGCTACAATTAATCAGTGCGCAGTCCTGTTTCGTACATCTATAAACCTGTTAGAATTTACATACAACTATTGTTAATTTAATGTTTCAGCTCACGACAGAGTTATATGATTATTGATTAATTATAACACAATTGCCTTCACAATGCTGTTCTTTGTTTCATATCAGTGTTATCACCTTCAATCGTGTTTAACATTGGTGAGTGCGGTGTTCTTAATAATGCTATCCATTGTTAAGGTAGGGGGAGTTATAAAATTGAAATTAAGAAAAGGAGGTTACAAACCTATTTTCCTCAAATTTCTCAATAAAAATACCAGACCTAAATCACGAATTACAACAATATGCTAAAATATTAACAAGTGAACATTTGTGGTAACCTAGCTCTTTCCCCTTAACAGGCACAATGATAGTTGTGCATGATCAAACAATACTTACATGTACACAAATATATAATTGATGGGGAATTTATTAGTCTCCAAATTTAATCGTAAGAATACAGCTTATTACAATCGTACTTGAAGATCGTTTCCACAGAGAGCTGTGTTAACTGCTTTTAAACTAAGTTAAAGTTGAGTTTTTTTTATAAAAAAATTCTAAAAATAAAATAAAAGGTTTGTTTTCTAAGAGAGAAAGTTCTAGGGTTTTTTATTTGTTTTATTTCCAGGGTTGGTTTAAAGGATTCATTTTCTTTTCTAATCTAGTTCTGATATATTTCCATTAATTATAACTAAGTATATGTTATATTTAAATTATAAATATAGCCTATCAAAATTATAACATCATCTACAAATTAAAACTCTAGTTCTAGTTAATTAAAAGCAACTTAGGTTTAATCTTTCACAAAAATATATAGGTTATGAGTCAAAAATTATTATCTTATCGATTAATTTAGATCCTTTTAAATTACCTAACTTGAATATCTTATATTTAAATTAGTATATTACATTCCTTAATTAAGTTTCTTGGTGTCAATTATCATTAACTTAATTAAATTATCGTTACTATCACCTTTCTCTAATCTCATTCAAGACGTCATCTTTTATTACTAGATTAGTTTATTAGATGCATAATTACAAAGATAATAATAAAGACATAAGAGATTCACAATCAAAATATAAAAAAGAAGACAAATAAGAACATCAACCCATAGAAATTGCAAATAAAAATATCTAGAAGAAATATCGGTCGCTCATAATATTAAAGAAAACTAAAATTTTATTAATATTCATAAGAAAACTTACAATATAACTCGATCTCTTCTACTTAAAAACCCTAACTTGAATGCTATGAGAGAGATATGAAACCCTAAGGCTATACATATATTTATATAGGGCTAAAGAAGTTTGGAGAACAAGTAATAGAAAATACAAGAGAATCGTTTTTTCCAAAAAATCTCAAATTCTAAATAGGGAAATCTAGATGCCTTTGTTAGGTGCTGTTGCGTGTCTTCAGAATCTTTGAAAGGTGAAACCCTATATCTTATATTAATCTATGTGGAAATATGATTGTGTCCATAAAAAATATCATCGGACGGCCCAAAATCTACTGCTGATCCGCCTCTAATTGAATTGATTCGCAGCTGATCCGTCGCCGAATTTTGGCTTCGTGGCTCAAGATTTTTTCTGTGGTTTTATCGTCAATTTAGATGATTTTTGAGCTTATAAAATTTTGAATATCTCGCTGTCTTTCTGTAGTTGCGTGAATCTCCGAATTATTCCCAAATTTGGCATATAATTGATATGTTGATTTGTTGTTTTTGATTTGATTTGCTTTCTCCAACTGATTTGTTGTTGTGATGATTGATTCATCTCTATTTATTGCAACCTTTGCTGATTTACAATAATATTCCTAAATTTTTTCCAAATTTGCAAATTATTCTTTTGATTTTCTGAATAACTCGCTTAAGTCTTCATTGTGCGCACGTAATTCTCATTTTAGTATAATTTTACGTATTTTTGCATCCAAGCCTTGTTATCTATAATAATTCATAAAATATATCCAGAACAGCATAATATATGACAATAAAATGATAAATGGATTAGAAAAATGTGCAATAAAGTACACCTATCAAATACCCCCATATTTATCTTCTGCTAGTCCTCTTGCAAATTTAGGGTTTCAAATTCTAAACTACCATCTAGCTAAATCCTACTCCTACTCCTATAAATGAAAATAAAGAAAACAAAAATAAGAAAATGAAAACTATATATAAAGAAAGAAATAGATAAGAAAAATACGAAAACTAAGAGTTTAAACTTTACTAGATTTTTAGTTGTCATGAACCATGTCTTATTAGAATTTGATCTATGCCGAAAATTACGTCATCATCATTCTTCCAATCTTTTCTATCTATCTTGCTTCCAAACATGATCATATACCCCTACGTGTATCTAAAATCATTCCTAAACTCGAAGAATTCAATTCAAGCTCCCATACTCTTACCCTTAGCTCCCTATTACTTTTTATTCCGTGGATCAAATTGATGGATTTGTTTCCATATTTTTCATGCGGCCGTTAATATTTCGTGAGACACTAATCAACCGATTACCGAATGTGATCACTTATTGGGCGTAACTAACAGTATTCTAATCTTGCAACACCTAAGGCATATCAAATAATCCCAAACCAGTTGGTCTAAGTCACTAGGTGATAAACCACTCTCGCTGAATTTTTTTTTATACTATCTTGATAATTGTAAGACAATGTTCATTTTCTCGTATTAGAGCATTACAGACACGAGCACGACAGGTGTCTTCTACTATCCCAAATTTCAAGATGTGTGCATGTGCATGTAGTAAGACAACAACGTTCAAATGTTTGGACTTAAAAATAGGATCCACTTACATCTTCTCAAACCTAGTAACTCCTTCATGATGCCGGCCTTTTGTGAACGGGCTCATAACAACTTATTGCAAGATCCATTTAACCATCTCTTTTTCCTATTTTTCTTAAAATATCTCTTTTATATATATTTTTCACCTTTTCATTTGTATTTTCAAAATTTTCTAATTTTTTTATAATCTGCGTACACCCCCCCCCCTAAAACACTTATTTTAGACAGTGTCCACACTGTCTTCTATTTCGTATTCATGAAATTATTAACCACTCAAAAAATAATTTACACCATACTTTTGCTAACCCATAAGCTAATATTAACCACTCAAAATTTTTATGTTTAATCATGCAAGAGTAGTAAAATAAGTTGCAGCAGTAAGCACCAATAAACATCCTAAAATGGATATGCAAAATATTGGTATGGTGTTTATATGTGCGTGAAGAAAATTATGACCCATGTTTTGCCGAAAAAACTAGTATAAAAATAAATGATGAAAATCTCAAAGAATTATGTAACTATACCATCTTGTCGAAATATTGGCTAATTGGATCAAATTCTAAAACATGAACATACAGAGTATAAATAAGAGATCCAGTTATATCGGTTAAAGGCTCAACTTCAACTTGCTTTTCAATAAGATTGGTTTCAATAATGATCGAAAGTGGTGGGGGATTTAGTTCAACTGTTAACAACTCAACATGATACCCACAATTTATTGGATAATTTGATGAATCTAATTCATCTATAAAATTGAGTTCATTCTTAAAAAATTTCTCTAAATTTTGATCAAAATATCTTTCTTCAAAATTAACTACCTTCTCATCATTCACTTCTTCTATTATAATAGGTGAATTTTCTTCATCAAATCTCCCATCCAATAATTCTTTCACCTCCTCCTTAAATTGACTTATGGGTTGACTTTTATTTTCTAAAAATGTGGAATCTCAATCTAAATTTTCTCAAAATTTTTATTACTCATTCGTAATAAAGGTGTGGATTCCCTATAAATAGTTTTCTCAAATATTATATCTAAACCAACGCCATCAAAATCACAAGTTTCTTTTACAGAAGCGGTTTCTATATCCAAAATTTTCTCAAAATTTATATCCGCTGCTTTTATTTCATTAAAAACATTTTCCTCAAAATTTTTACTCAAGTCACCTTCATCAAAAGAACAAGTATTTTCCTCAAATATTTTCGCATATCCATCAAGGAAATCAAATATATCAACCTCGACTATATTATTATTTACATCATCTTCATATAAATTTTTTGTTGGAGGCCAAATTCAAAATTCAAAATTTTGAGGGTAGGTTTCAAACTCACTAGAAAGAGACTTATCATCACTTCCCTCATGCACCAATAAATCTAAACCACAAGATTCAAATGTGGATTCATAAATTGGGCACTCCTTATATCGCTCAATCTTTCTTGATGTAAATTCTCACCTGCACATAGGATACTTATGATCTAAATGATTTTCGGTTATACATTACAAACTACAGTTATTTTCAACCACTTCCTCAATAGCTTTGTTATGATGCTCTAAACTATTGGGAACAATCAGGCTTAGATGGGTTTGCATTGAGATGGTCTCTTGCTCTTTCCTATTGGCTATTGCAGCAGTTATTTGGCCAAGAAGAATTTCAATATTAGTCATTGATTCCTTGATAGCACTGGCGTTTTTCATAAAAGTGGCCAACTGCGTTTCAGCACTAGAAAGTCTTGCCTCCTCATCATTATCAACGTCAAATGAAGGTGTGAAAATTTGGTATGGTTGATAGTAATCTAATTGGATATTGTCATAAGGAGGGCCAATATCATAGTATGGGTATGATTGAAATTGGCATTGGTCTATGAAGTTGGAAAGAGTGAATGTTGGTTCGGTCGTGGTGTAAGGTAAATTATAACCGCTTCTATATTTATTCAGTCTAATATGATCGACAAGTGTTGGGTTAACTGAATAATATAGTTCATATAAAGTTGGTTTAGCATGTTCGTCGTCCTTTTTTTTAAACTAAAGATTCTAACAAATCACAAACGAAGATGTGCAAACAACCTAGATCTAGAGTTATCTAGGTCAAGTTACTAGACCCGCTTCTAACCGCCAAGAGACAAATTACGGAATAGATGCTCTACCAGCTCTTTAACAATCTTGAAGACAGATCAGTGCCAGTTAAGTGGGAGGGTTCCGCTATACGAATCACCGAAATAGCGGGCTTTAATGAAGTAACCACAACTAAGCACACGTCACTAGACATCTCAAGATTGAATCGGATAATCGTTAGATTACCTCAATCTCCTCTTGTCCTATTGAACGCGATATGTCCTTAGGGGGCTGTCACGCCCCGCTTCCCAAAATACGTTAATTTGAAACGTGACAAAACCAACCATGCTACATATGGTAAGGAAATATCTTTCCATAATCACATTACGGCTGTCAATCAATAATCAAGAACATTATTATAACTATCTATCTCTAAATATGTCCAAATAACTACAAACGATAACAGGAAACGATAGCAGCAGCAATAAAGATCTAAGGAAATAAGAGAATACCTAAACTATAAATAAGAACTATATCAGATCCTCACTGATCGGTGATCCTGTCGAAGTACCCACGATTCTCATATGCTAAAATCAAGTATCTGGGTCATACAAAATCCAAACATCAGTGCGTCATAAATATCATAATAATAATAATAAACTGACAGTGTGCTATATAGGATGCCACGTGCAAAATGAGGTATGGGTACAAATAAACCAATCATAGGTGATATAACAGTAGGTTATAGGTATGTCACGCGTATTCTAAAATCTGTGTTTTTAGATTTATCATCCTACAGGTATTTGAAACCAATGAATGTACTCCTCCATTTAACTCAAAAGTATATATCGCGTTACCCCCGGGACCACGGATCAAGATGTATGAATCAAGAATAATTCTGTTCCGTTACCCTCTAGAACCATGGATCAAGTAGTAAGAATCACGAATGATTTTGTTCTGTTGATCCCGGAACCACGGATCAAGTAATATCCTTTTAAATTACACTTCAGTTACACTTTTGATTTTCCCAAGTTTTGTTTTCCAAGTCAGGCATGAATATAATATTTACCTAATGCCAACACAGGAGTATGAAGGTACAGGTTATGTCTATCGAGACAACATGTCATGTCCATCAAGACAAGAAGTCAGGATTGTTGGCATCGGTAAGTATTACAGGTAACATGTATAAGTAATATAGAAATAACGGTAACAAGATGGCAGGTTACAAGCATGGCAGGGATAGTGTACTAAAATAGGTGAAGTGTTTATATCACAATAATATCATACAAGTCATGATGAATAGCAGGAATATAGTTGTAACAGTTATTTAAATGGGATACATGATGTGACGAAAACGATGTATCAACTATTACTTGTGCAATAGATTGGTATGACCGTATTTTAAATAATGTTATCAAGATTATTAAGTATTATTATATAAACTAAATTATATTAATTGCACTTACCTATTATAAATTAACTTGTCCTTATTAGTGAAACTTATTATTATTAATCTAGTTAATGGTATTAAATAACGGCATTGATCAAATGAGTGAATGGTATTGTTAAACAGATCATGTAGATTTTCTGGTAATGAGATTAGTGTATTGAATATTTATTTCCAAGTAGTCACGAAGTAGCGAATGATCCTATCAACTGTTATAAGTTATTATATTATTTTAACTATAGTAAAAATAATCTTTTGTTACGATAATTAAATATTGTTAATTAGATATTTTGTACATAAAATATTATTAATTAAACTTATTATTATTAGAGAATTCATATGAACTAACTACAAAGCTAAATATCAAAATATGTGAACTATAATTTTGTTATTTAAACTACCTAACATTGATCGCTACTATTCCCTGAACTATATATATTCATAATAATTAATTTTTTATTCACAGTAATCATAATGTATAATATATATAAGATTTTCATATGTATAACATATAATTACTAATGTGTAAACAATGCAAGAGATATAATAATTATAAAATATTACGATACGTAATCGTCGTCGTAACTAGCATATATAAACAAGTATCGAATACTTACCTCGGAGACAAATAAAACACGACGATACAATGTAAAATCCAAGTTTTGATACTCAGCTCGACGGATGGAGTTGGGACGTGGTGAATTGGAGAGGGAGACAGAAACAAAGAGCGGGAGAAGAGAGAGTGTGCGTTTAATTTAAATAGGAAAATATAAATATACTATGTTTCTATAGTGTGTGTGTGTGTGTGTGTATATATATATATAGTTTTGTATATAACTACTAATATTATAAAAGATATTACAAATCCCAAACCGTCTCCACCAACTCTCAAAACACTGGAAATTATCTACACATATGTAGCCCATTTAACCCATAAATCTAATGGTTTAGAAAATATATATTCTAATATAACAATACCTTAGGATGTTTAAAATTTACCTGTAATAGATAATTGTCAATATAATATCATGAGATATTTAAACAGGATAAAACATACTAACAATTAATATATGAAAATATCCCTAACGTATGGCTATTAGAAAATATATACATATAATTTAAACATTATATATTTGTTATTTAAGATTCATGTAGATTCTGTCTACGGATAAATATTAATAAAAGATACTCTAACACCATAATGGCGAATCGGATAACCACATCTACCATTCGAAACAATCACGACCTGTAACACCCTAGTCCGATCGTACGTTTCTTTTTCTTTTTGGGTATATGGGGTTTTGTTTTATTATTATTATAGCTTGGAGTTGCGTTTCAGGTCGTCGTGTTTATCCGTCTCCGATTCAAGTTCTCTTGTTTTTTTAGCCGATGCAACATCAACAAATATCGTAATAAATTCTTAGTCTATAATATTTGAATGAAAATTGTATTATTACCATGTAATTATTATATACATGATGAAAACCTTAGTTTTATATTGCTCACATAAGTTTGCATACTGCTCACATACACTACTACAATAAGGGGTTGCCCTTACGGATTTATCCGTAGGAGTAAAACACTGCCCCTACGGATATATCGGTAGGGGCATAAAAGTACCCCGTAGGTGCAAAAGCCGCAGATGCAAATCTTCGCTCTGAACATGCCCCTACGAAGTAATAATTGCCCCTACTCCTTTATCCGTAGGGACACTAATCCCTACGAAGTAATCATTAGGGCCTGATAAATATTTTAATTTATTGGTTTATAAAATAAAATAATTGCCCCTGCGGATGTATTCGTAGGGCTTGATTGGTGCCCTTACGAGTACATCCGTAGGTCCAGATAAATTCCCCTACAGATAAAATCGTAGGGGCAAATTTTACTGAGTCTATACGGACAAAATATCAGTTATCCTCATATTTTGTCCCTACGGCTAATTGTGTAGGGGCAAACATTAGACCTACGGATTAATCCGTAGGTGCAACAGATGGCCTTACGGATTAATCCATAGGGACAAAATATCATGTTTTTTTTTAAAATAGGGCTTCTTGTTTTCCCCCCGCGCTGTGCACAATAATATATACATTATATAACCAAATACAGAAATATTCATAATCAACATCTCACGCATAATATATAAAAAAACAAACAAACAGAATACGATATCAAACTAAATTATCGTGAACAAGCAAATAACCACCAATATCGTCCAAAATTTATACAATATGTATCAGATAAGTACATGCATCCTCAAAAATATAAATAAAGCTACCCTAGCTCGGTCCAGCTCCTCCACGTCTGATAATCGCCGTAATCTGGCGCATCTACTCCTCGGTGCAGCCACGAGTCATCAAAAACTCGACTAATGAAGGAGCGGACTGTGCGGGAGTCTGAGCGGGCTGTAGAACTGCAGGAATGGTCTGCATAACCGCAGCCAAGGTAGTGGCTTGCAGAGCCCCAGCCGAAGGAGATTCATATGGAGCCGCTGCCGAAGTAACCTGTCGCACATGTTAAATTTTGTGTGTAATAAACGAGTAAGAACGGTGTATTAGATTTTAGTCGAGTTCGTATCATTATCAGGTTATTGCGAAACCCCAATCTAAGAATACTTAGGGACTTAGGCCTCGTTTGAGTATCTAATTTCGAAAGCCGTAGTTTATTTTAATTAGATAGTTTTATGTAAGTATGATTAATCAAAACTAAGTCTACAACCAAATAAGTTCATGCTACTAATATTGCATATATTATTATCTATAATGTGATATAATATTTTACTATTAAGTAGTATACGTACCATCTCCTTCAACTTCTCGATGGTGGTCTTCAAGGGGGCAACATCATGCTCTAGACGTTGCTCACAGGGGGTAGGGGAAGTAACCGCCGGAGTGGAGTCCAACCTCATATAGGCCCTGCTAGGACCCAGTCCCCGGCCTCTCTCCCAACCTCCGTGGTGCCCTCCGTGTATGGCGTCTAGGACTGGGGTCAGCAACATCGGATCGGTCTATCCAGTAAAATCGATCCCCGATGCATCTGCCTGCTCCACCACCCGTTCCTACACCCACATTAACTATTAAAATATAAGTATATCATTTAAATTTGAACTTTTCAAAACAAAAATTTCAAATTTGTTGGAATAAATATTAACACTTACGCAATACTCCTGGGTAGCGGTGTCAGGCAATCGAAGCTCTCCCATGGCGGGATCTATCGAGATGCCGTGGACGGTAAGATACGCGGTCAGCACGCTCGGTGTACCACCCTGCGCCAAGGTCTGAGCTCTCTGCAATTCGCAAAAAATTTACATATATTATAAAATAACTCTTAATATTACATTATATCAAAATAGATCTATTGTAATTTACCGATACCTCCATGGCACGAGTAATGTTCCTTGAGCCACTTGTATAAGTGGGGCAACTCCTCTTCGCCGACTTCCTATTCTCTTTATTTTGATCGGTCTGTTTCTGCACAACACATTCAGATTTAGTTTTCTAATTAAGCAAAAAAAAATTATATACTAAACAAAGAATTACATTTAAATTACAAACCTTTTTGTGTTGAGAGTCGAAATATTGGCACAAGAGAGGCCATGTATCTACGTCGACTCTCGCAAAGGCCGGAGTATGTAGGAGAGCCACTCTCTCTGCCTCGGGAGTCGCCATCCACAGGAAACAGCAGTCGATCTTCAGATCGTTCCTATTGTATCAGATCTTTGATTGCATGTTCTTCATCATGCTATTGTACAGAGCGTGAAGATCGAGCACTCTCTCAATCAGGGTCGGGTACAGCCTAAAAGTCGTAATCCAACTGAAAATACAAAAAAACGATGTATTTAAATTGCAAGAGTTAAATAATAATAAATATATTGGATAAGTCAAATGAAAATATATATTAATACCCGAGTCTGATCCCAGAAGAGGGCAAATGAGCGCCGGTGCTGATCGGCCCACTCAACGTGAAGTGGATACTTCTTCATGAGGCGTCTCTCATCCTCCATATACCGGCCGAAACTCTTGGCATAATCGCCGGTATAGCGATAATCGGGGGTAAAGAAGAGGGGGAATGTTGCCTCCCCCTAGCTCTGTCAGGCCTCAGCCTGTGGGACTGATTCGGCCCTCGAGTCCCCCTCTCGGGATGCGATTGCCCTGCATCTACAAGAAATATCAAAACAATCAATATTAAGACAAAATGGTATTAAGAAATCTAAGGTTTAACGAAAATTGAAGTGCGAGATATACCTCCGGCGACAGCAGCACGAGCCTGGGCCCGGACAGCAGCACGAGCGGGATGATAGTTCCTCCAGTGAGGAACAGCCGGTGACCCGGACGTGGACGCATCTTCTCCAACTAGAAAATAAACATTGACGATAAAATTACATGAAGTTCATGTTTATTCTTAGAGAATATGTAAAATGAATAAATATTTAATATTTATTCATACTAACCTGCAGACTGAGCGGAGGGTACGGATGTGGAGGGAGTGGCCCCTGCGCCAGATGTGGATGCACCACCTATAATTAGACAATTAAAAATAGATTATATAAGTAATTGCAAAAAGAATGTGTAGAACAATAATATAACATTCTAAATCAATATACATACATTATAGGATATATAAACATACTCGCAGGTGCGGTGGTGGCCTCTGTCCGAGATGTGGAGGCACCCGTACAGCTAGACAATAAAAAAATGATTATTTAAGTAAGTGCAAAAAGAGTGTGTGTATATTTATGATATAACATTCTAAATCAATATGCATGAACTATAGGATATATAAACATACCTGGAGGTGCGGGAGTGGCCTCGGCCTCTGATATGGACGCACCACCAACACCTAGACAATCAAACATTGACTATATAAGCAATTTTGAAATAAATATGCATGTATATCTATAGTATTACATTCAAAATGAATATGCGTGCAATATATCTGGAGGTGTGGTAAAGTCCACACGGAAGGAGTCATACGAAGGGGTCTCCGATCGGGATGCAAGACCGGCCCTCTGAAGCTCCCTACGCAGCTCTCCGGGCGGTAGAACCGTTCTACTGCTGCCGCGGCTGGTGCTCCTGCCTCCCCTCGCTACTCCGGTCATCGTCATCAAATCTAGACAAGAGTAAAATCATTACATATGCATGCTATATATGTATAGATCGTAAAAATGTGAAATAATAATATAATATTACTGATAACCTTTTTCGTTTCGTGGACGTATTAGACATATCTACTTGGATTTCATCCTCGATATCATTTTTAACCCACGTAACTTCAAGATCAGCCGAAGACAACCCGTCTTTTGAAACAGACACTCGGAGCACTCTAAGTCTTCTCTCTTCTTTGTCCTCATCGCTGTCCTCCATACGGTCCTCGAATTCTAGGACATCGTAAACATCCCTAGGTTTCCAACGGCATATGATACTCCATCCCGGATGCTTTAAGTACTGTGAGTAGTATACTTGGAACGCTTGGTCCGGAAAGATCGTCCTGACCATAAAATCGAAATGTGTTCACACTAGTCAATCCATATTTATCTTTCTAAGTCGCGAGATTGTTTCTCCACTTATCCGTATCGGTTCGTGTATCGTACCAAGTACATTGAAATATATAAAACGGCTCCGATCGTTCGGGATATTGGATGCTAAGTATGAAATTTAAGTATCCATAATAAATCACACCATCCGATCCTACCAATGCAATCCCACTATTCTGAGTGGTTTGAGATGTTTCTATGTGCTTAATTTTAAATTTGTATCCAAGGACACCGAATCCTTTATAATATGCAACCTCCATACTAGGAAACTGAGCTAAACATCTTGAATCACTTTCTAATGATGTAGACAAGTTCGGATCGTGGATCTGACAAAACAAATTTTACGACAAATACATAACAATATATGTTTAGATTAAGACGGTTAGCAATAACACATTATTCGAATAACTTACATGGTCTGCAACCCAATCGCAAAAATTATCCTGATGATATTTTTCCAATCGTTCATCATTCCAATCAGGATGCCCCTCACGTATCTCGTTAAAATGATTTTTGCTCTCCTCGTTAAATTATGACATTATTATTATATCGTTTCATACACACACAAACACAAATATAACAATTAATCCAAATAAACTTACTCTCTAATTTCTTCAAGACATATGCTATTAAGGAGGATAAACCGATATATCTTATTAATAAATATAGTGTCTACTCTTTTCTATCATCTTTACCATATGGCCCGTCCTGAATTCTCCGAGGCCGGTTAGGTTTCATTTCAATGTTCTCCTCCAGATAGCGGGAACAAAATGTGGTTGCTTCATCTAGAAAATAATCTTGCATGATAGAACTCTCTGGTCGATTTTTATTGCGTATATGATTTTTTAGAGTGTAGAGGGTATCTAAAGAAAAATATGTTAAATAAATAAATACGGGCATATAGGACAACAATAATTATGCAAATTGCGTGAAACAAAAAATTCCACGTACCTTTCGACAGGATACGTCCATCGATATTGTACTGGTCCGGCTAACATAGTCTCAATTGCAAAATGAACCGTCAAGTTTATTATGATATCAAAGAATGACGGTGGGAAACTACGCTCAAGCTTGCAAAGTATCAACAAAATAGAATTTTCTAGATTCTCCAGCATCACAACATCAAGGGTTTTAGCACATAATTCTCTAAAAAAGTAACAAAGGTCATTGATTACTAGACCAACGATTCGGGAAGGGAAGTCCTGAGGGCTAATGAAAGAAGGTGCTCCATAATAACATGGTGATCATGACTTTTCATTCTATCGATCTTGCCTTTCACAATTTTTATCTTCTTACTAAATGATCCTAAGAAGCCTGTGGGAAGTTTCAAATCATGCAACATGTGCAGGAATATTTTCTTCTCCGGTTGTGACATATGATATGCGGCATTGGGAAGTAAAAACTTGCCTGGTTTACCCACGATCGTTTTAGGATGCAATTCACTTCTAATTTCCCAGTCCTGAATATCCATCCGAGCACGGAGGTTGTCTTTCGATTTTCCGTCTTTACAAAGAAGCAAATTGAGTACGTGCACGGATACTCCCTTCTCTATATGCATGACGTCCAGAAAATGACGCACTAAATTTGTTGACTAGTACGAAAGTTCGAAGAAAATGCTTAACTTATTCCAGTATGGTGGTTTCACCTATTTTTCCGGATCTATCCCGAAGGTCATATTATTGTAACCATCCCACTGAGCAGTCGTGTCCTCTCCGGACAATGAGGCTCGAGGCCTAAGAAGCTCCTGATGACCATCAAAGTGAGCAGCGTCTAACCTATAGGGATGGTCTAGTGGCAGGAAATGCCAATGACCGCAATAACAAACCTTCCTGCTAAAATTCAAGAATTTCGATATTGTATATTGATGGCAATATGGGCATGCTTTGTGACCATGTACGGACCAACCTGATAGCATTCCATACGCAGGAAAGTCATTAATTGTCCGCATTAAAGCTGCACGCAGTGTGAAAGTTGTATCTGTGTTTGCATCGTAAGTCTCTACACCATCAATGAATAAAAATTTTAACTCATCAATCAGAGGTCGGAGATAGAAGTCGATATTGTTTCCTGGTGAGTTTGGTCCGTCGATAAGAAGAGGCATCATAAAATAGGATTGATCCATAGCCAACCAAGGTGACAGATTATAAACTATCATTACAACTGGCCATGTGCTGTGTCTTCCAGCCATATAGTTGAATGGGCAGAAACCATCACTAGCGACTCCGAGCCTGACATTGCGAGGATCGCTACTAAATATTTCGTACCTCCTATCGAAATCTTTCCATGCCGATGAATCTCTTGGATGACTCATTTTTCCATTTTCATTTAGAGGAGCACGGTGATGCCAAATCATTGCCTCGGCTGTTTTCTTGCACCTGAATAGTCTTTACAGCCTCTGTGTTATGAGAAAGTATCATGCTATCTTGACAGGTATATCGGGCTTTTTATCAGAATTTTTCGGCTTATACCTGGCATCTCTACATGTTGGACACTCTTTTAAATCTGAATTCTCTTTCCGGTACAACACGCAATTTTTAGGACATATTTGAATCTTCTCACACTTCAGACCCAAATCAGACATCATCTTCTAGGCTTTGTACCAGCTGTTGGGCACGTTATTTTCCGGAGGCATAGAATCTTTTAAGAACTTCAGAAGTATCGTGAATGACTTGTTGCTCTATCCATTTAGGCACTTAATCTGGAAAAGTTAGATGAACCATGATATGGTGAAATATTTTGCATTCTCATAAATTGGTCTTTTAGTATCATTCATGAACTTTTCATACTTATCCGCACGCGGTCCTTAACCAGAAAGAATGTCATCTTCGATACGAATACTATCACTTAGGGCAGCCACTACCATATCCTCTATTTCTTCTCCTGGAAAGAAATTACCGTCTTCTTCTTCTGCCACATTACCGTCTTCTCCTTCTTCTTCTTCTTCTTTCCCGTGATATAACCAAATTGTATATAATCTAGTAAAACCATGTTTAACGATATAAATCTCTAAGAATTCTACCTTCTGCCAGTACTTATTCCCACATCTATCGCATGGGCAGAGAATCTTCTCTAACACGATTTTATTATGTGCGCGTGCAAATTCAATGAAAGCATCAACTCCTGCGACAAACTTAGGTTGCATACGTTTTTGCTAATCCATGTACATCCAATCCTTAACTCTGATGTACTCATGGGTCATGTTAGACTGTATAACATATAAATTGTAGGTTATGATGACTATATTGAGAAATTTAAGAACGAGATGGTTACTGACAAAGAAGAAAATCCGTAGATACAAGTTTGTCGTTGAAAAGAATAAATTATCGATAAACAAAATTAGATTTGAAGATCTTGGATCATCATTATTTTTTTAAAGAACTAGGTTCTTTATATAGGGTTAAACCCTAATTTTTGGAGGAATTAAATTCCCATATGTTCATGTTATTTCTTTTTAACTTGGTTCTTTTCGCCTAAGTTTTGAATCTGCGGAACAAAATCTCTCCGATGAGAATTAAATTCTCAACTTGTGGGGAGATTTGCTTATGCAAATCTCAACCAGAGAAAGAACTAAGTTCTTATATGAAGAGTTAAGTTTATGGTAAAGTTTTACGTTTACGTTATCATCGAGTATCCTGCTGAAGGAACTAGTGTACCCTAAACCCTAACCTTAATTTTTGGAGGAATTAAATTCCCATATATTCCTGTTATTTCTTTTTAACTTAGTTCTTTTCCCCTGAGTTTTGAATCTACAGAACAAAATCTTTCCGATGAGAATTAAATTCTCAACTTGTGGGAGATTTATTTCTGCAAATCTCAACCAGAGGAAGAACAAAGTTCTTATATGAAGAGTTAAATTTACGGTAAAGATATACGTATACGTTATCATCGAGTATCCTAATGAAGGAACTAGTGCACCCTAAACTCTAACCCTAATTTTTGGAGGAATTAAATTCTCATATGTTCCTTTTATTTCTTTTTAACTTGGTTCTTTTTCCCTAAGTTTTGAATCTGCAGAACAAAATCTCCCCGATGAGAATTAAATTCTCAACTTGTGGGGAGATTTGCTTCTGCAAATCTCAACCAGAGGAAGAACTAAGTTCTTATATGAAGAATTAAGTTTACGGTAAAATTGTACATTTACGTTATCATCGGGTATTCTAACGAAGAACTAGTGCACCCTAAACCCTAACCCTAATTTTTGGAGGAATTAAATTCCCATATGTTCCTTTTATTTTTTTAAACTTAGTTCTTTCCCCCTATGTTTTGAATCTGCAGAACAAAATCTCTCCGGTGAGGATTAAATTCTCAACTTATGGGGAGATTTGCTTCTACAAATCTCAACCAGAGGAAAAACTAAGTTCTTATCTGAAGAGTTAATTTTACGGTAAAGTTGTACGTTTACGTTATCATCGAGTATCCTAATGAAGGAACTAATGCACCCTAAACCCTAATCTTAATTTTTTGAGGAATTAAATTCCCATATGTTCCTTTTAATTTTTTTTAATTTAGTTCTTTTTCCCTAAGTTTTGAATCTGCAGAACAAAATCTCCCCGATGAGAATTAAATTCTCAACTTGTGGTGAGATTTGCTTCTGTAAATCTCAACCAGAGAAAGAACTAAGTTCTTATATGAAGGGTTAAGTTTACGGTAAAATTATACGTTTACGTTATCATCGAGTATCCTACTGAAGGAACCAGTGCACCCTAAACCCTAACCCTAATTTTTGGAGGAATTAAATTCCCATATGTTCCTGTTATTTCTTTTTAACTTAGTTATTTTCCTTTAAATTTTGAATCTGCAGAACAAAATCTCCCCGATGAGAATAAATCACTCATTTGTGAAATCAAACTAGAATGCAAGAAAAATGTCATAAGTTCTCCTGTCTCATATTTTAACACATGAAAGATGCATCATGACGAGGCCATAGGAGCAAACAAACCGATTAAAACCATTATTTTCTTAACACTTGCGCTTTGGCATATGAGCCACAGAAATATGAATTGCTTTGAAAGCCGAAGTAAATGGAGACAATAAACATATTTTAAACTGTCACGCATGATAACCATTTCATCCAAAATCTTAATTTAGTAGATTATGGGATAAAAATGTGTATTAACCTCCATTAATATATAAAATTATTTTATATAGTTCTATAGAAGAGGACATGAGGAAAGTAAATGGCTACATTCTGATGTTGATAATTAATCCTGGATGATTTCAAAATCTTCATAAGTTATCCAAAGTCATCAACTGGTCTAAATCATGCAATGGGCAATGATATTAACTAAAACTAAAAATATCCGTAATAACGTGAAAGCTAACAATTTAGGACGGTAATTTATATTAAGAGCAAATAAGGCCTAAATTTAGTTCATATGGCAGTTAACAAAGGAAATGAGGGAGCAAAATTACCTTTGTTATTTTATGAACTTCCTAAGGGTATTTGTCTCAGATTCTCCCTATAGAACCACTGAGTTTGATTCTTATAATTGTAAGTCTCTTATACTTTCAATGTAATTCATCTATATTCACCATCGATATCTTAATATAGATGTCAGAGTATAATTGTATGAACTTCCTCAAGAATGTCAACATACATTGTAATTGTATAGATATCTAAGACAAGTAAGATGTGACACTTAGACACACAACACAAAGATAATTAGCGTTAAACTTATATTTTCCTAATTGATGAGGTGCAAGTTGGCTAATGACAGAGATGCTATCTCATATAGCCCAGTTGTCTATTGATATATGAAGATCATTGGCATATAGTCTTGGAATGTCACATAGAGATTTAAATATGAGTGTGAAACCAAAATTTCTAGACCAAATATCTGCATATCTCAAAATGGTGTATATATGCGATCAATGAAAAGAAACATTGCTTATGAGACTAACAAAATGCAATTATCTTGATTCATAATTGCAGGAAATTATTATAGGTAGCATGGATACCCTAACCCTAAACTGAACCCTAACCCTAACCCTAACCTACCTAATTAACCATAACCATAACCCTAACACTCACCCTAACCCTAATTAACCCCCAATTAACTCGGAACTAACCCTAACCCTAAAATCAACAATAACACAAAAATTAAGAATAATTAATAGTTCAAAATGGAAATTAACTCACCTCACTTGTAGTTTTGCCGGCGGATGGAGCTCGACGAGGTGGATGAGGCCGGGGATGGAGCTCGACGAGATCCTTTGGTGGCGGGAAGATGGCGACGTGCAGCGGGAAATCAAAGGCAACGACGGCGGGAGGTCAAAGGCGACGACGACGGCAAAGTGGTGACGAGACTGTGGTGGCGACGACGGCTGGAAATCGAAGACGACGAGAGGTGGAGGCGGGTGACCAGATCGATCGCGTGGGGATTGGTGTGGGGAAAATTGGGGTAGGTGGGAAATTACCGACCTTTATTTTTTTATTATAAATAACCATTTGATCCCCCTACGGATTAATCCGTAAGGCCTTCTTTTGCGGCTCCGTAGGGCCAAATAAAAGATTACATTTTAATATATTTTAATTAATCCGCAGGGAACCGTAGGAACAAACCGTTGGACCTACGGAGTAATCCGTAGGGGCAATAAAAAGTTGCCCCTACGGATTCCTAACTCCGTAGGGGCAACCCCTTATTGTAGTAGTGATATATATATACATATATATATATATATAGCTTATATTTAGATTTATTTGTATAGTTGATTTAAATTTTAATTAGTAGATGTGAGTTATCATTTCATTAAGTTAAATAATCAATTCAATTTTATTTTTTATTGAATCTTTATAGAATATAGCTTACATAATATAATACTTAGTGAACAGTACTTCAGGATAATTAAATTATATATATATATATATATATATATATATATATGTATATGTATGTATGTATGTATGTATGTATATAGAAGATTAGATCATTGTAACATCAAGAAAATAAATATACAATATATAATACAATTAAGAAATTACTCATTGTTACTAATAGTATGAAACAGAACGCTTAAATACATTTATAAAAGATAACTATATTGATTGTGTTTTAATAACCTTGGTATTAATTTTATATATTTAGTTTTGTTTTTTTATTAACAATCAAACCATACGTTGTTAAGTGAAACCTTATGTTCATCATACATGAAATGAAAACCCTAAGATTTCTAGGATACCCATTAATCACATTAATCTTTTAAAACCGTATTTTAGTTTATTATTCTTCCCAATAATAAATCCGGATATTAAATGGAGATGCTTGTAAATTCATTTAGATTCTTATTTACATTATTGATACTATCATATTATATCGATTGTATTTGACATGCTACTTGATACTATTATTATTAGCCTGCTTGACATGACATGCATGTTCATGATTTCTGTTTCCTTACATTAAAACGATATCACTAATTAGAATGCTGAACATTCATGCCATGAAACAACTACTCGTGCTTACATGTTTACCATATTGTACTATCATCGTGACTTGTCTTGTTCTCCTGTCCACTTAGCATTCTATATTGTGATTGAATTTATTACCATGTTAGCTATAGATACGCAGGGGTTGAGGTAGTTTGAGTGTGCGTTCGTACAATAGGATCTCAGGAGTCCCATGCCGGCAGCACGTACTGGACTATATCGGTCGCATGTTATTACAGCTCGTACTGGGCTATATCGGTCGTATGTTATTACAGCTCGTAACGGGCTATATCAGTCGCTTGTTCATTCCACATTTGGGCCTGTGTTTCCTATCCCCTAGGGCCCTACTCTTGGGTTAGAAATACTCCTGCAAAGATTGATGCACACACTCGAACTCACGATATGATAGATTACATTTTAGTGACCAGTAGGATATGACTTGACATGTTTATATGTTTGTTTTATATTATTACTATATCCATATATTTATAAACATGCACACACGGGCTTCACTCCACTTACATATTCATGTTATCATACTGCATACACATCCCTTTATATTGAGTACTTATTGGGATGTTCTGACATCTCTAGGATTTGCCATCTCAGGTTTAGAGACGGATTTTCAGGCTGAGCAGGATCGGAGCAGCTATTAGGATTTTGCCGAAAATCAGTAGCCCGTAAGTTTATTTCTTTTTAGTTAGTATTTAGCATGTGCGCCCTTGTGGGACATTAGGACTTATGTATCTCCTTTCGGATCTTGTTTATATTTCGAACCTATTGTATCGGATTTTTATTTGCATCGATTATCTAGTAGGCCTATTTTTAGTATTCCTTATAATTTCATTGCAGCATGATTATCAATATTATCTCTCATGTTGTTGGATATTATCTTTGACAGGTTAGCTAGATAGTCTTTATGTGACTATGGAAGGATCTTTCCTTATCGTAGGTAGCACGGCTGGCTTTCGTTGCTCTCCGTATTCCGTATTTTGGGAAGCTGGGCGTGACAAGGTTTTGTTGGTATCAGAGCCGGGCTGACGTCAAAGTTATTCTTGGTTCTACCGACCTTTTAGGTTAGAATCACATGTCTAGGTTTCTCTCAGTGTGTCATGCTGCATATTTTCTTGACTCTGATTATAGGATTCGGGTGACTGAGACAGAATTACTATATTGTACCCATGTATCACGGCATGCTTACAATGCTTCATTCTGTTTGAGCAACTTAGAGTTCTACTTGATTTGTTTCCACTGATTTGATTTCCTTGCATACGCCGATTTTTCGAGCCAAGACCGTGACTCTTCATACCCTCATTTGTTTCCTTGATGCTTAATTTTTCATACACATCTATTTTCATTAATCCTTGTAATTAGTTCGTGATCTTTTATTTCGTTCTTCTAATTTTGAGAATGAAATTTCTTGTAAGGTGGGTAGAATGTAACACCCCAGTCCGATCGTACGTTTCTTTTTCTTTTTAGATATATTGGGTTTTGTTTTATTATTATTATAGCTTGGAGTTGCGTTTCGTATCGTCGTGTTTGTCCGTCTCCGAGTCAAGTACTCTTGTTTTTTTAGCCGATGCAACATCAGCAAATATCGTAATAAATTCTTAGTCTATAATATTTGAATGAAAATTGTATTATTGTGCAATTTCACTAAATTACCACGTAATTATTATATACATGATGAAAACATTAGTTTTATACTGCTCACATATATATAGCTTATATTTAGACTTATTTGCATAGTTGATATAAATTTTAATTAGTAGATGTGAATTATCATTTCATTAAGTTAAATAATCAATTCAGTTTTATTTTTGTTGAATCTTTATAGAATATAGCTTACATAATATAGTTCTTAGTGAATAGTACTTTAGGATAATTAAATTATATATATATAAGATCATAACATTATAACATCAAGAAAATAAATACACAATATATAATACAATCAAAAAATTACTCATTGTTACTAATAGAATAAAACAGAACGCTTAAGTACATTTATATAAGATAACTATATTGATTGTGTTTTAATAACCTTGGTATTAATTTTATATATTTAGTTTTGTGTTTTTATTAACAATCAAATCATACGTTGTTAAATAAAATCTTATGTTCATCATGCATGAAATGAAAACCCTAAGATTTCTAGAACACCCATTAATCACATTAATCTTTTAAAACCGTATTTTAGTTTATTATTCTTCCCAATAATAAATCCAGATATTAAATGGAGATACTTGTAAATTCATTTAGATTCTTGTTTATATTATTGATACTATCATATTATATCGACTGTATTTGACATGCTACTTGAGACTATTATCATCGACCTGCTTAACATGACATGCATGTTCACGATTTATATTTCCTTACATTAAAATGATATCACTAATTAGAATGTTGAACATTCATTCCATGAAACAATTACTCGTATTTACATGTTTACCATACTGTACTATCATCATGACTTGGCATGTTTTCCTGTCCAGTCGGCATTCTATATTGTGATTGAATTTATTACCATGTTAGCTATAGATACGCGGGGGTTGGGGTAGTTTGAGTGTGCATTCGTACAACAGGATCTTAGGAGTCCCAAGCCGGCAGCTCGTACCGGGCTATATCGGTCGCATGTTATTACAGCTCGTACCCGGGCTATATCGGTCGCTTGTTCATTCCACGTTTGGGTCCGTGTTTCTTAACCCCTGGGGCAATATTTTTGGGTTAGGAGGTTGACGCACACACTCGAACTCACGATATAATAGATTACCTTTTAGTGACCAGTAGGATATGACTTGACCTGTTATATGTCTGTTTTATATTATTACTATATCCATATGTATTTATAAACATACGCACACGGGCTTCACTCCACTTACATACTCATGTTATCATACTACATACACATCCCTTTTACGTTGAGTACTTTTTGGGATAATCTAACATCCCTGAGATTTGTCATCTCAAGTTTAGAGACGGATTTTCAAGCTGAGCAGGATCGGAGCGGCTATCAGGACTTTGTCGAAGTTCAGTAGCCCGTATGTTTATTTTTTTCAGTTAGTATTTAGCATGTGCGCCCTTGTGGGACATTAGGACTTATGTATCTCCTTTCGGATCTTATTTTTATTTCGAACATATTCTATCGGATCTTTATTTGCATCGATTATCTAGTGGGCCTAATTTTAGTATTCTTTATGGTTTCGTTGTAGCATGATTATTAGTGATATCTCTCCTGTTGTTGGATATTATCTTTGACAGGTTAGCTAGACATCCTTTATGTGACTATGAAAGGATCTTTTCTTACCGTATGTAGCACGGATGGCCTTCGTTGCTCTCCGTATTCCGTATTTTTGGAAGCGGAGCGTAACACAACCTAAATAACAAATTAACAAAATTAAATTTTTTTTATTAATATCGTATGATCGTGTTAGGGTGTTACACTATACCCAACTACAAAAGAATTTCGTTCTCGAAATTCACGAAATAGGAAAGACAAGAACAATGAAGATACGGATTTAAGAAAAGAGGTGTGGAAATTTTTGTCGAATTTCATCTTCACGTTCCCAAGTAGATTCTACATACGAACGATTTTCCCACGAAACAAACACCAGAGGGATCACCCTATTTTTGAGAACCTTTTCTCGTCGATCCACAATCGCCATTGGTAGCTCTTCAAATCCTCCCTCGCTGTCAATTCCGAATGGTTTAGGACATGTGTCTCAGCTCGAATATATTTACGAAGTTGAGATACATGAAACACGACATGGACACCTGCCAAGGATGGTGGTAAAGCCAATCGATAAGCTAGTTTTCCAATACACTCAATGATATCAAAAGGCCCCACGAATCGAGAACTAACCTTGCCTCAACTACCAAACCGGATTACTCCTCTTGTTGGTGATATTTTCAAGAACACATGATCACCAACAGAAAACTCTAATAGTCATCTTCTAGTATTAGCCTAACTTTTCTGTCGATCTTATGCCACCTTTATAGGATCACGAATCAAGTTAACTTTCTCAACAGTTTACACAATCAGTTTTGGTCCCAACAATTTTTTTCTCCAACATCATCCCAACATACTGGGGAGCGACACTTATGACCGTACAACGCTTCGAATGGAGCCATCTGTATAGTCGCTTGAAAACTGTTATTGTATGAGAACTTCACTAAATGTAAATGATCATCCCACGTACCCTTTAAGTCTAGCATGCAAGCTCTCAACATATCTTCAAGAGTTTGGATTGTTCTCTCGGACTGTCCATCTGTCTGGGGATGATATGCCATACTAAATTTCAAGTGAGTTCCCAAACTTTTTTATAGACTCCTCCAAAAATGGGAACAGGGTATCATGATCAGAAACAATACTCACTGGTACTCCATGCAATCTCACAATCTCCTGCATGTATCTCTCTGCTAAAGCCTCCGTCGACTGACCAACTCGAAATGATATAAAATGAGCTGCCTTGGTCAGTCGATCGACAATCATCCAAACTACATTATTGCCATTTGGACTACATGGTGAGGCTGTCACGAAATCTATGGTTATATGTTCCCACTTCCATTGAGGAATCGGAAGTGGTTGCAACAAATCAGCTACCCTTTGATGTTCAGCCTTGACTTGCTGACATACCAAGCATCTCGACATGTAACGAGCGATCTCTCTTTCCATGCCTTCCCACCAAAAGTGATGTCGCAGATCTCTATACATCTACGTACCTTCTGGATGTACTGAATATGCAAAACTATGAGCTTCCTTCATGGCTTCTTCATAAACTTTTCCTTTAGGCACACACAAACGACTTCCATACATCAAAGAACCATCTTCATGAATTAATAAATCCGTTCGAAATCCTATCTCTACTTGTCCTCGAAAATTCTACAATCTAGAATCGTGCAACTGCGTTGCCTTAATACTATCAATCAACGATGATTGTACTTGCAACTGCATCAACTGTTCCGAAGAATTTAGTAGTACGAGCTCCAACTCGAACCTCTGAAAGTCCGTTATAATCTCCTCCTGTGAAGTCAACATCTGTATCGCTGGAAACTGACTTAAAGCATCCTGTACTATATTAACTTTCCCCGAATGGTACTTTAGATCAAGATCATAATCGGCCATCAGTTCCAACCATCTACGATGCCACATGTTGAGCACTTTTTGTATGAATGCATACTTTAGGCTCTTGTGATCGTAAACATCTCAACCTTCTCGTCCAAAAAGTAGGGTCTCCAAATCTTTAGCGCAAACATAACTGCTGTTAATTTCAAGTCGTTATTTGGGTAGTTCTTTTCATAAGTTTTCAACTGTCTCAACGCATAAACTACAACCTTTACATACCGCATCAAAACACATCCCAAGCCTTTCCCAGATGCATCGCTGTGAATAACTAATTCTCCGAAACCATCGGGCACTATTAAAATAGGAGCAGTTGTCAACCTTTACTTTAGCGCATTAAAATCTAACGCACACTTCTCATACCAAAGAAACGGTATCTCCTTTCGTGTTTTCTTGGTTAAGGGTTCTGCTATCCGAGTGAAGTTCTCCACAAACTTTCTATAGTATCCTGCAAGCCCAAAGAAACTTCTAATCTCCCATACATTCTTTGGAATCGGCAAATTGTGAACAGATGCAATCTTTTCGGGGTCAACTGCAATTCCATATCCGGATACAGCATGACCTAAGAACTTCACTTTTTCGAGCCAAAACTCGCACTTGCTCATCTTAGCATATAACTTTTCTTGTTTCAATGTCTGTAGTGCGATTCTTAAGTGTTCTTCATGCTCTTGTTTGCTCCTCGAATAGACCAAAATATCGTCAATGAATACTACGACAAACTGATCTAGAAATGGGGAAAAGATCTGGTTCATCAAATCCATAAATATGGTCGGTATGTTAATAACTCCAAATGTCATAACTAAATACTCGTAATGCCCATATCGAGTTCGGAACGCTGTCTTGCAAATGTCTCCTGCTTTCACCCGAACTTGGTGATACCCTGATCGCAAATCCAGCTTCGAGAATATTCTCGGGCCGCTGAGTTGATAGAATAATTCGCTATGTGAGTAATTGGGACTTATTTCTAACGACTCTGAAATCTCTGTACAAATGTAATTTATTCAAATGTATAGAAAGGGTATTTCAGCCTGATTAGGAGTTATAAGTTATTTTTGTTCAATAAAAATAAGCAACAACTTGGAGCTCACTGGTTAAGCCTCTCTACTGCTATGCCATAGCCTGTGTGTTCGATTCCCATCGGTCCAAATTATTTTTATAATTTTTCTTTTTAACTTTTTGGAAGCCCAAGAGTTGCACGTGCAATACACGGAGAATTTGAAATTTTTTAGAAAAATCAAACGAGATAAATGAGGAGTTAACACAGAATATAACACATGGAACGAATCTCGAGACAGATGTACTAAATCCAACCGCCCAAATCCTTCTTTTGGATACCACTGACGGTCCAACTAGACCGAAATCGCTCCATTCTTTGCACGTGTATCCCTTTGACTCCCCTATACTCTACTGTAGTGTTTGATTTCTCTGCATTCATCCAAAAGCTCTTCAATTCCCTATTAAACCTATTTTAAAGCTTTTTTTATTCAATTATTTAACTCACAAACCCACATTTCTATACCATAAATACACCTCATCCCCTAGCTCTCCTCATTCTGAAAATCCCTATAAAAAATTCTCTAAAATTCTCTAAGTTCAAGAGGGGTTAAGACTAGTCAAGTGGAGTTAGCGATCAAGTTCTTTCCGTTGAAGATCGAACCTTTTCCCGACGATACCGCGACGCCAAGGAGACCACCTCTCCCTTTCTTACTCTCTCATCAACGCTATGCAACCCGTAAGTCCCTCTTCTTCCCTTTCATTTCATCTTAAATCGCATTCTTAAAATATATCGACAAAAGTGGAGTTCACTTCGATAACATTTTTCTTTCAATATTTTAATCCGCTTTTTAAGTCACGCCAATACCTAACATAACTTTAAAATTTTATTCTCTTTGTTTAATTTTTTTATGCAATTAAAATTCCATGTGATATGATCTTATAACAAACTTTTCCGCATAAATACCATGAACTTTAAATATAACCCTTTATTCGATAACTAACATACATACCTTTAGAACATTCACGGGGTAACGACCTACCCCACATGCACACTTTTGATTCATAGCACGATGTTTTGGTTAGAATTTTTTCATCTAAATGAAACAATTTTCAATAAAATACCATCACTTTATAAAAATATGTTTTTATCGATATTTTTAAAATCCTTTGCAATTGCGCCTATACAACCCTTTTAGGAGAACCCATCTACGGATGGTGCGGATTATCACACATCCTTGGGATAGTAGAGTGAGATACAGAACTCCTCACGAAGCATTCAGTCTCGAAAGAAATAAAAATACGATTTAAAAGAATACGATTTTCTTAAACAAAATTAAAATTTTAGAAAATTATATAAAATTATGAAACCGTATTTTCAATAAAAACAAATTGTGAAATTATCTTTTAAAATGAAAGATTGAAATTTTAATAAAATACCACCAATTTTCAGTAGCGGTAGTTTTCATAAAAATACCATAAACTTTTAAAAGCTAAGTTTTATCGCTAAAATACCACTAAAACTAAAATACATTTTCATAAAAACTCTTGATATTATAAATCACCCTCGAGACTTATTTTTAAACAATATTAAAGTATTTTTTCATAAAACCCCCTCGAGATATGTAAACAATGTTGGTTATAGTGCCCTCAAAGTCAATTATTGGATCGCAGGCACGTGATTGCAATGATTGAGGGAGGACCTATACCGGTAGAACAGTCTTACTCGAGATGATAGTATGCTATTTGGTTTGTCTTTATCATCGTGTACATGCTTCAGGTGACATTACAGATCACCATTACATGTTGATAGAGCACATAGGATTCTTGCTTGACTACCAGCAGTATGATGGCGATCATATACGTGAGACTTGGGTAGTCTATAAGCACATCCTTAAAGTGTCCCTAGTCGTGAGAGTTTCGAGACTGGGCATCGATACCTTGAGAGTAGACTAGTGTATACGGATCGAGACCCCGACGAGGGGCGGTGGCCGGTCTCACAAGCATTGGTGTCAGTTGGTTCACCTAAAATATTATACAAGTGCTCATTGGGTTATGAGTACACCGGACAGACTCGTAGGGGCACTGCTGATTGGTACTATACCTATCGTCAGGAGCAGTTCCCAGGTGACATGAGTACATCTTAGTCCGTTGACTTAACACTGCTACATTGCCTCGACACTGCTACATTGCCTCAAGTGTGTTCCCACTGTTCTTTGATTGCTACCCTACCACGGCTCAAAATAGTCGTGCAAACAGGTAGTAGTTAGGTGCAGTCCCGAAGCACTTGGAGGCAGTGGCGGTTAGACAGGATTCGTCTCTCCCGGTATTGGGGGTTGATATCGCGCTGTGTCTGGAGAGCCATTACACAAAGTCCTTGGCCAAGGTAAGTGAGATTTACTGGTAGGTATTCCAGTAGTTTCTCAAGGTGTTCTGGGCTACACTCCGACACGACTTATACCGCTATTGGGGGTCTGACGTTTACCATCCTCCTAGGCCCGATATGCGATACTCTTAGACGAACAGAGCGGACTGTACGGAGATTGTCTCAGATAGGCTCGGTAGGGTTCCAAGATGAATTCGCTCGTCAGCTTCCCTTTCGCTCAATATATGGGCAGCCGTTACGTACAGCTAGTGCCACTGACGTGCTTATGGTTAAACCCACTGCCATCGTATTGACGAGTCTTTAGAGTCCCCCACAGAAAGTTTTCTAAGTTCGGGCGAAACGTTGTAGAGGCCGTATGGTTTTATGGCAGGGTTTGATCATATACGTGAACTCGTGCACGAATCATGATCGGACGAATCATACTAGTGGGCTTTGGTTTAAGCCGGATCCTAGTATTAGATTGTTGGATTACTTTCGTCCCGCTGTATTCGTATTCAGTCGGAATACGGATGCAGGTATGTATATACAGATGATGGGTATTCTTGTGATCCGTCACGAGTTTACTTTAGAAGATGCCATTCTATTTATTGTTTTAAACATTTGGATTAATGTTTATTATGTGGAAATTGTAAGTGCAAGTTTTGTTCAAGAGCATTAAATATGGCATGTGCAATTTTGGTGACTCATGGTGTGTTTTCTTGTGCCATGTCTTTTCTCTTGATTGATTATTGTGTGGGATTGAGATGTGGAGAGAGGGGGAGCAGCCACTTGAGGTAGGGTTTGGTCTTGAGATTATTATTAGAGCTCTCACATTTTTTATCTCACACAATAAGCAAGCTCTTTTTCTTCACTAGCTTTCTTCTTGAGCTCACAACTTCCATCAATGGCTTCTTCTTCAACCTCCACTCTATCCCTCTCATATTTTGAGAATCCTAGAGTGTCATGAGACAAAGTAATCACACCTATCTCTACTTCACCTTGGACATGTCGGCTAGCAAACTTCATGTCCGAGTTGTTTCGGTTTGAAGCGGGAGCCCGTATAAAGAATCCTCGACATGGAACCACTTTGACGAGTGAGATCGGAGAGAGAACTTCGTCGGCACAGCAGCGAGGAGCTTGGCGTAGAGATTGAAGACCGAAGGACACGGATCGATCGGTATAATCTCTCCAAACTCTTTTACAGTTTACTAGTTTACGGTTAATGGAACAATCCGGGTTTTAGGGTTACGATAGCGCTAAGTTATAAAAGTTTTTGTTCCGCATTTAGCCTCAGATTGACGGCCGGGGCGCTGCCGTAACCCAACAAACAATGTAAATAAGAAGATTAAATCTTTAAAGACAATAAATTAAAATAGGTTTAAACGGTATCATTTCTCTTGAGCCCCAGTAAGCCGGAGAAAATGAGTGCTTGCCTACTCAGGTTAGACAACACTGCAAATTAACGGAGTTTATCAATAGCAATTGTCTTGGAAAAAGACACAAATCCGGTCATACATGTGCAGCAGTTGTCCGATTACTCCTGAACTTAAGAAATTCAAGAGCTAAATACTTTCATAAGATACTGACTCCAACCTGAATCCAAACTTAAATCAAAATCCAAAATCAAATACAAACTTGAATACTTGATCATGAACCTGAACACTCGAATTCAAATTTCAAACTTGAACTTGAATACTTAACTCGACTTAACCGAACCATGAATATAACTTGACATGAACTTGACATGAATACCTGAATATATGATTACATCTTGAACATGAACCTGTACATTTTTTTATATTCATGGATTCGACCAAGCCTGTAATCTTAAACTATACAATACAATACGTGGGGATAAAGGAGTAGATTGGTACGGAACATAACTCATGGCCCGAGAGGTCACTTAAAAGACACCTACATGAATTCACGTGTTGTTGTCCCGTGAGTTATGATAGGGCCTTGTACATGTTACCATAGTTCACAAGGTAAGATGGATTCCTCTCGTATACATGAATACCTTCTTTATCAAATTACAAATAACCACGGTAAAATAACTATCCTATACCGGTAAATAAACATGCTTAGATACTCTCATATATAACCTTGCATGCCCACTTTTACTTGATTTCTCTTCAATTCATATACCATCTTCTTTAACTTCTTTGGAGACTTACTAAGCATTAGTCCGCCAACAACATTCCTTTCTGTTTCTTTTTTTGGAATGTTCGTCAGGAGGACCAGATTCGGAGGAGATAGGGCCAAGCCCGGAGGATTTGGAACAGTTTGCTTCTTAGCCTGACTATTAGCTCCTGCTTGTATTTACTTCTAGTATGCCATTGTTTAGGCATTTTCATCATCATTGTATCTTTTTATTACAAACAGTTGTATGTAAAGTTGAATATAAATAAAGTTGTTGTTTCATCTTATTACTCTTGTTATTCTTCTACATTGTTATATTGCTTAATTACGCTTAACGTATTTTCATAGTAAATGCGTTGCGAGCTTGCTACGTCACCGGTTCCGTCTACTGGAAAGCGGGGCATAACAGGTTTTATTGGCGGCCCATGCAGATCAGTTCTGCATGAAGTCTTAAGCAATATATCACAAAAATTATAAATATCAGCAACTATACATTCCTTACATTTTCAAACTTCTTGAATCTATCCTAACATTTTCTCTTCTATCGAGATGATGGATTCTCCAAACAACACCAGCACCAACGTCAATGGCAACACGCCGCCACCTATCCTACCTCTTCCCCATACCATTGCAACGCCGATCAACGAATAGACAGTGCTTCTAAAAGCCATCAAAAGCTTTCTGGAGGGCCAGCAGCAGCAGACTGCCATCCTCATGAACCGTCCCGAAGCCGAAGCACCTGAAGTAAAGAAATTTTGGGCGTTGCGTCCAAAGAACTTCTCAGGAAAAGAGAGTCCTCTTGAGGCTGAAGAATAGGCCCAACGTATCGAGGACGACCTTGCAGCAGCACAGGTATCAGACATAGCTTGGGTTCATGTGGCCAAGCTTCAGCTTACGGACAACGCAAGAGTCTAGTGGAAAGCCGAGGAAAGCCGTCTTATACAACCAATAGAGTGGAAGACGTTTCGCGACCCGTTCGATGTGAAGTTTTTCTCCGAGACTGTCCGTTTTGAGATGGTAAACAGTTCATCCACCTACAATAAGGCTCTATGTGGGTAAAATCAGTGGATGAATATGATGACGAATTCATCTTGCTTAGCAGGTAAAGAATTCATCTCAAATTCTATTCTGTAAAATACGTAACTATCCTGATATCAACGTCATATCAGGTTCGCGGCACACCTGATCCGGACCGATAAGATTCGGGCTAGACGATTCCAATAAGACTTAAACCTGGAAATTCAAGTTGTATTAGACACAGGCGACTATCCAACTCATGAACTCGCTCTTAAGGCAGCGCGCCGCTATGAAGCCGTGGTCAAGAAGAAGGGTAAGACTCAAGCAGCCGGAATCAAACGCTCTGCTATCCATATGACAGGAGGAGCCTCTTCCAGGCCGAATTTTGCACCCAAAAGACCATAAGGATCGTTTAACCGGTCTGGTCCAGATTTCTGTTCCTACTGCAAGAGAACTGGACACTTAGTGAAGGAGACGTGCAAATGGCCTATGTTTAATTTGTATCGCATCTACTCACGCTATAGGAGCATGCCCATATCGAGGTAACACAACACCAGCACCTAGAACCATAGTACCAGCTCTGCAGAGGCCAGCTATTTAGACACCTGCACCCCGCCTAGCTCTTCCTGCACCAGATCCACCAGCTCCACGTAGACTACCGGCACAGCCTCAGCGTCAATTCTATTAGGCATAGAGAAACGTGCATCAAGGGCGGAGATATGTGTCTCCGGCGAGGACGAATGCACCGCAACGTCAGGCTTTTACAATGACGGTCGAAGAGGCCGAAGCCACAGGATAAGTCATCACCGGTAAATTCTTCCCATCCTTTCAACCTTTCAATACTTGCACTATAACATTTCAAAAAATATAAAATATTATTTTTGGAATTTAATATTAAAATAATATATTTCCCGAAAACTGCCCGATTTGCGAAATTGTGGTTTTCGAAAAAGGGTATAAATATATACCGATAATTATGAAATAATTGGAAATTAAAATGATTTATTTAATTAATAATATAACTAAAGGATTTGGCATTTTAAAAATTTATTATATGCAGTTTCGATAAAAACCCGATTAGTGCACTGCTAATCGCGATTAAGCCAAATCCATGTTTCTACAGTTTTCATGGTTAGTGCACCATGACATGTTATATGTTATTTCACTTGTGTTGTTTTTATTAGGGTGTATGTGTTATTGGTGAGAAAAGAATGGAAAAATGTGTGATGATGACTTGGAGAGAGAGAGGGGACACAATGATGAGAATAAGCATGCTAGGAGAGAGAATGAGAGTGAGAAAGTGAGAGAGAGGGAGAGAGTGCTGCCTCATTATTCCTCCACCATTTCCTTCTTCTTCTTCCTCATCTCCCTCCATCTTCTACCCTATCGACAACAACAACAACAAATGAGCCTTTTATCCCAAGCATATGGGGTAGGCTACATGAACCAACATGAGAATCACGCCGGGTCCAGCATATGAATCCTCCGCCTCCACTCACTCCTATCAAACAATATACTTTCATTGAGTCCTTTGGCAACCATATCGTTTCGTATCACCTCCATCCATATTTTCTTCGGTCTCCCTTTTGCCCTTTTGCCATTGCCCATATCGAGAGTATCTATTCGTCGAACCGGTGCTTCCATAGGTCTGCGTCGCACATGACCAAACCATCTTAGCCGGTTTTCCCGCATCTTGTCCTCCACAGGTGCTACACCAACTTTTGCATGAATATCCTCATTTCGCACCTTATCTTTTCTAGTGTTACCGCACATCCAATGAAGCATGCGCATCTCCGTTACGTGCATCTTCTGTGTATGATTCTTCTTAGGAGCCCAGCATTCTGTACCATATAATAAGGCAGGCCGAATAGCGCTCCGATAAAACTTCCCTTTCAATTTTAACGGAAAGTTACGATCATACAAAATACCTGTTGCACTCCTCCATTTCAACCAACCAGCTTGGATCCTTTGATTAACATCGCTATCGATCTCCCCATTCTTTTGGATGATGGAACATAGATATCTAAACTGGTCGCTCGGTGATATCTCTTTCCCTTCCAATGTTATACCAATATGGTTTTGACTTCTCTGGTTACTAAATTTGCAATGCATATATGCTGTCTTCGACCTGCTTAATCTGAACCCCCGAGATTCCAATGTTTGCCTCAATAATTCCAATTTGGCATTAACCTCTGTTTTCGTCTCATTTACTAGAACAATATCATCAGCGAATAGCATACACCAAGGCACCTCATCTTGGATAGTTCTAGTAAGCTCATCCATCACGATGATAAACAGGAATGGACTTAATGCAGATCCTTGATGTAAACCAATAGTAATCGGAAAATCACTCGTTAAGCCGCCGCAAGTTCTAATATTTGCCACTACTCCATCGTATATATCCTTGATTATGTCAATATACTTGACGGGGACCCCCTTCTTCATCATTGTCCCCTATAATACCTCTCTAGGTACCTTGTCGTATGCTTTTTCTAAATCAATAAATATCATATGCAAATCTCTTCTCCTCTCTCGAAAACGCTCGACAAGTTGACGAAGCAAATGAATAGCCTCTATCGTCGATCATCCAGGCATGAACCCAAATTGGTTCTCTGGTATCTTAATATCCTTCCTTAGCCTGTGTTCAATCACTCTCTCCCAAAGTTTCATAGTGTGACACATAAGTTTTATTCCACGGTAGTTTGAGCAACTTTGAATGTCAACCTTGTTCTTGTAGATAGGTACAAGGATACTTTTCCTCCATTCATTTGGCATCTATTTTGTCTGCCAAATCTTATTAAACAGATCTGACAGCCATTTAACGCATATTTCTCCTAAGCATCTCCAAATCTCGATAGGAATCCCGTCAGGACCAACCGCTTTTCTTAAACTCATTCTGTTCAAAGCTTCTTTAACCTCATGTAGTCTTATTTTACGCATAAAATCACGGTTTATATCTTGAGATTGAATGACAAGACTATCCAAATTCTTAGTAAAGCTCTCATTGAACAATTTGTCAAAATAATCTCTCCATCTTTCCTTGATATCCTCATCTCAAACTAAAACCTTCTGATTTTCATTTTTGACACACTTCACCGCACATAAGTCTCTATTCTTCCTTTCCCGCATCCGAGCAATCCGGTATATATCATTTTCAGCATCTTTAGTGTCTAATTTCTCGTACACCTCCTTGTAGACCTTAGATTTAGCTTCCCGAACAGCTTTCTTAACTTCCTTTTTAGCCATTTTATACTTCTCAAATCTCTCAACATCTCTATTTTTCTTCAAATCTTTATAAGAATCCCTTTTAATTTTAATAGCAGCCTTTACATCTTCATTCCACCATGATGTGTCCTTAGATGGTGGAGCACCGCCTCTCGACTCACCAAGTAGATATCTAGCTACCTTCTTGATACAACTAGCCATTTTGTTCCATGTTTTGTCTGGATCATCTTCCGACTGCCAATCCGCTTCTTGGACTACACGATCTATAAAAGCCTTTTGGTTACCTTCTTTCAATCGCCACCATTTAATTCTAGGCTCTATCTTACGTCTAATCTTCCTAAGTTCTCTTCTAAATCGAAAAGCTAGAACTAAAAGTCTATGTTGAGTGGTTACACTCTCACCTGGCACTACCTTACAGTCGATACAACAGGCTCTATCTATTCTTCTCGTCAGAAAAAAGTCTATTTGACTAGCACTTGATCCGCTCCTAAAAGTGATAAGATGGGACTCTCTTTTCCTAAACTAGGTGTTTGCTAAGATCAAGTCATAAGATAAGGCAAAATCTAGAATCGAGTCACCTACTTCATTCCTTTGTCCAAAACCAAAACCTTCATGGATAGTATCAAACCCACTACGACTAGTACCTACATGTTCATTAAGATCACCACCAATAAATAACTTCTCTCCACTAGGTATACTTTGCACCACCTCGTCTAAATCCTCCCAGAATAGACGCTTACTAGCATCATCAAGACCTATCTGTGATGCATGAGCACTAATAACATTAAGGATCTCTCCACCTAGAATAAGCTTAACCAGTAAAATTCTATCACTTTTTCTCCTAATCTCAACTACATCCTCAAGCAACCGTCTAGCTATGATTATGCCTACTCCATTACAATTTTTATCTCTACCCGTATACCAAAGCTTATAACCCCAAGGCTCTATGACTCTACACTTTTCACCTACTAACTTAGTTTCTTGCAAACACATAATACCAACTCTCCTCCTAATCATCACCTCCACTAATTCTATTAGTCTACCCGTAAGGGAACCTATGTTTCAGGAAGGTAGACGGATCCTATGAAACACTTGCTTATTTATCACTACACCCGGGGTCCGATGTAGCATACCGTTTCTGGACGATGACCCTTGCTTATTTGTCACTACACCCGGGGTCCGATGTAGCGCGCCGTTTCTGGACGACGACCCTTGTTATTTGTCACTACATCCGGGGTCCGATGTAGCGCGCCGTTTCTGGACGACGACCCTTGCTTATTTGTCACTACACCCGGGGTCCGATATAGCGCGTCGTTTCTGGACGACGATCTAGAAGCCCTTGCATACATAACACTACACCCGGGATCCGATGTAGCGCGTCGCAGAGTAGGGGACGCCCCAACGATATTCTTATTATGGTTCATGTCATAGAATGTGACAAAGTTTTACGTTGGCTGTCACAAGCCTACCACAACCCTCTTGACCCACCCCAAAAACCTTGCCAAAACCCTAAACCCCTTTCACAAAAGTCGATCTCCTCTTCACCCTCTACACATTGGACCAAGCAAATGGGATTTTGACAACATTGGGAAGCTAGGGCTGTCTAGAGTGGCCTAAATAAGGTATAGCTTCTTCCATTTTGTTACTTTTAAGCTTCTTTATATTCTAGTTTAGTTTAGAAGTCGTTTTAGAGTGGAATTGTGAGGTTGGAAAATTCTAGTGAAGGGTTTGGGTGTTTGTGTAGATTTGAGGTGTGTAGTGGCTGTTACAAACCTTAGGGATTGAATTCAAGAGCTGGAATTGAGTGTATTAACCAAAATAAAAACTTTAGAATTGATCCATGTCGGTTTTGTGAGGATATAGGGTGTGCAGGGAAATCTGGAGCAACCCGGGGAATTTCTGAGCTTAGCAAACAACTCCAGGGACCAAATTAGGGTACTAGGAGACTACCTTGACAAGATGAACCCCATTGGAGCCTAAGGGGCAGAGGAGGACAGTTTTTATAGTGATGTGGCCGGCCACTTGGTGGAAATTGGTGTCGGGGTTGATCCAGTAGGTCATATACATCATATACAGCACCCTAGACTTGTTTGTGCAACTACTTTTGGCCTGAGTCAAAATCTGGGAGCATTTTAGTGTGATTTTGGTATGGTTTTCCGTATTTTGTAATGCTAAGTTTTGATATTTGAATTTGACATTGGTTGTTGGGTGTTCGTACATCGACAATAAGGGGTGTTTAGTTGATTTTGTACGCGTAGGCCATAGGTTTTGACCTGTGAGCAATGCGCGTACCGTTTTAGATTTTAGAACTTGATTTTAATAGTGTTGCGATATGTGTTGTTATTGTAGGTACTCTCGTGTGGATTCCGAGGCGACGGATCATGGCGTCGTCGACTTCGGCAAGCGAAGACCAAGGTGAGTAGATCTATATCTACCGGGGAAGTCGGGTGGATGGCGTATAGCACCCCCGCAAAGTTTTGATGGAAACTGATTTATAGAATATGGTTAAGGAAACCTAAATTTGGAAACTAGAGTTAGAGTTAAATGATAGTTAGTGAAACCATATTCGAAACTTAGGATAGTTAGAGGTGATATAATACGGCTAATATGTGATGACGGTATTTGAGGATGATGTTTGACGATATTGCCATTTAGGATACTATAGGACTAGATAGTCGACGTAGATGTGTCATCCGAACCATACATATTTTCTAAACTAAAAAATCATATGCATCCTTTAAACAGATATCTTGAGGGACGTTACGGAATTTCAAATGATATCTTTTCCTTAAAAAAACCGTAACCCCTATTTTTAAAACTACGATTCACTTCTTTAAAAATCTGATTGTATGGTTCGGGTGTGTATGTTAGATTAGATACTTATACTTTTAGTGGAGATAGAATGTTTATGTAAACTCGACTTGATGTGAGGTATAAATGCGATGAAAGAATATAAGACGGATATGATGATATGATGATATTTTGGTATACGGATGCGAGTCGATTGAGATGGTTGATACCTTGTCTGTCCCCTAATATGAGATCGTTATGGATGTGACCTGGGACATATATATATAGATATAGATATATAGAATGTTGTGAATCATGGATGATAGGCCGTACATGATATTATGAGGCTAGATGTCGATTGATAGATTCACCGACTCGGTCATATTAGATACGTATACCCGTCAGTATTTGCATATGATTTACCTTATGCTGCACTCATGTTATTCGCATTGCATTACTTATACTTGTGCTAAGTACACCTGCACCATTATCGATGATGCATATGTTATACTTACACAGATTTGCCGGCTCACACACTTCATCATCGATAATTGCCATGTCACGACACAGTAGGATTGCTGCATCATGATATGACTCTTCGCATAACATACTTGTGTATGTATATCTTTGTGCATTCATACCTACATACATACTTATTGCACATACATAGACGATATTACATTTGACTTTGGAGAAATTAAGAACCGCGGGATATATTTAAAAACTGGAATTATTTTAAAAGAGCGGTTTTCCCTTAATATGTCATATTACTGTCCCATGTTGCATGATATACGGAGATGCTTACATTTCTATCATGTGTCGCATACATCATGCTTTATGATTTTACCCATTGAGATATGTTGTTTTCATGAGATTTCTGGATTTGAGAACCGTGGCAATTTCAAAAGAATGCATGTACTGTTTTAAAAACCCGGTTTCTCTTGATATGATATTTCAGTGCGTCCACCATGTGTTTTCTCGGTTCTGAGAACGACATGTAAAACCCGATTCGAGAAGGCGGATGAGGCCGATTGCGGGTACATAGTGGACCCGGTAAGGTACCCCGGGACAAAAAGCTTGAGGTGTAGACGATGAGCCTGGCAGAGGAGCACTACCTACCGATGATTGTATTTGGACTCGGCGGTTATCCGGAGAATACCGACCGGAGTAGAGAGATGAATATGAGGGCCGACCAAGGTGTGCGGCGCCTGAAACATATGAGGATTTACGTGTCGATACTGGACACGAGTTTCATGATGTTTTCGAGTGTCGAAGTTGAACACTCCAGTTCTATGATTTTGATGTGTCGTGAGGGACACATGTTGATTTATATCCTCATATTTTCATGAATATGTTTTTATGTATATTTACATGCATGATATTGTTGTGTCATTGGTTGACACATGGACGAGATCCACATGCATACAAACATTGATCATATGGTTAGACGAGATCCACATACATACAGACATTGATTATCTGATTGGATGATATTAGCATACTTATAGACTTGAGTTATTGTTGGCACATATACGACCCATTCATCCTAGATATCATAGTATTACCTTCATGATATAGTTGACCTAGGAGTCGTTGCTTATTCGATTTCTACTTGTTGATATATTTCTATTCACGAGTTGGCAACTCACCCCCGTTGTGCCACAGTTCTTGCAGGTAGACCGCATGGATCAGTAGCGGCTTCGTTGGCACACAGTTGCATTCGGGTGTTTTGCATTGGTAGGTGGGACATTTGTATCGTGCCCACTCTTGTATTTTCTATTTCATATTGTATCTATTCAACTCTATCAATCAAAATTAGTAAATTGTATAAGTAATGAGACTTAGTACGATTGTGGTTGCGAGACTTAGAGCGAGGGGTTTTCCGCTACTTGTGGTTTTTATGTCTTCCTTTTCTTTTATCCTTTGTGTTGATTTTCGCCGTTGGGCGTCGTATACTTATTTATATTGTCTTGCATGGTTGTGATCCGCCGTTTGGCGAAGAGTAAGCTCCCACTTGGGGATGCCTTTTTTATCATCTTGCATTGTGGTTTTGGATCAAAATATACAAAGGAGGTGCTGCCCAAATTTTTAAAGGACGAAACACGTTTTCAAACTAGTAAATTTCACTTGCATTTTTATATTCCTTTTCTATGCATTAAGAAAACTGGATTTCATTATACCTTTATTTCAAAACTTCACCTCCTTTATTTTCTTAAAAACGTTTAGATTTCTGGGTTTCAGCTTACTTGAATTACGTTACGCCTCTAGACGTTGCGTGATTTAAGTGCTGGTCACGAGCTAATATTCGGGTCGTGACAAAGTTGGTATCAGAGCGCTAGGTTTAACCTTGGTTCGAGTCTAGGTTTGACTATGCGGAGTCTAGGGCGGGTATGTATTTCGGAACCTAGGCTTGATCTTACGGAACTTAGACTTGAACGGGGGTATTAGACCCGAACTTTCGTTTCATAGGGTGACCCTGATTGATGGAGTAGGTATCTTGAGTAGAGTGACGTACCGTACGTATGTTCCGCGGCATATTTACGATACGATACTCCACTTAAGAAACCTTAGGATGTACATATTTTTGAGACTTATGATTCTCTTCATACCCATGATTATACATCCATTTGAGATCCTTGATTCTATTCGTTTCCACGATCATACTCTCATTGATGTTGTTCTTTATTATGATCATGTATCCATTCTGGATCTGTCGTTTCCTTTCATGCCGTTGATCTGCTTCTTCGATACTCAATAGAGGTTCCTGTCACCATGGTTTGAGCGCAGATTGAGCTGCTGCTAGTGATACGGTCAGGGCAAGCTCGTCTGGTACGAGGACTGACCATCGTGTTTTCTAGTGACACTGGAACGTCTCGAGTTAGTTTTTATGTTGTGACCTCTTGGATGAGGCGAGTGTTTGGCGTTGCACTGGATAATCGGGCCATTAATAGAGCTGCTAGTTGCTAGAGGACTGTTGATGTACAGCGTACCTCAGAGATTGTGATGTCGCCTACCGTGCAGACAGATAACCCAGCTGTTGCTGAGATTGATAGGATGCCGCTTCCAGAGCTTACGAGCTGAGATCTCCGAAGCTTCCAGGCAGAGATGCGACAGATGATAGCTAGTCTATCCCGAGTTGAGAGACGAAAGTGATACGTCAGATTGATGCGCCGACGCAGGACCAGTTGAGTTGAAGATTTTTAGTATAGAGAGCCTTACTCAGATCTAGAGCAGACCGATCCAGAGATGACCGTTGATGTATTGTCTTTCCTGGAGGATTGAGGCATTGTTTAGCATGCGGACGAAGGGTATTCGCATGTTGCCTAGACGAAGTTAAAAAGTTTGAACGAGTCTAAGAAACCCATTTTTCCCCAAGTTTAAAGTGTTCGGAGGAACATGCAGGTAATTCTATAGACTCTCTAGAAGAATGAAACCCTAACTCGACATGATGACCATGGAACCGCTTTTAAACCTTAGGGTTTGCGGCAGTTTAGCGGTGCCATCAGTGAGGCTTGGGTTTGCCCTTCTACGGCTGGTCCAGAGGTACTGTGGTATATACCAGATATTTTAGACTGTGCTCGGATGTTGAGCTTTCGGGAAATTTTGGGACCTTGATGACTCGATCGAAAAGTTTGACGTCATCCGGATATCATGTGATAAGAGACCAGTAAGCTGACCAGCTTCGGATAGAAGACCTCACCCAGATGTGTTATGAGTTTATCAAGGACAGATGAGTATTGAGTATTCCTCCGATGGTTGGGACGAGTTCCGGAGGACGTGTTCGTCCAGATATCTTCTACAGAGTGATGAAGATACCGAGTTCATGACTTCAAGTCCATGTGAGGGACTCCAGATTGACCGTGGCCGAGGACAGTTGCAGCGCGCAGATAGCATAACGTGACGTCAAGATGGACGATGATAAAGACGAGCGGAACCAGAGTTTCGTGTGAGATGCTGGCGAGCTTTTGTTACTCCCCGTTGATACCGAAGGATCTGATATACATACAGAGGCGTTGGGATGCGGCCAATTCCCTAGGAAATGTTGTGGTGAGGACGCAGATGTACAGAGAATGAGGAAGGATTATGTAAGGGTACCAGCCTCCGTACAGTTCGGCATAGGCGAGATCGGAAGAGATCTTGAGAAGGATTCCTTCCAGGACACTGCTGCAATGAGATTTGCACCCAGGATCAGTTGTGTCACGAGTATTCAGAGGGCCAGAGGCCGACGCCAGTGACGTGCTGCCTTACGAGTGGTCGTGATGATTGACTGAGAGATGACCAGAGAAGTGCCAGAACGGAATCTTCCCCGTTAGCACACCTGACCGGGCCGATGAGCCGATGAATTGCGAGATTAGTGAATCCACAGAGGAATGAAGACCCAGAGACAGAAGACGCCAGACCGTGAGCAGGAGGCAAGTGGATATTCTTGTTCTGCCGGTTTTAGGCTCACCGATTTATTCTTCGACATTGTAGGAGGTGTACCTCGATATCATTTGTTGCGATTTGCGTTTGTAATCTGAGTATCACACGTATATCGCTTGGGTTTGAGTTTTGATGATTGAGTTTCATGATGTTGTTTTCGTGCACCATGGCTGCACCTGCTGGGTATTTACATTTTTGGGCATACTTATTGCACTGGATATATATTTTATACACCGTTGTGTCGAATTGCGATTTGTGCATACCTATTGCATTTTATGTCGATTTTGTATCTTCGTAGCATGTGTTTATGATTTCATGGATTTCATACGGATGATGTGATTTTTGCACCCGGTATAGCTCACATGTGCTTGTAGTGCATTGATACGGATTTGTGATCATAGTTGCACACGTTTTTGATTTATACGCCTTGGTACACTCGGTGTCGTTCTTATACGCAATTGAGTTATTCATGTGATTTTCGTGCCTTGGTTGCATCCGATTTATGTCTTTGAGCATTTGTGTTTCCAGGTTTTTATTTTCGTGCGCGTTGGCACTGGTCGTTCGTGCATGCTACTGCACTATATGCTTTTACGGACCGACGCGCTTTGGTTGGATTTTTGTGCATATTAAGAGTATGATATGAGATGTGGTTTTGTGCACACTGGATGCACTCAATTGGGATTTTCATTTGTGCATGTTAGTTGCACCGGATGCACTCTAGATGCACTTGATATCGTTGTCGTGCACACCCGTTGCACTGGACAGATGTTTTCGTGCACACCCGTTGCACTGAGTTTTGCTTTTGTTCATATTGTGGCATTTGTATTTGGATTTGATTTCTGTGCGCACCAGATGCACACGATTGTTGGATACGCCTTTTGAGGCTAATTTTGCTTTTGAGCACCTTGTTTTCATATTAGGCACTATATTGTGTAGTAGCCAAACATGACTGATCTGAGGACAGTACCTGAGTACTTTGCATACATTAAAAGATTACCAATAGGGTTTTCAAAAGGAACTATAGTCTCGCTATTTCCTACGTGTCCGTGAACGACACGAACGTTTATAAAGGAAAACCTTTTGGGATATTTTGAAAACGGCGGGACGTGTATTTAAGAAAACATATATGGACATATATTATTATTTTAAAATGAGCGTCCGTCACTTATGCCGTGAGTTACGCATTCACGTGAAGATTTAGAAAAGATTTTTGCATGAGTTTTATTTAGTTCTTAAAAGTTTTCCAAGATACGTACTATACACGCATTATAGTATTTGACTAGTGTATATTGGATTTCAGTAGTGGATTTTGATATCTGTTTCTCTATTGTAACTTCGAGGATATGCGTGCGAATCCGATGATTTTCGTGATGCTTGACGGAGTTCGATTTTGAGTTTTGTACTCGTTTTCATGTGCACTTGACGCGCCGTGTGTTTCTGCATTTCCGTGATTTCGGAGCCCCGTTGATTTGAGCTGATTATTGAAATGTTTTCGATTTTGGGGGTTTAAATTTAAATTCGGGGACTGAATTTCTTTAAGGGGTAAGATTGTAAAATTTCAGAAAATATAAAATATTATTTTTGGAATTTAATATTAAAATAATATATTTTCCGAAAACTGCCCGATTTGCGAAATTGTGGTTTTCGAAAAAGGGTATAAATATATACCGATAATTGAGAAATAATTGGAAATTAAAATGATTTATTTAATTAATAATATAACTAAAGAATTTGGCATTTTTAAAATTTATTATATGCAGTTTCGATAAAAACCCAATTAGTGCACTGTTAATCGCGATTAAGCCAAATCCGTGTTTCTACAGTTTTCATGGTTAGTGCACCATGAAATGTTACATGTTATTTCATTTGTGTTGTTTTTATTAGGGTGTATGTGTTATTGGTGAGAAAAGAATGGAAAAATGTGTAATGATGACTTGGAGAGAGAGAGGGGACACAATGATGAGAATAAGCATGCAAGGAGAGAGAATGAGAGTGAGAAAGTGAGAGAGAGGGAGAGAGTGCTGCCTCATTATTCCTCCACCATTTCCTTCTTCTTCTTCTTCCTCATCTCCCTCCATCTTCTACCCTCTTGACCCATCCCAAAAACCTTGCCAAAACCCTAAACCCCTTTCACAAAAGTTGATCTCCTCTTCGCCCTCTACACATTGGACCAAGCAAAATGAGATTTTGACAACTTTGGGAAGTTAGGGCTGTCTAGAGTGGCCTAAATGAGGTACAGCTTCTTCCATTTTGTTAGTTTTAAGTTTCTTTCTATTCTAGTTTAGTTTAGAAGTCATTTTAGCGTGGAATTGTGAGGTTGGAAAATTCTAGTGATGGGTTTGGGTGTTTGTATAGATTTGAGGTATGTAGTGGCTGTTACAAACCTTAGGGATTGAATTCAAGAGCTGGAATTGAGTGTAGTAACCAAAATACAAACTTTATAATTGATCCATGTCGGTTTTGTGAGGATATAGGGTGTGCAGGGAAATCTGGAGCAACCCGGGGAATTTCTGAGCTTAGCAAACAACTCCAGGGACCAAATTAGGGTACTAGGAGACTACCTTGACGATATGAACCCTATTGGAGCCTAGGGGGCAGAGGAGGTCGGTTTTTATAGTGATGTGGCCGGCCACTTGGTGGAAATTGGTGTCGGGGTTGATCCAGTAGGTCATATACATCATATACATCACCCTAGACTTGTTTGTGCAACTACTTTTGGCCTGAGTCAAAATCTGGGAGCATTTTAGTGTGATTTTGGCTATAGTTTTCCGTATTTTGTAATGCTAAGTTTTGATATTTGAATTTGACATTGGTTGTTGGGTGTTCATACATCGACAACAAGGGGTGTTTGGTTGATTTTGTATGCGTAGGCCATAGGTTCTGACCTATGAGCAATGCGCGTACCGTTTGGATTTCAGAACTTGATTTTAATAGCGTTGCGATATGTGTTGTTATTGTAGATACCCTCGCGTGGATTCCGAGGCGACGGAATCATGGCGTCATCAACTTCGGCAAGCGAAAACCAAAGTGAGTAGATCTATATCTACCGGGGAAGTCGGGTGGATGACGTATAGCACCTCCGTAAAGTTTTGATGGAAACTGATTTATAGAATATGGTTAAGGAAATCTAGATTTGGAAACTAGGGTTAGAGTTAAACGATAGTTATTGAAACCATATTAGAAACTAAGAATAGTTAGAAGTGATATAATACGACTAATATGTGATGACGGTATTTGAGGATGATGTTTGACGATATTGCCGTTTAGGATACTATAGGACTAGATAGTCGACGTAGATGTGTCATCCGAACCATACATATTTTCTAAACTAAAGAATCGTATGCATCCTTTAAACAGATACCTTAAGGGACGTTACGGAATTTCAAATGATATCTTTTCCTTAAAAACACCGTAACCTCTATTTTCAAAATTACGATCCGCTTCTTTAAAAATCTGATTGTATGGTTCGGGTGTGTATGTTAGATTAGATACTTATATTTTTAGTGGAGATAGAATGTTTATGTAAACTCGACTTGATGTGAGGTATAAATGCGATGAAAGAATATAAGACGGATATGATGATATGATGATATTTTGGTATACGGATGCGAGTCGATTGAGATGGTTGATACCTTGTCTGTCCCCTGATATGATGTTATGGATGTGACCTGGGACATAGGTATATATATATATATATATATATATATATAGAATATTGTGAATCATGGATGATAGGCCGTACGTGATATTGTGAGGATAGATGCCGATTGATAGATTCACCGACTCGGTCATGTTAGATACGTATACCCATCAGTATTTGCATATGATTTACCTTATGCCGCATTCATGTTATTCGCATCGCATTACTTATACTTGTGCTAAGTACACCTGCACCATTATCGATGATGTGTATGTTACACTTACACAGATTTTCCGGCTCACACACTTCATCATCGATAATTGCCATGTCACTACACAGTAGGATTGCTGCATCATGATATGACTCTTCGCATAACATACTTGAGTATATATTTCTTTGTGCATTCATGCCTACATACATACTTATTGCAAATACATAGACAATGTTGCATTTGACTTTAGAGAAATTGGGAACCGCGGGATATATTTAAAAACTGGAATCATTTTAAAAAAGCGGTTTTCCCTTAATATGTCATATTACTGTCCCATGTTGCATGATATACGGAGATACTTACATTTCTATCATGTGTCGTATACATCATGCTTTATGATTTTACGTATTGAGATATGTTGTTTTCATGAGATTTCTGGATTTGAGAACCGTGGCGATTTCAAAAGAAAACATGTACTGTTTTAAAAACCCGGTTTCTCTTGATATAATATTTTAGTGCGTCCACCATGTGTTTTCTCGGTTCTGGGAGTGATATGTGAAACCCGATTCGAGGAGGCGGATGAGGCCGATTGCGGGTACATGGTGGACCCGGTAAGGTACCCCGGGGCAAGAAGCTCGAGGTGTAGACGATGAGCCTAGCAGGGGAGCACTACCTACCGGTGATTGTATTTGGACTCGGCGGTTATCTGGAGGATACCGACCGGAGTAGAGAGATGGATATGAGGGCCGAACAGGGTGTGCGGCGCCTGAGACATATGAGAATTTACGTGTCGATACTGGACACGGCTTTCATGATGTTTTTGAGTGTCGAGATTAGACACTCCAGTTCCATGATTTTGATGTGTCGCGAGGGACACACGTTGATTTATATCCTCATATTTTCATGCATATGTTTTTATGATATTTACATGCATGATATTGTTGTGTCATTGGTTGACACGTGGACGGGATCCACATGCATACATACATTGATCATATGGTTGGACGAGATCCACATACATACAGACATTGATTATCTAATTGGATAATATTAGCATACTTATAGACTTGAGTTATTGTTGGCACATATACAACCCGGTCACCCTAGATATCATAGTATTACCTTCATGATATAGTTGACCTAGGAGTCATTGTTTATTCGATTTCTACTTGTTGATATATTTCTATTCACGAGTTGGCAACTCACCCCCGTTGTGCCACAGTTCTTACAGGTAGACCGCATGGATCAGTAGCGGCTTCGCTGGCACACAGTTGCATTCGGGTGTTTTGCATTGGTAGGTGGGACATTTGTATCGTACCCATTCTTATATTTTCTATTTCATATTGTATCTAGTCAACTCCATCAATCAAAATTAGTAAATTGTATAAGTAATGAGAATTAGTAGGATTGTAGTTGCGAGACTTAGGGCGAGGGGTTTTCCGCTGCTTGTGGTTTTTATGTCTTCCTTTTCTTTATCTTTTGTGTTGATTTTTGCCGTTGGGCGTCGTATACTTATTTATATTGTCTTGCGTGGTTGTGATCCACCGTTTGGCGAAGAGGTAGCTCCCGCTTGGGGATGCCTTTTTTATCATCTTGCATTGTGGTTTTGGATCAAAATATACAAACGAGGTGCTGCCCAAATTTTTAAAGGACGAAACACGTTTTCAAACTAGAAAATTTCACTTGCATTTCTATATTCCTTTTCTATGCATTAAGAAAACTTAATTTCATTATACCTTTATTTCAAAACTTCACCTCCTTTATTTTCTTAAAAAGGTTTAGATTTCTGAGTTTCAGCTTACTTGAATTACGTTACGCCTCTAGACGTTGCGTGATTTAAGTGCTGGTCACGAGCTAATATTTTGGGTCGTGACATGCACATTGTTATACTTTCATACATACCTAAATGCAAGCTCATCCAACTTAGGTACTATACTAGTAGCCACCCTTCCTGCACTCACACTTTTCGACACTGGAGCTTCACATTGCTTCATGTCACAACGGTTCATGAGAACGCACGCGATTCCCGTCAAGCCACTCGTTTCAAGCTAGAATGTCAGTTCCGGGAATGGAGTCTTGAAGGAAACTTTAAGATATGATCAGTGTCCAGTTGTAGTTTACGTCCGAGAATTCTACGCAAATTTCAAAGTGCTGGACATACCAAATTTCGACGTTGTGTTGGGAATGGATTGGCTGGGAGTATTTTTATGCTACCATTGATTGGCATCAAAAGAGGGTAGTATTTGAGATACTGGATCACCCAGTCTTTTATTTCAAAAGTGGAGACAGAATCTTGGAACCATGAGGCTTCCGTGCCAACTCGAAGAATGATGAAGTGTTCTCCTACCAGCTGAAGAAGAAAAGCCTGAAGTAGTTCGAGAGTTCAAAGATATTTTCCTGAAGACATATCATGTTTGCCTCCTAATCGAGCTCTTGAATTCAGTATTGATTTATAACCTGGTGCACAACCTGTAATCAAAGAACCATATTGACTAAGTCCGAAAGGATTGAAAGAAATTCATATTCAGTTGGACGAGCTTATGAAGAAAGGTTGGATCAGACCCAGTACCTCAAGTTAGGGATCTCCGGTATTACTAGTGAAGAGGAAGGAAGGTACCTACCGGATGTGTATGGATTATCGAGCACTGAATGAAGTAACGATTAAGAACAAATATCTGCTACCTCGCATTGTTAATCTTTTCGATCAGTTAAGTGGATCTTGTGTCTTCTCAAAATTAGATCTTCGTTCAGGATATCATCAGGTGAAGGTCAAGGAGTCCGACATTCCGAAGACGGCGTTTAGAACTCGTTATGGCCATTATGAATATCTCGTAATGCCATTTGGAGTGACCAATGTACCCGTCATTTTTATGAACCGGATGAACCAAGTTTTCCGATAATACATAGACATGTTTGTTGTTATCTTCATTGATGACATCCTGATGTATTCAAAGAATCGGAAAGAGCACGCCGAGCACTTAAGCATTGTTCTGGAGATACTACGACAACACCAACTCTACGCCAAATACAGCAAGTGTGAATTTTGGCTAGATCAAGTCAGATTTCTCGGACATATCATTTCAGACGGAAGAATCTCTGTAAATCCAGCTAAGGTGTTAACTGTCAGCGAATGGCCGACACCAAAGTCGGTCAAAAATATAAGAAGTTTTCTGGGCATAGCAGGATATTACAAATGCTTCATCAAAGGATTTTCAAAGATCGCAGCACCCCTGACCAAGTTTACACGTAAAGACGCATTCGTATGGTCAGAAACATGTGAGAAGGCTTTTGTAGAACTCAAGTCGAGGTTAACCTCTGCACTTATTCTTGTAATACCGGATCGATCTGGCGGATTCGATGTGCATTGTGATGAGTCCAGTAAAGGATTAGGATGTGTTCTACAGCAGCATTGAAAAGTTCTGGCTTTTGCATCAAAACCGTTCAAGGTCCATGAGTGCAACTATCCAACACATGATCTAAAACTGGCAGCCGTCGTTTTCACACTCAAGATTTAGTGTCACTACCTTTTGGGAGAATAAGTGGATATATACACCGACCACAAGAGTCTAAAGCATGTATTTACTCAGAAGGAACGCAACATACGGCAGAAAAGATGGCTAGAACTCATTGAGGACTTCGACGTCAACCTGCAGTATCTGTAAGGCTACGCAAGCGTCCCGGCCATCTTTCCGTGGCCAAATGCGGAACAAAAGCTTTTAAAAACGGGCGCTAACGGAACCCTAAACTACGGATCGTGCCATTAACCCTATACTAGTAAATTGTAAAGTGTTTAGAGAGGTTATACCGATCGATCCGTGTCCTTCGGTCTTCAACCTCTGTCCTAGGCTCACCGCGACTGCCCCAAACAAGTTCTCTCTCCGGTCTCCCTCGTCGAAGACGAACCACATCGAGGATTCTTAATACGGGCTCCCACTTCAAAACCGAAGCAATTTGGGCATCCAGTTTGCTAGCCTAGATACCCAAGATGAAGTAGAGATAGTGTGCGCATACTTTGTCTCAAAACACCCAAGGATTTGGGTGGAGGTGAAAGAGTTGCCATTGGGGTGCAGAAAAATGTGAAGCATTGGTTTTGGCCAAGTCTAGAAAAAGGGAAAGAAGTGGCTCTGTGGATTTTTTGAAGTGGTGATGGCTCTTGGTTTTTGTTGAAGTGGCTGATGTTTTGTTGTGGTGATAAAATGAGCAACAAAAAAATTCCCTACACACTAAAATTCGCAGCCACCAAAAAAATCCCTTCACACTAAAATTTCAACAGCCACTTTAATTTGCCACAACAAAATATCAAGAGCCCATGCCTCACAACTTGCCACAATAAATGCTCACTAAATACCAAGCCAAAACCCATGCTCACACTTTCCACCTCACAACAATATTAAACATTTAAAAAATTCTTAATGTTTAATACAAAATGAAAGAAAATATATGGAAATCTTAAAGATATCTTGTAACGAATTACAAGAATACCCCCCATCTGTATATACATACCTGCATCCGTATTCCGACTGAATACGAATACAACGAGACGAAAATAATCCAACAATATAATACTAGGATCCGGCTTAAACCAAAGCCCGCTAGTATTACCCATCCGATCATGATTCATGCACAAGTGCACGTATATGATCGAACCCTGCCATAAAACCATACGGCCTCCACAATGTTTCGCCCGAACCAGGGAAACTGTCTGTGTAGGACTTTAAAAACTCGTCAATACGCTGGCAGTAGGTTTAACCACAAGCACGTCAGTGGCACTAGCTGTACTTAACGGCTACCGAGGTATTGAGCGAAAGGGAGAACGATGAGTGAACTCATCCTGAAACCCTACTGAGCCTGATAGTGACAATATCTGCACAGTCCGGTCCGTTCGTCTATGAGTATCGCATATCGGGTCTAGGGGGTGGATAAAGTTAGACCCCTAATAACACAATATTCAGTGTCGGTATGAAGCTCATCACCACCTGAGAAACTACTGATCCAAATCAGTAATTCTCGATTACCTTGGCCAAGGATATTTGGTGATGGCCACTCGTGCACACCGCAACATCAACCCCCAATACCAGGAGAGACGAAACCCCTGACGATCCACTCACTGCCTCCATGTGGCTCGGGACTGAACCCAACTAAAACCTGTTTGCATGACTCCTTTAAGCCGTGGTAGGATAGTAATCAAAGCACAGTGGGAACTTACACGAGACAAATGACGATCTCAGGTCGATAGACTAACCTGTACACATGTCACCAGGGAACTGCTATCTGACAATAGGTATAATACCAACTAGCATGTTCCCGGCAAGTCCGTCCGATATACTCATAACCCAATGAGCACCTGTATACATCTTAGGTGAACCAACTGACACCAATAGCTTGTGAGACCAGCCACCGCCCCTCATCGGGGTCTCGATCCATATACACTAGTCTACTCATGGAGTATCGATGCCCAGTCTTGAAACTCCGACGACTAGGGACACTTTAAGGATGGGCTTATAGACTACCCAACTCTCACGTATATGATCGTCATCATACTGCTGGTAGTCAAGCAAGAATCCTATGAGCTCTATCAACATATAATGGTGATCGGTAATTTCACCTGAAGCATTTACACGATGATAAAGGCAAACCAGATAACACACTATCATCTCGAGTAAGACTGTTCTACCGGTATAGGTCATCCCTCAATCATTGCAATCACATGCATGCGATCCAATAATTGACTTGAGGGCACTATAGCCAACAATCTCCCACTTGCACTTAAGGCTAATTATTGCGATGTTGCATACTCACAGCCCGCGTGATACCGAACACCGAACTCCTCTACTAATCAGTTTCACAAAGCTCGTTTGTAAAACTATTGCTTTCGAGAAATAGCCTCAGTGAGTGGATCTGCTTTGATATTTCTTTCTATATCTCCCTTTATCTCAAGTTCGAGGAGAAAGTCATCTCCTGAATTGAGTAATACCTATCTTAGAATATGCCTGGATATCTGATGGGACCCAGTTCATAAATGAACTTCAAATCCAGTAAACTTCTTAGACTGTATCGTCAACTGAATTTAATCAGTATCCTGCGCCACGCCTCCCTCAGTATCCGCTTGGACCACCTGTCCAAACAACTGCTCCTCGTCAAGGGGAAAAACTATAACTCTGACAGTCACTCTGTCATTCAGGTCACCTTGAAAGCCTGGAATGATAATCGTCTCCCGAAGGAGGCTGTCTTTATCAAATCCCTAGAACATTCACTTATGTTCTAAAACTGCTTCCGAACGTTTCTCCAGGATTGGATTAATATAAACTTATTGCAGCTAGTGCAAAAACAACATCCTGTGTGGTACTTGACATCTCATGATCAACTCAATTGTCTAAGCAAGTGATATGCCAATCATGCATATCCCTCTCCCCTTTAGTCTGTAAGACACCTTTAGAGAGGGTGACTCCATCACCTGCAGGTACACCACCATGAAAGGAGTCATCCATTCTAAAACACCTTTAGAATGCTGTCTAAGTACCCGAATTGGGAAACTACCCTGTTCCCCTCCGAAAGACGGCGCACAGGACCGCGATGTCCTGACGCCGAGATTCGGGGCAGATGCTAATTGGTTTTATCCGTCTACCTCTCCGAAAATGCCAAGTTGATTTATGGCACCGTGTATCAGAGGTTCAGATGGATGCGGTCGATGTAGCAGACTTCGTCAGATTCCCCCTCGCTAGAGGGGTTTTTGATTGTGGGGACGCTCTTCCCTGCAGGCGCAAGTCCCTGCAGTTAATTACGCTACCGCATCGCGGTAGCCACTTTCTCCTTCTCCAGAATTTCACTTCGTGTCGTGTGTGTTTATTTTGTTTGTGGTTGCCCGTGGATTGTATACGGAGACTGAATAATGCCGTCGCCCGTAGGACGTGGACTAGTCCAAATCCGTGTTTACTTAGATTTGGATTTGGTATTTTTTAGTTTAAGGATGCATTAGTCGCGTTGCGGCTAAGATCAACTTAAACGTTCGTTAAGGATACAATAGTCCTGTTTGAGACTAAGATCAACTTAACGTGATAATCAATTTAATATCTGGCCATCGGGACTCGTCACCTCTCTAACGTCGTTGAAGGATTACAACGGCAGATGTCAGAGGAGTTCAGAGATGTACCCTTGAACCAAAGTCGATTTAGGGTTTTATAATCTATTTAAATGTTTAAGGATACGTTAGCCGTATTTGGGGCTAAGATCAACTTAAACGGGACCGTTTAGATCCGGCAAAAGAGCATTTGGAGGCTCTATTGTTCCAGTTTAGGGACGTAGTGGTCCATAGGTAGTTTAAGGACGTTGCGGTCCATATTCCAGTTTAGGGACGTGGTGGTCCATTATTAGTTTAAGGACATTTCGGTCCGATATTAGTTTAAGGACGTTTCGGTCCGATATTAGTTTAAGGACGTTTCGGTCCACGAGTTTAAGGACCCCGCAGTCCATATTGATGTATGGTCGTTGGGACCCGTCACCTCTCTGACGTCGTTGAAGGATTACAACGATGGGTGTCAGAGGAGTTCGGAGATGTACCCTCGAACCGGATATAAATTAATTTAAGAGAACAGCTGTGCTCAGTCAATTTAATTTGAGGACTTACGGCCAAAATTGGGCTAGGTCCAGTTGAAAATGTTCAACGCCCTTATTTATTTTTGGTCTATTAGACCTGTGCTAGGGTCTTGCCCACACGTAAATAATGCATGGCATTACTTCTATTTTCTTGTTTGGGCTCTGCCCATAAAAGATGCAGAGCATCAATTTATTTTGGGCTCTGCAAGGCATCTGTACAGCATTTTATTATTTTGTTTGGGTTTTGCCCATTTATAAATGATGCAGAGCATCAATTTAATTAGGCCTGTTTGGTCTTTTAAATTGGGCCTGGCCCTGCATTGCATTTGTTAGGCGCTTTGCGCCACTCACTGAGCGCAAGCGATTGTGGTGAAGACACGTGTCATGCTCTGGTGAGCGCAAGCGCAACAGTGCAGTGCGCTGCGCTGTTGCGCTGCTGACACGTGGCGCGCTCTGGTGAGCGCAAGCGCAACAGTGCAGTGCGCTGCGCTAGTGCGCTGCGCTGTTGCGCTGCTGACACGTGGCGCGCTCCCAAGAGCGCAACAGCGCAGTTTGCAAGTGCAAAGCACTAAGAATCTTTTAGATTCAAGAACAGAAGTGCAAAGCACTATTTGATTTCTTGATCTAATTTAGATCAAAGAAAAATAAGTTTTTTCTTGTTCATGAAAAGTGCAAAGCACTATTTTTATTTTATTTTTATGAAAGATCATTGATCTTGTTCTATGATCTGTTCCTAAGAGAACTTTCTCTTTTTTCTAAAGGTTTTTACCTTTTTTATTCTTGAGGAGTTTCTCAGAGTTCTTTTCTCTCTTTCTTTTTTTTTTAGAAAGATATTGATGCCTTTTAATTGAGGCTTAGGGTCCTTTTTATGGTGCCCATAAATTAGTTAAATTTGTTTCTGAGTGATTTGGGGAATTTTCCCCACCCTTGGATCTTTGATCTAAGGGCTTCTGCTTTGCAGAAGAAAATCTTCTTGTTTTAACAAGAACAGAAAAGATTTCTTAGAAATTTAATTCTGTTTGGCGCAGATGCCCCAGCGCGTGACACGTGTCGCGCAGCGCACTGTGCAGCGCAACTGCACTGACACGTGTCGCGCAGCGCAGAGCGCAGCGCAACCGCGCTAGCGCATCTGCGCTGACACGTGTCGCGCAGCACAGTGCGAGCGCAGCTGAAGCGTTGCTTCATAAAAATAGAGCTTTGCTCTGATTGGGCGCGCCTTCTTGGGCGCTGCACTGACGTATCATCGCCTGATATGTGGCGCGTTGCGCCTGAGACTTGAAGCGTTGCTTCAGAATTTTTGAATTTTGAATTTCAACAGAGCTTTACTCTGATTGGGCGAAACAAATGCCCCCGCACCGTTGCACTCACGTGGCGCACACGTGAGTGCAGCGGTAGCAAACTCCTGATCGTTGGATCAAGGGGTGAGCTCAAGGGGCGCAAGCGCCTTATAAATAGGACCTCTGGCCCTTAGAAAAATCTCACCATTTTCTAGATTTTGATTTCCAGAGCTTTGCTCTTGCTTAGAACTCCAGAGCTTTGCCCTCGTTTCCAGAACTTTAGAGCATTGCTCTCATTTTCCAAGTTAGAAAATTTTAGGTAAAATTAATCTTAAATTAAATATTTTAATTAACTAATAGAGCTTTGCTCTTACAGATCTTTTGATCTAAAGAGATCCCCATTGGGATTTTATAAACAGAGCTTCGCTCTCAAAAAACTTGCAGATCTACAGGGATCTTGTTCATAGGTTTTAATCCATGAACAGAGCTTTGCTCATAGATCATCTGTGGATCTTTTAGATCTGATAAAATGAAAAAATTTCACAAGTTTTTCGTGAATTTTCCAAGATTTCAAAATTTTTAATTCTTTTAGGTGTAGACATTTTCTGATGGACCTTTCCATTATTACCATAGAGCTGTGCTCTTTTTAAGGAATCTTATTTCTCTGGGGCCAGAGTTTGACAAGTGTCACTCTGTGACAGAGCTTTGCTCTGAAATGGGAGATTTTCTCCTTGTCTCCAAGGATTCTTCCCTCCCCCCTTTTTTTTAAAAAAAAAGGGAATGTTTTCCTGAGGACCAACGGACACTCTCATCCAATGATGAGATTGTCTTTTTAACTGACGTACTGTCATCTAGATTTTGTGGGTCCCTCTTTGGTCTCCTGCTCACTGCACTGTTGTGTGGTGTAATTAATCAATTTTAATTTAATTTAATAAATGCATTTTCCTTTTTTTTTATACGCCAAACGTTGGAATTACAACACTAACGGCTAAATTGTTCTTTCGCAGCGATCATGTCTCTAGACATTTCATTCCCTTTAGTCCGCTCGGAGGAGGGATTTCCCGAGGCACCTTCGGACCGTGAAGTCCTGACCATGATTAGAAAATACGACCCGGAGTACAAGAAACTCCACCTTTGGGGGTCTTGGTATAACCAGATCATTATGGGTCGATGCAGCTTCACATGCGCAGTGCCGTCCGAGCCCATCACGGCGATTCATTATGCTACCCCACTCTCGGTGCAGTATGTCGTGGAGATGGTGGATTGGACCGCGAACAGCTTTCTTCATCCCGCTATGGATGCGGTTCCTGTCCAACGTCCTATGGTCTTGGATATCCTAGGACGTCGTATTTGTCAGGGCGAGATGAGACCCTGGGGGCAATCATATAACATTGGTCTGATCCCCCGCCATCCGATTGGTTACCTGCCGTGGGCACGGTACATCCTGTCGACGAAGAAGTCGCAGTTGATAAGATTGGGATTGTACACCGCGGTCTACGTCTCTCTTCCAGTATCCCACGCTCCCCACTTGGTGGTTTAAAGCTTTCCTGGAACAGTAGAACATTCCCACCCACACTTTCCTTGCCATGAATCGGGAAGTGTCCATCTCTTTGGAGGAATTCGCGGAGGTATCCGGTCTACCAGTCATGGGGGAACAATATGAAAAGCTGCTCCCGACAGATGAATATGTCTTCGGTGCTAAGCCGATGGTAAGGAGGATCACGCCGGAAAATGCTGTTCAACACCAATTCCCTAGCCTGATCAAGGTGTTGAACATCTACGAGTCCCTATTTATCGAACGTGGGAGCCGAGGAGTTAATTTTGAGGACTTCATTGCTCGTTTCCTTCGCCCAAGCGTCATTTCATCAGAAGCTGCCAAGTCTGCTATCCTGGATGATCCTTTCGGCCTAGGTTTGGATAACCTTCCGGCAAAGGAGATAGAACAAAAGGTTTTCTTCCTTCCGGACTTCCCTCCTATATCTTTTGCATAAATTGCAGCCCCCGGGATGGACGAGGAGGCCTTTTTCTTAGGATTTCTCGGACTGTGGCTGAGTTGGTTCGCGATCCCAATGCACTCTCATCGCATGCGGCCCTTCGTGTTTTACCCAGCCCACCGAATGGTCATCGGGGTAAAGGTGGCTGTGGGGATCGCCGGCTTGGCTCACTTATATCATGGTCTCAGCCGAGCCGCGGATGCTAACGAGCCCGGGGTATTGCACGTGGTCTTCCCGATGCACTACTTCATGTCGTGGCTCGAGCTACATACGGCGGGTGTCTTCGGCATGCATAAAAGGCCTTCATTCTTTGACAAGTACGGTTTTCCTCGCATTATACAGTTGATTGGCTCATCAATCGTGACCCCTTCACCCCAGAACGCCAGGGGTTTACTGCTTCGCCCCCACACTGTTGGAGTCGGGATGTCCTTCATTGACAAGGTATTAACCATTGGAAAAGCGTCCACCACTGTGGTGCGACCATTACAGGACTCCTTTAAGGATGGAGCTTCAGTGTTGACGGCCCGGGAGACCCTCCACTTGTATTCTATTAGACCGGGCTTTTTAGTCTTCAGGCAGGGAGGTGCGGCAATTTTCATGAGATATAACCCGCATCGTTTTGCCCAACAATTGGGCTACGATCAAGGGGTACCCTTAGAAGCTTTCTTATTGGAACCTGCTGCCAATGAAGAAGGGATGGAGAACGCGTTACATCACTTTATCGCCTGAACACGGGTTCTCGTTTTTTTATCAGCGCGCCGGCCTGCTCTCCACGACTCCTTAATGTATACAAAGAGTGGTACAATCATGCGACGGGGGCCGTTATAAAGGAGGAGAGGCGAGTGTTGATCGACCGTAAAGAAGCACCTCCCGGCACCGACCGTAATGCTCCCTTAATGCCAAGGATCCCGGTGGTTCCTCCTTTAAAGAATGCTAGGGGCAGACCGTCGCGTGCGCAAAGTCCTCCGCACGGATTGCAGCTTCCTGATATTACAGATGCAGCCCCAGCGCCCTGTGCTCCAGTGGAGACAGTGGTTGTGGCCTCACCGGAGTCCGGTGTAGGTGCAGACATCGGGACCCGCCGTCCCAAGGTGGCTGCTAAACGTAAGTCGATCCCCCGTGAGCCTAGGGTCGGAGGGAAAAAGAAAAAGAAGTCGCTATTCACTGCGGACATCGTGTTCGGTCAGGAACCCCATGCTCCCTATGCCGAGGGCCTGATCGAATACGGGACGAACGAAGGACTAGTGATGCCGCCGCCGGACGATACAGACTTGGAAGCCGCTCTCGAAACTTCGGCGTGGTTGGCAAAGCGTGACGCGTGGCTGGCCAAGCTTGCTCAATCAGGTAACTATTAGTCGCCTTTTTTTTATTACAACATATCCTCTTCATTGCCTTTGACTAACGCTTTTCTTTCTTTCCTTTCGACAGGCATCACTGATGAAGAAGCCATCGCCGCTTCTTTGAAGACTTTCCAGGAGGAGGAACGTCTTAGAGCGTCTATGGGCCTTAGTAAGTTTTAATCCATCAAGTCTCCATCTCCCTCGTGTTATGGTCGATCTAACCTTTCTCTTTTTATTGCAGAAACCTCAATGCCGTTCCCGCCAAGCGACGCAGATGTTTTACCAGCTGCCGATGTTCCTGCTTCCTCTGGGCCACCGCAGGAGGTTCGTCTTGAAGAGCCGATGAAGGATGCCTTAAAGGCTCTGGAGGCATCCCTGAACGAGGATGACGACGCTTTGAAGGAGGCGTCACTAAGGTCCATCGCGACAGCCCGGGAGGAAAGGAAGCGGCTGAGGCGTGAGGCGAAGGCGCGCAGGGCTGCCTTGGCTATGGGAGCGGGTCCCAGCACCGCCCCTCGTGCTAATACTCCATCTGAAGAGGCCCCTGTCGCCCTATCCACTGCCCGCAGAGAGGTGGCGCGCGCAGTTCGGAGCGCAAACGATAAATCCGCTTCAAGTAATATTTCTCTCAGAGTTTTTTGTTATACGGATTCTTAATGTCATTGGTCCTTATATCCCTTATCTTGCAGGGCCAAGTCCGATCGAGGGGGAGGAGGAAACCGTTGATCCTAAAGAAACAGAGGAGGCGGTACCTGCTGAACTCGAGCCGACGGTGGGCAACGTCGTTGTGGCTTCGGAGCCTGAGGTGGAGGTCCAGGGGCCTGCAGCCGAGAAGGTCATTGATGCCGAACCTGAAGCGGTGACAGATGATATGATCATTATAACTGAACTGAGGGTGGTGGCGGACGAGGCGCTCGAGGCCGGCGATCTCGTGGTGATGGTGGACGATACAACCGCGACTACTGAACCTGAGAGAGTAGTGGGTGAGGTAGCCATGATTCCCGAGGACGAGTCAACCGCTCCTTCTCTGGAATCTGGCAATACTCCAGTCATAGCCCTCCCCGTCTATGGTCCTCCGCCGTCTCCAGGTCTCGCGAGCACCACGACGGTTCCCATTGAGTCAGGTGATGAGGCCACGGGCGGTGGTCTCATGTCAATAGAGGAGGGAATCGCCTCTGTTTCAGCCGGCAGCTCCTCAGGTAAACCTTAGGTTACTGTCTTTCTTATTTTACAATCCTTTCTGACAAGTTCACCTTTCTTGTAACGCAGGTGCAGTCAGCGCCGATGCCCCACTGCTCGAGGGAGCGCCTTCAACGACTGCCTTGGCGGTGGTCACCTCTCAACCCTCTCTTATATCCTCGAAGATGTTGGAAGGTATGTGTTTACGATTTATTAATCTTATCTTCTAGACGTATAATTTGTGTACTAAAGTCACACTGTTGTGTTTCCAGGAGTGCTTTTTGATCATGTATATCAGATGTTGCTCCCACACTTTTCTTTCCCATCTGAGCTTGCTTCTTCCTCTGGTGGCGTTGGTGAGTATGATTTCCGTTGACATCCTTCCTCTTTTTTTTATTGATGGAATTACCTCTAACCTCTTTTTCTCGTCTCAACTGCAGTGCTACAGATTGAAGGAGGGGATAAGAGATCAGCTGCGCCACCAGCCCTTCCGACCTTGCCACCTGTCTCAACTGGTATAGTAACTATCACATTGATGAAGTCTTCGTTCTTTATTTTCAGAACTGTTATCTGATCACATCTTGTTTCTTTTCAGCTGTCGTTCCGATCTCGGCGCCCTTCGAATCTCGCATCATAATGCCGGCGGGTCCTTATCTGAGGAGTCTGTCTTCAAAAGGCGCCGCGAATAGTCTGCGCATGTTGAGTGACTACGTCGAGGAACTCGACGTTGAAACTCCTACATCTGCCGCATACTTCGCTATGATGGTTAACCCGATGCTAGCAATACTCGTGAACTTTCATGATGAGGGCATCGTCGCATCCTGGGTTAACCATTGTAGGGAGATCGAGGGTCGCCTATATCAGTTGGAGTCGCTGCGTCCCGCTCCCGAGGCCTTGGCTGCCAGTAATCAAAGAACAACGTGGATTGAGCAGAGCGCTCCTTACTTCCGCTACCTCGAACAAGAAGTCATTTCAAGGCGTAAGGAGCGTGGTGAGACTTCAAGTAAGTCTGCCCAACTGCATGCTCGGGTGGAGGCCAACGCCGCACGGCTGAAGGTTGTCTTTGAGGGCCTCCTGCAATGTCTTTCTGAAGGGTTATCATTGAGGCAACACCTTGATGTTGTCGAGCGAGATTCACCTAGCCAGGAAGCAGCCCAGAAGGCGGCGGAGGAGCAACTTTCATCTTTCTTGCAGCAGCAAGCCCGGGTGGAAGCGGAGGTGACCGCGGCAGCCGCTCAGGAGGAGGCGCTGAAGGAAGTGCGAGAGCAGCTTGTGGATCTACTAAAGACACTTCCTCCTCAGTAGCTATCTATCTTTGTATCGTTTGTACTTGTAGATAAAAGAATGTATACATATATTTTTTTTCTTTGACATAATGTATCCTGTACCCGATCAAGTTTATGAATAAAAGATACACCCTTTTTTTTTGTCATGTGTCATTTTCTCCGTCTTCTCTTTCTTTTACTATTAGCATATCACTTTAGCAAACATGGTTAACGGATGATTAGAACGAGTATCCTGATTTCCTTAAGAAATAGCGATGGCTTAGGCCGCAGTTTCGGATCTGCTGCCTAAGACTTTTCAACTCCATGAGCCGTGAGGGTCTCATAGAGATTCTTCTCCCTACGGATCGAGAGGATCTCGTAGGTGGGGCTTTCTCCTTAGGAATCGTGAGGATTCCTAAGTGTTGTTTTCTCTTACAAGTCGTAAGGATCCTATAAGAGAATTTTTCCCTCTTACGAGTCGAGAGAACCCACAAGCGGTTGTTTCCCTCCTCGTTGAAATTCGACTTTGGAGAGTGAGACCCGTGAATAGTATGCAAGAGACCATTTTGGATTGACTTGCAGGGTCCCATTGTTCAGGGAGCAAGTTTTTTAGTCCCTGCTGCCTGAGGCTTCATTTGCATGTTGAGACGAATCGGGAATTTCCCACGGAGACACAGTTTCTCTGCGAGCCGACGCGAATCAGGAGGCTCTCATAAAGGAGTGTTTGTATCCATGAGTCGAGGAGTTTGCCAACGATTATTTGTTTCCCAAGCACCAAGGATTATTTGTTTCCTTGGGGTTTGAAACGAGTCGGGGATTTCCCACGGAGGTACTGGTGGCTCTGCGAGTCGACGCGGATCAGGAGGCTCTCGTCAAGGAGTGTTTGTATCCGTGAGTCGAGGAGTTTGCCAGGGATTATTTATTTCCCAAGCGCCAAGGATTATTTGTTTCCTTGGGATTTGAAACGAGTCGGGGATTTCCTACGGAGGCACTGGTGGCTCTGCGAGTCGACGCGGATCAGGAGGCTCTCGTCAATAAGTGTTTGTATCCGTGAGTCGAGGAATTTGCTGGGGATTATTTGTTTCCCAAGCGCCAAGGATTATTTGTTTCCTTGGGGTTTGAAACGAGTCGGGGATTTCCCACGGAGGCACTGGTGGCTCTGCGAGTCGACGCGGATCAGGAGGCTCTCGTCAAGGAGTGTTTGTATCCGTGAGTCGAGGAATTTGCTGGGGATTATTTGTTTCCCAAGCGCCAAGGATTATTTGTTTCCTTGGGGTTTGAAACGAGTCGGGGATTTCCCACGGAGGCACTGGTGGCTCTGCGAGTCGACGCGGATCAGGAGGCTCTCGTCAAGGAGTGTTTGTATCCGTGAGTCGAGGAGTTTGCCAGGGATTATTTGTTTCCCAAGCGCCAAGGATTATTTGTTTCCTTGGGGTTTGAAACGAGTCGGGGATTTCCCATGGAGGCACTGGTGGCTCTGCGAGTCGACGCGGATCAGGAGGCTCTCGTCAAGGAGTGTTTGTATCCGTGAGTCGAGGAGTTTGCTGAAGACATTGGTTTCTTCGGAATTGAACTGAACCGTCGAGATTTGGCTTCGTCTTCCGGCGGAGCCTGTTGGGAAAGTTTGGTTCCCTCTTTTTTACGCCCTTGGATTGTATACAGGGATCGATGTGATCTTAACTGTAGGGCCAAAGTTTTATCATCATTTTTTTTATCTCTGCGATGCTCTATCATTTCAGCTTTATATCGCGAAGGTCGCGATTGCCCAATCATTTCGGCTATTTTTCGCGGTGCCCAATCAATTCGGCTATTTATTTTATTTTTACTCGCTGCTTTTTATTGCGAGTTGCCCAATCATTTCGGCTATTTTGCATGTATACATTTTTACTTGCTGCTTTTTATTGCAATTTGCCCAATCATTTCGGCTATTTCGTATGCATGTGCGGCCTACTGGCTTTATGCCGTAAACCTGGAATTAGACACCGATTTCGGCATCAGCACCGCTACAACTGGGATATTGCCAGGAGCGAATCATCATCTGCTTCTATCGATGTTGAACAAAGGTGGCTTAGCGACCAGGGTTAGGGTCCTGTCGTCTAAGGCTTTTAACTTCATGAGCCGTAAGGGTCTCACGAAGGTATTTCTCCCTACAAGTCGTGAGTATCTTGTAGGTGTATTTTCTCCTTAGGAATCGTGAGGATTCCTAAGTGTATGTTCCTCTGTAAGTCGTAAGGATCCTACAAGAGGGTTTCTCCTTGTAAGTCGAGAGGACTTATAAGGGTTGTTCATCATGCGAACATATCCCCAGTCTCGGATGAGACTTGATTAGGGAAATGTTTATTCGCGCCCGTGGATTGTATACAAGAGCCAATATAGGACTACTTGTAGGGCAATGTCGAAAGTTGTGGGGGTTGCTTAAGCACAGGTTTAGGCCTCTGTAACTTAAGACTTTCAAATCTTACAAGCCGTGAGGGTCCCATAAGAGCCTTCACCTCACGAGTCGTGAGGATCTCGCAAGTGTATTTTCTCCTTAGGAATCGTGGGGATTCCTAAGTGTGTTGTTCCCTTGTGAGTCATAAGGATCTCACGCGGGTGGTTTCTCCTTATAGGGTCGAGAGGACCCTATAAGTGTCCTTTAACGAGGTTGCGCCCTTTCAGGTTTTCACAAACACTCGCCGGTAGCCCTGCTGTTTTTACTCACGGAGCCCTTTCGGGTTTTCATCCGCGCCCATTTTGCTTATGGACATACCGTTTTTTTTTATTCTTTTCATTTTTATATATTTTTTTTCTCTTTTTTTTTTACGAGGTCGCGCCCTTTCGGGTTTTCACGAATACTCGCCGGTAGCCCTGCTGTTTTTACTTACGGAGCCCTTCGGGTTTTCATTCGTGCCCTTTTTGCTTATGGACATACCGTATTTTTTTTCTTTTTATTTTTATATGTTTTTTTTTATATCTCGTCAGCCTAAAGATGCTACGGTAGTAGTTTAAAGACGTTTCGGTCTGCTATTAGTTTAAGGACATTTCGGTCCGATATTAGTTTAAGGACGTTTCGGTCCGCTGGCCAGCTACTACTTATAGTGTTTTGGGCTTGGGAAGACAGAGAGCGGACATAGTCGTTGTCATCTATCATTGACCTAGGCTGTGACTCATTAAGCGTAGTATCTCTTTAGGAAGCGACCGTTTATTGGCCTGAAAGGCCTTTCACCGTGCATATCTATGAGTAGATAGGCCCCGCCCTGGTAGACCTTATCTATGACGTACGGACCTTCATAGTTTGGCTCGAATTTTCCCCGCTTGGCGCGATTGGGGATCGTAGGCCTTTTGACCACTAGCACGAGTTCGCCTTGGCGAAATGTCCTCGGTCGGGTCAATCTTTCATATGAGCGCGTCATCTTTGCTTTATAGGCCTCCAAATTTTGTTGCGCTATGAGCCGTGTTTCTTCAAGGGCGTCAAGCTCCTCAAGCCGAAGGTGAGCATTTTCTTCGTCCGTTAGCTCGTAATGGACTGCCACTCGTAGAGAGGGTAACTCTATCTCGAGGGGGAGTACTGCTTCTGTCCCGAATACTAACGCATATGGTGTTGCGTTCGTGGCCGTTGTAAACGTAGTTCGATATGCCCAGAGAGCCTCTTGCAGTCTTTCGTGCCAGTCTTTCTTATTTCGCGACACTGTTTTCTTCACGATCTTCGTCAAGGTCTTGTTGAAGGCCTCAGCTAGACCGTTAGCTCGTAGATTATAAACCGAGGAATATCTCCAATCTATATTGTGCTGTTGCGCGAAACGACTGATCTTGTGGCTTCTGTAAGCTGGCCCGTTATCGGAGATGATCCGTCGCGGAGTTCCAAACCGATATATGACGTGCGTTTTGAAGAAGTGGAGGATATTCTCCGTCTTAACTTCTCTCAGCGGTATTGCCTCTGCCCATTTAAAGAAGTAGTCAGTCGTCGCTAGGATGAAACGATGTCCTCTAGACGATGCTGGTTCGATGGGGCCGACTATATCAGTCCCCCACATTTCGAATGGCCAGCTAGCCACCGTTGGATGTAATGGATTTGGATGCTGATGGATGAAGTCCCCATGGATTTGGCATGAGTGGCATTGCTTCGCATATTCGAGGCAGTCCTGAATCATCGTGGGCCAGTAGTAGCCCATGTGTTTGATCTTCAACTTCATCTTTGGGCCCGCCTGGTGAGAACTGCAGAGTCCGTCATGAACTTCCTGGACGACCCTTCTCGCTTCGTCAGGTCCTAGGCATCTCAGCCACAGAGAATCAAATGACCTCTTGTATAGAGTATCATTGACGAAGGCGAAAGACAAAGCTCGTTTCATGAGCTGATGTCTTGTGGACACTTCTTCAGGCATTCGGTAGGACTTAAAGTAGTCTATGAAGACTTCCCTCCAATCCTCGGCCTTTTCCCTGTCTTTTATTTGTAGAGCCATCTGCTCGCTCGCTCCTTTTCCTTCGGATGATTCCGGAGATATTTCTGCTGGGGCAAGCACCCGACGGCTTTGCACCACGATTCTAACGTCATCGAGGTTCTCGTCAGCCAGTTCTTTAGCAAGTTTGGCCAATGCGTCTGCTTTGCTATTTTCCACGCGTGGTATGTTTTCCAAAGTATAGGAGGGAATTTGAGTCAATAATTGTTGCACTTTTTCGCCGTACTTCACCAGTTCTGGTTTGCATATTTGGTAGTCTCCGTTTACTTGACTAACGACTAGTTGAGAATCCCCGTATATGAGGAGGTTTTCAATTCCCATGTCAATGGCGATCTCGAGGCCTGCTATCAGAGCTTCGTATTCGGCTTCATTGTTTATCCTCGGCTCTGTTAGGGAGAAAGCAAAGCGCATTATCTCTCCTTGTGGAGTTACAAAGATGAGCCCGACGCCCGTTTTAATTATAGGGGTGCTTTGTTTGCGCTTCTTTATGGAAGATGCGCCATCGAAATAAAGCTCCCATCGAGTACCATCACCGTTGACCGTATCAAACGCATGTTCGTCTGGAAGATCGCAGTTTAGAGGAGAATCGGCGGGTATGGGATGCTCAGCGAGGAAGTCAGCGATGGCCTGGCCTTTCACTGCTTTGAGAGGTTGGTACGTGATCGAGAACTCCATCAAGAGTAGGGCCCATTTAGTGAGTCGTCCTGTCAGTATGGCCTTTGACATCAAGCATTTAAGGGGGTCCACCTTTGAAATGAGACGGACCTCATGCGCCAACGCGTAGTGCCTGAGCTTTGTTATCGCGAAGATCAAGGCCAGGCAGTGTTTTTCAATGGGGGAGTAGTTGCTTTCTGCCCCCAGTAGAACTCGACTTAAGTCGTAGAGTGCTCTTTCTTTCCCTTGATCGTTCTCTTGTGCCCATAATGCGCCTAAAGAACCTTCGAGAGCGGCTGTATAAAGAATGAGAGGCTTTCCCTTAACTGGAGCAGCCAATACTGGAGGGTTCTGCAGGTACTGCTTGATCTCGTCCACTGCGCCTTGGCATTTGTGATCCCAAACGAATGGGGTTCCCTTCTTTATCAGGTGGCTGTAGGGACGGCACTTTCCTGAGAGGTTAGCTATAAACCGCCGAATGTACGCGAGCTTTCCTTGGAGAGATCGCAGCTGCTTAAGGGTTCTTGGCGAAGGCATTTCCATAATCGCCCTGATTTTGGACGGATCTATTTCGATACCTCGGTGTCGAACGATGAATCCCAGGAATTTGCCCGAGGAAACCCCGAATGCACTCTTAAGAGGGTTCATCTTCAAATTGTATTGTCGAAGGCGTCGAAATACAGTCTTTAGATGCTCGAGATGTTCCTCGTATGATTTGCATTTAACAACGAGGTCGTCGATATAGCATTCGACGATCTCGTGTATAAGGTCATCGAAGATCTTCGTCATGGCCCTCTGGTAGGTGGCACCGGCGTTCTTTAAACCGAAGGGCATCACCTTGTAACAGAATATTCCCAAAGGAGTCCAGAAAGCCGTATGTTTCTGGTCTTCAGGATGCATTTTTATTTGATTATACCCTGATGAGCCGTCCATGAATGAGAAAATCTCATGCGTGGACGTATTGTCTATCATCAGTTCGGTGACTGGTACTGGGAAATCATCCTTCGGGCAGGCTTTATTGAGATCCCGAAAGTCCACGCATATGCGCACCGTTCCATTTTTCTTCATCACTGGGACGATGTTAGCAATCCATTCAGGGTATTGAACCTCCTGGATAAAGCCAGAGTCTATCAGCTTTTTGACTTCAGCGTTGATGCTCATCTCGAGCTCAAGCCGCATTCTTCTCGGCGCTTGTTTAACTGGCTTGACACCCGGGGATATCGCCAGTCTATGTACAGCAACTTCTGGATCAAGTCCTGGCATCTCGGAATAGTTCCATGCGAAGCAATCTTTATGCTGTACAAGGACGTCCTTTAACGCAGCCACCTTGTCTTCAGACAATAGCTCGCTGACAAATGTCGGTCGCGGATCGTTTACCGTCCCCAACTCAATTTTCTTAAGGTTATCTGCAGTGGTATGGATTCCATCCTCCAGCTCTTTTGGCGCTGGTGGGAATTCTGAGATTATCTCGTCGCTGCTGTTTTCGAAGCACCAAGGGAGCTCATCTATGTCCTCGGGCTCTTCTTTTAATATTGTAATCATGTGACAGGTGCGAATTCGCTTCCAATCCCAATGTGGAACCGGTTTTTCTTTCGTGGCCTTGGGCTCGTGCTTCTGAGGCGGCGTTACCTTCCAGTTGTCAGCCAGAGCGAACTTGTCGAGTTGGTACTGATCTTCGACCCAATTCTTAAAGGTGAAGCAGTCTTCGAGCGGGTGCCCTATTACTCGATGGTAAGAGCAATAGTTTGGGTCAGAGACTTCGCTTGCCTGTTCGGGGTTTTTGGACTCCGGCAGTGTAAGTATTTGATGCTTTAGGGCAAGATCAAGTATCTTCTTCGTCTTTTCCCGAGGGAACGAGTACGCTCGACCCATTTTCTTCATGAGGGATAGATCAATAACGCTCGACCCCCGTTTGCGTGGCTTCTTAGCCCTGCTTTGTTGTTGTTGAGCGCCTTTTTGGCCTTTTGACTTATTTCTGCTTTTGAGCTGAGCCTTCTTTATAACAGGTTGACAAGGAGCGGCATTTTCATCCTTTACGGCCTGTTGGAGAAGGCGTTGCGTCTTGGCTTTCTCTTAGATGGCCGTCTCACGGTTGTGATCATCTCGGACTTTTTGACCAGCTTTCTTTATAAGTCTGTCCATTTGTTCCTCGAACGACGGACTGGGCTCTTTTGCATCTGGAACTTTCACTGGCTTAGGATTAGCGTCCTCCCATTGAGCATCCGCTTCTTCATCAAGGTCATACACGACGTAGCAGCCGGGTAGTAACTCTCGTTTCTTTGACCGGATGTATCCAAGCCCTCTTGTTTCCATTCTTCCGTTAGGCAGTTTGCGTTGAGTCCCGGGAACGTTCCAGACCCTGTCATAGAATTTGGCCTCTCTAACGGTCTGTTTGAAGGATATCCCCTGGCGTTTCAGCAGCTTCTTCAAACCCTCTGTATAATATCTGGGAAGACGGATAGGCTGAAGCCTGTCGAGCGCAGGATCCACGCCATGCCAGATTTCTTTTTTCACCTTGGTTTCTTCAGAGCGGTAAAACAGAATTGCTTTCTCATTTTCTCGCCTGGGAGGGATATAGAATGTCCGCAGCTCTTCTACACTGTAGATATTAAGTGCATCCAGTTCTTTATGATGTTTAGGCGGCACCATGGCGACTTGCAGACTTTGCTCTTCATCAGCGGAAGCTTGTATTGAAGGTCGAGCAGAGAATACGACATGGACCTCATCCTCCGAATCGCTACCAAAGACCAATGTAGGAGTGGACGGTCCTGGCTTGTTATGTTGGGGCGGACCCGAATACACTATCTCCTCTTCTTCCTCGATGTCACTGCCGAAGACAGGGATGGTGGCATTAGTTTTATTCTCCGGCTTGTGACACTTCTCCGTGTCTTCGAAATCCAGCAAGAAGTATTTGGCATCTTCGTATTTGCGGATCTCGTTCACAGAGAACGGGTTCAGTTCTCCCGTCACGACATACTCGAAACCATCCTTAAAATACTTCATACACTGATGTTGTGTAGAAGGGATGATGCTGTATTCGTGTAACCATGGTCGGCCGAGCAAAGCGTTGTAGCATGTCTTGGCGTCTATGACGTGGAACTTAATGTCCGTGACGAGTAGCCCGAAGCATAGCGTCAGTATCACAGATCCAAGAGTTTTTGACGATTGGGAGTCGAACCAGGAGATGGTGATCTTGTCCCGAGCAAGGTGCTGGACGCTCATGCAGATTTCCTTCAACACCCGCACGTTGAGTAGGTTAACAGACGACCCGTTATCGATCAGGATTTTGCCTATCTTTATATCATGGCAGTATCCCGAGACATAGAGAGGGCAATTGTGTTCGTACGTACCAAGTAGAAGGTCTTCATCGCCAAAAGTAACATCAGCCGTGTGCACTTCCTCTAATTCATCCTTCATCTTTTCCTCGGCCAGGCATGCTTGGAATTGTTCCGGGTCTTGGAGCGTCTTAATCAACGAATCTCTCGCCTCTTTTGATAGCAAAAGGGCGTCAAGAATGCTGAGCTGTGAGGGCAACTTCCTCAGATGTGCCAAGACGTTGTAATCCACTTTATTCTTTTTTAGTAGGTCTTTGGCAGCTAACTCTTCCACCACTTGGTCATCTAAGATGATATCTTCAGAGACCTTTTCTTTCCCTTTATCTTTCCTGTTCGAGGGTTCGAGGTTCTTTTCGGGCAGCGTGCGATTACGTAGCCGGATATTTTCGCAAACCTTTGGTTCTTCTTCTGTTCTCGAAGCGGACTCTTTAAAGAGAGGGGCAAGTTCTAGTTCTTCATCAGAATCACTTCCGAATGTAGGCACTTGTGATCTACCGGTGTTAACCACGCGACAATCGCCAGCAGTTCTTTTAAGCCCTTCGGTCGTATTTCTTTGCTCCCGACGAGTTTTACGCTTTTCCCGCTTAAAGTGTTGTCGGTGAGCAACGTATCCTTGCCACCATCTATCGAAAGCTTTGCACTCTTGAGTGGGGTGCGAAATCTTTTGATGATATAAGTAATAAGACGTGTGCATTTTCGCTTCACCGGTAATTTCTTCTTTGGAGGATGGCAGCTTCATGCCTATTGATATGGCCTTAGCAAACTTCCTTCTCATCTTGAATTGGCCTTTATCGGTAGCGGAGGTGTTTAGCTCCACCGGGATCGTCTCAGCTCCTTCATCAAGTCGCTGGTGCTTGGCCCTTTCAAATATAACCGCCTCGCGCTCCCGATCAGCTTTACTTTTCAACCGAGCCTCATTAAGGAATGCGTTAATTACTTCATCTGATGGCCCCAGAACTTTTAGTTCAGAATCTGTCCCCAGCGTTTCAGTACAAGGGGTCTCCTCATCGTTCGAATGGGAAATCATATGACAGCTTGCCACGCATTCTTCAGCTTCATCTGACGAACTTTCTCCCTCACCTTCCTCTTGAAAGACGTGGTTGAGGAATTCTTGGAGCGTAATGGGAGTCCGCGCCTTTTGGTTGTATTCTTCCAACGCGTCAATTTGCTTTTCTAAGTCCGTGTGTTTGCCACCAGGCTTCACGGGCTTCTTAGATTTTTTCTTCTTCTTTTTCGAAGATTTTGACGGCTGGCTGCAAGTGCTTGAACCGCCACCATCGGTCCTTGGAGTTGGACGTGGCTTCAACATCCCTTCAATGACCTGCGGTTCCAACGGATTCTTCCACTTGACCGCTGGACATGTCTGAAGATCGTTTAGCATCCTCTTTGTCTTGGCTGATAATACGACCTCCCAAGGAGCTTATTCAATGACGGAGCATGTTGCCCCCGGCGTATTCGTCCCCTTAGAGGTGTGGGGCTGCGGGGGATTCACCTTCCATTTGTTAGATAAGGCGAACTTGCCCTGTCGGTACTGGTTTTCAAGCCAATTTTTGAAAACGTAGCAATCTTCGATCGGATGGCCTAGTACTCGATGATAAGGACAGTAGTTGGGCTCGTTGACGTCACTTGGTTGCAACGGATGTTTTGGATCCGGCAAATTTATGAGTCTGTTGCGCAACGCCAGCTCGAATAACCTCCTCGTTTTATCATGGGGAAAGGAATAAGGACGTCCCATCCTATCCTCAAGGGGCACGTACGGTCGCGTATTATTTTGACGAGCAACCGGCTTCGAGTCGCTCAGTTGTTGTTGAGCATTAGCGACGATGATCGCTTTTCCCGTCCCTTTGTCATTTCGGGTGTCTGGCCTTGGAGGAGGGGGTTTATGGCCCATTTGATCCATTTGCGCTAGTTTGTCAATCAAAGCCTGGAAGGTAGTCGGCTTGAAAAACATCATAAACTGCGAGATGGTTGCTTGTGGATCGAGGGTTCCCACAAACATACCCACCACGGGAGCTTCTTCAATGCGCTGCTCACACTTTGATCATAAGTTCCGCCATCGTATAGCGTACTGAACCCACGTCTCGCCGGGTTTTACCCTGGCGTTAATCAGTGCTGTCATCGGGGTACGTTCACTAGCGCTTGCAAAACGCTGAGTAAACAACAGCTCCATCTCCGCGAAGGTTTTAATAGAGTCGTTCGGGAGCTCAGAGTACCATTCGAACGCCGTATCTGATAAGCTTCCAACAAACTGGCGAAGCAACAGCTTGTCATCACCGCCGGTGTTGCCGCAGAGTGCCCTGAACTGGGCAACATGCTGATGAGGATTGCCCGTCCCTTTGTAGACATGGAACTTGGGAATTATGTAACCGGGTGGGTACTTGATTTGATCGTACCAACTCGGGTATGGTCTCCCCATTTTCATGACCTGGCCGGCTGTTTCGGTTGCATGATGAACCCGTATTTGCTGGGCGATGTATTCATCCAAATCAGCTTTGGAGATTGTATCCTCTTTAGCTGTGGACAGAACTGGTGGAGGATTCGACGTCTCTCCCCTATCGTCTTCAAGAATGATTGGGGGATCTTCAGCAGGTGGATCTTGTTGAATCATCATACCCACCATATCCTGGAATAGGAGGGCCATTTTCTTTATGTTGCCTGCCTGCTCCGCAGCTTCTTTATCTTTTTTCTCAAGTACGCGATGAAGGAATTCAGCATCCGTTTCTTGTTCTTGACGCTCGTCCGAGGATGTTTCAGGGGTTTCTCTTGGCCCTGTAAGTGCGGCCATAGCGTTCAGCATTTCTTGGAGCTTCTGCTGCTGCTCTTGAGCCTTGGTCACTGACCTCGTGTGCGGTCTATGACCTGTTGATATGCGGCTATCTTCTTTTCCCGATGCCATATAAACCGTATGAACTGTTATGCCCCCTGACTTGGGGCGTTTAGGTTCACCATTTTTAACTTTTGCCACTGACGCGGGAGTTTTCTCTGGCCTCCTTCTTTTGTGGGCCGTTGAGGTTGAAGGAACCGGTGAAGGGGGCAGCCTTGCAGCTGCTGTCCCCTGCTGTTTAATAGGGCAGTCCTTGTCTTTTTCCACCTTCGCCTTTTTCTGGTGACGAAAGTGACCTGGGTCAATCACGGAGTCTTGAACCCTCCGCCAAACTTTATAAATTCTTGAGGACAGCCGTTGAGGGGCTGTTCTTGCTTCGTTTCCGGAACTCTCCCCTCAGGTGGAGGAGATCTCTTCAGCGTAGCGGTTGGAGAGTTCTTACGCACCCTCCTCAGCAGTTCAAAGCTATTCTCGGTTGGAACAGCAGCGTCGACTTCCACCACTGGAACTGGTGGAGTTAGCCCTGAGGGGGAGTTGCCCCCTGCCTTTCTCACTCGTCGCCAATGGCGACGTCGAGCATGACGAGCCGTTGGGACTGGCTCGGAGATAGAGACAGCTTCTTTTTGCCCCCTGTCTGAACGAGGGGTCGCTGGTGTTAACCTTTCAAAGACTGAGGTTGTCCTTTGAGAGATGATATTCAACCTGTCGAAGACGGATCCTTGAGCGGGGGCAGGAGCAGGAATCATCAGTCTTAAAAAGACTGACTCTTTGACAGGGGAAGTCGCCTTTACAACTTTTGAAGCAGCAGCTGTTGCCTTCCTCGGGACAGCCAATTTAGAGTTCTGATTTAGCCTGGTGAAAACAGAGGCTGTTGGTTTAGTAGTGGGCGACCCGTTGACAGGGGTCGTCGTAGCAGTGAGCCGGTCGAAGACCGACTTCTTGTTCATTTCCGGTTTAGGTATTGGCATAGGGAAGCTTGTAGGTGGGATCATGGTCCCAAAGAACAGACCAGTGGTGGCTTGGGTCACCTGATCTATCAGCAGAGTGAGGAAGGAAGCCGCCTGGGGCCCATATGCTATACCTCCCGGTGAGGTGGAGCGTCCGTTGCAGTGGCATTTCGAGCAGTTGGTGCAGTTAAATGCCATTGAATCTTGAGTTCTGCGCCAGGCAAAAGACCAAATCTTAGTAACTTGAAATCCGAAGGCAACCATTAACAAACCACGATTGGTTCGCGAAGACGACACACGAAGTGTGGCGTGGAAAGAGGAAAAGGTCCCACCGGGCGTGCCAGAATCTGTTCCCCTCCGAAAGACGGCGCACAGGACCGCGATGTCCTGACGCCGAGATTCGGGGCAGATGCTAATTGGTTTTATCCGTCTACCTCTCCGAAAATGCCAAGTTGATTTATGGCACCGTGTATCGGAGGTTTAGACGGATGCGGTCGATGTAGCAGACTTCGTCAGATTCCCCCTCGCTAGAGGGGTTTTTGATTGTGGGGACGCTCTTCCCTGCAGGCGCAAGCCCCTGCAGTTAATTACGCTACCGCATCGCGGTAGCCACTTTCTCCTTCTCCAGAATTTCACTTCGTGTCGTGTGTGTTTGTTTTGTTTGTGGTTGCCCGTGGATTGTATATGGAGACTGAATAATGCCGTCGCCCGTAGGACGTGGACTAGTCCAAATCCGTGTTTACTTAGATTTGGATTTGGTAATTTTTAGTTTAAGGATGCATTAGTCGCGTTGCGGCTAAGATCAACTTAAACGTTCGTTAAGGATACAATAGTCCTGTTTGAGACTAAGATCAACTTAACGTGATAATCCATTTAATATCTGGCCATCGGGACTCGTCACCTCTCTAACGTCGTTGAAGGATTACAACGGCAGATGTCAGAGAAGTTCAGAGATGTACCCTTGAACCAAAGTCGATTTAGGGTTTTATAATCCATTTAAATGTTTAAGGATACGTTAGCCGTATTTGGGGCTAAGATCAACTTAAACGGGACCGTTTAGATCCGGCAAAAGAGCATTTGGAGGCTCTATTGTTCCAGTTTAGGGACGTAGTGGTCCATAGGTAGTTTAAGGACGTTGCGGTCCATATTCCAATTTAAGGACGTGGTGGTCCATTATTAGTTTAAGGACTTTTCGGTCCGATATTAGTTTAAGGACGTTTCGGTCCGATATTAGTTTAAGGACGTTTCGGTCCGATATTAGTTTAAGGACGTTTCGGTCCACGAGTTTAAGGACCCCGCAGTCCATATTGATGTATGGTCGTTGGGACCCGTCACCTCTCTGACGTCGTTGAAGGATTACAACGATGGGTGTCAGAGGAGTTCGGAGATGTACCCTCGAACCGGATATAAATTAATTTAAGAGAACAGCTGTGCTCAGTCAATTTAATTTGAGGACTTACGGCCAAAATTGGGCTAAGTCCAGTTGAAAATGTTCAACACCCTTATTTATTTTTGGTTTATTAGAGCTGTGCTAGGGTCTTGCCCACACCTAAATAATGCATGGTATTACTTCTATTTTCTTGTTTGGGCTCTGCCCATAAAAGATGCAGAGCATCAATTTATTTTGGGCTCTGCAAGGCATCTGTACAGCATTTTATTATTTTGTTTGGGTTTTGCCCATTTATAAATGATGCAGAGCATCAATTTAATTAGGCATGTTTGGTCTTTTAAATTGGGCCTGGCCCTGCATTGCATTTGTTAGATGCTTTGCGCCACTCACTGAGCGCAAGCGATTGTGGTGAAGACACGTGTCATGCTCTGGTGAGCGCAAGCGCAACAGTGCAGTGCGCTGCGCTAGTGCGCTGCGCTGTTGCGCTGCTGACACGTGGCGCGCTCTGGTGAGCGCAAGCGCAACAGTGCAGTGCGCTGCGCTGTTGCGCTGCTGACACGTGGCGCGCTCCCAAGGGCGCAACAGCGCAGTTTGCAAGTGCAAAGCACTAAGAATCTTTTAGATTCAAGAACAGAAGTGTAAAGCACTATTTGATTTCTTGATCTAATTTAGATCAAAGAAAAATAAGTTTTTTCTTGTTTTTCTTATCTCAGAGAACCAAAGGTTCATGAAAAGTGCAAAGCACTATTTTTATTTTATTTTTATGAAAGATCATTGATCTTGTTCTATGATCTGTTCCTAAGAGAACTTTCTCTTTTTTTCTAAAGGGTTTTACCTTTTTTATTCTTGAGGAGTTTCTCAGAGTTCTTTTCTCTCTTTCTTTTTTTTTAGAAAGATGTTGATGCCTTTTAATTGAGGCCTAGGGTCCTTTTTATAGTGCCCATAAATTAGTTAAATTTGTTTCTGAGTGATTTGGGGAATTTTCCCCACCGTTGGATCTTTGATCCAAGGGCTTCTGCTTTGCAGAAGAAAATCTTCTTGTTTTAACAAGAACAGAAAAGATTTCTTAGAAATTTAATTCTGTTTGGCGCAGATGCCCCAGCGCGTGACACGTGTCGCGCAGCGTACTGTGCAGCGCAACTGCGCTGACACGCAGAGCGCAGCGCAACCGCGCTAGCGCATCTGCGCTGACACGTGTCGCGCAGCGCAGTGCTTGCGCAGCTGAAGCGTTGCTTCATAAAAATAGAGCTTTGCTCTGATTGGGCGCGCCTTCTTGGGCGCTGCGCTGACGTATCATCTCCTGACATGTGGCGCGTTGCGCCCGAGACTTGAAGCGTTGCTTCAGAATTTTTGAATTTTGAATTTCAACAGAGATTTGCTCTGATTGGGCGAAACATACCCAAATCTAGATTTAAAACTATAGATCTAGTAAGCAGAATGCCTAGTATAATATCCAAATACTATGTGGAGAAACCACTGTGTGACAACCACAGTATAACCGATCGTAGTATAAGAATTTCACTCCCTACAACGTGTATGTCATCCAAATACCAAGACATACCACCCTACTACCTTCTTAATAGATCCATCTCCTATTCTGATAAAGTCAAAGCCTATGACTGTCACATCAAAAATAGATGATCTATCTCCACTATATCTGCTTTAGTCTATAAATAGACACAAGCAACTTGTCCACTACGCTTCCGCTGCTCCCACTGACTACAACAACCCTCTGGCAGAGTCATATACACGTGCACATCTAAAGTTAGTTTAGAACGACGCTATACTCATCCTCCTTCCGGGTCTCATAGTCTAGAATATCAGTAATGGCAAGTCTGGGTAAACAAAAACCTCGCTGTCACCGTCTTTGAGGATACCGAAGTACCTCTTGGGCGCCTTAGGTTACCCACCATATCTGTGGAGTGGCTAATGGAATATCAAACCCGATTGAATATTTAGGTTCTTATTAAATTTTCAGTAATCATTTGTGGTTCTGAAATCACTTCCAGTTCTGCCATACTCCCACTTCTGTTTTCTGAAAAAATCCATTTTACTAAAACTATGGCAAGTCAAGAACAATATCACTATTGATCTCCCAGATGGTAGAAAGTTAATCCTCGTCATAACCCGGGTTAGCCCACAAACTGCCATTACAGAAACATGCCTTGAGTCATCCAGAGTCTGGTTTTAAGCATAAGCCGGAAAACTCCATATACCTTAACATCGTTAAGATATGAACCATTCTATATACAATATAGAAACAGAGGCACTGATTTAATTAGAACTAGATTCAAATCATGCAGCTGTCTCCAGTGCATATCAACTAAATGGAGAGGCCGATCAGCATTACTCAACTAGGATTGCATCCAGATATGAGTAAAATGAAAGAGAAGCAAGTTCTCAAAACCATTACTATCAACTGAATACCAAACACAAGTATCTGCATTTTCAATCACCTTGAAGAATCCTGATACTTGAAACACATGGTTCTCTACTTTATTCATATACCTATAACTTCTCAAAACTAAAATCTTGTATTTCTACGAAACACTTGTCTAAAACTGGAGAAGTCATAAGTAAACAGAATATAGTATGAGAACCAACCCCTCTGTCCTAATGGACACTGGACAACATACAATACTTTTTATATGTCCCCTGAGTTGAATAACTCATACCCTATGCGTTGTAGGTTGAAAACTGTACTATGGTTAAGAAGAATTACACTGATGTTTAATGCTCCTTACCTAACCATCAACTGATATAGGTAAATGTCATGAACATAATTTCAAAAAGTTATATCTCACTTTATAAAATAAACGTACAGATATATCAGTTTGAAATTGGTGCATAACAACGGATATTCAAAACCAAATATTTGCCGTCAGGCAAAACTCCAAGCGATTTTCTCAAATATCACAAATTACAACGAATTCCGATATAATGAGGATGATCACCTAATTCCCAATAACTTACTCCCACTCATCATCTATAAACCCATACAGATGTGAGAATCAAACCTGGTAAATACATACCCTGGAGTAAGGATCCAATTGGGAAATCAGTTTTCAATTGACAACAGACAGTGAAAATGAAACATGAAAATGTTTCGAAGGGGTGTCCGAGTATTCCTAGTAATGCCTCTTCCATTATCCAGATTCATGACGGTAACCGTGTATTTCCTTGCCATCTCTCTAAATCTCTTTATTTGTCTTTACTCATTACCTTATATACACCATCCTTAGGCTAAATGGTTTTCTTCCTTCCCTACCGTTCGTCACCAGTTTATGGTTTGGAAGAAAACTATCCAATAAGCGTAATAGGTGTACTCTCCTAATCCTAGGAGCACTCGCAACCTGAGAGAAGGTAAATATAAAATACAACTGAATAAACCTTATTCTATTTCTCCTGAACCAGAATCCATCCTCGAACTGAAACAAGTTCCTTCAAGTTCATATATAACCATATGATGGATTATCCAATAAATGTGGATCTTCGTAGTGATACGGGGTGTTCTGGAGAAAATACAAAGGTGAAGTAGGAGTGACGATGATATACACGGTTTGGTCGTGAATGATAGCAGTCGCAATTTACTTTGCCCTCTTTCTAATCCCTTTATTTGTCTTTACTTATTACCTTCTGTACACCACAGTTAGGCTAATTGATTTTCTTCTTTCCCTGCCTTTCGACACCTGCCTATGGTTTGGAAGAAGACTATCCAATAAGCGCAATAGGTGTACCCTCTCCTAATCCTAGGAGCGCTCACAACCTGAGAGAAGGTGAAAGGAAAAGACAACTGAATAGCCCTATTCATTTTCTCCAGAACCGGAAACCATCCTTGAATCTGAAACAAGTTTCTTCGAGTTCGTATGTAACTATATTATGGTCATATCCAATGAAAATGGGATCTTCGTATTGATACGGAATGTTCTGGAGAAAAGCAAAGGGTAAAAGTAGGAGTGGTAATGAAGTATGCAACTCTGACAATCCAAAAGCCAGTATTTTAAGAAAGTTTGGTTAACTTGGTTACTGAGTTATAGTCTAGGGTCGAGACATAGTCGCTGCCAAAGAGAGAGAGAGAGAAAAGAAACACTCTGTGTGCACTCTAACCTAGATCAGAATGGTTAATCACTTTATCTAATCAAGATGTCTCCCACTGTATCCTCAAATTCTCCTCCAAACCTGAACGAAGAATTAGTCAGGATCATCTAAAATCACCCGAGGAGTAAACCAACTCATCAGTGGGATCAGGATCCAACTATCATCGCATGATAACCTGATGGAATCCACTTAAGTTATCACACTCCATAAGGTATGCGCATGCGTGGCAAGTTTCTTGTATGTTTGAAAATCCCAATTTGATTTTTACCCCATGCTCTTATGACCTTGACGAAGGCCAACAAATCATAAGTCACACGTTAAGTTCTACCCGTCATTGTCCAGGTTAATTTGAACCCACCCGTACTCGCCCTTGGCGAAGGCCAACAAGGCTGTACGACTGTCCCAAACGCATCTATCTATGCAACAGAAAGGTAACAAGCAGCTACCATACACTATGCCTTGACGAAGGCCAACAAATATAGCATGAATACTAAGTGCTACCCGTCTGAAATGACGGAGGGTTACGAATGTTTTTTGGCGAAAAACTTTTAACGTAATGAACTTGATATCGTTGAAGGAACCGGATAGCTTTTTACAAATATATAGTGGCGAAAACCTTTGCTAAAGAGGTCAATCCCGGTGAAGAGATCTCGGCTCTTTCCCTATAGAATGAGGTGCAGGATATTCTAACTGAATACCGCGATACAAAGCAAAAAGTAATCGGCTATAGTGAAGTTATTACCTTGACGCAAATTTCTTCCCAAGGGGTCACTCCCGATGAAGGGATCGCGGCCCTTGCCTCGTCGAATGAGGTGCTGGATATTCATAACCGAATACCGCCGTGCAAAATAAAAGAAAACGTCCTCGTAATAACAGCTTTTGAAAATTTGTTCCAACAATATCGAATAGGTCTGTTTTCCTTGCATTGATTTGAATCAACGCAGTCCAATCAATTAATCACACCATAAAAGAACGAAAATATGATGTGCATATATGCCATCCACATTCGCCACTGGGTCCCGTCATCACCCGTTAGGTTACTTAACTAACGACAGAGCGGGGACTGGACTAGCGCGGGTGTAAAACATATACATCTATTAGTATATATATATAGCAATATACAATAATCGCTTCAGGCATGATAAATGCAATATCACAGACAAGCGATAAGCATCACACAACAATACAGATAATCTGAGAGCCCCGGGTTTCTTTTGAGCCACAAGTAAAACCCGACGTTCCCCTGGTCGTGTGAATAGCCTGCGCAATGAAAACCTAGACCCCTACGAGTGCGGCAAGACCCGCCAAAACCAGAAGCGACGCAGCCTCCTTCATCAAAGTCAATGGGCCACCCGGCACTTCACGGAATCCGGTAACTTGAGCACCCCTCCTTGGGTCAACATGTACCCCCTACGAGTGCGGCGAACAGGCTGCCAATTCGGGAGTGAGGCCCCCTCCTTCTCAACGCCATGAGATGTGGACCCGCTGCCCTCCAAAACCCAGCTATCCGTGCACTCCATCGCGGGGTAATCCTAGTACAGAAAAGAAAATATGTACAACGGTGACATCGACCTCAACCCGGTCATTCCCAAACAAATAATAAACAAACAGGCAGTGACGACAGTCCACATGTCGAACGCTCACCCCGCGATATCAAATGTACAAATAAAACTAAACTGTACTAAGATTGCACGCAAGCTATCTACTCAGATTAGTGACTTCTTTCATCTTACTAACCCTTGGGACAACGGCTCATAACTACTTATTACTAGTTCGTTTAAGAAAACTTCTAATTTTCTAAGTTTTCTTAAATTTTTCCAATCTTTTAGATGAAATTTTTCACTATCTAATCTTTTATTATAAAATTAAATATTAAATATTTTTTTATATATGTTTTGTGCTTATGCAAAGTATGATACAAAGTGATGCACAAATAAGCACAAACCTCCCCCAAATCTGTTTACAACAGTGTCCTCACTGTTGCCATGTGCTAAATCTCAGAAACCTGTAAGCTTAGGAGGAAATTTATTAACAGGGGCAATAAATATGATCGTGAAAATCCTCCCCTAAATTTATTCTTGGCTCACAATTTTGAGTAAACATTTTATTTTCAAGAGCCAGATTATACCCCCAAACTTGAGTTAAATGATGTTAAGCATTGAAAATCACAAGAGGGGGTCAAAATTACTGGTCAATGCCAAGCTTTGCAAAGACCGAAAGTCAACACCAACCATTCGAAGATTTTATCAGTGTAGTGCATCGGTTGGTGGAAGAACATGTTATAAGGAGCCAGGAAGAAGTGGGGAAAAGATAAGTGGTGGAATAGAATGTGTTTGCGTCTCGAGTTGGAGAGACGACACAGTGGTTGTGATGATGGATTACTCGCATTTTTGTGATTGTCAAGAAGAAAGGGTGGAGGTTCAATTTCTTTTTGGAGTTGATTCATCTCAACACCCGTGTTTGCTAAAAATGCGAGCTCATCAGCGAAAATCTTCTCAAAGGTTTCATCGATACCCCGAAGAATAATCTCATCCGAAAGAATGGGGTGATCCTCAGACTCCATAAAAGGTTCAAAATCAGCGTTAGAGCTTGACCTGGACAGATCGATGGAAGAGTCCATATGTGTATATTATATAGCTGGGTCAAACAACAACGTATTGAGGAAGTCTGGATCAGTATCATGAAGCTCGTCAAATTCGCTGCTGTCGACATCCATTAATTCGACAGACATGCTTGAGCAGAAAGTTCGGAGGGTACACTTCCCAACTTATAAATGTTAAGCTCAATTGACATCTTCCCGAAGGATAGGGTCATAGAGCCGTTACGACAGTTGATTATAGCATTGGAAGTAGCCAAAAAGGGTCGACCAAGAATCACCGGAATTTGATTCTGTGGGTTCACTACAGGCTCTGTGTATCGAGAACAATAAAGTCCACAGGGAATACAAATTTCCCGATTTTTATTAACACATCCTCTAGCTCATCCCTAGGTTTGGTGATTGATCGGTCAGCCATCTGGAGAGTGCAGTGAGCTGGTTTCAACTCTCTGATCCCTAACTGCTCATAAACTGAAAAAGGAAGCAGGTTAACACTTGCGCCAAGGTCAAGTAGAGCACGATTGAGGTGTTTACCCCCAATAGAAATAGAAATTGTAGAACATCCACGGTCCTTATGTTTTCGAGGTAATTGTTGGGGAAAAGCTGTGTCTCCAGTACTCGACATGAACACCTTTTTGGGCACTTGAGTCTTCCTCTTCCTAGTGCACAGGTCCTTGAGAATTTTCGCATAAGCCGGAACTTATTATATAGCATCTAGGAGAGGGATATTGATGTTAACCTGTTTAAAAATTTCAGTGATCTTCTCCATTTGCGGACTTGGTCTGTTGCCCCTTAACCGATTCGGATAAGGAGCTTTAGCTATAATAGCGGGGTCCAACATTGGAGAAGATCGTGTGGGTAGGAAAGATCCAAGAATAGGAGTGGGGATCGTCTTTGGTGGACTAGAAGAAGTGTGCTGAGGGGTCGAGCCTTGAGGAAAACGGAGAATAGGCTCGGAAGAAAATGGTGGGGTAGACGAACTGGGGTCAGGAGTAGAAGTGGAAGTGGAAGGAAAAGTCTCAGCCTGGGTATCATTGATTGATTCATCATTATTAGTATCAATCTCTTCACCGACATGGTTATCAAGCACTCTTCCAGATCTCAACGTGGTGATAGCGTTCACATGATGTGAATAGCCAGGATTTGGTAGGGGTTGAGCTGGAAGTTTCCCTTTCTCTCTAGCACTCATTTCGGCATTTATACGGGAAATTTGTGCTTGCATCGATTTAATACTCTCACTTTGGGAGTCAGAGTTTTTCTGGATTTTATCGACGAAAGACTTCATCTCAGCCGAAAATTGCATGAAATTTGTCAGAAGCAAATTCATGGTTTGTTCGAGTGAAGAAGAGTTATCAGTACCGGTCAATTACAAAGAATTGTTGTGCGGTGCAGAAGTGTTGACCGGATTTTGAAAATTTTGTGATTGATAGAGGTGCTGACTCAGTTGTAGTGGTTGTTGTTGTGGTGGAGGACCCCTTTCGAAATTGTTTTGATTTGGAACCGTGTTTTGAGTTTGTGATCGGTTCCAAGCAAAGTTAGGGTGGTTCCTCCAACCCTGATTATAAGTGGAAGAATACGGATCGTTTCTAGGTCTTTGTTGGAAAGAAGCATCGGTATGCTCTTGATCTTGAAACAGAGAATTTAAAGGACATTATTCCGTAAGATGAGATGGATCAGAACAGTATCTACAGACAGTTTTGGAGAGTGACATCTGATTTAGGGAGGCTGCTAAAAATTTATGTTCCATAGCTTCGAGCTTATTTTACATTGCTACCATTTCAGCTCTAACTCCTATGGAAACATCAGATTGGTGGTTACCACCCCTAAACGATGGTTGACTTACACTCTCCCACTGTAAAGATTTTTCAGCTAAATCTTCTAAAAATCTCCACGCTTCACCGTCATCTTTATTCATGAAGGTGCCTTGACACATGGATTCAAGGGTCTGTTTTGTTGTAGGATTAATGCCCTCAAATATGATTCTGCACAGATCCCATCTAGGAATTCCGTGATGAGGACATTGAACTAACAGATCCTTGAAGCGTTCAAAACACTTCGAGAATGGTTCATTTGGAAGCTGGGTAAATTGATTTATTTCGCTACGGACTCGAGTTGTTTTATGATTAGGGTAGAATTTATTTAGGAAAGCTGTTACGAATTCTCCCCAGTTTGAAATAGAATGTGCGGCTGTGTTATAAAGCCACTTCTCTGTTATATCGCACAAAGTGAATGGGAGAAGGCATAATCTCATAGCATCCACAGAAAGCTGTGAAGTACCCATCATAGCGCATACATTTTCAAATTTGGTAATAAAGACGTATGCGTCTTCAGACTTGAGACCGTGATATTTTGGTAGAAGATTGATGTATTGTGGTTTGATTTCAAAATTGTCCCTATTGGCTGGTGGAATGGTGAGACAGGTCGAAAGAGGACCTCGCATAGGGTAACATCTCTCTTGGAGAGAGATGCGGGGTGGATTCTGCGCACCTGCAGACGGTGGCAGAGTAGTGTTAAAGAAGTTCGATGGAGAACCGTCCATCGAAGTAGGTGTGGTAGTGGGTGAAGAAAAAGTAGACGTAGAATTACCGACTTTGGAGTCGATAGGAGGAACGCGTACAAGACGGGCACTAGAATCCCGTGTCCAGCCGAGCATACACTAAATGGTTTAGCAAAAGTGGCAGCGTTGTGATAATTAGAAAAAAGATGAATTGGTGTTTGTTTTGAAAAAGACGGATTTTTGAAAAATCACACAAAAAATGTACAAGCAACCCTAAATCTAGTGGTCACCTAGGTCAAGGATCTAGACCGCTCCTAGACTTCTAGATGACAAGTCGCAAGATAGATCCTCTACTGTCTCATTACCCCTTCTGTGGCCAGGTAAGTGCCAAGTAAGTGGGAGGTTCTCCACTGCGTAAATAGTGGGCCTAATTAAGTAACCACTTGCCTTAGACATACTTGCCTTAGACACCACAAAAGAAACACGGATAAGCAATAGATTACCCACGACCTCCTTCTGTCCTAATTGAGCGCGACGGTCCATAGAGTCTTGTTTAGATCTTTTTTTAGTTAATGAGGGTGATGTGGATGCAAGTTTGTGATTTCCGCGGCTTAGGAAGGGTAATGAACTCCCCACATAATCTGAATTTGGTCTTTACCCCTTAATTTCCATGTTAAAAATGCAAACAACCAAGATCAAACACTCACAATTTTTTCTTTTTAGCGGCGCTGCGAGTTTTTGCAAAGAAACCTGCAAAAATTGGTTATTGGACAGAGCATGGAGGAGATAAGAAAGACAGAAATGGACCTAAAAATTTTGGTGCACTGAAGCAACTATCTCGCCGCGGATCAGCCGCAAGAAGCTACCTATGGCCGCGGTTGCGCGGTCCTTTGAGAATATACCTGCACAAAAATTTCTACAGAGACTCCTGTTGACTCACTGAGCTCTCTGGGATGCTCTGAAAAATTTTCCTCTCGCTCCAGAGATTCCAGACCTCCTTACAACAATTCACAACAAATTGTTAAGCACTTGATGCGATTTTGATCTAAAAATTTTGATGGAATAATAAATTTTTCAACTCAAATTACAGAAACGAACAAATTAGCACACGATCCCCGGCAACGGCGTCATTTGATTGATCATCTTCGTGTCGTGTTTTGAAAAGTGTAAAAGATCACAACCAAAGAAATTTATACCGCAATCAATTAACGGTGTCTATTGAAGTTTCGTTAGCGAATACGGATCGTCCACTGAGATTGTGTGAATTTGTTCGAATTTGTTTTAGTTGAGTTAAAAAGAGAAGATAAAAGAAAATGATTCAATATTTCTGAAATTTAGTTTCAATAATCATAAAGAAATAGAGCTAGGATCAAGAATTAATAAAGATCAAGAAAATGTCCAAACCAATTGAATTATCAAGATTTGAAGAATAGCTTGTAGAAATCGATCAAATAAGTAGTGATCATGAAAACTAAAGATTACGAAATCTTATCTATTGAGGAATTGTAGCTAAATTGATGACGATCAACGAAGATTAGGGATCTATTGAAGAAACTAGGGTTTCTCCTTCACTATCCCTTGTCTTTTTATTGATTATCATTCAAATTCTAGCCTCTAGTCAAGAAAATCACCGATCGTTGATCTCTAATTTGGAGCGAAAACATTCAAGAAAGTGATCTCGCTCAAAATTAGGTCATTGATGATTCTTTTTCCTAGAATTAACAAATCTCATAAGACTTAAGAATCGTTAAAGAATTTCATCATCATCATCATCAACCTATTCTCTCGATTCCGCTACAAACGGAGATTTCACTCACACATCATGAAAAAGGAAAGAATCAAGAATCGGTAACTTTTCATAATGAAAGAATGTAAAGAAAATCAAGATTTATAATTTTCACCTTTATTAATCGACGATTAGGAACAATTCACTCAAAGATTACAAGATTTGAGGAGGTAACTAGATCCGCCGAAATTAGCTTTGCATCGATCTTCTTGAGTCACGGATCTTCGTGGATATTTTGCTCGGATGAAGGTCGGCGTTGCTTCAAAGGATCTTCATTTGCTTTCTTGAGTCGCTTCTCGATGAATCTTGATTTGGCTTTGGAATTGGATTTGGGCTAAGGTTTTGAGTTACAAGTTGTGTCACTCAACTTGTGCAAATTTGGCTCAATATTCAACAACTCAATTAATGAACTAATGAACAACCTTTGTAATGAAGCCCTAGGTCCCCTTTTATAGATTTTCCTTTATCTTCCCCTAGAAGCATGGTTGTTATGAAGCTTGCATAGGAAGCTAGGTAGGTACCAAACTTGCACAAGAAGCTTGGCTGTTAGAAGGGAAGCTTCTGGAGAAATCTACACAACTCGAAGCGCCTTGGAGAAGTTTGGTCGTTAAAAGAAAAGCCCTGCAAAAAGTTCCCACCGCCGACGAGTCAGATCGGCCGCGGATCCGCGGCGGATCCTCGGCCGTTTGATAGACTCGGTGCATGAAAATCTCTATATTGTTCTGGTGTTGGCTTTAGGGTTGTTTCCTGATGTCTGGAATCTTATAGTTCTTTCTTGTTTGCTGCCAGATCTCAAGTCTTTGACTTGATATGTTTTATCAGCACTTTTGTGATTCCGGTTCTTTGACCTGGAGAATTTCTGCACAAAATCTCAAGACAAGTATGTAAAATATACAAAGATCATGTATGTAGTAATAAACACACAATTTCCCTCACAATACCGGCTATAATGTATAACACATGTTAATTGATATTTTGCAGACAAATTGCTAATATGTGCTATATTTATACCAAACACCCTTAGATGATTAGAAATAGTAGGGAAATTGATGTGTTAAGAATGCAATATTTTCGACTGATCAAATTCCCCCAAACTTAATTTTGTTCGTCTCGAGCAAATATCTTTTATTTTTAAGAGAAGGAGAAAATATAAGAAAAAAAACTAACTAGCACGCTTTCGTAGGCAAACATGATTTCACTGAGCATGTGCAACAAGCCTTTAAACCTCTAGGTGTCCCTAGTAGGAGGAGTGTTGTCTCCTGAGGGTTTTCAGCGGATTGCACCCACAAAATCCCATAATAAAAGGAAGACTGTGAAAGTTACATGTAAAAATAAGAATTTTAAAAAGAAAGACTTTGAAAATTAGAGTTTCCAACTATACTGGCTTTTCGGTTGTCATGAGCCCTATCTAAATAGTCATGAAAAGATGTTAGAAATCACATCATCCCTCAATAAAAACATCGTCTTTATTCTTCATTCATATCTTTCTTCCAAACATTGATCTTATACCCCTACGTGTTTGTAAAGACATCCCTACACTCGGAGAATTCAATTCAAGCTATCATACTCTTGTCCTTCTAGCTCAGTACTTTTTTAATTGATGAATATTTAGATGGATTTGCTCACACATTTTTCATGCGACCGTTAATACTTCTTGAGGTACTAACCGACCGATTACTCATGTGCTTGCTTATAAGGCGTATTTAGTTTTTTCCTCGTCTTGCAACACCTAAGGTTTAGCAGTGACTCGCAAACCAGTTGGTCTAAGGCACTAGGTGATGAAGCACCCTCGCTATATTTTTTTATGCTGCCTTGGTGATAACAAAACCAGTTTTCATTTTTCTATACCATTTTATCTTTTATTCATTTAGAATTTCCTTCATATTTTGGCTTTTAGACAAGAGCATTTCAAGGTATTCTCTACTATCCCGAGTTTCAAGACGTGTGTAAGTGCGTTTAGTAGGGTATCAACATTCAAATGTTTGGCTTCCAGACTAGGAACTATTTTACAGACTTATTTTTATCCTCAGATTAGTGACTTATTTCATCTTACTAACCCTTAGGACAACGGCTCATAACTACTTATTACTAGTTCGTTTAAGAAAACTTCTAACTTTCTAGGTTTTCTTAAATTTTTCCAATCTTTTGGATGTATTTTTTCTCTATCTAATCTTTTATTATAAAATTAAATATTAAATATTTTTTTATATATTTTTTGTGCTTATGCAAAGTATGATGCAAAGTGATGCACAAATAAGCACAAAGCTCCCCAAAACCTGTTTACAACAGTGTCCTCACTGTTGCCATCTCCTAATCTCAGAAACCTGTAAGCTTGGGAGGAAATTTATTAACGGGGGCAATAAATATGATCGTGAAAATCCTCCCCCAAACATATTCTTGGCTCACAATTTTGAGTAAACATTTTATTTTCATGAGCCAGATTATACCCCCCAAACTTGAGTTAAACGATGTTAAGCTTTGAAAATCATAAGAGGGGGTCAAAATTACCGGTCAATGCCAAGCTTTGCAAAGACCGAAAGTCAACACTAACCATTCGATATTTTATCAGTGTAGTGCATCGGTTGGTGGAAGAACATGTTATAAGAAGCCAGGAAGAAGTGGGGAAAAGATAAGTGGTGGAATAGGATGTGTTTGAATCTCGAGTTGGAGAGACGACACAGTGGTTGTGATGATGGATTACTCGCATTTTTGTGATTGTCAAGAAGAAAGGGTGGAGGTTCAAGTTCTTTTTAGAGTTGATTCATCTCAACACCCGTGTTTGCTAAAAATGCGAGCTCATCAGCGAAAATTTCCTCAAAGCTTTCATCGATACCCCGAAGAATAATCTCATCCGAAAGAACGGGGTGATCCTCAGACTCCATAAAAGGTTCAAAATCAGCGTTAGAGGTTGACCTGGACAGATCGAAGGAAGAGTCCATATGTGTATAATACATAGCTGGATCAAACAACAACGTATTGAGGAAGTCTGGATCAGTATCATGAAGCTCGTCAAATTCGCTGCTATCGACATCCATTAATTCGACAGAACATGCTTGAGCAGAAGGTTCGGAGGGTACACTTCCCAACTTGTAAATGTTAAGCTCAATCGATATATTCCCGAAGGATAGGGTTATAGAGCCGTTACGACAGTTGATTATAGCAATGGAAGTGGCCAAAAAGGGTCGACCAAGAATCACCGGAATTTGATTCCGTGGGTTCACTACAGGCTGTGTATCGAGAACAATAAAGTCCACAGGGTATACAAATTCCCCAATTTTTTTTAACACATCCTCTAGCTCACCCCTAGGTTTGATGATTGATCGTCAGCTATCTGGATAGTGCAGTGAGCTGGTTTCAACTCTCCGATCCCTAACTGCTCATAAACTGAGAAAGGAAGCATATTAACACTTGCGCCAAGGTCAAGTAGAGCACGGTTAATGTGTTTACCCCCAATAGAAATAGAAATTGTAGGACAGCCAGAGTCCTTACGTGTTCTAGGTAATTGTTGGGGAAAATCTGTGTCTACAGTACTCGACATGAATGCCTTTTTGGGCATTTGAGGCTTCTTCTTCCTAGTTCACAGGTCCTTGAGAATTTTTGCATAAGCCGGAACTTATTATATAGCATCTAGGAGAGGGATATTGATGTTAACCTGTTTAAAAATTTCAGTGATCTTCTCCATTTGCGGACTTAGTCTGTTACCCCTTAACCGATTCGGATAAGGACCTTTAGCTATAATAGCGGAATCCAACATTGGAGAAGATCGTGTGAGTAGGAAAGATCCAAGAATAGGAGTAGGGATCATCTTTGGTGGACTAGAAGTGGAAGTGGAAGGAAAAGTCTCAGCCGGGGTATCATTGATTGATTCATCATTATTAGTATCAATCTCTTCACCGACATGGTTGTCAAGTACTCTTTCAGATCTCAGCGTGGTGATAGCGTTCACATGATGTGAATAGCCAGGATTTGGTAGGGGTTGAGCTGGAAGTTTCCCTTTCTCTCTAGCACTCATTTCGGCATTTATACGGGCAATTTGTGCTTGCATCGATTTAATACTCTCACTTTGGGAGTCAGAGTTTTTCTGGATTTTATCGACGGAAGACTTCATCTCAGCCGAAACTTGCATGAAATTTGTTAGAAGCAAATTCATGGTTTGTTCGAGTAAAGAGGAGTTATCAGTACCGGTCAATTGCAAAGAATTATTGTGCGGTGCAGAAGTGTTGACCAGATTTTGAAAGTTTTGTGATTGATAGGGGTGCTGACTCAGTTGTAGTGGTTGCTGTTGTAGTGGAGGACCCCTTTGGAAATTGTTTTGATTTGGAACCATGTTTTGAGTTTGTGATTGGTTCCAAGCAAAGTTAGGGTGATTCCTCCAACCCTGATTATAAGTGGAAGAATACGGATCGTTTCTAGGTCTTTATTGGAAAGAAGCATCGGTATGCTCTTGACCTTGAAACGGAGAATTTAAAGGAAATTCTTCCGTAAGATGAGATGGATCAGAACAACATCCACAGACAGTTTTGGAGAGTGACATCTGATTTAGAGACGCTGCTAAAAATTTATGTTCCATAGCTTCGAGCTTCTTTTGCATTGCTGTCATTTCAGCTCTAACTCCTGTGGAAACATCAGATTGGTGGTTACCACCCCTAGACGATGGTTGATTTACACTCTCCTACCGTAATGATTTTTCAGCGAAATGTTCTAAAAATCTCCACGCTTCACCATCATCTTTATTCATGAAGGTGCCTTGACACATGGATTCAAGGGTCTGTTTTGTTGTAGGATTAATGCCCTCATATATGATTCTGCACAGATCCCATCTAGGAATTCCGTGATGAGGACATTGAGCTAACAGATCCTTGAAGCGTTCAAAACACTTCAAGAATGGTTCATTTGGAAGCTAGGTAAATTGATTTATTTCACTACGGACTCGAGTTGTTTTATGATTAGGGTAGAATTATTTAGGAAAGCTGTTACGAATTCTCCCCAATTTGAAATAGAATGTGCGGCTGTTTTATAAAGCCACTTCTCGGCTATATCGCACAAAGTGAATGGAAGAAGACGTAATCTTATAGCATCCAAAGAAAGCTGTGAAGTACCCATCATAGCGCATACATTTTCAAATTTGGTAATAAAGACGTATGCGTCTTCAGTCTCGAGGCCGTGATATTTTGGTAGAAAATTGATGTATTGTGGTTTGATTTCAAAATTGTCCCCATTGGCTGGTGGAATGGTGAGACAGGTTGAAAGAGGATCTCGCATAGGGTAACATCTCTCTTGGAGAGAGATGCGGGGCGGATTCTGTGCATCTGCGGACGGTGGCAGAGTAGTGTTAAAGAAGTTCGATGGAGAACCGTCCATCGAAGTGGGTGTGGTAGTGGGTGAAGAAAAAGTAGATGTAAAATTACCGACTTCGGAGTCAATAGGAAGAACGCGGACAAGACGAGCACTAGAATCCCGTGTCCAGCCGAGCATGCACTAAATGGTTTAGCACAAGTGGCAGCGTTGAGATAATTAGAGAAAAGATAAGTTGGTGTTTGTTTTGAAAAAGACGGATTTTTGAAAAATCACACAAAAAATGCACAAGCAACCCTAAATCTAGTGGTCACCTAGGTCAAGGCCCTAGACCGCTCCTAGACTTCCAGAAGACAAGTTGCAAGATAGATCCTCTACTGTCTCTTTGCCCATTCTGTGGCCAGATAGGTGCAAGGTAAGTGGGAGGTTCTCCACTACGTAAGTAGTAGGCCTAATTAAGTAACCACTTGCCTTAGACACACTTGTTTTAGACACCATAAAAGAAACGCGGATAAGCAATAGATTACCCACGACCTCCTTCTGTCCTAATTGAGCGCGACGGTCCTTAGAGTCTTGTCTCTTTTTTTAGTTAATGAGGGTGATGCGGATGCAAGTTTGTGATTTCTGGGGCTTAGGAAGCGTAATGAACTCCCCACCTAATCTGAATTTGGTCTTTACCCCTTAATTTCCGTGTTAAAAATGCAAACAACCAAGATCAAACACGCACAATTTTTTTTCTTTTTAGCGGCGCTGCGAATTTTTGCAAAGAAACCTGCAGAAATTGGTTATTGGATAGAGCAGGGAGGAGATAAGAAAGACAGAAATGGACCTAAAAATTTTGGTGCACTGAAGCAGCTATCTCGCCGTGGATCCGCCGCAAGAAGCTACCTATGGTCGCGGTTGCACGGTCCTTTGAGAATATACCTGCACAAAAATTTCTACAGAGACTCCTGTTGACTCACTGAGCTCTCTGGGATGCTCTGAAAAAACTTTCTCTCGCTCTAGAGATTCCAGATCTCCTTGCAACAATTCACAACTAATTGTTAAGCACTTGATGCGATTTTGATCTAAAAATTCTGATGGAATAATAAATTTTTCAACTCAAATTACAAAAACGAACAAATTAGCACACGATCCCCGGCAACGGCGCCATTTGATTGATCATCTTCGTGTCGTGTTTTGAAAAGTGTAAAAGATCACAACCAAAGAAATTTATACCACAATCAATTAACGGTGTCTATTGAAGTTTCGTCAGCGAATACGAATCGTCCACTGAGATTGTGTGAATTTGTTCGAATTTGTTTTAGTTGAGTTGAAAAGAAAAGATAAAAGAAAATGATTCAATATTTGTGAAATTTAGTTTCAAGAATCATAAAGAAATAGAGCTAGGATCAAGAATTAATAAAGATCAAGAAAATGTCCAAACCAATTGAATTATCAAAATTTGAAGAATAGCTTGTAGGAATTGATCAAATAAGTAGTGATCATGAAAACTAAAGATTACGAAATCTTATCTATTGAGGAATTGTAGCTAAATTGATGACGATCATCGAAGATTAAGGACCTATTGAAGAAACTAGGGTTTCTCCTTCACTATCCTTTGTCTTTTTATTGATTATCATTTAAATTCTAGCCTCTAGTCAAGAAAATCACCGATCGTTGATCTCTAATTTGGAGCGAAAACATTCAAGAAAGCGATCTCGCTCAAAATTAGGTCATCGATGATTCTTTTTCCTAGAGTTAACAAACCTCATAAGACTTAAGAATCGTTAAAGAATTTCATCATCATCATCTACCTATTCTCTCGATTCCGCTACAAGCGGAGATTTCACTCACACATCATGAAAAAGGAAAGAATCAAGAATCGTTAACTTTTCATAATGCAAGAATGTAAAGAAAAACAAGATTTATAATTTTCACCTTTATTAATCGACGATTAGGAACAATTCACTCAAAGATTACAAGATTTGAGGAGGTAACTAGATCCGCCGAAATTAGCTTCGCTTCGATCTTCTTGAGTCGCGGATTTTCGTGGATCTCTTGCTCGGATGAAAGTTGGCGTTGCTTCAAAGGATCTTCATTTGCTTGCTTGAGTCGTTTCTTGATGGATCTTGATTTGGCTTTGGAATTGGATTTGGATTAGGGTTTTGAGTTACAAGTTGTGTCACTCAACTTGTGCAAATTTGGCTCAATATTCAACAACTCAATTAATGAACTAATGAAGCCCTAGGTCCCCTTTTATAGTTTCCTCTTTATCTTCTCCTAGAAACTTGGTTGTTATGAAGCTTGCATAGGAAGCTAGGTAGGTACCAAACTTGCACAAGAAGCTTGGCTGTTAGAATGGAAGCTTCTGGAGAAATCTACACAATTCGAAGCATCTTAGATAAGTTTGGCCGTTAAAAGAAAAGCCCTGCAAAAAGTTCCCACCGCCGATGAGTCAGATCGGCCGCGGATCCGCCTGACTCGGCCGCGGATCCGCGGCCGTTTGATGGACTCAGTGCATGAAAATCTCTGGATTGTTCTTGTGTTGGCTTTAGGGTTGTTTCCTGATGTCTGGAATTTTATAGTTATTTCTTGTTTGTTGCCAGATCTCAAGTCTTTGACTTGATGCGTTTTATCAGCACTTTTGTGATTCCGGTTCTTTGACCTGGAGAATTTCTGCACAAAATCTTAAGACAAGTGTGTAAAATATACAAAGATCATGTATGTAGTAATAAACACACAATTTTCCTCACAATGCCGGTTATAATGTATAACACATGTTATTTGATATTTTGCAGACAAATTGCTAATATGTGCTATATTTATACCAAACACCCTTAGATGATTAAAAGGAGTAGGGAAATTGATGTGTTAAGAATGCAATATTTTCGACTGATCACTCGTCGCGACTGCCCCGAACAAGTTCTCTCTCCGGTCTCCCTCGTCGAAGACGATCCACGTCGAGAATTCTTAATACGGGCTCCCGCTTCAAAACCGAAGCAACTCGGGCATCCAGTTTGCTAGCCTAGATACCCAAGATGAAGTAGAGATAGTGTGTGAATAATTTGTTACAAAGCACCCAAGGATTTGGGTGGAGGTTAAAGAGTTGCCATTGGGGTGAAGAAAAATGTGAAGCATTGGTTTTGGCCAAGTCTAGAAAAAGGGAAAGAAGTGGCTCTATGGATTTTCTGAAGTGGTGATGGCTCTTGGTTTTTGTTGAGGTGGCTGATGTTTTATTGTAGTGAGAAAATGAGCAACAAAAAAATTCCCTGCACACTAAAATTCGCAACCACCAAAAAAATCCCTTCACAATAAAATTTCAACAGCCACTTTAATTTGCCACAACAAAATATCAAGAGCCCATGCCTCACAACTTGCCATAATAAATGCCCACTAAATACCAAGCCAAAACCCATGCTCACACTTTCCACCTCACAACAATATTAAATATTTAAAAAACTCTAAATGTGTAATACAAAATGAAAGAAAAGATATGGCAACCCTAAAGTTATCTTGTAACGAATTACAAGAATTACCGTTATCTGTATATACATACCTGCATCTATATTCTGACTGAATACGAATACAACTAGACGAAAATAATCCAACAATATAATACTAGGATCCGACTTAAACCAAAGCCCGCTAGTATTACATGTCCGATCATGATCCGTGCACAAGTGCACGTATATGATCGAACCTTGCCATAAAACCATACGGACTCTACAACGTTTTGTAGGGTTACTAAGCACACTCACAAGGTTCTACAAGGCATCAACCATGCCCGATTTAAAATTTAGACGTACCGAACAACCCTAACCAAGATCTTTAAACTAAAGATTAGGTGAAACAAAGCATGTTAAACACTTTAACATCTAAGAGTTTGGGATTACAACCTTTGTAGTCCGGTCCTTCACTTCATAAGCTCCGTGTTGAGGTCCCTTCGCTGCGATCATCATTTACCCGGACTCTAGAGAGGTTTGATGAAGAGAAAGATGCATACTTGCTTCCGATCTTCGATAACAAAGATGATCTACCTTGAAGTTTCATTAACATAAGCTCTCACTTATAAATGAAGTGAACACCCTAATCCAAATGGTTAGGATAGATTAGGATGATGAAGTAGGAATTTAGCTCTCATTTGTTTTCTTAATCTCATTTAAAATCATCACTAATGAAAAAGCTAGAAAGCTTTTCCATTGAAAAAGAGAAGGAAGAAGAAGCACCATTTCTTTTGTGATGAATAATGAATTGTGTTATGAGGTTAGAAATGCAACCATGGGTTAAGTATGATAACTTAACCCATGTAGAGAGTGAACCATGGTCAAGGGTTGAGTTGGGTTAACAAATATCATAACTAAATATCTTTACAAAATATCTTTGCAAAAACAAAAAGCAAAGCTTCTAGAAACTTCTAGAAAAGCTTAACCCAAATCAAACCCTAACCATGTTTAATCTCCACTAAACATGTTGCATTAATAACCCTAACATGTTATAATAATATATATCACATATACAATATTTATTGTAACAAAATAAAATAATACAATTAACATATATCGCATATATATCAATGTATTACCCGAGTGAGAAAGAATCTTTTAGTGAGCTTATATTAGTTAATGTAATTTAATATATCAAATATATAATTATACATTAAATTATCGAATCAACACTTGATCCGATAATCCGGCTATTTCACAAATAACCGACTAATATAATATGTATCAATTCATCGAATCAACACTTGATCCGATGACCCGGCTATATCTCATATACCCGGCCGATATCTCATATCATGAGAATCTAATACGGTATCACATACACGTATTGTTCTCGGTCTCGCACATATCATATATGTGCTCCTACTCCGTTTTGCCTGAGCCAAGAAAGCTCTGTGTAGGACTCTAAAGAATCGTCAATACGCCGGCCGTAGGTGATGATCATATCAAACACTCACAAGCTGCAAGCGGTCAGCTAAACGTAACAGCCACCCAGGTATTGAGCGATCAGAAGATCAACAAGCAAGCCTGTACATTCTCCTGCGAATCCAATCAGTAACACTACCGTACAGTCCGGTCTCTTCTTCTGATATGTCGCATATCTCGCCTAGGGGTGGTAAACGTCAGACCCCAGTAGCTTGATAAGTCGTGTCGATATGAGGTCTATAACAGTTCGAGAAACTACTGATAACACTTACCAGTAAATCTCAGCAACTCTGGCCAGGGATTTCCAGTTATAGCCAATCGAACACAGCACAATATCAACTCCCTATACTGGGAGAGATGAATCCCTTCCTATCGCTCATTGCCTCCATGTGATTCGGGATTGTAACCAAAAGCCACCATTTTGCACGCCCTCTTGGACGTGGTATGATGGAAATCAAAGCACAGTGGGAATCACACAAGACTCTATGACGATCTCGGGTCTACAGACTAATCTGTACCAGTGTCACCAGAGAACTGCCATCTGACGTAAGGTATAATACCATCTGGGAGTTCTCGACGAGTCCGTCCAGTGTACCCAGTCTCCACTGAGCACCCGTACACCATCCTTGATGTCAAATACCGATGGATATTGGATCATCCATCGCCCATCATATGGGTCAAGATGCGTATACGCTAGTCTACTCTGGTGTATCGATACCCTGTCTCGATACACCCTCGACTAGGAACAGTTATAGGATGTACTCGTTGACTACCGTGGCCCCACTAGTATGATCTCATCATAGTCCCAGTAGTCGAGTACATATCCTAAGGGCTTTATCAACATGTAACATAGAGACAATCAGAGTATATGTTAAGATAAAGAGCAACCAGATAGCGTACTATCATGTTGTGCAAGAAAGTCCTCCATATATATGTCCAAGCATCCACTACAATATACATCGTATGTACAGTAATGGCATCTAGGGCATACATATAACTAACAATCTCCCACTTGCACTAGGGCCATCTGTTGTGGTATCGCATACCCAACAATTAGCTGCGGTTGAAATATCTCATACTCAACCATCCCATAAAAGTCTCTACTGGGAAAAAAGGCCTTTGTGAGTTGATCCACACTGTTGTCCTCTGTATCTACTCTCCTAACCTCGATCTCCCTGGAGATCAATCATCTCCATGATCAGGTGATACTGCCTGAGAATTATATCTGGATTTCTGATGGGACGGGGGTTCCTAGGCCAAAGCCATAACTCCATTGTCACACAATGGTTGGAACGAAGTTCATCTCATGAACTTATATATATCCAGACTGCCTCTTTGGTAGCATCCTTGGTAACGATGTATCTTGCCTTTAATCGTCTAGTAAGTCACGGTATCTAGCTTGGAACTCTTCCAACATACCGTCCCTCCACTGAGGGTAAAGACAATGCCTGCGACTAACATTCAGTCGTCCTTATCACCCTGGAACCTTTCCAGTGATTCTCCCCAGGATCGATTGATACCATCTCACTACAACTAGTGGAATCCTAACATCCAATTAGATCTATCTCATAGATCCAAAACCCAGGATTTATGAGGTATCACTTTGATCCTATATGGAGAATCCTTGTGATAAGCGGAGAAACTCCTTCCCTATCAAGAGTATGTCATCCACGTACTCTACGAGGATCACCACCATACTCTCTACTACATTTTTGTATATATAAGGTTCATCTACCATTTTGATGAAGTCAAACTCTTTGACTATCACATCAAAATAGACGTTCCAACTCCGCGATGCTTGCTTTATCACATAAAACATCTTGCACACGTTTCCGCTGCTCCCACTATCTACGAAGCCCTCTGGCTGTGTACTTATAAACACTCTCTTCCAAAACATCATTTATAAAAGCAGTCATGACACCCAACCACCAGATATCGTAGTCATGGTATGTAGCAGTGGCAAGTAGGATCTGGATGGACTTAAGCATAGCTTTGAAAGTCTCAACTTTTCTATGTACACCAAGTAATCTTCTCAAGATATACTTACTTCTGATGGGGATTTAACTCTTCAGATAAAGCAACCAAAGTCCATACTTTGTTGGTGTATAAGGATTCCATCTCAGATCGCTAAGCATCCAGCCATTCTTACAGAGTCCCACTCTTGATGGCCTGCTCGAAACTAGTTAGGTCATCGTCTCATGATGCAATCCTTGCTCCCACTGTCATAGAGAAAACCGAAGTATCTCTCAGGTGGGTGAGGAACCCTACTAGATCGGCGGAGAGGCTGAGGTTCATTGGAAACTATTGAATCCTTTGGTTCTACCAAATCATCTGCTGTAGTTTGTATAGCTGGAACTCCTTCCAAATCTACCTCATGACCACTAATTTTTCCAAAAGAAATTCCCTTTCACAAAGGTGGCATGTTGAGAAACAAAATATCTTTTGTTCCTCGGTTAGGTAGAAGATATTCCCTTGCGTATGCTTGGGATATCCAACAAACTTCCATAGATCTGACTATGCCTTGAGCTTGTCCGGATTATGCTTTTAGACATAGGCTGGACAACGCCAAATCATAACATACTTAAGATATGGGCTCTTCCCATTCCATATCACATATGAAATGGTAAGCAGTTGATTTGATTTGAACCCTATTCAATAGGTATGCAGCTTCTCAAGTGCATAACTCCCAAAAGGAAATAGGAAACTCAGTAGTACTCACTATAGAGCACACCATATCATATAGGGTGTGATTGCTCTGCCCCGATACACCGACGTGCTGTGGTGTATACGGAGGAGTAATGCTGAGAGAGAATCTCATTCTCCTTTAGAATAGTCCAGGAATCCCGTGCTCAAGTATTCTCTTCCCTGATCACATCAAAGGACATAATACTTACACCCAGTTTTTGGTTCTCTACTTCTAACTCATATTCATTGAATATCCCAAAAGCTTCGGACTTGTGTCTCAACAGGAACATATGCCTGAATCTTGAGAGATCATCAGTGAATGTAATGAAGTACAAAGAACCAGTCCTGGTATGAGTAGACAGGGGACCTTACATACATCATCATGTATTAATCCCAAGAGTTCACTAACTCTTTCTCTGTTTCCAATAAACAGAGCTATGGTCATCTTATCTTTGTGACATGACCGGCAAGTTTCACAATATGTAAATTCAAACAAATTTAAATATGCATCTCTATGTAACTTCAGCTAGTCGGGTCATATTGATATGACCTAGTCTACAATACCTCAAGAAGGATTCGTTCATTTCTGAACTCTTCCTCTTGTGTGTGTTCTGTATACTAAGAACTGTAGTTTGATTTAGAACGTCTATGCTTTTAGATAACGTGCCTGAACCGATCAACTCTTGATATAGGAAATGTTCAAAACATTATCCATCAATACAAAATTATATCCTTCTTTACTAATAAAGAGACTGATATGATGTTGTATATCAGGTTCGGTATCTAATAACATTCGTTCAGAATCAATGTATTTGTTAATACGGGGTGATAACTACCAACAGACTCGGCTGCAACACTTGCACCGTTTCTATCTCATGAAATTTATCACCTGTTCTCAGTTCTCTACCTATCTGTAGCCCATGTAAGAAATTACATATGTAGGATCCCGATCCGGTATCAAATACCCAGGACGTAAAGGACATTGAGAAACGGTTCTGTGTAATGAACACACTCGAAGAAGATGCATCAGCATGCACTTTCTTCGTTTGGCCGGCACGGGAATTCTGGTAATCCCCTATTTCCTGCTATGTCTTATAACAATTATAAGTTGGAGCGGGACCAACGTTCCCCGGCTCAGTATAACAAGTGGGTTCGGTCAATTCATCCGTATTATTATCTTGATTAAGATGTGACATGGTCGCTACCTGGAGAGAGAGAGAGAAGAAAACACTCAGCGTATGCTCTTGTAAGATTAGATTGGTTATTTAATATACCTAATCAGGATGTCTCCTACTGTTTTTGTCAAATCTTCCTTCAACCCCTAAAAGGAAAGACTAGCCGGGATTAATTACATGCTATAAGTTCGCCAATCTTTCAACCAGGCCAGTGCCGGTACTTTGAGGAAGGTTCCCCGTGCTTTCGCACGGACCTAATTAAAGTAAACCTCATTTTCCCAGGGGCGTAACCCTATTAACACCTTTCTAGACACCTACTTAATCGGCTAATTGTAATGTGTAAAACTCTCCCAGGAGTAACTCTTACTCGCAGCGGGTATCGGGATCCAACTATCTCATAGAAGGTATGCAATCTCATTGCAAATTTCAACACTTGAAATTCCCGATAATATTTTACCCCTAGTACTTATGACCTTAACTAAGGTCAACATATCATAAGCACTAGTCAAGTTCTACCCGTCATTTCATGATTAATTAGACCCACCCACATGACCCTCAACTATGGTCGACATAATCACATGACTGTCCTAATTAATCGCATAATATGCTGTGTAGGAAGACATCACTTAGCTACCGTACACTACGCCTCAACTAAAGTCGACATACGCAGCGCGAATACTAAGTACTCTACTTCCTAAAATGACAGAGGGCTACGACAGGTTTTTAAGAAAACCTTTTGCGTAATGAACTTGATATCGTTGTAGAATCGAGTGATTTTTTAAATGGAGTGTTTTTTAGGCCTTTTCTAGTTTCGCTAAAGAGGTCACTCCCGGTGAAGGGATCGTCGGCTCTTTCCTCATCGAATAAGGTGCAGGATATTTCATAAATATCACTATACAAAGCAAGAACTATAGAAGCAATCGAAAGACAAATCGAGTTTATAGTATCTGCTAGTTTTACTAAAGAGGTCACTCCCGGTGAAGGGATCTCGGCTCTTTCCTTATCGAATAAGGTGCTGGATGTTCTACAGGGAACACTGCTATGCAGAGCAAGAACTAGAGCTACCAGTTTTTAAGACAAGTTTCTACAACATCTCTAGGTTTCTTTTAGTTTCATTAATCCCATTAATGAAGTCCCATTTTATTATGCTTCACAAGCATCACATTTGAAACGAAATTAACAATATATAATATATATCTCATATATATAATATAAACATTCGTCTCAGGCAGTAATATGATCTCATCACAGAACATTGCAGCAGAAGAACATATATGAAATATTGGATATACTAGGACGTCCATGTTTTAATATGAGCCTGTATAAAACACGGATTCCACGGTCGCGATGAATAGCCAAACCCACATCTCTAGACCCCTACGAGAGCGGCAAGCAACACTGCCAATTCTAGGGTTAGGAGACCCGGTCTCGACTCCTCGAGATGATCCCCCACTGGACCCTAGAACCCGGTTACTTGTGCTCCCCGCCTTGGGTCTAACCTAATGCAGAAAAGTAAATAATATACAATGGTGACATCATCCTCAGCCCGGAAGTGCCCCAATAAAATAATATTACATACAAATGAATTTTACATGAAAGAAAAAGAAAAACTCTCATCTCACATAAAAACCCCCCGCTATTCAAAACGCGACGATCCAATATAACATATCACAACAACACATAACATCAACGTAAGTAAGTATGCATACACCGATTGTCGTTGATGTATAGCAACGAAAACCGGCGATACAACTACATACTACACTTACGGTCATAGAAAAGAAAGTGTAAAACTACAACAGTTGGAATCCGCAACCTCTTTAGACATCGCATGCCTAACCAAATGAATTCCTTAGACATCTCATGCCTAACAATTATATACCCCGCATTTTAGTCTCATTATCGAAAACTCTTTTCAATATCTAGTCGGGTAATTCAACAAGATTCTCGACATTCTGATCAAATGCTCGTCGCAAACTTTAGTAGACGGCCACACCCCCGGATGCCGTCGATGAAGTGCACTAAGGCGGAACACCGCTGCCGCGAGCACCCGAACGGATGCTTTTGGCGACGGGGTTCTCATACAGTCACATGGTCGGGGCTATGAGGCGTGGCTGTCTATTAAGTTTACCCGGCAAGTATCCACGTACGCTACGTGATTGCGACGGACTTTTGATCACATCAAAATTCCGTGGCAACTGATCATCTGAATCTGAACTGCTAGATTTATAACATTCAAATTAGTTATCTCATAACAACTTGTGGATTCCAAATATTGTATCACATTCCAGATAAATAGACAATGTTAAACTTTCCGATCGAATAAACAAACACCCAAGATTTCCCTAATAGTTCTCAACACTTAAAATTAGTTTAAAAACATCAATCACATGCCATAGTACCAATGGTCCAGCCATAGAAGGGTCAAGCCAACGCCCCACATGTGGCACGCCGTACTGCCCCAAACCCTAAGGTTTAAAGGCGGTTCACACGGTCACATAATCGAGTTAAGGTTTGTTGTCTTCTAGAGGATCCACCGCGTTACTTGCACGACTTAGAACGTTCTTAAACTACGGAAAAATCCAACACTTGGAAATTTTCCGGCAGGGGAAAAAGTGAGTTATTGATATCCGTTCAAACTTTTTAAAACGTTCTAAAAATTACCCGGACAAAATAAACGAAATTCTACTTTCCGATCAAATCAACGAGTTCCCAATACAACCCAGAAAACTCAACACTTGAGTAGAATTAAAAATTCCCAGAACTATCAAAAAGGACTCAAGAATATATTCCTGAAGTAGTGGGCTCCAACTCCAATTATTGGTCTCGGAACCGCCGCCAAACGCATGGTTTAGCCACGGTTCCGCGGTCACGTGAGGGACTTGGCGGTCCGTACTTCACAGCAATTCCTATATTTCCCTGCATGATTTTTTGAACATTTTTAATACAGAAAAAATCACATTTTTAGAAAATTTCCAGAAACTAGGTTTTATCGGGTATTCGGAGTTCGATCGGATTTTAAACTTCGTCCAGACTTCGCCTAAAACTCTAGCTTGGCTCTGATACCACTGTAAGGTTACTAGGCACACTCACAAGGTTCTACAAGGCATCAACCATGCCCGATTTAAAATTTAGACGTGCCGAACAACCTTAACCAAGATCTTTAAACTAGAGATTAGGTGAAACAAAGCATGTTAAACACTTTAACATCTAAGAGTTTGGGATTACAACCTTTTTAGTCCGGTCCTTTGCTTCATAAGCTCCGTGTTGAGGTCCCTTCGCTGCGATCATCATGTACCTGGACTCTAGAGAGGTTCCACGAAGAGAAAGATGCATGCTTGCTTCCGATCTTCGATAACAAAGATGATCTACCTTGAAGTTTTATTAACACAAGCTCTCACTTATAAATGAAGTGAACACCCTAATCTAAATGGTTAGGATAGATTAGGATGATGAAGTAGCAATTTAGCACTCATTTGTTTTCTTAATCTCACTCAAAATCATCACTAATGAAAAAACTAGAAAGCTTTTCCATTGAAAAAGAGAAGGAAGAAGAAAAACCATTTCTTTTGTGATGAATAATGAATTGTGTTATAAGGTTAGAAATGCAACCATGGGTTAAGTAGGATAACTTAACCCATGTAGAGAGTGAACCATAGTCAAGGGTTGAGTTGGGTTAACAAATATCATAATTAAATATCTTTACAAAATATCTTTGCAAAAATAAAAAGCAAAGCTTCTAGAAACTTCTAGAAAAGCTTAACCCAAATCAAACCCTAACCATGTTTAATCTCCACGAAACATATTGCATTAATAACCCTAACATGTAACAATATTATATATCACATATACAATATTTATTGTAACAAAATAAAATAATACAATTAACATATATCGCATATATATCAATGTATTACCCGAGTGAGAAAAAGAAACTTTTAGTGAGCTTATATTACTTAATGTAATTTAATATATCAAATATATAATTATACATTAAATTATCTAATCAACACTTGATCCGATAATCCGGTTATTTCACAAATAACCGACTAATATAATCTGTATCAATTCATCGAATCAACACTTAATCCGATGACCCGGCTATATCTCATATACCCGGCCGATATCTCATATCGTGAGAATCTAATACGGTATCATATACACGTATTGTTCTTGGTCCCGCACATATCATATATGTTCTCCTACTCCGTTTTGCCTGGGCCAAGAAACCTCTGTGTAGGACTCTAAAGAATCGTCAATACGCCGGCAGTAGGTGATGATCATATCGAACACCCACAAGCTGCAAGCGGTCAACTAAACATAACAGCCACCCAGGTATTGAGCGATCAGAAGATCTACAAGCAAGCCTGTACATTCTCCTGCGAATCCAATCAGTAACACTCCTGTACAGTCCGGTCTCTTCGTCTGATATGTCGCATATCTCGCCTAGGGGTGGTAAACGTCAGACCCCAGTAGCTTGATAAGTCGTGTCGATATGAGGTTTATAACAGTTCGAGAAACTACTGATAACACTTACCTGTAAATCTCATCAAGCCTGGCCAGGGATTTCCAGTTATAGCTAATCGAACACAGCACAACATCAACTCCCTATACCGGGAGAGACGAATCCCTTCCTATCGCTCATTGCTTCTATGTGATTCGGGGCTGTACCCAAAAGCCACCTTTTTGTACGCCCTCTTGGACGTGGTATGATAGAAATCAAAGCACAGTGAGAATCACACAAGACTCTATGACGATCTCGGGTCTACAGACTAATCTGTACCAGTGTCACCAGAGAACTGCCATCTGACGTGAGGTATAATACCATCTGGGAGTTCTCGGCGAGTCCGTCCAGTGTACCCAGTCTCCACTGAGCACCCGTACACCATCCTTAATGTCAAACACCGATGGATATGGGATCATCCATCGCCCATCATATGGGTCAAGATGCGTATACGCTAGTCTACTCTGGTGTATCGATGCCCTGTCTCGATACACCCTCGACTAGGAACAGTTATAGGATGTACTTGTTGACTACCGTGGCCCCACTAGTATGATCTCATCATAGTCCCAGTAGTCGAGTACATATCCTAAGGGCTTTATCAACATGTAACATAGAGACAATCAGAGTACATGTTAAGATAAAGAGCAACCAGATAGCGTACTATCATGTCGAGCAAGAAAGTCCTCCCTATATATGTCCAAGCATCATTACAATATATATCGTATGTACAGTAATGGCCTCTAGGGCATACATATAACTAACACGTTTCGCCCGAACCAGGGAAACCCTCTGTGTGGGACTCTAAAGACTTGTCAATACACCGGCAGTAGGTTTAACCACAAGCACGTCAGTGGCACTAGCTGTACGTAACGGCTACCCAGGTATTGAGCGAAAGGGAGGCCGACGAGCGAACTCATCCTGAAACCCTACTGAGCCTGACAGTGACAATATCCGTACAGTCCGTTCCGTTCATCTATGAGTATCGCATATCGGGTCTAGGGGTGGATAAAGTCAGACCCCTAATAACGCAATATTCAGTGTCGGTATGAAGCTCATCACCACCTGAGAAACTACTGATCCGAATCGGTAATTCTCGACTACCTTGGCCAAGGATTTCTGGTGATGGCCACCCGTGCACACCGTGACATCAACCCCCAATACCGGGAGAGATGAAACCCCTGACGATCCGCTCACTGCCTCCATGTGGCTCGGGACTGTACCCAACTAAAACCTGTTTGAATGACTCCTTTGAGCCGTGGTAGGGTAGTAATCAAAACACAGTGAGAACTCACACGAGACAAATGACGATCTCAAGTCGATAGACTAACCTATACACATGTCACCAAGGGAACTGCAATCTGAAAATAGGTATAATACCAACTAGCATGTTCCCGGCGAGTCTGTCCGGTGTACTCATAACCCAATGAGCACATGTATACATCTTAGGTGAACCAACTGACACAAATGGCTTGTGAGACCGGCCACCACCCCTCGTCGGGGTCTCGATCCGTATACACTAGTCTACTCATAGAGTATCGATGTCCAGTCTCGAAACTCCCACGACTAGGAACAGGATGTGCTTATATACTAACCAACTCTCACGTATATAATCGCCATCATACTGTTGGTAGTCAAGCAAGAATCCTATGGGCTCTATCAACATGTAATAGTGATCTGTAATGTCACCCGAAGCATGTACATGATGATAAAGGCAAACCAGATAGCATACTATCATCTCAAGTTAGACTGTTCTACCGGTATAGGTCCTCCCTCAATCATTGCAATCGCGTGCCTGCGATCCAATAATTGACTTGAAGGCACTATAGCCAACAGTATCATCCTGAAAAGGTGATCGTAATTCCTAATGCACTTAGTCGCCAGCCATTAGCAATGAACCTCACCGTTCAGTGAAAACTACAGTACGAATTGCACGGATTGAAGATTGAAGTAGTCATGCCAGGTAATGCTTCATCATTGATGAACTTATAAGTCCAGTTCACTCTTATCAATCAGATCAAGGTAGCTCAAGCAAATAATGCCAAGCTACAAAATATCCAAGAACAAGTAGAAAGTGGTCTTCGAACTGACTTCATCATCCACGAAGATGGATCTTTACAGTATGGGAGCCGTTTATGCGTGCCAGTAGGCCCTGTTCGAGAAGAGTTGATGAAAGAAGCTCACAGCTCTCCGTATTCTGTACACCCCGGTGTTACGAAGGTGTATAAGGATCTATGGCAACACTACTGGTGGCATGGATGAAGCGTGAAGTAGCAAGGAGCATAGCAAAATGCTTAATCTGTCAGCAAGTGAAGGCTGAACGTCACAGAACCGTTGTTCTACTTCAGCCGTTACCAATCCCAGAATGGAAATGGTAGCACATTACCATAGACTTCGTGACTTCTCTCCCTCGCAGCATAAAGGGTAACGATGCAATCTGGGTTATTATGGACCGACTCACCAATTTGGCTCACTTTATTCTATTTAGAGTTGGTCAGTCAACCACGACGTTGGCAAGGAAGTATATGGAGGTGAGTAGAAATCTAAAGTAAGTTTTAAACCTTTAAGATGCACCATACTTGTCTTGAAACCCATAAACTCATGCAGGAGATCGTGAGATTAAATGGAGTACCTGTTTGCACCATCTCCGACTTGATACTAGATTCCGATCTCAATTTTAGCAGTGTCTGCAAACTAGCCTGGGAACGAGTCTAAATTTCAGTACGGCGTATCATCCCCAGACAGACGGACAGTCTGAACGAACAATTCGGATCCTGGAAGATATACTGAGAGCCTGTATGTTAAACTTCGGAAGTTCGTGGGAAGATCACATACACCTTATGGAGTTTTCATATAACAACAACTACCAGGCAAATATTGGGATGACACCTTTCGTAGTACTCTACGGACGTATGTGTCGTTCCCCGCTGAGTTGGGATGACATTAGAGATCGTGAACTCCTTGGGCCAGAGATGATCATAGAAATTGTAGATGTGGTTCGCACGATCAGGGAAAAGATGCGCATAGCCCAGGACCGACAGAAGTATTGGACAGATGCAAATCGTCGACATCTGGAGTTCCAGCCCGGAGAGCACATGTTTCTGAAGATATCTCCGAACAGAGGAGTCATACGTTTTATCAAGAGGGGTAAACTCAGTCCAATGTACATCGAACCGTTCGACATACTCGAACGAGTTGGAGAAGTGGAATACTGCTTGGCACTACCACTCTCATTGGAAGGAGTGCAGAACGTGTTCCACATATCCCAGCTACGACGATATGTGAGCGGCCCCGGTCACATATTTGATCACTCAGAGCTTACTGTACAGACCGATCTGACTTGCGAGCAGCAGCCAGTCGAGATCTTAGATCGAAAGGTGAAAACACTACGGAACAAGGAGGTGAACTTAGTCCGAGTGATGTGGAGAAAGGATTCGCCAGGAGAATCGACATGGGAGTAAGAAAATGATATGCGTACACGATACACTTACCGTTTTGAAAATCAGTCTTTATATAAATTTCAAGGACGAAATTTTTATAAGGAATGGTAGAATGTAACGATTCTGAAATTTCTGTACAAATGTAATTTATTCAAATGTATAGAAAGGGTGTTTCAGCCTAATTAGAAGATATAAGTTATTTTTGTTCAATAAAATTAAAAAACAACGTGTAGCTCACTGGTTAAGCCTCTCTACTGCTACACCATAGCCTGTGTATTCGATTCCCTTCGGTCCAAATTATTTTTATAATTTTTCTTTTTAACTTTTCGGAAGCCCAAGAGTTGCACGTGCAATACACGGAGAATTGAAAATTTTAAAAAAAAAATAAAACGAGATAAATGAGGAGTTAACACAGAATATAACACATGACACGAATCTCGAGACAGATGGACTAAATCAAACTGCCCAAATCCTTCTTTTGGCTGCCACCGACGGTCCAACTAGATCCAAATCGCTCCATTATTTTCACGTTTATCCCTTTGACTCCCCTATACTCTACTATAGTGTTTGATTTCTCTGCATTCATCCAAAACATTTTCAATTCCCCATTAAACCTATTTTAAAGCTTTTTTATTCAATTCTTTAACTCACACACCCTCATTTTTACACCATAAATACACCTCATCCCCTAGCTCTCGTCATTCTAAAAATCCCTATCAAAAATTCTCTAAAGTTCTCTAAGCTCAAGAGGGGTTAAGACTAGTCAAGTGGAGTTAGTGATCAAGTTCTTTCCGTTGAAGATTGGAGCTTTTCCCGACGATACCGCGACGCCACAGAGACCCTCTCTCCCTTCCTTACTCTCTTATCAACGCTACGCAACCCGTAAGTCTATATTCATCCCTTTCATATCGTTTTAAATCGCATTCTTAAAACATATCAACAAAAGTGGAGTTCGCTTCGATAACATTTTTCTTTCAATATTTTAATCCGCATTTTAAGTCACACCAATACCTAACATAACTTTAAAATATTATTCTCTTTGTTTACTTTTTATGCAATTAAAATTCCATATGATATGATCATATAACAAACTTTTTCACATAAATACCATGAACTTTAAATATAACCCTTTATTCGATAACTAGCATACATACCTTTAGAACATTCACGGGATAACGACCTACACCACACGCACACTTTTGATTCATAGTACGATGTTTTGGTTAGAATTTTTTCATCTAAATGAAATAATTTTCAATACCATCACTTTATAAAAATATGTTTTTAACAATATTTTTAAAATCCTTTGCAATTGCGCCTCTAACCCTTTTAGGGGAACCCATTTATGGATGGTGCAGGTTATCATACGTGCTTGGAATAATAGAGTGAGATACAGAACTGCTCACGGAGCATTCGGTCTCGAAAGGAGTAAAAATACGATTTCCTTAAACAAAATTAAAACTTTGGAAAATTATATAAAATTATGAAACCGTATTTTCAATAAAAACAAATTTAGAAATTATCTTTTAAAATAAAAATTTTAAATTTTAATAAAATACCACCAATTTTCAAAAGCACTACTTTTCATAAAAATACCATAAAATTTTAAAAGCTAAGTTTTATCACTAAAATACCATTAAAATTAAAATACATTTTCATAAAAACTCTTGATATTATAATCACTCTCGAAACTTATTTTTAAACAATATTAAAGTTATTTTTCGTAAAACCCCCTCGAGATATGTAAACAATGTAAATAACAAGAATAAATGTTTAAGGACAATAGATTAAAATAGGTTTAAGAGGTATCATTTCTCTTAAGCCCCAGAGAGCCGGAGAAAGTGAGTGCTTGCCTACTCAGATTAGACAACACTACAAATTAATAGAGTTTATCAATGGCAGTTGTCTTGGGAAAAAAACACAAATCATGTCGTCCATATGCAACAGTTGTCCAATTACTCCCGAACTTAAGAAATTCAAGAGCTAAATCCTTTCATAAAATACTGACTCCAACCTGAATCCAAGCTCAAACCAGAATCCAAAATCAAACACAAACTTGAATACTTGATCATGAACCTTAACACTCGAATTCAAATATCAAACTTGAACTTGAATACTTGACTCGACTTGACCGGACCATAGATATAACTTGACACGAATACCTGAATACATGATTATATCTTGAATATGAACCTGTACATTTTTTGTATTCATGGATTTGGCCAAAACATGTAATTTTAAACTATACAATACGCTATGCGGGGATAAAGAGGTAGATTGATACGGAACGTAGCTCATGACACGATAGGTCACTTAAAAGACACCTACATGAATTCATGTGCCATTGTCCCATGGGTTATGACAGGGCCTTATACTATATGTTACCATAGTTCACGGGGTAAGATGGACTCCTCTCATATACATGAATACCTTCTTTATCAAACTATAAATAATCATGTTAGAATAACTATTTTATACCGGTAAATAAACATGCTTAGATATATACAACCTTGCCTGTTTACTTTTACTTGGTTTCTCTTCACTTTATACACCATCTTTTTAACTTCTTTGTGGACTTACCGAGCGCTAGTTCACTGACGACATTCCTCTCTATTTCTTTCTCTGGAATGTTTGTCAGGAGAACCAGATTCAGAGGAGATAGGGCTAAGCCCGGAGGACTTGAACCAGTTTGCTTCTCAGCCTGACTATTAGCTCCTGCTTGTATTTACTTCCAATATCCCATTATTTAGACATTTGCTTTATCATTGTATCCTTTTATTACAAACAGTTGTATGTAAAGTTGTATGTAAAGTTGCATGTAAATAAAGTTGTTGTTTCATCTTATTACTCTTGTTGTTCTTATACATTGTTATATTGTTTAATTACGCTTAACGTATTCTCATAGTAAATACGTTGTGGGCTTGCCATGTCACCGTTTCCGTCAACTGGGAAGCGGGGCGTGATATTATTCTTGATGGTCATCCGATTTAACTCTCGATAGTCGATGCACATTCTCCGCATACTATCTTTCTTCTTGACCAAAAGAACTGGAGCTCCCCACAGTGAACTGCTGCTGCGCATCTAACCCTTCTTTAATAGTTCAGAAACTTGTCTCTTTATTTTTCTACCGGTGCCATCGGATAATAATCCTTCGAGATTGGTGCTGCTCTAGAAATAAGATTAATCGCGAACTCCACATCTTGTTTTAGGGGTAAACCCGAGATGTCTTGAACATATCCATGAAATCCCGAATTACGATCAGCACTTCATCTGCCACTTGTTCACGAACTTCCCCTTTCAGTACACACAGATAGTTCCCATCATCACGAATTTAAAAATCTGTTCTAGAACTTATGGGTTATCAGTCTACCACATTTCCGTTGCGCTACTCTGATAAATTGAGGCGGGTCTGTTAGAACTTCTTCAATGAAACATTTTATACCTAATCGGCCTTGAATTGGTCTGTACCAACTCCTGCTGGGGTCAAACTTGAACTACTGCAATCATCATATGCTCTCCGTGTTTCTTCTTGTTCTTTGGAACGCTAACGGATTAGTCACTACGGAACAAGGGGAAAAAATATAACGCGGTTATTGGATTCAAATTCGTGATCAGACATACATTTATAAGCAATGAAATTGAGAGAGAAACAAAGTAGTAGAACGAACATAAGTCAAGAAAAATGAATCAAATAGGACTTCAGGTTACTTAAATAGAGTACCGTATTGTAACCATACCGCGATACATAGTTACAATCACATAACTCCATTCAAGTCGTCCAAATTCTCCTATCAGAACCGAGAGATTAAGAAGGGAGAAACAATAAGGAATCAAGAGGATTCTAAGCTGATAAGCAATGTCATTTCCATATCGTAGAGATAAAAGAGTTTATAAGAAGGATAAGATTCGAGAATTTGAATGACAAGACAATAATGTGGCAGAACATGTACCTAAAATTCTGGGTCTTAAGGACGATGTATTGGGTACCATACCCAACTACAAATTGAGCTAAGCCCAGCTAACCTAAAACCTATGCTCTGATACCAACAAAACTTTGTCACGCCCCGCTTTCCAAAATACATCATTTCGGAACGTGACATAGCCAACTATGCTACATATGGTAAGAAAATATCCTTCTATAGTCACATTACGGCTTTCAATCAATAATCAAGAACAGTATTATAACTATCTACCTCTAAACATGTCCAAATAACCACAAACGATAATAGAAAACGATAGTAGAAACATTAAAGATCTAAGGAAATAAGAAAATGCCTATATCATAAATAAGAACTATATCAGTAGAATGATCTTCACTGATCGGCGATCCTGTCGAATTACTCACGATTCTCATGTACTAAAGTCAAGTATCTGGGCCATGAAAAACCCAGACGTCAGTGCGTCATAAATATCATAATAATAATAATAATAAACTGACGGTGTGCTATATAGGGTGTTACGTGCAAAATGAGGTATGAGTACAAACACACCAATCATATGTGATATAACAGTAGGTTATAGGTATGTCACGCGTATCCTAAAATCTGTGTTTCTAGATTTATCATCCTACAGGTATTTGAAACCAATGAATGTACTCCTCCATGTAACTCAAAAGTATATATCCGTTATCCCTGGGACCACGGATCAAGATGCATGAATCAAGAATTTTGATTCTGTTCCGTTACCCCCCGGAACCACGGACCAAGTAGTAAGAATCACCAATGATTTTGTTCCATTACCCTCCGGAACCATGGATCAAGTAATATCATTTTAAGTTACACTTCAGTTACACTTTTGATTTCCCCATTTCCCCAGATTTCGTTTTCCAAGTCATGTATGAATACAATATTTACCTAATGCCAACACCGGAGAAGACATGTACATGTTATGTTTATCGAGACAACACGATACGTCCATTAGGACAACAAGTCAAGATTGTTGGTATCAGTAAGTATTACATATAACAGGTATAAACAATATAGCAATAATGGTAATAAGATGGAAGATTACAAGTATGTCAGGGATAGTGTACTATAACAGATGAAGTGTTTATATCACAATAATATCATACAAAAAGTGATGATGAACAGCAGGAATATAGTTGTAACAGTTATCTAGATACGATACATGATGTGATGAAAATGATATATCAACTATTACTTGTGCAATAGATTGGTATGACCGTATTTTAAATAATGTTGTCAAGATTATCAAGTATTATTATATAAACTAAACTATATTAATTGGACTTACCTATTACAAATTAAGTTATCCTTATTAGTGAAACTTATTATTGTTAATCTAGTTAATGGTATTAAATAGCGGTATTGATCAAATGAGTGAATAGTACTGTTACACAGATCATGTAGATTTTCTGGTAATGAGATTATCGTATTGAATATTTATTTCCAAGTAGTCAAGAAGTAGCGAATGTGATCGTATCAACTGTTACAAGTTATTATATTATTTTAACCGTAGTAAAAATAATTTTTTGTTATGATAACTAAATATTGTTAATTAGATATTGTCTATATAAAATATTATTAATTAAACTTATCATTATTAGAGAATTCATATGCACTAACTACAAAGCTAAATATCAAAATATGTGAACTATAATTTTGTTATTTAAACTACCTAACATGATCGCTACTGTCCCCTGAACTATATATATTCATAATAATTAATTTGTTATTCACAGTAACCATAATGTATAATATATATGAGATTTTCATATATATAACATATAATTACTAATGTGTACAAAATGCAAGAGATATAGTAATTATAAAATATTAAGATACGTAATCGTCGTTGTAACGAGCATGTATAAATAAGTATCGAATACTTGCCTCAGAGATGGATAAAACACGACGAATGGATGTAAAAATCCAAGCTTTGATACTCAGCTCGACGGAAGGAGTTGAGGCGTGGTGAATCGAAGAGGGAGAAAGAAAGAGAGCGGGAGAAAGAGAGAGTTTTTAATTAAATAGGAAAATATAAATATAATATATATATATATATAGTTTTGTATATAACTAATAATATTATAAAGGATATTACAAACCCCAAACTGCCTCCACTAACTCTCAAAACACTATAAATTATCTACACATACGTAGCCCATTTAACCCATAAATCTAATGGTTTAGAAAAAATATATTCTAATATAACAATATCTTAGGATGTTTAAGATTTACTTATAATAGATAATTGTCAATTAATATATGAAAATATCCCTAACATATGGCTACCAGAAAATATATACATATAATTTAAATATTATATATCTGTTATTTAAGATTCATGTAGATTAAGTCTGCGGACAAATATCAATAAAAGATACTCTAACAATATAACGAATGTCACGCAAGCGGGTCGGGTCGGATAACCACTTCTACCATTCAAACCAATCACAAGCCAAATAATAAATAAACAAAATTTAAAAAATACTGATTAATATCGTATGATCATGCAAGGATGTTACAGGGGCTGAAGTCTAGATATTTTTTAATTTAATGTAGGTTAATGCGAATACTCAGTTGTGATTTATGGAGCTTAGGAAGGGTGATGAAACCCTACCTAATTTGGATTTGGGTTGTTGCCCTTTAGATCTTTTTAAATATGCAATGCAATCTAAAACAATCAAAAATAAAAAATCTAAACTAATTTTTTTTAAATGGCGCAAAGAATCCTGCAAAAATCTGTTAGTTTGAATCAAATCGAGATTTTGAGAAGAACGAGATTTTACCTAAATTTGCCTCATGTTCATCCCGATCTTCCTTTTCTGAAAGTTTGTCTCGATTTCTGAAATTTTAAACAGAAATTTTGCAGAATCAAATGCACTAAAACAAATCTAATTTAATTTACAACTAAATTAATTTAAATATAATTAAACTCCACCCCCGGAAACGGCGCTAAAACTTGATGGGGATTTTATTAGTCTTCAAATTTAACCGTAAGTATACAGTTTATCACGATCATACTTGAGAATCGTTCCCACAAAGAGGTGTATTAACTACTTTTAAACTAAGTTAAAGTTGAGTTGTTTTTTTCAAATCTAAAAATAAAATAAAAGGTTGGTTTCTTAAAAGAGAAAGTTCTAGGGTTTTTTATTTGCTTTATTTCTAGGGTTTTTTATTTACTTTATTTCTAGGGTTGGTTTAAAGATTCAACTTCTTTTCTAATCTAGTTCTAATATGTTTCCATTAATTATAACAAATCATAGGTTATATTAAATTATAAACATAGCCTATCAAAATTATAATATCATCTAGATCACATTAAACCATAGTTCCAGTTAATTAAAAGCAGCCTAGATTTAATCTTCCACAAAAATATGTAGGTCATGCTCTACAATTATTATGTTATCGATTAATCTAGATCTCTTTAAATTATCTAGGTTGAATATCTTATATTTAAATTAGTATCTTATCTTCCTTAATTAAGTTTCTAGGTGTCAATTATCATTAACTTAATTAAATTATTGGTGTTATCATCTTTCTTTAATCTCGTTCAAGACGTCATCTTTTATTACTAGATTAGTTTATTAGATGCATAACTACAAAGATAATAATAAAAACATAAGAGATTCACAATCAACGCATAGAAAAGAAAAGAAATAAGAACATCAACCCATAGAAATTGCAAATAAAAATACCTAGCAGAAATATTAGTCACTCATGATATTAAAGAAAACTAAACTTTTATTAATATTAATATGAAAACTTGCAATATAACTCGATCTCTTATTCTTGAAAACCCTAACTTGAATACTATGAGAGAGATATGAAACCTTAAGACAATACAGGTGTTTATATAGGGCTAAGAAAGTTTGGAGAATAAGTAATAGAAGATGCAAGAGAATCATTTTTTTGTAAAAATCTCAAATTCTAAACAGGGAAATCTAAATGCCTATGTTGAGTGTCAATGCGTGACTTCAAAATTTTCGAAAGACGAAACTCTACATCTTAAATTAATCTATGTGGAAAGATGATCATGTCCATAAAAAATCTCATCGAACGGCCCAAAATCGACCGCTGATCCGCCCCGAATTGACTTGATTCGCCGTTGATCCACCGCCAAGTTTTGGTTTCGTGGCTTCAGATTTTTCGTGTGGTTTTATTGTCAATTTAGATAATTTTTGAGCTCATAAAATCTTGAATATCTCGCTCTCTTTATGTAGTTGCGTGGATTTCCGAATTGTTTCCAAATTTGGCATATAATTAGACAGGTTGATTTGTTGCTTTTAATTTGATTTGATTTCTCCAATTGATTTGTTGTTGTGATGATTGATTTATCCCTATTTGTTGCAACCTTTGCTGATTTGCAATGATATTTCCAAATTTATTTCACATTTGCAAATTATTTTTTTGATTTTCTGAATAACTCCCTTAAGTATCCATTGTACGGTCGTAATCCTCTTTTTAGCACAATTTTCCGTCTTTTTGCATCCAAGTCCACTTATCTGTAATAATTCACAAAATATACCCATAACAGCATAATATATGACAATAAAATGATAAATAGGTTAGAAAAATGTGCAATAAATTACACCTATCAATAATATAGCATTTATATGTTACTGAAGCTGTATGTCATTGACCATGGATGTAAAATGAGCATTAGTCCATTATCCATATGTCACACGTGTGAGCAGTTCGACTATTTGGCGCCTTGAAGAGAACTTCACAATGAATGGTCTTCCAACTGCAGTCAGTTGAACTTGACCTACATGACAAACCCAAGGCATTAGAATTGTCTTGGATGAAAACAATAGTAAGAGATCAAACCCCTTTTTACAATCCAGCATAGTAAATATTTCGCAACTTTTACCATCTAAACCTTTCAGAACCCACATATGAAGTACTGTCCACAATTGAGATTTCCTCAAACCGACTTTCCTGTCGTATTTACTCTCCAACTAGGTTTCACGGATCAGTATTTAACCAAAACATATTGTAGGACAGATGAACTGGCATTAATGTTATCATCTTCTCTGACGTTAGGCTTATGTCGCTGCTATTCGTTTCCTCATAATTTTGGATACGCATATTTTGGGATATATCCGTGTTCCACAAACAACCTGTAAAGAGATTTCAGTGGGATGAATCTATATATCACTGATATCACCACCTCACCAATAGAGTCCACTAAGGATGCAAGGAATGCGTATATTATTAAGAGGGACCAAACATTTCAGTGGATCACAACTCATATATACAGAAGATGCATACAGAAATAATAGATACAGAAAAAAGGTTTCAGTTATTCCAGTTAACGTGCCATAGTGGTCAGAAACTACATAAAATGAGATGCAAAGTTATTCAATAATGATGAAGTGAGTAGGGTATCCTACATTTAGTGGGAACGGGTATGTGATCAGATATTATACATTCAGAATACTCTAACATGCTTAATATTAAGTAGGTCCCCTTGCTCCATGTAATGGTATTTTCTCTAAAGTGGATGAAACAAGATATTGCTTTAAAGGAAGCTTGACCTTAAATTGAAGCCAACTTATATGTGGCTCTCTATGGTGCTTTTTTTAACGCATCCCAATAGACAACTTTAGGTAAGCACAAATGCCCTCCCCCACCCCCCACCCCCCCACCCCCCTCCTTTTTGTGAGCAATAATGGATATACTCATTATGAGCCTAGCGAGGTAAATTATCTCATTGATAATATGTAACAAGAAAAGTTACAATGTACAACTTAGAGTTATACAAAAACTATTGTCAACAAATTTTCCCCTTCGCAGAAAAAAGAAAGAAAAAGGATAAAGGAGAATAAATAGATCGCGGTTCAAATTCCACAATGACTTCCTTCTCCAATTGTCAACAACAACAAAGAATATCAACCTATATCAACAAAAAAATTACAATTGGCTTATAAAACTCTAACGAAATGAAGGATGCATTGCTTTTCCTGATTCATCGGCCTTCGTCAACAAAATTAGAAATAGTAATCCATAAACTTTTATTTCAGAATTTGGCTAGCATTCAGGAGTAAAGAAAATTCCAACTAATTCCTAGAGAAAGTAATCACCGCAAGAGGATAATGTTTTGACAGCTAACATGCGCTCTCACGTGGAATTGATCCAACTAATTCCTAGAAAAAATTTCCGCAAAAACATGGTTGAAAAGGATTTCTAGAAAATGACATGAATAGTAGTGATTAGTGACATGCAAATAGATCCCTAATATAAGGTGCAAAAATTAAAATAATGAATTGCAATACAAAAACCACCTTTAGAAGTTGAAGTGAGGGGTAGTGTTGAAATAGTCCCACATGGGAAACAACTAGAGATGTGCATGGGTATAAGATGTAGATGGGACACCTCGTCAGTAAGCTTATGCCTTTTGATTGGAACCTCAGCTATATTGAAAGCCCGTGTGCAATCGTATATACTATTATAAACTCCAATGATGTAACTAATGTCATCCATTTATAATTACTATAATAATTCCTACACTTTCTAAAAGTCAATAAAATAATAAGAGAGAATAAAAAGCATTGATGTATAAATATTTTACAAACCTAGGAGTCAAGTATCAATAATAAAGATGAAAAATGGCTAGTACTGAGAAAAGAAATAGAGAGGACACAAACTTCCATGGAAAATCTGTAATTTGAGCCACACAGGAGATGTGTTTATCTCTAAACCTTGTCACTTATAAACCAATAATGCATGGATTGGACAACAGGTCCCCTACCCTTGTTGGAACTTTGTTGAATGGTTTTGTCAACATATGTCATGCAGAGATTACGGCTACTTCAAGAACAAATAGGGCCTGCTTCACAGTTGGATTTAAAGAGAGAAGATGATAGAAACTAAATCAAATTTCATTTCATAGCTAATTTGGTAAATGCCTTAGAAAAATGCATGCACTAGCATAAAATATTACGCCGTTTGAATAGTCCCCGTTGTCCTTTTCTTTTCTTTTTTGCCCAATTTATTCTCTTTGTTTCAATTTCCTGTTTCACGCTGCTGAAGTTGTTGGCAGTTTAAATAATTCCTGATGCCCATTTCCAGGACCGAATAAAAAATGGAATCATCTTATTTCCTGTTCCTCTCCGAAATCTAACAGCATGTCATAACTCTAACAAGTTTAAAACATTGTGTGGATGGATCGGGTAGTTTCTGGAGCAATAAACCAGTTAAACCAAAATGAATCTGTCATAACAGGCGTGCAGATCTAGAAATTTCTTCGAGTGGGGGCAAAGTTAAACTAATAAAGTATTGTATTAAATATGAAAAATAAAGCTATATATGGAAAAATGACACGAAAATATAACAATAAAAATTTAATTTTCGCAATTTACCTAGTAACCAAATTTGAATAAAGTCCAGTGAAAAACTCTTCACATGATTAAATGGTTTCAAGGTGTATAAATGAAAATGAAAATGAAAAATATATAAAATAAACAATATGAAAAATGATTGAAGGTATGTAGATCTGCTCTTGACCTCTATTGATAGCGTGGACTCGAACATGGGTCTATAACCTGTTAGTCTTGCATTCAATGCTCTAATCGAGAATCCACATTAGATTTTGCTCCACTTAAGAAGACATATATATATATATATATATATATATATATATATATATATATATATATATGAGAATAATGGAGAAAAGAGGCCATAGGAGGGAATTTACTCCTATGGCATCGAAAAAATACGTCATCCATCGTGTTTTCCGACGATCGGAATCCATCATCTTCATCGTTATCATCTAAGATGTGGGTACGCCAAATTTCATGTGATTCTACAACTTTTTCACCGTTGATTTAGCAATGTAAAAAGTTCTATTGTCGGTAAACCGTTAATTTCTATTGTCGGTAAACCGTTAATTTTGAACCCACTAAATCAACGGTGAAAAAGTTATAGAATCACATGAAATTTGGCATACCCATATCTTAGATGATAACGATGAAGATGATGGGTGTCGATCGTCGGAAAACACAATGAAGATTGTATTTCTCGACGCCGTAGGAGGAAATTCCCTTCTATGGCATCTTTCCTCCATTATTCTCTCTCTCTCTCTCTCTCTCTCTCTCTCTATATATATATATATATATATGGTCTACTGCAAACCGGTCTGTTTTTTTTTAAATGGGAACTCCCGATCTACGACATATTTTAACGATCCGATCTGTTCAAGGTGACCATACTACCCTAAAAAATGTGTATAAAAAATCAAAGGATTTGAAGGTCTCTAGCCTATAGATCGATAGATGCAAAAATGAACATTTTTCGATAATGCAACATAAACTTCGTCCGATGCATATGTTAGAGGTCTTCAAATCCTTTGATTTTTCATACATATATATTTGAGGGTGGGATGATCAACTTGAGCAGATTGGATCATTAAAATATGTCATAGATAAGGAGTTTCCGTCTTTAAAAAATACGGACCGGTTTGTAATGGATAACTCCCCTATATATATATATATATATATATATATATATATATATATATGATCTAGAGGCCATTATTGTATGATATAGTGGATACTTAGACATATATATATATATATATATATATATATATATATATACATGACAGTCTTGCTCAATATGATAATATGCTATTTGGTTTGTCTTTATCATTCATGTGTATTGTTTCTACTTGTAATTACTATCACTAATATATAGTGATAAAGCCCATAAGATCTTTACTTGACTACCGAAATTATAATAGAGATCGTACTAATGGGACTTGAGTAGTTCATAAGTACATCCTTAAATGTTTCTAGTCATGCGAGTATCGAGACTAGGTATCGATATTCCATAGTAGACTAGTGTATATGTTTTTTGACCCTGACCGCAGCGATGACCGTTCCCATAGCCATTGGTGTTTGACACCAAAAATTGTATACATGTGCTCATTGAAGAATGAGTTTCACAGAACAAGCTCACCGAGAACTTCTGGATGGTATTATACCCATCATCAGATATCAGTTATCTGATGACATGAGTACAGGGTAGTATGGAAAGGTAGTATGTAGACCTAAAATCGTCATAGTGTCTTGTGTGTGTTCCCGCTGTACTTTGATTACTGCCCTACAACGGTTTTAAAGCACTGTTCAAACGAGTTTTGGTTAGGTATAGTTTCGAAGCACATGGAGGCAATGAGCGATCGAAGGGATTCGTCTCTCACGGTATAGAGAGTTGATGTTGCGCTGTGCTAGATTGACTATAACCATAAGTTCCTGATTAGGGCGGTTGAGATAAACTATTAAGTGTTATCAGTTATATTTTTGGTGGTTATGAGACTTATCAGGTTATCGGGGGTCTAAAGGTTACCACCTCTCAGACCTGATATGCAACACTCTCAGACGAAGAGACCAGACCGTACGGTGTCCGTCACATTTTGCCTCTGTAGGATTTCAAATGAGCTTGCTTATCGATCTTCCTTTTCGCTCAATACCTGGATATGTTTATCGATCTTTCTTTTCGCTCAATACCTGGATAGCCATTATGTGCAGCTAGTACTGCTGACGTGGTTGTGGGTTCTGAATATGATCCTGATCTACTGGCAGCGTATTGACGAGTCTTTAGAGTCCTACACAGAGGTTTTCCAGTACAGGCGAAACGATGTAGGACATGTATAGGGATATGTTCATGAGTTCGATTAAACACGTATATTTGATACACGTATTTTAATCGAGCGTTATATGATATTAGCCGGTATATATATTGATATAACCGGATTATTAATTCAGGTGTTGATTTAATAATTAAATATATGTATATATTGATATATGTATATTTATTAATATCGTGCTCTCTTTACTATTTCTTCTTTTTATATATATTTACATATGATATAAATATATTCTATCATGTTATCTTATACATGATTGTTGTGCATATGGGATGCATACACAAGTTTAGCTTATATATATGATAGTTGTGTATATAAGACACAGAGAAAGTGAGATGAGACATGTTAGTTGTATGTATGCCCTAGAGCCAATTGTTGTACATGATTGTATATTACAATGGATGCTTGGACATATATAGGGAGGGCTTTCTTGTTCGACATGATAGTATGCTATCTGGTTCCTCTTTATCTTAACACGTAGACTAGTATAGTGATGTTGTCTTGCTCTCACATGTTGGTAAAGCCCTTAGGATGTATACTTGACTGCTAGGATTATGATGCAGATCATATTAGTGGGGCCAGGGTAGTCCACAAGTACATCCTTTAATTGTTCCTAGTCGAGGGTGTATCGAGACGGGGCATCAACATTCCAGAGTAGACTAGCGTATACGCTTCTTGACCCATTTGATAGGCGATGGATGATCTCATATCCATTGGCGTTTGACATCAAAGATGGTATACAGGTGCTCAGTGGATACTGGGTACACTGAACAGGACTGGCCGAGAACTCCTAGATGGTATTATACCTAACGTCAGATAGCAGTTCTCTGATGACACTGGTACAGGTTAGTCTGTAAACCCGATATCGTCATAAAGTCTTGTGTGATTCTCACTGTGCTTTGATTTCCACCTTACCGCGTTCAAGAGAGCGTGCAAAACGGTGGATTTTGGGTACAGTCCCGAGTCACATGGAGGCAATAAGCGATAGGAGGGGATTCGTCTCTCCCGGTATTGGGGGTTGATGTTGCGTTGTGCTCGATTGGCCATAACAGGAAGTCCCTGGCCAGGGCTGATACGGAGATTTACTAATAAGTGTTATCAGTAGTTTCTCGACCCGTTATGAGCCTCATATCGGCATAACTTATCAAGTTACTGGGGTCTGACGTTTACCACCCCTAAACTCGATATGCGACATATCAGACGAAAAGACCGGACTGTACGGTAGTATTACTGTTGGATTCACAGGAGTATGGACAAGCTTGCTTGTTGATTTTCTGATCGCGCAATACCCGGGTAGCCGTTACATCCAGGTAGTATCGCTGACGGCTTGTGGGTGACTGATATGATCTTCACCTACTGCCGCCGTATTGACGAGTCATTAGAGTCCTACACAGAGATTTCCTAGCTCATGCGAAACGAAGTAGGGCACATATGTGATATGTGCTGGACCGAAATTAATACATGTATGCGATACAGTATTCTAATATCGCAATATAGGTTATATGTAATATAACCGGATTGTTGAATCAAGTGTTGATTCAATGGTATGTTATATGTATATGTGATATGCATATAAATGATATTACTCGGTTGTATGCAATACACCCGGGTTATTAAATCAAGTGCTGATTTAATAATTTAATATGTAATTATATATTTGATATATTAATATACATTAACTAATATTAGCTCACTTAAGAAAATGTTCTCTTTATACATTTAATATGTGTGATAAATGTTAATGTATTTATTTTGTGTCATGCTAGATGATACATTGGACTTGGGTGTGTGAGACTCATACCTAACTAAAGATAATTTAGGTGTTTAAATATTAAGAGAAAAATCAAAATTAGATGGAAATTAGCATGGCTAAGATGCTTGTGGAAGAATGGAGAAGTTTTGACTAAAGTCCACTAATTTTGTTTTACTCTTGATATTTATTAACCTAACCATTATGTTTAGCCATGGTTTAGTCTCTATATGAGTTATATGAGATATTTACTCATCCATGGTTCACACTTGGATCACTTGATCATTTTTCTTCATCTCCTCCATTTGCTCTCTAGTTTTGAGTGAGAAAAGAAAAGGAAGAGAGAAAAATTATTCTAAAGTGAGCAAAATTCCTACTTCATCAATCTATACTAGACTAGCCATTTAGTATAGGTTGTTTGCATCATTGATTCTCAATTAGTGAAGAGATAGCTTGAGTTGGAGATTTTTCGACGTAGATCATCTTCGGCCTCGAAGATCCTTGAGCAAGCTCGTTCCTTCACCTAGTGGAGCCAAAGGAGAGTCCGGGACACCACTACTTGCAGCAAAAGGGGCTACTACACGGAGCTTTAGAAGTGAAGGACCGGTCTACAAAGGTTGTATTCCCATTTCATTTAGCGTAAAGTTGTTTACATGTTTTATTAACCCTAATTCTTTAGTTAGATCTATGGTTTAGGATTTCTTAGCACTCTAGATTTTTTAAAATTGCATGATTGATGCCTTAAAAAACATAGTGAGGATGCTAAGGAACCCAGCAGTGGTATCAGAGCAAACTAGAGAATTAGACGATATTAGTAGAATTATGAAACCGAAACAACTCCGAAACCTCGAAACCAAAACCTTAGTTTCTATTGTTTTTAAAAAGTTCTCTGAAATTTTTTTAAACAGGTGCAGAATGTTACATGAGATGTAATATGAACACCAGAGAAAAACGAGCCCAATCCACCGGTTTTTGGCCGGCGAAATATTGCAAAAAACCGATATGGCCGGTTTTTTAGATGAGTTTGGGCTTCGATTTTCTTTGGTATTCCAGTCTCTTGGGTTTGGTGTTTCAAGTATTGTTTGATTTTTGCCAAGATTGCATGTGATGTTACTTTTTCTGTAGTGGCAATTCGGAGTGTTTCGTATTCGTAATTTTAACATCGTTTCGGATTTGATATTGATATGTGATACAATATTTGGAATCCACAATAATTAGTTTTGTGAAAACTAGTTTGAATTTGGTAAACCTAGCTATTTAGTCTCATTTGATCGGTTGCCACGGGGTTTTGATATGGATCAAAACTCTGTCACAATCACGTAATGTACGTGGATACTCGCCGGGTAACATTATTAGATAGCCACGCCCCAAAGTCCCGACCAAGTGACTGTAGGAGAACCCCATTGCCAAAAGCATCCCTCGAGTGCTCGCGGCCGCGGTGCTCCGCCTAAGTGCACTTCGTTGACGGCATCTGAAGTGCGGCCGTCTACTAAAGTTTCCGACGAGCATTCGATCAGTATGTCGGGAATCTTGTTGAATTGCCCGACTGGTTATTGAAACGAGTTTTCAATATTGAGACTAAAATGCGGGGTTTATTAGGTTAGGCATGAAATTCGGAATATGAGATATTCCGGATTTATGATGTATAAGGAATTCATTTGGTTAGGCATGAAATCCGAAGTATGTGATATTTCGGGTTTATGATGTCTAAGGTAGTTGTGGATTCCAATTGTTGTAGTTTTCACTTTCTTTTCTGCGACCGTAGGTGTAATAAGTGGTGTATCGCCGGTTTCGTTGCTATATGTCAATGACAATTGGGATACGCATATTTACTTACGTTGATGACATGTGATGTTATGTGTTGCTGTGATATATTATATTGGATCGTCATGTTTGAATAGCCGAGGGGTTTTGCGTGAGATGAGAGTTTTTCATTTTCATTCATGTAAAAACTTGTATGTAATATTTTTTTATTGGGGCACTTCCGGGTTGAGGATGATATCCCCATTGATATATATTATTTACTTTTCCGTATTATGATAGACCCAAGGCGGGAAGCACAAGTAACCGGGTTCTAGAGTTCAGTGGGAGACCATCACAAGGAGTCAAAACCGGGTCTCCTAACTCTAGAATTGTTAGGATTGCTTGCCGCTCTCGTAGGGGCCTAGGGTTGTGGGTTTGGCTATTCATCACGACCGTAGAATCCATGTTTTTTACTGGCTTAATTTAAAACACGGACCTCTTAGTATATCCAATATTTCATATGTTGTCTTCTGCTGCAATGTTCTGTGATGAGAACATATAACTGCGTGAGACGAATGCTTTATTATTATACATATGATATATAATAAACGTTGCTTATATTTTACACCCGCACTAGTTCTGCCCCCGCTCTACCGTTAGTTAACTAACCTAATGGTGCATGACGGGACCCCGAGACGAATGCGGATGGCATAAACGTACGTTGTATTTTCGTTTCTTCTGTAATACTTAGGAAGCATAAATTGATGACACTTCATTAATGAGATTAATGAAAGGAAAGAAACCTAAAAATGTTGTAGAATCAAATTTTCAAAAAGATAGCTCTAGTTCTTGTTTTGCATAGCGGTATTCCTTGATGAATATCCAGCACCTCATTCGATGAGGAAAGAGCAGAGATCCCTTCACCGGGAATGACCTCTTTAGCAAAATCTAGCGAATGCTACACCCACTCGGTTTATTTTGAAAAATACATGATTTCAACCACTCCTTTTCCAATCACTCGATTCTACAACGATATCAAGTTCATTACGCAAAAAGTTTTCTTAAAAACCTGTCGTATCCCTCCGTCATTTCAGATAAGTACAATTTAGTATTCGTGCTATATTTATTGACTATGTTAAGGCGTAGTGTGTGGTAGCTGATTAGTGCTTATCTGCTAAACCATGTGATGCGATTGAATTAGGATAGTCGTACAACTTTGTTGACTATGTTAAGGGTCATACGGGTGGGTTTTAATTCAAACATGAAATGACGGGTTGAACTTGACTAGCACTTATGATTTGTTGACTATGTTAAGGTCATAAGCTGCTGGGGGTAAAACATTATCGGGAATTTCAAGTGTTGAAATTTGCAATGAGATTGCATACCTTCTATGAGATAGTTGGATCCCGATACCCGCTGCGAGTAAGAGTTACTCCTGAGAGAGTTTTGCACTTTACAATTAGCCAATCAAGTAGGTGACTAGAAAGGTGTCAATGGGGTTATGCCTCTGGGAAAACGAGATTTATTTTAATTAGATCCGTGCGAAAGCACGGGGAACCTCCCTCAAAGTACCGACACTGGTCTGGCTGAACAATTGGCGAACTTATAGGACGTAATTAATCCCGGCCAGTTTTACCTTTTAGGGTTTGAAGGAAGATTTGATAAAAACAGTGGGAGCCATCCTGATTAGATAAAATAGTAACCAATCTAATCTCGCAAGAGTATACGCTAAGTATTTTCTTCTCTTTCCTGATGGCGACCATGTCACGCTTTAATCAAGATAATAATTTGGATGTATTGACCGAACCCGCTTGTTATACTGAGCTGGGAAACGTTGGTTCCGCTCTATCTTATAATTGTTATAAGTCTGAGCAGGAAATAGGGAAATGCCAGGATTCCCATGCCACCCGATCGAAGAAAGAACATGTTGATGCATTTTCTTCGGGTGTGTTCGTTACTGAGAACTATTTCTCACTGTGCTCTACGTCCTGGGTATTAGATACCGGATCAGGATCTCACATATGTAATCTGTTACATGGGCTAAGAAAAGGTAGAGAACTGGGAATGGGTGATAAAAATATAAGAGTTGGAAATGGTGCAATTGTTGCAGCCAAATCAGTTGGAGAATACCACCTTACCAAGTGGTAATACATTAATTTTGAATGAATGTTATTACATGCCGAACCTGATATGCAACATTATATCAGTCTCTTTATTAAGTAAAGTATATAATTTTGTATTGCGGGATAATATTATGAACATTTTTCTGAATCAAAAGTTGATTAGATCAGGCATGTTATGTATACGTTCTAAATCAAACAACAGTTCTAAGTATATAAAACACACACAAGAGGAAGAGTTCAGAAATAAAAGAATCATTCTTGTGGCATTGTAGACTAGGTCATATCAATACGACACTATTAGCTAAATTACATAAGTATGGATATTTGAATCCGTTCGAATTTTCATCTTATGAAATTTGCCAGTCATGTCTCAAAGGCAAGATGACCAAAACTCCGTTTACTGAACACGGAGAAAGAGCTACGAAACTCTTGGGACTGATACATATTGATGTATGCGGTCCCATGTCTGCACATGCCAGAGATGGTTCCTCATATTTCATTACATTCACTGACGATCTCTCAAGATTTAGACATGTGTTCCTGTTGAAACATAAGTCTGAAGCTTTTGAGATACTCAAGGAATATAAGTACGAAGTGGAGAACCAAACGGGTAAAATTATTAAAATCCTTCGATCTGATCGGGGAGGAGAATACTTAAGCACGGAGTTCCTGGATTATTTAAAATAGAATAGGATTCTCTCTCGGCTTACTCCTCCGTATATGTAAGTCGATGTGCAACACCCCACGAGTTGTGGGGAAGCGGAAATATGAAAAACGATCTTGTTCTTGAAGCATACATCGACTAACCGAAGATCTTTGCTAAACGATAATTAACAACTACCATAGAAGTTCTAAACTACTATGTAAAGAGATTATACCTAGTGATACGTGTCCTTCGTCTTTACGATCTCTTTGTCCTCTTCGGCCTCTTCCAAGTGATAGATAATCCACCCGAGAACCCTAATCCAAGCTTCACCTCAAAACTTGAGGTAACTAAGTTTCTCTAGTTGCTAATCAAAAGAACTTAGATCATATAGAGTTAGGTTATGGAGTGTTTAGTCTATTCTAATCCTTGGTCTCAACTCATGAGTGGTAGGATTAGGGTTTGAAGAAAGAGTGAGCTTGAGGAGAGAGAAGGTGGAGATGATAATGAAATGAAAAAGCTTCTCACTTGAATATCTATGAAGCATAATGAATTATCAAATAAATGAATAATAAGAGATTATTCATCATGCTACATAAATTCATTTGAGTGATTCACTATATGAGTCATTAAGCAATTAATGATGCATTAATGATATGATGAATCACACAAAATGAGTCACAATTGCATTTAATGATAATGCCATCTAAACCCTCAAGTCACCATGCTTCTAGAAGCTTCCCGGAAATTACGAGAACGCCCCTCCCATCCGTGAAAACACGGAAAAACTTTAGACTGTATAAATCCAATATCCTGATACTAGAATCTGGCTTAAACCAAAGCCGGCTGGTAAAAACTGTCCGAACGTCGTACGTGCGTTTAAACACGTATGCGTCCGAACCCTTGTCGTAAAACCGTACGACCTCTATATAGTTTCGCTTGGAGTTGGGAAAACTCTGTGTGGGACTCTAAAGACTCGACTACTACACTGGCAGTGGGTTTAACCACAGACCGCAAGCGGCACTAGCTGTACGTAACGGTCCCCAGGTAGATGTCGATAAGAAGGCCGATAAGGATACCCATCCGAACTCCTGCTGAGCATGTCCGTGACAATATCCGTGCAGTCCGGTCTGTTCGTCTAAGAGTATCGCATGTATGGTCTAGAGAGGTGGTAAACGTCAGACCTCTAATAACCGTACAAGTCGTGTCGGTATGGCTCTATCACCATCCGAGAATCTACTGATCAATCTATCAGTAATTCTCTATCAGCCCTGGCCAGAGACTTATGGTAATGACCAACCGATCACCGTGTGATATCAACTCTCTATATCGGGAGAGACGAATCCCTAACAGTCACTCACTGCCTCCACGTGGCTCAGGACTGTGCCCAACTAAAACCTTTTTGCACGACTCCTTTGAACCGTGGTAGGGTAGTAATCAAAGCACAGTGGGAACTCACACGAGACAAATGACGACTTTAAGTCAACGGACTATCTGTACACATGTCATCTGAGAACTGCTATCTGACGTTAGGTATAAATACCATCCAGTCAGTTCTCGGCGAGTCCTATCTGGTGTACTCACACCCAGTGAGCATCTGTATACAATCTTAGGTGCACTCCACCAATGGCTGCGGGACCAATCTATCGCCCCTCCTCAGGGTCTAGATATGTATACACCAGTCTACTCTGGAGTATCGATGCCCAGTCTCGATACTCCTACGATCAGGGACATCTAAGGATGTGCCTATTGACTATCCAGCTCCTACTAGTATGACTGCCATCACAACGCCAGTACCCTATGGGCTTTATCAACATGTATATATATATGAATACTACACAAAATATATCATATGTTAAGATAAAGACAAACCAAATAGCGTACTATCATATTAAGCAAGACTGTCATGTACATACATATCCCTAGAATCCTATACAATGAAGGCCTCTAGGGCATATATATCCAACAATCTCCCACTTGCACTAAGGCCTATAATTGGCGCAATGAGTACCCACTGTCTGCACTAGATCCAGTTGTTGGCGTACCGCATGCCCAACATCTCAAACAGCCTCTCAAACTGAACTTGAGGGATGGCCTTGGTGAATGGATCTGCCGTGTTGTCTTTTGTGTCCACTCTCCGTACCTCGATCTCCCGACGATCCACGATCTTCCTGATCAGGTGAAACCGCTTTAGGATATGCCTGGATTTCTGAGGGGACCTCGGTTCCTTCGCTAATGCTACAGCCCCATTGTTATCATAATACAAAGGTATTGGATTGGTAATGGACGGAACCACCTGAAGTTCAGAGATGAACTTCCTCATCCAGACAGCCTCTTTTGCGGCTTCACTAGCAGCTATATACTCAGCCTCCATAGTTGAGTCTGCGACGGTATCCTGTTTGGAACTCTTCCAACATACTGCCCCTCCATTGAGGGTAAACACAAAACCCGAAATGGATTTAGAATCATTTTTGTCACTTTGGAAGCCGGAGTCGGTAAAAGCCTCTACCTGGAGGTCCCCATTACCGTAAATCAAGAACATCTCCTTAGTCCTTCTCATGTATTTGAAAATGTTCTTTACTGCTATCCAATGCTTCTCACCTGGGTCAGACTGATACCTGCTTACCACACCAAGTGCGTAAGCTATATCCGGTCTTGTACATAATATCGCATACATTATAGATCCTACTGCTGAGGCATAGGGTATAATGTCCATGCGAGCCATTTCATCATCAGTCTTTGGAGACATCTATTTTGAGAAGGTGATCCCGTGACAAGCAGGCATATTACCGCGCTTGGAATCTTCCATACTAAATCTCTTTAGTATAGTGTCAATATACCTGGACTGTGAAAGTCCCAACATTCTATTAAATCTATCACGATAGATCTTAATGCCCAAAATGTAGGTTGCATCACCCAAGTCTTTCATGGAGAATTTCTGTAACAAGAAGAGCTTTACTGATTGTAGCATAGGGACATCATTCCCTATCAGTAGTATGTCGTCAACGTACAAAACGAGGAAGACTACTGCTCCTTCTACAATCTTCCTATAAATACATGGTTCATCTACATTTTTGATAAAGTCAAATTCCTTGACTGTCTCATCAAACCAGATGTTCCAACTTCGCGATGCTTGCTTTAATCCATAGATGGATTTAAGCAACCTGCACACTCTTCCGCTGCTCCCACTGTTTAAGAAACCTTCTGGTTGATCCATGTAAACACTTTCTTATAAATGTCCATTTAGAAAAGCTGTTTTTACCTCCATCTGCCAGATTTCATAGTCATGGAAGGCAGCAATGGTAAGCAGGATCCGAATGGATTTAAGCATAGCTACAGGTGAAAAGGTTTCATCATAGTCCAATCCTGGTCTTTGACGAAAACCTTTTGCAACGAGTCTAGCTTTGTAGGTTTCCACTTGTCCAAATGCACCAATCTTCTTTTTGAAGATCCATTTGCATCCAACTGGTTTCACACCAGGAGGAGCAACTTCTAAAGTCCATACTTTATTGGTGTACATGGATTCCATTTCGGATCTCATAGCATCCAGCCACTTCATCGAGTCAATACTCGTGATAGCCTGCTGAAAACTAGTAGGCTCATCATCATCGATGATGCAATCCTCTCGATCCCCATCTAGAAGAAAACCATAGTATCTCTCAGGAGGATGAGAAAGCCTACTAGATCTGCGGAGTGGCGTTGCTTCGTCATGTTCTATTGAAATCTGAGGTTCTTCTAAGTCCTCGGTAGCAGTTTGAGGTTCTGGAATTTCTTCCAGCTCTACCGCGCTCCCACTAATTTCTTTTGCAAGAAATTCGCTTTCTAAGAAGACAATGTGGCGGGCGACAAACACCTTTTGTTCTTCAGTGTGATAGACCATGTACCCCCTTGAATGTTTGGGGTATCCTACAAACTTGCACAAAACCGATCGTGCATCGAGCTTGTCCGGACTATGCTTTTTAACATACGCCGGACACCCCCATATCTTGATATACTTGAGATATGGTCTCTTCCCGCTCCATATTTCATATGGAGTGGTAGGCACAGCCTTAGTTGGAACTCTATTCAATAAGTATGTTGCTGATTCTAGAGCAAATCCCCAGAAGGAAAGTGGCAACTCAGCACTACTCATCATTGAACGCACCATATCTAATAGCGTGCGATTCCTCCTTTCTGATACACCATTATGCTGAGGTGTATAAGGCGGAGTAAGCTGAGAGAGAATTCCATTCTCTTTTAAGCATTCAAGGAAACTGGTACTTAAGTATTCTCCACCTCGATCAGATCGAAGTGTCTTGATGCTTTTACCAGTTTGTTTCTCTACTTCATTTTTATACTCCTTAAACTTCTCAAAGGTCTCGGATTTATGTTTCATTAAGAACACATGTCCATACCTAGAGAAGTCATCAGTAAAAGTGATGAAGTAGGAGTGACCGCTTCTCGCATGCGTAGACATTGGACCACATACATCACTATGTATAAATCCCAAAAGTTCTGTGGCTCTTGCTCCGTGTCCGGTGAACGGAGATTTGGTCATTTTTCCTTTGATACATGATTGACAAGTTGCATATGATGAATATTCAAACGGATCTAGATATCCATCTTTATGTAACTTAGTCAACCTTGTTTCGTTTATATGACCAAGTCTACAATGCCATAGGAAGACTTGATTTGAATCTGGAGCCTTTCTTTTAAGTGTTTTGAATATTGAAAATTTGAGGTTAATTAAGTATGTATATGTCGTTTTCCAGTGTGCCATACCCAATCAGTTCTTGATTTAGAAGAATATTCATGACATTTCTTTCAAGCGCAAAATTATATCCTTTATTAGACAACAAAGACACTGATATAATATTACACAACATACTGGGAATACAAAAACAGCTGTACAACACCAAAATGTGCCCACTAGTCAACCCTAGGTGATAATCCCCTATTGCAATAGCATCTACATGCATTCCATTGCCCATCCGGAGAGTCATATCACATGTCCCCGGTACTCTACTATTTCTCAGATCCTGCAATGAATTACAGATGTGAGAACCAGAACCGGTATCAAATACCCATGATGTAGAGTTAACTGAAAGACAATTTTCGATAACGAACACACCTGAAGCAGAAGCAACAGCCTGCTTCGTGTCTTTTGCCTTGAAGGCCATACAGTCCTTCTTCCAGTGCCCTTGCTTGTGACAATAATAGCATTCGTTTATATCCGCTTCACCCTTCCTGCCTTGTTCTTTCCCTGCACCTTCTTGACCCCACCCTTCGGTTTGGTGGCTTTCATTTTCTTCTTCCCTTTAGCTTTCGCTTTAGATTTAGAAGAGGATGATTGGCCAACATACAGAACGGGGGTCTTCTCCTTTTTCAAGGAGGTCTCTGCTACCCTCAACATGTTGAGGAGCTTTGGAAGATCAGCTTCCATTTCGTGCATGTTGAAGCTAAGCACGAACTGAGAGAAGGTGTGGAGAAGGGACTGCAAAATCAAGTCGATATACAAATCATTCTCTAGCACGCATCCCAGGTTTGCAAGTTCCTCAATGAGGCTGATCATTTTGAGGACGTGCTCTCCTACAGGCGATCCTGGAGCTAACCTCATCTGGAAGAGTTTCCTTGAGGTCTCGTACCTCGCGATACGGGAGTGCTCTCCATATAATTCCTTAACATGGAGAAAAATGGATACAATATCCATACTCTCGTGCTGTTTCTGGAGTTCATTGTTCATGGACGCCAGCACGATACACTTAGCTCGCTCACAATCTAGATCCCAGGTTTTGCGAACTTCCTTGTCCACAACTGAGGAATCTGGTCCTGGGATAAGGGGAGGAACAGCGGTGGTAACATATGCTACTTTGTCGTAAGTCAGTGCAATGTTGACTTTCCTTAGCCAATCTTTATAGTTCTGTCCGGTCAGTATATTTTTTTTTCAAGTAATAGTTTTAGTCCTGTCATGGTAGCTGCCAGAGAGAGAGAGTGAGAGAAAAGAAAACACTCAGCATATGCTTCTTGCAAGTTTAGATTGGTTATTAGTTTATCTAAACAGGATGGCTCCCACTGTTTTCTCAAATCCTTCTTCAAAACCTAAAAGAAGAACTAGTCAGGGTTTAATCACGCGTTACAATACTTGCTTAACCTTTCAGCCAGGCCAGTGTTGGTACTTCGAGAGAGGTTTTCCAACGCTTTCGCGAAGTTCCTTAATTAAATAACCTCTTTTCCCTGGAGGCGTAGCCCCTCTAACGCTTTTCTGGACACTTGGTTTATAGCATTGATTGTTAAGTGAGAAAGTTTCCCGAGAGTAATCCTACTCATCAGTGGGATCGGGATCCAACTATCATTGCATGATGTACTAGATGGAAGCCACTCTAGTCACCACACTCCAGAAGGTATGCTAAATCTGCAAGTTTCCTTTATATTTGAAACTCCCGATATAATTTTTACCCCAAGCTCTTATGACCTTGACGTAGGCCAACAAATCATAAAACGCAAGTCAAGTTCTACCCGTCGTTGTCCTGATTAATTTAGGTACATCGTACATGCCCTTGACGTAGGCCAACAAGGCTGTACGTCTGTCCTATACTAATGCATCTATCTATGCAACAAATAAGCAGACCACATTGCTACCATCCACTATGCCTTGACGTAGGCCAACAAGCATAGCATGAATACGATGTGCTGTCTATTTGAAACGACGGAGGGTTACGGCTGGTTTTTGGCAAAAAACCGTTAACGTAGTGAACTTGATTTGATCGAAAGAACCAAGATAGCCTTTATTAAAAGGAGTGGTTTAAGCTCCGCATTTAAAATTTGCTTTTTGAAGAAAAACCGAGTGGTTTTAGAAATTGTTCCAACGATTCAGTTTAGGTTTTATTTTCTTTGCATTAAGAATAATGCGTCCCATCATTAACCTATCATTACAGATAACAACGAAAATACGTCCTCTTATGCCATCCGCATTCGCCACGGGGTCCCGTCATCACCCGTTAGGTTACTTAACTAACGGTAGAGCGGGGGCTGGGCTGGCACGGGTGTAAAACATAAGTGACGTCTAAATAGCTATCATATATAGATATTGTACATTCGTCAGACGCAATAATAGGCATTCCAGATCACAGATAAACTTTATTAGATATACAAGCAATCCGCGTTTCTTTTGAGCCTGTAAGAAAAGACGGATTACACAGTTGTGATGAATAGCCATTACCCCACCCCAGACCCCTACGGGTACGGCAAACTACCCGCCAAATACCCGAAGTGAAGCAGTCTCCCTCAACAACGTGAGTAGGCCACTAAGCACTTCGAAATACCCGGTAGTTTGTGCACCCCACCTTGGGTCCATCCTAGGAGCAAAAACAGTAAAAAGAAATAATACAACGGTGGCAACAACCGCAACCTGGATGTGCCCCGCAAAATAATATTACAACTTATTACAATTACGTCGAATGAATTAATACAATAACCCATCACATAACCCGGCTAATCATCACAACAGTCCAATAGAGTTCATAATCACAAACAGTTAAAAACATTACAGATATGTGCAACCCCTGCCAACCGACATACTAGCAGTTAGGGGAGGTTTACGAACACATAATACAGTTCACAGATATAATCAAACAAGCAAACATCGTATAATTTCGATCAATCAAACCCATTAGATTTTGCTCCAAAACTTCTCTGTAAACCTGAGACCTGAGCAAAAAATAAACATTCCAGAAAAGACAAAACATTCACAGAAGAATTACTGGAGAGATTTGGGGTGAATCGGGCTCAACTCGGCCGCGGATCCGCGGTGGATCTGTGGGTTAGGCCGCGGTTCCACGGTGTGTTAGCCGATTCATGGCCCCAAATTTCTCCAATGTTCTTATGGTTCCCTGTAGGTTATTCTGGAGGTCCCTGAAAAATTTTTGGACCTCATTTTGAAATCGACAGAAACTATGTGAATACGATATCTTTTCCGGTTCGTTTTGCGTTCGAAATTCATACGACTTTGCAAGTGAGTTAATTATTGTTTAGTGAGGCTCTGATACCACTGTAAGTCGATGTGCAACACCCCACGAGTTGCGGGGAGGCGGAAATATGAAAAACGATCTTGTTCTTGAAGCATACATCGACTAACCGAAGATCTTTGCTAAACGATAATTAACAACTACCATAGAAGTTCTAAACTACTATGTAAAGAGATTATACCTAGTGATACGTGTCCTTCGTCTTTACGATCTCTTTGTCCTCCTCGGCCTCCTCCAAGTGATAGATGATCCACCCGAGAACCCTAATCCAAGCTTCACCTCAAAACTTGAGGTAACTAAGTTTCTCTAGTTGCTAATCAAAGGAACTTAGATCATATAGAGTTAGGTTATGGAGTGTTTAGTCTATTCTAATCCTTGGTCTCAACTCATGAGTGGTAGGATTAGGGTTTGAAGAAAGAGTGAGCTTGAGGAGAGAGAAGGTGGAGATGATAATGAAATGAAAAGGCTTCTCACTTGAATATCTATGAAGCATAATGAATTATCAAATAAATGAATAATAAGAGATTATTCATCATGCTACATAAATTCATTTGAGTGATTCACTATATGAGCCATTAAGCAATTAATGATGCATTAATGATATGATGAATCATACAAAATGAGTCACAATTGCATTTAATGATAATGCCATCTAAACCCTCAAGTCACCATGCTTCTAGAAGCTTCCCGGAAATTACGAGAACGCCCCTCCCATCCGTGAAAACACGGAAAAACTTTAGACTGTATAAATCCAATATCCTGATACTAGAATCTGGCTTAAACCAAAGCCGGCTAGTAAAAACTGTCCGAACGTCGTACGTGCGTTTAAACACGTATGCGTTCGAACCCTTGTCGTAAAACCGTACGACCTCTATATAGTTTCGCCTGGAGTTGGGAAAACTCTGTGTGGGACTCTAAAGACTTGACTACTACGCTGGCAGTGGGTTTAACCACAGACCGCAAGCGGCACTAGCTGTACATAACGGTCCCCAGGTAGATGTCGATAAGAAGGCCGATGAGGATACCCATCCGAACTCCTGCTGAGCATGTCCGTGACAATATCCGTGCAGTCCGGTCTGTTCGTCTAAGAGTATCGCATGTATGGTCTAGAGAGGTGGTAAACGTCAGACCTCTAATAACCGTACAAGTCGTGTCGGTATGGCTCTATCACCATCCGAGAATCTACTGATCAATCTATCAGTAATTCTCTATCAGCCCTGGCCAGAGACTTATGGTAATGACCAACCGATCACCGTGTGATATCAACTCTCTATACCGGGAGAGACGAATCCCTAACAGTCACTCACTGCCTCCACGTGGCTCGGGACTGTGCCCAACTAAAACCTGTTTGTACGACTCCTTTGAACCGTGGTAGGATAGTAATCAAAGCACAGTGGGAACTCACACGAGACAAATGACGACTTTAAGTCAACGGACTATCTGCACACATGTCATCTGAGAACTGCTATCTGATGTTAGGTATAAATATCATCCAGTCAGTTCTCGGCGAGTCCTATCTGGTGTACTCACACCCAGTGAGCATTTGTATACAATCTTAGGTGCACTCCACCAATGGCTGCGGGACCAATCCATCGCCCCTCCTCAGGGTCTAGATATGTATACACCAGTCTACTCCGGAGTATCGATGCCCAGTCTCAATACTCATGCGACCAGGGACATCTAAGGATGTGCCTATTGACTATCCAGCTCCCACTAGTATGACTGCCATCACAACGCCGGTAGTCAGGCAAACACCCTATGGGCTTTATCAACATGTATATATATATATGAATACTACGCAAAATATATCATATGTTAAGATAAAAACAAACCAAATAGCGTACTATCATATTAAGCAAAACTGTCATGTACATACATATCTCTAGCATCCTATACAATGAAGGCCTCTAGGGCATATATATCCAACAGTATACACCACAGCACAACAGTATATCAGAGCGGAGAAATCGCACCCTATTAGATATGGTGCTCTATGATGAGTAATCCTGAGTTGCCTGTTTCCTTTTGGGGTTATGCGCTTGAAAAGCCGCATACCTATTGAATATGGTTCCAACCAAATCAGAGCCTACCACTCTATATGAGATATGAAATGGGAAGAGACCATCTCTTAAACGAGTTAAAATATGTGGTTGTCCGGCCTATGTTGAAAAGAAAAATCCGGACAAGCTCGATGCAGGGTCAGTACTGTATAAGTTTGTTGGATATCCCGAACATTCGCGAGGGTATATCTTCTACCACACTGAGGAGCAAAAGGTATTTTGTTTCTCAGCATGCCACCTTTTTAGAAAAGGAATTTCTTATGGAAGAAATTAGTGGTCATGAGGTAAAACCGGAAGGAGTTCCAGCTAGACAAACTAACAGCTAATGATTTGGTAGAACCGGAGGATTCAATAGTTCCCGACAAACCTCACCCTCTTTGCAGATCTAGTAGGGTTGCTTATCCGCTTGAGAGATACTACGGTTTTCTCAATGACAGTGGGAGCAAGGACTGCATCATAAAAGATGATAACCCTACTAGTTTCGAGCAGGTCATCACAAGTGGGGACTCTGTGAAATGGCTGGATGCTATGCGATCTGAGATGGAATCCATATACACCAACAAAGTATGGACTTTGGTAGTTGCACCCGAAGAGGTAAAACCCATCGGGAGCAAGTAGATCTTGACAAGATTCTTGGCGTAGATGGAAAATTTTAGACTTTCAAACCTAGACTTGTTGCAAAAGGTTGTCAATAACCAGGTGTGGATTTTGATGAAACCTTTTCTCCAGTAGCTATGCTTAAGTCAATCCAGATCCTATTTTCCATTGTTGCATACCATAACTACGAAATCTGGCAGATCGACGTCAAGACCGTTTTTCTAAATAGTGATTTAAAAGAAAGCGTGTGCATGACACTGCTAGAGGGCTCCGTAGACAGTGGAAGCAGCGGAAAGGTGTGCAAGTTGCTTAAACCAATATACGGATTAAACCAGATATCGCGGAGTTGGAACATCTGTTTTGATGTGGCGGTCAAAGAGTTGACTTCATCAAAATGGTAGATGAACCTTGTATATACAAGAAGGTTGTAGAGAGTAAACTTGTCTTTCTCGTATCGTACATGGATGACATACTCTTAATAGGAAATGGTGTTCATATGTTACACTCGGTCAAGCTCCTCTTATCACAATGTCTCTCCATGAAAGATCTGGATGATACCTCCTACATCCAGTGATTAAGATCTATAGAGATAGATTTAAGAGGATGTATCACACTCACTAGGTGTAGTGAGTAGGTGTCAATCAGATCCTGAGGAGAAACGCTGGATAGCTGTGAAGAACATTCTTAAGTACTTGAGAAGCACTAAAGAAATGTTCTTAGTAATTGGTAACGGTGAACTCCATATGGAGTCCTTTACCGATTCGAGCTTCCAGAGTGAGAAGGTCGACTGTAAGACAGTCGCGGGTTTTGTCTTTACCCTCAATAGAGGGACGGTATGTTGGAAGAGTTCCAAGCTAGATACCGTGGCAAGCTCAACGATAAAGGGTGAATGCATCACTACTAACGATACTACTAAAGAGGTCGTCTGGATAAAAATGTTCATGAGATGAACTTGGTTCCTACCATTGTGGTGACAATAGAGCTGTGGCTTTGGCCTAGGAATCCCGGTCCTATCAGTGATCCAGACATATTCTTAGGCGGTATCACCTGATCAGGGAGATGGTTGATCTCCGGACGATCGAGATCAGGAGAGTTGATAGAAAGAAAGACACGACGAATCCACTCACTAGGCTAAAACCCCAGATACAGTTTGAGAGTTTTCGGGACGTTAGGTATGAGATACTACAATAACTGGCCTTAGTGCAAGTGGGAGATTATTAGTTTTATGTATGCCCTAGAGGTCATTGTTGTACATGATTGTATACTACAATAGATGCTTGGACATATATAGAGAGGACTTTCTTGCTCGACATGATAGTATGCTATCTGGTTGCTCTTTATCTTAACATGTAGACTGGTATAGTGATGATGTATTGCTCTCATATGTTGGTAAAGCTATTAGGATGTATACTTGACTACCAGAATTATGATGCAGATCATACTGGTGGGGCCAGGATAGTCCACAAGTACATCATTTAATTGTTCCTAGTCGAGAGCGTATCGAGACGGGGCATCGATATTCCAGAGCAGACTAGCGTATACGTTTCTTAACACATTTGATGGGCGATGGATGATCCCATATCCATTGGTGTTTGACATTAAAGATGGTATGCGGGTGCTCAGTGGAGATTAGGTACACTGAACAGGACTCGCTGAGAACTCCTAGATGGTATTATACTTAACGTCAAATAGCAGTTCTCTGGTGACACCGGTACAGGTTAGTCTGTAAACCCGAGATCGTCATAGAGTCTTGTGTGATTCCCACTGTGCTTTGATTTCCACCTTACTACGTTCAAGAGAGCGTGCAAAACGGTGGTTTTTGGGTACAGTTCCGAGTCACATAAAGGCAATGAGCGATAGGAGGGGATTCGTCTCTCCCGGTATTAGGGGTTGATGTTGCGCTGTGCTCGATTGGCCATAACAGGAAGCCCCTGGTCAGGGCTGATACGGAGATTTACTGGTAAGTGTTATCAGTAGTTTCTCGATCCGTTATGAGCCTCATATCGGCATGACTTATCAAGTTACTGGGGTCTGACGTTTACCACCCCTAGACTAGATATGCGACATATCAGACGAAGAGACCGGACTGCATGGTAGTGTTGCTATTGGATTCATAGGAATATGGACAAGCTTGCTTGTTGATCTTCTGATCGCTCAATATCCGGGTAGCCGTTACGTCCAACTAGTACCGCAGACGGCTTGTGGGTGACTGATATGATCTTCACCTACTGCCGGCGTATTGACGCGTCATTAGAGTTCTGCACAGAGGTTTCCTATCTTATGCGAAACGAAGTAGGGCACATATGTGATATGTGCGGGACCGAGATTAATACGTGTATGTGATACGGTATTCTAATCTCACGATATAGGTTATATGTGATATAACCGGATTGTTGAATCAAGTGTTGATTCAATGATATGTTATATGTATATATGATATGCATATAAATGATATTAGTCGGTTGTATGCAATACAACCGGGTTATTAAATCAAGTGTTGATTTAATAATTTAATGTGTAATTATATATTTGATATATTAATATACATTAACTAATATTAGCTCACTTAAGAAAATGTTTTCTCTTTATACATTTAATATATGTGTGATATATGTTAATGTATTTATTATGTCATACTAAATGATACATTGGACTTAGGTGCTCATACCTAACTAGAGATAATTTAGGTGTTTAAATATTAAGGGAAAAATCAAAATTAGATGAAAATTAATATGGCTAAGATGCTTATGGAAGCATAGAGAAGCTTTGACTAAACTCCGATAATTTTGTTTTACTCTAGATATTTATTAACCTAACAATTACCTTTAGCCATGGTTTAGTCTCTACATGAGTTATATGAGATATTTACTCACCCATGGTTCACACTTGGATCACTTGATCATTTTTCTTCATCTCCTCCATTTGCTCTCTAGTTTTGAGTGAAAAGAAAAAAAAGAGAAAAATTATTCTAAAGTGAGAAAAATTCTTACTTCATCAATCAACACTAGACTAGCCATTTAGTATAGGTTGTTTGCTTCACTAATCTCAATTAGTGAAGAGGTAGCTTGAGTTGGAGATTCTTCGACGTAAATCATTTTCGGCCTCGAAGATCCTTGAGCAAGTTCATTCATTTCACCTAGTGAAGCCAAAGGAGAGTCCGGGACACCACTACTTGCAGCAAAAGGGACTACTATACGGAGCTTTAGAAATGAAGGACCGGTCTACAAAGGTTGTATTCCTATTTCACTTAATGTAAAGTTGTTTACATGTTTTATTAATCCTAATTCTCTAGTTAGATCCATGGTTTAGGGTTTCTTAACACTCTAGATTTTTTTAAATTGCATGCTTAATGTCATAGAAAGCATAGTGAGGATGCTAAGGAACCCAGCAAGATAATCATTTAGTTTCTTTTATTTATAAATGAAATGAAATGAGTCGTGATAAAAAGAAGAGTGTGGAAGCTTATGCAAATTCTTACACTTGACTAATAGATAAAGATGAAGACTTATTCATCTTATCTATGTTTATTATGAGATTCTCATCCCATCCCTCTCTAGAGTATATCTTTGAGAAAAAGGGAGAAAATTGAGAGAAGAAAAAAAGAGGAGAAAAATTAGAGAGCTTAACTTCATCATCTATCATTATTTCTCTAGCAAATTAGTGACAGTTATCTTCACATATTTCTAATTGTGGAGTGAAATCTTGTGTTGGTGACATCTCAAGGTGGATCATTTTTTACAAGGGGGTCTATACTCAAGCTCGATCCCAGAATCTAAAAGCATAATCGAAGTCCAATGAGAGAAGGCGAACGTGTTACAAAGGTTGTAGCCACAAAACCTTTAGCCCGGCTCTTTCTCTCTTTGGTTTCAAGTTAGTTTCTTTGGAATAATTCTAGGGTTTACATGCTATAGGTCTCATAAATTTTTAAAATTCGATGCTTCCGCCTGCTTTAAAACTGTCACTTAAGTCTATAGCATGTTTACAGTGGTATCAGAGCTTACCCAAAGACTTTAACTTGTTTAAACCATACGATAAAGTAGTAATCGAAACTTAACCGGATAAGATTTTGCTAATGAGGTCACGGCTAGAACTGGTGACTAAAAAAATTTTAGAGTATCCTGGAGACCTCCTTACCTAGATGATTCACCAACTCCCTGGGGTCAGATCTTTAGACCTCCTTACCTATGTGTGTAGGGAGTCGATCCATTGAGGCCAGACCTAATTTCATAAAAGTAAAGGGCTTTTACTAAAAAGCCCTCTCATACTTCGCTAATTGCTTAAAAAATCCAACATATTTTATTTACTTAAAATGCACCATATACATTTAAGTAAACTAAACAGTCTCTTAATAAGCCAAAAAAGAATATTTTGGCATTTTCCATTACTCCGTTAGGAGACTAACGATGAATATTGGGTTAGGCTTTTAAAACCTCCCAACCACTCTTCTTCTCCCAAAATCCTTAAATTTTTTTCCCAAATTGGCTTTTAGGGTTAGGCTTTCAATCAAAGCTCTCTCAAGTTAATCATGGACACCAGCTCGCTTCCTCAACATTTTCTAGTAACTAACTTGTCGAGTGTCGTTGTCCCTTCAATTGCAAAATTCGAGTTAGTGGAAAATATCTTCAAAATGAGAGCAATTCTTTGGCTTTCTTAAATCCCAATTTCCAACTAAGAGAGAATGTAGATTATTTTTTTGTGGGAGGAAGACCTACGTAAATAACTAAAAGGTAAGAGAGCACCTCAAACTTCAACTCACTAACGGGACGTTAACTTTGGATGGAAAAATATCGAGGGTTTTCTGGTGCAATTTAAATGTATGGGTTTTTTTTAATTAAATATGAAGTATTGAAAAGTATTTGAGTAATTAGTGAAGTATAGAAAGGCTTATTAGTAAAAAGCCCTTTATAAAATAAGGCCAACTCAAACAACCAACTTGTCGTGTTTTTCATCGATTCGACTGGACATCATAATCTATATGTATATCGAATTTCACGGGATTTGGAAACCACTGACAACCATCAAGTGATCGCACTTTTCGATATTTTTCATATACTGAAAAGATGTTAATTTTCACAGGATTTAGAGACCTTTAAGACAACCATTGAGTGGACTAAAAATTAACATCTTTTCAGTACATGAAAAATACCGAAAAGTGCGATCATTTATGGTTGTCAAAGGTTTCCAAATCCTGTGAAATTTGATATATAACCTATTTAATGCATATAGATCATAATGTCCGGTCGATTCAGTGAAAAACATGTCAGGTTGGATGTTGAGTTGGGCTCATTTTATAAAATGAGGTCTGGCCTCAATGAATCATCTCCATATATATAGCACGGATCTGTTAGGATGGGTTCGCATTTTTTTAAATTCACGAACATTTTTGCGTGTGACGTCCTTTCAATGATCCGCTCCATTCAAGTGTGTGTAAGGAGGGGGAAAAGGGGTCGCCGCCTCATATCTTTTTTTGGCATACACACCTCGATTCAATGAAAACCTATAATTGTGGGTATACAAAAATTTCAGTGGAGGCAATTGCCCCTACTAGTCCTAAGCTGGATCTGCCCCTAGTAACAATTTTCCCTTTCTTTCTATCTACTTCTCTTTTATTTTGGGGATTTCTTCGTTGTCTTCTTTTACTGCTAGATCTTACATCTCTACCAACATATCGTCGCCTACCGACCCAATGTTACCACATGCCGGCTTCCGGCGCTGGGTTTTGTTGCCGCCTCCACCACCCATCAATCGATTGTTATTACTGTCGCACACAGACTGGTTGCCATCATCGCAGCGTCGTCATTGACTGGTCACTGCCACAGCATGGCAAGCCATCGCCTCCCCACAAATATGCATTTAGAAATCAAACGACTAGCATTTTGGACAGAAAAATAATTTTGTCAAAATTATTGTCATTTCATTTCTAAATCAATTCTAAAATTACCTAGGTCTAATATCCCCTAAAAGATAGCTTTGCCTTAACCCCTAATACATAAAGAAGATGGAAAAAACAAAGTGATGATTTGAATAACCAAGAGCCATACTACAAAATTAATTTCTTCCCTATCGAAATGTAGAAGTCAAAAAGTGATATTAATAGAGCATGTGCATACTATATAACAAAACATCAGATATTAAAGATGAAAATTGACTACTACTGAAAAGCCATGAAGCACATATACTTATAAATACTTCATGAATCATCCCCAATCACGTATCGGAGTCTGAAACTCTCAGAAAGTCCTGGATTCTTTCGAATTCGCTTGGACTTGTAAATGTCTCAATAACCTCCCTCGAATCGATACCTCTCCTCTTTCTTTGGGAAATTACGACTCCCATTAGTTATTTGTATAATTATACACTTATATGTATATCTTAATATATAGATATATTTATTTAATTAAAAGTTGATATAAAAACGTATCCCATATCCTATGCTTTTGGGAAATTGCGACCCCATGAATCCATATCATATCGTATTCCGTATCCTTATCCATATCTGACCCATGCTACATAGAAGGTACTGTGTCCCTAATGCTTACCATATGCCCTTTTCTGTTTGTTGAGCAAAGTAATTGCTCGATATAAATTTGGCAGGTGCCCATTAGCATCTATGTTTTGAGCCACACAAGAAATGGGTTTTCTTTAATCTGAAACCCAACCATGTCACGATTGGTATAGTTATGTGTAGATTGGCACTGCAGGTGGCCTACCAGTTTATTTCTGTTGGAAATTCTGAGAACAAGTTGTCAATAAATATCCAGCTAACAAAAATGATTGCCAAGAAGAGGGCCAGTGCCAATCATAAATAACCTACCAACTTCATTCAATTTCCCCTATACCCGAAGAAAGAATATTGGAGGTAAAAGAAAATACATATATTGTGAAAATTTAGGTTCGACTCTACACATTATTGAAAAGCACGCTCTTGGTGATGAACATAGAATTTCAAAATTGTACATCACAAATTCCATAATTTGAAATTACTCCATGAAGTTAGTATTAGTTATGAATGTGCAAGACATATTAAGAATGATGTTATGCAGTGTAAGTTGTTTGCAAGTAATAGGGTTTAGTCAATAAGTATAAATAAAGATATAAAAAGGTAGAAAAATGCCCAGAAGTTTTAATAACTACAAAATGGAAAGAAAGTATTATGAAACGGATATAGAACTTTCATTATTTTGTGGTCAGAAAGTTGAAGTGAATCCGAAAAATATGTGTATCGTAATGAGAACGTTGGCATGATGAGCGACGGTAGTCACAGTACTCTAGGATACGAAATGAGAGCATACGTAAAATTTTGATATAGCTCTCGAATATGACAAAATGAAATAAAATCAAGATGATTTGGACAAGTACAGACAAATAAAAGCAACAGAGGTCATAGACGATTCCATTAGGAATTTAGGATGAAAAAGCTATAAATCTATCTTCTATAGAAAGCTAGGTTTCGACCTCTAGCTAGAATTTCAAGCTAGGTTTCAAGCTCTTCTTTGTCCTCTAGTTAGAATTTCAAGCTTTTTTTTGTCCTCTAGAGGAAAACTGTGGAAAATCCCCTTAATTTTCTAGTAAATATTAAACTTTCAGTTTTTGCAGTTCAGCTTTGAATAACAATTCTTCCAACTTTCATTTCTCTAGAACTATTATAATTTAAGGAAGATACTCGCACAGATTAAGGGTTACTATTTTTTTAAATTTTCTAGTATTATCATCGATTTCATTGCACTGACTTGCTTCCTACTTCCAGTATTTGCCTGCCAATTTTTCTTTTGCTAACACTTTTTGTAATAGCTTATTGAATCTTTAGGTACTGATACTGCGATTAGAATAGTGAAATTGTGTTCATGATGCTTAATATTATAATTCTTCGCTACAATTCAGCCATGATATTCTTCAACTTCATGTTAGTGCTGCCAATATTGTGGAGATCATGAGCACATTTTCCTCGACATTTAATAAAATCCAAAGGAGGGCAAGAAATTAAACCAGAAGAGCAATATGCTCTGAAATTAAGTATTGTATCTAGCTTTCTGGCCGAAACAATCACAATGATGCATGTGCATGAACAAACAAAACTAAGATAAATAAAGTGTGCTTCTTTTGACAATTAAAAATGTAAGTCCTCGGGTTCTTACTTATAGAAGATCATCACACATGCCATCAAATATAACAGAAAAGCATTTGAAGTTCTTGGGGGCATTAGTCTATCCAGAAATTTAATACATACCTAACAATAGCTAGAGCTTCCTAGGAGAATGTTCAATTCTGCTTGATACATGAGTGCAAGCTGAAAAAAGAATTCACTGGGACTTCTCCACCAGCAAATAAACTTGACCTGCATGATAAACCCAAAGGCGCTAGTTTGTTTTGGATGAAAGCAGCAATAAATTTACAGTTCAGCAGGATGATTAATGAAAACGGACGACTTTTACCTTTCATATTATCCATCCCTCCCATTGCAGGTTAGAGATAAGATACAGTAATGGATGAATTATTGTTAACACTACAAAGTCCCCGCACTCAAAACCTTACAACTTAAAATTTTACAGTAAATCTCCTTTCAGGTAAGATTCCTCAAATTGTGTTTCCTTTATATTTAGTTTAATATGTATTTTCCGGAAAACAGGATCAGACATTTAAAAATTCAACATACTAGGAAACCATCTTTTTCTTTCACTTCTTTCCCGCCTTTCTTTCTCCTTGTAGTTATGTGAAAGTAAGCAATGATACTAGTTACAACAATTTCAACTTGAGTTATCCATGTTCTGCCTAAGAAATTGAAGATCCTTCATCTGCCGCTGTACAGCTTCTTTGGACAAAGTTTTTGGTTCTGGATAATTTGTTCTCTCCCCATCAGCTACCTGCTTTGACATGGCACTCACTATCCTCTCTATCTTAGATTTTCCAACCGTTGGGAAAACAGCATTTAACATGATATTAAGTAGCCTCACATCCTCCTCTTCTATAGGATCTCTACCAAAGCAACAAATGTATATGGCTTCAAGAGCTTTCTCCACTCGAACCTCCATGGGAATTTCTGGCATTGCTGCCTTCATCTTTGCTCGTTTCTGCATGGCAATAAGCTTTTAGCGCGTTTCTAATAAATACCATACAATTTACAAATTGCAAACAAATACATGAATTTAGTATATTTCAAATAAATATCACAAATCATTGTTTTTCAGTTTATTACACTGTTTTTCATGAAAAAAACGAAGAGTTAAAAATATTGTTATCAAATATGTTTTGCTAATCAGTATTTCTCCCAAACCAGATCATTGTCATACTGTCAAATGGGGTAGGCTACACAGTGCAACTCATTGTCAATAAAATTCAACAGAAGCATTTACCAAGAAATATGAAATAAAATAACAAAATATTTGCTCGACCCAAAGATACAGAATATATTATCAAGAGACCAAAGATAAAGTATACATCTGCAAGGCATTAGTGAATATTTTCTAGCACTGCACATTCACATGCAGATTTTATGATTGGAGGGCCACGTATAGAAGCTCTCACAACTTTAAACATTCAAGGGTTCTCATTGTACTACTTCATAATTAACTAAGAAAATAAATGTACTTTTAATCAGTAAAATAGCTAACAAAAATGTGTGTGTGTGTGGGGTGGGGGGGGGGGGACTTATATAAAAAAATATAAGATATAGAAAAGCGGTTGAAACAACTTTTACTAATGTCTTCATCAAAATGGTTCTTATAATGCTAATGGTAACATGGGGGTATGCTAGTCATCCTTCCCTGCAAAAAGGAAGAAAATAACGGGGCCCACAGCACATTGATTAATAGTGGGAACTGGAAAATGGGGAAGACTCAATTCGGATATATCCACCCATTGCATTGATGGTCATTTACATAACTATTAAAGCACACTACGTAATAAAATATTAACAATATTGTTTTTTGCATGCAGCATGTACACTTGAAATGTAAATATCAAGTTATCGTAAACACCATTATGAAGATAATTTCCATTAATTATCCTGTAGCCATTTTTCATTGTACATTATAATTGAGATGGATTGGACATGTGCAATGGAAGTCAATAAATGCTCTATTTCAAAGAAATGACAAAAATGTAGTTAATGGCAAAATGACCTAGGATAGACCTAAAAGAGCATATGATAAGATGTAGTCGAAAAAGATATGCTACTTGTCAATTTACTTAAGAGGGCCCTTATCAAAGTGAACTACAGGGCTAGTGGATGCAAAGTGAATTGACACAGCTGGCGAAAACTAGGCATTTAACGATCCGAAACAAATAATTGTGACAACATGTTATATTTTAAAAATTAGGCTTAATTCACTATTAAGTTTTGAGTTCAAATTCAGAAAATTGATGCTCATAAAAGTACTAGTTCAAAAGTGTGAATTAGATTAACCGCCTATCATAAAGACCAAGTTATTGTACGGATTTTAAGTGTAACAAATACACGTGCTATTTAAGTCAAGATAAGTATTCAATTATTGTAAATAATAGCCCGAATTCAAGGTCACCTATTTGAAGCCTGCAAACCAGTCTAAGATCTTGCAAAACTACGCTTCAATTGGTCACAATCTGGTGCTATTCGTAGTCTATTCTGATTCAGATTTAAATTACTTTATAAAGCCCAAAAGGAGCCTTGTTCTGGTGATTAATTGGAGGCATTACCAATGATCGAAGTCAAGTTATATTTAGAACCCAAACCTACGTCCAACCAACTACTTGTACCAAAGTGAGAATTTCTCTCACCCAAATCAACACATGAAGAAAAGGCGATGTCTTCGAAGGAGTCATCGTCATCTTCAAACATGGGAAAGTTGGCGGAAGCCTCTTGAGGAGGCGGTAACATTTGCGACCTCGCAGAGAGGCGGCGACAGTGGCGGCATTTCTCGAACACAATGAAGGCAGATCTCAATGAAGGAAAACAGGCAGTGACTGATATCACGACGACACGGTAATTTCTCTTCTATTCTTTTCTTCTACGGATTATTAGTTTTTTGTGGAGGTGGGACGGAAGATGATAATGTTGATGATGGACGGGGCAATTGGAGATCATCGTAGTGATCGAACTTCTCGGTCGCAGCCAATGGCCTCTAAACCATCAACAAATGATCTCATAGGTAAGAAAATAAATTTATTCATTCAAAGGTGATCTTCTCATTACAACCCAAGCCCTTTAAATATGCCTCCTTATAGAACTAAAGTAAAAAAAGTATGTAAATAAAAACTCTCACAATTCATACTTATTTATCTGAATGGATTGGTGAAATAGAGACATAACATCTATCGATGACTGCAGGGCAGCAAAAATAAACTCAAACAAAAAATGCCGTTTTTTTCCTTCAATTTTTATTGTAGTATGTTTAAAACCACGTACACTCCCTGGCTTGGAAAGATTCACCTCTAATTAACGAAAGAGGTAGTAATGCTTCAATACTTCCGGATAAAGTTTTTCAATCTCCTCAACTTGTAACCTGCTACAATATGAATTCGGTCCACCAGTTCATTGAACCAAGTAACGTGAATATCCACTGTCTGCAATAAAAACTATCTTATCATCAATGATCTCATGCATCTGATCTGTAGAATGTCTCGATGAGGAATATGCTGGTGGCGGCGGTGGCGGAATTGGTAGTCTAGCTCTATCGAATGTTGTGCCCAAAGGTGCGAGCTGTGTTAACTGTTAACTCTAAAAGGTTGGGAGATGCACGGGTGCATGAAATGAGGTCAAATCTTCTACAATGAATACCGGGTTGATGCCCGTGTCTCTCGGAATGTTAAGCTCATAAGCATACAACCGACGTTCCATACAAAATTATTAGGATCTATATAGCAGGTGTACAGCTATTTCACAATTTCTTCATTAAACCCTGGTGTTCTCCTTGTGAATGTCAGCTGCGAAGCTATTTTGCGTTGGATCTCAAAAAAGCAAACAATGCAAATGTTATGCAAAAGACTTCACTGACACCAGACCTAGAACATTATGGCATAAAGGCCAGGTTGATAGGTTTCCTAGGTCTATACCTAAAAAAATATATCAAACGAACTCATATCTCTCGACATATAACATTTGCTATATGCAAATTCAGCATTAGATAATGTGACATCCCAACTAAACTTGTGTTCATCGATGAGACGATGAAACATCACAATAGGTCTCCTAAGCTCATGTTAACTACTTCAGTTTGCCCCTCGAAACGTGGATGATATGCAGTGGAAAACTGAAGAGTCGTGTTGAATGTCTTCTAAAGGTTTCTCAAAAGTAACTTATAAACTGGACATCACGCCAAAGACAACGGTCTTGGGATAACCATGTAATCATACAATATCTTTACAAAATAGTACAACAATATGCTAAGCATCAAAAGTTTTGTTTAATGTTGATAATCCGATAAGCCCAAAAGTTTAAATAAACCATATAGAAAAGCAGACTAACTATTCAACCTAGACAGGCTATACAGTCAAAGTTCAACACTTTTTGTGCCTTCACTTGGTGATGAAAACAACCATAGAGAGAATGAGTCTAAAGGTTGAACCCCATTCACAATCTTCTAGCGTCTTAAGGGACGACAAGACAAGCTTGCGTGTCACCAACGGATCTAAAGTCCTTGCAATTTTCCACATATAAGGACATCTGGTATGATGTTTTGCCTATGAATGGGGCACATGTTTTGCTAAGTTGGCTATGGTTGTATGATATGGATCTCACTCATTATGGGAAGTTAATATTCAAACACGAGGGAAAGAAGATAATGTTGACCCCTTCAAAGCCTAAAGAGTCGAAAAAAAGGAACTTTGAAAGAGTGAAAAGACGAAAGTGAAAATGAGACTGTCGTAAAGAGTTCTGTACGCGATCATTGCGATTATTGACGACTCATTGAGACTCTACAACATCTATATGAGAGATCAGCTTTTCACTAACACTTCATTCAACTTATTTGGAAATTGCATGCAGGAGGGCTACAAGATACTCCAGGCGAGATAAAAACATTGCCATGATAGATGATGGGTTTTATTGGCCTGGTGTCTAGAGAGATATCGCTCATGTTTGTCTCACTACACGACTTGTCAATTAGCTAAGGGTAAAAACTAGAACAGATTATACATCACTTTACCTATTCTCGTGCTCCTTGGCAGAACCTTAGTATAGACTTCATGTTAGATCTTTCCCGCACTTTGAAGCATGATTCCATTTGTTAAAGAATATTATGGCGGATTCTATTTTCATAATTTAGATTATTAGATTCCTTTAAGAAAGAGATTTTGTATCTTAAATATTTGGTCAAATATCTAGATTAAGTTTTCCTATTTAGAAGATTTATATCTTATTTTGTATGGAATATTCCAACAACTATTCCTTGGTTATCTTGTATAAATATAATTTGTGATATCAATAAAACTATCAAGCTCTCATTTTCTATCACCATCTTTGTTGTAGTGGCACGTTTTATGAATATGGCACACTTTATTCCCTGCAACAAGATTTTATATGCTTCGCATATTGTTGGATTGTTTTATAAAGAGTTTTATGATTAAGTGGTCTTTCCAAGACCATTGTCTTCGACTGTGACATCAGGTTTCTGAGTTACTTTTGGAAGACCCTCTTAGAGAAACCCAACAAGACCTTTTGTAATGTTTGGTGGGTGATTACATGTCTAATTGGGATGTCACATTACCTATTAGCTGAATTTGCATATAACAGTTTAGTTAATAGTTAAACAAGTTTGAGTTTGTTTGAGATAGTTATTAGGTATAGACCTAAGAATCCTATTGACCTTGTCCTTATGTCATTAAGTTCTAAGTCTAGTACATCAGTATAGTCTTTTGCATAACATTTACATGATTTGCATATGAAGACCAGACATTAAAATAACTGGGAGCAATATATTATAAAATCGGCCGCCGACATTAAAAAGAGAGTATAGGATTTTAATGAAAGAGATAAGATGATAGTGAAAGTACGACCAGAGAGATTCCCCAAAGGAAATTATGACGAAACTAAACATAAAAATGAAGGAATAAACTTGCTTTATATGAGTCAATTTTGGTTGTCCCGTAGTCATTATTAGCTTCTATTTCATCTAAGTCAACAACCATTCTAGAAAATAAGTGAATTGTATAAATTTTAATTTTACCTCTAAAATCATTTGTTGATTGCTTAAAGGTCATAGGACGCGGCTCAAAAGTTAGATCAACAAATGATCCCTGATTTCTCTAATTTTCCCCTCCATCATCTATATAAGTCACTTCCACCAACACCCCAACTCCATTCCATCTAACACATTCAACCAACAATGAAGAACAAGAACGAGAGAAGAAATCCATTTCCTCCGTCGTTACCAAGATCCGCCATTGCTGAGATCCACTATCACCGTCTTAAAACCTCATGCCGCCACCATCAAGATTTGCCGCCTCCATTGTTGTCGTCTCGTAAAGCCGCTGTCTTTTTCTCCGCTTGAAGATGTGTGTTGTAGATCTGAACTGAGAAAAACTCTCTTGCGGGTCTCCTTTTAATTACGACAGGCTAGCTATTGGAATGGGCCAGAAACTGGTGTTGATCTAAAACATGGCTCAAGTTAATTTGGGTTGCAACATGGCCCATCAAATTACACTAGCTTTGATCTCATTGTGAACAAGGCTTGGGCCAATTTGAGCCTAATTTCGTACTTAATTGATTCGGCTCACTTAAGCATATGTGCATACTACACATCATATCCAAACGATTTAAAACAACCGTTCCAATCATAGCTTTGTACCTAAGCGCTAGGATTAGTCTAGACAAGGATTAGATCAATGTAAAATAAACAGAATAATCCGTAGAATATTCGGATCCGTTGACCAAACGAGTAAAAACTATAATATTCAGTCAAATATACGGTCAAACAGAATATTCGCCGCACAAACCGCATATTCGAATTGGCCTATTAGGTCCAAAACAAAAAAAACCACAACTAAAAAAATAAGGATGAGATCCACAACTTAATTTAAAAAAGTGGGACATGTCGTAAACAATCTCTTCTCATTTCTCTCTCCTCATTCTTCTTTCTCGAACCCACAATCTTTTAATTTAGGTCGAATGCCTTACCATTAGGCCACAGGTATATTAGATTTCTATTTTTTAAATATTTTTTTTGAATTTTTTATATGCAATGTTTATAAGAAAATATTCATGCCCGATGTGCAGTAACACTAGAAAAGATAAGGTGCGAAATGAGGATATTCGTACAAAAGTTGGTGTAGCACGTGTAGGAGAAGATGCGGGAAAACCGGCTAAGATGGTTTGGTCATGTGCGACGCAGACTTATGGAAGCACCGGTACGACGAATAAATACTCTCGATATGGGCAATGGCAAAAGGGCAAAAGGGAGACCGAATAAAATATGGATGGAGGTGATACAAAAAGATGTGGTTGCCAAAGGCCTCAATGAAAGTATATTGTTCGATAGGAGTGAGTGGAGACGGAGGATTCAAGTGCTGGACCCAGCGTGATTCTCATGTTGGTTCATGTAGCCTACCCCATATGCTTGGGATAAAAGGCTCAGTTGTTGTTGTAATGCCTGCATAATTCGAATACACATATTTAACGAATAAGCCGGATATTCTTTATTCGCCGGACAACCGAATAAACTCTGAATCCGTTCTTTACAATATTGGATTAGATTACGAAAAATCTGCCGGCCAACCGAACAAACTTCGAATCCGTTCTTTACAATATTGGATTAGATTACGAAAAATTTGCCGGCCAACCGAACAAATTCCGTATCCGTTCTTTACAATACTAATCATATGCACGTGTCACACACTGAAAAACTAATAGATATACGTCGTATGCACTCTTTCTTGGATCATTATCCATCATACAAGGGTATTCCAACTCTATTTATTCATGATAAAGTAAGACTTGTGGCTATTCCGACTCTATTTATTCATTGCTTGATTTGTGACAAAAACACATGATTTTTATTTTTTGTTGTTTTCTAATAAATGCATATAGAATTAATGTTTCAATACGAGAACTTTCATGTTTTTCATTACAAAACAATATGACAAGTGTGGTCACTAAATTCTAAAGGATTATAGTTGTTTTCAATCCCGCATATTAGGGTTAATTGAACTGTAAAAAGATCAGTTGCGAAAAATAATATTTTTGATCATCTATCAACTTTTATCACTAATAAAATAGTATATTGCAATCTATGCCAGCCCATTCAATCAAGACATGTTTCTTTTTTTTTTTGGCACTAATCAATACACGTTTATTAAAACTTGAAACGTTTTGTTTTTACCGACTCAATAACGACTTGAGTCGTTGATAAACTAATAGTATACTTGTTAGCTACCATGTCCTTCTCCAAAAGAGTTAAATTACTTTTAATTATTACGAATAGTCTGGGCTTAAAGGTGTATCTCATGGACTTTTATTATAATCGTCTGATATATGAATTATGTACAAAAATAAGATTGAAGCATTAAAATCTATAGTGTTTTCTTAGCTTACAATTTTTTGAATGCAGATGCAGTGACTTAATTTCAATTCTTAGCTTCTTTGTATTCTTTTTTGCTATATTCATCTTCTTTGTAATCTTTCTGTGAAAAAAAATTATTATAATTCTTTCGTCCATGTTTCCTTTAAAAGAATAATAGACATCAAAAATCATGTTAAAGATACAACATGGTTCAATTATTGTACAGTCTCTATTTAAAGATCAATAATTTTATAGCATACGCCAATATTTCTATCATACTTCAATTATATCCGAAATCTATAACAAAATATCAATATTAGATAAATAGGATGAGCCATAAAAGAAACACGCCGTCAAAAGATCTAAGCAACAAAAACATCAAAGAAAAAGCTACAACATTGACGATTATGAATAATTGAAGAATCAAATCATAGAATGAACAAAAAAGATCTCGAGGAATATACCATATGCTAAAAGTTGTTCAAATGATGAGGAAGAGCCGCGATAGCATTTCGATGAAGATAACCACAAAACAAATATAGTGTAAAATGCAATTCTACTTTCTTTGCTAGAATATATTTTGTTGTGAGAAGAAATGGAGAGAAGAAGGTATGTCATCATATAGAGAAGATTTGGAGGATGTGATTATTTGTAATTGTAATAATTGTAATAACATGAAAAGTTTAAGATTATAACTTAATCTTAATTTGTAATTAATCATCACAAAAGACCGTTTGTTTTCTAATTTGAAGGTTTTTGTCCAATTTATTGAAATAACCCTAAGAAATGCATTGATGACGCGTGTTCAATCTTGAATATGTACGGATTTAAAATATAATGATGGTGACCTCTTCAAATCCCAGTTATCATAATTTTCCAAAATTAAAACAAAAACTTGTGATAAATTTAATGAACTTATGAGTCTTTTATGTTATTCTTAACTCTTAATTTGTAATTAATCATCACAAAAGACCGTTTGTTTTCTAATTTGAAGGTTTTTGCCCAATGTATTGAAAGAACCCTAAGAAATTAGATTGAATTCTCTCTTTTAGGAACACTATTTTTATTTATTTATTATTATTATTGTTATTATTTAATTTCTAATGGGGTTGAATGTACCATAATAAATATAGTCCATTTTTTATCTCCACCATATATTATGTTAAATACATTCTAACTATATAACATATTAATTATAAATAGTATAAAGAAACAAACTAAGAAAAGTGAGTAAAAATATAAAAAGGGAGTACCAATCATGTCTCATTTTAACTTAGAATAGCACTTTAATTTAATACACTTTAGATTAAATAATAAAATATAAATTCCATATCTTTTTGTATTTTATTGTCTAATTATCAATAATTATTGCTTTCATTAATATAACTCTCTTTTCTAATTCCAATATTACAACCATGATAACATAATTAATACAAAAGAGTGAGACTTAAATAATTAAGAATGAACATATAAAAGGACTACAACATAATTTATTTCATATATTGAAGAAAACAAATGCAATTAAATATACATCAAAATAAAGATATACATGCTATATCCACTCTACTTTCACATTAAATTCACCCTTTTACGCAAATAGGCCTTTACAAGTATCAAAACACAATTTAAATTATGGAATGTATATATTAAAAAGGGCTAACCAAAGAATACCAAAACTTTAGCTCATTTTCACTTAGTAGAGTGCTATTGATATAGATAGATAGCTATATCCACTCTACTTTCAAATTAAAATCCACTATTTTACACAAATAGGCCTTTAATAGCATTACAATACAAAATTTAAATTACGGAATGTATATATCAAAAAGGGCACACTAAAAACTATCAAAACTTTTGCTCATTTTCACTTAGAGAATACTAAAGATAGATATAGATAGATAACTGTAAATTATATGACAAATGAATTATAAATAATAGAGATAATTAACAATAAACAATGGTAAACAAAGATGCATCATGTTAAATTTAATCTCTTCATATTTTATCCCTTTTTTGTAACCATCACTCATAATTCTTTCCACTATTACCACTCTACTTTTAACAAAATAATATCATAACTATACTCAATTTAATTATTACAAATGAATGGAAAATATAGTAATTGAGTGTGAAAATATAAAAGTGATTATCAAGACTACCAAAAATTAATTTTCATTTTCACTTAGTAGAGTACTTTAGATTGAATTAGATTGCGAAAACTCTAAGGTAAAATTTAATTTAGACTTTTAATTTAAATATTGAGTACTTATCTTGGCATGGACATATCATCTGTATTTGTTACAACGCAAAAACCATACAATAATTTGATTGTCATGACAACTTGTGCACATCAATTTACACTATCGAACTCGTCTCATACTTTTATGAACATCAACTTTCTGGATATAAATTCTAAACTTAACTGCAAATTAAACATAAGGTTTAAACATAATTTGTTGTCACAATTATTATCGTCAAAACTTTAGATGCATATTTATTGCTAGTTTTGCATTTTACTTTGCATCCACGACTCCTATAGTTCCATGGTGCGTCAGATTTGGTATCAAAACTAGTTTGGGTCATGCAAGCCCGACCATAAAGTTTTGGAAACTTTTTAACGAGCAAACTGGCTATTCAATCCGGATAACCTACTATGTGTGAGTTACGTTTATATACATTCACCAGGAAGTGATATTTTTAACCCAGAATGAATGATGAGAAACTAGGATACAACAATACAAAATTATAAGAAAAATCCTTAATTTCCATAATTTTTTATTTCACCAACCTTCTCGAATAAATGTGATCGGTATGCTAGTTTCTTATTTTACCTACCTTTTCGAATAAAATTTTGTGGACTTTCCACATCTCCAACTTCAAAAATTCAGCAACTAAATTTTTTATTGACTCAAAACTGAATCATAACTCCCATTTCAGTCAATCTGATATTTTTAGGCCTAAACTCGTATGTTTTAACCTACTTCAGCAACTAAGAATTGCAAGCCCGATTCAGATCAATCTCGATCAATTTTAACTTTTTTAGTAGTGATATAATTGTTTAACCTGAATTTGTGAGCCCTGAACAACAAATCAAATGAAGAACAGCTTGCAAAACCTCTGTTTCAGCCTTCGATCTAGTTAAAGCATAATTAAACTAATACAAGTCGACATAAATTGAAGGTACCCCGATGTAAAGCCGGTTTTATCTGGTTTTAAGTATGTGATATAATCAAAGTGGCCATTGATTGGGTTCGAGGAAAGATATCTTTCACTTCTAGAAATCTAGTCTACGATATTTAACTTTGAATGTTCAAAATATTATATTGTGGTCTCTACTAGATTGCTTGGTTGATTTACACTCTTGGGCTTTTCGATTATCAACATTAACTATTCAATTGTGATCGGTTTATTGATAGCTTATATTATTTAGGTTGTATCTCTGTCTTTCCTCCTAACACGCACCAAAAAAAAACTTTCATGTTTCTAAATAGGATAAATTGCACAAATGTACCCATCGTTTTTTTGCGATTGATACCATGAACTAATTTCATTACAAACAAGTACCATGAACTATCACCCTCGTTGCAACTAAATACTGTCGACTTTTCTTCCATCTACAAACGTTATATTGAACTGCCTCATCATTAATATTTCACTTGTTTTCCCCATTTTACCCTTATGTTTTCAGCCAACCCCTAAAATTTTGAGAGATGTAATGGTCCATTAAGGCACAAAAGTTAACGTCATATGGTAGCTATGTCAAAAAATTAGTTCATGATATTTATATCTAATTATTAAAGTTCATGGTATCAATCACAAAAACCATGAAAGTTGATGGATACATTTGTGCAATTTACCCTTCTAAATATCATTATCACCCCAAAGAATACGAGTTAACCATAACTCACCCCCAAAACAGCCATTATAAAAAAAACCTCTATAAGCTTCCACCATCTGATTTTTTTAACTTGAGTTGGGTTAGCTTAACTTGGGTTGCGGAATCATGAAATATAAAAATCTTAATTAGCTCATTTCTTTCTTATTCTCCTCTCAAGAAGTCCTCTTCAGTTTTTCCAAATTCACTTGATTCAATCCATCACACAGCACAAAACCTCTAATTTCTTTGCAAAGTTAAAGCTGAACTTCACCTTTGTGCCATTTTTGTTAAAAGATGAAAAATTCACTAGATGTTTCCAATGTTAGGGAGTATTTCATCTAAAAATTAACTAAAGGGAAAATTTTAGATAAATTCAAGGTTTAAGGGTGTTATATGAAATATAGAAGTTTTGGGTGGCATTTAGATGGCCAACATCCACGAGAAAAACATAAGAATCTATTCATTAATGATCAAAAATACCGGTACATTTTATATTCTCTCTCATCTCTTCACATTTCAACGCTCATACAAATATAAAAACTACTCTTGGTAAATCCCTCTACTTTCACCTGTGGATGACTATGCTTCGTCTCTTCATACAAACACAAAAACTACTCTTCTGGTACTCTACCTTCACCTGTGAATGACTATCCGTCATCTTTGCGTTCGTCTCTTCCTTTTCTTTCTCTTCCACGTGTTTGGCCATTTTTCTCTGATGAGACCTTTTTTTATTTATAGCACAAAATAATAGAATTCATACTCCAATTAAGATCTCATCAAATCTTCAAAACAAATCAATTCACAAATTTTCAAATAAATCTTCAAACAAATCTTCAAATATTTTTCCAACAAACTTTCCTAACATATGCCAGAACTTATCGACAGACGTCTGAAGCAAAAGTGCTCAGACGTCTGACCACGCTCTGTATTTCTGAATTCTTCTTCAGACATCTGAGAGACATCTCCATACGTCTGATCGCTCTCTGTAATTCTAGAATTTATACTTCAGATGTCCAAAGCACTATGGCTCAAACGTCTGATACACAAGATTGTTGAATACAAATCAATTTCATAACAATTTCCATCTTGACTTGTATTCAACAAGCCGTCTTCTATCTTCTCTTCAAAGCTTTACGGCCGCTTCTTTTCTTCAAAGCTCCACCTTGACCCGAACTTCCTCCATGCCATTTTATGTTTATCGCCGCAGTAAACAAGAACATTCTCCCTTAGATTTTTAAACCAACACTTTCGAAATTACAATCTTAGAAGATGGGGAGCGGACACAAACGTCGTCATCTACCAAAAACTTAGACCGTAGAATCGAAAATCCTTTGGTTTTCTACACTCTGATACCAATTGTTGGGGGTTTTCGCTAGGTATGGAAGGAAAACGAGCAAGAATAAAAACACGCAACACTAATATTTAATGTGGTTCAACCAACGGCCTACATCTACGGGGAAAACATTAGACTCTCTTCATTAATGATAAAAAATACCGGTACATTTTATATTCTCTCTCTTCTCTCTTCATGTCTCAACGCTCATACAAACACCAAAACTACTCTCGATAAATCCCTCCACCTTCACCCGTGGATGACTACCTTTCGTCTCTGCCTTCGTTTTTCATACACACAAATACTATTCTTCTGGTGCTCCACCTTCACCTGTGGATGACTACCCTTCGGCTCTTCCTCATCTTTCTCTTCTTCATGTTTGGTCATTTTTCTCTAATGAGACCCTTCTTTATTTATAGTACAAAATAATAGAATTCCTACTCCAATTAGGATCTCATCAAATTTTCAAATATCTCTTCACAAATCTTCAAATAAATTTTCAAACAAATCTTTCCAATAAATCTTCAAATATTTTCTCCAACAAACTTTCTTAAAATACACCCGAACTCGTCGATCGACGTCTGAAGCACAAGTGCTCAGGCGTCTGACCACGCTCAGGATTTCTGAATTCTTCTTCAAACATCTGAGAGACGTATCTTCAAACAAGTGACTGCTCTCTATAATTCTAGAATTTGTACTTCAGAGTCTGAAGTGCTATGGCTCAGACGTCTCAAGCACAAGATTGTTGAATACAAGTAAATTTCATAACTGTAAGTTTTGAGGGTGATTTATAAGGAAAACCCATATTATTTATTAATCAAATGTTGGATTTCTTCATTTGTGGTTTGCATATAGCATAGAACTTGCATACATGATTATGTGTTGCATCATCTAGCTTTCCTTGTTTAGGACTTGCATACACCATAGCATGCTTACCTTATCATATGTATATACACACAGGAAGCCATTTCTTTCCCGTCCTGCGTCATAAGGGCTTGTTGATGTTTTATCACGCATATCGCATTATGAATCTAAATTTGTATCAATTGCGTTGTAGCCATTTTTCATTGTACATATTTAGTTTCATGTATTTATATCGTATAAGGTGCTTTGAGTGGAGAAAAAACTTTCTTGTTTATGATAGAAAGTTCTGCTCGTCTGCATGAATACTATATACTTCATCAAATTGCATAAGCGATGTCAATATTCAGTAAGAAGACTCATTGTGGGCTAGCAGTGTGTGTATGGGGTGATGGGATTTAGTTGTAGATTGCAGACCAATAAACCACTCATGCGACAACATATCATAGAGGAAGACGGAATATGGAAACATTGCATAATCAGCATTTTGGCCAAAATCCCATTAATGAGATTGCCTGGAAATATGGTCTCAATAACACGTCATACATTTCACAAGATTCCAACGTCATGTTGCAGACCTACACCTTTTTCTCATCAAATTAACACTTTTCTAGTAATGATGTGGATTCAACCAAACAGGCCTAATGTTTATAATTAGTCAAATTTGTTGTTTTTAAATAGTATGATCCGGAAGGGTTTTAAACATGAGCAAAATGTATGTTGCCAAGATAAATCAATAGGGGCTCTAACCTCCTTTGCAGCAGTCATCATTGAAAGACAGCTCTCCTCTTCAAACTCAATATCATTGGAAATCCGAAGTCTAGCCACTGATTCCGATATCTCTTCAGACTTTAAGAGGCCAGCACCAACAGCAGCCAACCAACAGCATAAAAGAACATACAAGGGATCCCCTGCCTGCCCAAAAGAGGGTATAAGTTTACAAACTTAAACGATAACATTTTGTTGAAAATTCTTACTACCTATTATAGCAAATTCAAAATGCCTTTCCAGCCAAAAGGGCAATGATATCCATGAAAGCTTAAAAGCATGATCAACAATGTTTGACCTACAATTATGTACACTAAGTGTGCAGAAGCAAGCTTATATAGATGTACAAAATTTGATATAAAACGATGCGAGACAAATGTATTTGGTGGAATCAATCACCAACCACAGTAATAAAGAACGGTAATTTCCTTTGTAAGTTAGATTTGTGATGTGTGCTAGCCATCCATCATGTATTTTTGTTAAAAACAGAAGTTAAAACTTAAACTTAGAACTAAGTATGTACTTCATTTGTTTGTAATCTTTTAGATTTCTAACATTAGTCGCACTTTATATAGTCAAAAACGAAAATATCTTATCAGGAAAAGCTACCATTGTTGATGGAAGCTGTAAAATAACCACAATGAGCTTAAGTTGATAGGTCGGCCAAAATTATATATTAAACACACTTGGCACTTTTTCACATGGTCCAAAGGCCATGTGAAGATGCCTGACAAAAAGATGACTTGCTTGGAAAGGTTTGAAAAATTTTAAATTATAATTGTGAGAGTTAAGCTTGGGAATTCTAAGTGCTTGCTAATCAAATTTGATGCTGATTTCCGCTAAGCCCGCTTAAATTGTTTGATTGTGGGAAAACAATGTACATCAAGCACAATAAGTGAATAAAAATTTCGCAAGGAGCGAAGGACAAATCTATTATGTAGAGCAAACACTAATGTCCCGAGTATACATAGAAGAACAATGATATTCTATATACTATGTAGAAAAGACACCAGTACCGTTGTTCCACAATAACCTGGTCAAAATTTTATATGGCAGACACATGACACAGTGGAATAATCGAAACCTCAAGTATGAAAATGAATACAGGACACAAACACGACACAGATAAGGTAACAAGAACATTATAGAAACGTCTAACTAGTTGAGCATAACAATATATTAATATATAGTCAAATTTGTTTTGTTTTATGTGGATCTTGTTTGTTGTTCAGAGAGACGATGTTTTTATTGTGAATGGATAGTATTTTCATGTATACAAGCTATGAGTTTCAGGGGAGATAAGATTGGATTGGGGTTGATTTGGGTTTTGGAAATTAGTAGTAAGTGATGGATGTTGGGTGGACTGGGGAGATGAAGAGGGTTGAGAAGAGGATAGGGTACTGGCTTGTTGAAGGCATGGATGGGATGCTGCTATGCTTTGCTCAGATCTTTGGAGAAATTGAGGTGAAGATGGAGGGAATTGGTTGAGAGGTATTCGGGATTTTCTTCCTCCTTGACAACTATTTTCAAGTAGGATTTAACTTCATATGGATGGAAGCAACCATGGAGGCTATAATAGTTTAGTTTGAAGATTAGGCTGTGTTTTTTAGAAATACCAAGTTTTGGGTGTATTTTTTAGAAATAACAATGATTTGGGGATTGCCAAATCAAAATGATGTTAATAAAATATAGTATGCCAACATTTAATGTAGGTTTGAATATATTAGGTATATATAATTAATAGCCCAATATGTATTAGCTTACAATTATATTCTTTTCTTACTTTTCTTGGAAGAAAATACAATATTAAATTGATTTCCCTTTCCTTAAAATTGAATTTATTACTTGCCTGATAAATTAACATTGAACATAGTTAGAAATATAATTTTACATATGTAGTAATAAATATGCCAACATATTTTAATTAAATCTAATAAAAACACTTTATTTTCTATTTTCCTTTTACTTTACTAAGAACCAAACATATTTTTAAATTAAAACCAGGGATTTGCACGTACACTGTGTATATTACTAAATATATTCTGTAAGAAAATATAAGCATATAGTTTAAACATCTAAATAATGAGCCTATCAAATTGTTGTTTTCTACTTCTATCTTTTAGGAGTGTTGTGGGATGGGGTGGGGAGAGAGTGGTGAGGTAGACATTTTGAGGTTTAAGCATAAATTTTTTAAAAAAAATTGTCATATGCACTTTCAAACTTAAATGTATTTCATATTATTAAGAAAATAATGGTTAAAATAAAATAAATATGAAAATATTAAAAGGTTGTGTGTTGTCTATGGAGTCTTTTTTGGAGTGGAGAGAGAAAAGAGATTATAGGTGCATATGATGGGAAAAACTAGTATGATGTCTTACCTTTTTGGGAGTGATGAGAGAGAGAAAGATGAGAGAGATGAGGTGGACATCTTGAGGTTTAAGTATAAAATGAAAAAAATTATCATTTATTTGAATTTTCCTTCGAAAAGGAGGAGACACATGGACCCTCTTGTGTCCGGGTTATAATAGCAGCGACGCCATTGTAACAAAAACATTGCATCGAAAATATAACTTGTGATATGTAAAATAAATAGGGTTAAAATCTTCCCTCATAATGGAAGTAATGGTGGCTCTATTGTTCCATTTTCTTCTTCCTCTTTTCTACCTCAACCTCTTCCTCTATTGTGCCAAGGAGAAAGAAGATGGCGTTGACAGCATCACCGGACGTGGAATACGAGAGCCAGATAACTTTCTCTCCGCTTCAACATCTGCCCTTCTTTTTTCGCTTTTATCCAAGAAATAAATGGTATTTTATAAGTCGAATACGGCTGATACATATTGATATCTACTATATATTTCCAGTTTGAACCGCAATTGGTATATGTACAAGATTTTCAGATCGTGTCGATCCGAAACGGTTGAAATCTAGCCAAAACCCAAGGGTTACGGCCAATATCTCGTATCATGATTTAAATACTCTTGTATCATTGATCAATCCATAACCAACAGTTGTCGATCAGCCAATCCATGGTCACATCCAGCCATCAGAAAAACATAAAGCATCAATCTTGGGATGTGTGCTGCTAACACCTGCTAAATCTATTGTCTGCTAAGAATGAGTTCCCAAGAAGCCGATACACTTATAAATTATAGAAAATTTTGCAGCTAAGGATCATGTGATGGTGGGATGGTTGAGCGAAAGCCTTAAAACAACTTCAAAGTTGCAATAAACGAACCATGAATCTAGTTGAGTGAACCTTTTAAACCAGACTTTCATATTGACGTATTGCTAGCTCATTAAAACACAATTCAACCTTTTCTCGGTGTCCCTAACCAAAGTTGTCAAATCATTATATATATTGCGTATCGTTGCATATCATAAAACAAACTATAGGAAAAGAGGCATGCAATCCATAAATAAATAAATAAAAGAAATTGGAAACAAACCCGGCCACGTCGATCTTGGAACTCATAGAAAGCCCTAGAATCCGTAACGCCACACTTGTTTCCAACCCTCCGCCGGAACTCGGCGAAGTCGATGACGTCACCGCCGAGGCCGCCCTCGGCGCTGAGGATTCGGGCGACAAGCCCCAAAACGGGCAGAGACCCGATAACTTTGCTCGCTATGCTCCCAATCGAGTTAGGGTTTCTCTCAATGTACGCCTCGATCGAGTTAGGGCTTCTGACCCTAACCCTAGATGACGGCTGAGGAACGGGGAGGAGCAAGCGGTAGGGTTTCGATGGGAAGAGAGAAGATGAGAGGTGACGGTTGGGGTTAAGGTTTGAAGTGGCCGTTGCAGTTGCCGTTACCGTTAAAGCCCCCATTGGATACAGCGCTCGTATGTTAACGCTATCCTCTTTCAATTGAGGACGATAGGAATGGAGACTTGGTGGGGTGGGGGCATTTTGGGCTCCAAAGCATATGGGCCGTTACTATATGATTTAGTATTAGATCAGTTTCTTTAGGTTCAATTCCAAAAGGCCGGGGGGGGGGGACCATTTTGGGCTCCAAAGCATATGGGCCGTTACTATATGATTTAGTATTAGATCAGTTTCTTTAGGTTCAATTCCAATGAAAAAGGAGGGGCGGGGGGGGGAGGGGGGCGCAATTACCATATGATTTAGTATTAGATCAGTTTCTTTAGGTTCAATTCCAAAAAAAAAAAAAAAAAGAAAACCTATAATCTAAAAATAGGAGAAATCCAAATAGTTTCTAAATTACGAAAAACCCCGATTGCATGCAGTTTTGTGCTATTTATTGCTGATGTGGCACCTGATTTTTGGAGGGTTTTCGTAATTTTTGAAAGTTACTGTGGTGGTTTCTTGTGTATTTTTAAAGTTTTATGATAGTCCTTTTGTATATTTTGAAATTATTTGGGGTTTCTTGTATTTTCACTAAAACATTTGTGTTTTTTTGGAATTGAGCCGTTTCTTAAAGGGTAAATTTTCAAAGCCCCCGGCCCGCTTGGGAGTTGTCTAAATACCACTGTAATTTTTGAAATTGTTTGAAAGAGCCTGCCGTTCAAAATCTTTGTAAAAAAACCCCTATGTTTTATTTCATTTAGGCTTTATATTCTCTCAACTGCTTGGATATTTACAGGCGGCTGCTTAGATATTACAAACAACTGTGTAGATATTACAAGCAACAGTTTAGATATTACAAACAACTGTAACGGTGTAGATATTACAAGTAGCTGTATACATGGAGTTTTGATTGGGCCCAGAGGTTTTTTATTAAGAGAGAAAAGCCTAGAGGTTTTTACACAAGTTTGAACCAGACCGGGGGCTTTTTGATAATTTACTCTTTCTTTAAACATTCAAATGAATGAAGGGTTTTTTCCGTTAGTCCCCTTATACTTCAATATTTTTCTCTATCCCCCCATAGTTAATATTTACTTATTGTCACGTCCCGCTTTCCAAAATACGGAATACGGAGAGCAACGAAGGCCGGTCGTGTTACCTACGGTAAGGAAAGATCCTTCCATAGTCACATAAAGTCGGTCTAGCTAACCTATCAAAGATAATATCCAATAACAGAAGAGATAACACTGATAATCATGCTGCAATGAAACCACAAGGAATACTAAAAATAGGTCAACTAGATAATCGATGCAAATAAAGATCCAATACAATAGATTCGAAACAAGATTCGAAAAGAGATACATAAGTCATAATGTCCCATAAGGGCGCACATGCTAAATACTAACTGAAAAGAAAACAAACGTACGGTTACTAATTTTCGACAAAGTCCTGATAGCCTCTCCAATCCTGCTCAGCCTGAAAATCCGTCTCTAAACCTGAGATGAAAAATCTCAGGGATGTCAGAATATCCCAACAAGTACTCAACGTAAAGGGGTGTATATATAGTATGATAACATGAGTATATAAGTGAAATGAAGCCCGCGTGCGCATGTTTATAAATACATATGAATTTAATAATAATATAAAAAAACATATAAACAGGTCAAGTTATATCCTACTGGTCACTAAAAGGTAATTTATCCTATCGTAAGCTCGAGTGTGTGCGTCAACCTCTGCAGGAGTATTCCTAACCCAAGGGTAGGGCCCCAGGGGCTAGGAAACACGGGCCCAACTGTGGAATGAACAAGCGACCGATATAGCCTAGTACCAGCTTTGATAACATACGACCGATATAGCCCGGTATGAGCTATAATAACATGTGATTGATATAGCCCGGCATGAGCTGCCGGCATAGAACTCCTGAGATCCTATTGTACGAACACACACTCAAACTACCCCAACACCCCGTGTATTCGTATCCAATATGGTAATAACTAAATCACTAATTAAGAATGCTGCAAAGACTGGAACTTGTAATATCATGCTAATTATATAGAAATGAAACTTGTAAACAGTAGGTTGTGTCATGGCATATGGCTCAGCATCCTAATTAGAGGTCTCGTTCTTAAATAAAAGGACTAGAGTAATGAATAATCTTGGCATGGCAAATATGGTCATTATCAAGTAATAGTAATCGCATGTAAGGGGTGTACAAGCTTGTGAATAGTATAAGTCTCATATGTTTTCTATACCATTATGTTAACCAAAATAGATGTACTATTTATATTTTCTTGATCACAGACTGGCGAGTATGATATATATGTATTATTAAGGATAGATTAACAACTTTTGAACTTTATTTGTATTTCATCATATCTATTTCTATCACTTTACTGCATATAAGTTTATATAATAACGATATAAAATTTGAGAACTAACACAGTTTTAACAAACAGTGCAGATTAAAGATATATTTGAGAGATCGCCGAAGTTGCATCGACCGAAAAGAAAAGCAAAAATACTTGCCTTTGGTGACGGATAGAATACGACGAGCACGGAGATGTGAACACAACCCAAGTAAGGTCTTGGCTTAGATCTCGGCACTTGTGAGATCTCGGCCAGGGGAGGAGACGACAGTGATGCGACAACTTGGATCGACGGCGACAATGGGTGAACCGACGATGGCTGCGGTGGTCGAAGGTTGGTGACGAGGTCAGGTGCTGCGGTTCTGGAGTTTGAAGGAGACAATGACAGCAACACACTGACTGTGGCCTCGAGACGATGGCAATGAAGTCGGTTGCTGGGTTTGGGTTGTTGCAGCAATGATAGATCTTAGCGGGTGCGGGTGGAGGAAGGAGGCGCGGTGTAGCGGAGGTGATGGTGGTTGGGATCGGAGAAGGAGATGAGGGAGATGGTGCTTGGGTGATAGGGTCATCGAGAAGGATAAATTTGCCAGCGAGGGGAGATGGAAAGATGGCTGCGGTGGTGGTGGTGGTCGGGTGAGATACGAAGGTGCTCGGTTTGGAGGGGAAAGGAGATGATGGCGACGATGGTTAAAGGAGAAGGATGCGGTGACTACGAGGATGGAGACGGCGAGGATGGTGGCGATGAGGATGGTGGCGAGGCTTTAAAGTCGAGGAGATGAGAAATAGAGAGGAGAGAGAGAGAGAGACGTGTGTACTTGAGAGAGAGAGGAAAAATATAATTGTATATATATATATTAATTTGGAGAGAGAGAGAGAGAGATAGTTTAGAGATTTAATTGTATTTAGTTAATTATATGTGTGTGCGCGCGCGTGTGTGTTTAGAGATTTGACAGGGATTTTACTTATCCTCATACCAAAAGATATGCTACCATATATTTATAGTTTAACCAACAACAAAAATGTTAGGCAAAAATATATTTGCAAACTAAAATAAAATACCAATAGATTTGTTTAAAAAATTTATTATATTAAGAAGATAATATTGTTGATAAGATGAGAAAATTATATACTGTTTTGTTGCCACTGACTAATAACATATATCACTTAAAACTAAATATGATTATATCAAAATTATAACGAGAGAAATAAGCAACCGTGCCAATTTTAGAGTTAGGAGACCCGATCTCGACTCCTCGAGATGGTCTCCCACTGGACTCTAGAACCCGGTTACTTGTGTTCCCCGTCTTGGGTCTATCCTAATACGGAAAAGTAAATAATATACATCAACGGTGACATCATCCTCAACCCGGAAGCATCCCAATAAAAGAATATTACATACAATTTTTACATGAATGAAAATTGAAAACTCCCATCTCACATAAAAAAAAACCCGGCTATTCAATCACGACGATCCAATATAACATATCAGCAACACATAATATCACATATCATCAATGTAAATAAATATGTGTATCCTAAATTCCGTTGATATATAGCAATGAGATCGGAGATACACCACATATTACACTTACGGTCGCAGAAAAGAAATGAAAACAACAATATTTAGAATCCGCAAATACCTTAGACATCATAAACCCGGAATACCTCATATTCCGAATTTCATGACTAACTTATAAACCTTGCATTTTAGTCTCAAATTGAAAACTCTTTTTAATAAGTTGTCGGATAATTCAACAAGATTCCCGACTAAATGATCTCGTACAATATGTGATTGCAACGGAGTTTTGATCCGAATCAAAACTCCGTGGCAATTGATCAAATGAGACTAAACGGCTAGATTTACAATATACTAACCAGTTTTCACAAAACTAATTATTGTGGATTCCAAAAATTGTATCACATATCATCATAATCTATACGACGCTAAACATTTCGATCAATTTTCAAACACCCACAAATTCCAGAGACCTCAACAACTTGAGTCTCATCAAAAATACCCAGAGAGTGCAAAATTACAAAATGGAGCGGCACAAGAGAAAGGAGACCACAACTCTACAAAAGTGCGGCAGAACCGCGGCTAAACATGGGGTTAGGCCGCGGTTCCGTGGCCGTTTGAAAGAGTTGTGTGCTCAAATTTCTTGAGGATCTATTAAATAACCTGCATAATTTTCTACATATTTTTAATCACAAATATTTCAACTTTCAAAAAATTGACAGAAACTTTCTAAAAATCCGGCTTCGAAAACCGATCGAACACTTTAACGTCATAAAGACTTTCCCTAATGTTCTAGCTTGGTCCTGATACCATGAAAGTCTACCCTAGCACAACCATGAGGTCAAAACCGGCATCCAGCATGCAACTTTAAAAATTTGGGGTGCTAAACTGACTAACCTAGGATCAAACTAGATAATTAGAGTTGCTATGATGATATCAAACTAAAGTAGCTAAAGGAAAGATGGCTACAACCTTTGTAGACCGTGTCCTTCTCTTCTAAAGCTCTAGGTTGTAGTCCCTATGACTCCACTAGGCTCCACTTAAAGAATCAACAAGCTTCCTTAGATGACTTTAGTCCGAAGATGATCCATCCAAAACTGCACTAATCCAAGCTAGCTCTTCACTAAACTCTTTAGTGAAGGAAACACACTACATTTAATTGCTAATCAAGTGTAGGATGATGAAGTAGGGGTTTTGTTTGCTCACTAGGATTCTCACAAGCTCAAGAGTTCACAACTCATGTGAGGGATTGAGCTTGGAGGTGGAGATGAAGAAAATGGAGAGAGCTAGAGAGTGTGAAAGAAAATGAGCTCCTCAAAAATAACTCAAGTGAAGAATGGTTCATCAAATGAACTCACTTATTAAAGCATCAATATTTCCCAATATTAAAAATGGAACCATACTTCAATAGTAAGTCAAGAGTAATATAATAATCCATGAACTATGCTTCACAATCATACCTCAATTTCCACCTCAATTTTCCATTTTCTTAAAATAGAAAATCTAACCATGCTTCATTTAATATATATATATATATATATATATATATATATATATATATATATATATTATGAAGAAAATAATTAGTGAGATAATAATATTAGTTAATATATAATTATATCAAATATAATATATTTCAAATTATTAAATCAACACTTGATTTAATAATCCGGTTATATCACATATAACCGACTAATATCATTTATCTATATATCATATTATTAAATCAGCACTTGATTCAATAATCCGATCATATCACATATAACATAACCGATATCAAATAACCGCCAGATTAAAATACGGTATCATATACTCGTATTTAATCAGGGCCCCGCACATATCAACATATGTGCCCTAGTTCGTTTCGCTTGAACCAGGAAACTTCTATGTGGGACTATAAAGACTCGTCTATACACCAGCAGTAGGTGATGATCACATCAGTCACCCACAAGCCGTCAGCGGTGCTAGCTAGATGTAACGGCTACCCAGGTATTAAGCGAATAGAAGATCAACAAGCAAGCTTGTCCAAACTCTCATGAAGCCTATAAGTAACACTTACCGTAAAGTCCAGTCTCTTCATCTGATATGTCGCATATCGAGTCTGGGGGTAGAATCATTAGATCTTAATAACTTGATAAGTCATGTCGATGTGTGGCCTATAACGGTACGAGTAACTATTGATAACACTTACCAGTAAATCTCATCAACAGCCCTGACCAGAGACTTCCTATTATAGCCAATCGAGCATAGCGCAACATCAACTCCCTATACCGGGAGAGACGAAACCCCTCCTATCGCTCATTGCCTCCATGTGACTCGGGACTGTACCCAAAATCCACTGTTTGCACAACTCCTTTGAGCCATGGTAAGGAGAAAACCAAAGCTCAGTAGGAACCACACAAGACACTATGACAATCTCGGGTCTACAGACTAACCTGTACCAGTGTCACCAGAGAACTGCTATCTGACGTTAGATATAGTACCATCTAGGAGTTCTCGGCGATTCCTGTTCGGTATACCCATTCTCTAATGAGAACCTGTGTACAATCTTTGATGTCAAACACCAATGGCTATGGGATCAACCATCGCCCATTATAGGGTCAAGAAACGTACACACTAGTCTACTCTGAAATATCGATGCCCTATCTCGATACTCCCTCGACTAGAAACAGTTAAAGGATATGCTTGTAGACTACACAAGTCCCAGTAGTATGATCTGCATCATAATCCTGGTAGTCAAGCTAACATCCTAAGGGCTTTATCAACATGTATCAGAGAGACAGTATAATGATACTAAGTGTACATGTTAAGATAAAGAGTAACCAGATAGCATACCATCGTGTCGAGCAAGAAAGTCCTCTATATATATGTCCAAGCACCCACTATAATATACATCAATGTACAATAATGGCCTCTAAGGAATACATATTCCTAACAATCTTGAGGCGGTATCACCTGATCAGGGAGATCGTGGATCGCCGGGAGATCGAGGTACGGAGAGTAGACATGGAGAACAACACTACAGATCCACTCACAAAGGTCATCCCTTAGACGTAGTTCGAGAGGCTATTCGAGATGCCAGGTTTGCGATATGCCAATACATGGCCTTAGTGCAAGTGGGAGATTGTTAGTGATATATGCCCTAGAAGCCATTATTGTATAGTACTGGATTGTGTATTACATTTTGGAAGCTTGGGATATACATAGATATAATAACAGTCTTTCTCAATATGATAGTATGCTATCCGGTTTGATTCTATCTTAATATGTGTATATGCTTCTTTTAACATATAGCTAATACATGATAGAGACATTAGGATCTTTGCTTGACTACCAGCGTTGTGATGGCAGTCATACTAGTGGGGGCTGGATAGTCTATAAGCACATTCTTATTCTTGTCCCCAGTCATAGGATTATCGAGACAGGGCATTGATACTCTAGAGTAGACTAGTGTATATACTTCTTATCCCCGTCGGGGGAGGTGGCCTGTTCCGCAGCCATTGGTATACGGTACCAGAGATAATATACAGGTGCTCATTGGGTTATGAATTACACTGGACGGACTCGCTGGGAACTATTTGTTGGTATTATACCTATCGTCAGTTAGCAGTTCTCCGGTGACATGAGTACATGTTAGTTCGTTTACTTGACATCACTATTTGTCTCGAGTGTGTTTCCACTGTACTTAGATTACTACCCTACCACGGCTCAAATAAGTCGTGCAAACAGGTAATGGTTGGGTGCAGCTCCGAAGCACTTGGAGGCAGTAGGGGTTAGAAGGGATTCTTCTCTCCTGGTATTGAGAGTTGATATCGCGCTGTGTTCGGTTAGCCAATACACAAAGTCCCTAGTCAGAGCAAGTGAGATTTACTAGTAAGTACACCAGTAGTTTCTCATGGTGTATTGGGCTCTACACCGATATGACTTATTGCTTTATTAAGGGTCTGACGTTTACCACCCCCTAGGCCCGATATGCGATACTCTTAGACGAACAAACCGGATTGTACGGAGATTGTCACGGATAGGCTCAGTAGGGGTTCGGATGAGTTCGCTCGTCGACCTTCCTTTTCGACAGGTACCTGGGTAGCCGTTACGTACAACTAGTGCCACTGACGGACTTGTGGTTAAACCCACTGCCGGCATACTGTCGGGTCTTTAGAGTCTGACACAGAAGGTTTACCTAGTTTAGGCGAAACGATGTAGAGGACGTATGGTTTTACGTGCTGGGTTCCGATCTTATACGTGTACTAGCTGCACGGATGTTGTTCGGACGAATAAAACTAGTGGGCTTAAGATTACGCCGGATTCTAGTATTATATTATTGTATTATTTTTATCTCTTTATATTCATATTTTTTGCAGTACGAATACGGTGAGAGCATTCTTGTAAATTTTACAAGAGATACTTCTAGAAGAGGACACCTCATTTTGGTTTAATCTATTTTTGGAAAATAGATTAATGAGGTGGAAATGGAGATATTTGTGGCATGGGTGAAGCATGGCTAATTCCTTAGTTTATTAGTTTGGCCATACTATTCAAGCATGGCTAGAATTTTCTATCGAAAAAATTGCATGCTTGATTGTGAGAAAGAGAATGAGTCATTCTTCACTTGCCTTCATACTTGTTTATTCTATCTTTTTCATTCTTTCTCCATTTGCTCTCCTCCTTCTTCCTCGAACCCTAACCCTCACATGTGTTGTGAATCATAGGGTTCTATAAGATAAAATAGTCCAATTAACTCTCTTATCTTCTAAGCTATCTAGATTAGCGAATTAGGTACTTTAGTTACCTCGGTTTTAAGGTTGGAGCTTGAACCATAGACTTTCGGTGGATCGTCTTCGACACGAGGAGGCTGGCGACCGAGCTAGATCCGCACCTTCTAGGAGCTCAAGAAAAGAAGAAGAAGACCCGAAAGACTTGTATCTAGGAGGTATAAAACTCTATCATAGTAGTTTAGAACCTCCTTGTGTTTAGCTAGTTAAGGTTTTTGAAAAATCCTGGATGTTTAGTCGATGTTGCTTGTCATAAAAATCGTTTTTGTAAATTCCGCCTCCCCACAAACCATATAGGGTGTGTGATATCGACTTACATTAATTTCTATCACACCAAAAAAGAACGAAAATAAAATGTATGTGTATGCCATCCGCATTCGCTACGGGGCCCCGTCATGCACCATTAGGTTACTTAACTAACGGCAGAGCAAGGGAAGGGCTAGCACGGATGCAAAACATACACAACATCTACTAGTATATATATATATATAACCATTCGTCATAGGCATGATATAAGCAATATCACAGAAAACTAATAAGCAAAAAGGAATAGCGGATAATTTTAGAGCCCCGAGTTTCATTTGAGACATAAATGAAACTCGACGTTCCCGGTCGTGTGGATAGCCTGTGCAATGAAGAACCTACACCCCTACGAGCATGTCAAGTTACACGCCAATACCGGAAGTGAGGAAACCCCGATCAACAAAGGGAATGGGCCACCCAACACTTCACGGAATCCGGTAACTTGAGCACCCCGCCATGGGTCATCCTATACCCCTTACGAGTGCGGCGAATAACCCATCAATTCTAGAGTATGGCACCCCGGTCTCAACACCATGAGATGGGGCCCTGTTTCCATCTAGAACCCGGCTACTCGAGCACTCCTTCGCGGGGTAATCCTAGTACAGAAAAAGAGAAATATATACAACAGTGGCATCGACCTCAACCCGGCCGTGCCCAATAAAAGAATATACAAACGGGCGGAAACGGTAGTCCACATGTCGGATGCTTGCCCCACAATAATGAATATACAAATGAATCAATACTGTACTACAACCATTGCACTATAGGCTATCCACCATGACAAACTATCCATAATATCAATGCAACACAGAACATCAACGTGAATATCATGTTCTTAAACTCATTTGATTGTACATATAGCAATCAGTCGGATTATACCGCGCAATGATATTCACGGTCGCAGAAACAAATACACAGAAAAGAAAGAATTTAGAATTTAGATCGATTAAAACTTTTCGCATTTACCCCCCATGTGCAAACCAGTACACAAAAAAATCTGGGCAAAAACCAAATATACCAAAAATCAAATTTCCATGAACTTGAACCCCAGAAAAAATTTGGGGCGCCGTAGCCATAATTGGTCTACGGATCTGTGGCCAAATGACCAATTTTGTGATCAGGCGCTCAAAATTTGTGATCAGGCGCTCAAAATTTTTTCTTGGCTCTAATATCGCCTGCACATAATTTTAATATGACTTAAAATATTTTTTGAAAAACTTTAAAATTCGAACAACGAACAAGTTTTTGGAGATGCGATTCGGATAATTTTGTCGATCGAAATTCTAAATTAGTGCAAACTAGCTAGTTAAGGTTTATAGACCGGCTCTGATACTATGTAAGTCAAAGTTGCGTGCTCTACAAGGTTTGTAGAGAAGCGGAATTTCAAAAAAAATCTATTTGTAAGCATGCAATCAAGACTTTAACCCAAGGTCTACCACAAAACCCTAACTAGCAAGACTACATGGGTAATTATTCTACCGTGTTAGAATCTTATACCTATCGGGTTCGTGTCCTTCGGGTCTTGATACCTCTTCTTAAGCTCCTTTTGGGGTTCTCGGCGTAGTTTAGTTGCCAGTCTCCTGGATCCTAAATAATCCACTCAAAGGTCCTAGGTTCAAGCTTCAACTTTCAAAGGAAAGTAACTTAACTAGCTAGTTTGCTATTCTAGCTAGTCAAGAATGAGTGGAGAAGATTAGTGGTGAGTTTTCTATCTCAAGCCCCTTGTTTCTCAACTTATGAGAATGGTAGGGTTTGAGGAAGAGGAGAAGGCAAATGAGCAAGAGAAAATGGCAACTCAAGAGAAATGAGCTAAGAAAAAAATCTATCAACCATGAAGAATGGCTACATAAAGATAATATCAAGCATTTTTCTTTTATTTAAAACAAAGCCATACTTCAATAATGATTGTAATAAATGTCCAAACCATGCTTTATGCTATGCCTCTGATTGATGTGAAAAAGTATTTATAGTAGTAACCGCAATCAATAACGGTGTCGCGTGTAGCTAGACCGAGATGAGTACGGGTCATCCTCTGGGAAACGTTGAACCTTTTACTCTTACTTTAGATGTGTTGAAAAAGAGAGGAGGAAGAAATAAGATCGTAGAATGGTTGTAGGATCTAGATCTACGTTAAACACGGATACAAAATATAGATCTAGATTAACAACGGATGTAAGTTTATATAAGAAGAGGGCTTGTAGGGTTCATTAGGATTTAGTAGTTATGGATGATTAATTAAAAATTACTCTTTCTATCCTTTAATAGATTTAAAACTAGAACGACAGTGATGCGTGTAGATTAGGGTTTCTGGAGGGAAAAATGAATCCCACTTTTAACCCCTATCTCGACACGGAACTCCGTTCATATCTAGCCTTTACTAAAATAATCATTAATCTAATCTCTAATCGCGGTCGAGGTTAACAATGAATTAGTAGCGTGCCCGATTAGGATGTTAATGATTCTTTTGATAAAATTTATAAACTTTATAGGACGTAAAAAGAGTTTAAGTATTTTCATCATCTGTTAACCTACCCTAATCCTACGAACCCTAACAAGCGGAGAATTACTCGCGCATGTTGGGAGAAAAAGAGATGGAGAGAGAATGCATAATTAAACTACAAAGAAATAGAATAGGAAAAAGAGATACCTTTATTAATCAACAATATTCATTACACTTTGATTCCTTAGAAAATGATTACAAATACTAGTTTGCTTCTCGATCTCTTCTAAGGAGGTAGATGAACCGTTGATGATCAGCCTGGATGCGTGAGCCGTCTTGGACTTCGTGATCGCGTCGACTTGATTATTTTTCCAAGAGGCTCTCTGTTCTTATTTATAGTCACAGAGCCAGAACCCTCGTTTCCTAATATGGAAACTAGTTGTTAGGATCCTAACCACCACAATCCCATATCTCAACTCTTCAAATCCGCGGACGAACCGCGGCCATTGGATAGGTTTGGCAGTGGATCCGCCCCTTTTTGGTGAGATCATGGCCTCTAATTTTTGTAGCTTCATATCTGTAACACTTGGTAATCTTTTGAGTATCTAAACTTTGAAAATCTTTTCTACATTTCTACCAGAATTAGTTTCTTGAATATCTTTGGTAGATTTGATTTGCCAACTTTGATTTCCTTGATTTCATCCCTGAAAATTCTGCACAATAACTCAACAGACAATATTAGTAGAGTTTGTTTTATTGATATATTAACTTAACCATTAAGAATTGGTCAAAGGTATTAATAAGGTAAGCATATTTAAATGGGCCAAATGTTACATGGATATTATATGCTTACTTTTTCCTACAAAATGTTATTTATAATATATTAACACATGAAAATAGTATTTTTACAGATAAACCCTCATATGTATCATATATTATAATAAAAACCTTTTATTACATAGAAATAATAGGAAAAATGTCATATTAAATATGCAGTTTTATTAACTGAACAAATACCCCCAAACTTATGTTTGATCGTCCTGAGCAAACTAGTTTATTTAAGAGAAGGAGAAAAAGAAAGGAGAAAAATAAGCACATTTTCGTAGGCAAAAACGATTGCACTGAGCACGTGCAACAAGCCGTTAAACCTCTAGATTTCCCTAGTAGGAGGAGTGTTGTCTCCTGAGGGTTTTCAGCGGATTACACCCACAAAATCCTATAATAAAAGAGAGATGGTGAAATTTACATATAAAGATAAGAACCATAAAAGAAATACTTTGAAAATTTAGAGTTTCCAACTACACTAGATTTTCAGTTGTCATGAGCCCTATCTTAATAGTCATGAAAAGATATTAGAAATCACATCATCCCTCAATAAAACATCGTTTTTATTCTTCATTCCTATCTTTCATCCAAACATCGATCATATACCCCTACGTGTGTGAATAGAACATCCCTACACTCGGAGAATTCAATTCAAGCTATCATACTCTTGTCCATCTACCTCAGTACTTTTTAATTTGATGAATAATTAGATTTGCTCACACATTTTCATGCGACCGTTAATACTTCTTGAGGTACTAACCAACCGATTACTCATGTGCTTGCTGATTAGGTGATAGTATTTTCCTCGTCTTGCACCACCTAAGGCTTAGCAGTGACTCACAAACCAGTTGGTCTAAGGCACTAGGTGATGAAGCACCCTTGCTATATTTTTTTATTGCTGCCTTGGCGATACCAAAACCAGTGTTCATTTTTCTTTTCACCATTTTTATATTTTCTTCATTTATTATTTCCTTCATACTTTGGCTTTTAGACAAGAGCATTTCAAGGTATCCTCTACTATCCCGAGTTTCAAGACGTGTGTAAATGCATATAGTAGGGTATCAACATTCAAATGTTTGGCTTCCAGAATAGAAACTATTTTTCAGACTTATTTTTATTCTCAGATTAGTGACTTCCTTCATCTTACTAACCCTTGGGACAACAGCTCATAACTACTTATTACCAGTTCGTTTAAGAAAACTTCTAATTTTCTTGGTTTTCTAAAACTATTTCTATCTTTTGGATGTAATTTTTTTCACTTTCTACTTTTTTGTTATAAAAGAAAAAAATTTAAATTTTTTTTGAAAATGTTGTGCTTATGCAAAATATGATGCAAAGTGATGCGTAAATAAGCACAAACCTCCTCCAAACTTGTTTTCAACAGTGTCCTCACTGTTGCTATCTGCTGGATCACAAAAACCTGTAAGCTTGGGAGGACATTATTAATGGGGGCAAGAATATATGAAAGTGAAAATCCTCCCCCAAACTTATTTTTGGCTCACAAATTTGAGAACAAAAGTTATGTTCAAGAGCCAAAAATATACCCCACTCAAACATGGGTTAGACAATAGGAAGCATTTTTAGAGGGGGTGAGTCATTTGGTCAAAGTAAGACTTTACAAAGACCAAAAGTTAACACCAACCATTCAAAGATTTTATCAGTATAGCGTATAGGTCGATGGAAGAATGTGTTGTATCGAGTCAAGAAAAAATGGGGAAGGGATAAGAGGTGGTCTGGAAAGGGTTTGAATTTGAAATTAGAGAAAAGAAAGAATGAGGATGAATGTGAATGATTAGGAAGAAAGAATGGTGACGGTTCAACCTCTATAGGTGGAGATTGATCAATCACAAAATCCGTATTGTTTAAAAATTCAAGTTCGTCAGCAAAAAGTTCTTCAAAACTTTTATCAATGGTGTGATTGAATATTTTGCTGTCAAAGAGTTTTGTGCCAAAATTTATCCTACTTGATTCATCAAAAATCATTGAGGTAGAGGACTCGAAAAACTCATCTACCTCATTTTCAAAAATATCCAAATCAAGTTGAATTTCTGGTATTATTGAACTTGTATTAACAGATTGTGATTCATCAAAACTCACTGAAACTATAGGAACAGAAGAAGAACCGGAGAAAGTAGAAGGTGAAATGGGTAAACAAATTGGTGTATCGAGTGTTGCTGTACCAGATGTGGAAGATGGAGGCTGTATTTCTTCGGGTATACCTTTATCATCAACTTCAAGACGTATTTGGGGTTCGGGAAGAATTAAAGGCTCAAGATGATGACCACAAGGAAGTGAAAGGATCTGATGAATTGGTGGGACAAAATCATCCAAAATTTCGGGTTCATCAATCAATATATCCCTAACGTCAATCACCTCATTCAAGTGAAGGTTAGAATTCTTAAACACCTCATCAAAAGTATGGTTTTCAATCAGTTTTGGTTCAAGAGTGGAGGTGTAGAGATCATAAGGGTTGGGTATGGTTTCACTTGAAAAGGACCCTTCACAGTCGGGTAAATCAATCACTACAAAGTCACACAACTTATCAGACATTCTATTTGGTGTACTTAATGAATCTATGAAACTGGAGTTGTGGATTTCAGTTTGGAATGGGGAGGTTTGATTAGGAAGGGTATACAGTTCTGTCTCACTACCCAAATTCTCATTTTGTCCTATGCCCGAATCATATACTGAAAAATTTTGGGCAGGTTTGAAATTCTTTGTTTGCATCCACTCTGTTGTTTCCTTCCTAATTTGGTTCGACAATTCCAGAAATTTTTCTAATGTCTGCTCCAGACTAGTCTTTGGTTGATAAGGGGTTTCAGTATAAGATTGAAATTCCTGTGGATAATTAAAACTCCCAAATGACTGATTAGAACTGTCTAGAGAAGGTGGAAAAGTCGGATTGGATTGATAGGAATAGAATGGTTGCGAAAATTAGGTGGGAGTAGGATCAGTATTATGATAAGAAGAATATTGATATGGCTTGGTTGGTTGGTTATTTTCAATAGACATCTTATATGCCACAAACCGCCAATCAAACTCTTCTCTGGACAGTGGTGGTGATGGTTGATATTGGTCCGTGTTGAAACTTTGGCCTCTAGCCCTAGCTATATGCTCAGCAATGGACATTCTTCTAGGGGCTTCCTCACTCTGGGTATGAACTGAAACAGGTGTAGGATTAGGATACGGTTGATAAGACCTAGACTGAGGTGGCCAACTGTTTCTTCCAGCTTGTTCTACATGATCTCTTAAGGACATGGAAGAGCCGGATGGTATACCGAAGGGATTATGAAAACAAGAAATATCTGATTGTGGACAGCAAAGCTCGGTAAGTGTTCTTCTGTTTGGGTCACCCATTATAAGAAGAGAAGAGGGGGGAAGGGGTAAAAAGGGAAGAAAATAATTCGTTTGTTTTGAAAAAAGACAGATTTAGACAAATCATACAAAAATGCATAAACAACCCTAGAACTATGGTTACCTAGGTCCAGTCTCTAGACTGCTCCTAGACTTCCAAAGGACAAGCCGTAGGATCAATTCTCTACCGCCTCTTTACTACCCTTGTAGCCAGATAAGTGCCAGGTAAGTGGGAAGGAACCACAGTAGTGGGCCTAATTAAAAACCACTAGCCTTTGTCACACTTGCCTAGACACTACAAAAGTAATGCGGATAAGCGATAGATTACCCACGCCCTTCCTCTGTCCTTATTGAGTGCGACAGTCCTTAGAGTCTGGTCTAGATATTTTTTAATTAATGCAGGGTTGATGCGGATGCTCGGTTTGTAATTTGTGGGGCTTAGGAAGGGTGATGAAATCCCCACCTAATCTTGATTTGGTCTTTGCCCCTTAAAGTCCGTATTAAAATATGCAAAACAAAACCATTCACAAAACTTTTGCAAAAAGATTTTTGAGCGGCGCTATTTTGCAAAGAATCCTGCAAAAAATAGATTTTATTGGATTTGAGAGGAGAGAGAAAGATATAGAAAATATACCAGAGAAGTTTGCAGCCCTAAATCCCCTCTGCCGCCGCGCTTCCGCCGCCAAAAGAGCTCTTTTGCCGCGGTTCCGCCGCTGGGTGGAGGGATCATGTGGTGAAAGTTTGCTCTGTGGCCTCCTGTACTCCTCTGGATCTTGATGAATGTCTCTGTCTTCTGTTTCCTCAAGTCTGTGACTCCAGATTTCCTCGCAAAATTCACGCACAAATCGTTAAATATGCAATTTGCAGTTTTGCGTTAATTATGATATGTATCAAGTAAGAATTCAACACAAATAGTAAGAATAAAAAAATTACGCACGTATCTCCGGCAACGGCGCCATTTGATTGATGTGAAAAAGTGTGTGTAGTAGTAACCGCAATCAATAACGGTGTCGCGTATAGCTAGACCGAGATGAGTACGGGTCGTCCTCTGGGAAACGTTGAACCTTTTACTCTTACTTTAGATGTGTTGAAAAAGAGAGGAGAAAGAAATAAGATCGTAGAATGGTTGTAGGATCTAGATCTACGTTAAACACGGATGCAAAATATAGATCTAGATTAACTACGGATGTAAATTTATATAAGAAGAGGGCTTGTAGGGTTCATTAGGATTTAGTAGTTATGGATGATTAATTAAAAATTACTCTTTCTATCCTTTAATAGATTTAAAAATAGAACGACAGTGATGCGTGTAGATTAGGGTTTCTGGAGGGAAAAAGGAATCTCACTCTTAACCCCTATCTCGATACGGAACTCCGTTCATATCTGGCCTTTACCAAAACAATCATTAATCTAATCTCTAATCGCGGTCGAGGCTAACAATGAATCGGTAGCGTGCCCGATTAGGATGTTAATGATTCTTTTGATAAAGTTTATAAACTTTATAGGACGTAAAAAGAGTTTAAGTATTTTCATCATCCATTAACCTGCCCTAATCCTACGAACCCTAACAAGCGGAGAATTACTCGCGCATGTTGGGAGAAAAAGAGATGGAGAGAGAATGCATAATTAAACTACAAAGAAATAGAATAGGAAAAAGAGATACCTTTATTAATCAACAATATTCATTACACTTTGATTCCTTAGAAAATGATTACAAATACTAGTTTGCTTCTCGATCTCTTCTAAGGAGGTAGATGAACCGTTGATGATCAGCCTGGATGCGTGAGCCGTCTTGGACTTCGTGATCGCGTCGACTTGATGATTTTTCCAAGAGGCTCTCGATCATTATTTATAGTCACAGAGCCAGAACGCTCGTTTCCTAATATGGAAACTAGTTGTTAGGATCCTAACCACCACAATCCCATATCTCAACTCTTCAAATCCGCGGCGGAACCGCGGCCATTGGATAGGTTTGGCCACGGATCCGCCCCTTTTTAGTGAGATCATGGCCTCTAATTTTTGTAGCTTCATATCTGTAATAATTGGTAATCTTTTGAGTATCTAGACTTTGAAAATCTTTTCTACATTTCTACCAGAATTAGTTTCTTGAATATCTTTGGTAGATTTGATTTGCCAAGTTTGATTTCCTTGATTTCATCCCTGAAAATTCAGCACAATAACTCAACAAACAATATTAGTAGAGGTTGTTTTATTGAGATATTAACTTAACCATTAAAAATTTGTCAAAAGTATTAATAAGGTAAGCATATTTAAATGGGCCAAATGTTATATGGATATTATATGCTTATTTTTTCCTACAAAATGTTATTTATAATATATAAACACATGAAAATAGTATTTTTACAGATAAATCCTCATATGTATCATATATTATAATAAAAACCTTTTATTATATAGAAATAGTAGGAAAAATGTCATATTAAATATACAGTTTTATTAACTGAACAGCCTCCTTTACACCTCATTTTCTATTTATCAATAAATAGAAAAATACACATTATGAGGTGTCCCCTTCTAGAATGTATTTTGTATAAATACAAAATACTTTCCACCGTATATACATACCCGTATTCGTATCAAAATATGAATACCCAAGTGATAGAATAATACCGCTAAAAATAATACTAGCATTAAATCAATATTTGATTTAATGAACCGGCTTAATCCTAAGCTCGCTAGTATTAAAACCCGTCCGATTAAATTTCGCGCAACTGGTACACACAATCAATCGGAACCCTGCATTTATAAACATACGGCCTCCACATCATTTCGCCTGAACTAGAGAAACCTTCTGTGTAGGACTCTAAAGACTCGACAGTACGCTGGCAGTGGGTTTAACCATAAGCGCGTCAGCAGTTCTAGCTGTACGTAACGGCTACCCAGGTACCTGTCAAAAAGAAGGTCGACGAGCAAACTCATCTGAACCCATACTGAGCTTAACCGTGACAATATCTGTACAGTCCGGTCTCTTTATCCGAGAGTATCACATATCGGGTCTAGGAGCGGTTAACGTCAGACCCCTAGTAACCCTGATAAGTCGTGCTGGTGTGGCTCAAGACCATCCGAGAAATTACTGATCTAACTATCAGTAATTCTCAACCACCCTGGCCAGAGGCTTATGGCTTTGACTAACCAAACACAGTGCGACATCGACTCCCTATACCGGGAGAGACGAATCCCTAACAATCACTCACTGCCTCCATGTGGCTCAGGACTGTACCCAACTAAAACCTGTTTGCATGACTCCTTTAAGCCGTGGTATGGTAGAAATAAAAGCACAGTGGGAAATCACACGAGGCAAATGATGATCTTAGATCTACAGACTACCTGTACACATGCCACACGAGAATTGCCATCTCACGCTAAGTATAATACCATCCAGCAGTTCTCTGCGAGTCCTTCCAGTGTACCCATCCACAGTGAGCACTTGTATACATTCTTAGGTGAAACACACCAATGGCTGTGAGACTAACCATCGCTTCTCGTCGGGGTCTAGAAATGTATACACCAGTCTACTCTGGAATATCGATGCCCTGTCTCGATATTCCTACGACTGGGGACACTTTTAAAGATATGCGTATAGACTACATAGCCCTCACAAGTATGACCGCCATCACAACACTGGTAGTCAAGCACATCCTACGGGCTTTATCAACATGTATAAGTAGTATGTAGTAACAAATAAAACATACGTACATGTTAAAATAAAGTCAAACCAGATAGTATACTATCATTTCGAGTAAGATTGTCCTATATATACATATCCATAGTATCCATTACAAATAATAGCCTCTAGGGCACATATATATCCTGATATATACATATCCATAGTACCTATTACAAATAATGGCCTCTAGGGCATATATATCCTATAGGATCTAGTTTAATCTACGACTTCCTTCGCCGAAGATGATCCACCTTGAAAGCAACCCACCCAAGCTCCAACTCCACTAAAGAACACTTCTATGTGAAACTACAAGCTCTCACAAATTTCTAGTAAGTAAGACATAGAAGAAGATGTAGAAAAACTCTCTTTATCTCTGTCAAGTTCTTCATTATTATTCTCATCTCATGAGAGTGAAGAGGGGGAGTAGAATGAGAGGACCTTATCCCCTATCTCTCTATATACAATATAAAAGAAAGAGAGAGGGTGAGAAAATAATTAAATATCTTCTCTAGTAGTCCCCACTAGCCCACATGCCTCTACATGCATGCTTTCTACTAAATGACAAACAATAATATGTATCATATACATATTAATAAGTATGTATCATATACATATACAAGAGAGAAAGAGAATGTATCATATACACTATACTAGTTATAAGAGAGAAAGAAAGTGTATGTGTGTGTATCATATACACAATACTAGCAACCATATCTTATATGGATATTAAGTCAACACTTGTCTTTATAATCCGGCTTATAAATAAATAGACCAATATTATCAAACGTCCAATTAATTTACGTGTATCTGTACACATGTTTAATCCAACTCCCGTATGTATCGAATATACGGACAATACAAATCCACATCATCGTTTCACCTGAGCAAGCACTTTCTGCTTGGGACTCTAAAAACTTGACAATACGCTAGCAGTAGGTTAATATGATCATATCCGATTTAATCTGAAACAATTTCAGATCAATCCCCTAAAGACTACCCAGTTATCCGTCAAAAGGTAGGTCGATAAGCAAACTCATCCACACCCAATAAAGCCTATCAGTGATAATTATCGTACGGTCCAGTCTCTTTATCAAAGAGTGTTGCATAGCATGTCTGGGGGTGGAACTGTCAGATCCCTAATAACCATGTTGGCTATAGTGCCCTCAAGGCAATTATTGTGATTGTAAGCATGCGATTATGATAATTGAGGGAGGACCTATACGGGTGAAACGGTCTTACTCGAGATGATAGTATGGTATCTGGTTTGACTTTATCATCATGTACATGTCTTGCATGGTATTATGTATCTCTATTACATATGATAGAGATCATAGGATTCATGCTTGACTACCAGGGTTATGATGGCGATCATACTAGTGAGGCCTGGGTAGTCCATAAGCACAGCCTTAACTATTCCTAGTCGTGGGAGTATCGATACTGGTTATTGACATTCCAGAGTAGACTAGTGTATACGTTTCTTAATCCTGATGAAGGGCGATGGCCGGTCTCACAGCTATTGGTGTTAATCAGTCACCATAGATTATATACAGGTGCTCATTACGTTATGAGTTACACTGGACGGACTTGCCGGGAACATACTATATGGTATTATACCTATCGTCAGATAGCAGTTCTCCGGTGACATGAGTACAGAGTAGTCTATCGACCTGAGATCATCATTTCTCCAGTGTGAGTTCCCATTGTGCTTTGATTACTACCCTACCACGGCTCTACTGAGTCGTGTAAACAGGTTTTAGTTGGGTACAGTCCTGAGCCACAAGGAGGCAGTGAGTAGATCGTTGGGGATTCGTCTATCCCGGTATTGGGGGTAGATGCCATGTTGTGTTCGGTCGGCTATCACCATAAGTGTTTGGCCAGAGCGGATGAGATTTACTGATTGTAGATCAGTAATTTCTCGGTGGATGATGAGCTTGACACTGACATGATTTATCGGATTATTAGGGGTCTGACGTTTTCCACCCCTAGACCCGGTATTTAATACTCTTTGACGAACAGACTGGACTATACGGAGACTATAACTTATAGGCTCAGTAGGCATTTGGACGATCTTGCTTGTCGATCTTTCTTTCGCTCAATACTTGGGTAGCCATTACATACAGCTAGTGCCACTGACGTGCTTGTGATTAAACCCACTACCAGCGTATTGTCGAATTTTCAGAGTCCTACAAATATGTTTTCCATACTTTAGCGTTATGATGTAGATGTACGTATTGGATGCATACCAGGGTTCGATTTAAACTAGTGTATTTGGTACACTGACTGTAATCGGACTTTTGGATATATTAGCCAGTCTTTTGGAAAGACAGATATTAAAGCGAGTGTTGATTTAATATAATAATACATGTATTATACATATGTATTTGCTAGTATATAATCACTATTTATTTATGTCTCATTAATGTATTTTTAATATATAATGAAATTATATATATATATATATATATTTGTTAGTTTATGTTTTTCCTTTTTCCTTTTAATTCTATTTAAGTTAACTTGTTTCATGGGCATAGCACATCCTAGGCCACTCTTTATTTGTGAACAAGTGGAGGGGAGAGAAAATGGTGGACACTTGGAAATTATATGGTTGAGATTGGTTTTTAAATTGTGATAAAAACTAGTAATCATTTTCAAAATGGTTAAGGTTTTTATTCATGATTTTTTTCCTGTCTCTCCATTTCTATAGCCTCTTCTTCTTCCTCCTCTCCAAAATTAAAAAGAGAACATTAAAAAGGAAATGGAATTGGTGAGACTAAAATAGAGTGATCACTACATCCCTTGGTTGATTAGCTTAGCAAACTAATCAAGTTAGTTACTTCACAATTGCTTAGAGCTTGAGGTAAAGTTGGAGTTAGAGAAAGGTTTTCTCAAGTGGATCATCTATGGTGTAAGGAGGTCTTCACCAAACTTGTTCACTCATCCTAAGAGCCTAGCTAGAGTCCAATATAAATTGGAGAATATGAAGATACCGTAAAGATTGTATGATTCTAACTTTATGTTTGCAAGTTCAATTCTTTAGCCATTGTTCCTAGTTTTTAGACTTGAGCTCTCTAGATTTTTTAAAATCCTATTTGTGTTTGTTCTAAAATCCTAGTGGAGTGCCGAAGGTCTACCTATATGGTATCAGAGCCAAACTAAAGACTTGAACTTGTATTTTAAGTTGTGATTTTTGGAAATTTTTCTTTGGTTTGGATGTTTAGCTCTCTTGATTTTTTTAAAATATGGATTTCACTTGCGTTAAAAATTGTAATTTGGTGAGATTAACATCCTAACATAGTATAGGAGCTATTCTAAAGACCACAATTTGATTTAGTGACTTTAGAATTCATATATACCCAAACTTCTCGAAACAATTTTTTGTTTCTTGGCTGATTTTCGCAAAACAGCGACTATTTCGGACCAAAACTGGACTTTATTGCTTCAATTCGATACCGGGGGTTATCATTTCGGAATGAGGACTTCGTGGAGCATCAAGGACGACCCCAGGAACATTCGGGGACTTGATTTATGCAATAAAGTGAGGTTTTAGGTTGTCGGAGTGCACTCGATTTTTGTCGTTTGGAAAATTCGAGTGTTAGTTTCGCGGGTAATGAATTCTAAATTTCATGATTTTGGTTTCTTCTGCGACTGTGAGTATCATAACATTTGGAATAACTTCGTCTAATTACTATAGGTATTAATTAGACGGGGTTACGAAACTGATACTCGCATTGATATTCTATGATGGATGTTTGGATTGAAATAGTTGCAGTCGTCTTGATGAATAGCTGAGGGTTTTGAGGAATGAGAGTTTTTATATTCTTGATGTGTATTTATATTGCGGGGCGAGCGTCCAACTTGTGGACAGCCGTCACTGCAGATTGTATATTTATTCATTTGAGGGGCACTTCCTGTAACACCTTAAAAACGTGTTAGAATTAATTAAGCGATATAACATGGATTTTGACAAGCTTAATTAATAATTATTTTTTCCATATTTTATTTAATTAATTAATGTTTTATTTAATTATTTATGTACTTGTTATATTTATGCACACACATGTGCATGCTAATCTAGTTTTAAAAATATGCTAATTTAAGTTAAACATATATTTTTCTAGGCATGGCAGACTAACCATATTATTATGTTTCTTATTTATATTTTAAGTAAAATAAAAGGGTTTTTAAAAAGAAAAGAAAATAAGGGATGGGGGAGACAAAGGAGCATGGGGCATTTAATGAAGAGAGAGATGGGCATGGCTCTCATGAGCCATCCCTCTCCTCTCATTTCTCTCATCTCTCTCTCTCATTCTTCTTCCTTTCTTCTTCTTCTTCCACAAATTCTTCTCTTGAGAATTTCCACCATAAACCATGAATGCCTAATCATCACAAAACCTCACTAAACCCTCAATTAATCATGTTTAGCCTTTCTTGGGAGTCATGGAGCTTACATGGTTAGGGTTTCCTTCAAGTTTTGGTAAGGTAAGGATCTACACTCTCAAGTAGGCTTTAGTGAAGCTATCATGCTAACTTGTTTGGATAATCAAACCCGTAATCCTAACAAGTGTTATGCTTGATGATATTTAGACTTGAGTTTAGTTCTTGGGCTATGAGGTTCCTAGGTTAATTATGACCTAATCTAGATTAAAAAAAGTGTCTTAATAACCTAAATAGCCTTGTTAGAACACCAAGTTTCACTAAACTACCTCAATGTTTTGGTTTAGTGTTAAATATCGTATTTAGTTAAGTCTAGGGTTTCTGTTTGAATCTGCTATCAATTCAGAAACCTTTTTGAGAAGTTGCCAAACTGAGAGCTAGTCTTAGGGCTACAAACACAACCCTAAAACCTAAGCCTTTCCATTCATCTTCGAGCCGCAATTTTATTGCATCTAGCCGCAATTTGCGGCCCGTTTTGGGACGTTGGGTGTGCGGCACGAGTAAGAAAGTATTCACATTCCTTAGAGAGCGACGAAAAACGGGAGTCGGATGACTCACAGTCGGCGGTGAAGAGGTCCATTATGGTGCTTAAGTTTCTAATGAACCTCCGGTAAAATGTCTTTGTCGAGTGCTCTCTGGAACTATATTTAGGCCTTTGGTATGTGCAACGTTCTCTTATTATTTGTATAGGAAAATCTGGGACCGTTTTTCCATATTTTGGGCATTTTGTTAACGTGCGATACGGATTTTTCCGACTCTCGTTTATGTGTCTTGTGTGGTTAGCAGCCCATAGGGGTAGTCGTGGATGTTGCTGCACACGTTTAGCACGCTAAGATCACACATGATAGCATGTGGGAGTTGGTTCGTTCGTTTTGCGTATGTGTCCGTATTTTATCGGAGATTTATTTGCCTCACGTGTTATGGTTTTGTGCGATGCTAGGATCGTTTGCGTGGACATCGGACTCGAGTAGGAAAGGGAAGGAGTTGGTCAGATTCCAATAGCTCGAGACCGTTCCGGTGAGTAGATTTAATATCTAAGGGAGAATCGCATGTATGGCATTAAGCGCCGATGGCTAGATTCTAGTTACAAAACCTTATACTATGTGCTTATACATTTGTGATTGTACATGAGTATCATAGAGTGCATCCTATTACCTGTTATGTAATGATATATCCTCAGTAGGGCACTCCACCGTTAACAACGGTTCATGTCATACGAGCACTGATTTATATGCCCACACACACCGTTAGTAATTGCCATGATACGCACACTATAGAATTTGCCATGAATAACTACATTATATTACATTCTTAATTGCTAGTTATACTTTCGTTATTGTACTAGTACACATCATGTCAGCATCATACATGTATTGCTATAGTACCATATTCTCATATGATGTTTCATGAGATTTCGGTTTTCATGGATTTGGGAAATCGCAAAGTACATTTTCAAAATTTGGATTATTGAAAGATGTGGTTTCCCTTGATATGATATTTGATGTCTACCATGGGTTTTTTTTCTCGGTGATGAGTGATGCGTATACTCGATTCGAGGAGTAAGGAGGAATCGTCTGCGGGTACATGGTGGGCCCGGTACGATACCCCGGGACAAGAAGATCGTATAGAAATGCGTTGAGCCCGGCAGGAGAGCACAACCTACCGGTGATTGTATGGAAACTCGGCGAATATCCGGAGGATACCGACCGGAGTTATATGATGAGATGGATATGAGGGCTGATCAGAGTGATGGCGCATGAGATATTGGGATTTGAGTGTCGTTGATTGACACCGGTTTTATGATGATTTATCGATGGTACCGCTATTTTATTCCACATTCAGGACTTATTATGGATCCTCTATTCATATAGTTGTTGCACCCTGATGTTGTACCTTACTCATGATTATGCTGCATTCACACTGTTATACATATGCCATCATAACCTCATACTTAGGATTGTTGCTTTTTTGTCATGCTTGCGATCATCACGCATGATTTTATTTACTACTCATGAGCTGGCAACTTACCCCCATTGTGCCACAGTGTCTTGCAGGGCCGATCCTCAGTGTAGTCACGGCGGGGCACTTTACTTCTTCTAGTTTTGCGGCTACCGCTAATTTTGGGCGTGATATATTTTGTAGGTGGGTTGCGAGTATTCATGTGCTTTCTACTTATACTCTTATCCTTGTATTTAGTATACTCCATCTACCACATGTATGAATTGACTTAAAGACGAGACTGAGAGCTTGATATTTTTATTATATATGACTCTGGGTGTCGTGCTCGTGTGAGCCGACTTTTGTGCTATGTTGCAAATGTTGTTTGTTTTCTTACTCGCTTATTTCTTCGCCTATGGCGTTGTATATCTGTTGTGGTTGTGTTCCGCCTTTAGGCGTGAAATTACTCCCAAAAAGGGGATGTTTTTATATATTATGTTTTGTATCCGTTTTGGATCAGTTTTTACAACAGAAATGTTGCCGAAATTTTTAGTAACAACTTGAGATTTAAAAAGGTTGATATTTTAAAACAAATGTTTTACCACTCTACTTTTTTTCACGGTTTAGATTCTGAGTTTCGGCTTACTTGAATTACGTTACGCTTTTATACGTTGCGTGATTTAAGTACCGGTCGCATTCTTAAATTGGGCGGTGACACTTCCGGGCTGAGATTGTGTCGCCTATGTATTATATTTGCTTCATCTCTTGTACTTAGGATAGACCGAGGGGGAATGCTCAAGTAGCCGAGTTCTAGAATCCAACGGGTATCCATCTAAAGGCGTCGAGATCGGATCACCTAATTCTAGAATTGGCGGTACTACTTGTCGCACTCGTAGAGGTCTAAGAGCTAGGGTTCTGTCTATTCACACGACCGTGTAATCCGTGTTTTATTCATGGTTAAATGAAACACGGAATTCCTAATATATCTTCTATTTCATTGTGTGTGCTTCTACTACTGTGTTTGTGTTATTGCTTTCATGCCTGAGACGAATGCCTATATATATACTTATATATTAGATGTTGTATATGTTCTGCATCCGCGCTAGCCCTGCCCCCGCCCTATCGTAAGTTAAGTAACCTTACGGTAAAGACCTGGGGCTCTATGGTGAATGCGGATGGTATAAACGTATATTATATTTTCGTTTCTTCTGGTCTAATAGGCTTAACTTATGGGACTGCATTAATCCTAATTAATGTAAAGAAAGAAAACCTAAAATGATGTTGTTGGAATCAATTTTTGAAAACTTTAGGCGTTTCCTTTTGCTTTGCATAGAGGTATTCAGTCAGAAATATCTCATGCGTCACTCGATGAGGTAAAATCCTTATTCCCTTCACGGGGAAATCTCTTTTAAGAAAAAGTTTACGTGGCTATAAACTACTCTGTTTTCTTAGAGAACACTCATTTTAAAAGCGGAGTCTAAACCACTCCTTTTCAAAACTACTCGGTTCCTTCAATAAGATCAAGTTCATTACGTTAAAGGTTTTCGCTAAAACCAGTCGTAGTTCTCTGTCATTTCTTACGGGTAGTGCTTAGTATTTGTTCTACGTTTGTTGACTCCATCAAAGAGTAGTGTGTGGTAGCTCTGTAGTATTTATTTGTAGCATTGGATGTGATTGGTTAGGACAGTCGTACGTCCTTGTTGACCAAGTTAAGGGCTCATATGGATGGGTTTAATGCAATCAAGATAATGACGGGTTGAACTTGACTAAGATCCTTTGATTTGTTGACTCGGTCAAGATCACTAGGGTCCTAGGGGCAAAAGCCATATCGGGAGTTTCAAATATATGGGAAACTTGCCAAGTATGCGCATACCTTTTAGAGTGTGGTGATTTTGGTCGGCTTCCGTCAAGATTACCACGCGATGATAATTGGGTTTCGATTCCCACTGATGAGTTAGCAGTACTTTTTGGGTTATCCCGACTAGTTCTCCTTTTAGGGTTTGAAAGAGAATTCGAGAAAACAGTGGGAGCCATCTTGATTAGATAAATTAATTAACCAATCTAATCTTGTTAGAGTGCACACTAAGTGTTTCTTCTCTCTCTCTCTCTGGCAGTGACTATGACCCGCCTTAAACTAAAACTCATAACCAATTTAAACCAAACTTTTACCATTCGACTTTGGGTCGTCATGGTTCACAATAAAGTCGCATATATCCCTGCCACTTCTACTTCCCCTTTGCATTTTCCCAGAACATACCGTATCACTATGAAGATCCAATTTATTTGGATAAAACCATCTCGTATAGTTATATATGAACTCGAACAAAGTTGTTTCAGTTCGAGGATGGCCACCGGTTCTGAAGAAATTGAGTTGTATAATTCTAATGCCCCCCCTCCTTCACCTTCTCTAAAGTTGCGAGCTCCTTTTATTAGGAAGTACACCAGTCACGCTTGTTGGATAATCTTCTTCCAAACCTTAGGCAGGTGCCGAAAGGTAAGGAAGGAAGAAAATCAACTAGCCTAAGTATGGGATACAGAAGGTAAGTTGTGGAGACATATAAAGGGGTTGAAATGAGGACAAAGAAAATTGCGACGGCTGTCATAAGTCTGTTTTGGAAGAGACATTACTAGGAATACCCAGCCACCCCCTCGAAACATTACCATGTTTCAGTTTACCTGCGCAGTTGTAATTGAAAATCGTTTCTCATTTATTCTAACTTCAGAATATGTATTTACCGGTTTATGATCTCACATCTACAAGACATAATAGATGTTTATAAGGAGTTGAGTATTGGGAATTAGGTGATTAAATCCTCAATGTCACAATTCGTTGTAATTGGTGATATTGGGGAAATCACCTGTTTTTTTTTTGCATATTGGCAAATATTTGGTTTTGAACAGCCGTTATTATGTACCATTTTTAAAATGAAATATTTGTACCTTTATTTTATAAATTGAGATATGAATTTTGAAGATATGTCTTAGAAATTTACCTTTATCAGTTGAGAATAAGACAAGGTACATCGAATAACAGCATAGACGTTCTTGACCAAAATACAGTTTTCAACTAACAACGCACAGAGTATGAGTTAGTAAACTCTTAGGACTTATACAAAATAATGTATGTTGTCCAGTGTCCATTTGGATAAGGGGTTGGTACTCGTACTATATTCCGTTTACTTATGACTTTTCTGGTTCTAAACATGTATTTTGTTGAAATGCAAAGTCCAAATATTTTGAGAATTTCGTAAGTATAAGAATAAAGTAGAGAACCATGTGCCGGAAGTATCAGGATTGTTCGAGGTGATCGAAAATATAGATACTTATGCTAGGTATTCTATCATAGTAATTTTGAGAATTAGATTCTCTCTCAGATTACTTATTGTTTCCCCCAATCAGAACAAAGCTCTGTTGAAATTCAAAATTCAAATTTTGAAATAACGCTTCAAATCCCGGGCGCAACGCACCACGTGTCATGCGCAGACGCATCAGCGCAGCGCCCAAGAAGGCGCGCCCAATCAGAGCAAAGCTCTATTTTAAGCAAAATTAAAGGAAGCAACGCTTCAGTTGCGCAAGCACTGCGCTGCGCGACACGTGTCAGCGCAGATGCGCTAGCGCAGTTGCGCTGCGCGACACGTGTCAGCGCAGATGCGCTGCGCGACACGTGTCAGCGCAGATGCGCTGCGCGACACGTGTCAGCGCAGATGCGCTAGCGCAGACGTGTCAGCGCAGATACGCTAGCGTAGTTGCGCTGCTCTGTGCGCTGCGCGACACGTGTCACGCGCTGGGGCATTTACGCCAAACAGAATAAAGATTTTAAATAAATGTTTCTGTTCTTGTTAAAACAAGAAGATTTTCTTCTGTAAAACAGAAGCCCTTGGATCAAAGATCCAACGGTGGGGAAAATTCCCCAAATCACTCAAAAAAAGATCTCTTTAACAAATTTAACTAATTTATGGGCACTATAAAAAGGATCCTAGGCCTCAGTTCAAAGGCATCAACATTTTCTAAAAAAAAAAGAAGGAAACGAGAACTCTGAAGAATTCCTCAAGAACAAAAAGGTAAAAACCTTTAGAAAAAAGAGAAAGTTCTCTCATGAACAGATCATAGATCTAAAAACAAGATCAATGATCTTTAATAAAAAATTAATAATAATAAAATAGTGCTTTGCACTTTTATGAACCTTTGTTTCTTTGAGATAAGAAAAACAAGAAAAACTTATCTTTTCTTTGATCTAAATTAGATCAAGAAATCAAATAGTGCTTTACACTTCTGTTCTTGAATCTAAAAGATTCTTAGTGCTTTGCACTTCCAAACTGCGCTGTTGCGCTCTTGGGAGAGCGCCACGTGTCAGCTACAGAACAACTTGCGCTACGCGCTCTTGAAATAGAGCTCTGCTCTCTGGAATTGGCGCAACTCACCAGAGTGCGCCACGTGTCAGCAGCGCAACAGCGCAGCGCACTGCGCTGTTGCGCTTGCGCTCACCAGAGCATGACACGTGTCCTCACCACAAGCGCTTGCGCTCAGTGATTGGCGCAAAGCGCCTGACAAATGCAATGCATTTCTTTTACTGAAGGGCCAGGCCCAAATCAGAGGGGTCTAGTAGGCCAAATTAAATTGCAATACAATGAAAAGAGGCCAAGCCCTAGCACAAGCCTATTAGGCCAAAAACAAATAAAAATGTTGAACATTTTCAACTGGACTTAGCCCAATTCTGGCCGTAAGTCCTTAAATTAAATTGAACTGAGCACAAATGCTCTCTCAAATCAATTTACCTCCGGTTCGAGGGTACATCTCTGAACTCCTCTGACACTCATCGTTGTAATTCTTCAATGACGTCAGAGAGGTGACGGGTCCCGACGACCACACATCGATACGGACTGCGGGGTCCTTAAACTCGTGGACCGAAATGTCCTTAAACTAACATTGGACCGAAACGTCCTTAAACTATTGATGGACCACTACGTCCTTAAACTGGCGATGGACCGAAACGTCCTTAAACTAATGTTGGACCGAAACGTCCTTCAACTAATAGCGGACCACCACGTCCCTAAACAGGAATATAGACCACCACGTCCCTAAACTGGAATACGGACCACCACGTCCCTAAACTGGAATGCGGTCCACCACGTCCCTAAACTGGAATATGGACCGCAATGTCCCTAAACTACCTATGGACCACTACGTCCTTAAACTGGAACAATAGAGCCTCCAAATACTCTTTTGCCGGATCTAAACGATCCCGTTTAAGTTGATCTTAGCCCCCAAACACGGCTAACATATCCTTAAACATTCAAACGGACTATAAAATTCCAAATCAACCTTGGTTCAAGGGTACATCTCTGAACTCCTCTGACATCTGCCGTTGTAATCCTTCAACGACGTTAGAGAGGTGACGAGTCCCGACGGCCATATATTAAATGGATCACCACGTTAAGTTGATCTTAGTCTCAAATCAGACTAACGTATTCTTGACGAACGTTTAAGTTGATCTTAGCCTCAATACGGCTAACGTATCCTTAAACTAAAAACACCAAACCCAAATCTAAGTAAATACGGATTTGGACTAATCCACGTCCTACGGGCGACGACATTACTCAGTCTCCGTATACAATCCACGGGCAACCACAAACAAAACAAACACACACGACACGAAGTGAACTTCTGGAGAAGGAGAAAGTTGCTACCGCGATGCGGTAGCGTAATTAACTGCAGGGGCTTACGCCTGTAGGGAAGAGTGTCCCCACAATCAAAAACCCCTCAAGCGAGGGGGAATCTGATGAAGTCTGCTATATCGGCCGCATCCGTCTAAACCTCCGATACACAGTGCCATAAATCAACTTGGCATCTTCGGAGAGGTGGACGGATAAAACCAAATAGCATCTGGCTCGAATCTCAGCGTCAGGACATCGCAGTCTTGTGCGCCGTCATTCGGAGGGGAACAAATTCTGGCACGCCCGGTGGGACCTTTTCCTCTTTCCACTCCACACTTCGTGTGTCGTCTTCGCGAACCAATCGCGGTTTGTTAACGGTTGCCTTTGGATTTCAAGTTACTAAGATTTGGTCTTTTGCCTGGCGCAGAACTCAAGATTCAATGGCATTTAACTGCACCAACTGCTCGAAATGCTACTGCAACGGACGCTCCACCTCACCAGGAGTTGTAGTATATGGGCCACAAGCGGCTTCCTTCCTCGCTCTGCCGGTAGACCAGGTGACCCAAGCCACCACTGGCCTGTTCTTCGGGACCATGATCTCACCTACAAGTTTCTCTGCGCCAATACCTGCACCGGAAGTGAACAAGAAGTGGGTCTTTGACCGGCTCACTGCTACGACGACCCCTGTCAACGGGTCGTCTACTACCAAACCGACAGCCTCTGTTTTCACCAGGCTAAATCAGAACTCTAAATTGGCTGTCCCAAGGAAGGCAATAATTGCTGCTCCAGAAGTCGTCAAGGCGACTTCCCCTGTCAAAGAGTCAGTCTTTTCAAGACTGACGATTCCTGCTCCTGCCCCTGCCCGAGGATCTGTTTTCGACAGGTTAAATATCATCCCTCAAAGGACAACCTCAGTCTTTAAGATGTTAACACCAGCCGCGCCTCATTCAGACAGGGGGCAAAAAGAAGCAACCTCTATCTCCGAGCCAGTCCCAACGGCTCGTCGTGCTCGACGTCGCCACTGGCAATGAGTAAGGAAGGCAGGGGGCAACTCCCCCTCAGGGCTAACTCCACCGGCTCCAGTGGTGGAAGTCAACGCTGCTGTTACAACTGGGAACAGTTTTGAACTGCTGAGGAGGATACGTAAGAACTCTCCAGCCGCTACACTAAAAAGATCTCCTCCACCTGCGGAGAGAGCTCCAGAAACGAAGCAAGAACAGCCCCCTCAACGGCTGTCCTCAAAAATATATAAGGTTTGGCGAAGGGTTCAAGACTCCGTGATCGACCCATATCACTCTCGTCAACAAAAGAAGGCGAAAGTACAAAAAGAAAAAGACCGTCCTATTAAACAGCAGGGGACAATAATCGCTAGGGTGCCCACTACAACGGCCCCTTCAACTTCAATAGCCCACAAAAGAAGAAGGCCGGAGAAAACCCTCGTGCCGGCGACAAATATCAAAGGTGGTGAACCCAAATGCCCTAAGTCAGGGGGCATGATAGTTCATACAGTTTATGTGGCATCAGGAAAGGAGGATAGCCGCATATCAAAGGTCATAGACCGCACACAAGGTCAGTGACCAAGGCTCAAGAGTAGCAGCAGAAGCTCCAAGAAATGATGAACGCTATGGCCGCACTTACAGGGCCAAAAGAAAACCTTGAAACGTCCTCGGATGAACGCCAAGAGGAAGAAACCGACGCCGAATTCCTTCGTCGGATATTGGAGAAGAAGGACAAAGAGGCTGCTGAACAAGCAGCCAACATACAGCGTATGGGCCTCCTCTTCCAAGACATGATAGGGATGATGATTCAACAAGATCCTCCGGCCGAAGAGCCCTCGATCGTCCTTGGAGATGATAGGGGAGAGACATCAAATCCTCCACCAGCTCTGTCGACGGCTAAAAAGGATGCAATCTCCAAAGCTGATTTGGACGAGTACATCGCCCAACAAATACGGGTTCATCATGCGACCGAAGCAGCTGGCCAGGTCATAAAAACGGGGCGGCCATATCCAAGTTGGTACGATCAAATCAAGTACCCACCCGGTTACACAATTCCCAAGTTCCATGTCTACAAGGGGACGGGCAATCCTCACCAGCATGTTGCCCAGTTCAGGGCACTCTGCGGCAACACCGGTGGTGATGACAAGCTTTTACTTCGCCAGTTTGTTGGAAGTTTATCGGATACGGCGTTCGAGTGGTACTCTGAGCTCCCGAACGAATCTATCAAAACCTTCACGGAAATGAAGCTGTTGTTTACTCAGCGTTTTGCAAGCGCCAGTGAACGTACCCCAATGACGGCACTGATTAACGCCAGGGTAAAACCAGGCGAGACGTGGGTTCAATACGCTATAAGATGGCGGAACTTATGGTCGAAGTGCGAGCAGCGCATTGAAGAAGCTCCCGTGGTGGGTATGTTTGTAGGAACCCTTGATCCACAAGCAACCATCTCGCAATTTATGATGTTTTTCAAGCCGACTACCTTCCAGGCCTTGATTGACAATATAGCACAGATGGATCAGATGGTCCATAAACCCCCTCTTCCAAAGCCGGACCCCCGAAATGACAAAGGAAAGGGAAAAGCGATCGTCGTCGCTAATGCTCAACAACAACCGAGCAACTTGAAGCCGGTCGTGCGTCAAAATAATATGCGCCCATACGTAGACCTTGAGGAGAGACTAGGGCGTCCTTACTCGTTTCCTCGCGATAAAACGAGAAGGTTATTCGAGCTGGTATTACGCAACAGACTTATAAATCTGCCGGATCCAAAACGTCCGTTGCAACCAAGTGACGTCAACGAGCCCAACTACTGTCCTTATCATCGAGTACTAGGCCATCCGATCGAAGATTGCTACGTTTTCAAAAATTGGCTTGAAAACCAGTACCGACAGGGCAAGTTCGCGTTATTTGACAAGTGGAAGGTGAATCCCCCGCAGCCCCACACCTCTAAGGGGACGAATACGCCGGGGGCAACATGCTCCGTCGTTGAAGAAGCTCCTTGGGAGGTTGTATTATCAGCCAAGACAAAGAGGATGCTGAACGACCTTCAGACATGTCCAGCGATTAGGTGGAAGAACCCGTTGGAACCGCAGGTCATTGAAGGGATGTTAAAGCCACGTCCAACTCCAAAGACCGATGGTGGTGGCTCAAGCACTCGCAACCAGCCGTCAAAATCCTCGAAGAAGAAGAAAAAGAAGTCAAAGAAGCCCGTGAAGCCTGACGACAAGCATACGGACTTGCAAAAAGTAATTGACGCGCCGGAGGAATACAACCAGAAGGCACGGACTCCCATTACATTCCAAGAGTTTCTCAACCACGTCTTTCAAGAGGAAGGTGAGGGAGAAAGTTCGTCAGATGAATCTGAAGAATGCGTGGCGAGCTGTCATATGATTTCCCATTCGTTCACGAACGATGAGGAGACTTCTTGTACTGAAACGCTGGGGGCAGACCCTGAATCAAAAATTCTGGGGCCATCAGATGAGGAAATTGACGCATTCCTCAACGAAGCTCGATTGAAAAGTAAAGCTGATCGAGAACGCGAGGAGGTTATATTCGAAAGGGCCAAAAGCCAGCGCCTTGACAAAAGAATTGAGATACTCCCGCTGGAGCGAAGTACACCCACTGCGGACAAAAGCAAATTCAAGATGAGGAAAAGGTTTGTTAAGGCCATATCAATGGGCATGAAGCTACCATCCTCCGAAGGAAAAATTACTGGTGAAATGGAAATGTGATTAGTCCAAAAATACTTGTTAACCGTAATCAGAAACGACGTCGCTTTGCAGCTAGCCGGTGAATACGGGTCGATCCACAGAGATGTGTAATTTTCTTAATGTGTTTTTACGAGTTGATTCCAAATGTTGTTTGGATTGATTTATTAAATCTAAAAAAACCTAGATCTATCAATAAACTAAATTAATCTAAATTAAAGTCTTGCTAGGGTTAGGCTTAGGGGAAGTTGGGAGATTAAAGGTTTCCTCACCGCTTTCAATGCCTTATTTTAGATCTATTAGATGTTATAGTAATTATCAATGAAGTGGATTAGAATCTTTTGGGAAGATGTTTCTTCCTCTAGATTCTTGTCCTTCCTTTATCGATCCTTACCCTAACCTCCATGGAAAACACGCGCAACCGGTCCTTTATACTACGGTGTCACCGTTACCTCGAAGGGTAAGGTGCCGTAGGGAGCGGTGTGTGCGTGTATGCATGGAGTTCTAATTCTTAGTTGTGAAGGGGCATGAAAGGGGTGAGAGATCTCATCTCTCAAACCTTTCCCTAAGGCTAACCCTAACAAGCGAGGAGATTACTCGCTCATTAGGGGATTAAAAAACTTTCTAAATTAAAAGAGAATTAAAGCGAAGAAATAAAAGTAACTTACTAATTTTTATTGATGGCTCCCTCCAAACAATAATGCAGAATAGATCTGAATTTGTGAAATGAAAAGAGGCATAGGTTTTACAATCTTTAGATTACAATTTATAAATAAACAGGAAAAACTAGGGTTACAGATTCTCGCGCATGTGCTTTTACAGATATACCCATGTAAAATCCAAACCCCCGCACCGATGCACCGACACCCGAAATCCGCACCGACACGGGCACTAAGCGGCCGCGGAACGGCGGCAAATGTAGGGGTAGGGCCGCGGTTCCGCGGCCCTTTGGTGTGATCAGTTGACCAAATTTTCTGGGCTGGTTCTTTATACATTGGGCTTTATATTTCCATAGTTCTTTTCTCCCTTTGGCTTCTGGTCTTCTCCAGATCTTCAGTGAAACTTGTAGTGGTCTTTTAACTGTTTCCTTTGACATTTCGGACCATGCGTTGCCTTGTACACTTGTGAATTGTTCTCTGTCTAGGCTTGACTAGGGTCCTTCTACTTGTTGGTCAAAAGTCCCTCTTTTTGTATCATCTTTTATCTGGTTCACCGTTTTCACTCCAAGAACCTATATCCTGTAACATACAGCAGACATGCATCAAAAGCACCTGTTTATTTATAAAACGAATAAGAATTGGGGAATATAAACTGCAATATTATGATATGAACAAAATGCACCCCTCCTATTGCTTGTATCATCGGAAGACTTCGCATCCCACTGAAGAGTGCAAAGCTTTCGATAGATGGTGGCAAGGATATGTTGCTCGTCGACAACACTTTAAGCGAGAGAAACGCAAAATTCGTCGGGAGCAAAGAAATACGACCGAAGGGCTTAAAAGAACTGCTGGCGATTGTTGCATGGTTAACACCGGTGGATCACAAGTGCCTACATTCGGGAGTGATTCTGATGAAGAGCTAGAACTTGCCCCTCTCTTTAAAGAGTCCGCTTCGGGAAAAGAAGAAGAACCAAAGGTCTGCGAGAATATCCGGCTGCGGAATCGGACGCAGCCTGAAAAGAACCTCGGACCCTTAAACAGAAAAGATAAAGGGAAAGAAAAGGTCTCTGAAGATATCGTCTTAGATGACCAAGTGGTGGAAGAGCTAGCCGCCAAGGACCCGCCAAAGAAGAATAAGGTGGATTACAACGTCTTAGCACATCTGAGGAAGCTGCCCTCACAGCTCAGCATTCTTGACGCCCTTTTGCTATCAAAAGAGGCGAGAGATTCGTTAATTAAGGCACTCTAAGATCCGGAACAATTCCAAGCATGCCTGGCCGAGGAAAAGATGAAGGATGAATTGGAGGAAGTGCACACGGCCGATGTCACTTTCGGCGACGAGGACCTTCTCCTTGGGACGTGCGAGCACAATCGCCCCCTTTATGTCTCAGGATACTGTCACGATATAAAGATAGGCAAAATCCTGATCGACAATGGATCCTCCGTTAATCTCCTCAATGTACGGGTCTTAAAAGAAATCTGCATGAGCGTCTAACACTTTGCTCGTGACAAGATCACCATCTCCGGGTTCGACTCCCAGTCATCAAGAACTCTTGGGTCTGTGATACTGACGCTACGCTTCGGGCTACTCGTCACGGACATTAAGTTCCACGTCATAGACGCCAAGACATGCTACAACGCTTTGCTCGGCCGACCATGGTTACACGAGTACAACATCATCCCTTCTACACAACATCAGTGTATGAAGTATTTTAAGGATGGTTTCGAGTATACCGTGACGGGAGAACTGAACCCGTTCTCTGTGAACGAGGTCCGCAAATATGAAGATGCCAAATACTTCTTACCAGATTTCGAAGACACGGAGAAGTGTCACAAGCCGGAGAATAAAGCTAATGCCGCCATCCCTGTCTTCGGCAGTGATACCGAGGAGGACGAGGAGATAGTTTCCTCGGGTCCGTCCCAACACAACAAGCCAGGACCGTCCACTCCTACGTTGGTCTTTGGTAGCGACTCGGAAGATGAGATCCATGCTGTATTCTCTGCTCGACCTTCAATACGAAAGTTCGCTGACGAAGAACAAAGTCTACAAGTCGCCATGGTGCCGCTTAAACACTATAAAGAACCGGATGTGCTTAATATTTACAATGTAGAAGAGCTGCAAACGTTCTATATCCCTCCCAGGCGAGAAGGCGAGAAGGCAATTCTATTCTACCGCTCTGAAGAAAACAAAGTGGAGAAAGAAATCTGGCACGGGGCAGATCCTACGCCGGATAGACTTCAACCCATCCGTCTACCCAGATATTATACAGAAGGCTTGAAGAGGCTGTTGAAACGCCAAGGGATACCCTTCAAATAGACCGTTAGAAAGGCCAAATTCTATGACAGGGTCTGGAACGTCCCCGGAACTCAGCATAAGCTGCCTAATGGGAGAATGGAGACAATTGGGCTCGGATACATTTGTTCCAAGAAACGAGAGCTGTTCCGCGACTGTTACATCGTGCACGACTTCAATGAAGAAGCAGATGCGCAACGGGAGGACACCAATCCTGAACCAGTAAAAGTTCCTGATGCAAAAGTGCCCAGTCCGTCGTTTAAAGAACAAATGGACAAGCTTATAAGGGAAGCAGGTCAAAAAGTCTGGGACGACCATAACCGCGAAATGGCCATCTATGAGAAGGCCAGAACGCAACGCCTCCTTCAACAGGCCGTGAAAGATGAAAATACCGCTCCTTGTCAACCCGTTATAAAGAAAGCTCGGCGCAAAAGCAGAAATAAGTCGAAAGGCCAAAAAGGCGCTCAATAGCAACAAAGCAGGGCTAAGAAGCCACGCGAGCGGGAGTCGAGCGTTATTGATCTATCCCTCATGAAGAAAATGGATCGAGCATACTCGTTTCCTCGGGACAAGACGAAGAAGATACTTGAGCTTGCTCTAAAATATCAGATGCTCACACTGCCGGAGTCCAAGCACCCCGAACAAGCAAGCGAAGTCTCTGACCCAAACTATTGCTCTTACCATCGAGTAATAGGGCACCCACTCGAAGACTGCTTCACCTTTAAGAATTGGGTCAAAGATCAGTACCAGCTCGGTAAGTTCGCTCTGTCTGACAACTGGAGGGTAACGCCGCCACAGAAGCACGAACCCAAAGCCACGAGAACAGAACCAACTCCATATTGGGATTGGAAGCGGATTCGCACTTGTCACATGATAACAATATTAAAAGAAGAGCCCGAGAACATAGATGACCTTTCCCGGTGCTTCGAAAACAGCAACGACGAGGTAATCTCAGAATTTCCACCGGCGCCAAAAGAGCTGGAAGATGGAATTCATACCACTGCAGATAACCTTAAGAAAATTGAGTTGGGAACAGCGAATGACCCGCGACCGACATTTGTCAGCGAGCTGCTATCTGAAGAAAGGATGGCTGCATTAAAAGACGTTCTTGTACAGCATAGAGATTGCTTCGCATGGAACTATTCCGAAATGCCGGGACTAGATCCAGAAGTTGCCGTGCACAAATTGGCGATATCCCCGGACGTCAAGCCAGTCAAACAGGCGCCGAGGAGAATGCGGCTCGAGCTTGAGATGAGCATCAACGCCGAGGTCAAAAAGCTAATCGACTCTGGCTTTATACAGGAGGTTCAATATCCGGAATGGATCGCCAACATCGTCCCGGTGATGAAGAAAAATGGGACAGTGCGCATATGCGTAGACTTCCGGGATCTCAATAAAGCTTGCCCGAAAGACGATTTTTCAGTGCCAGTCACCGAACTGATGATAGACAACACGTCCACTCATGAGGTTTTCTCCTTTATGGACGGTTCGTCAAGGTATAATCAGATAAAGATGCATCCCGAAGACCAAAAGCATACCGCTTTCAGGACCCCTCTAGGGATATTTTGTTACAAGGTGATGCCTTTCGGTTTGAAGAACGCCGGTGCCACTTACCAAAGGACCATGACGAAGATCTTCGATGACCTTAAACATGAAATCGTCGAGTGCTATATCGACGACCTCGTGGTTAAGAGCAACTCATACGAAGAACATCTCGAGCATCTAAAGACTGTATTTCAACGCCTTTGACAATACAACTTGAGGATGAACCCTCTCAAGTGTGCATTCGGAGTTTCCTCGGGCAAATTCCTGGGATTCATCGTCCGACACCGGGGTATCGAAATAGATCCGTCCAAGATCAAGGCGATCATGGAAATGCCTCCGCCAAGGACTCTCAAACAGTTGCGGTCTCTCCAAGGAAAGCTCGCATATATTCGGCGATTTATAGCCAACCTCTCTGGCAAGTGCCGCCCTTACAGTCACCTGATGAAGAAGGGAACTCCATTCGTCTGGGATCAAAAATGCCAGGGCGCGCTGGACGAAATTAAACAGTACCTGCAGAATCCGCCAGTGTTGGCTGCTCCGGTTAAGGGAAAACCTCTCATTCTTTATACAACCGCCCTCGAAGGTTCCTTAGACGCATTATGGGCACAAGAGAACGATCAAGGGAAAGAAAGAGCACTCTACTACTTAAGTCGAGTTCTGCTGGGGACAGAAAGCAACTACTCTCCCATTGAAAAACACTGCCTGGCGTTGATCTTCGCGATAACAAAGCTCAAGCACTATGCGTTGGCGCACGAGGTCCGTCTCATTTCAAAGGTAGACCCCCTTAAATACTTGATGTCGAAGGCCATGTTGACGGGACGACTCGCTAAATGGGCCCTGCTCTTGATGGAGTTCTCGATAACATATCAACCTCTCAAGGCAGTGAAAGGCCAGGCCATCGCCGACTTCCTCGCTGAGCACCCGATATCTGCCGATTCTCCTCTGAATTGCGATTTGCCAGACGAACATGCGTTTGACGCGATCGACGGTGGTGATACCCGATGGGAGCTTTATTTCGATGGAGCATCTTCCATGAAAAAGCGCAAACAAAGTATCCCTATAATCAAATCGGGGGTAGGCCTCATCTTCGTAACTCTACAAGGAGGGATTGTATGCTTCGCCTTCTCCTTAACAGAGCCGAGGACGAATAACGAAGCCGAATATGAAGCCTTAATACCAGGCCTCGAGATCGCCATCGACATGGGAACTGAAAACATCCTCATATACGGAGATTCTCAACTCGTCGTTAGTCAAGTAAACGGCAACTACCAAACGTGCAAACAGGAATTGGTAAAATACGTGAGAAGGTGCGACAACTGTTGACCCAAACTCTCTCCTATACTTTGGAAAGCATACCGCGCGCGGAAAACATCAAAGCAGACGCGTTGGCCAAACTTGCTAAAGAACTGGCTGACGAGAACCTCGATGACGTTAGAATCGTGGTACAAAGCCGTCGGGTGCTTGCCCCAACAGAAATATCTCTGGAATCATCCGAAGAAAAAGGAGCGAGTGAGCAGACGACCCTGCAAGTAAAAGATTGGGAAAATACCGAGAATTGGAGAAAAGTCTTCATAGACTACTTTAAATCCCACCGAATGCCTGAAGAAGCGTCCACAAGACATCAGCTCATGAAACGAGCTCTGTCTTTCGCCTTCGTCAATGATACTCTGTACAAGAGGTCGTTTGATTCTCTATGGGTGAGATGTTTAGGACCTGATGAAGCGAAAAGAGTCATCCAGGAAGTTTACGACGGACTCTGCGGTTCTCACCAAGCAGGCCCAAAGATGAAGTTGAAGATCAAACGGATGGGCTACTACTGGCCCACGATGATTCAGGATTGCCTCGAATATGCGAAGCAATGCCACTCATGCCAAATTCATGGGGACTTCATCCATCAGCATCCAAATCCACTACATCCGACGGTGGCTAGCTGGCCATTCGAAATGTGGGGGACTGATATAGTCGGCCCCATCGAACCAGCATCGTCTAGAGGACATCGTTTCATCCTGGCGACGACTGACTACTTCTCTAAGTAGGCGGAAGCAGTACCACTGAGGGAAGTGAAGACGGAGAATATCCTCCATTTCTTTAAGACGCATGTCATATATCGATTTGGAACTCCGCGACGGATCATCTCCGATAACGGGCCAGCCTACAGAAGTCACAAGATCAGCCGCTTTGCGCAACAGCATAATATAGACTGGAGGTATTCCTCGGTTTATAATCCGCGAGCCAACGGTCTCGCCGAGGCCTTCAACAAGACCTTGACGAAAATCATAAAGTAAACGGTGTCCCGAAATAAGAAAGACTGGCACGAGAGACTGCAAGAGGCTCTTTGGGCGTATCGAACTACGTTCAAGACGGCCACGAACACAACGCCGTACACGTTGGTATTCGGTACAGAAGCAATACTCCCACTCGAGATAGAATTACCCTCTCTACGAGTGGCTGTCCACTACGAGCTAACGGACGAAGAAAATGCTCACCTTCGGCTTGAGGAGCTTGACGCCCTTGATGAAACCCGGCTCATAGCACAGCAAAATCTGGAAGCTTATAAAGCAAAGATGACGCGCTCATATGAAAGATTGGCTTGACCGAGGACATTCCGCCAAGGCGAACTTGTGCTAATGGTCAAAAGGCCTATGATCCCCAATCGCGCCAAGCGGGGAAAGTTTGAGCTAAACTATGAAGGCCCATACATCATAGATAAGGTCTACCAGGGTGGGGCCTATCAGACCAATAAATGGTCGATTCCTAAATAAATACTACGCTTAATGAGCCACAGTTTAGGTCAATGGTAGATGACGACGACTATGTCCGCTCGCTATCTTCCTAAGCTCAAACTCTATCAGCAGTAACCAGCCTTCTCAAAGTCGGACCGAAACGTCCTTAAAACTAATACCGCAGCATCCTTAGGCTGACGAGATGAATAAAAAAAATAAAAAAAATATAATAAATAAAAACAGTATGTCCATAAGCAAAAAGGCCACGGATGAAAACCCGAAAGGGCTCCGTGAGTAAAAACAGCAGGGCTACCGGCGAGTGTTCGTGAAAACCCGAAAGGGCGCAACCTCGTTAAAGGACACTTACAGGGTCATCTCGACCTTGTAAGGAGAAACCACCCGCGTGAGATCCTTACGACTCACAAGGGAGCAACACACTTAGGGATCCCCATGATTCCTAAGGAGAAAATACACTTGCGAGATCCTCACGACTCGTAAGGAGAACTCTCTTATGGGACCCTCACGGCTCATAAGATTTGAAAGTCTTAAATTACAGAGACCTAAACCTGTGCTTAAGCAATCCCCACAATTTCCGATATTGCCCTACAAGTGGCTCAATACTGACCCTTGTATACAATCCACGGGCCCGAATAAACATTTCCCTAATCAAGTCTCATCCATGACTGGGGATATGTTCGCATGACGAACAACCCTTATAAGTCCTCTCGGCTTACAAGGAGAAAATCCTCCTGTAGGATCCTTACGACTTACAAAGGAACAAACACTTAGGAATCCTCACGACTCCTAAGGAGAAAATACACCTACAAGATCCTCACGACTTGTAGGGAGAAATACCTTCGTGAAACCCCTACGGCTCATGAAGTCAAAAGCCTTAGCCAACAGGACCCTAACCCTGGTCGCTAAGCCACCTTTGTTCGACATCGACGAAGGCAAATGATGATTCTCTCCTGGCAATATCCTAGTTGTAGCGGTGCTGATGCCGAAATCGGTGTTTAATTCCAGGTTTACGGCGGAAAGCCAGTAGGCCTCACATGCATACGGAATTGCCGAAATGATTGGGCAACTTGCAATAAAAAGCAGCAAGTAAAAATGTATGCATGCAAAATAGCCGAAATGATTGGGCAACTCGCAATAAAAAGCAGCGAGTAAAAATAAAATAAATAGCCGAAATGATTGGGCAACTTGCAATAAAAAGCAGCGAGTAAAAATAAAATAAATAGCCGACATGATTGGGCACCGTGAAAAATAGCCGAAATGATTGGGCAATCGCGACCTTCGCGATATAAAGCTGAAATGATAGAGCATCGCGGAGATAAAACAAAAAAAAAATGATGATAAAACTTTGGCCCTACAGTTAAGATCACATCGATCCCTGTATACAATCCAAGGGCGTAAACAAAGAGGGAACCATACTTTCCCAACAGGCTCCGCCAGAAGACGAAGCCAAATCTCGACGGTTCAGTCCAACTCCGAAGAAACCAATGTCTTCAGCAGATACCTCGACTCACGGATACAAACACTCCTTGACGAGAGCCTCCTGATCCGCGTCGACTCGCAGAGACACCAGTGCCTCCGTGGGAAATCCTCGAATCGTTTCAAACCCCAAGAAAACAAATAATCCTTGGCGCTTGGGAAACAAATAATCCCTAGCAAACTCCTCGACTTACGGATACAAACACTCCTTGACGAGAGCCTCCTGATCCGCGTCGACTCGCAGAGTCACCAGTGCCTCCATGGGAAATCCTTGACTCGTTTCAAACTCCAAGGAAACAAATAATTCTTGGCGCTTGGGAAACAAATAATCCCTAGCAAACTCCTCGACTCACGGATACAAACACTCCTTGACAAGAGCCTCCTAATCCGCGTCGACTCGCAGAGCCACCAGTGCCTCCGTGGGAAATCCTCGACTCGTTTCAAACCCCAAGGAAACAAATAATCCTTGGCGCTTGGGAAACAAATAATCCCTAGCAAACTCCTCGACTCACGGATACAAACACTTCTTGACGAGAGCCTCCTGATCCGCATCGACTCGCAGAGCCACCAGTGCCTCCGTGGGAAATCCTGGACTCGTTTCAAACCCCAAGGAAACAAATAATCCTTGGCGCTTGGGAAACAAATAATCCCTAGCAAACTCCTCGACTCACGGATACAAACACTCCTTGACGAGAGCCTCCTGATCCGCGTCGACTCGTAGAGCCACCAGTGCCTCCGTGGGAAATCCTCGACTCATTTCAAACCCTAAGGAAACAAATAATCCTTGGCGCTTGGGAAACAAATAATCCCTAGCAAACTCCTCGACTCACGGATACAAACACTCCTTGACGAGAGCCTCCTGATCCGCGTTGACTCGCAGAGCCACCGGTGCCTCCGTGGGAAATCCTCGACTCGTTTCAAACCCCAAGGAAACAAATAATCCTTGGCGCTTGGGAAACAAATAATCCCTAGCAAACTCCTCGACTCACGGATACAAACACTCCTTGACGAGAGCCTCCTGATCCGCGTCGACTCGCAGAGCCACCAGTGCCTCCGTGGGAAATCCTCGACTCGTTTCAAACCCCAAAGAAACAAATAATCCTTGGCGCTTGGGAAACAAATAATCCCTAGCAAACTCCTCGACTCACGGATACAAACACTCCTTGACGAGAGCTTCCTGATCCGCGTCGACTCGTAGAGCCACCAGTGCCTCCGTGGGAAATCCTCGACTCGTTTCAAACCCCAAGGAAACAAATAATCCTTCGCGCTAGGGAAACAAATAATCCCTAGCAAATTCCTCGACTCACGGATACAAACACTCCTTGACGAGAGCCTCCTGATTCGAGTCAGCTCGCAGAGAAACCAGTGCCTCCGCGGGAAAAATCCAGATTCGTCTCAAATTGCAAGATGAAGCCTCAGGCAGCAGGGATTAAAAAACTTTCTTCCTGAACAATGGGACCCTGCAAGTCGATCTAGACGGTCTCTTGCATACTATTCACGGGTCTCACTCTTCAAAGTCGAATTTCGACGAGGGAAACAACCGCTTACGGGCCCTCTCGACTCGTAAGAGGGAAAAATTCTCTTATAGGATCCTTACGACTCATAAGAGAAAACCACACTTTGGAGTCCTCACGATTCCTAAGGAGAACAACCCACCTACGAGATCTTCTCGATCCGTAGGGAGAAAAAGCCTCTATGAGACCCTCACGGCTAATAGAGTTGAAAAGTCTTAGGCGGCAGATCTGAACCTGCGGCCTAAGCCATCGCTATTTCTTGGGATAGTCAGGATACTCGCTCTAATCATCCGTCAACCATGTTTACTAAGGTGGTATGCTGATAATAAGAGAAAGAAAAGACGGAGAAAATGACACAAGACAAGAAATGTGTATAATCTTTTATTCATAAACTTGATTGGGTACTGGATACATTATGTTAAAGAATGAAAAAATATATATACACATTTTTTTTATCTACAAGTACAAACGATACAAAGAGGGATAGCTACTGAGGAGGAAGTGTCTTTAGTAAATTCACAAGCTGCTCTCGCACTTCCTTCAGCGCCTCCTCCTGGGTGACAGCCGCAGCTACTTCCGCCTCCACCTGGGCTCGCTGCTGCAAGAAGGATGAAAGTTTCTCCTCCGCCGCCTTCTGGGCTGCTTCCTGGCTGGGTGCATCTCGCTCGACAACGTCAAGTTGTTGCCTCAATGATAACCCTTCGAAAAGACATTGCAGAAGGCCCTCAAAGACAACCCTCAGCCATGCGGCATTGGCCTCCACCCGAGCATGCAGTTGGGCAGACTTGCTCGAAGTCTCACCGCGCTCCTTACGCCTTGAAATGACTTCTTGTTCGAGGTGGCGGAAGTAAGAAGCGCTCTGCTCAATCCACGCTGTTCTTTGATTGCTGGTGGCCAAGGTCTCGAGAGCGGGATGCAGCAACTCCAACTGATGCAGGCAGGCCTCGATCTCCCTGCAATGGTTAACCCAAGATGCGATGACGCCCTCATCATGAAAGTTTACGAGTATTGCCAGCATCGGGTTAACCACCGTAGCGAAGTCTTCGGCAGATGTAGGAGTTTCAACGTCGAGTTCCTCGACGTAGTCACTCAACATGCGCAGACTATTTGCGGCGCCTTTTGAAGACGGACTTCTCAGATAAGGACCCCCCGGCATTGTAATGCGAGGCTCGAAAGGCGCCGGGGCCGGAACGACAGCTGAAAAGAAACAGAATGTGATCAGATAACAGTACAGAAAATAAAGAGGGGAAAGTTACCAGTGTGATAGTCGCTGTACCAGTTGGGACAGGTGGCAAGGTCGGAAGGGCCAGTGGCGCAGCTGATCTTTTATCCCCTCCTTCAATTTGTAGCACTGCAGTCGAGATAAGAAAAAAGGGGTCAGAGGTAATTCCATCAATGAAAAAAGAAAGATATCAATGGAAGTCATACTCACCAACGCCACCAGAGGAAGAAGCAAGTTCAGATGGGAAGGAGAAGTGTGGGAGAACATCTGATATACATGATCAAAGAGCACTCCTGAAAAGACACAACAATATGACTTTAGTACACGAATTATACGTCTGAAGTATAGGATTAATAAATTGCAAACCCATACCTTCCAACATCTTAGATGGTATGAGAGAGGGTTGAGAGGTGACCACCGCCAAGGCAGTCGTTGAAGGCGCTCCCTCAAGCAGTGGGGCATCGGCGCTGGCTGCACCTGCATTACAAGAAAGGTGAACTTGTCAGAAAGGATTGTAAAGTAAAGAAAAACAACAACTTGGGGTTTACCTGAGGAGCTCCCGGCTGAAACGGAGGCGAGTCCCTCCTCTATCGATATGAGGCCACCGCCCGTGGCCTCATCACCCGATTCGATGGGGACCGTCGTCGTGCTCGCGTGGCCAGGAGATGGCAGAAGATCGTACACAGGGAGGGCAATGATTGGAGTGTTGCCGGACTCTTGAGAGAGAGCGGCTAACTCTTCCCCAGGAGTCGTACCCATCTCACCCGCTACTTCTGCGGGTTCCTCGATCTCCATCGGCTTATCCGCCGTCACCACGAGATCGCCGGCCTCAAGCGCCTCGTCCGCCACTACCCTGGGCTTGGTTATAATGATCGTTTCATCTGCCGCCACTTCAGGCTCGGCATCAATGACCTTCTCGGCTACAGACCCCCCAACCTCCACCTCAGGCTCCAAAGCCTCAGCAACGTTGCCCACCGACGGCTCGGGTTCGGTAGGTGCCGCTTCCTCTGCTTCCTTGGGCGGCTCGGGTTCGGTAGGTGCCGCCTCCTCTGCTTCCTTAGGTTCAACGGTCTCCGCCTCCCCCTCGGTCGGACTAGGCCCTATAAGATAAAATATATAAGAACCGATGGCATTATAACTCTTACAACAAAATCTTGGGAGAAATATTACCTGAAGTGGATTTATCATTTGCGCTCCGAGCTGCGCGTGCCACTTGTCTGCGAGCAGTGGATAGGAGGGCAACAGGGGCCTCTTCGGAAGGAGTATCAGCACGAGGGGCAGTGCTGGGGCCCGCTCCCATAGCCAAGGCAGCCCTGCGTGCCTTTGCTTCGAGCCTCGATCGCTTCCGTTCCTCCCGGGCTGTCGCGATGGACCTCTGTGACGCTTCCTTCAAGGCGTCGTCATCCTCGTTCAGAGATGCCTCCAGAGCCTTTAAGGCATCTCTCATCGGCTCTTCAAGACGAACCTCCTGCAGTAACCCTGAGGAAGCGGGAACATCGGCAACTGGCGGAACATCTGCATCACTTGGCGGGAGCGGCCTTGAGGTTCCTGTGATAAAAAAGGAAAGTTAGATCGACCATAACACAAAGGAAATGAAAACTTGATGAATCGAAACTTACTGAGGCCTAAAGACGCTCTAAGGCGTTCCTCCTCCTGGAAAGTCTTGAGTGAAGCGGCAATGGCTTCCTCATCAGTGATGCATGTTGGAAGAAAAGAAAGAAAAACGTTAGTCAAAGGCAATGAGAAGAATATGATGCAATAAAGAAAATGCGACTAGTAGTTACCTGATTGCGCAAGCTTAGCCAGCCACGCGTCACGCTTTGCCAACCACGCTTAAGTTTCGAGAGCGGCTTCCAAGTCTGTGTCATCCGGCGGCGGCATGACTAATCCCTCGTTAGTCCCATATTCGATTAGGCCCTCGGCGTAGGGAGCATGGGGTTCCTGACCGAATACGACATCTGCAGCGAAGAGCGATTTCTTTTTCTTCTGCCCTCCGACCCTAGGCTCACGTGGGATCGACTTCCGCTTAGCAGCCACCTTGGGACGGCGGGTCCCGATGTCCGCACCCACGCCAGACACCGGCGAAACTACAACCACTGTCTCCATTGGAGCACAGGACGCTGGGGTGCATCCGCAATATCAGGGAGCGGCAATCCGCGTGGAGGACTCTGCGCATGCGAAGGTCCGGCTCTGGCATCTTTTAAAGGAGGGATTACCGGGGTCCTTGGCACCAAAGGAGCTTTGCGATCGCTACCTGGAGGTGCACCCTTACGGTCGATCAGCAACCGCCTTTCCTCCTTTATGACCGCTCCCGTCGAATGGCTGTACCATTCTGTGTATACCCTGAGGAGTCGCGGGGCACAAGCCGGCTCACTGATAAAGAAGTGGGAGCCCGTGTTTAGGTGTATGAAATGATGCAGCGCTCTCTCCATCCCTTCTTCGGTCGCAACAGGTTCCGATAAGAAAGCCTCCAGCGGTACCCCTTGATTATAGCTCAGCTGCTGGGCGAACCGATGCGGGTTATATCTCATGAAGATCGCTGCCCCGTTCTGCCTAAACACCAAGAAGCCCGGTCTGATGGAATATAAGTGAAGGGTCTCCCGGGCCGTTAAAACCGAAGCTCCATCCTTGAAGGTGCCTTGCAATGACCGCACTGCAGTGGTAGACGCTTTTTCAATAGTCAACACCTTGTCAACGAAAGATACACCGGCTCCAATGGTGTGGGAGCGAAGGAGTAAACCCCTGGCATTTCGTGGCAATGGATTCACAATTGATGCGCCAATCAGCTGTATGATGCGAGGGAAGCTGCAACTTTCGTAGAACGAGGGCCTTTTATACATGCCGAAAACACCCGATGTATGTAGCTCGAGCCACGACATAAAGTAGTGCATCGGAAAGACCACGTGCAATACCCCGGGCTCGTTAGCATCCGCTGCTCGACTGAGGCCATGATAGAGGTGTGCCAAGCCAGCGATCCCAACGGCTACCTTTACCCCAATAACCATCCGGTGGGCTGGGTAAAATACAGAAGGCCGCATACGGTGATAATGCATTGGAATCGCAAACCAACTCAACCATAGCCCGAGAAATCCTAAGAAAAAGGCCTCCTCATCCATTCCAGGGGCCGCAACTTCTGCAAGAGACATGGTCAGGAAGTTAGGAAGAAAAAAATCCTTTTGGCCTACTTCATTCGCCGGCAGGTTATCCAAACCTAAACCGAAAGGGTCCTCAAGGGTGGCAAATTTGGCAGTGTCTGCCGAGAGGACGTTTGGGTGAAGAAACCGAGCAATGAAATCCTCAAAGTTAACTCCTCGACTCCCATGTTCGATGAAAAGGGACTCATATATGTTCAACACTTTAATCAAGCTTGGGAACTGATGTTGAACAGCATTCTCCGGCGTGAGCCCCCTTATCATCGGCTTAGCACCAAAGACGTACTCATCTGTTGGGAGCAACTCCTCATAATATTCCCCCATGACTGGTAAACCGGATACCTCCGTGAACTCCTCCAAGGAGATTGACACTTCCCGATCCATAGCAAGGAAAGTGTGGGTAGGAATGTTCCACTGCTCCAGAAAGGCCTTGAACCACCAGGTCGGGAGCGTGGGATATTGGAACAGAGAGACGTACACTGCGGTGTACAGTCCTAACCTTATCAACTGCGACTTTTTCATCGACAGGATGTACCGGGCCCATGGCAGATAGCCAATCGGGTGGCGGGGGATCAGACTAATGTTATATGATTGCCCCCAGGGTCTCGCCTCGCCCTGACAGATACGGTGTCCTAGGATATCCAAGACCATAGGACGCTGGACCGGGATGGCATCTATAGCCGGATGAAGAAAACCCTTCGATGTCCAATCCGCCATCTCCACAGCATACTGCACCGAGGGTGGGGTAGCATAGTGAATCGCCGTGATGGGTTTCGACGGCACCGCGCATGTGAAGCTCCGGCGGCCCATGATGATCTGATTATACCACGACCCCCAAAGGTGGAGACTCTTGTATTCCGGGTCGTATTCCCTAATCATGGCCAAGACCTCACGGTCCAAAGGCGCCTCGGGAAATCCCTCCTCTGAACGAACAAACGGGAACGAGGTGTCGAGAGACATGATCGCTGCAAAAGAACAAAATAGCCGTCAGTGCTACAATCCCAACGCTTGGCATTTAAAAAAAAACTTCAATTAAATGAATTTAAAAATTAATTAGATTAAAATTAATCACACTGCAGTGCAATGGGTAGGGGACCAAATGGGGACCCACAAAATCTGGATGAAAATGCCTCTTTTAATAAGACAGCCTCATCATTGGGTGAGACTGTCAGTTAGAGAAAAGATCCCCAAGAGAATATTATCATCAATAGGGAATCCCTAGAGACAAGGAGAAAATCTCCTCTTTCAGAGCAAAGCTCTGTAACAGAGTGACACTTGTCAAACTCTGGTCCCAGGGAAATAAGATTCCTTAAAGGAGCATGGCTCTGTGGTAATAATGGAAAAGGTCCATCAGAAAATTTTTTACACTTAAAAGAATTAACAATTTTGGAATCTTGAAAGATTCATGAAAAACTTATAAAAAGATTCTTCATTTTTCAAATCTAAAAGAGCTATTTTTGGATCCATGAGCAAAGCTCTGTTCATGGGTTAAAACCCATGAACAAGATCTCTGTAGATCTATGGATTCATGAGAGCAAAGCTCTGTTGATGAAACCCCAAAGGGGATTTCTTTAGATCAGAAGATCTGTGAGAGCAAAGCTCTATTGGTTAATTAAAATTAATTTAACTTAAGATTAATTTTACCTAAAGTTTTCTAACTTGGAAAATGAGAGCAAAGCCTTAAAGTTCTGGAAACGAGAGCAAAGCTCTGGAGTTCTAAGCAAGAGCAAAGCTCTAGAAATCAAAATCTAGAAAATGGTGAGATTTTTCTAAGGGCCAGAGGTCCTATTTATAAGGCGCTTGCGCCCCTTCAGCTCACCCCTTGATCCAACGATCAGGAGTTTGCCACCGCTGCACTCACGTGTGCGCCACGTGAGCGCAACGGTGGGGGGCATTTGTTTCCCCCAATCAGAGCAAAGCTCTGTTGAAATTCAAAATTCAAATTTTGAAGTAACGCTTTAAATCCCAGGCGCAACGCGCCACGTGTCATGCGCAGACGCATCAGCGCAGCGCCCAAGAAGGCGCGCCTAATCAGAGCAAAGCTCTATTTTAAGCAAAATTAAAGGAAGCAACGCTTCAGTTGCGCAAGCACTGCGCTGCGCGACACGTGTCAGCGCAGATGCACTAGCCCAGTTGCGCTGCGCGACACGTGTCAGCGCAGATGCGCTAGCGCAGTTGCGCTGCTCTGTGCGCTGCGTGACACGTGTCACGCGCTGGGGCATTTGCGCCAAACAGAATAAAGATTTTAAATAAATCTTTCTGTTCTTGTTAAAACAAGAAGATTTTCTTCTGTAAAACAGAAGCCCTTGGATCAAAGATCCAACGGTGGGGAAAATTCCCCAAATCACTCAGAGAAAGATCTCTTTAACAAATTTAACTAATTTATGGGCACTATAAAAAGGACCCTAGGCCTCAGTTCAAAGGCATCAACATTTTCTAAAAAAAAAGAAGGGAAAGAGAACTCTGAAGAATTCCTCAAGAACAAAAAGGTAAAACCTTTAGAAAAAAGAGAAAGTTCTCTCATGAACAGATCATAGATCTAAAAACAAGATCAATGATCTTTAATAAAAAAAAATAATAATAAAATAGTGCTTTGCACTTTTATGAAGCTTTGGTTCTTTAAGATAAGAAAAACAAGAAAAACTTATCTTTTCTTTGATCTAAATTAGATCAAGAAATCAAATAGTGCTTTGCACTTCTGTTCTTGAATCTAAAAGATTCTTAGTGCTTTGCACTTCCAAACTGCGCTGTTGCGCTCTTGGGAGAGCGCCACGTGTCAGCTACAGAACAACTTGCGCTACGCGCTCTTGAAATAGAGCTTTGCTCTCTGGAATTGGCGCAACTAACCAGAGCGCGCCACGTGTCAGCAGCGCAACAGCGCAGCGCACTGTGCTGTTGCGCTTGCGCTCACCAGAGCATGACACATGTCCTCACCACAAGCGCTTGCGCTCAGTGATTGGCGCAAAGCGCCTGACAAATGCAATGCATTTCTTTTACTGAAGAGCCAGGCCCAAATCAGAGGGGCCTAGTAGGCCAAATTAAATTGCAATACAATGAAAAGAGGCCAAGCCCTAGCACAAGCCTATTAGGCCAAAAAAAAATAAAAATGTTGAACATTTTCAACTGGACTTAGCCCAATTCTGGCCGTAAGTCCTTAAATTAAATTGAACTGAGCACAAATGCTCTCTCAAATCAATTTACCTCCGGTTCGAGGGTACATCTCTGAACTCCTCTGACGCCCATCGTTGTAATCCTTCAACGATGTCAGAGAGGTGATGGGTCCCGACGACCACACATCGATACGGACTGCGGGGTCCTTAAACTCGTGGACCGAAACGTCCTTAAACTAACATTGGACCGAAACTTCCTTAAACTAATGATGGACCACTACGTCCTTAAACTGGCGATGGACCGAAACGTCCTTAAACTAATAGCGGACCACCACGTCCCTAAACTGGAATATAGACCACCACGTCCCTAAACTGGAGTGCGGACCACCACGTCCCTAAACTGGAATGCGGACCACCACGTCCTTAAACTGGAATGCGGTCCACCATGTCCCTAAACTGGAATATGGACCGCAATGTCCCTAAACTACCTATGGACCACTACGTCCCTAAACTGGAACAATAGAGCCTCCAAATACTCTTTTGCCGGATCTAAACGATCCCGTTTAAGTTGATCTTAGCCCCCAAACACGGCTAACATATCCTTAAACATTCAAACGGACTATAAAATTCCAAATCAACCTTGGTTCAAGGGTACATCTCTGAACTCCTCTGACATCTGCCGTTGTAATCCTTCAACGACGTTAGAGAGGTGACGAGTCCCGACGGCCATATATTAAATGGATCACCACGTTAAGTTGATCTTAGTCTCAAATCAGACTAATGTATCCTTGACGAACGTTTAAGTTGATATTAGCCTCAATACGGCTAACGTATCCTTAAACTAAAAACACCAAACCCAAATCTAAGTAAATACGGATTTGGACTAATCCACGTCCTACGGGCGACGGCATTACTCAGTCTCCGTATACAATCCACGGGAAACCACAAACAAAACAAACACACACGACACGAAGTGAAATTCTAGAGAAGGAGAAAGTTGCTACCGCGATGCGGTAGCGTAATTAACTGCAGGAGCTTGCGCCTGCAGGGAAGAGCGTCCCCACAATCAAAAACCCCTCAAGCGAGGGGGAATCTGACGAAGTCTGCTATATCGGCCGCATCCGTCTAAACCTCCGATACACGGTGCCATAAATCAACTTGGCATCTTCGGAGAGGTGGACGGATAAAACCAAATAGCATCTGCCTCGAATCTCAGCGTCAGGACATCGCAGTCTTGTGCGCCGTCATTCGGAGGGGAACACTTATCTGTGGCTGTGCTCCTTGATGAGTAATGTTATATGTCCTTCTTCCATTAAGTGTGTATGCACTAGAAATAGCTGCATAATATTTAAGTATGGTTCCATCTAAATTAGTGTCTTTATTTCTATATTAAATATAGAATGGATTCATATCTTAACGATGTTAATCTATGTGGAGTTGGTCGACTTATACTTAAAACCAGAATCCAGATAAACTCAAGGCACATTTCAGTAATGACAGTTTGTGGGTTATCCCGGGTATAGACGAAGGTTTAACTTTCTACCATTTGCAAGATCAATAGTTATATTGTTCTTGACTCGCCACCTTTTTGTAAAATGGATTCTTTTCAAAGGACATTAGTAGGAGTATGTTAAAACTGGAAGTAATTTCAGAACCATAAACGGTTACTGAAAATTTAGTAGAACCTAAAGATTCAATTGGACTCGACAATCCATTAGCCACTCCATAGATTTAGAGGGTGACCTTAGCCACCTAAGAGGTACTTCGGTTTCCTCATAGACGCCGACAGGGAGGCTTGCATCATGACGATGATGACCCTAGCTTGCCACTGATGCTGTCCTTGACTATAAGATCTAGCATATGGATGATTATAACGTCGTTCTAAATTGTCTTTAAAAGTGTGCGTATATATGACTCTTCCAGAAGGTTGCTGTAGTTAGTGGAAGCAGCGAAAATGTGGTGGATAATATGCTTATTTCTATTTATAAACTAAAGTAAGTAAAGCGGAGATGGATTATCTGTTTTGATGATACGTCATGGTGTTTGACTTCATCAAAACAACAGATGAACCTAGTAAAAAGGTTGTAGGGAGTAATATCCTGGTATTTCGATGACATACACCCGATAGGAAGTGATGTTCCTACAATACGATCGGTTAAACTATGGTTGTCACAGGTGTTTCTCCACATAGAATCTGAATAAAATATCAAGAATTATGGTGACTAGATCTATGTTTTTACTTCTAGATTTTGGAATTGTCTCAATCTGGGTAATTTGACACGGATGACTCCTGGTGTGGTGGTGTACCCGCAGGTGATGGAGTCACCCTCTCTAAAGAGATGTCTTCTAGACTGATGAGGAGAGAAATTTGCATGAATGACATATCACTTACTTAGGCAATTGAGTCAATCATTAGATGTCAAGTACCAGACCAGATATTGCTTTTGCATTGGATGTATTAAGCGGATATTAATCCAATCCTGGAAAAACAAAGGGAAGCGGTTATGAACATAAGAGAATTTTCTTGGTATATGGTAACGGCACCGTCCTACAGGCGGCGATTACTGGTTATGGCTTCCAAGGTGACCTGGATGACAGAGTGACTGTTAGAGTTATATGTTTACCCTCTTATGAGGAGCAGTATGTTGGAAAGGGATCCAAGCAGATACTGAGGTAGGCATGGTGCTGGATACTGATTAAATTCATTAGAAGATACAGTCTAAGAAATTTGTTGGATTTGGTGTTCATACTATGAACATAGTCCCATCAGATATCCAGACAAGTTCTAAGACAGGTATCGCACATTTCGGGAGATAGTCATTCTCCGTGAAGTTGACATATAGAAAGATAAAAATAGGATCATTGGAGCGGATTCACTCGCTGTGGCTATTTCTCGAACACAAATGTTTCGTAAACACGGTTTGTGAAACTAATTAGTAAAGAAGTTGGGTATTCGGTAGCACACGAGCCATGGGTACGCGATACCGTAATAATGTCACGACCTGAAATTGGCACGTGACGGCCCTTAAACTACGCAATGTCTACAGGCGTAACGCAATTTAAGTAAGCCGAAAACCCAGCAATCTAAACCATCAAAAGTAGTAAGAAATAATAGCATTTTCGAAACCTTTGAAATCTCAACCCAAATTCTTTAAAAGTCCAACTTTATTTTCTTTAAATTTTGGCAGCACCTCCTTTGTAAAAACCAGCCCCAAAATGGGTACAACATAAATATAAGTAAAGCGTCCCCAAACGGGAGAAAAAACATGCCCAAAGGCGAAAAACAACCACCACAACAAATATACGACGCCGTAGCGAAGAAATAAAAGACGATATAAATAAAAATGCATAAAAGACATCCAAGTCACCAAAATAATATACAATATCGTCCTCACATCAAGTCTTTAAGTCATAATGATAGTAGCAGATGGAGAGTACATGGATACAACGAATATGCAATAAACAAAACGGATAACCACAAAACCCACCTAAGCAAAACTGCACACTATGAGCCGAAGCGGTATCCGCAGCAAAAGATGATAAAATAGATGAATAGCCTGCCTCGACTACTCTGGGGAACAACTTGCAAAACACTGTGGCACAACGGGGGTGAGTTGCCAACTCGTGAATAGTAAATAACATATGCAGCTAATCGCAAGTATGCACGTATAGCGCGAATCTAACACATGCAAGTTAATAGCAATAAATGGTCATAAGTATGCAATAGTCATGAAAGGTACATTGGCAGATATATCTGATACATGAAGCAATAATATGACAATTTGTATGCAACAATCATGTAAGGTATGTAGGGTTCCTAGGCACACTAATGAGGTCTCACAAGACATCAACCATGCCAAAATCAAATTTTTCTTGTGCCGAGAAACCGTAATGCTAAATCGTTACTAGAGTATAAGGCGAAACTACAACTAGTTAACAACTTAACTGCTAAGTGAATGGAAATACAACCTTTGTAGATCCGGTCCTCCACTTCCTAAGCTCCGTGTTGACGTCCCTTCGCTGCGATCACCACGATCCCGGACCCTAGCGATGGTTTCATCGGAGAAATGATCGGGCTAAGTCATTGACTTCGATGCCGAAGATGATCTACGTCGAGGCAACTCAAACTCAAGCTCCACCTTCACTAAGTCATGAAACTTGTGAAGAAAACACCCAATACAACATGGCAAGTGGTAGAGGATGAAGAAATAGGAAGTGGGTTCACTTTGGATTTGGATTTCTCACTTGATTTCATCATTTAAGAATTTTTAAGAATGGTTTTCTTTTTCTCCATGAAGAAGAAGAAGAAGAGAATGAAAAATCAATTATTTTCAAAAAAATAATTCAAGTGAATACTTATCATAATGCAACCATGGGTGAAGTTTACTCATGTAGAGAATAAACTAGGGTTTAGTTAAAGGGTTAGGGTTAATGACAAAACAAAAATGGTAGGCTTTTCAAGGATGCTAGAAAAGCTTCATGAAGCTTCAAGCATAACAACAAAGAAAGCCACCATTTCTATTTTTGCCAAAAATAAATGAATAATAAGTCAAAAGAAACCCTAACCATTTACTAAACATGGTTTAAGTCAAACATAAACCCAAGTTTGCATGTATCATCAAACATGATACAAACAAGTGCACAAAAATATATCACATATACAATGTGCACATCAAGTGAGAAAATCATCTTAAGTGAACCAATACTAGTTAATGTAAAGTAATATATCAAATATATAATTATACATTAAATCATTAAATCAACACTTGATTTAACGATCCGGTCATATCGCATATGACCGACTAATATCCAATGTATCGACTTATCGAATCAATCCTCGATTCGATAACTAGGTTATATCGCATACAACCAATCGATACATTCATCGCGAGAATAGAATACGGTATCACATACATGCATTATTCTCGGTCCCGCACATATCTCATATGCGCTCCTATTTCGTTTCGCTTGAGCTAGGAAACCTCTGTGTAGGACTCTAAAGACTCGTCAATACGCCGGCGGTAGGTGATGATCATATCAAACACCCACAAGCCGCAAGCGGTCTGCTAAACGTAACGGCCATCCGGGTATTGAGCGATCAGAAGATCAACGAGCAAGCCCGCTCACACTCCTGTGAATCCAACCAGTAACACTTACCGTACAGTCCGGTCTGATCGTCTGATATGTCGCATATCTTGCCTAGGGGTGGTAAACGTCAGACCCCAATAGCTCGATAAGTCGTGTCGATATGAGGTCTATAACAGTTCGAGAAACTACTGGTAACACTTACCAGTAAATCTCAGCAACCCTGGCCAGGGATTTCCGGTTATAGCCAATCGAACACAGTGCAGCATCAACTCCCTATACCGGGAGAGACGAATCCCTTCCTATCGCTCATTGCCTCCATGTGATTCGGGACTGTACCCAAAAACCACCGTTTTGCACGCCCTCTTGGACGTGGTAAGGTGGAAATCAAAGCACAGTGGGAATCACACAAGACTCTATGACGATCTCGGGTCTACAGACTATCCTATACCAGTGTCACCAGAGAACTGCCGTCTGACGTAAGGTATAATACCATCTGGGAGTTCTCGGCGAGTCCGTCCAGTGTACCCAGTCTCCACTGAGCACCCGTATATCATCTCTGATGTCAAACACTAATGGATATGGGATCATCCATCGCCCATCTGTATGGGTCGAGAAGGTATACGCTATTCTACTCTGGTATATCGATGCCCCGTCTCGATACACCCACGACTAGGGACCTTGAAGGATGTACTTATGGACTACCATGTCCCCACTAGTATGATCCGCATCATAGTCTAAGTAGTCAAGTACACATCCTAAGGGCTTTACCAACATGTAACAGAGAGACAATCGGTGTACATGTTAAGGTAAAGGGCAACCAAATAGCATACTATTATGTCGAGCAAGAAAGTCCTCCCTATATATGTCCAAGCATCCACTACAATATACATCCTATGTATAGTAATGGCCTCTAGGGCATACATATAACTAACAATCTCCCACTTGCACTAGGGCCATCTGAAGCAGTGGTTGCAGTATCCCATACTCAACCATCCCATAATAGTCTCTCTCTGGGAAAAGGCCTTTTTGAGCGGATCCGCCGTGTTGTCCTCTGAGTCTGCTCTCCTAACCTCGATCCCTTGGAGATCAACCATCTCCATGATCAGGTGACACTGCCTCAGAATATGTCTGGATCACTGATGGGACGGGCGTTCCTAGGCATAAGCCACAACTCCATTATCTCACAATGGTAGGAACGAAGTTCATCTCATGAACTAATATACACCCAGACTTCCTCTTTGGTAGCATCTTATGTAGCGATGTATCCAGCCTTTATCGTCTAGTATGCCACGGTATCTAGCTTGGAACTCTTCCAACATACCGTCCCTTTACTGAGGGTAACGACAATGCCTGTGACTGACATTCAGTCATCTTTATCACCCTGGAACCCTTCCAGTGATTCTCCCCAGGATCGATTGATACCATCTCACTACAACTAGTGAGTATCCTAACATCCAATTAGATCTATCTCATAGATCCAAAACCCAGGATTTAGTAGGTATCACTTTGATCCTATATGGAGAATCATTGTGATAAGCGGAGATTGACCGAGCGTAGCATAGGAAACACTTTCCCTATCAAGAGTATGTCATCCACGTACTCTACGAGGATCATTACCATACTCCCTACTACCTTTTTGTATATACAAGGTTCATCTACCATTTTGATGATGTCAAACTCTTTGACTAACACATCAAAATAGATGTTCCAACTCCGCGATACCTGCTTTATCACATAAAACATCTTGCTCACGTTTCCGCTGCTCCCACTGTCTACGAAGCCCTCTGGCTGTGTACTTACAGACGCTCTCTTCTAAAACATCATTTTAGAAAAGCAGTCATGACACCCAACTGCCAGATATCGTAGTCATGGTATGTAGCCGTGGCAAGTAGGATCCGGATGGACTTAAGCATAGCCACTGGAAAAGGTTTCATCATTATCTACGCCTGGTCGATGACGAAAACCTTTAACAAGTCTAGCTTTGAAAGTCTCAACTTTTCCATCTACACCAAGTAATCTTCTCAAGATATACTTGCCCCTGATGGGGATTTAACCCTTCAGATATAGCAACCAAAGTCCATACTTTGTTGGTGTACATGGATTCCATCTCAGATCGCTAAGCATCCAGCCATTTTTACAGAGTCCCCACTCTTGATGGCCTGCTCGAAACTAGTTGGGTCATCATCTCATGATGCATTCCTCGCTCCCACTGTCATAGAGAAACCGAAGTATCTCTTAGGTGGGTGAGAAACCCTACTAGATCGGCGGAGAGGCTGAGGTTCGTTGGAATCTACTGAATCCTTTGGTTCTACCAAATCATCTGCTGTAGTTTGTATAGCTGGAACCTTTCCAGTTCTACATAACAGACCTGGCCTCGAGCTTGTCCGGATTTTGCTTTTAGACATAGGCTGGACAACCCAAAATCTTAACCATCTTAAGATATGGACTCTTCCCTTTCCATATCACATATGAAGTGGTAGGCAACTGATTTGATTTGAACCTTATTCAATAGGTATGCAGCTTCTCAAGTGCATAACTCCCAAAAGGAAATAGGTAACTCAGTAGTACTCATCATAGAGCACACCTTATCATATAGGGTGTGATTGCTCCGCCCCGATATACCATCGTGCTATGGTGTATACGGAGGAGTAATGCTGAGAGAGAATCTCATTCTCCTTTAGAAAAGTCCAAGAATTCCGTGCTCAAGTATTCTCCTCCTTGATCACATCAAAGGACATAATACTTATACCCGTTTTGGTTCTCTACTTCTAACTTATATTCTATGAATATCTCAAAAGGTTCGGACTTGTGTTTCAACAGGAACATATGTCTGAATCTTGAGAGATTATCAGAGAATGTAATGAAATACAAAGAACCGGTCTTGGCATGTGTAGACAGGGGACCTATATACATCAACATGTATCATTCCAGGAGTTCACTAACTCTTTCTCTGTTTCCAGTAAACAGAGCTATGGTCATCATATCTTTGTGACATGACCGGCAAGTTTCATAAGATGTAAATTCAAACTAATTTAAATATGCATCTAAATGTAACTTCAGCCAGTCGGGTCGCATTGATATGACCTAGTCTACAATGCCTCAAGAAGGATTCGTTCATTTCTGAAGTCTTCCTCTTGTGTGTGTTCTGTATACTAAGAACTGTAGTTTGATTTAGAACATCAATGCTTTTAGATAACGTGCCTGAACCGATCAACTTTTGATATAGGAAATGTTCAAAACATTATCCAACAATACAAAATTATGTCCTTTCTTTATTAAATAAAGAGATTGATATGATTTTGTATATCAGGTTCGGTATCTAATAGCATTTGTTCAGAATCAATGTATTTGGAAATAAAGGGTGACAGTGACCAACAGACTTGGCTGCAACACTTGCACCGTTTTCTGTCTCATGAAACTTATCATCCGTTCTCAGTTCTTTACCTATCTGTAGCCCATGTAACAAATTACATATGCGGGTACCTGATCCGGTATCACATACCCAGGACGTAAAGGATACTGAGAAACAGTTCTCTGTAATGAACACACCCGAAGATGATGCATCAGTATGCACTTTCTTCGTTTGGACGGCACGGGAATTCTGGTAATCCCCAATTTCCTGCTCGGTCATATAACAATTATAAGTTGGAGCAGGACCAACGTTCCCCAGCTCAGTATAACAAGCGGGTTCGGTCAATACATCCGTATTATTATCTTGATTAAGGCGTGATATGGTCGCTACCTGGAGAGAAAGAGAAGAAAACACTCTGCGTGCGCTCTTGCAAGATCAGATTAGTTATTATTTTATCTAATCAGGATGGCTCCCACTGTTTTTATCAAATCTTCCTTCAAACCCTAAAAGGAAAGACTAGCCGGGATTAATTACACGCTACAAGTTCGCCAATCTTTCAGCCAGGCCAGTGTCGGTACTTTGAGGGAGGTGCCCCGTGCTTTCGCACGAACCTAATTAATATAAACCTCATTTTCCCATAGGCGTAACCCCGTTGACACCTTTCTAGACACCTACTTGATCGGCTAATTGTAATGTGTAAAACTCTCCCAGGAGTAACTCTTACTCGCAGCGGGTATCGGGATCCAACTATCTCATAGAAGGTATGCAATCTCATTGCAAATTTCAACACTTGAAATTCCCGATAATATTTTGCCCCAAACGATCTATAACCTTGACAAGGTCAACAAACCATAGACCGTAAGTCAAGTTCAACCCGTCATTTCTTGATTGAATCAAACCCACCCGCACGACCCTTGACAAGGTCAACAAGGCCGTACGACAACCCTAACCCAATCTGCATCATATGCATAAGCAGATAAATACTGGTTAGCTACCGTGTAGGGTTCCTAGGCACCCTAATGAGGTCTCACAAGGCATCGAACATGCCATTATAAAATTTTACGGGTGCCGAGAGACCCGACTACGGATCGTTTGCTAGATTTCTAGGCGAAAAAGCTAACTAGTTAACACTTAACTAAGGGAATACGGAAATACAACCTTTGTAGATCCGGTGCTCCACCTCCATAGCTCCGCAACGAAGTCCTCTCCGCTGTCCAAATCAAATCCGGGCTCTAGCGTCGGCTTCGTCGGAGAATGGGCAAGCTAGGTCGTCGATGTCCATGCCGAAGATGATCTACGTCGAGGCATCGCTAAATCAAGCTCCACCTTCACCAAGCCCTAATAACTTGTGAAGGAAACACACTCTACTACTTGGCAAGAGGTAGAGGATGAAGAAATAGGAAGTGGGTAGACTTTAGAATTGGATTTCTCACTCTTTATCATCAATCACCATTGATGACTTTGCTTTCTTCACTTGAAGAAAAATGAGGAAGAAGAAGATAATAGTTATGATAAGTTAATTGATTTTAAAAAGAAAATCAATACTTATCATATATTGAACCATGGTCAAGTGTAGAGATTAAACTAGGGTTAATGGAGTGGTTAGGGTTAAGCATGAGACAAAATGGTAACTTTGGTCAAAGCTTCATGAAGCTTCAACTAGAATACAAACAAAGCCACCATTTTCCTTTATACTTATCATTTCTCCAAAAGAATGAATAAATGAATAAAAGGATAATAAGTGAATAAACAAAACCCTAACCACTCTCACAACCATGGTTTAATCTTTACACAAATCCAAGGTAACATGTATCATCAAACATGACACAATGAAGTGCACAAAAGTATATCACATATACAACTTGTGCAATCCAAGTGAGAAAATCCGTTTAAAGTGAACCAATACTAGTTAGTGCAAAGTAATATATCAAATATATAATTATGCATTAAATTGTTAAATCAACACTTGATTCAATGATCCGGTCATGTCGCACACAACCGACTAGTATTCAATGTATCGGCTTATCGAATCAATACTTGATTCGATAACTAGGTTATATCGCATACAACCATTCGATACATTTATCGCGAGAATAGAATACGGTATCACATACACGCATTATTCTCGGTCCCGCACATATCTCATATGCGCTCCTATTTCGTTTCGCTTGAGCCAAGAAACCTCTGTGTAGGACTCTAAAGACTCGTCAATACGCCGGCAGCAGATGATGATCATATCAAACATCCACAAGCCGCAAGCGGTCTGCTAAACGTAACGGCCACCCGGGTATTGAGCGATCTGAAGATCGACGAGCAAGCCCGCTCACACTCTTGTGAATCCAACCAGTAACACTACCGTACAGTCCGGTCTGATCGTCTGATATGTCGCATATCTTGCCTAGGGGTGGTAAACGTCAGACCCCAATAGCTCAATAAGTCGTGTCGATATGAGGTCTATAACTATTCAAGAAACTACTGGTAACACTTACCAATAAATCTCAGTAACCCTGGCCAGGGATTTCCTGTTATAGCCAATCGAACACAGCACAACATCAACCCCCTATACCGGGAGAGACGAATCCCCTCCTATCGCTCATTGCCTCCATGTGACTCGGGACTGTACCCAAAAACCACCGTTTTGCATGCCCTCTTGGACGTGGTAAGATGGAAATCAAAGCACAGTGGGAACCACACAAGACTCTATGACGATCTCGGGTCAACAGACTACTCTGTACCAGTGTCACCAGAGAACTGCCATCTGACGTGAGGTATAATACCATCTGGGAGTTCTCGGCGAGTCCGTCCAGTGTACCCAGTCTCTACTGAGCACCCGTACATCATCTCTGATGTCAAACACCAATGGATATGGGATCATCCATCGCCCATCTGTATGGGTCGAAAAGGTATACGCTAGTCTGCTCTGGTATATCGATGCCCCATCTCGATACACCCACGACTAGGGACTTTGAAGGATGTACTTATGGACTACCATGTCCCCACTAGTATGATCTGCATCACAGTCCAGGTAGTCAAGCACACATCCTAAGGGCTTTACCAACATGTAACAGAGAGACAATCAGTATACACGTTAAGGTAAAGTTCAACCAGATAGCATACTATCATGTCGAGCAAGAAAGTCCTCCCTATATATGTCCCAGCATCCACTACAATATATATCCTATGTATAGTAATGGCCTCTAGGGCATACATATAACTAACAATCTCCCACTTGCACTAGGGCCATCTGATAGCAGTGGTTGTAGTATCTCATACTCAACCATCCCATAAAAATCTCTCTCTGGGAACAGGCCTTTGTGAGTGGATCCGCTGTGTTGTCCTCTGAGTCTACTCTCCAAACCTCGATCACCCTGGAGATCAACCATCTCCATGATCAAGTGATACTGCCTTAGAATATGTCTGGATCACTGATGGGACCGGCGTTCCTTGGCATAAGCCACAACTCCATTGTCTCACAATGGTTGGAACGTAGTTTATCTCATGAACCATTATACACCCAAACATCCTCTTTGGTAGCATGTTGAGTAGCGATGTATCCAGCCTTTATCATCTAGTGTGTCACGGTATCTTATTTGGAACTCTTCCAACATACCGTCCCTTTACTTAGGGTAAAGACAATGCCTGCGACTGACATTCAGTCGTCTTTATCACCCTGGAACACTTCCAGTGATTCTCCCCAGGATCAATTGATACTATCTCACTACAACTAGTGAGAATCCCAACATCCAATTAAATCTATCTCATAGATCCAAAACTCAGGATTTAGGAGGTATCACTCTGATCCTACACGGAGAATCTTTGTGATAAATGGAGATTGATCGAGCGTAGCATAAGAAACTCCTTCCCTATCAAGAGTATGTCATCCACGTACTCTACGAGGATCGTCACCATACTCCCTACTACCTTTTTGTATATACAAGGTTCATCTACCATTTCGATGATGTCAAACTCTTTGACTAATTCATCAAAACAGATGTTCCAACTCCGCGATGCCTGCTTTATCCTATAAAGCATCTTGCACACGTTTCCGCTGCTCCCACTGTCTACGAGGCCCTCTGGCTGTGTACTTATAGACGCACTCTTCCAAATCATCATTTAGAAAAGCAGTCAAGACACCCAACCACCAGAGATCGTAGTCATGGTATGTAGCCGTGGCAAGTAGGATCTGGATGGACTTAAGCATAGATCCTTAGAAAAAGGTTTCATTATGATCCATATCTGGTCAATTATGCAAACCTTTAACAAGTCTAGCTTTGAAAGTCTCAATTATGCTCCCACTGTCATAGAGAAACCGAAGTATCTCTCAGGTGGGTGAGGAACCCTACTAGATCGGCGGAGAGGCTGAGGTTCGTTGGTAACTATCAAATCCTTTGGTTCTTTTAAATCATCAGCTGCAGTTTGTATAGCTGGAACCTTTCCAGTTCTACATTACTGACCTTGCCTCGAGCTTGTCCGGATTTTGCTTTTCAGACATAGGCCGGACAACCCCAAATCTTAACTAGCTTAAGATATGGGCTCTTCCCATACCATATCACATATGGAGTGGGAGGCAACTGATTTGATTCGAACCCTATTCAATAGGTATGCAGCTTCTCAAGCGCATAACTCCCAAAAGGAAAAAGGTAACTCAGTAGTACTCATCATAGAGCACACCTTATCATATAGGGTGTATCTGCTCCGCCCCGACATACCATCGTGCAATGGTGTATACGGAGGAGTAATGCTGAGAGAGAATCTCATTCTCCTTTAGAATAATCCAGGAATTCCATGCACAAGTATTCTCCTCCCTGATCTCATCATAGGACATAATACTTATACCCGTATTTTGGTTCTCTACTTCTAACTTATATTCTGTGAATATCTCAAAAGGTTCGGACTTTTGTTTCAACAGGAACATATGTCTGAATCTTGAGAGATTATCAGAGAATGTAATGAAGTACAAAGAACATGTCCTGGCATGTGTAGACTGGGGACCTACATACATCAACATGTATCATCCCAAAAGTTCACTAACTCTTTCTCTGTTTTCAATAAACAGAGCTGTGGTCATCTTATCTTTGTGACATGACTGGCGAGTTTCACAAGATGTAAATTCAAACTGATTTAAATATGCATCTATATGTAACTCTAGCTGGTCGGGTCACATTGATCTGACCTAGTCTACAATGCCTCAAGAAGGATTCGTTCATTTCTGAACTCTTCCTCTTTTGTGTGTTCCATATACTAAGAACTGTAGTTTGATTTAGAACATCAATGCTTTTAGATAACGTGCCTGAACCGATCAACTTTTGATATAGGAAATGTTCAAAACATTATCCAACAATACAAAATTTTATCATTTCTTTACTAATAAAGAGACTGATATGATTTTGTATATCAGGTTCGGTATCTAATAACATTCGTTCAGAATCAATGTATTGTAATATAGGGTGACAGTGACCAACAGACTTGGCTGCAACTCTTGCCCCGTTTTCTGCCTCATGAAACTTATCACCCGTTCTCAGTTCTCTACCTTTCTGTAGCCCTATGTAACAGATTACATATCTGGGATCATGATCTGGTATCATATACCCAGGACGTAAAAGATACTGAGAAACAGTTCTGTATAAAGAACACACCCGAAGATGATGCATCAGCATGCACTCTCTTCGTTTGGGTGGCACGGGAAATCTGGTATTCCCCAATTTCCTGCTCTGTCTTATAACATTTATAAGTTGGAGCGGGACCAACGTTCCCCAGCTCAGTATAACAAGCGGGTTCGGTCAATATTCCGTATTATTATCTTGATTAAGGCGTGATATGGTCGCTACCTGGAGAGAGAGAGAAGAAAACACTCAGCGTGCGCTCTTTCAAGAATAGATTGGTTATTATTTTATCTAATCAGGATGGCTCCCACTGCTTTTTATCAAATCTTCCTTCAAACCCTAAAAGGAAAGACTAGCCGGGATTAATTACACACTACAAGTTCGCCAATCTTTCAGCCAGGCCAGTGTCGGTACTTTGAGGGAGGTCCCCCGTGCTTTCGCACGAACTTAATTAATGTAAACCTCGTTTTCCCAGAGGCGTAACCCCGTTGACACCTTTCTAGACACCTACTTTATCGGCTAATTGTAATGTATAAAACTCTCCCAGGAGTAACTCTTACTCGCAGCGGGTATCGGGATCCAACTATCTCATAGAAGGTATGCAATCTCATTGCAAATTTCAACACTTGAAATTCCCGATAATATTTTGCCCCGAACGATCTATGACCTTGACAAGGTCAACAAACCATAGACCGCAAGTCAAGTTCAATCCGTCATTTCTTGATTGAATCAAACCCACCCGCACGACCCTTGACAAGGTCAACAAGGCCGCACGACTACCCTAACCCAATCTGCATCATATGCATAAGCAGATAAATACTGGTTAGCTACCGCACACTGCGCCTTGACAAGGTCAACAAACGCAGCACGAATACTAAACAGGATTTATCTGAAATGACGGAGGGCTACGACAGGTTTTTCTGAAAACCTATTGCGTAATGAACTTGATATCGTTGTAGAATCAAATGATTTTAAAATGGAGTGCTTTTGAGGCTTTTCTAGTTTTGCTAAAGGAGTCACTCCCGGTGAAGGGATCGTCGGTCCTTTCCTCGTCGAATGAGGTGCGGGATATATCATATATATCACTGCGCAAAGCAAAAACACTTAAAAGCTATCAAAAGACAAACCGAGTTGTAGCATCTGCCAGTTATTGCTAAAGGAGTCACTTCCGGTGAAGGGATCTCGGTCCTTTCCTCATCAAATAAGGTGCAGGATATATCACATATACCGCTGTGCAAAGCAAGAACTGTAGCTACCTGTTTTAATTTGAAATTCGATTCTACAACATCTTAGGTTTCTTTTATTTCATTAATCACATTAATGAAGTCCCATCATTTAAGTACCTAATCATCACAGATAAATACGACGTACACTTATGCCATCCGCATTCGCCTCGATGTCCCCTCGTGCACCGTTAGGTTAGGTAACTAACGGCAGAGCGGGACAGGGCTAGCGCGGGTGTAAAACATAAGTAACGCCTATATAATATATCATATATACTGTATACTGTATCTATCACAGAACATCTCATGATCACATCACAGATATCGCAGCAGAAGAATCATATGAAATATAAGATATACTAGGATGTCCGTGTTTTCAATACGAGCCAGTATAAAACACGGATTCCACGGTCGTGATGAATAGCCAAACCCACACCCCTAGACCCCTACGAGAGCGGCAAGCAACCCTACCAATTCTGGAGTTAGGAGACCCGGACTCGACTCCTCGAGTTGGTCTCCCACTGGACTCCAGAACCCGGTTACTTGTGCTCCCCTCCTTGGGTCTATCCTAGTGCGGAAAAGTAAATAATATACAAAAGGTGACAACTTCCGCAACCTGGAAGCGCCCCAATAAAAGAATATTACATACAAGTTTTTACATGAATGAAAATGAAAAACACTCATTTCACATAAAAACCCCCGGCTATTCAAACACGACGATCCAATATAACATATCCAGCAACACATAACATCACATGTCATCAACGTAAGTAAATATGTCCATCCCAATTGTCGTTGACATATAGCAACGAAACCGGCGATATCACATATTACACTTACGGTCACAGAAAAGAAAGTGTAAAACTACAACAGTTGGAATTCGCAACCACCTCAGACATCGCATGCCTGACCAAATGAATTACTTAGACATCGCATGCCTAACAATTATAAACCCCGCATTTTAGTCTCAAAAATCGAAAACACTTTTCAATACCAAGTCGGGCAATTCAACAAGATTCCCGACAGTCTGATCGAATGCTCGTCGCAAACTTTAGTAGACGGCCGCAACCCCGATACCGTCGACGAAGTGCACCAAGGCGGAACACCGCTACCGCGAGCACCCGAATGGATGCTTTCGAAAGGGTTCTCCTACAGTCACTTGGTCGGGGCTATGGAGTGAGGCTGTCTATTAAGTTTACCCGGCGAGTATCCGCGTACGCTACGTGATTGCGACGGACTTTTGATCACATCAAAATTCCGTGGCAACCGATCAAGTGAGACTAAACTGCTATGTTTATAATATTCATTCAGTTATCTCATAACTTCTTGTGAATTCCAATTATTGTATCCCATTCCGGATAAATAGAAAATGTTAAACTTTCCGATCGAACAATCGAACACCCAACTTTTCCCAATACAGATCAACACATGAAATAAGTCTAACAACATTCAGTTCGTGCCTCAGTACCGACGGTCCAGCCGTAGAAGGGTCAAGCCAACGCCTCACATGTGGCACGCCGTACTGCCCCAAACCCGAAGGTTCAAAGGGCAGTTCAAGACGGTCACATAATCGAGTTAAGGTTTGTTGTCTTCTAGAGGGACCATCGCGTTACTTGCACTACTTAGGACGTCGTTAAACTACGGAAAAATCCAACACTTGGAAATTTCCCGACAGGGGAAAAATTGGGTATTTATATCCGGTCGAATTTTTTAACATATTCTAAAAATTTATCCGGAAAGCCACACAGACAAAATTTGATATTCCGATCGAAACACCGAATCCCCAAAAACACAGCAGAAAAATTCAACTCTTGAATAAATATTAAAAATTCCCAGAAAACTCAGCTCTTTGAACTAGGAATTACTGTGCAAAGGAACAGGGCTGACGTCATCAAGGGGCCGCTGATCCGCCGCAGAAGCCATGCTTCTGCCGCGGATCCGCCGCGAAATTTACTCTTCACCAAAAACTTTTTGCACCGTAATTCTTATTTTTCCCTGCTGAATTTTTTAGCAATTTTTAATTTGGAAAAATCCACGATTTTAGAAAATTTCCAGAGAGCAATTTTGATTTGGGGTTTCGGGTTTCAAATTCCGTCTAGACTTCGCCTAAGGCTCTAGCTAGGCTCTGATACCACTGTAGGTCAGGCAGCCACCCCATCCAATGGGGTCGCCGTGGCACCAACGGGTCCCTCAGCCGCTACTTTTTACGCATGCCCCCTCGCGAGGACTACAACCTACCGGAACACCTTCCGGTCTCGGGACACCCTGGGGGTAAGAGCCTATGCTTCGCCACACTGTCACACAGTGAGAACCCCCCATAGGTCGACATCCAATGCCTAGTAGCTCTGATACCACTGTAGGGTTCCTAGGCACCCTAATGAGGTCTCACAAGGCATCGAACATGCCATTATAAAATTTTACGGGTGCCGAGAGACCCGACTACGGATCGTTTGCTAGATTTCTAGGCGAAAAAGCTAACTAGTTAACACTTAACTAAGGGAATACGGAAATACAACCTTTGTAGATCCGGTGCTCCACCTCCATAGCTCCGCAACGAAGTCCTCTCCGCTGTCCAAATCAAATCCGGGCTCTAGCGTCGGCTTCGTCGGAGAATGGGCAAGCTAGGTCGTCGATGTCCATGCCGAAGATGATCTACGTCGAGGCATCGCTAAATCAAGCTCCACCTTCACCAAGCCCTAATAACTTGTGAAGGAAACACACTCTACTACTTGGCAAGAGGTAGAGGATGAAGAAATAGGAAGTGGGTAGACTTTAGAATTGGATTTCTCACTCTTTATCATCAATCACCATTGATGACTTTGCTTTCTTCACTTGAAGAAAAATGAGGAAGAAGAAGATAATAGTTATGATAAGTTAATTGATTTTAAAAAGAAAATCAATACTTATCATATATTGAACCATGGTCAAGTGTAGAGATTAAACTAGGGTTAATGGAGTGGTTAGGGTTAAGCATGAGACAAAATGGTAACTTTGGTCAAAGCTTCATGAAGCTTCAACTAGAATACAAACAAAGCCACCATTTTCCTTTATGCTTATCATTTCTCCAAAAAGAATGAATAAATGAATAAAAGGATAATAATTGAATAAACAAAACCCTAACCACTCTCACAACCATGGTTTAATCTTTACACAAATCCAAGGTAACATGTATCATCAAACATGACACAATGAAGTGCACAAAAGTATATCACATATACAACTTGTGCAATCCAAGTGAGAAAATCCGTTTAAAGTGAACCAATACTAGTTAGTGCAAAGTAATATATCAAATATATAATTATGCATTAAATTATTAAATCAACACTTGATTCAATGATCCGGTCATGTCGCACACAACCGACTAGTATTCAATGTATCGGCTTATCGAATCAATACTTGATTCGATAACTAGGTTATATCGCATACAACCATTCGATAAATTTATTGCGAGAATAGAATACGGTATCACATACACGCATTATTCTCGGTCCCGCACATATCTCATATGCGCTCCTATTTCGTTTCGCTTGAGCCAGGAAACCTCTGTGTAGGACTCTAAAGACTCGTCAATACGCTGGCAGCAGATGATGATCATATCAAACATCCACAAGCCGCAAGCGGTCTGCTAAACGTAACGGCCACCCGGGTATTGAGCGATCTGAAGATCGACGAGCAAGCCCGCTCACACTCCAGTGAATCCAACCAGTAACACTACCGTACAGTCCGGTCTGATCGTCTGATATGTCGCATATCTTGCCTAGGGGTGGTAAACGTCAGACCCCAATAGCTCAATAAGTCGTGTCGATATGAGGTCTATAACTATTCGAGAAACTACTGGTAACACTTACCAGTAAATCTCAGTAACCCTGGCCAGGGATTTCCTGTTATAGCCAATCGAACACAGCACAACATCAACCCCCTATACCGGGAGAGACGGATCCCCTCCTATCGCTCATTGCCTCCATGTGACTCGGGACTGTACCCAAAAACCACCGTTTTGCACGCCCTCTTGGACGTGGTAAGATGGAAATCAAAGAACAGTGGGAACCACACAAGACTCTATGACGATCTCGGGTCAACAGACTACTCTGTACCAGTGTCACCAGAGAATTGCCATCTGACGTGAGGTATAATACCATCTGGGAGTTCTCGGCGAGTCCGTCCAGTGTACCCAGTCTCTACTGAGCACCCGTACATCATCTCTGATGTCAAACACCAATGGATATGGGATCATCCATCGCCCATCTGTATGGGTCGAGAAGGTATACGCTAGTCTGCTCTGGTATATCGATGCCCCGTCTCGATACACCCACGACTAGGGACTTTGAAGGATGTACTTATGGACTACCATGTCCCCATTAGTATGATCTGCATCACAGTCCAGGTAGTCAAGCACACATCCTAAGGGCTTTACCAACATGTAACAGAGAGACAATCAGTATACATGTTAAGGTAAAGTTCAACCAGATAGCATACTATCATGTCGAGCAAGAAAGTCCTCCCTATATATGTCCCAACATCCACTACAATATACATCCTATGTATAGTAATGGCCTCTAGGGCATACATATAACTAACATACCGCACACTGCGCCTTGACAAGGTCAACAAACGCAGCACGAATACTAAGCAGGACTTATCTGAAATGACGGAGGGCTACGACAGGTTTTTCTGAAAACCTATTGCGTAATGAACTTGATATCGTTGTAGAATCAAATGATTTTAAAATGGAGTGTTTTTGAGGCTTTTCTAGTTTTGCTAAAGGGGTCACTCCCGGTAAAGGGATCGTCGGCCCTTTCCTCGTCGAATGAGGTGCAGGATATATCATATATATCACTGTGCAAAGCAGAAACTATAGAAGCTATCAAAAGACAAACCGAGTGTGTAGCATCTGCCAGTTATTGCTAAAGGGGCCACTCCCGGTGAAGGGATCATTGGCCCTTTCCTCATCGAATAAGGTGCAGGATATATCATATATATCGCTGTGCAAAGCAAGAACTGTAGCTTCCTGTTTTAATTTTGAAATTCGATTCCACAACATCTTTAGGTTTCTTTTCTTCCACTAATCACATCAATGAAGTCCCATCATTTAAGCACCTAAACATCACAGATAAATATAACGTACGCTTATGCCAGCCGCATTCGTCTCGATGTCCCGTATGCACCGTTAGGTTAGGTAACTAACGCCAGAGCGAGGCAGGGCTAGCGTGGGTGTAAAACATAAGTAATGTCTATATAATATATCATATATACTATATATAGTATCTATCACAACATATCAAATGATCACATCACAGATAACGCAGCAGAAGAAACATATATGAAATATTGGATATACTAGGACGTCCGTGTTTTCAATACGAGCCAGTATAAAACACGGATTCTACGGTCGTGATAAATAGCCAAACCCATACCCCTAGACCCCTACGAGAGCTGACCCTACCAATTCTAGAGTTAGGAGACCCGGACTCAACTCCTCGAGTTGGTCTCCCACTGGACCCTAGAACCTGGTCACTTGTGCTCCCCTCCTTGGGTCTATCCTAGTGCGGAAAAGTAAATAATATACAAATGGTGACATCATCCGCAACCTGAAAGTGCCCCAATAAAAGAATATTACATACAAATTTTTACATGAATGAAAATGAAAAACACTCATCTCACATAAAAAACCCCCGGCTATTCAAAACGCGACGATCCAATATAACATATCCAGCAACACATAACATCACATGTCATCAACGTAAGTAAATATGCCCATCCCAATTGTCGTTGACATATAGCAACGAAACCGACGATATCACATATTACACTTACGGTCGCAGAAAAGAAAGTGTAAAATTACAACAGTTGGAATCCGCAAACTCTTTAGACATCGCATGCCTAATTAAATGAATTCCTTAGACATCACATGCCTAACAATTATAAACCCCACATTTTAGTCTCTTTATCGAAAACTCTTTTCAATATCTAGTCGGGCAATTCAACAAGATTCCCGGCATCCTGACCGAATGCTCGTCGCAAACTTTATTAGGCGGCCGCACCCCCGATGCCGTCGACGAAGTGCACCAAGGCGGAACACCGCTGTCGCGAGCACCCGAACGGATGCTTTCAGCGACGGGGTTCTCCTACAGTCACTTGGTCGGGGCTATGGGGTGTAGCTGCCTATTAAGTATACCCGGCGAGTATCCGCGTACGCTACGTGATTGCGACGGACTTTTGATCGCATCAAAATTCCGTGGCAACCGATCAAGTGAGACTAAAGTGCTATGTTTATAACATTCATTCAGTTATCTCATAACTACTTATGGATTCCAAATATTGTATCACATTCCAGATAAATAGAAAATGTTAAGCTTTCCGATCGAACAATCAAACACCCAAGTTTTCCCGAAACAACTCAACACATGAAATAAGTTTAAAAACATCCACTTCATGCCTCAGTACCAACGGTCCAGCCGTAGAAGGGTCAAGCCAACGCCTCACATGTGGCACGCTGTACTGCCCCAAACCTTAAGGTTCAAAGGGCAGTTCAAGACGGTCACATAATCGAGTTAAGCTTTGTTGTCTTCTAGAGGGTCCATCGCGTTACTTGCACTACTCAGAACGTTCTCAAACTACGGAAAAATCCAACAATTGGAAATTTCCCGGTAGGGGAAAAAGTGGGTATTTCTATCCGGTCGAACTTTTTAACATATTCCAAAATACCCGGAAAACATAACGAAATTAAAAATTCCGATCGAAATAACGACTACAAAATAAACCCCAAAATACTCAACACTTGAGTCAGATAAAAATACCCATAAAATATCAGGGAATTAAAAAGAAACATTACTGTGCAAATTTAAGAGTGTGACGTCACAAAATGGCGGCGGAACCGCCGCACGAGCAATGCTCGTGCCGCGGTTCCGCGGCGGTTTGAGCTCCAAACAGTGTTGTTTTGCACAGTTTTTCTTATAATTTCCTGCAGATTTTTTTAGGCATTTTTAATTCGGAAAAACCCCAGATTTTAAAAATGGACCAGAGAGGGGTGTATTTCGTCGTATTTGGGTTCGATCGGGGTTTTAACTTCGTTAACGCATCGCCTAAGGCTCTAGCTAGGCTCTGATACCACTGTAGGGTTCCTAGGCACACTAATAAGGTCTCACAAGACATCAACCATGCCAAAATCAAATTTTTCTTGTGCCGAGAAACCTTAATGCTAGATCGTTACTAGAGTATAAGGCGAAACTACAACTAGTTAACAACTTAACTGCTAAGTGAATGTAAATACAACCTTTGTAGATCAGGTCCTCCACTTCCTAAGCTCCGTGTTGACGTCCCTTCGCTGCGATCACCACGATCCCGGACCCTAGCGATGGTTTCGTCGGAGAAATGATCGGGCTAGGTCGTTGACTTCGATGCCGAAGATGATCTACGTCGAGGCAACTCAAACTCAAGCTCCACCTTCACTAAGTCATGAAACTTGTGAAGAAAACACCCAATACAACATGGCAAGTGGTAGAGGATGAAGAAATAGGAAGTGGGTTCACTTTGGATTTGGATTTCTCACTTGATTTCATCACTTAAGAATTTTCAAGAATGGTTTTCTTTTTCTCCATGAAGAAGAAGAAGAAGAGAATGAAAAATCAATTATTTTCAAAAAAATAATTCAGGTGAATACATATCATAATGCAACCATGGGTGAAGTTTACTCATGTAGAGAATAAACTAGGGTTTAGTTAAAAGGTTAGGGTTAAGGACAAAACAAAAATGGTAGGCTTTTCAAGGATGCTAGAAAAGCTTCATGAAGCTTCAAGCATAACAACAAAGAAAGCCACCATTTCTATTTTTGCCAAAAATAAATGAATAAATAAATAAGTCAAAAGAAACCCTAACCATTTACTAAACATGGTTTAAGTCAAACATAAACCCAAGTTTGCATGTATCATCAAACATGATACAAACAAATGCACAAAAATATATCACATATACAATGTGCACATCAAGTGAGAAAATCATCTTAAGTGAACCATGTTAGTTATATGTATGCCCTAGAGGCCATTACTGTACATCGGATGTATATTGTAGTGGATGCTGGGACATATATAGGGAGGACTTTCTTGCTCGACATGATAGTATGCTATCTGGTTGAACTTTACCTTAACGTGTATACTGATTGTCTCTCTGTTACATGTTGGTAAAGCCCTTAGGATGTGTACTTGACTACCTGGACTATGATGCGGATCATACTAGTGGGGACATGGTAGTCCATAAGTACATCCTTCAAAGTCCCTAGTCGTGGGTATATCGAGACGGGGCATCGATATACCAGAGTAGACTAGCGTATACCTTCTCGACCCATACAGATGGGCGATGGATGATCCCATATCCATTGGTGTTTGACATCAGAGATGATATACGGGTGCTCAGTGGAGACTGGGTACACTGGACGGACTCGCCGAGAACTCCCAGATGGTATTATACCTTACGTCAGATGGCAGTTCTCTGGTGACACTGGTACAGAGTAGTCTGTTGACCCGAGATCGTCATAGAGTCTTGTGTGGTTCCCACTGTGCTTTGATTTCCATCTTACCACGTCCAAGAGGGCGTGCAAAACGGTGGTTTTTGGGTACAGTCCCGAGTCACATGGAGGCAATGAGCGATAGGAGGGGATTCGTCTCTCCCGGTATAGGGGGTTGATGTTGCGCTGTGTTCGATTGGCTATAACCGGAAATCCCTGGCCAGGGTTGCTGAGATATACTGGTAAGTGTTACCAGTAGTTTCTCGAACTGTTACAAGTAAAATATACATACACCGGGTACATCGACCGCAACCAGGTCGTGCCCCAAAAGAATAATACAATCAGGCAGTGACGGCAGTCCACATGTCGGACGCTCGCCCCGCAATATCAAATGTACATAATACAACAGCACGGTACTAGCATTGCATCCAGGCTATCCCCCACGACCGATCCGCAACAACACAGCAAATACATAGAACATCAACGTGAAAGTCACGTTCGCAAATCCGTCTAACCGGGCTATAGCAGTTAGACCGGATTTACCGATCAAGTGACATTCACGGTCGCAGATATAATGTAAATACTGTGAAAAATGTGTTTAAAATATCCGACCGATCAAAAATTATAACAAGTGGGCCCCAAAACAATACTGTAGCAGTTCAGGAAATTATGGGCCCAAAATTAATATTCCAGAAAACCCAATTTTAACCCCAGAGGCCCACTGGAAAATTTCCACACACTGATCAATGAATACGGCGGCGGAAGCGCGGCAATAAGTGGGTATTTGCCGCGCTTCCGCGCTCCAATGGGAGAATCAGTGTCTCGAATTTTTCCACTGGGCACAGTACTTTTATGCAACCTGAAAAAATTTTGGAGACTGAAAAATTTCAACAGAAACTGTCGTGGGTGTATTTGGGTTTTCGGACATTTCGATCGATCGGAACAGAAAAACACATTACACAAAGCTAGACTAAGTTAATGGGGAGGCTCTGATACCACTGTAAGTGCACGGCGGCGCCCCGGCCGTCAACCCGACGGCCAAATGCGGAAACGGTGATAAACTTTAATTTTGCGGACTTAGCAAACCGGCACCACCGCGCACTAAACACCCGGATCGAACCATTAACAAGTCTAAGCTAAATAGAAGAAGGGAAAGAGATGTACCGAGTGATCCGAGTCCTCCGGTCTTTTCGTCGTCGTCCCGATCTCCCGCGGATCCTCCGGTCGTCGCCTCCTTACCGGAAGGGCACCACATCGCCTGTATCTTTTACGGGCTCCCACCTCAATACCGAGGCAACTCGGGCGCGAAGTTGGCTAGCCGACGCGCCCAAGAATTGCTGTAGAATAATGTAGAAACTTGTCTCTTTGGGGTTTTGGATAGTTGCCATGATGAAGGAATTTGTGCACAATGATTTTCATGAAGGCTTGAAGAAAAATGGAGCAAGCCATCAAAATCAAAACTCTCTCATTCTCATTACAAGAAGTGGCCGGCCTCTGTTGGAGTTCACTCAAAAAAATAAGAATGAAGCAAGCCCTCACAGAATGAATGAATGAATGAAGGTAGGAATTAATACCCAAAAGGAAATGAAGAATTCCTTCACTGCACAAAATGGAGGGGGGGGGGGGGGCACCACACACATTCCAGCACACTCATGCACTCAAATGAATATTTATATATTAATTCAACATACAAAACATAACCCACTCCATTTCCACAGTGGCCGGCCCACAATTCCAATCAAGCAGTGGCCAGCCCCACCACTAAACCCATACCTCCTCAAGTCAAGAATTAATGCATCATGAAGCCAAAAAAAAATGCAATCATATCAATCCTTTTTGCAAGAAACCCCCTCAACAAAATGTTAATTGCAAACTTGCAATTAACACCCTCCAACGAAAAGTCCGACCGGGAAGGAAAAAGAGAAAACCGGCCGGAACGGAATGCAAACTGGCAACCTCAGAAAACTGGTCCCGTAATAAATTACAGGAAAACCCCGATACTGTGCATACACACCCGCATTTGTATTCCGACCGAAATACAAATGCAAAACTACACTATCAAATACTAAGATCCGGCTTAAGCCAAAACCGGCTAGTAAAAACCGTCCGATCACGATCCGTGCAATACCGCACGTATCTGATCGAAACCTGCCATATCTCCATACGACCTCTACAGCGTTTCGCCCGAAACCTGAGTAACTGAAAGTGTGGTGGACTCTAAAGACTCGTCAATACTATGGCTGTGGATTTAACCACTAGCACGTCAGAGGTATAAGCCAATACGTAATGGGCCACCAGCTATTGACCAAAAGGGACGTCGATGAGCGAACTCATCCTGACACCCTACTGAGCCTGTCAGTGACAATATCCGTGCAGTCCGGTCCGTTCGTCTATGAATATCGCATGGCGGGCCTAGGGGGTTGGTAAAAGTCAGACCCCCAAAAGCGGTACAAGTCGTGTCGGAGTGTAGCCCAGAACACCCTGAGATACTACTGGAATACCTACCAGTAAATCTTCTTGCCTTGGCCAAGGACTTTGTGTAATGGCTCTCCTAGACACAGCACGACCTCACCCCCAATACCGGGAGAGACGAACCCCTGAAGATACGCTCACTGCCTCCATATGGCTCGGGACTGTACCCAACTAAAACCTGTTTGCACGACTCCTTTGAGCCGTGGTAGGGTAGTAATCAAAGTACAGTGGGAACTCACACGAGACAAATGACGATCCCCAGGTCGATGAACTAACCTGCACACATGTCACCAGGGAACTGCCATCTGACGTCTGGTATATGACCAACTAGCATGTTCCCGGCGAGTCCTGTCCGGTGTACTCATAACCCAATGAGCACCTGTATACATCTTAGGTGATCCAACTGACACCAGTGGCTTGTGAGACCGGCCACCGCCCCTCGTCGGGGTCTCGACTGTATACACTAGTCTACTAATGGAGTATCGATGCCCGATCTCGAAACTCCCACGACTAGGGACCTTTTAAGGATATGCTTGTAGACCCCCAGCTCCCACTTATATGATCGCCCTCATACTGCTGGTGGTCAAGCAAGAATCCTAGGGGCTCTATCAACGTGTAATAGCGACGTGTCAGGTCACCTAAAGCAGTACACGATGATAAAGGTAAACCAGATAGCATACTATCATCTCGAGTAAGACTGTCCTACCGGGATAGGTCCTCCCTCAATCATTACAATCACGTACCTGTGACCTAATAATTGACTCTGAGGGCACTATCTCCAACACCTGGCTCAAGCAAAACGAAATAGGAGCGCATATGAGATATGTGCGGGACCGAGAATAATGCGTGTATGTGATACCGTATTCCATTCTCGCGATAAATGTATCGATTGGTTGTATGCGATATAACCTAGTTATCGAATCAAGGATTGATTCGATAAAACGATACATTGGATACTAGTCGGTTATATGCGATATGACCGGATCGTTAAATCAAGTGTTGATTTAATGATTTAATGTATAATTATATATTTGATATATCACTTTGCATTAACTAGTATCGGTTCACTTAAGATGGATTTTCTCACTCGGATGTGCACATTGTATATGTGATATACTTTTGTGCACTTGCATGTATCATGTTTGATGATACATGTTTTCTAGGGTTTGTGTAAAGAATTAAACCTTGTTTAAGTAAATGGTTAGGGTTTTTATTTTGTTATTCATTCATTTATCTTTTTAATTGGATTAAAAAGAAATGGATAAGAAAACAAAATGGTGGCTTTCTTTGTTTGCATCTTGAATCTTCATGAAGCTTTGACCAAAGTCACCACTTTGTCTTCATCTTTAACCCTAACCATTCATCTAACCTTAGTCAATTCTCTACACTTGACCATGGTTGATTATGATAAGTATTCTTTTATTTTCTATTTTCTAAAATACTTATCATAATATTATCTTCATCTTCTTCTTCTTCTTCACTTGAAGAAAACCTTTCTTCATCAATGGTGATTGATGAAAATGAGTGAGAAATCCAATTCTAAAGTCTACCCACTTCCTATTTCTTCATCCTCTACTTCTTGCCAAGTAGTAGAGTGTGTTTCCTTCACAAGTTTCTAGACTTGGTGAAGTTGGAGCTTGATCTAGCGATGCCTCGACGTAGATCATCTTCGGCACGTCGTCGATGACCTAGCCCGCTTCTTCTCCGATAAAGCCGACGCTAGAGCCCGGGATTGCATGAGGACAGCGGAGAGCACTTCATCATGGAGCCATGAAGGTGGAGGACCGGATCTACAAAGGTTGTATTTCCGTATTCTTGTAGTTAAGTGTTAACTAGTTTGTTTTTCGCCTAAACTTCTAGCCAACGATCCGTATTAGGGTTTCTCGGCACCCGTAATTTTTGAAAAATTAGCATGGTTGATGCCTTGTGAGACCTCATGTGAGTGCCTAGGATCCCTACAGTGGTATCAGAGACTAGCTAGAGCCTTAGGCGATGCGTAGACGAAGTTTAAAACCCGATCGATTCGAAACCCTAACTTAAACTTGCTCTCTGTACATTTTTCAAATTTGTGGATTTTTGCAAATTAAAAATATGCAGAAAAATCAACAGGGAAATATAAGAATTACGGCGCAAAATTTAGCTCCTAATTCCATAAAAGTGCGGCGGAACCGCGGCATTAGGTTGATAATGCGGCGGTTCCGCGGCCCTTTTGTCTCTTCTCCCATCAAATTTTGCACAGTAATTCCTATTTGGCAGTGCTGGTTTTCTTGGGAATTTTTAATCTGAAATCCAGAGTTGAGTATTTTGGGTTGTATTGGGAGTTCGTACATTCGATCGGATTCTCAAACTCTGTCTATGTGTTTTTCCGGATAAATTTTAGAATATGTTAAAAAGTTCGACCGGATATAAATACCCACTTTTTCCCCTGCCGGGAAATTTCCAAGTGTTGGATTTTTTCCATGGTTTAAAGACGTTCTAAGTAGTGCAAGTAAAGCGATGGTCCCTCTAGAAGACAACAAACCTTAACTCGATTATGTGACCGTCTTGAACTACCCTTTGAACCCTCGGGTTTGGAGCAGTACGGCGTGCCACATGTGAGGCGTTGGCTTGACCCTTCTACGGCTGGACCGTTGGTACTGAGGCATGAAGTGAATGTCTTTGAACTTATTTCATGAGTTGATCTGTATCGGGAAAACTTGGGTGTTTGAATGTTCGATCGGAAAGTTTAACATTTTCTATTTATCTGGAATGGGATACAATAATTGGAATTCACAAGTAGTTATGAGATAACTGAATGAATGTTATAAACATAGCAGTTTAGTCTCACTTGATCGGTTGCCACGGAATTTTGATGCGATCAAAAGTCTGTCGCAATCACGCAGCGTACGCGGATACTCGCCGGGTAAACTTAATAGACAGCCTCACTCCATAGCCCCGACCAAGTGACTGTAGGAGAACCCCGTCGCCGAAAGCATCCGTTCGGGTGCTCGCGGCAGCGGTGTTCCGCCTTGGTGCACTTCGTCGACGGTATCGGGGGTGCGGCCGTCTACTAAAGTTTGCGACGAGTATTCGATCAGGATGTCGGGAATCTTGTTGAATTACCTGACTTGATATTGAAAAGTGTTTTCGATAAAGAGACTAAAATGCGGGGTTTATAATTGTTAGACATGCGATGTCTAAGGAATTCATTTGATTAGGCATGCGATGTCTATGCAGGTTGCGGATTCCAACTGTTGTAGTTTTACTCTTTCTTTTCTGTGACCGTAAGTGTAATATGTGATATCGCCGGTTTCGTTGCTATATGTCAACGAAAATTGGGATGCGCATATTTACTTACGTTGATGACATGTGATGTTATGTGTTGCTGGATATGTTATATTGGATCGTCGTGTTCGAATAGCCGGGGTTTTTTATGTGAGATGAGTGTTTTTCATTTTCATTCATGTAAAAACTTGTATGTAATATTCTTTTATTGGGGCACTTCCAGATTGCGGAAGATGTCACCTTTTGTATATTATTTTCTTTTCCGCACTAGGATAGACCCAAGGAGGGGAGCACAAGTAACCGGGTTCTGGAGTCCAGAGGGAGACCAACTCGAGGAGTCGAGTCCGGGTCTCCTAACTCTAGAATTGGTAGGGTTGCTTGCCGCTCTCGTAGGGGTCTAGGGGTGTGGGTTTGGCTATTCATCACGACCGTGGAATCCGTGTTTTATACTGGCTCGTATTGAAAACACGGACGTCCTAGTATATCCAATATTTCATATGATTCTTCTGCTGCGATATCTGTGATGTGATCATGTGATGTTCTGTGATGGATACTATATATAGTATATATGATATATTATATAGACGTTACTTATGTTTTACACCCGCGCTAGCCCTGCCCCGCTCTGCCGTTAGTCACCTAACCTAACGGTGCACGAGGGGACATCGAGGCGAATGCGGATGGCATAAGTGTACGTCGTATTTATCTGTGATGTTTAGGTATTTTAAATGATGGGACTTCATTAATGTGATTAATGAAAGTAAAAGAAACCTAAGATGTTGTAGAATCGAATTTCAAAATAAAACAGGTAGCTACACATCTTGCTTTGCACAGCGGTATATGTGATATATCCTGGACCTTATTCGATGAGGAAAGGACCGAGATTCCTTCACCGGGAGTGACTCCTTTAGCAATAACTGGCAGATGCTACACACTCGGTTTGTCTTCTAATTGCTTTTAAGAGTTTTGCTTTGCACAGTGATATATATGATATATCCCGCACCTCATTCGACGAGGAAAGGACCGACGATCCCTTCACCGGGAGTGACTCCTTTAGCAAAACTAGAAAAGCCTCAAAAGCACTCCATTTTAAAATCATTTGATTCTACAACGATATCAAGTTCATTACGCAATAGGTTTTCAGAAAAACCTGTCGTAGCCCTCCGTCATTTCAGATAAGTACTGGTTAGTATTCGTGCTGCGTTTGTTGACCTCTGTCAAGGCGTAGTGTGCGGTAGCTGATTAGTGCTTATCTGTATAAGCATATGATGTGATTGATTTAGGGTAGTCGTGCGACCTTGTTGACCTCTGTCAAGGGTCGTGCGGGTGGGTTTACTTCAATCAGGAAATGACGGGTTGAACTTGACTAGCAGCCTATGGTTTGTTGACCTCTGTCAAGGTCATAGGACGCTTGGGGCAAAATATTATTGGGAATTTCAAGTGTTGAAATTTGCAATGAGATTGCATACCTTCTATGAGATAGTTGGATCCCGATACCCGCTGCGAGTAAGAGTTACTCCTGGGAGAGTTTTATACATTACAATTAGCCGATCAAGTAGGTGTCTAGAAAGGTGTCAACGAGGTTACGCCTCTGGGAAAACGAGGTTTACATTAATTAGGTTCGTGCGAAAGCACGGGGGACCTCCCTCAAAGTACCGACACTGGCCTGGCTGAAAGATCGGCGAACTTGTAGTGTGTAATTAATCCCGGCTAGTCTTTCCTTTTAGGGTTTGAAGGAAGATTTGATAAAAAGCAGTGGGAGCCATCCTGATTAGATAAAATAATAACCAATCTATTCTTGCAAGAGCGCACGCTGAGTATTTTCTTCTCTCTCTCTCCAGGTAGCGACCATATCACGCCTTAATCAAGATAATAATACGGAATATTGACCGAACCCGCTTGTTATACTGAGCTGGGGAACGTTGGTCCCGCCCCAACTTATAATTGTTATAAGACAGGGCAGGAAATTGGGGAATACCAGATATCCCGTGCCGCCCAAACGAAGAGAGTGCATGCTGATGCATCATCTTCGGGTGTGTTCATTACAAAGAACTGTTTCTCTGTATTCTTTACGTCCTGGGTATGTGATACCAGATCAGGATCCCAGATATGTAATCAGTTACATAGGGCTACAGAAAGGTAGAGAACCGAGAACGGGTGATAAGTTTCATGAGGCAGAAAACGGGGCAAGAGTTGCAGCCAAGTCTGTTGGTCACTGTCACCCTGTATTACCAATACATTGATTCTGAACGAATGTTATTAGATACCGAACCTGATATACAAAATCATATCTATCTCTTTATTAGTAAAGAAATGATAAAATTTTGTATAGATGGATAATGTTTTGAACATTTCCTATATCAAAAGTTGATCGGTTCAGGCACGTTATCTAAAAGCATTGTAGTTCTAAATCAAACTACAGTTCTTTAGTATACGGAACACACACAAGAGGAAGAGTTCAGATATGAACGGATCCTTCTTGAGGCATTGTAGACTAGGACATATCGATGCGACCCGACTAGCTAAGTTACACATAGATGCATATTCAAATTTGTTTGAATTTACATCTTGTGAAACTTGCCAGTCATGTCACAAAGATAAAATGACCTCAGCTCCGTTTACTGGAAACAGAGAAAGAGTCAGTAAACTCTTGGGATGATACATGTTGATGTATGTCAGGTCCCCTGTCTACATATGCCAGGACTGGTTCTTTGTACTTCATTACATTCTCTGATGATCTTTCGAGATTTAGACCTATGTTCCTGTTGAAACACAAGTCCGAACCTTTTGAGATATTCACAGAATATGATTTAGAAGTAGAGAACCAAAATACGGGTATAAGTATTATGTGCTTTGATGAGATCAAAGAGGAGAATACTTGAGCACGGAAATCCTGCACTATTCTAAAGGAGAACGAGATTCTCCCTCAGCATTACTCCTCCGTATACACCATAGCACGATGGTATATCGGGGTGGAGCAGTCACACCCTATATGATAAGGTGTGCTCTATGATGAGTACTACTGAGTTATCTATTTCCTTTTTGGGGAAAATGCGCTTAAGAAGCTGCATACCTATTGAATAGGGTTCCAATCAAATCAGTTGCCTACCGCTTCATATGTGATATGGAAAGGGAAGAGCCCATATCTTAAGTTGGTTAAGATTTGGGGTTGTCCGACCTATGTCTAAAAGCATAATCCGGACAAGCTCGAGGCAAGATCTGCTATATAGAACTGGAAATGTTCCAGCTATACAAACTGCAGCTGATGATTTGGTAGAACTAAAGGATTCAATAGTAACCAACGAACCTCAGCCTCTCCGCCGATCTAGTAGGGTTCCTCACCCACCTGAGAGATACTTCGGTTTCTCTATGACAGTGGGAGCGAGGATTGCATCATGAGATGATGACCCAACTAGTTTCGAGCAGGCCATCGAGAGTAGGGACTCTGTAAGAATGGCTGGATGCTTAGCGATCTGAGATGGAATCCATGTACACCAACAAAATATGGACTTTGGTTGCAATATCTGAAGGGTTAAATCCCCATCAGGAGCAAGTATATCTTGAGAAGATTACTTGGTGTAGATGGAAAAGTTGAGACTTTCAAAGCTAGACTTGTTAAAGCTTTTCGTCATCGACCAGGCGTGGATTATGATGAAACCTTTTTCAAGTGACTATGCTTAAGTCTATCCAGATCCTACTTGCCACGGCTACATACCATGACTACGATATCTGGCGGTTGGGTGCCAAGACTGCTTTTCTAAATGATGTTTTAGAAGAGGACGTCTATAAGTACACAGCCAGAGGGCTTCGTAAACAGTGGGAGCAGCGGAAACGTGTACAAGATGTTTTATAAGATAAAGCAGGCATCGCGGAGTTGGAACATCTGTTTTGATGGATAAGTCAAAGAGTTTGACATCATCAAAATGGTAGATGAACCTTGTATAAACAAAAAGGTAGTAGGGAGTATGGTGATGATCCTCGTAGTGTACGTGGATGACATACTCTTGATAAGAAAGGAGTTTCCTATGCTACGCTCGGTCAATCTCCGCTTATCACAATGATTCTCCATAAAGGATCAAAGTGATACCTCCTAAATGTTGGGTTTGGATCTATGAGATAGATCTAATTGGATGTTAGGATACTCACTAGTTGTAGTGAGATGGTATCAACCGATCCTGAGGAGAATCACTGGAAGGGTTCCAGGGTGATAAGGACGACTGAAAGTCAGTCACAGGCATTGTCTTTACCCTCAGTAAAGGGACGGTATGTTGGAAGAGTTCCAAGCTAGATACCGTGGCATACTAGACAATAAAGGCTCGATACATCGCTACTTAAGATGCTACCAAAGAGGTAGTCTGGATGTATATTGGTTCATGAGATGAACTTTGTTCCTCCCATTGTGTGACAATGGAGTTGTGGCTTATGCGAAGGAACGTCCGTCCCATCGGTGATCCAGACATATTCTAAGGCAGTATCACCTGATCATGGAGATGGTTGATCTCCAGGGTGATCGAGGTTAGGAGAGTAGACTCAGAGGACAACACAGCGGATCCACTCACAAAGGCCTGTTCCCAGAGAGAGATTTTTATAGGATGGTTGAGTATGAGATACTACAACCACTGCTATCAGATGGCCCTAGTGCAAGTAGGAGATTGTTAGTTATATGTATGCCCTAGAGGCCATTACTGTACATCGGATGTATATTGTAGTGGATGCTGGGACATATATAGGGAGGACTTTCTTGCTCGACATGATAGTATGCTATCTGGTTGAACTTTACCTTAACGTGTATACTGATTGTCTCTCTGTTACATGTTGGTAAAGCCCTTAGGATGTGTACTTGACTACCTGGACTATGATGCGGATCATACTAGTGGGGACATGGTAGTCCATAAGTACATCCTTCAAAGTCTCTAGTCGTGGGTATATCGAGACGGGGCATCGATATACCAGAGTAGACTAGCGTATACCTTCTCGACCCATACAGATGGGCGATGGATGATCCCATATCCATTGGTGTTTGACATCAGAGATGATATACGGGTGCTCAGTGGAGACTGGGTACACCGGACGGACTCGCCGAGAACTCCCAGATGGTATTATACCTTACGTCAGATGGCAGTTCTCTGGTGACACTGGTACAGAGTAGTCTGTTGACCCGAGATCGTCATAGAGTCTTGTGTGGTTCCCACTGTGCTTTGATTTCTATCTTACCACGTCCAAGAGGGCATGCAAAACGGTGGTTTTTGGGTACAATCCCGAATCACATGGAGGCAATGAGCGATAGGAGGGGATTCGTCTCTCCCGGTATAGGGAGTTGATGTTGCGCTGTGTTCGATTGGCTATAACCGGAAATCCCTGGCCAGGGTTGCTGAGATATACTGGTAAGTGTTACCAGTAGTTTCTCGAACTGTTATAGACCTCATATCGACACGACTTATCGAGCTATTGGGGTCTGACGTTTACCACCCCTAGGCAAGATATGCGACATATCAGACGATCAGACCGGACTGTACGGTAAGTGTTACTGGTTGGATTCACAGGAGTGTGAGCGGGCTTGCTCGTCGATCTTCTGATCGCTCAATACCCGGGTGGCCGTTACGTTTAGCAGACCGCTTGTGGCTTGTGGGTGTTTGATATGATCATCACCTGCTGCCGGCGTATTGACGAGTCTTTAGAGTCCTACACAGAGGTTTCCTGGCTCAAGCAAAACGAAATAGGAGCGCATATGAGATATGTGCGGAACCGAGAATAATGCGTGTATGTGATACCGTATTCCATTCTCGCGATAAATGTATCGATTGGTTGTATGCGATATAACATAGTTATCGAATCAAGGATTGATTCGATAAAACGATACATTGGATACTAGTCGGTTATATGCGATATGACCGGATCGTTAAATCAAGTGTTGATTTAATGATTTAATGTATAATTATATATTTGATATATCACTTTGCATTAACTAGTATCGGTTCACTTAAGATGGATTTTCTCACTCGGATGTGCACATTGTATATGTGATATAATTTTGTGCACTTGCATGTATCATGTTTGATGATACATGTTTGCTAGGGTTTGTGTAAAGAATTAAACCTTGTTTAAGTAAATGGTTAGGGTTTTTATTTTGTTGTTCATTCATTTATCTTTTTAATTGGATTAAAAAGAAATGGATAAGAAAACAAAATGGTGGCTTTCTTTGTTTGCATCTTGAATCTTCATGAAGCTTTGACCAAAGTCACCACTTTGTCTTCATCTTTAACCCTAACCATTCATCTAACCTTAGTCAATTCTCTACACTTGACCATGGTTGATTATGATAAGTATTCTTTTATTTTCTATTTTCTAAAATACTTATCATAATATTATCTTCATCTTCTTCTTCTTCTTCACTTGAAGAAAACCTTTCTTCATCAATGGTGATTGATGAAAATGAGTGAGAAATCCAATTCTAAAGTCTACCCACTTCCTATTTCTTCATCCTCTACCTCTTTCCAAGTAGTAGAGTGTGTTTCCTTCACAAGTTTCTAGACTTGGTGAAGTTGGAGCTTGATCTAGCGATGCCTCGACGTAGATCATCTTCGGCACGTCGTCGATGACCTAGCCCGCTTCTTCTCCGATGAAGCCGACGCTAGAGCCTGGGATTGCATGAGGACAGCGGAGATCACTTCATCATGGAGCCATGAAGGTGGAGGACCGGATTTACAAAGGTTGTATTTCCGTATTCTTGTAGTTAAGTGTTAACTAGTTTGTTTTTCGCCTAAACTTCTAGCCAACGATCCGTATTAGGGTTTCTCGGCACCCGTAATTTTTGAAAAATTAGCATGGTTGATGCCTTGTGAGACCTCATGTGAGTGCCTGGGATCCCTACAGACCAATACTAGTTAATGTAAAGTAATATATCAAATATATAATTATACATTAAATCATTAAATCAACACTTGATTTAACGATCCGGTCATATCGCATATGACCGACTAATATCCAATGTATCGACTTATCGAATCAATCCTCGATTCGATAACTAGGTTATATCGCATACAACCAATCGATACATTCATCGCGAGAATAGAATACGGTATCACATACACGCATTATTCTCGGTCCCGCACATATCTCATATGCGCTCCTATTTCTTTTCGCTTGAGCCAGGAAACCTCTGTGTATGACTCTAAAGACTCGTCAATACGCCGGCGGTAGGTGATGATCATATCAAACACCCACAAGCCGCAAGTGGTCTGCTAAACGTAACGGCCATCCGGGTATTGAGCGATCAGAAGATCAATGAGCAAGCCCGCTCACACTCCTGTGAATCCAACCAGTAACACTTACCGTACAGTCCGGTCTGATCGTCTGATATGTCGCATATCTTGCCTAGGGGTGGTAAACGTCAGACCCCAATAGCTCGATAAGTCGTGTCGATATGAGGTCTATAACAGTTCGAGAAACTACTGATAACACTTACCAGTAAATCTTAGCAACCCTGGCCAGGGATTTCCGGTTATAGCCAATCGAACACAGTGCAACATCAACTCCCTATACCCGGAGAGACGAATCCCCTCCTATCGCTCATTGCCTCCTTGTAATTCGGAACTGTACCCAAAAACCACCGTTTTGCATGCCCTCTTGGACGTGGTAAGTTGGAAATCAAAGCACAGTGGGAATCACACAAGACTCTATGACGATCTCGGGTCAACAGACTACTCTGTACCAGTGTCACCAGAGAACTGCCATATGATGTAAGGTATAATACCATCTGGGAGTTCTCGGCGAGTCCGTCCAGTGTACCCAGTCTCCACTGAGCACCCGTATATCATCTCTGATGTCAAACACCAATGGATATGGGATCATCCATCGCCCATTTGTATGGGTCGAGAAGGTATACGCTAGTCTACTCTGGTATATCGATGCCCCGTCTCGATACACCCACGACTAGGGATCTTGAAGGACGTACTTATGGACTACCATGTCCCCACTAGTATGATCCGCATCATAGTTCAGGTAGTCAAGTACACATCCTAAGGGCTTTACCAACATGTAACAGAAAGACAATCGGTGTACACGTTAAGGTAAAGGGCAACCAGATAGCATACTATCATGTCGAGCAAGAAAGTCCTCCTTATATATGTCCAAGCATCTACTACAATATACATCCTATGTATAGTAATGGCCTCTAGGGCATACATATAACTAACAAGGTTCTCTATCAGGTACTACCAATACATGAAGAAATGATATGACAATGTATATATGCAACAGTCATGAAAGGTACTCTAACAAGTACAACTAATACATGAAGCAATGCATATAAAATAAAAGTATGTAAATGCAACAGTCATGGAAGGTACTCTATCAGGTACTACTAATACATGAAGCGGTGCATAAACAATAAATGTAGAGTATGGGATGAAACATGTCATTTCTACGGAATCCTGACATCGTGGTAGGATCAAAGTCCATCAAGACAAACCAAATCCCAATTTACTCAAATCAGCCCCCAAATTGGCTTTCATATCATATAAGTCTCACAAATCCTGAATGTACAATATTAAGTAAATCTCATATATCCTGTATCCAATATCAAGTGAATCTCAATATCCTAAATCCAATATCAAGTGAATCTCAAATATCCTAAATATGTTTTGCATGAATAATTATGATGATGTATATGAATTGATATGTATACATATATATTAGCGTCACATTCCACTAATATATATATATATATATATATATATATATAGATATATAACAGTGTCCCATTCCACTGTTATATATACTTAGGAATAAAAATATCATGAAACCAATGTGTCAAGTATCGACACATAAATACTCATATCCATACGTTCCTCGAATTGTAAGTGTCCGGTATCGACACCCGTGATCCACGTATCGGTCTTTCTCATATTCATACGTTCCTCGAATCGTAAGTGTCCGGTATCGACACCCGTGTTCCATGTATCGGTATATACGTTTCTCGAATCGTAAGTGTCCGGTATCGACACCCGTGATCCACGTATCGGTATAAAACAAATCTCTGAGTGGATGCATCCAAATATCAAGTAAAGAATAAGAAATACTTGCATAATTTCATGAAACCACCACGGTCCTCAAATCCAGAAAATATCATGAAAAATCCATATCTCAATGCGAAAATCCATGAATATAATATATGCAACATAAAACTGTAATGTGAGCATATAAAGGAAAAGCCACTATTTAACTGCAACAAGTTAATACATAAATCATGAGGTTCCTAATTTCTCCAAGTCCAATATAACATCAAATAAAGGTGAATATGTAGCTATAGCCCGATATATGTGTGAACATGTAGGTATAGCCATGTATATGTATCTACCTATCAGTAATTTCGTAATATACCCTCCAGGTATAAGTGAAGTATGTATGCAAGGTATACATGTAGCTATGTCATTATGTGTGTATGTACCAATCGCTAATGGTACAATACCCTATAGGTATACAGGTAACAAGCATGTAAGCATGTCAAGGCATATGTGTAAGCATGTAGGTATACAGGTATGATATATGTCATATGAATAAAAAAATATGAATCAATGTCTCAATGTCCCTAACTAAACAATATCATATAGGTATGTGTGTTATGCGTATCATGGCAATTATTGATGGTGTGTGTGGCATACAATCAGTGCTCGTGCAACATGAGCCGTCAATAATAGTGCAGTGTCCTAAAGGTACTAGTCCAAGCACAACAAGTAACTAAGCAATAAGGTGTATGCGCAACTCTATATATGAAATAGAATATGCGACAATATTATAACATCTCTAGCCCAGACGCATAACGCCATGCGGGCGATTCCCCTGTAAATGTTAAATCTATTCACCAACGCTCCTGGCTAAGTGAAGCCTACCACCTGTTTTCCCTTCGTCGCAGCGTCCGAAGTCCCCGCCTGCGAACTTAAAACATAACACAACAAAGTAAGTATATATTAGCAATAGACCCAAAACACGTACAAACTACGCGGACCAACGCGACAACACAAACGTACTCTCAAGTGTTCATATTGTAGCTAACGTGCATAGCGACACTACGAAACCAATTCAGAGCAACAGAACACAGAACACGAACCGTATCGGATAATGTAACGCGTGAAACGAAACATAAGAAATACGCAATATACTAACAATCTGTAAAAGTTGCAAGTACCATGAGACCACATACAACCCCAGAGACCCCTACACCAAAATCCACACCCTAACTCCCTAGTCTGGCCGCAAATTGCGGCCAGAAGCAATAAAATTGCGGCCATAACAAAAGGAAAGGGGCTCGTATTTTGAGGGTAGGTTCTACGTCACTACACTAGGTCACTGTGATGGGAACTTTTGCAATAATTACCTGGTTTGATAATAGATCATCCGAGACCCAAACTACATTAAAAATACGATATTTGGACGAAACGATACAAAACGCTATCTAAACTGAAACGACTAAGCTACGCAACACAATAAACACCTACTTAACAGAAAGAGATCATTACCTAACCAAAAGAACTCAAAGATCCTAGCTTTGCAAGCTCCAAGGCATCCAAGAGGCAAAACCAAGCAAAAGATGTGATTTTTGTGAGATTTGTGAAGGATTTGATGAAGTTTTGTGTAGGGAAAGCAAGTGTTCAGTTTGATAAGAGAGAAGGATGAGAAAATAAAAGAGATAGAGAAAATGAGAGAGTGTGAGGATAAAGAGAGAGGGAGGTGAGTGTAGGGTGAGAGTGAGGTGAGTGTAACCCTTTGTATTAACTTCCAATTAATGCATTCACACACACCATGCCACTTCCTCACTTCCAAAACAAATATCTCTCTTCTCACACAAAAGATCTAGGAGTTTAGGGTTAAGGCAAAGTAAGGGATTAGATTAAAGCAAGGGTTAAGTTAAGGGTTAAGTTGTCATGGTTGCTAAAAACAAGATTAACACAAAACAAACCCTCACAATAACATGCACACGTGCGTGCATGCCATAACAAATAATAATAAATTATTAATTAAATGTTACAAAATGTGAGGAACCCAAATTGGTAAACTTTTTACAGTAAACCGGCATTAACGTCTAAACTAACACTAACCGAAATATAAGGCGTTACAAATAATTAGTTTTAAGTGCAAGTGGGAGATTGTTAGCTATAGTGCCCTCAAGGCAATTATTGTGATTGCAGGCAGGCGATTATGATAATTAAGGGAGGACCTATACGGGTAAAACAGTTTTACTCAAGATGATAGTATGCTATCTGTTTTGACTTTATCATCATGTACATATCTTGTGTGGTATTACGTATCGATATTACATGTTGATAGAGCTCATAGGATTCATGCTTGACTACGAAGGTTATAATGGTGATCATACTAGTGATGCCTAGATGGTCCATAACCACATCCTTAAAAGTCCCTAGTCGTGAGAGTATCGAGACTGGGCATCCATATTCTAGAGTAGACTAGTGTATACGTTTCTTGACCCTAAAAAGGGGTGATAGCCGGTCTCACAGCCATTGGTGTTAGTCAGTCACCAAAGATTGTATAAAGGTGCTCATTAGGTTATGAGTTACACTGGACGGACTCGCCAGGAACATGCTAAATGGTATTGTATCTATCGTCAGATAGCAGTTCTCTGATGACATGAGTACAGGGTAGTTTGTCGACATGAGATCTTCATTTGTCTCATGTGAGTTCCAACTGTACTTTGATTACTACCCTACCACGGCTCTACTGAGTCGTGCTAACATGTTTTAGTTGGGTACGGTCCCAAGCCATAGGGAGGCAGTGAGCAGATCGTTAGGATTCGTCTCTTCCGGTATTTGAGGTAGATGTCACGCTGTGTTCTGTCGGCTACCACCATAAGTCTCTGGCCAGAGTAGATGAGATTTACTGATTATATATTAGTAATTTCTTGGTGGGTGATGAGCTTGACACTGGCACAACTTATCGGGTTATTAGGGGTCTGACGTTTTCCACCCCCTAGACCCGGAATGCGATATTTTTTGACGAACAGACCGAACTGTACGGACACTGTCACTTATAGGCTCAGTAGGCGTTTGGATGAGCTTCCTTTTCAATCTTCCTTTCGTCAATACCTGTGTAGCCGTTACGTACAGCTAGTGTCGCTGACGTGCTTACGGTTAAACCCACTGCCGGCATATTGTCGAGTCTTTAGAATCCCACACAGAAGTTTTTCTGACTCTAGCGATACGATGTAGATGTATGTATTGTATGCGTACCGGGATTCGATTAAAACTAGTGTATTTGGTACAATGACGGTAATCAGACTTTTGGATATACTAGCCGGCCTTTTAGAAAGACGGATATTAAATCAAGTGCTGATTTAATATAATAATACATGTATTATATATATGTATTTGCCAGTATATAATCACTATTTATTTTGTAAGTGCATATGTGCTCCTTGTCATGACAACTACGGCTATGCAGAATCAAAAACTTTAAAATTTTGAGCACAATACACTAAAAACCCCAGGGTACAAGCCCAAACACTAAACTAAACAATTCTAACTAGAGCTTTACCTACTAGGTTAGATACTAGGTTAGAATTACAACCTTTGTAGAAGGACCTTCGGATCTTGAAAGGTTGACTCCTCGAGCTTCTTGGGTCGATAGAATGAGCTCTCGAAGTCGATCTTCCGCGTTAAAGATGATCCACCCGAGAATGTCGATTCAAGCGATAGTTTCGACCGAAGCAATTAAAGATAAAGTCTTGCTAGGACAAGTTGCTTAAAGTGGTGTAGTTTATGAACAAGATGCTCTCTTTTAATCCTCAAGAACTCAAGAAGAGAAAATGAGGAAGATGAAGAATGAGATGCCAACTTGAAAAATATCCTCACTTATGAAAATGATAACCATCACTCAAAAATATCTCTCACCCTCTCATCATATCTCTACATCCTACAAACAAAGGAGTGGGTGGGCTAGCGACTCACTAGGGTGAGTCACAAGGTACACATATACAAACATTTATAAATATAAATGCAAGTATATAAACAAACATACCTAAATCCTTATAAATATGTATACCGTATTTCTACCAAAATACGAATACCGTACTTGTACCAAACATACAAAATACGCATATTGTTAGGACTTTACATGCGCACGCCTTTATGTGGTTTTGAAAGAAAAGGTTTTAGAAATGCAGTGCACGCAAACTCGGTCTCGTTTTAAAATTTATAAACCGTAAGTGTACGGCGCGTTGTAGCGTGCCGGCAAGTACGGATCGATCCACAGGGAATTGGTGATTAGAAGTTGTCGTTAAAAGTTCAAAGAGAAAGAATTTGGGTTTTTGGACAAATGAAATAAGAAAAATACGAAATTATAGAACAAGTTCAGGAAAGTGGCCGTAGCTTCGATTCGGATGGTTGAATCGTGGTGAATTCTTCGAAGCTCCCTTGATCATAAGTTGTTTCCTCCTTGTGTTGGATCCGACAGGAAGAATGGATTGTCAAGGCATTTGCGAAGCACAAACCATCATGTTGCTGATATTCGACGCAGGATATGAAACGATTCCGTTACGTTCTTACTTACCGTTTTTATGTCCATGCATAAAGTATCAATACTAAGCACAAAGGTTAGCAAGCATACAACATCAATACACATCAATTTGCAAATAAGAAGTAAAGTTAGGATTAAACTTGCTATGTGTGGGATGATAGCATAGTATATATGCTAATGAAGGGTGTCAAGCAACATTAAGCAACATAGCCTATTTAAACACTTAGCAACCTTAACACAAGTTGATTCTAAGCCTAACATTGCATAAGGGATCAATTGAGAGTATAGGGTATAAGTTGTAAGTCACCAAGTAACCATAGAAACTAAATACCATATCAAACATTTATCATTAAGCAATCTTAAACTTACAATCCCATTAAGCACATTAAACATTCACAAGAGGAGGAAGAATGCTTAGCCTTTCATCTTACATTCTTACCATCACCACAACCATTAAGAATTACTCAAACATTACAAAATAGAAAATAAAACACAAGATAAGAAAAAACATAAAACACAAGAACAAGAACAAGAACAAGAAATTAAACAAAAGGAAAGTGCAAATTCTTTATTAACAAAATGGAGGGTTTGAGCTACAAGGTAGATAGCAATTTCAACCTTCTTAATGGAGCACTCAAGTGAGAGCTCAAAGAGGGAAGAAGAAGAAGCTATCAAGTATCACACACTATTCTCACTCAAAAAGCCAACCCAGAACTTAATCTGAGACCTGCTATATATAGGCAACTAAATATAAAAGATTGTATATACAAGTGTATTTACAAGACCGCTAGAGACCCACCAAAATTGAACGAGCCAAATTGGAAAAGTATTGGCCGCAAATTGCGGCCAATAAGATTAAATTTGCGGCCATTGTTTGGAGTCTGGGGCCTACCTTTGGTCTACAGTCTTCTACTCTCAACAGCATCTCTCTGTAGTTGCAATTTCTTTTAATTCTTATTTGGCGCAATAAACAGAGAAGTGATCAAGTGGGTATGTGTTGTGTTCACACTTCAAATCACTACTTTTCCAAATACATATCACCATGCCTACTTGTGCACCCACTTGCTTAGGTCCACTTGCAAAACATCATGATGGTGTTTGCCTACTTGATGCCTCATGATGGTTCATGCCCACTTGCAGACACCATGACATGTTCACACTTGATCATGTTGGACCAAAACAAGATATTATTGTACACAACTTAATTTGTTTGCAAAAACTAAATGACTTGATCTGTTATCTGTCTCGTTTGCAGCTCCGGCTAAAAACCGTCGTTTCTGTTCATGTTGTGTACCAACTCCAATGTTTTTGTCTGTGTACCTGTAATCTGTATTAATGAGCAGACACAGATTAAATAGCATTGTTTATTGACAAAATGATAGGAAGTGAGTGGTATTAAAATGTAATAAATCGTGCCGAACACGTATTCATATTTAGAAAGAAATACATATATTTGTATCAGAGCACAAATACCCGTATTATACAAATACACGTATTCGTATAAATACCGTATTCGTGTTAAAATACAAATAACCAAAAGATAGCAATATAATACTAGCATAAAAAATGGCTGTCTTTCAAACCTGCTAGTACTACTAAACCTTCAAATTAAAGCACGTGTATAAATACATGTGTTCAATCGAACACCCGTATGTAAACCTATACGTAAACTACACCGTTTCGCATGAACCGGAAAATTCTCTGTATGGGGATTTAAATACTCAACAATACCTAGCAGTGGGTTTAACCACAAGCACGTCAATGGCACTAGCTGTACGTAACAGCTACCCAGGTATCTGTCGAAGGGAAGATCGACACGATAACTCATCTGAAAACCCTTCTGAGCCTATGGTGACATTCTCCGTACAGTCCGGTCTGTTCGTCTAAGAGTATCACATATCGGGCCTACGGGTGGTAAACGTCAGACCCCTAATAGCATGATAAGTCGTGTCAATGTGGGGCATAATACAACCTGAGAAACCACTGGTGTACCTACCAGTAAATCTCACTTACCCTGACCAAGGACCTTGTGTGTTGGCCAACCGTATACAGCGCGATATCAACTCTTAATACCAAGAGAGACGAATCCCTTCTATCCCCTACTACCTCCAAGTGCTTCGGGATTGTATCCAACTACTACCTGTTTGCATGACTCATTTGAGTAGGGTAGTAATCTAAGTACAATGGGAATACACTCGAGACGAATAGTGATGTCAAGTCAACGGACTAACCTGTACTCATGTCACCGGGGAACTGCTAACTGACGATAGGTATAATACCAACCAGCAGTTCCCAGCGAGTCTGCCCAGTGTAACTTATAACCCAATGAGCACCTGTATACTATCTTTTGTACCGTATACCAATGGCTGCGGGACAGGCCACCTCCCCTGACGGGGATAAGAAGCGTATACACTAGTCTACTCTGAAGTATCGATACCCGGTCTTGATAATCCTATGACTAGGGACAAATTTAAGGATGTGCTTATAGACTACCCAACCCCCACTAGTATGACTGCCATCACAACACTGGTAGTCAAGCAAAGATCGTAAGGGCTCTATCAATATGTATTAATAATATGTTTAAAGAAACACATATACATGTTAAGATAGACTAAAAGCAGATAGCATACTATCATGTTGAGGAAGACTGTTATATATCTGTATATATCCCAAGCTTCCAAAATATAATATACAATCCAGTATTATACAATAACGGCCTCTAAGGAATATATCACTAACAATCACCCACTTGCATTAAGGCCATGTATTGGCATATCACAGGCCTAACATCTCGAATAACCTCTCGAACTATATTTGAGCGATGGACTTTGTGAGTAGATCTGCAGTGTTGTTCTCCGTGTCTACTTTTCGCACCTCGATCTCTTTGTGATCCACGATCTCCCTGATCAGGTGATACTTCCTTAAGATATGCCAGGACTTCTGATGGGACCTTGGTTCCTTCGCTAAAGTTATAGCCCATTGTAGTCACAATAATAAGGTATTGGGTCAACGATGAATGGAACCACCTAAAGTTCTGTAATAAACTTCCTCATCCAGACTGCTTCTTTTGCAGTGTCACATGTAGCGATATACTCTGCCTCCATCGTCGAGTCAATAACGGTATCTTGCTTGGAGCTCTTCCAATAGACCGCCCCTCCATTAAGGGTGAAGACATAACCCGACATGGATTTGGAGTCATCCTTGTTACTCTAGAAGCTGGAGTCGGCGAAGAACTCGATCTGGAGGTCTTTACTGCCGTACACCAAGAACATCTCCTTAGTCCTTCTCAGGTACTTGAGAATGTTCTAACTGCTATCCAGTGCTTCTTCTCAGGGTTTGACTGATACCTGCTTACCACGCTCAGTGCGTAAGCAACGTCTGGTCTGGTACACAATATCACATACATTATAGATCCTACCACAGAAGTGATTAGTCAAAAATATTGCACATTTGTATAGACTTTTCCCTATTATTGTTAAGTACTAAAAGGTGTTAATTGTAAATAAAGAACATATATAGGTTTATTTCTAAAAACATTATTATCGTATATTTCTTCATTTATAATTAATATAATTAAGGAAAATATGTGCATATAATATTTAAAAGAAATATTAGTAATTAAAATATGCATATCATATCAAATATTCGTAATCAATATTCTTAAGATATTATATCATATAAATGGTCGGAATAATATCTCAAAAATAACAAATGCTACTAACAATTTGATTTCAGATATTGTGCAGGTATTAGCTCAGGTCTGAAATCTAAGTAGGAGATCCATATCAAATCAGATTACAAAACCGAATCTGCCAAATTTTAGAAACAAATAGAGGAATATTGCAACGGCAGAGACCAAGGGCAATATTTTCAAAATCTGTATATCAAGAGGATCCCCAAATATCGATAGATAAAGCCAGAAAAAATCACAAGTTCCAAACCCACCATAGGGTGGCGGATCCACGGTCAAATGTGTGCAAGGGCGGCGGAACCACATTTGGATCTGGGCCGTTGGATCTGGATTTTTAGGGGCATGATTGTAACTACACCTACTCAAACATGGCATCTAAGGTTTGTACTTTAAAGGGCTATATAAAGGACCGAGAGTTGTGTATTCCAATCATCAATTCATCTCCCCATCGATATAGAGAGAGATATACGAGCGAAACTAGTTTTTTGTAATCTACCTTTTTAAAAAGAAATTTGTAATGCAATAGTTGATAAATAAAGGTATTCTTTTGTTTTAATTCTTTTCGCATTTACTTTACGCATTTACTTTCCGCATTACTTTTACGCATTACTTTCTGATTTTAATGATGAGGTCATTCATCTTCCATCTCTATTTTACTACGCTAATAATCATGAGCGAGTAATTTCTTTCTTACTAAAGTTTGTAGGATAGAGTAGAATAATGGATGAAAAATCACTTAACTTCTTTTGACATTTTAAAGTTTATAAACCTTAGCAAAATAAATGTTAACCTTCTTATCAGGCGCGCTATCAATTAATGATAGTCACGACCACGATTTGAGATTAGTTAATACTTATTTTGTTAAAAGCTTGAGATAAATAGAGATTAATGGAAGGACAAGGGGCAATAGTGAGAACCCCTAGTTTCCTTCAAGAACCCTAATCCACATTCATCGCTGTCTCTCGAGTTTTGAACAATTAAAAGATAAAAGAATCATTTATAAACCTTCATCTATTAACTACTAAGTCCTATAAACCTTACAAACCTTTCTATTATAAAATTTTCTATCCATCTTAAATTAAAACGACAACAATCTCTCCTCTCTTTTACCAACTCGTCTAAAGCAAGAAAAGAAATTCACGTTTCCCTGCGGATGACCCATACTCATCACGGCTAGCTATTGGCGATACTATCTTGATTGCGGTTATTTACAACATACGTACAACACATTTTCGCATCCAATCAAATGGCGTCATTGCCAGGAAAACGGTCATAATTAATTTTCTTGTTATTCGGGTTGATTTCTTATAATAAACCAGAAATATAGAATAAAAGAGAACCAAAACCGCATTTTGTGATTTTAACTATTATTTTGCGAGTTTTGAAAAGGAATCTAGAGTAATTGGAGAAAGCCAAAAGAGATTCAAAGACTTTCAACTTAGACCAGAGGAGTAGTGGTGTGCCCTAAAGAAGTTTGAAGGGAAGAAACCTTCAAACGGCAGCGAAACCACGGTTCTTGGGTGCCTTTGGCGGCGGAAGCGCGGCCAATTTGAGGAATTGAATCCCCAAAATTCTCTGGTATTCTTCTATCTTTTTCCTCTCTCCTCTAAAGCTCCAATAATATGATTTTACCTACAGGATTCTTTGCAAACACGGCCGCAAAAAAAATCTTTTTGCGTGTTTTGATTTTGGGTTTGTTTTGCATATTTAAACCGGACATTAAGGTGCAATAAACCCAAATTCAGATTAGGTGAGGATTTCATCACCATTCCCAGGCCCCACAAATCACAAACAAGCATACTATCACCCTACATTAATAAAAAAAATATCTAGACCAAGTTTCTAAGGTCTGTCGCACTCAATTAGGACAGAGAAAGGTCGTGGGTAATCTATTGTTTATCCGCATTTCTCTTATGGTGTCTAGACAAGTGTGACTAAGGAAGTGGTTACTTAATTAGGCCCGCTATTTCGGTAATTGTTAGTTATATGTATGCCCTAGAAGCCATTACTATACATAGGATGTATATTGTAGTGGATGCTGGGACATATATAGTGAGGACTTTCTTGCTCGACATGATAGTATGCTATCTGGTTGCTCTTTACCTTAACATGTATACTGGGTGTCTCTCTGTTACATGTTGGTAAAGCCCTTAGGATCTGTACTTGACTACCTGGACTATGATGTGGATCATACTAGTGGGGACATGGTAGTCCATAAGTACATCCTTCAAAGTCCCTAGTCGTGGGTGTATCGAGACGGGGCATCGATATACCAGAGTAGACTAGCGCATACCTTCTCGACCCATACAGATGGGCGATGGATGATCCCATATCCATTGGTGTTTGACATCAGAGATGATATACGGGTGCTCAGTAGAGACTGGGTACACTGGACGGACTCGCCGAGAACTCCCAGATGGTATTATACCTCACGTCAGATGGCAGTTCTCTGGTGACACTGGTACAGAGTAGTCTGTTGACCCGAGATCGTCATAGAGTCTTGTGTGGTTCCCACTGTGCTTTGATTTCCATCTTACCACGTCCAAGAGGGCGTGCAAAACGGTGGTTTTTGGGTACAGTCCCGAGTCACATGGAGGCAATGAGTGATAGGAGGGGATTCGTCTCTCCCGGTATAGGGAGTTGATGTTGCGCTGTGTTCGATTGGCTATAACCGGAAATCCCTAGCCAGGGTTGTTGAGATTTACTGGTAAGTGTTACGAGTAGTTTCTCGAATTGTTATAGACCTCATATCAACACGACTTATCGAGCTATTGGGGTCTGACGTTTACCACCCCTAGGCAAGATATGCGACATATCAGACGATCAGACCGGACTGTACGGTAGTGTTACTGGTTGGATTCACTGGAGTGTGAGCGGGCTTGCTCGTCGATCTTCAGATCGCTCAATACCTGGGTGGCCGTTACGTTTAGCAGACCGCTTGCGGCTTGTGGGTGCTTGATATGATCATCACCTGCTGCCGGCGTATTGACGAGTCTTTAGAGTCCTACACAGAGGTTTCCTGATTCAAGCGAAATGAAATAGGAGCGCATATGAGATATGTGCGGGACCGAGAATAATACGTGTATGTGATACCGTATTCCATTCTCGCGATGAATGTGTCGAATGGTTGTATGCGATATAACCTAATTATCGAATCAAGGATTGATTCGATAAGCCGATACATTGTATACTAGTCGGTTGTGTGCGACATGACCGGATCATTGAATCAAGTGTTGATTTTATTATTTAATGCATAATTATATATTCGATATATTACTTTGCATTAACTAGTATCGGTTCACTTTAAATGGATTTTCTCACTCGGATGTGCGCATTGCATGTGCGATATGATTTTGTGCACTTGCTTGTATCATGTTTGATGATGCATGCCTTTTGGTTAAGTGTAAAGAATTAAACCTTGGTTAATGAAATGGTTAGGGTTTACTATTTCCTTATCCATTTATTCATTTATTTATTCTTTTGGAAATAGAAAAGCAAATGAGAAAATGGTGGCTTGTTTTCTTTTGTTCATGAAGCTTCATGAAGACTTTGACCAAGTGAGCATTTTGTCTCATGCTTAACCCTAACCATCCCACTAACCATGATTTATTCTCTACACTTGACCATGGTTTGGTCATGATAAGTATTCTTTTAATTTTATTTTTGGAATTAACTTATCATATCTTTATCTTCTTCTTCTTCTTCATCTTCAATGAAGAAACTTCCACTTCATTAATGGTGATTGATGAAGATGAGTGAGAAATCCAATTCTAAAGTCTACCCACTTCCTATTTCTTCATCCTCTACCTCTTGCCAAGTAGTAGAGTGTGTTTCCTTCACAAGTTTTCAAGGCTCGGTGAAGGTGGAGCTTGATCTAGTGATGCTTCGACGTAGATCATCTTCGGCACGTTGTCGATGACCTAGCCCGTCCATTCTCCGATGAAGCCGACGCTAGAGCCCGGGATCCGTCTTGGACAGCGAGGAGACTTCATTGCGGAGCCGTGGAGGTGGAGCACCGGATCTACAAAGGTTGTATATCCGTATTCTCATAGTTAAGTGTTAACTAGTTAGCTTTTTCGCCTAGTTTTCTAGCAAACGATCCGTAGTCGGGTTTCTCGGCACCTAGAATTTCTGAAATTGGCATGGTTGATGCCTTGTGAGACCTCATTAGGATTCCTAGGAACCCTACAGTGGTATCAGAGCCTAGCTAGAGCCTTAGACGAAGTCTAGACGGAATTTGAAGTCCGAACGAACCCGAAACCCAATTCCGATCATGCTCTCTGTACTTTTTTGAAAACAGTGAGTTTTTCTATATTAAAAATTGCTAAAAAATTCAGCAGGAAAATATATGAGTTACGGCGCAAAACTGGACCCATGATTCATCCAACAGAGTGCGGAACCGCGGCAGAAGCCCAGATTCTGCGGCGGTTCCGCGGCTAGGTGGTGACGTCAGCCCACTTTGTTTGCACAGTAATTCCTGATAAATTATGCTGAGTTTTCTGGGAATTTTTAAAATTTATTCAAGAGTTGAATTTTCTGCTGTGTTTTTGGGGATTCGGTGTTTCGATCGGAGTATCAAATTTTGTCTGTGTGGCTTTCCGGATAAATTTTAGAATATGTTAAAAAGTTCGACCGGATATAAATACCCAATTTTTCCCCTGTCGGGAAATTTCCAAGTGTTGGATTTTTCCGTAGTTTAACGACGTTCTAAGTAGTGCAAGTAACTCGATGGACCCTCTAGAAGACAACAAACCTTAACTCGATTATGTGACCATCTTGAACTGCCCTTTGAACCTTCGGGTTTGGGGCAGTACGGCGTGCCACATGTGAGGCGTTGGCTTGACCCTTCTATGGCTGGACCGTCGGTACTGAGGCACGAACTGAATGTTGTTAGACTTATTTCATGTGTTGAACTGTATCGGGAAAACTTGGGTGTTCGAATGTTCAATCGGAAAGTTTAACATTTTCTAATTATCTGGAATGGGATACAATAATTGGAATTCACAAGAAGTTATGAGATAACTGAATGAATGTTATAAACATAGCAATTTAGTCTCACTTGATCGGTTGCCACGGAATTTTGATGTGATCAAAAGTCCGTCGCAATCACGTAGCGTACGCGGATACTCGCCGGGTAAACTTAATAGACAGCCTCACTCCATAGCCCCGACCAAGTGACTGTAGGAGAACCCCGTCGCCGAAAGCATCCGTTCGGGTGCTCGCGGTAGCGGTGTTCCGCCTTGGTGCACTTCGTCGACGGTAACGGGGGTGCGGCCGTCTACTGAAGTTTGCGACGAGCATTCGATCAGGATGTCGGGAATCTTGTTGAATTGCCCGACTTGATATTGAAAAGTGTTTTCGATAATGAGACTAAAATGCGGGGTTTATAATTGTTAGGCATGCGATGTCTAAGAAATTCATTTGGTCAGGCATGCGATGTCTGAGGTGGTTGCGGATTCCAACTGTTGTAGTTTTACACTTTCTTTTCTGTGACCGTAAGTGTAATATGTGATATCGCCGGTTTCGTTGCTATATGTCAACGACAATTGGGATGCGCATATTTACTTACGTTGATGACATGTGATGTTATGTGTTGCTGGATATGTTATATTGGATCGTCGTGTTTGAATAGCCGGGGGTTTTTATGTGAGATGAGTGTTTTTTATTTTCATTCATATAAAAACTTGTATGTAATATTCTTTTATTGGGGCACTTCCAGGTTGCGGAAGTTGTCACCCTTGTATATTATTTATTTTTCCGCACTAGGATAGACCCAAGGAGGAGGGCATAAGTAATCGGGTTCTGGAGTCCAGTGGGAGACCAACTCGAGGAGTCGAGTCCGGGTCTCCTAACTCCAGAATTGGTAGGGTTGCTTGCCGCTCTCGTAGGGGTCTAGGGATGTGGGTTTGGCTATTAATCACGACCGTGGAATCCGTGTTTTATACTGGCTCGTATTGAAAACACGGACGTCCTAGTATATCCAATATTTCATATGATTCTTCTGCTGCGATATCTGTGATGTGATCATGTGATGTTCTGTGATAGATACAGTATATAGTATATATGATATATTATATAGGCGTTACTTATGTTTTACACCCGCGCTAGCCCTGCCCCGCTCTGCCGTTAGTTACCTAACCTAACGGTGCACGAGGGGACATCGAGGCGAATACGGATGGCATAAGTGTACGTCGTATTTATCTGTGATGTTTAGGTACTTAAATGATGGGACTTCATTAATGTGATTAATGAAATAAAAGAAACCTAAGATGTTGTAGAATCGAATTTCAAAATAAAACAGGTAGCTACAGTTCTTGCTTTGCACAGCGGTATATGTGATATATCCTGCACCTTATTCGATAAGGAAAGGACCGAGATCCCTTCACCGGAAGTGACTCCTTTAGCAATAACTGGCTGATGCTACACACTCGGTTTGTCTTTTGATTGCTTTTAAGTGTTTTTGCTTTGCACAGTGATATATATGATATATCCTGCACCTCATTCGACGAGGAAAGGACCGACGATCCCTTCACCGGGAGTGACTCCTTTAGCAAAACTAGAAAAGTCTCAAAAGCACTCCATTTTTTAAAATCATTTGATTCTACAACGATATCAAGTTCATTACGCAATAGATTTTCAGAAAAACCTGTCGTAGCCCTCCGTCATTTCAGATAAGTTGTATATAGTATTCGTGCTGCATTTGTTGGCTTTCGTCAAGGTGCAGTGTGCGGTAGCTATATGCTGCTTATCTGCCAGCATACGATGCGATTGGATTAGGGTAGTCGTGCGGCTTTGTTGGCTTTCGTCAAGGGTCGTGCGGGTGGGTTTAATTCGATCAAGAAATGTACGGGTTGAACTTGACTAGCGGGCTATGGTTTGTTGGCTTTCGTCAAGGTCATAGCACGTTAGGGGCAAAATATTATCGGGAATTTCAAGTGTTGAAATTTGCAATGAGATTGCATACCTTCTATGAGATAGTTGGATCCCGATACCCGCTGCGAGTAAGAGTTACTCCTGGGAGAGTTTTACACATTACAATTAGCCGATCAAGTAGGTGTCTAGAAAGGTGTCAACGGGGTTACGCTTCTGGGAAAACGAGGTTTACATTAATTAGGTTCGTGCGAAAGCACGGGGGACCTCCCTCAAAGTACCGACACTGGCCTGGCTGAAAGATTGGCGAACTTGTAGTGTGTAATTAATCCCGGCTAGTCTTTCCTTTTAGGGTTTGAAGGAAGATTTGATAAAAAGCAGTGGGAGCCATCCTGATTAGATAAAATAATAACCAATCTATTCTTGCAAGAGCGCACGCTGAGTGTTTTCTTCTCTCTCTCTCCTGGTAGCGACCATATCACGCCTTAATCAAGATAATAATACGGATTATTGACCGAACCCGCTTGTTAAACTGAGCTGGGGAACGTTGGTCCAGCTCCAACTTATAATTGTTATAAGACAGAGCAGGAAATTGGGGAATACCAGAATTCCCGTGCCGCCCAAACGAAGAGAGTGCATGCTGACGCATCATCTTCGGGTGTGTTCATTACAGAACTGTTTCTCAGTATCCTCTACGTCCTGGGTATGTGATACCAGATCAGGATCCCAGATATGTAATCTGTTACATAGGGCTACAAAAGGGTAGAAAAACTGAGAACGAGTGATAAGTTTCATGAGACAGAAAACGGGGCAAGAGTTGCAGCCAAGTCTGTCGGTCACTGTCACCCTGTATTACCAATACATTGATTCTGAACGAATGTTATTAGATACCGAACCTGATATACCAAATCATATCACTCTCTTTGTTAGAAAAGAAAGGATATAATTTTGTATTGATGGATAATGTTTTGAACATTTCCTATATCAAAAGTTGATCGGTTCAGGCACGTTATCTAAAAGCATTGATGTTCTAAATCAAACTACAGTTCTTAGTATATGGAACACACACAAGAGGAAGAGTTCAGAAATGAACGAATCCTTCTTGAGGTATTATAGACTAGGTCAGATCAATGTGACCCGACTAGCTAGAGTTACATATAGATGTATATTTAAATTAGTTTGAATTTACATCTTGTGAAACTCGCCAGTCATGTCACAAAGATAAGATGACCATAGCTCTGTTTATTGGAAACAGAGAAAGAGTTAATGAACTCTTGGGACTGATACATGATGATGTATGTAAGGTCCCCTGTCTACACATGCCAGGGCAGGTTCTTTGTACTTCATTACATTCTCTGATAATCTCTCAAGATTCAGACATATGTTCCTGTTGAAACACAAGTCTGAACCTTTTGAGATATTCACAGAATATAAGTTAGAAGTAGAGAACCAATACGGGTATAAGTATTATGTCCTTTGATGAGATCAAGGAGGAGAATACTTGAGCACGGAATTCCAGGACTATTCTAAAGAAGAATGAGATTCTCTCTCAGCATTACTCCTCCGTATACACCATAGCACGATGGTAAATCGGGGTGGAGCAATCACACCCTATATGATAAGGTGTGCTCTATGATGAGTAATACTGAGTTACCTGTTTCCTTATTGGGAGTTATGCACTTGAGAAGCTGCATACCTATTGAATAGGGTTCAAATCAAATCAGTTGCCTACCACTTCATATGTGATATGGTATGGGAAGAGCCCATGTCTTAAGCCAGTTAAGATTTGGGTTGTCCGGCCTATGTCTAAAAGCAAAATCCGGACAAGCTCGAGGCAAGATCAGTTATGTAGAACTGGAAGTGTTTCAGCTATACAAACTACAGCAGATGATTTGATAGAACCAAAGGATTCAGTAGATTCCAACGAACCTCAGCCTCTCCGCCGATCTAGTAGGGTTCCTCACCCACCTGAGAGATACTTCGGTTTCTCTATGACAGTGGGAGCGAGGATTGCATCATGAGATGATAACCCAACTAGCTTCGAGCTGGCCATCAGGAGTGGGACTCTGTAAGAATGGCTGGATGCTTAGCGATTTGAGATGGAATCCTGATACACCAACAAACTATGGACTTTAGTTGCTATATCTGAAGGGTTAAATCCCCATCAGGAGCAAGTATATCTTGAGAAGATTACTTGGTGTACATGGAAAGGTTGAGACTTTCAAAGCTAGACTTGTTAAAGGTTTTCGTCATCGACCAGGCGTGGATAATGATGAAACCTTTTCCAATATCTATGCTTAAGTCCATCCAGATACTACTTGCCACGGCTACATACCATGACTACGATATCTGGCGGTTGGGTGTCTTGACTGCTTTTCTAAATGATAATTTAGAAGAGTGTGTCTATAAGTACACAGCCAGAGGGCCTCGAAGACAGTGGGAGCAGCGGAAACGTGTGCAAGATGTTTTATATGATAAAGCAGGCATCGCGGAGTTGGAACGTCTGTTTTGATGTAATAGTCAAACAGTTTGACATCATCAAAATGGTAGATGAACCTTGTATATACAAAAAGGTAGTAGGGAGTATGGTAATGATCCTCGTAGAGTACGTGGATGACATACTCTTGATAGGGAAGGAGTTTCCTATGCTACGCTCGATCAATCTCCGCTTATCACTAGGATTCTCCATATAGGATCAAAGTGATACCTACTAAATCCTGGGTTTTGGATCTATGAGATAGATCTAAATGGATATTAGAATTCTCACTAGATGTAGTGAGACGGTATCAACCGATCCTGGGGAGAATCACTGGAAGGGTTCCAGGGTGATAAAGACGACTGAATGTCAGTCACAGGCATTGTCTTTACCCTCAGTGGAGGGACGGTATGTTGGAAGAGTTCCAAGCTAGATACCGTGACATACTAGACGATAAAGGCTGGATACATCGCTACTTAAGATGCTACCAAAGAGGCTGTTTGGGTGTATATTGGTTCATGAGATGAACTATGTTCCTTCCATTGTGTGACAATGGAGTTGTGGCTTATGCCGAGGAACGCCGGTCCCATCAGTGATCCAGACTTATTCTAAGGCAGTGTCACCTGATCATGGAGATAGTTGATCTCCAGGGAGATCGAGGTTAGGAGAGTAGACTCAGAAGACAACACAGCGGATCCACTCACAAAGGCATGTTCCCAGAGAGAGACTTTTATGGGATGGTTGAGTATGAGATACTTCAAACCACTGCTACAGATGGCCCTAGTGCAAGTGGGAGATTGTTAGTTATATGTATGCCCTAGAGGCCATTACTATACATAGGATGTATATTGTAGTGAATGCTGAGACATATATAGTGAGGACTTTCTTGCTCGACATGATAGTATGCTATCTGGTTGCTCTTTACCTTAACGTGTATACTGGGTGTCTCTCTGTTACATGTTGGTAAAGCCCTTAGGATCTGTACTTGACTACCTGGACTATGATGCGGATCATACTAGTGGGGACATGGTAGTCCATAAGTACATCCTTCAAAGTCCCTAGTCGTGGGTGTATCGAGACGGGGCATCGATATACCAGAGTAGACTAGCGCATACCTTCTCGACCCATACAGATGGGCGATGGATGATCCCATATCCATTGGTGTTTGACATCAGAGATGATATACGGGTGCTCAGTAGAGACTGGGTACACTGGACGGACTCGCCGAGAACTCCCAGATGGTATTATACCTCACGTCAGATGGCAGTTCTCTGGTGACACTGGTACAGAGTAGTCTGTTGACCCAAGATCGTCATAGAGTCTTGTGTGGTTCCCACTGTGCTTTGATTTCCATCTTACCACGTCCAAGAGGGCGTGCAAAACGGTGGTTTTTGGGTACAGTCCCGAGTCACATGGAGGCAATGAGCGATAGGAGGGGATTCGTCTCTCCCGGTATAGGGAGTTGATGTTGCGCTGTGTTCGATTGGCTATAACCGGAAATCCCTAGCCAGGGTTGCTGAGATTTACTGGTAAGTGTTACGAGTAGTTTCTCGAATTCTTATAGACCTCATATCAACACGACTTATCGAGCTATTGGGGTCTGACGTTTACCACCCCTAGGCAAGATATGCGACATATCAGACGATCATACCGGACTGTACGGTAGTGTTACTGGTTGGATTCACTGGAGTGTGAGCGGGCTTGCTCTTCGATCTTCAGATCGCTCAATACCTGGGTGGCCGTTACGTTTAGCAGACCGCTTGCGGCTTGTGGGTGCTTGATATGATCATCACCTGCTGCCGGCGTATTGACGAGTCTTTAGAGTCCTACACAGAGGTTTCCTGGTTCAAGCGAAATGAAATAGGAGCGCATATGAGATATGTGCGGGACCGAGAATAATACGTGTATGTGATACCGTATTCCATTCTCGCGATGAATGTGTCGAATGGTTGTATGCGATATAACCTAATTATCGAATCAAGGATTGATTCGATAAGCCGATACATTGTATACTAGTCGGTTGTGTGCGACATGACCGGATCATTGAATCAAGTGTTGATTTAATTATTTAATGCATAATTATATATTCGATATATTACTTTGCATTAACTAGTATCGGTTCACTTTAAATGGATTTTCTCACTCGGATGTGCGCATTGCATATGCGATATGATTTTGTGCACTTGCTTGTATCATGTTTGATGATGCATGCCTTTTGGTTAAGTGTAAAGAATTAAACCTTGGTTAATGAAATGGTTAGGGTTTACTATTTCCTTATCCATTTATTCATTTATTTATTCTTTTGGAAATAGAAAAGCAAATGAGAAAATGGTGGCTTGTTTTCTTTTGTTCATGAAGCTTCATAAAGACTTTGACCAAGTGAGCATTTTGTCTCATGCTTAACCCTAACCATCCCACTAACCATGATTTATTCTCTACACTTGACCATGGTTTGGTCATGATAAGTATTCTTTTAATTTTATTTTTGGAATTAACTTATCATAGCTTTATCTTCTTCTTCTTCTTCATCTTCAATGAAGAAACTTCCACTTCATCAATGGTGATTGATGAAGATGAGTGAGAAATCCAATTCTAAAGTCTACCCACTTTCTATTTCTTCATCCTCTACCTCTTGCCAAGTAGTAGAGTGTGTTTCCTTCACAAGTTTTCAAGGCTCGGTGAAGGTGGAGCTTGATCTAGTGATGCTTCGACGTAGATCATCTTCGGCACGTTGTCGATGACCTAGCCCGTCCATTCTCCGATGAAGCCGAAGCTAGAGCCCGGGATCCGTCTTGGACAGCGAGGAGACTTCATTGCGGAGCCGTGGAGGTGGAGCACCGGATCTACAAAGGTTGTATATCCGTATTCTCATAGTTAAGTGTTAACTAGTTAGCTTTTTCGCCTAGTTTTCTAGCAAACGATCCGTAGTCGGGTTTCTCGGCACCTAGAATTTCTGAAATTGGCATGGTTGATGCCTTGTGAGACCTCATTAGGATGCCTAGGAACCCTACAGTAATTTGTATAGCGGATATCTCCCACTTACCTGGCACTTACCTGGCCGCAAGATTGATAAGGAGGTGGTAGAGAATTAATCCTATGTCTTGTCCTTTGGAAGTCTAGGAGCGGTCTAGTGACTTGACCTAGGTGACCCTAGCTCTAGGGATTGAATGTGCATTTTATGATTGGTTGAGTCAAGCCTCACGTCCGACATTTTTTTTCAAAACAAGCATTCTTAAAATCGTTCTCACACATATCACACGCTGCCACGTACACTAAACCCGCTTAGTGCATGATCGGCTGGACATGGGATTCTAGTGCCTGTCTAATCCGCGTTTTGTTGTCGACTCCGAAATCGATACTTCTTCTTCATCTATTTCTCCTCCACTTACCATATCTCCCGAGATGGACGGATCTCCATCGGATTTTAACACCACCACCTTGCCACCACCCATAGGTGTGCAAACTCATAATCCACAACGCATCACTCTTCAAGACCGATGCTATCCAGTACACGAACCCCTTCCTACGCCTCTGTCTATTCCACCAACCATTGGGGATAATTTTGAAATTAAACCACACTTCATCAACTTGTTGTCCAAATTTCACGGGCTTGAATCTTAAGATGCATACATTTTTATAACCAAATTCGAAAATGTATGTGCAATGATGAGCACCACCCAATTTTTTGGGGATACACTACGATTACGTTTTCTCCCTTTTACCTTGTGTGATCTTGCAGAAAAGTGGCTTTATAGCACTGTCGCACATTCTATCACTAAATGTGATGAATTCGTTAAAGCATTCCTTAAGAAATTTTATCCTCATCACAAGATTGCCCGTATTCGGAGGGAGATTAACTAGTTTGCCCAACTTCCCAACGAACCCTTTTGGAAATGCTTTGAACGGTTTAAAGATCTTCTTGTCCAATGCCTTCATCACGGAATAGACAGATGGCAACTTTGCCGAATTATGTATGAGGGTATCAATCCAGATACAAAACAAATGCTAAAAAACATTTGTCAATATCATTTCATATCAAAAGACGACGGCGAAGCATGGCAGTTTCTTAAAGATCTTGCAGAACAAATATTACAGTGGAAGAGCAATAGACTAACAACACGTCTTCATCTAGGGCAGGTATCCATCAGCTCGACACTTCCATCATAATGAAAGCCGAAATGGTTGCGATGCAAAAGAAACTCGAAGCTATGGAAAGCAAATTCTCTTTAGCCTCCCTAAACCAAGTTACGCTCCCAAAAACCGTGTGTGGTTGCTATTTTGACTCATCACATTTAACGGAAGAATGTCCATTGAATCCTCCGTCTCAAGGTCGAGTACAAACTAATGCTGCTTTTCAGCAACAACCTAGAAACGATCCTTATTCATCCACTTATAATCTGGAGGATTCATCCTAATTTTGCTTGGAACCAAAACCAATATCAAAATCAAAATCAGTTCCCAAGTCAAAATAACCATCAAAGGTTTCCTCCACAGCAACAACAGCCACCACAACAAATTCAGCAGCCCTTTCAACCGCAATCTTTCCAAAATCCGGCCAATAAATTTTCCCCTTATAATTATCATTTCCAATCACAGACTAATATTCCAACGGCCGGTACTGATAAAATCTCTGCACTCGAAAGAAGCTTAGAAATGTTCATTAAACAATCCACACAAACGACGGCTAATTTAACGTCTTCTATCCAAACGCTAATGCAACACACCGCTTCTCAGGGTGAAAGCATAAAATTGATTGAAGTACAAATTGCATAGTTAAATATCGCGATGAGTGAGAGAAAGAAAGGGAAACTTCCTTCTCAACCTCTAATAAATCCCGGCCACTCACAAAGCGCTAATATCCTCCTTAACCAACAAAAAAATAACATGAGTGTCATAACTACGTTGAGATCAGGAAGAGTACCGAACAATCATGTTGGTGAACAAGTTGATGATTCAGATGATACCCCGGCTACTACTTCTACTCCTATTTCGACCAATCTAATATCTTCTTCCGAGCATATTCTTCGTTCTTCACTAGGCTCGAACCCTCATGAACTACCATCTCAGACCGCCCCAAATTCAATTTTGGAATCCATTCCATCCCCACAAACTTCTCCACAAGAGTTGGACCTAACCTCTGTTAATAAAGCTCCTTTTCCAAACCAGTTGAGACCCAACAAACCAAGTCCACAAATGGAGAAGATTATGAAAATTTTTAAGCAAGTTAATATAAATATTCCTCTCTTAGATGCTATCCAACAAGTTCCGGCCTATGCGAAAATTCTAAAGGACTTGTGCACTAGGAAAAGGAAAATTCAAGTGCCTAAAAAGGATTTTTTAGCGAGCAATATGAGCAATGCTCTTACCCAACATTTGCCCAAGAAACATAAGAACCTCGGTTATCCTACAATATCTATTACTATTGGGGGTAAAAACATCAATCGCGCTCTACTCAATCTATGTGCTTGTGTTAACTTGCTCCCGTATTCTGTTTATGAGCAATTAGGTATTGGAGAGTTGAAACCTGCGCACTGCACTCTCCAGATCGCCGATCGATCTATCACCCACCCTAGGGGTGAGCTTGAGAACGTGCTGATCAAAGTCGGGGAATTTATATTCCCTGTAGACTTTATAGTTCTAGATACATAACCTGCGGCAAACCCACGGAACCAAATCCTGGTGATTCTAGGTCGACCTTTTCTAGTAACTTCAAAATCGGTAATCAATTGTCGCAACGGTTCCATGAACCTATCCTTTGGGACGATGATAATTGAACTTAACATTTTTAGGGTAGAAAGTCAACCCTCCGAACCTTCTGCTCATATAATTGATATATGTTCTGTCAAAGAGATAGCTTCCGACAGTTGCGAATTTGAGGAGCTTCACGATACTGATCTCAATGCCACTAGTGCGTTATTGTTTGATCTAGCTATTTATTATACGAGCAGGGACCTTTCTTTTGACAAATCCACCCCCGATTTCAAATCCTTTGACTTGTCGAATAAGTTCGTTGAGCTATCTGAGTCAGTCCCTTACACTAGATATAAACCTCTTATGGAGTCCGAGTATCATACCGTTCTATCCGATGAGATTATCACCCGGACCATCGATAAATGTTTCGAAAATATTTTCGCCGAAGAACTCGCGTTCCTTAAAAACTTGGATGTTGTGATGAATCAATCTCCACCCGAAGAAGCCGAACCGCCACCTTTTTTTCTCGTCATATACGAGAATGCGAATATTCTACCTATTCCTTATCTTTCAAATTCTCATTTTGATCCACCATCACTTTTTCATCTTTACAAACCGAGATGTAAAACCGTTCGATTACACCTCTTATCTTCTCCCCACTTCATCTCTTCTCGTTACTCCCATTTATGTTTTTTCTACTTGAGACATGATGCAACCTCCATTCTTATACAGTCTCAAGTCTTATACGCGTATATCCGTAACATGATCTTCTACCAACATAGTGTTACATTGATAAAATATTTGAATGGTTGATTTTAACTTTTGGTCTTTGTAAAGCTTTGTATAGACCAATAATATTTAACCCCCCTTATGATTTTCAATGCTTAGTAATGAAAACACCGTTTTACTCAAGTTTGGGGGAGAAGAAAAATATTATAAAATGGCTCTTGAAAGAATAGAAAATTTTGCACGATTGTGAGCCAAGAACAAGTTTGGAAGAGGATTTCACTGGCATTCACTTTTTACCCCTTCTTTATACCATCTTATCGAACCGTTCCTCCTAGTCTTCAGCTTTTGAGCTTACAAGACAACATCAGTGAGGACACTGCTGCAAACAAGTTTGGGGGGATAGTTTGTATGGATGGTTTGTATATATCTACGCATCATATGCATAATAATTTTTTTTAGTAAATAAAAGTTAGAAAGTGAAAAATACATATGAAAGATAGGAAGAGATTTAAGAAAAGTAAGAAAATTAGATGTTTTAAAACAAAACGAGTAATACGTAGTCATGAGCTGTTGTCCCAGGGGTTAGTAAGATGAAGGAAATTACTAATCTGAGAATAGAAATAAGTCTAAAAAATAGTCCATATTCTTGGGTCCAAGCTTCTGAACATTGATGTCCTACTATACGCACTTGCACACATCTTGAAACTTGGGATAGTAGAGGATATCTTGAAATGCTCTTATTTAAAAGCCTTAGTATGAAGGGAAAAAATATAAATCAACAAAATATAAATGACACATAAAATATAAATGGTGAAGAAAAATGAACACTGGTTTTGTAATTACTTAAGACAGCATAAAAAATATAACAAGGGTGCTTTATCACCTATTGCCTTAGACCAACTGGTTTGAGAGTCACTGCTAAGCCTTAGGTGTTGCAAGACTAGGATATTGCTATTTACGCCATAATAAGTGAGCACATTTGGTAATCGGTTGGTTAGTATCTCAAGAAGTATTAATGGTCGCATGAAGAATGTGTGAGCAAATCCATCTAAAATATTCACCGACTAAAAAGTACTAAGGTATATGGATTAAGGGTATGATAGTTTGAATTGAATTCTCTAAGTGTAGGGATGTTCTTTACACCTACGTAGGAGTATCTAATCGATATTTGGAGGAAGGGTAGGAAGGAAGACTAAAGACAATGTTTTATTGAGGAATGATGCGATTTCTGACATCTTTTCATGACTATTAAGATAAGGCTCATGACAACATAAAAGATAGCTTGAATTGAATTCTCTAAGTGTAGGGATTTCTTTTACACCTACGTAGGAGTATCTAATCGATATTTGGAGGAAGGGTAGGAAGGAAGACTAAAGACAATGTTTTATTGAGGAATGATGCGATTTCTGACATCTTTTCATGACTATTAAGATAAGGCTCATGACAACATAAAAGCTAGCATAGTTTGAAACACTTATTTTCAAGTTCTTTATTTTATATGTTCCTTATCTTTGTATATAATTTTCATTTTCTTTTTTCTTTTATTATGGGATTTTGGGGGTGAAATCCGCTGAAACCCTCAGGAGACAACACTCTTCCTACTAGGGACATCTAGAGATTTTCTATCCCTCATTTCTTTTACCAACCCGTCTAAAGCAAGAAAAGAAATTCACGTTTCCCTGCAGACGACCCGTACTCATCGCGGCTAGCTATTTGCGACATCGTCTTGATTGCGGTTATTTACAACATATGTACAACACATTTTCGCATCCAATTAAGAAGTGTAGGGTATAATACTCATGCGATTTCTTTCCAAATCAGTCTTGGGAGACATCTCTTTGGAGAGGGTGATCCCGTGACAAGCGGGTAGATTACTACACTTGGAATCTTCCATACTAAATCTTTTCTGTATGGTGTCAATGTACCTGCACTATGAAAGTTCCAACATCTTTTTAGATCTATCACGATAAATCTGGATCCCCAGAATGTAGGAAGCATCACCCAGGTCTTTTATGGAGAGATTCTGTGACAAGAATCTTTTGACTGATTGTAGCATAGAAATGTCATTTCTTATCAGGAGAATGTCATTCATGTACAAGACGAGAAATACCACAGTTCTCGCTACAATCTTACTATAAATACATGGTTCATCTGGATTTTTGATAAAGTCAAATTCTTTGACCGTTTCATCAAAACAGATGTTTCAATTCCGCGATACCTACTTTAATCCATAAATGGATTTAAATAACTTGCACACTCTTCCGCTTCCCTCACTCTCTATAAAACCTTCTGGCAGATCCATATAAACACATTCTTCTAAATTTCCATTCAGAAAAGCAGTCTTTATGTCCATCTGCCAAATTTCATAATCATGAAAGGCAGCAATGGCAAGTAGGATCTGAATGGATTTAAGCATAACCACTGGAGAAAAGGTTTCATTATAGTCCAAGGCAGGTCTTTGACGAAAACCTTTTGTTACAAGTCTAGCCTTGTAGGTTTCAACATGTCCATCTGTACCACCGATCTTTTTTCTGAAGATCCATTTGCAGCCTACAGGTTTTACCCCTTGAGGTGCAATGACTTTGTTGGTGTACATGGATTCCATTTCGGTTTGCGTTGTATCCAGCCACTTTACTGAGTCTCTGCTCGTAATGGCCTGTTGGAAACTAGTTGGCTCACCATCATCGATGATGCAATCCTCTCTATTCCTGTCTATGAGAAAACTATAGTATCTCTCGGGCAGATGAGACTGCCTACTAGATTCGCGGAGTGGCGTCGGGACGTCCGTTTCTTTTGAAACTTCTGGTTCCGCCATGCTTTCAGTAATAAATTGTGGTTCTAGAATTTTTTCCGATTCTATTGCGCTCCCACTTATTTCTTTTTCAAGAAATTGAGTCTCCAGAAAGTGGGCATACCGAGAAACAAGAACCTTTTGTTCCTCTGCATAATAGAAAAAATACCCCCTGGAGTTTCTTGGATATCCCACAAACTTACACAGTACTGATCGTGCCTTTAACTTTTCCACATACTACTTTTTGACAAAATCTGGACATCATCATATCTTCAGATACTTAAGATAAGATTTCTTCCCACTCCACATTTCATATGGTGTGATAGGCACTGACTTAGTTAGAACCTTGTTTAAAAGATATGAAGCAGATTCTAGTGCATAATCATAGAAGGATCGAGGTAACTCAGCATTACTCATCATAGAACGCGCCATATCCAATAAGGTGCGATTTCGCCTTTCTGATACACCGTTGTGTTGAGATGTGTATGGAGGAGTAAGCTGAGAGAGAATTCCATTCTATTTTAAATAACTCAGGAACTCGGTACTTAAGTATTCACCACCCCAATCAGATCGAAGTGTCTTGATACTTTTGCTTATTTGTTTTTCCACTTCATTCTTGTATTCCTGGAATTTCTCATAGACATCGGATTTATGTTTCATCAAGAATACATGTCCATACCTTGAGAAATCCTCCGTAAAAGTAATGAAGTAGGAATAACCACTTCTTACATGTGTAGACATTGGACCACACACGTCGTTGTGTATGAGTCCCAAGAGCTCGGTGACTCTTACTCTGTGTCCAGTGAACGAAGTCTTTGTCATCTTTCTTTTGAGATATGATTGACAAGTTGCATAAGACATATATTCAAATGGATCCAAATATCCCTCTCTATATAACTTAGTCAACCGTATTTCATTGATGTGACCTAGTCTATAATGCTATAAGAAAGATCGATTTGATTCTGGAGTCTTTTTTTTAGTGTGTTTTGGATATTGAAAACTGAATGTTGATTTAATACGTATATACCGTTGTCTAGTGTACTTAACCTAATCAAACCATGATTAAGGTGAATGTTTACAACATCGCTTATAAATATAAAATTATAACCTTCTTTAGATAGTAAAGATACAGAAATGATATTACATGTCAAACTTGGTACACAAAAACAATTACGCAAAACCAAAGTGTGTCCACTTGTCAATCCTAGGTGATATTCCTGTATGGAAACAACATTCACGCTATCTCCGTTAGTAAGCTTGAGGGATATATCACTTGTCTTTATAACTCTACGACTTCTCAGTGCCTGCAATGAATTACAGATATGAGATCCTGAACCGGTATCCAATACCCAGGATGTAGAGTTGATTGACAGACAATTTTCAGTCATAAACACACCTGAACCTGAAACCACAACTTACTTCGAATCCTGGTTCCTGGCTTTTCAAGCCCTGTGATCTTTCTTCTAATGACATTTCTTATCATAATAGAAGCATTCCTCTTTCTCTACTGTTTGCCCCCAACTTTTGCTTTGCCCTCCCTCTATACCTTACCGACACCGCTTCTCGGTTTAGTGGGGGCCTTCTTCTTCTTCCCCTTGGTTTTCGCCTTGATCTAAAGGAAGAAGGTTCCCCAACAAGTGGAGTGTGTGTCTTCCTGAATTTTCTCAAGGTGACATCTGCACTCCTCAACATGTTAAGCAGCTCTGAAAGTGTAACTTGCTTATCTTGTATATTGAAATTCAATATAATATGGGCATAGATAGAGGGAAGAGACCGTAAAATCAAGTCTGTATATAACACGTTCTCCAATGTGGTCCCAAGGTCTGTGACCTCTTTAATAATTGATTATCTTAAGGACGTGGTCCCCTACAGATGACCCGATAGCCAATGTCGCTTGAAAAAATTTCTTCGAGATCTCATATTTTGCGATACGAGATTGCTCTCCATATAAATCTTAGGTATAAAGGAATATGGAATCTAGGTCCATATTCTTGTGCCGTCTTTGGTGTTCATTATCTATAGAGGCTAACACGAGGCACTTGGCTTTCGCACTGACTAATTCCCATGTCTTAAGGATCTCTTTATTCACAACGGTGGAATCTGGACCTGAGACGGCGGGGGCTTTAGTAGTTAGGACGTAGCCCAGCTTGTCATAAGTCATGGCCATCTGAACATTCTTTAGCCAATCTTTATAGTTTGTCTTGTCAATATATTTTTATCTAATAGTAACTTAAGCCCAGTCATCTTGGCCGCTACAATTAGGAGAGAGAAAGAGAAAAAACACTCAGCATGATACTCTTGCAAGTTTAGATTGGTTATTACTTTATTTAAACATAATGGCTCCCACTGTTTTCTCGAATTCTCCTTCAAACCATAAAAGAAGAATTAGTCGGGATTAATCGCACCCTACAATTCTTGCTTAACCTTTAGGCCAGGCTATGTCAGTACTTCGATAGGGGTTTTACAACGTTTTCGCGAAATTCCTTAATTAAATAACCACTTTTCCCTGGAGGCGTAGCCCCGCTAACACCGTTATAGACACCTACTTGATTTATAGTATTGATTGTAAAGTGAAAAACTCTCCCAAAGAGTAATAATACTCACGGTGGGATCGGGATACAACTATCATTGTGTGACAAATTTGAAGGAATCCTATCAAAATCATCACACTCAAGATGGTATGCAAAACTAGCAAGTTTCCTTTTCCTTTGAAATTCTCGATGTAGATTTTTGCCCTAGGCGCTTATGACCTTGATGAAGGCCAAAATATCATAAAATGAAAGTCAAGTTCTACCCATCATTATCCAGTTCAATCTGAACTCATTCGTACAAACGCTTAATGAAGGCCAAAATAGTTGTACGCTTGTCCCAGATTAACGCATCTATCTATGCTACAGATGAATACCCAGTAGATTCCAATCACTATGCCTTAGTGAAGGTCAAAATACATAGTTTGAATACTACTGAATACCCATCTGAAATGACAGAGGGTTACGGCTGGTTTTGGCGAAAACCGTGAACATAATGAACTGGATATAGTCGAAGGAACCATGATAACTTTTAAAAGGAGTGATTTAGGCTCCGCATTTAAAAGTTATTTTTAAAGAAAACCGAGTGGTTTTTAAATTGTTCCAACGATTTAAACTTTGGTTTGTTTTCTTTGCATTAATCAAAATTAATGCGGTCCCATCATTTAACCCTATCATTGCAGAAAGAAACGAAAATAAAATATACGCTTATGCCATCCGCATTCGCTATGAGGCACCGTCATGCACCGTTAGATTACTTAACTAATGCCAGAGTCGGGGCAGGGCTAGTGTGGGTGCAAAACATAAGCAACGTTTATTATAATATATATATATATATATATATATATATATATATAGCCATTCGTCTCACGCAATAATAGTCATTCCAGATCATAGATCACAGCAGAAGCACAGATGAACATATTAGATATACTAGAATTTCCATGTTTCATTTTAGCCTCTAACGAAAAGCGGATTCCACAGTCGTGATGAATAGCCAAACCCTCATCCTAGACCACCATGGGTGCAGCAAACTACCCATCAAATCCCCGAAGTGAAGGAACCTCTCTCAATGAAATGAGTAGGCCACTCAGCACTTCAAGAACCCGGTAGTTTATGCACCCCACCTTGGGTCTATCCAAGATGCAGAAAAAGTAAATGAAATAATACAATGGTGTCTACAGCCTCAACTCGGATGTGCCCCGTAAAAGAATATTACATCACTTTTACAAATTACATGAATGAAAGAAAAGAACACTCTTCTCACATCCCCCCGGCTATTTAACCACGACGATCCAATACTTCATATCCACAAACCGTAAACAAGATACTAGATATGTGCAACCCCTACTAATTGACGTATATCAAGTAGTCGACATTTAGAAACACATATACAAACTTAAAGCGAATAAACGACGTTAAAATCTCGACTTAGAAATACTCCGTATGCTTAAGCACAAAGATAACACTAGATGAAATCTAGGTAAAATCAAACAATACCATAATCCTAAATCTAAGAGTACAAAACACCACAAGAAGCACAAGACACAAGTCCTCAGAAAAACCGCCCATGGCGGGGAAAACTTCATTTCTAGCAGTTTCGCTTTGGACTGAGTGCCTTGTTTTTCTCTGGTGTTCTAGCTACTTCATAACGAGCATTCTGCAATTGTTTAAGAAAAATTTAGAAGCTCATGAAAAATCGACAGAAACTTGGACTTCGGATTTATCGATACAGAGTTATTTCGGTTTCGAAACTTTAGACTTTGTCTAAACAGTTAGTTAAGTGTTTGAGTAGGTTCTGATACCAGTGTAAGTGCATATGTTCTCCTTGCTGTGACAACTACGGCTATGCGGAATCAAAAACTTTAAAATCTTGAACACAATACACTAAAAAACCCCAGGATACAAGCCCAAATACTAAACAAAACAATTCTAACTAGAGCTTTAGCTATTAGGTTAGAATTACAACTTTTGTAGACGGTCTTTCGGGTCTCGAAAGGTTCACTCCTCAAGCTCCATGGGTTGATGGAACGAGCTCTCGAAATCGGTCTTCCACGTCAAAGACGATCCACCCGAGAATGTCGATTCAAGCGATAGTTTCGACCGAAGCAACTAAAAATCAAGTCTTGCTAGGACAAGATACTTAGAGTGGTATAGTTTATGAACAAGATGCTCTCTTTTAATTCTCAAGAACTCAAGAAGAGAAAATAAGGAAGATGAAGAATAAGACGGCAACTTGAGAAATATCCTCACTTGTGAAAATGATAACCACCACTCAAAAATCTCTCACTCTCTCATCTTACCTCTACATCCCACAAACAAAGAAGTGGGTAGGCTAGTGACTCACTAGGGTGAGTCATAAGCCCACACACTTCTTTATTAAATGAAGAAGAGATGAGTGGGAGAGTGTGGCCTCCTCACTAGGTACACATATACAAACATTTATAAATAAAAATGCAAATATATAAACAGGTGTACTTAAACTCGTATAAATACGTATACCATATTTCTAGAAAAATACAAATAACGTATTTGTACCGAAAATACAAAATATATGTATTCATATTTATAAAGAAATACATGTATTTGTATCAAATCACAAATACCCGTATTTACACAAATACACATATTCGTATAAATACTGTATTGGTGTTAAAATACAAATACCACGTTCCCGCCAAAATTTTGGTTCAAAGCTTGATGTTCCTTTTAGAAACGTAGAGGACAGACCAAAGCACGTGAGCACTCACATACAAAGCATGTGAGTATCGGGTTCAGATAGGATTAAATCCTATAATAGCCCCCACGTGTTAAACACGTGCGCACCCACATGCAAAGTATTCAAGTGCTGCTTCAGATATGATCAAATCCTATATTGGTTCCTACGTGTTAAATACGTGAGCGTCTCACGTGATATCCACGTGAGCGCTAGTGCTAGCATCTTGGCAGCGCCTCACGTGATATCCACGTGAGTGCACTTGCAAGTCTCTTGGTAGCGTCTCACGTGATATCCACGTGAGTGCTATAGGCCAGCGCCCCATGTGCAATGGACGTGAGTGTTCTTTTTGGTAAAATTAAATTCTATGTAAAATTAAATTCTACGGGGGAAATATTTTCCTGAGCTTTCTCAAACTAGAAAGATCTTTTTTGTTAAACAGAGGATGCTTGGATCAAAAATCCAACAGTGATTATAAAATCACCAATTAAACCATCTGATAGAATTAAATTCTATTTGGAAAATATTTTCCTGATTTTTCTAAAATAAGAAAAATCTTCTCTGTTATACAGAATTAAATTATATGGTTAGGAAAATATCTTCCTAGTATTGTTAAACCAACAAGATATTCATATGATAAAATAAATTCTATGTTAGGAAAATATCTTCCTAAACTAACAAGATATTCATATGATAGAATAAAATTCTATGTTAGGAAAATATCTTCCTAGTCTTATTAAACTAACAAGATATTCATATGGTAGAATAAAATTCTATGTTAGGAAAATATCTTCCTGGTCTTGTTAAACTAACAAGATATTCATATGGCAGAATTAAATTCTATGGTTAGCAAAATATCTTCCTAATTTTGTTAAACTGATATTGATATGATAGAATAAAATTCTATTTTAGGAAAATATTTTTCTAATCTTATTAAAACAAACAAGAAATCTTCTCTGTTAAACAGAGAGCCTTTGGATTAAAAATCCAACGGTGAATAAAATTCACCGGTTGACCTTTAAGATCAATTTGATTGATTATGAAATCAATTATAATCTCTCAATAAGAGATTTTCTCAACAAATTGATTTTTCTCTTCTTCTATAAATAGAAGAAAGAGGTCTAATCTAAAAAGAGTAGAACCCCCCCACCACCACAAGCTTCTGTAAAAATACAGAAGACTCTAAAAAACGTTCCACAAACAACAGAGAATTTAATTTTCAATAAAGAAAAAAGTTCTTTCTCAAAACCCTAGGTAAAGAAAAAAACAGAGATCAAAATATCTCATTTACCTATCTAAGGGTTTAATCCTTCTCAAGAACTTAGTTTTTTCTCTGGATCTGAGATCCATAAGACAAATCTTCCACAAGTTGAGAATTTAATTCTTATTGAGAAGATCTTGTTCTTGAGAATAAAAATTCAGGGAAGAACAAAATTGAATAGAAAGAAGATAGGGTCCATAATACTCCAGGAACTTAGTTCCTTCAAATCAAGAGCTTAGTTCTTTAAGAACCCGGTCCAAAATACTAAAAATGGTGATTTTGATAATCGTTAATGGTCAAAATACCATTAACAGAGATTGAACCTCTCTGAAAACATGAACAGGAAAACATAGATAAAAGAACATAGAGAATATGGAGTCCATAATACTCCAGGAACTTAGTTCTTTCAAATCAATAACTTAGTTCTTAAAGAATCCGATCCCAGATTCTTAAAATAGTGATCTTGGTGATCGTTAATGGTCAAAATACCATTAACAGAGATTTAAGTTCCCCAAAAATATCAACAGAGATTAAATCTCCAAAGAACATAGCGCCTCACATGAAACACACGTGAGCCCCTGAAAAAGTTAGTGCTTAGCACTAGTGCAGCGCCTCGCGTGAAACATATGTGAGCGCCAAAATTCGATGCATCACGTGAAATACACGTGAGCGCCCAAAAGAAGCCTAAACCTCAGCGCCTCACGTGAAACACACATGAGCGCCACAAAAGACTAGTGCTTAGCACTATTTCAGCGTCTCACGTGAAACACACATGAGTGTTGTAAATCTTAGTGTTTAGCACTGTTGGGTAGTACAGAAACCCAATCTTAGCCCAAATTGGCTATGTTTCCTAAAGTTAAACCTCTTTAATTTTAAATCAAGCGGTCCTATATGCTCGTGATTTCTAAACTGATCCCACTCTCAAACATGACTAATGATCTCTCATTGATGATATTCAAAATGATAATCATCCCATAACTCTTAAGGTAATATTAGTCTCAAATATGACTAATGATTCTTAGGTCCGGCATGATTATTTCCCTCAAATACGAGATTTGGTTCAAGAGTACATCTCTTCACACCTCTGATATATGTCATTGTAATTTCTCAACGTCTTCAGAGAGGTGGCGGGTCCCAACAATCAACAACTCCCCTTCCTTCGTCCCAAAAATGGAAATGTTGGACCGAAATGTCCTTAAACTAATATTCGTCCCAAACAGGGAATGTTGGACCGAAATGTCTTTAAACTAATATTCACCCCAAACATGGCGATATGCCCCTAACACGACGATACACCCCAAACACGGCGATAATGGACCGTGATGTTCTTAAACTAATATAATTGAGCCCATATGCTCATTTGTTTTTAAGTTGATCTCAGTTTCAAATATGACTAACGATCGTTAGATCAAACCTAAATATCTCATGAACTGATGGACCTCATTTATATAAGATCTACGTCCTAAGTTCATTCCCGTTGGCAAACCAAGCTACCGGCGTGGACCCTGTCAAGCAAATCCTTGACCCAAACCCAAATCTAAAATATACGTATTTGGACTAATCCGTGCCCTACGGGCGACGATATAAACTAGTCTCCGTATACAATCCACGGGAAACCTTAACAAAAAAAATAACATACGACATGAAGTGGCCTTCTGGAGCAGGAGAAAGTGGTTATCGATATGCTGTAAGTAATTAACTGCAGGGGCTTGTGTCTGCAGGTAAGAGCTTCCCCACGATCAAAAACCCCTCACAAATGAGGGGGGATCTGATAAAGTCTGCTATATCGGTCGCATCTGTCCAAACCTCCGATATATAATGCCATAAATCAACTTGGTATCTTCAGAAAAGTGGATGGATATGTCCAAATAGTATTGATTGTTACACGTTTTCGCGTGTCGTTTTACAAAGAATTTAAAGTTAACTGCAATCAAGACGTCGTCGCGTGTAGCTAGTCGCGATGAGTATGGGTCGTCCGTAGGGAGATGGTGTGTTTTACGTTCTTGTCATCACGAATTAAGCAAGGGTCGGAACGGTTCAATTCTAACCCAAGTGTTGTATATGCAAAGTATAAATTGTTAGGAATAGAGATAGGTTAGTGTAAATTAGGGAAGTCTGTACTCAATCCTTTGTGCTGACCTTGACTATTGAAGCTAGAGTAATCGGCAACAACGTGGATTTGGGTGCTTAAGCACGGTATTGGTGAAATCCGGCTTATTGACCCTTGTCCGTCCGTTCTTGTCTCTTGACTTTCGCCTCCGGCCAAACCGAACGCAACCGGTCACGGTTAGGGATTCCCGATACCTTGGTAGGGTAGGGTTCCTAACGGAGCACTTGCGTAAGATTTGGACGGAGTTTAATTGGCAAAAATCGGGCAAAGGAAATGAGAAAATGGAATTTCTAATTTACAATACCATTCTCTTTCCTGACAACACCACTATTCACAAACCATCAAAACAAAAAAAGAAAGTGCAAATGAAATGATAAAAAAAGGAATAACACAACATTGCAAGTAAGTAAATGGCAAGAAATTAAATTGCAAGTAAGTAAAAGAGATAGAAAAAGGAATACTAAGAACCCAAGTGCAAAATGAAAGCTTTATTAACTTTAAGTGGTGATACAAACCATGAGTTCAATAACCAAAACTTAAACTTGCAAGCTCAATGAAGAGGTTGCAATATCAAGAGAAGGTAAAGAACTCAAGGTGAACTAGCTACTATGTACAAAGCTTCAAAATGAAAATGAAAACAAGAATTAATCTATAGCTCAAAAGTGTATCCAAGTCTCTCCTTCCCTTGCTCACTGATCTGGTATTTATAGGCCTCATTCCAGAATAAATAAACAATAAAAATAAGATGATGTGACCCAAATAAACAATCAGAAGAAAAATGGGGACATTTGGAGACAAAAAGACCGGTGATGCCTGTTTTTTGGAGGGTCTCGTCAGTCCAATCTTAGGCAATTGGGGTCGTGTTGGTGTGGTGGTCTTGATTGCACTCAACAGTCTATTGGTAATGATTAATTTCTTCATATCAGCTTGGGTTATACTCAGTAGTCTTGGAGGGAAACTTGATACTTTAAATCACATCACATCTTTTAGCATTTATCACACATCATACTCACTTGTGCCCACTTATGCCATGGGCAGCCCCCACCTAGGTCTAAGTACCAAAGAGCTATGTGCACACTTGTATTGTGTTGGATCAAAATTGTGTACACTTATTTGTTGCAAAAGAACTCATTGGATATCGATCGGTTTGCAGTTCCGGTTGCAGTGTCGGCTCAAAAATGTTATATCTGTAAATTTGAGTGTGTTTCCAGTGTTTTGTCACGAATACCTTTAATCTGTATTTATTGAGCAGACACGAATAAATAGTACCGATACAATACAAAATTGATAATGAGTGAGCGGTATTGAAATGCAGTTTTCTGTGATGAAAAAATACCCCCAAACTTATATTTTGCTCGTCCCGAGCAAAACAAAATCCTAACCTCACTTTCACAGGGAAAGCGATTGCACTGAGCTCGTGCAATAAGCCGTTAAACCTCTAGGTGTCCCTAGTAGGAGGAGTGTTATCTCCTGAGGGTTTTCAGCGGATTACACCCACAAAATCTCGTCAAGCTAGCTTTGTGAAAATAACTGTTGATTCTAACCCTAAAGTTTATCTTTAAAGCTAGAAATTCTATTATCCTAAGTTAGAAATATCGAACCTTTATTTTTCACACCTCACTTTATATTTAACTTAAGATCCTATATATCTTTACGTGCGGTGCAAATAGTGTTGTTATGTTTCAAAAGGATCGATTAAAGTCATCATGTCACAAAAATAAAGACCGGATAAAACTTCAAAAGGATCACACAAGATTTATAAAGAGTTAAGTATTTCTCAAGTTTCATTTCCCAGCTTGGTTTCAAATTCAGAATTTCTATCTTCCTTAACAGAAAACTAGGTATTATTCTTCACTCCACCTTTTTACTTGTTTTCGTTTCATACACACCTTCGTGAACGTGCAATAGTCTTTATCATAGAATAAAACCCTCATATCTCCGTTAAAAATATTTTTATAAGAATTTGTCTTTTGTCAAGATTATTCTCACACAAAGAACCGTTAGGAATTTTAATTTGGAGAGAACACTTGCTTGACTTTGTTTTAATTTGGACTTTGTAGGCTTCTTAGCGAGCTTTGGGCCAATGCATCCAAACTAGTTGGTTTTAGGGCATTAAGTGTAGAGACATCCCGGCGAACTTAATTGCTCAAGTTACCTAGGCCCTAAAACAAAATGACTCATTTTGGTGTGAAAATCATAACAATTCAGTTGTAATGACCCCAAAATCTTTATACATTTGTATTATCCCTCTTCAATAATATACCGTATTTATTTGTACTTGGTGTTTTCCTTTTTCTATTAAATTTATTATTATTTTATTCCTCAATCTATTATGTATTTTTTTTCTAGGTACAATTTCTTTTTCTTATATTTAAGTTTTTAACTTCTCATTCTTATTTTTCCTTTCATAAATATTTAACCCAAATCCATTATTCTTATTCTCTACAGCCCATCTAAAAAGCCCATTTTCTTTTTAAGCAACATGATATATTTAATTCTAATTAAATATGTGCATGAACAACCTTGTAGCACATTGGTTAAGTCCTTGCATTGTTATTCCATAAGTCACATGTTCAAATCCCCATTCTTGCAATATTTTTTATCATTTTTTATTCTTCTCATAACCTACAAATAAGACCTTTCATTTCCAAAATGAATGGTGGCCTTTCATTTCTCTTTTAATTCTCATGTTAAATGCATATATTATTATTCACCATTACACCATGTCCTCCTCTATCTTTTCCTTCCTCACATTTTTCTATCTCTCACTTCTCCCTCTTCACCTAGAGTCCAAGAAGAAGAACATGAAGAAGTCTTCAAGAAGGTCTCGCTAGTAACGCGAGGCTATCGGCGGATAGACAAGCCCGGTGACAATACCGGCTTGTGCATGTAAGTCCCTTCTCTCTCCTTCCCCTCATCTCTTACTTTTTGCTTGTCATACCTCGTGAACCCCTCTATTCTTTTCTTATCATAATCCGTAAGAGAAGATAAATATAAACATATACACATATATAAGTCTAGATATATATTGTTTTATATGGTTTAATAATACCTTATTGCCTCTTATTCAAATTAAAGTGTTTTCAATTTTTTGTTCATGACTATAAATGTTTATTATGAGTAGTGAGAACATAGATTTCATGCCACAATATATTTACGATATCTCATGGAATCGGTTTGGTTATTAAAAGAAAAGATGAAGCTTGCATAAAAATACTAGTTAATCTTTTTGCCGATTTTAGTATACATATCGATATCTTTACCTTTAAAATAATTTTTAGAAATTAATTTTTACTTCTGAAAATTTCATGAAATTTACATATGATAGAATATATATTTCTGTACACGCTGTAAAAAATTTTAGATCGAATCACTTAACGGTTTATGAATTATATCGTTTTTATTCATTGTTCGTAAAATAGAAAACTGCAGTTATCGATCAACTTATAGGACACATAACTTGGTATACCGGTATCTAAATTGAGTAAAATCAGGTGTTTTAGATATCTACATCGAATAATCTATATTTTATTAGTTTTAATTTTTTACTGAAAACTAACGTAAGATAAAGAAAACTGCGTTACAATATTAACCGACGGATCTGGACAGAATATGTCCTGATTCGCACACTGTTTTTTAAATTAGACATAACTCGAACACCCGATATCCGTTTGTGACAAACTTTAGATGTGTAGATGTACAATTGATAGAACTATAATTTTCTGTATACTTTATTACTTATAAATGCATGAAACACCCCGATATAGGCTTTGCAATACAATATATAGTTGCTGTCCAGAAATCTGAATTTCTGTTTTAAACGCTGATATTAAAATGATCATAACTAGAGCTTCAGAAATCCAAATCGTATGAATCTTTGTGTTTTGGATAAGTACTTCAAAATACCTACAATTTTATAATACTTTTCATAACCTGAAAACCGATGGAAATTAACTCAAACTGCATTTTAAAAATATGTGACGGTGCTGAACAGATTCTGATCTGTTTTGCGCAACGATACGAAAACAGATATATCTCTCAAACCGGTAGTAGTATTTAAGTGAAACTGGAACTCATGCATGAAAAACACTTAGATCCATATTTCTGTTTATATTCCGCATTCGTCCGACTTGATTAATTAGTCGTACATAATATTTCTTTACAGCATTGTTTATGGTAGTTACTCGAATAATATACTTGACTCATTTCATGCTCTTCGAACATGTATACATATTTATCTTGATTTTTAAATTGTTGTATGTACATAAAGACGATAATTAAATACTTGGGGTGTATTTTGAAAACTATACAAAATTATTTTTACATAAAACCCCCTCAAGTTTTATAAATTTCCGTAAGGACCCTAGCAAATTATAGGTAAGAATTAATCAAGACTTCGATTTACATTTCTAATTGTCTGACTCGGGTTTGAGTCTGATTATATTTGACTTGAATATGATTCAAGTACAATCTACAGTTTTCAATATTACAATTCAACATGAATCCATGAATCCAATATCAAGCTATACATATTGACTGAACCGAACCATGGATATATATTCCTTTTACATGTTTCCCAGTATTCCATTTACATGACTCTACGGTTATAACCGTTTCCTGATATCATGGTTTCAGTCAGTCAGTCAATCAATCATGCAGTCAATACAATTTTACAAGATAACAATACAAACAAGATATCGCGGGGTTTAAGGGGTAGATTGGTACGGAAGGTGTTAAAGGTGGCACGAGATGGTAAGATTAAGACACCTAACATGAATCCAATTGCCGTTGTTCCGGGTTGTATAACGGAGCCTTGTACTTCCATTTGCCCTGGTCTCTAGCATACTGAGACCCCTCTCGTATACACTGGCATCCTTCTGTACCAAACTACAACAACAGCATTAACACCATACTACAATAATATAACAATATAATACAACTGTAAAAGCCACCCTCTCCCTCTCTCTCTTACTCTCTGTCTATTCTATTTCTCCTCTTACCTTTGGGACTTACCGAGCGACCTGTTCGCTGACGACATTCTATTTCTTTCTTCTTTGAATGTCGTCAGGTGATTCGGACCCGGCAGAGATCGAGCCATCTGCAGAAGACTTGGAGCAGTTTGCCGAAGACCCAGCACTTTAGTTTCATTGTACACTTTTCCTTTCTGTACTTTTCATTTCTGTTATGCCACTGTTTATGCATCTTTTTATTTCAGTTGTATTTCATTTCATGTATTGTACAAAGAATGTTAATAAATAAAAGTTGTTGTTCTTTTTATTTCTTATCTCTTGTGTATTTATTTTATATTGCTTAGATACGCTTAGCGTATGTACTTCTGAGTATATACGTGGCGGATCTCGTCGCGTCTCCTTCGCCGTACACTGGGAAGCGGGGCGTGACATCAGTGTGAACGGAGATATAACCAGTTGTTCAATTATTTTTAGGATAAAAGACGCGTTAGTGGATCAGGTGTGTAATCACTCCAATCAAGTTCCAGATGGGTTATTATTCAGACTTAGTTCCTATTAAGGCATCAATAATATCCCTTCATATCCACTTCACTTTATAAATTATTCTTGATATTACTTATTTCAGAACAAACCTGTTTGATCCTCAAAAAATAGTTTATCAATTTAAAAGTTTTTAAGACATATCAGGTTTGTCATCTAATTTTCAAAACTTACGACATGTGTAGTGTGAAAAGACGTATATTAGCTACAGTTAAACTTAAAGGAGGGTTATCTTTCAGGTTTTCAAAATCTAAAAACAGGATTTAGTTGTTCCTATCTCATCAAAACCGTCGAAATATAATATCTAAGTTCTCCCACTATCTAACTTGACGACAAACTTTTTATGTTTTTAGGAAAATTTTCTAACTTTTATGGGTTTTTGAATATGTATGCAAATACAGAATATACAAATGAATGCGAAGGATAGAAATGCTTACCGAGCACACCCCCAAACTTAAACTTGACAGTTCCCTCACTGGCATGCTACACAACGAGGGTCAAAATTGTCGGCGCTTCCCTTTTTTATATATACAAAACAAAAGGCAGACCAAAAAATATATATACACACAAAGGTCCCTAAAAACTTAAGTAAAACAGTGTTTCCACTGTTTAAACGTTAAATTTCAGAGTTGGGGGGGAAGAGAATAGTATTAATCTATACAAGGCCTTACACAAACAAAAAATTAACACCAACCATTCAAAAATTCTATCGCTATAATGTGCAGGTTGGTGAAAGAATGCGGAGAGGAAAAAATGGAGAATACGCCAGACCGGATGGGGATGGAAGCGGGATACGGTCTCGGTGGAGGAGAAGAATGGCGGAAGGGAAAAGGAAATGGAATACGAACTTGAGGGTGAAAATGGTGTTAGGTCCACGTTACCTCTCCCGGTACTTTCGGGGTTGCGGAAACGGTAAAACAAAATTTTTTCTAAACTTTGTAACATGGACCGTAAAAGCCGGATCTTTGCTAAACAATACACTAGCAACCTAACAAGAGATGTATCTACTCGGTTAGGGGTTATACCTCAACTTGAACTCCTTCTCTTCTTGTTGTTCTTCTTCTTGTTGTTCTTCTCTTCTTGTTGTTCTTCTCTTTGCTTGCTCAATGCTTGATTCGGACTTCGGTCACCTCCGCGGCCTCCTTGAGTCGAAGACGATCCACCCGAGAGATGTACACCGAGCTCCACCTCAAGCCGAGGTAACTAGGGCAAGGAGATTGCTAATCTAGAAGCCCTAGGATGTGTAAAGAAGATGTATGGATGTGTTTGTCAAGTGGAATCCTTTTTCTCTCAACACATGAGATCAAAGGAGAAATCAAGAGGAGGAAGAAGAAGGAGGTTTTTAGCAACCATGGAGCTTCTCATTTCAAGAGAGAGAATGAGAATAATGTTATGATCCAAAAGAAAAGAACCATGGTTGCAAATAATGCAAAACAACATCATTACTAATCCCATCAAGATAAAATTGATGGCTACTTTGAAATGACCATTATCATAATCCAAAAGAAAAAGAAAAAGAAAAGAAGAGTGTGGAACCCTCTTGAAAATCAATGGTCAACCCGGTCAACCGGTCAACAAAGTCAAGAGAGGTCAACGGGGTCAAATGGTCAATGCAATTAGCCATCATAAGATTATCACTAATAGGATTAGTAAATGATGTTCGCGGCTCATAATGGTTTTGACCAAACGAACTGTCAAAACCCTAATGAGTCCGCCTCAAAATGGTTTTGACCGAATCAACTGTCAAAACCCTAATGAGCCTGCCACATAATGGTTTTGGCCGAACCAACTGCCAAAACCCTAACGAGGCACCTCCTCCTTCATCACTCCGAAAAACTGTGCATACACACCTGCATCCGTATTCCATAGAATGCGGATGCACAGAAGACAAAACAAATCCATCCGTGCAATACTAGGATCCGGCTTAAACCAAAGCCTACTAGTACTGCCTGCCCGAACACCATACGCACACAAGTGTACGTAAGTGATCGCAGCCCTGCCGTAAAACCATACGGCCTCTACACGTTTCGCTCAGTGCAGGGAAACTCTCTGTGTGGGACTCTAAAGACTCGACACTACGCTGGCAGTGGGTTTAACCACAGACCGCAAGCGGCACTAGCTGTACGTAACGGTCCCCAGGTAGATGTCGATAAGAAGGCTGATGAGGTAAACCCATCCGAACTCCTACTGAGCCTGTATGTGACAATCTCCGTACAGTCCGGTCTGTTCGTCTGATACATCGCATGGCGGGCCTAGGGGGCGGTAAACGTCAGTCCCCTAATAGCGGTACAAGTCGTGTCGGAGTGAAGCCCAGAACACCCTGAGATAACACTGGAACCTACCAGTATATCTCGCTTGCCCTGGCCAGGGACTACTTGTGTAATGGCTCTCCTAGACACAGCGCGATGTCAACCCCCAATACCGGGAGAGACGAATCCTGTCTAACCGTCACTGCCTCCAAGTGCTTCGGGACTGCTCCCAACTACTACCTGTTTGCACGACTCAGTAGAACCATGGTAGGGTAGTAATCAAATAACAGTGGGAACACACTCGAGGCGGAGTGACAGTGTCAAGTCAGCGGACTAAGCTGTACTCATGTCACCTGAGAACTGATAACTGACGATAGGTATAATACCAACCATCAGTTCCCGATGAGTCCTGTCCAGTGTACTCGTAACCTAACGAGCACCCGCATACTATCTCAAGTACGACGTACCGACGGCTGTGGGACAGATCGCCTCCTGTACTGGGATGAGAAGCGCATACGCTAGTCTACTCCGGAGTATCGATGCCCTATCTCGATACTCCCATGACTAGGGACGTGTATAAGGATGTGCTTGTAGATTACCCAGCCCCCACGAGTGTGATCGCCATCACAACGCCGGTAATCAAGCAAAGATCCAAAGGGCTCTACTAATGCGTATAGGTGATATAATAAATAAACACTCAAGTACACATTAAAGCAGAGACAAACCAAGTAGCATACTACTATATTGAGCAAGATTGTCTGTACAACTGTGAATATCCCAAGCTTCCATCAAGTAATATACATACTAGTATGATACAGTAATGGCCTCTAGGGCATATACACTAACAATCTCCCACTTGCACTAAGGCCATGTACTGGCGTATCGAAGACCTATCATCTCGATCAGCCGCTCGAACTGAGTCTGGGGTAAAGCCTTCGTGAATGGGTCCGCAGTGTTATCCTTTGTGTCCACTCTCCGCACCTCGATCTCCTGGCGATCAATGATCTCCCTGATCAGGTGATACCGCCTTAAGATGTGCCTGGATTTCTGATGGGATCTTGGTTCCTTCGCTAAAGCTATAGCCCCATTGTTATCGCAATACAAAGGTATTGGGTCAACAATGGACGGAACCACCTGAAGTTCACTAATGAACTTCTTCATCCAGACCGCCTCTTTTGCGGCATCGCTTGCAGCAATGTATTCAGCCTCCATCGTCGAGTCTGCGACGGTATCCTGTTTGGAACTCCTCCAACATACCGCCCCTCCGTTGAGGGTAAACACAAAACCCGAGACGGACTTGCTGTCATCTTTGTCACTCTGGAAGCTTGAATCGGTAAAGGATTCGACCCTGAGGTCTCCATTACCGTAAACCAGGAACATCTCTTTAGTCCTTCTCAGGTACTTGAGAATGTTCTTCACTGCTGTCCAGTGGTCCTCCCCTGGGTCTGACTGATACTGGCTTACCGTGCTCAACGCGTAAGCTACATCTGGTCTTGTACATAGCATCGCATACATTATAGATCCTACCGCCGAAGCGTAGGGTATAGTGCTCATGCGAACCCTCTCCTCGTTAGTCTTAGGAGACATCTTCTTGGAGAGGGTAATTCCGTGCAATGCGGGTATGTTACTGCGCTTGGAACCCTCCATACTAAATCTCTTTAGTACGGTCTCTATGTACCTGGACTGCGAAAGTCCCAATAGTCTCTTGGATCTATCTCTATAGATCTTGATCCCCAGAATGTACGAGGCATCACCCAGGTCCTTCATGGAGAACCTTTGTGACAAAAACAGCTTGACCGATTGTAGCATAGGAACATCATTTCCTATCAAAAGAATGTCGTCCACGTACAAGACTAGGAATACGACAGTTCGTCCTACAATCTTCTTATATACACAGGGTTCATCTTCGTTCTTGATGAAATCAAATTCCTTGATTGCCTCATCAAAACAGATGTTCCAGCTCCGCGATGCCTGCTTTAATCCATAAATGGATTTAAGCAACTTGCACACCTTTCCGCTGCTCCCACTGTCTACGAAACCTTCTGGTTGATCCATGTAAACGCACTCTTCCAAATAACCGTTTAGGAAAGCCGTTTTAACATCCATCTGCCAGATTTCATAGTCATGGAAGGCAGCAATGGCAAGTAGGATCCGAATGGATTTGAGCATAGCCACCGGAGAAAAAGTTTCGTCATAGTCCAAACCAGGTCTTTGACGAAAACCTTTTGCAACGAGTCTAGCCTTATAGGTTTCCACCTGCCCATCTACACCAAGTTTCCTTTTGTAGATCCATTTGCATCCAACGGGTTTTACCCCAGGTGGAGCAATATCCAAGGTCCACACTTTATTGGCGTACATGGACTCCATTTCGGTTTGCATTACTTCCTGCCACTTATCAGAGTCCCTACTGATAATGGCCTGCCTGAAACTGGTAGGGTCATCTTCTTCCAAGATGCAATCCTCTCGATCCCCGTCTATGAGAAAACCGTAGTATCTCTCGGACGGATGAGAAATCCTACCAGATCTGCAGAGTGGCTGAGGTTCGTTTGGGGTCATTGAATCTAGCGGTTCCTCCAAATTTTCAGTTACATTTTGTGGTCGCTGAATTTCTTCCAGTTCTACCGAACTCCCACTAGCTTCTTTTGCAAGAAACTCCCTTTCTAAGAAGGTAGCGTGGCGAGATACAAACACCTTCTGTTCCTCAGTGTGGTAGAACAGATATCCTAGTGAGTCTTTAGGATATCCCATAAATTTACAGAGAACTGACCGTGCCTCTAACTTGTCCGGTTTCTGTGTTTTCACATAGGCCGGACAACCCCATATCTTAAATCGCTTAAGATACGGATTTCTTCCATTCCATATTTCATATGGAGTCTTAGGCACTGATTTAGATGGAACATAGTTCAATAGGTACGCCGCTGTCTGAAGCGCATGTCCCCAAAATGAAAGAGGAAACTCAGCACTACTCATCATGGAGCGAACCATATCCAATAGGGTACGATTCCTCCGCTCCGAAACACCGTTGTGCTGTGGTGTATAAGGAGGAGTAAGCTGAGAGAGAATACCATTCTCTTTTAAGTAATCTAGGAATTCCGTGCTTAAGTACTCCCCTCCCCTGTCAGACCGGAGGATCTTGATACTTTTTCCAATCTGGTTCTTTACTTCCTTTCTGAATTCCTTGAATTTCTCAAAAGCTTCAGATTTGTGTTTCATCAGATACACATATCCAAACCTAGAGAGATCGTCAGTGAATGTGATGAAGTATGAGAACCCACCCCTTGCATGTATAGACATCGGACCACACACATCACTGTGTATGAGTCCCAAGAGCTCTCTTGCTCTTTCTCCATGTCCGGTGAACGGAGATTTGGTCATCTTTCCTTTGAGACAAGACTGACAAGTTTCATAAGATGAAAACTCGAACGTATTCAAGAGTCCATCTTTATGTAACTTACTCAGTCTTTTCTCTCCGATATGACCAAGCCTACAATGCCACAAGTAGGATTCATTCGTATCTGAATTCTTCCTCTTGCGTGTGTTTTGTATATTGAGAACTGTATTCTGATTTATAACGTAGATACCATTACACAGTGTACCCTCTGCAATCAGTACCTTATGAAGGTAAATGTTCATGATATTCTTTTCAAGAACAAAGTTGTATCCATCTTTATCGAGTAAAGAAACTGATATGATGTTGCAAACCATGGAGGGTACATAGTAGCAATCGTTCAAAATCATAGTCTTGCCATTTGGCAATACTAGGTGATATTCATCGACGGCTGCCGCATTAACTTGTGCTCCGTTCGCTACTCTGAACGACATATCACCCGGTGCAACTTTCCTACTTTTTCTCAGTCCCTGCAATAAATTACAGATATGAGATCCTGATCCGGTATCAAGTACCCAGGAGGTAGGGCTGACCGTAAAACAGTTCTCAATTACAAGAACACCTGAAGTAGATGCAAAACCATGCTTCTCCTTCAACTGGGTATCCTGAAATCCATACAATCCCCTTTCCCATTCTCACACTCATGACTGTTGTCATAAGTTAGAGCTGAACCAACTTTCCCCAGTCCCGAATAAGAATTCGGATCGGTCAAGCGATACATTTTATTATCTGGATTAGGGCGTGAAAAGGTTGCTGCCTGGAGAGAGAGAAAAGAAACACTCAGCGTATGCTCTTGCAAGATTAGATTGGTTTATTAATTTATCTAACCAGGATGTTTCCCACTGTTTCCTCAAGTTCTTCTTAAAACCTTTTTAAAAGAAGAACTAGCCGGGTTTTAATTCACGTCACAATACTTGCTTAACCTTTCAGCCAGGCTAGTGTCGGTACTTCGAGGGAGGTTTTCCAACGCTTTCGCGAAGTTCCTTAATTCAAGAACCTCTTTTCCCTGGGGGCGTAGCCCCGCTAACACCTTTCTAGACACCTACTAGGTTTATAGCATTGATCGTTAAGTGAAATAATCTCCCGAGAGTAAACCAACTCATCAGTGGGATCGGGATCCAACTGTCATTGTGTGATAACCTAGATGGAATCCACTCTAGTCACCACACTCCAGAAGGTATGCTAAATCTGCAAGTTTCAGTTCTTTTGAAACTCCCGATGTGGTTTTTGCCCCTAGGACCCAAGTGATCTTGACGGAGTCAACAAATCAAAGAGTCCTAGTCAAGTTCAACCTGTCATTATCTGGATTGCATTAAACCCACCCGCATAACCCTTGACGGAGTCAACAAGGTTATACGACTGTCCTAATCAATCCCATATACCAATACAAACAAGCAGCACTTAGCTACCGTACACTACGCCTTGACGGAGTCAACAAACGCAGCACGAATACTAAGTGTTACTTGTAAGAAATGACGGAGGGCTACGGCTGGGTTTTTGGCGAAAAACCCGTTAACGTAATGAACTTGATATCGTTGAAGGAACCTGGTAATCTTTTTGAAAATATAGTGGCGAAAACTTTTGCTAAAGAGGTCACTCCCTGTGAAGGGATCTCGGCTCTTTCCTCGTCGAATGAGGTGCAGGATATTCCAAACTGAATACCTCGATGCAAAGCAAGAATAATCGACTATAGTGAAGTTATTACCCTGACGCAAACTTTTGTCCAAGGGGTCACTCCCGATGAAGGGATCTCGGCCCTTGCCTCGTCGACTGAGGTGCTGGGCATTCATAACCGAATACCTCGATGCAAAACAAAAATGAACGTCCTTGCAATAACAGCTTTTTGAAAAAAAATTGTTCCAACAACGTCTTTTAGGTTTATTTTCTTGCATTAGTTCTTTTAATGTGTCCCATCATTTAAATCCTACCATTGCAGAAAACAACCAAAATATGACGTACGCTTATGCCATTCGCATTCGCCACTGGGCCCCGTCATCACCCGTTAGGTTACTTAACTAACGACAGAGCGGGGGCTGGGCTAGCGCGGCTGTAAAACATAAGCAACGCCTAAATAGTTATTATATATAGATATACTACAATGAAAACCAATCCAGATCACAGATGAACACTTTGGATATACTAGGAACCCGCGATTCGTTCGAGCCTGCAACGAAAAGCGGATTACACGGTCGCGATGAATAGCCAATACCCCACCCAAGACCCCTACGGGTGCGGCAAACTACCCGCCAAGTACCCGAAGCGAAGCAACCTCCCTCAATGCCATGAGTAGGCCACTCGGCACTTCGAGATACCCGGTAGTTTGTGCACCCCTTCCATGGGTCTATCCTAAGAGCAAAAACAGTAAAAAGAATTATACAATGACGGCTACAACCCCGACCCGGTTGTGCGGCCATACAAATAATATTACATCAATTTACAAATTTATTACATGAATGAAAGAAAAAGAAACTCTCATCTCACATCCAGCCCGGCTATTCATCCGCGACAATCCAACGAGTTCATATACACAAACCATCAACAACAATCACAGATCACAGATATGTATAACCCCGACTAATCGACATATAGCGATTAGCCGACGTTCAATACATAAGAACATCACAGATATAACCAACATAGTCAAAGTGTAGTGAAGTTTGGAAAAATACGGAATTATAGGCCCCCAAAAACAAATTTCTATTCTGGAAAATCTGGGCACATATAATATATCTCAAAAATCCTAAAACCAATACAGAGATACACTGCACCAAAATCGAGGCAGAGAGGAGACAAGAAGGCCGAGGATCCGCGGCGATCTAGCTTGCTGTCGCCGCGGAAACGCGCTCGTTTGGTCAGATCTCTGGCTCGTTTTTGGTGGTTATCTTTAGAAAACCCTGAGATGATTTTAGGTGCATGACAAATTTTGTTTTGACCAGAAAAATTTTTAACAGAAACTCAGGTTTTCGCAACTTGGTTTTATCGATTTTTCCGTTTCGAACTTCGATACACTTCACTACCAAGCTAGTTTATGTTTAGTTAGGCTCTGATACCACTGTTAGGTCCACGTTACCTCTCCCGGTACTTTCGGGGTTGCGGAAACGGTAAAACAAAAAAATTTCTAAACTTTGTAACATGGACCGTAAAAGCCGGATCTTTGCTAAACAATACACTAGCAACCTAACAAGAGATGTATCTACTCGGTTAGGGGTTATACCTCAACTTGAACTCCTTCTCTTCTTGTTGTTCTTCTTCTTGTTGTTCTTCTCTTCTTGTTGTTCTTCTCTTTGCTTGCTCAATGCTTGATTCGGACTTCGGTCACCTCCGCGGCCTCCTTGAGTCGAAGACGATCCACCCGAGAGATGTACACCGAGCTCCACCTCAAGCCGAGGTAACTAGGGCAAGGAGATTGCTAATCTAGAAGCCCTAGGATGTGTAGAGAAGATGTATGGATGTGTTTGTCAAGTGGAATCATTTTTCTCTCAACACATGAGATCAAAGGAGAAATCAAGAGGAGGAAGAAGAAGGAGGTTTTTAGCAACCATGGAGCTTCTCATTTCAAGAGAGAGAATGAGAATAATGTTATGATCCAAAAGAAAAGAACCATGGTTGCAAATAATGCAAAACAACATCATTACTAATCCCATCAAGATAAAATTGATGGCTACTTTGAAATGACCATTATCATAATCCAAAAGAAAAAGGAAAAGAAAAGAAGAGTGTGGAACCCTCTTGAAAATCAATGGTCAACCCGGTCAACAAAGTCAAGAGAGGTCAACGGGGTCAAATGGTCAATGCAATTAGCCATCATAAGATTATCACTAATAGGATTAGTAAATGATGTTCGCGGCTCATAATGGTTTTGACCAAACGAACTGTCAAAACCCTAATGAGTCCGCCTCAAAATGGTTTTGACCGAATCAACTGTCAAAACCCTAATGAGCCTGCCACATAATGGTTTTGGCCGAACCAACTGCCAAAACCCTAATGAGGCACCTCCTCCTTCATCACTCCGAAAAACTGTGCATACACACCTGCATCCGTATTCCATAGAATGCGGATGCATAGAAGACAAAACAAATCCATCCGTGCAATACTAGGATCCGGCTTAAACCAAAGCCTACTAGTACTGCCTGCCCGAACACCATACGCACACAAGTGTACGTAAGTGATCGCAGCCCTACCGTAAAACCATACGGCCTCTACACGTTTCGCTCAGTGCAGGGAAACTCTCTGTGTGGGACTCTAAAGACTCGACACTACGCTGGCAGTGGGTTTAACCACAGACCGCAAGCGGCACTAGCTGTACGTAACGGTCCCCAGGTAGATGTCGATAAGAAGGCCGATGAGGTAAACCCATCCGAACTCATACTGAGCCTGTATGTGACAATCTCCGTACAGTCCGGTCTGTTCGTCTGATACATCGCATGGCAGGCCTAGGGGGCGGTAAACGCCAGTCCCCTAATAGCGGTACAAGTCGTGTCGGAGTGAAGCCCAGAACACCCTGAGATAACACTGGAACCTACCAGTATATCTCGCTTGCCCTGGCCAGGGACTACTTGTGTAATGGCTCTCCTAGACACAGCGCGATGTCAACCCCCAATACCGGGAGAGACGAATCCTGTCTAACCGTCACTGCCTCCAAGTGCTTCGGGACTGCTCCCAACTACTACCTGTTTGCACGACTCAGTAGAACCGTGGTAGGGTAGTAATCAAAGAACAGTGGGAACACACTCGAGGCGGAGTGACAGTGTCAAGTCAGCGGACTAAGCTGTACTCATGTTACCTGGGAACTGATAACTGACGATAGGTATAATACCAACCATCAGTTCCCGACGAGTCCTGTCCAGTGTACTCGTAACCTAACGAGCACCCGCATACTATCTCAAGTACGACGTACCGACGGCTGTGGGACAGACCGCCTCCCGTACTGGGATGAGAAGCGCATATGCTAGTCTACTCTGGAGTATCGATACCCTATCTCGATACTCCCACGACTAGGGACGTGTATAAGGATGTGCTTGTAGATTACCCAGCCCCCACGAGTGTGATCGCCATCACAACGCCGGTAATCAAGCAAAGATCCAAAGGGCTCTACTAATGCGTATAGGTGATATAATAAATAAACACTCAAGTACACATTAAAGCAGAGACAAACCAAGTAGCATACTACTATATTGAGCAAGATTGTCTGTACAACTGTGAATATCCCAAGCTTTCATCAAGTAATATACATACTAGTATGATACAGTAATGGCCTCTAGGGCATATACACTAACAAATGGAGTGAATAAATGAGTACAATTTGAAATGACCGATGTGTGAAAAGCGATTGTGCTAATCTATCAACCCGTTAAGAAATGGGGTCAAACCTCCCAAGATTCGTAAGAAAACATGGGTCGACCAGATTTGGTAAACCAGACACAGGAAATGAAGATGATACAGTGTCTTGCAAGGTGGGAACGATGGAAAGGGCGAAGGGGAGTGATCGAGGAATGGTATCGGTTAATGATTCAGGGGGTGTACATAGTCAATGAAAGGGATAGGATGAATTGGAAAATCCGACTCATCTAATAAAACTGGTTCATCCTCAATTCTATCCTCAAGATTCTCCACAAAATTAAGCCCATCCATGCATTTATCATCATCAAAATTTAGATGCATATGGGGTTCGGGAAAAACTGTTAATGACTTGGGATGATGTCCATACGGAAGTGAAAGGACATGATGAATTTGTGAGAAAAACTCATCCAAACCTGTGGGTTCATTATCCAAAATATTCCCAGCGTTGATATCCTCAATCAAGTGAAAATCAAAATTCTCAGACACCTCATCAACAACATGGATTTCAATCAATTCAGGTTCTAGAGTAGAGGTGTAGAGATCAAAAGGATTGGGATTGGTTTCACTTGAAATGGACCCTTCACAATCGGATAAGTCAAACACTACAAGGTCGCACAATTCATCAAACGTTCTATCTTCAATCGGTGAATCGTTTAGGACACTCGATAGACTTTCAAAACCGGAGTTGTGGAATTCAATTTGCAATGGGTAGGTTTGATTTGGAAGGGTGTACCGCTCACTCTCACGACTCAAATCCTCAATCTGTCCAATTGCCTCATCATACATTGGAAAATTCAGAGCTAGTTGGAAACTAGCTATCGGGTCGTTAGGTTATATGAGGGCGGCCATGGACGTATTCAAATCCATCATCTGTTGGCATGACACTACCCGAAATTCTTCCAACGACTGTTCAAGATTAGACATAGGCTGTGAAAGGGTTTCAGTAAAAGATTCAAACTCGTTTGGATACTTGAAACTCCCAAAAGACTGTTCAGAAGTAATGTCTGGGGAAGGTGTAAAAGTCGGGTAGGATTGATAGGAATCGAATGGTTGGACAAGATTAAGATCAATGTTATGAAGAAGGTGATTGGAATTGTTGATCAAAAGAATCGGAAGTGGTGAAAGGAGTGAAAGATCGGTTACGTGATTGCGTAATACGTTCAGTAATGGATATCGGTTTATGGGTCGACACGTTTCCATCAGAAGAGGTATCAACATGAGGAGGGTTGAACGTTTGAAAAGGTTGATATAACGTGGATTGTGGTGTCCAAGTGGTTTTCCTAGAAACGTCTATCTGATCTTTCAAAGAGATTTTTGGTATGGATGGATCATTTGACGTTCTACCAAAACAAAAACCGTATGAAGTAATATCTGGCTGAGGGCACCACAGTTCGGCAAAAGTTGGTCGTTTTGGGGTACCCATGATATGAAAAGAAGAAGAAGAAGAAAAAAAGGAGATGAAAAAGAATGTGAGTTTTTTTTTATTTTATGTTAGTTATCAACAAAAGTATGAAATATACACACAAAAGATAAAGAAAAAAATAATCACGACACAATACCACACACCTAATCGGTTTAGGGTTCACCTAGGTCAACTAGATCTGCTCAAGAACTTGATTGTTGAAGTAAAACTGTGTCGAGAAACGGGCTCAAGAAATACTGAGCATGAGGCCAGGTAAGTACAGAGATAAGGGAAGGTTTTCCAACGCTTCCGCGAAGTTCCTTAATTAGAATTGTTGGATATATGTATGCCCTAGAGGCCACTATTTGATAGTGGATGTATTTATATGTATATATATTCATAGGACATTCTTGCTCGACATGATAGTATGCTATCTGGTTACTGTTTATCTTGATATGTTCACTTGATCATGCACTTTATTCATCTGATACATATTGATAAAGCCCTTAGGATATTTGCTTGACTACTGTGATTATGATGCAGATCATACTAGTGGGACTGTTTCCCCCAATTAGAACGAAACTCTATTTCTAAAACTGAAAAGTAAAGCACTGCTTCATAAAAGAGTCTGAACACCAAAGGCAATTTATCCTCGCAAGAATCACATGCATTTAATAATAGCAAATTAAATCATGAGATGCACAAGCACAACAGAGAGTTAAAATAAAAAGAACACTTAACAGATAATAAAATACTTAATTAAAACATTTATTTATTATTACATTTAAAAGAGATCACCAAACGTGGGATCGGAAAGACAAGGGTTCGCAAAAATAAAAAAAAGATTCCCCAGCTCCCTTTCTGCCTTCTCCACCACGTCAAAGCGGCGATCCTCCCGAGAAGAAGACATCCAACGATCGTCGCCACATTCTTTGGAAAAGGTGGCAATGACAACCCGGCGAGCCCGTATCTGGCTCAGCAAGTGGAAAGAGCAGTCCCTCAGGGCTTTAGTGATCAAGAGCGCTTCGAAAAAGCTCTCGATCTTATCCTCGGCCATATCAAGCATTGCCGAGGACATCTCCGCCGGAGGAGGGGGAATGTCGGCGAGCACCGAGGCAAGGATCATCCGAAGCCAAATGGAATCCGGGGGAAGAGGAGACCCCACACGAGTCGAAAGCTCGTACATTGCAGCATCGCATTGCTCGTCCGAAAAAGAGGAGTCCACCAAGCGCGCAGCAAAACGGGGAACGATGTCCCGGATCGGCACTTCCCACGGTTGTCGGCGGGCGTGAGGACGGTTGCAAGCCATGATCGAAGAAGTTCTCTGATGGTGAGAAAAGAAAAGGTTCGGCCTTGAGTTATATATAGACCCAAACACAGAAAATTCTGTGCGCAGTGGAATTATTTCCAAGACCCGGGAAATCGAAATTTCGGGGAATACAAGTTTGACTTGAAAGGAGGAGATGAAAAGATATCTCAGGAGAAGCAATACTTCCGATCCCCCTAATCAGAGCAAAGCTCTATCTTGAAAATCTAAATTTTAATAAATGAAGCAACGCTTCAGATTCTTTGCGCTGCGCGCAACATGCCACGTGTCAGGCGCAGATGCATCAGCGCAGCGCCCGAGAAGGCGTGCCCAATCAGAGCAAAACTCTATTTTAAGCAAAATTAAAGGAAGCAACGCTTCAGTTGCGCAAGCACTGCGCTGCGCGACATGTGTCAGCGCAGATGCGCTAGCGCAGTTGCGCTGCGCTGTGCGCTGCACGACACGTGTCACGCGCTGGGGCATCTGCGCCAAACAGAATTAAAATTCTAAAGAAATCTTTTCTGTTCTTGTTAAAACAAGAAGATTTTCTTCTGTAAAAACAGAAGCCCTTGGATCAAAGATCCAACGGTGGGGAAAATTCCCCGAATCACTCAGAGAAAGATCTTTTTAACAAATTTAACTAATTTATGGGCACTATAAAAAGGACCAAGCCTCAATTCAAAGGCATCAACATTTTCTGAGAGAAAAAAAAGAGAACTCTGAAGAATTCCTCAAGAGCAAAAAAGGTAAAAACCTTCAGAAAAAGAGAAAATTCTTTTAAAAACAGATCATTGATCTAAAAACAAGATCAATGATCTTTAATAAGAAAGAAAACTAACTAATAATAGTGCTTTGCACTTGCTTATGAACCATTGGTTCCTTGAAAACAAGAAAAACTTGTTTTCTTTGATTTGAAATCGATAAAAAGATAAAACAGTGCTCTGCACTTGCAAGAACTGCGCTGTTGCGCTCCTGTATTGGCGCAAGCCACCAGGAAGCGCCACGTGTCAGTAGCGCAGCGCACTGACACAGCGCACTGCGCTGTTGCGCTTGCGCTCGCCAGAGCGTGACACGTGTCACCACCATATGAGCTTGCGCTCATTACTTGGCGCAAAGCGCCTGACAAGCCACGTGGGGCACTGTCAGAGTACTTAATGCTCTGCATTATTAAAGAAAAGGGACAGAGCCCAATTAAAAGGCCTAACAGGCCTAATCAAAAATGCTATGCATTTTAAAAAGGGCAGAGCCCAAACAAAATAAATGCTCTGCATCATTTATAAAGGGCAGAGCCCAACCAAAACAAAGGAAAATAATGCAGTGAAGGGGCAAGGCCCTAGCACAAGTCCAATAGGCCAAAGACAAAAGAATATTGAAACTGGACTTAGCCCAGTCGTGGCCATAAGTCCTAAAATAAAATTGACTGAGCACGGCTGCTCCCTAAATCAATTTACATCCGGTTCGAGGGTAAATCTCCGAACTCCTCTGACACCTATCGTTGTAATTCCTCAACGACGTCAGAGAGGTGACGGGTCCCAACGACCACACTTGAATATGGACTGCGGGGTCCTTAAACTCGTGGACCGAGACGTCCTTAAACTAATATTGGACCGAGACGTCCTTAAACTAATATCGGACCTAGACGTCCTTAAACTAAAAGACCACCACGTCCTTAAACTGGCAATGGACCGAAATGTTCTTAAACTAACGACGGACCACCACGTCCCTAAACTGGAATACGGACCACCACGTCCCTAAACTGGCAATGGACCCCTATGTCCCTAAACTGGAACACGGACCACTACGTCCCTAAACTGGAACAATAGAGCCTCCAAATGCTCTTTTGTCGGATCTAAACGGTCCCGTTTAAGTTGATCTTAGCCCCAAACACGGCTAACGTATCCTTAAACATTCATATGTGCTATAAAACTCCAAATCGACTTTGGTTCAAGGGTACATCTATGAACTCCTCTGACACCTATCGTTGTAATCCTTCAACGACGTCAGAGAGGTGATGAGTCCCGACGGCCATATATTAAATGGATCACCATGTTAAGTTGATCTTAGTCTCAAACAGGACTAACGTATCCTTAACGAACGTTTAAGTTGATCTTAGCCTCAACACGGCTAACGTATCCTTAAACTAAAAACACCAAACCCAAATCTAAGTAAATATGGATTTGGACTAATCCACGTCCTACGGGCGACGGCATTACTTAGTCTCCGTATACAATCCACGGGCAACCACAAACAAAACAAACACACACGACACGAAGTGAAATTCTGGAGAAGGAGAAAGTTGCTACCGCGATGCGGTAGCGTAATTAACAGCAGGGGCTTGCGCCTGCAGGGAAGAGCGTCCCCACAATCAAAAACCCCTCAAGCGAGGGGGAATCTGACGAAGTCTGCTACATCGGCCGCATCCGTCTAAACCTCCGATATATGGTGCCATAAATCAACTTGGCATCTTCGGAGAGGTGGACGGATAAAACCAAATAGCATCTGCCCCGAATCTCAGCGTCAGGACATCGCATTCTTGTGCGCCGTCTTTCGAGGGGAACAGGGACATGTGTAGTTTATAAGCATATCCTGAAATGACCCTAGTCATGGGTGTATCGAGACGGGGCATCGATATTCCAGAGTAGACTAGCGTATACGTTTCTTGACCCGTTTGATGGGCGATGGATGATCTCATATCCATTAGTGTTTGACATCAAGATTGTATATGGGTGCTCAGTAGAGACTGGGTACACTGGACGGACTCACCGAGAATTCCTATATGGTATTATATCTATCGTCGGATAGCGGTTCTCAGGTGACACTGGTATAGGTTAGTATGTAGACCCGAGATCGTCATAGAGTCTTGTGTGTTCTCCCACTGTACTTTGATTTCCACCATACCACGGCTCTATTGAGTCGTGCAAACAGGTGGCTTTTGGGTACAGTCCCGAGACACATGGAGGCAATGAGCGATAGGAGGGGTTTCGTCTCTTCCGGTATTGGGGGTTGATGTTGCACTGTGCTCGATTGGCTATATCAGGAAGTCCCTGGCCAGGGCTGATGAGATTTACTGATAAGTGTTATCAGTAGTTTCTCAATCTGTTATAGGCCATACATCGGCATGACTTATTGAGTTATTGGGGTCGATGATACCATCCCTAGACTTGATATGCAGCATATCCGACGAAGAGACCGGACTGGACGGTAAGTATTGCCAGTTGGCTCTACGGGAGTTTTTACAGGTTCGCTTGTTTCTCTTCTGATCGCTCAATACCTGGGAGCCATTACGTACAGCTTGTGCCACTGACGGTTTGTGGGTGTGTGATATGATCACTGCCTAATGCTAGCGTATTGACGGGTCTTAGCACAAAGGGGTTACCTAGCTCAGGCGAAACGATGTGGGGTGTATATGGTGATATGCGCGGATGCTTGATTAAATACATGTATATGATACCGCATTCTAATCTTGCATTTTCTATTGGTCGGGTCGTATGTGATATGACTAGTTTATTAAATCAATTATTGATTTAATATTAGTGACCATTAGCTCATTTATAAAACCTTTTCTTTATGTTGTATGCATGAATGTATGTATGTATATATTGAAATAAATACACACATGCATGCATACATGTGTCATGGTTGATGATACATTGGAGATGGCTATGCAAGACTCACATGGAATAGATATTTATATATATTTTTTGATTATTGATTAAAAGATAAGACGAATGATATATGTGCTTCTGCTGTTGATTTAATCCGTATTTTCTATCGTTGGCTAAATACAAAATACGGAACTCCTGGTATATCCTATATTTTCATATATGTGCTTCTGTTGTTGATATTCTGTGATGTGATCACTTTATATGATGAGACGAATGATGTATATTATATATATGATATATAATAAACGTTGCTTATGTTTTACATCCGCGCTAGTTCCGTCCCACTATGCCGTTAGTTAAGTAACCTAACGGTGTATAACAGGATGCCGTGGCGAATGCGAATGGCATAAGCGTACATTCTATTTTCGTTTCTTTTCTTTGATGGCTTAAGGATTTAAATAATAGGACTACATTAATGAGATTAATGTAAAGAAAAATAAACCTAAAAAGATGTTGTAGAATCAAATTTGAAACCCACTCGGCTTTTTACGAAAAAGCAAAAATTTCAAAATTTCGGAGCTTAAGACACTCCTTTTGAAAACCATTTGACTCTACAACGATATCAAGTTCAAAGCATTAAAGGTTTTCTTAAAAACCATCTGCAACCCTCCGTCATTTTAGGAAGTAGAGTACTTAGTATTCGTGCTACGTATTTTGACTATAGTTAAGGCGTAGTGTACGGTTGCTAAGTGATGTCTTCCTACACAGCATATGATGCGATTAATTAGGACATTCATATGATTATGTTGACTATAGTTAATGGTCATATGAGTGGGTCTAATTAATCACGAAATGACGGGTAGAACTTGACTAGTGCTTATGATATGTTGACCATAGTTAAGGTCATAGGTGCTAGGGGTAAAAACCAAATCGGGAGTTTTGAGAGTTAAAATTTGCAATGAGATTGCATACCTTCTATGTGATGGTTGGATTCCGATCCCACTATGAGTAAGAAATTACTCCCAGGAGAGTTTTGCACTTTAAAATTAGCTAACTCATTAGGTGTCTAGAAAGGTGTCTATGGGGTTAAGCCTCTGGGAAAACGAGATTTATTTTAATTAGGGTCGTGCGAAATCACGGGGAACCTCCCTCAAAGTACCGACACTGGCCTGGCTGAACGGTTAGCGAAGTTGTAAAATGTAATTAATCCTGGCTAATTTTCTTTTTAAGGTTTGAAGGAAAATTTGATAAAATAAAGTGGGAGACATCGATTAGATAAGATAATAACCAATCTGATCTTTGCAAGAGCTTTCGCTAAGTGTATTCTTTTCTCTCTCCTAATGGCAGATATCCATGACTGGACTTAAGCTTCTGTTAGAGAAAAATAAATTGGCTAGGACCAATTATAAAGACTGGGTAAGAAACATTAACATTGCCCTGACTTATGATAAGGTATCATATGTCCTCACTGCCCCAGCCCCTCCCATCCCAGGCCCTACATCTTCAGTTGCGGATAGGGAAATCCGCAAGACATGGGATATTGACTGTTCCACTGCCAAATGCCTCACGCTTGCATCGATGGACAATACAAATCAGCAGCAGCATGAGAAGATGGACGTTCAATCCATCTTTCTCCATACAAAGGATTGTATGGAGAGCAATCTCGTACCTTACGCTACGAGGCATCTAAAAAGCTGTTTCAGATGAAAATGGCTCCCGGGACACCAGTAGGTGATCATGTTTTGAAAATGATAGCTCTTATAGAAGAACTCGAGGGCCTCGGATGGTCAATAGAGAACGAACAATATGTTGATATTATTCTGCAGTCTCTTCCCCCTACCTTTGCTCAATTCATAGTAAACTTCAACATGCATAACATGGAGAAGTCACTACCTGAACTTCTTAATATGTTGAGAAATGCAGAGAGCACACTCAAGGCAGTGAAAACTCCCGCTTTGATTGCTGGGCCATCTTCCTCTTCTCACCCAAAATCCAAGGCCAAGGGAAAGATGAAGAAGAAACTCGCCAAGTCAAGAGGTAGAGTTAAAAAGGCAAAAGAAAGAGACAAATCCAAGGCTGAGGAATCGGGGAAAGGGGAATGTTTTTATTGCCACAAATCAGGACACTGGAAGCGCAACTGTATTGAGTTTTTCGTTGATCTCAAGAAAAAGAAGCATGGTGATGCTTCCGCTTCAGGTGTGTTTGTGCCTGAAAACTGTTTTTCTATAAACTCTACTTCCTGGGTATTGGATACCGGTTCAGGTTCTCACATCTGCAATTCTATCCAGAGATTGAGAAATAGCAGTGTTTTGAAGGCTGGTGATCATACTCTCCGGGTTGGAAATGGTTCTAATGTACATGCAGTTTCAGTGGGAGAGTATCACCTGGGGTTGCCATCGGGATATATATTGGTTTTGAACCCATGTTATTATGTACCTAGTATGCTTTGTAATATAATATCCGTTTCTTTGTTGGACAATGAAGGATATCATTTTGTATTGCAGAATAATGTTATGAACATTAACCTGAATCAAGAGTTGGTTGGGTTTGGTACATTGAATAATGGGATATACGTTCTAAATCAACACACAGTTTTCAACATACAACACACAACTAAAAGAAAATTTTTAGATATAAATGAAGCTTTTATTTGGCATTGTAGACTTGGTCATATTAACAAAACAAGACTAAATAAGCTTCATAAAAATGGATATTTGAATCCTTTTGAATATAAATCTTTTGCGACTTTTCAGTCTTGTTTCAAAGGGAAAATGACCAAAACTCCGTTTACTGGACACGGAGAAAGAGCTGCAGAGCTCTTGGGCCTCATACATAGTGATGTATGTGGGCCAATGTCTACACATGCGAGAGGCGGTTTTTCTTACTTCATAACTTTTACTGATGATTTCTCAATATTCGGTCATGTGTTTTTAATAAAACATAAGTCTGAAACTTTCGAGAAATTCAAAGAGTACAAATTTGAAGTAGAAAAACAAACCGGCTTCAGCATCAAGATACTTCGATCGGATCGAGGTGGAGAGTATCTTAGTATAGAGTTTTCAGACTTTCTAAAAGAGAATGGGATTCTCTCTTAGCTCACTCCTCCTTACACACCACAGCACAACGGTGTGTCAGAACGACGGAATTGGACCCTATTAGATATGGTGCGTTCCATGATGAGTAATGCTGAGTTACCTCTCTCTTTTTGGGGGCATGCATTGGAGACTACATCGTATCTGTTGAATAGGGTTCCAACAAAGACCGTGTCTACCACACCATATGAGATATGGTATGGGAAGAGACCACTCTTAAAAGAGTTAGGATTTGGGGTTGTCCGGCTTATGTCAAAAAGCAGAATCCAGACAAACTCGAGACACGGTCGGTCATGTGTAAATTTGTGGGATATCCAAAACATTCGTTTGGATATCTTTTCTACTGCAAGGAAGAACAAAGATTGTTTGTTTCTCAGTATGCCACATTTTTAGAAGAAGAAATTTTTTCAAATAACACCGATGGCAATTGATTGCACGCTTTTGGCGTGTCGAGTTTTAAGTTCTAAAGTTTAACCGCAATCAGGACGGTGTCACATTGCAGCTATCCGCAATAAGTACGTGTCGATCCACAGGGAGACGGGGCGTTTTAAGTTCTTTTTTTCACGAGTTAATGCACGAGGCGGATTGTTCGTATCTATCCTTTATGTATATATGCACAATAATAAATTGTTAGGAATAGAAAAGATAGTGTAAGCTAGTGGATTCCGTACTCAATCTTTTGAGCCGAACTTCACCAATGAAGCTAGAGCAATCTGCAACAACGTGGATTAGGGTGCTTAAGCACGGTATTAGTGAAATCCGGCTTATTGACCCTTGTCCGTCCGTTCTTGTCTCTTGCTTTCGCCTCCGGCCAATCCGAACGCAACCAGTCGCGGTTAGGAAACATCGATACCTTGGTAGGGTAGGGTGCCTAACGGAGCGCTTGCGTAAGGTTTGGGCGGAGTTTCAAATGGAAAATACGGGAAAAGGATATGAGAAACGAAATCTCAACTTACAATATCGTATTCTTTTCCTAACAACACATATTCACAACCATTCACAACAACATACAAAAACAGCAAAGAAAAGATATACAAAGAAAAGAAAAGAGCATTACAAGTAAGTAAATGACATGATAATAAATGCATGAAAGTAAAGCATGGAATGTAAAGAGCAAGAATGTAAAAGCAAGTAAATAAATTGCAAGAAAGTAAAGCAAGATAAAGAGAACTAGGAACCAAAGAGCACATAACAAACCATGGATTCAATAGCCCAATCTTAAACTTGCAAGCTCAATGAAGAGGTTGCAAGATCAAGAGAAAGCTAAGAATCCAAGACAAATGAAGACACAAAAGAGAGCTTTATTAAACTTCAAAGTAATGATACAACCCTTGAGTGCAATAACCAAAGCTTAAACTTGCAAGCTCAATTAAGAGGTTGCAAGAGTTAAGGCAAAGAACTCAAGGGGTTAGCTATGTACAAGAGAACAAAAGTACACAGAAGAGTTGAAATGTAAAATGAAAGATAAAATTGGACCCCCTTGACCCCTTGTTCACTGGCCTGCTTTTATAGGCTCAAAAATTGAATAAACAAACAATAAAAATATGATGACAAGGTGGCAAGGGAGGGACCACAGAAGACTAGGGCCCATTGGGCACTGCAGGGCCGGCCGGCTAGGCCAAGATGGGAAAGTGCTCGGCCAAAATCCGAGGCCCTGGTCTCGTGTTTGGTGTGTGGTCTTGTGTGCTTCCCCACATCACTCTGGTACTGCTAGATTTGTCAATTTGAATTTGTGTTGCACTCAGGATTTGGAGGAAAACATGTAGTTATGCATCATATCACACTTTATGCATTGAATGCACATCACACTCATGCCCACTTGTGTGCCTTGGGCAGCCCCCTCACCTAGGTCCATGCTAAAAAGTCTTGTGTACACACTTGTATGTGTTAGACCATTTAGATAAAAAGTGTGTACACATACTTGTTGCAAAAAGAAACTCATGAAGTATTGGTCGGTTTGCTGTTCTGGTTGCAGTATCGGCTCACAAACGATATATCCATGATTTTAAGTGTATTTCCAGTATTTTGTCACGGATACCTGTAATCTGTAATTACTGAGCAGACACTAGTTAATAGTACCGATATATACAAAAAATAGATAATGAATGAGCGGTATTAAAATGTAAGATTCTGGTATGAACAGCAATGCGGTAGAACTAGAAGAAGTTCTAGATACACAAGTTACAAATGACGACCTGGTTGAACCTGATATTGCAACAGAAACTTATGAACCTCAGCCACTTCATAGATTTATTAGGACTTCTCGCCCGCCGGAGAGATACTATGGTTTCCTCATTGATGGTGATAGAGAAGTTGCATCATGGATGATGATGATCCTACTAGTTTTCAGTAAGCTATCACGAGTGGTGACTTTGTGAAGTGGCTGGATGCCATGAGATCTGAAATGGAGTCTATGTACACCAACAAAGTATGAACTTTGGACGTTGTACCTTCTGGGGTAAAATCTGTAGGGTGCAAATGGATCTTTAAAATAAAGATTGGTGTAGATGGATAGGTAGAGACCTATAAGGAAAGACTTGTGGCGAAAGGATTTCGTCAAAGACCGGGTCTGGACTATGACGAAACTTTTTCTCCCGTAGCCATGTTTAAATCCATTTGGATCCTACTTGCTGTTGCTGCTCACTACGACTATGAAATCTAGCAGATGGACGTTAAAACTCCTTTTCTAAATGGTGATTTAGAAGAGTACGTTTATATGGATCATCCAGAGGGTTTCGTTGATAGTGGTAGCAGCGGGAAAGCATGTAGATTGCTTAAATCCATTTATGGATTAAAGTAGGCATCATGGAGTTGGAACATCTGCTTTGATGATGCGATCAAAGAGTTTGATTTTGTCAAAAATCCAGATGAACCTTGTATTTATAAGAATATTGTAGGGAGTACTGTCATATTCCTCGTATTGTACGTGGATGACATCCTCCTGATAGGAAACGATGTTCCTATGATACAATAGGTCAAATTGTTCTCATCACAAAGGTTCTCCATGAAGGACCTGGGTGATGCCTCGTACATATTGGGCATTAAGATCTATAGGGATAGATTTAAACGGTTATTGGGATTGTCTCAAACCAGGTACATTAACACCATCTTAAAGGGGTTTCGTATGGAAGACTCCAAGCGGGGTGCCTTACCCGCTTGTCATGGAGTCACTCTCTTCAAAGACTTTTGCCCAAAGATTGATGAAGAGAGAGCTCGCATGAGCATTATACTCTACGCTTCAGCCATAGGATCTATAATGTATGCGATGTTATGTACACGCCCTGATGTAGCTTATGCACTAGGTGTAGTAAGCAGGTATCAATCCAACCCAGAGGAGAGTCACTAGACAGCTATGAAGAACATTCTTAAGTACTTGCGTAGGACTAAAGAAATGTTCTTGGTGTATGGTAACAAAGATCTCCAAATTGAAGCCTTTACAGATTCGAGCTTCCAGAGTGATAAGGACGACATCAAATCTATCTCTAGGTTTATATTTACCCTCAATGGAGGGGCGGTATGTTGGAAGAGTTCCAACCAGGATACCGTTGCAGACTCCACGATGGAAGCTGAGTATATTGCTGCAAATGATGCTGCCAAAGAAGCCGTCTAGATGAGGAAGTTCATCTTGGAGCTAAGAGTAGTTCCAACCATTATTGATCCAATACCATTGTATTGTGATAATAATGGGGCTATGGCGTTGGCCAAAGAGCCCAGGTCCCATCAGCGATCCAGACACATCTTGAGGCGATATCATTTGATCCGGGAGATTGTTGCTCGTCGCGAGATCGAGATTCGGAGAGTAGACACAAAGAATAACACCGCGGATCCACTCACCAAGGCCCTCCCACAGCCACAGCATGAGCGACTTTTTGAGATGTTGGGTATAAGATATGCCAATAACTGGCCTTAGTGCAAGTGGGAGATTGTTGGATATATATATGCCCTAGAAGCTATTATTTGATAGTGGATGTATTTACATGTATATATATTTAGAGGACATTCTTACTCGACATGATAGTATGCTATCTGGTTACTCTTTATCTTGACATGTTCACCTGATCATGCACTATATTCATCTGATACATGTTGATAAAGCTCTTAGGATATTTGCTTGACTACTGTGATTATGATGCAGATCATACTAGTGGGACATGTATAGTTTATAAGCATATCCTGAAATGTCCCTAGTCGTGGGTGTATCGAGACGGGGCATCGATATTCCAGAGTAGACTAGCATATATGTTTCTTGACCCGTTTGATGGGCGATGGATGATCCCATATCCATTGGTGTTTGACATCAAGATTGTATACGGGTGCTCAGTGGAGACTGGTACACTGGAAGGACTCACCGAGAACTCATATATGGTATTATATCTATAGTCAGATAGCGGTTCTCATGTGACACTGGTACAGCTTAGTCTGTAGACCCGAGATCGTTATAGAGTCTCGTGTGTTCTCCCACTGTACTTTGATTTCCACCCTACCACGGTTCTATTGAGTCGTGCAAACAGGTAGCTTTTGGGTACAGTCCCGAGACACATAGAGGCAATGAGCGATAGGAGGGGTTTCGTCTCTCCCGGTATTGGGGGTTGATGTTGCACTGTGCTCGATTGGCTATATCAGGAAGTCCCTGGCCAAGGCTGATGAGATTTACTGATAAGTGTTATCAGTAGTTTCTCGATCTATTATAGGCCATACATCGGCATGAATTATTGAGTTATTGGGGTCGACAATACCATCCCTAGACTTGATATGCAGCATATCTGACGAAGAGACTGGACTGTACGGTAAGTGTTACCAGTTGGCTCGACGGGAGTTTTTACAGGTTCGCTTGTTTTTCTTCTGATCGCTCAATACCTGTGAGCCGTTACGTACAGCTTATGCCACTGACGGTTTGTGGGTATGTGATATGATCACTGCCTACTGCTAGCCTATTGACGAGTCTTAGAGTCCCACAAAGAGGTTACCTAGCTCAGGCGAAATGATGTGGGGTGCATATGGTGATATGCGCGGATGCTTGATTAAATGCATGTATATGATACCGCATTCTAATCTGGCGTTTTCTATTGGTCGGGTCATATGTGATATGACCGGTTTATTAAATCAATTGTTGATTTAATATTAGTAACCATTAGCTCATTTATAAAACCTTTTCTTTATGTTGTATGCATGAATGTAAGTATGTATATATTGATATAAATACCCACATGCATGCATACATGTGTCATGGTTGATGATACATTGGAGATGGCTATGCAAGATTCACATGGAATAGATATTTATATATATTTTGATTATTGATTAAAAGATAATTAGAATTAAATCATGGTTGCATTTCTTCTACACTCTTCTTGAGTTGATCTTAACTCAAACCATAGTTTAATTTCTAATTCATTCTTTAACTCATTAACCAAAATATCTAGATATTTATTGACCATGGTTGTTAGTGAGTGTGACTCTCTTATATATTCTATTATTCTCATTATTATTTCATAAGATTATCTCTTGAGCTCTTGTTTAGCCATCTCCTCCTCCTTCTTCCTCCAAACTTTCTACCTCTTCAACAGTGGGTGAAGAACATAAAGAGGAAAGGTTTTTAAGTGAGATCATAACCCACATCACCAATCTATACAAGTTTAGCCCACTAGTGTAGGTTGTTTTGCTTCACTTCTACCTAGTTCAAGTGAAGCTAGGAGCTTGAGCCAAGGGACTCCGTGGTGGATAGTCGTGGACTTCGAAGGATTCAAGCGGACCTGTTCAAACACCAAGTTGATCCAAGGAATCACAAAGAGGAGATCTACAAAGGTTGTATTTTTCACCTCTTAGTGTTAGACACTTGATTGTATGTGATACTTCCACTTGTTACCCTAAAATTCTAGTTCGATTCCTAGGTTGTTTTAGTTAGCACCTCTAAAATTTTAAAGTAGCATGTTAGATGCTTGCCAAATATAGTCTAGGTGCTAAGCAAAAATCCCAGCAAGAATAACCCTTTCTTTTTTGGCGGTTTCGCCATGAATACTTTCCTAGACACCCCGTGAACGATATACCGTTAAGCGGTGTTCTAAACACAGTTAACTTCTCCTAATGAGCATAAAGTCATTAAAGGCTTAAAGTCTAGTTTCTTTTAAAATTTGTGCGGGTAAACGTTATGCTCAATTTCGTGATTTGTGGGCCACGGAAAAAGTGATGAAATCCTTTGTCGTATGTTGTGGGGTTCGCTTACCCTTAAGTCCGTATTAATGGATGCAATACGCAAGTCAATGAAAAAAGTTTAAAACATCAAACAATCGTTTTTTTATGTTTAAGCACGGCACTGCAACAAATACGGGTTAGTTTCTTGTAGCGTTTGACAAAGAACTTGCAAAGAATCCTGCAAAGATAATATATTGGATGCGTTGGAATTGAGAAAGAAGGTGTTAGGATATACGTACCGATAAGTTTTTGGGTTAGGAAACCCCCGTTGAAGTGAATCCGAATAGTTTGAGAAGTTCGCTTGCGCGAGTTAAACTATCCGGATCTTTGGCACTGTATTTCGCAATCACCTTAGCTTTGAATATGCCCTTTTCTCCACACAATCTTAGTTCGCAAATCCGTAAAATCTGCAAATGTCGGAAAAACGGATATTTAGTGCGAAAAAGCGATACGAATGCCCAAACTCCTGCACACACAAAATTATAAAAATCAAACAATAAAATTGGGATAATAATATAACACTGGAGTAGAGAACAAAATTTGGGAGCAAAATGAAGAGTAATGGCCGGCGGCGTCGGATTTTTTGGGGAAGTCACCGAGCTACTTTAGGAATTGGGGCTCCAAATTTCTTCTGATGTCTCAGTATTCTACTTGTGTCTCAATATTATTGTTTAACTTTTCTAATTAGTCTCAGAATGATAGCAGGTCAAATTTCCAGAGAACAAAAAGTTAGAATTGTCAATTTTTGTTTTGGTTTCTAGAAATTTTTCGATTTTTTAGTTTTGTTTTTAGGATAGTGTTAGATTTATAAACTGGATATACAGAGATTAACCCGATAACAAAAATAAAAAACGTTACCGTCTCCCCGGCAACGGCGCCATTTGATTGTTACACATTTTCACGTGTCGATTTACAAAGAATTTAAAGTTAACCGCAATCAAGACGGCGTCGCGTGTAGCTAGCCGCGATGAGCACAGGTCATCCGTAGGGAGATGGTGTGTTTTACGTTCTTGTCATCACGAGTTAAGTAAGGGTCGGAACGGTTCGATTCTAACCTAAGTGTTGTATATGCAAAGTATAAGTTGTTAGGAATAGAGATATGTTAGTGTAAGTTAGGGAAGTCCGTACTCAATCGTTTGTGCCGAGCTTGACTATTGAAGTTAGAGTAATCAGCAACAACGTGGATTAGGGTGCTTAAGCATGGTATTGGTGAAATCCGGCTTATTAACCCTTGTCCGTCCGTTCTTGTCTCTTGACTTTCGCCTCCGGCCAAACCAAACGCAACCGGTCATGGTTAGGAATTCCCGATACCTTAGTAGGATAGGGTTCCTAACGGAGCGCTTGCGTAAGGTTTAGGCGGAGTTCAATTGGCAAAAATCGGGTAAAGAAAATGAGCAAATGGAATTTCTAACTTACAATGCCATTCTCTTTCCTAACAACACCACTATTCACAAACCATCAAAACAACAAAAGAAAGTGCAAATGAAATAATAAAAAAAGAAATAACACAACATTGCAAGTAAGTAAATGGAAAGAAATTAAATTGTAAGTAAGTAAAAGAGATAGAAAAAGGAATACTAAGAACCCAAGTGAAAATTGAAAGCTTTATTAACTTCAAGTGATGATACAAACCATGAGTTCAATAACCAAAACTTAAACTTGCAAGCTCAATGAAGAGATTGCAAGATCAAGAGAAGGCAAAGAACTCAAGGTGAGCTAGCTACTATGTACAAAGCTTCAAAATGAAAATGAAAACAAGAATTAAACTATAGCTCAAAAGTGTATCCAAATCTCTCCTTCCCTTGCTCACTGATCTAGTATTTATAGGCCTCATTCCAGAATAAACAAACAATAAAAATAAGATGATGTGACCCAAATAAACAACCAAAAGAAAAATGGGGACATTTGGAGAGAAAAAAAGCCCGGTGATGCCGGTTTTTTGGAGGGCCTCGCCAGTCCAATCTTAGGCAATTGGGATCGTGTTGGTGTGGTGGTCTTGAGTGCACTCAACAAGTCCATTGGTAATGATTGATTTCTTCATATTAGTTTGGGTTATACTCAGTAGTCTTAGAGGGAAACTTGAAGCTTTAAATCACATCATATCTTTTAGCATTTATCACACATCACACTCACTTGTGCCCACTTGTGCCATGGGCAGCCCCTCCAAGGTCCAAGTACCAAAGAGCTATATGCACACTTGTATTGTGTTGGACCAAAATTGTGTAAACTTATTTGTTGCAAAAGAACTCTTTGGATATCGATCGGTTTGCAATTCCGGTTGCAGTGTCGGCTCACAAATGTTATATCCGTGAATATGAGTGTATTTCCGGTGTTTTGTTATGAATACCTGTAATCTGTATTTATTGAACAGACTCGGGTTGATAGTACCGATACAATACAAAATTGATAATGAGTGCGCGGTATTGAAATGCAGATTTCTGTGATGAACAAGTATCTGCCCACAAATTCAGGCAAGACAGTCAATCACAGTTCGTCTCTGTTTTCGGTGGTAAACAGATTCTAAACATACCCAAAAGAAAGCAATATAATACTAGTATCAATACTGGCTGTCTTTCAAACCTGCTAATACTATTAAACCGTCTGATTAAGGCATGTGTGTAAATACATGTGTTCAATCGAACACCTGTGCGTAAAACCATATGCAAACTATATCGTTTCGCCTGAACCGAGAAATCCTCTGTGTGGGACTCTAACGACTCGACAATACGCTAGCAGCGGGTTTAACCACAAGCACGTCAGTGGCGCTAGCTGTACGTAACGGCTACCTAGGAATCTGTCGAAGGGAAGATCATCACGATAACTCGTCCGAAAACCCTTCTAAGCCTATAGGTGACATTCTCCGTACAGTCCGGTCTGTTCGTCTAAGAGTATCGCATATCAGGCCTAACAGGTGGTAAACGTTAGACCCCTAATAGCGCAATAAGTCGTGTCGGTGTGGAGCCCAATACAACCTGAGAAACTACTGGTGTACCTACCAATAAATCTCACTTTCCCTGGCCAGGGACCTTATGTATTGGCCAACTGTACACAGCGCGATATCAACTCCCGATACCGGGAAAGACGAATCCCTTTTATCCCCTACTGCCTCCAATTGCTTCCGGACTGCACCCAACTACTATCTATTTGCACGACTAATTTGAGCCGTGGTAAGGTAGTAATCTAAGTACAGTGGGAACACACTCGAGACGAATAGTGATGTCAAGTCAACGGACTAATCTGTACTCATGTCACCAGGGAACTCTGCCGATAGAAATAATACCAACCTGCAGTTCCCAGCGAGTCCGTCCAGTTTAACTCATAACCTAATGAGCACATGTATACTATCTTGGGTACCGTATACCAATGGCTGCGGGACATGCCACCTCCCCTGATAGGGATAAGAAACGTATACATTAGTCTACTGTGGAGTATCGATACCCAGTCTCGATAATCCTACAACTATGGACAAATTTAAGAATGTGCTTATACACTACCCAACCCCCACTAGTGTGATTGCTATCACAACGCTGGTAGTCAAGCAAAGATCTTAAGGAATCTATCAATATGTATTAGCGATATGTTAAAAGAAACGCATACACATGTTAAAATAGACTCAAACCGAATAGCATACTATGATATTGAGCAAGACTGTTATATATATGTATATATCCCAAGCTTCCAAAATATAATATACAATCCAGTGTTATACAATAATAGCCTTTAGGACATATATCACTAACATATTTATGTCTCATTAATGTATTTTTAATACATAAGGAAATTATATGTGTGTGTGTGTGTCTCTATACAGTGTATATGTATGTGTGTGTGTACAGTGTATTTGTGTGTGTGTGTGTACACACAGTGTATATATATATATTTGTTAGTTTATATTTTTCCTTTTTCCTTTTAATTCTCTTTAAGTTAACTTGTTCCATGGGCATAGCACATCCTAGGCCACTCTTTATTTGTGGACAAGTGGAGGGAAGAGAAGAGCGTGAACACTTGGAAATTTTATAGTTGAGATTGGTTTTTAAATTGTGATAAAAACTAGTAACTATTTTAAAAATGGTTAAGGTTTTTATTCATGACTTTTTTCCTCTCTCTCCATTTTCCATAGCCTCTTCTTCTTCCTCCTCTCCAAATTTAAAAGAGAACATTTAAAAGGAAATGGAATTAGTGAGACTAAAATAGAGTGATCACTATATCTCTTGGTTGATTAGCCTAGCAAATTAATCAAGTTAGTTACTTCACAATTGCTTGAAACTTGAGGTGAAGTTGGAGCTAGAGAAGGGGTTTCTCAAGTGGATCATCTATAAGGTAGGGAGGTTTTCACCAAGCTTATTCACTCATATTAGGAGCCTAGCAAGAGTCCAGCATAAACTGAAGCATATGAAAATACCACAAAGGTTGTATGATTCTAACTTTATGTTTGCAAGTTCAATTCTTTATCCATTGTTCCCAATTTGTAGACTTGAGCTTTCTAGATTTTTTAAAATACTATTTGTGTTTGTTCTAAAATCCAAAAAGAGTGCCCATGGTCTACCTACAAACCCAATAAGTCATGCCGATATCAAACTCATAACCATCCGAGATACAACTGATAATCCTTATCAGTTAATCTCAACCGTGTTAGCCAGAGAATTAAGATTATAGTTATATCATGCACATCGCGGCATCAACTCCCTATACCGATAGAGACGAATCCTTCTTGATCGCTCATTGTCTCTATGTGCTTCGGGACTTTACGCAACTAAAACCTATATGCACAGCTCTTTAAAGCCGCGGTTGAGTAGAAGTCAAAGTATAGTGGGAACACACACAAGTCACTATGACGATATTATGTCAAAAGAATACCATGTACCATTGTCACAAAAAAACTGCTATCTAACAATAGATATAATACTATCTAGGAGTTCTCGACGAGTCCGTTCAATGTACTCATTCTCCAATGAGCACATGTATACAATCTTTGATGTTAAACCCCAATGGCTGTGGGAGCAGCTATCACCCTCCAACCGGATTAAGAAACGTATATACTAGTCTATTCTAAAGTACCGATGTCCTGTCTCGATGCTCCCATGACTAAGAACATTTAAGGATGTGTTTATGCACTACTCATGCCCCACTAGTATGATCATATCATAATTCCGATAGTCAAGCAAAAATTCTAAGCGCTTTATCAACATGTATTAGCGATACGTAATAGTAAGTAAAATATATACAGATGAATGATAAAACAAACCAGATAGCATACTATCATCTCGAGCATGAATGTTCTACCCATATAGGTCTATGTACAATTATAATAATTGCTTTTAGGGAACCTATATCTAACACGTTGCACGTGAGGGGGGTGTTGAGAATGTGGTTAATATTTAGTCCCACGTTGGAAAAACTATGGGATGCATATGGGTATAAAATATAAGATGTGATAAATCTCTATAATGCTCGAGTTTTTTGGATGGAGTCCCACTATATTAAATGCCCATGTGCATCCATGTGTTGTGGGCTCAAACCGAGTTTTACATAGTATCAGAGTTCGGGTGTTTGTTTGTCCACATTCCACACATGTAGTTTGAGCCCGCGCACATAAAGTCCTCGTTGCACGTGCATGCTTGCACGTGAAGAGGAATGTTGAGAATGTAGTTAGCATAGTCCCACATCGGAAAACATATAAGTATAAAATATAAGTTGGGATAAACTTCCACAAAGCTTGAGTCTTTTGGATGGAGTCCCACTATATTAAATGCTTATGTGTGTGTCACGACCCGTAATTTAGCACATGACCGGCATTTAAATTACGCAACGTCTAAAGGCGTAACGTAAATCAAGCAAGCCGAAGTCCAGAAAATCTAAACCTTTTTGCGGAAAATAATGGGGGTGCAGTTTTGAAATAAAGGTATAATGAATCGTGTTTTTCTTTGAATGCATAGCTAATGAAACATGAAAATGCAAGTGGGTTGTACTACAGTTGAAAACATGTTTCGTCTTTAAAAAATTGGGCAGCACCTCCCTTGTTTATTTTGATCCAAAAACATATACACAACAATATATAGGCATCCCCAAGCGGGAGCTAGCTCTTCGCCAACCGGCGGAATCATAACCACGCAATAACATATATACGACGCCCAACGGCGAATATCAACCCAGAAAGAACAAATAAAGAAGCAAGACATCAAAACTTAAGAAAGCGATCATAAACACATCGCTCTAAATCTCGCACAATACCCAAGTCCGACTAGGCCTACCAATATACAAATTCTAGTCTCTGACTGATGGAGTTTATCTAGATACAATGGAATATAAAAGCATGAGAGCGGGCACGATCCAACATGTGTCCCACCTACCAAAGAAAAACACCCTGGAAGAAGATGTGTACCAACAATATCGCAATGGATCCCAAGCGGTCAAACCTGCAAGAACCGTGGCACAACGGGGGTGAGTTGCCAACTCGTGAGTAGAAAACATCAGCAAGTAGAAATCGAATAAAACAACGATTTCCTAGGCCACTATATCCTGAAGGTAATACTATGATATCTAAGGTGACCATGTATGCATATATGTCAACAATCGAGTCAATGCAATGACATATATAAGTAAACATCCGACATCATATGCCTGTATGCATGTGGATATCATCCACGTGTCCATCAACGACACAAACAATATTATGGAACCTGAGTGTCCCACACCGACACTCGAAATATCATGAAAATATAAGCATGTATGTATGTGTGTGTGTGTGTATGAGGATATTAATCAAGTGTGTCCATCAACGACACATCAAAATCATGGAACCTGAGTGTCTAACGCTGACACTCGAAACATCATGAAAACCCGTGTCCAGTATCGACATGTAAATGCTCATATCTCAGGCGCCACATACTCAGATTGGCCTTCATATCTATTTCATCTCAGGCGCCGCATTCTCAGCTCGGTCCTCATATCCATCTCATATCATAACTCCAAAATAGTATCCTCCGGATATCCACCGAGTTCTATACAATCACCGGTAGGTAGTAGTCCCTCTACCAGGCTTATCTTCTACTGCACAACATATCTTTCTTGTCCCGGGGTACCATATCGGGTCCACCATGTACCGGCAGATGGGTCATCCAGCTCCTCGAATCGGGTAACACATAGCTTAGAACCGAGAAAACTCATGGTGGACGCCTCGAAATATCATATCAAGAGAAACTGCATTTTAAAGCAATACATAATTCCCTTTAAAATATAACTGCGGTTCTCAAATCCAGAGATCTCATGAAAACAGCATCTCAAGAATATAACCATAAAGTACGATGTATGCAACATAGAGTAGTAATACGAGCATATCAAGTATATCATGCAAGCATGTCAAGTGATAGTACTAAACAATTAATGTACTTTTACGGTTAAGAATAATATCATGATATGGCAGTTCTACTGTGTGAGTAGCATGGCAATTATCGATAATGAGTGTGTGTGAGCCGGCAAATCTGTGTAAGTGTAACATGCACATCAATGGTAATTGTGCAGGTGTACTAGCAATTGATATCATATAACATTAAATACTGGAAACATGATAGGTATCACACGAGGAATAATCCAACATAAACATGAACTATAATAAGATAGCCTCTTATGTCAACGATCCCGCCTCATAGTATCAAGTTTCACGAAATCCTCGATCATCATTCTCAATTCATGACCGCGGATCAAACATTCGGTAAACGCATCGCGTACGGTAATCCATCGTACGGTGTCACAAACAGAGTAGAGAATCTATCGTCCTATTCACCAGTAAAGGTACGAATCTATAATCTCGTACGGCATACCTTATCAATCACATAACACATCTATATCAATCTTATATCATGTCATCCTGCATATACGTCATATCTTGTAAATCTCAAGTCATATCGATCTCGATCTCATATCCTACCATTATCAACTCATACTTGTCCTCTTTCAATTCATACTTATCATGATTAACTTTCTCATTTTATATTCTCATATATCAATTAGTGTCAACTTTTATCATATCATATCTTACTAAATCCTATAATCATGTCCGTAAGTTCGTAACATATCCTTTTTAAAGTTTATAATTTATAAAACGATCTTTCATATCAATGGTTGCGGGGGTGCTATACGCCATCCACCCGACTTCCCCCGTAGATATAAATCTACTCACCTGCTAAACTCCTCGCTTAGTCGAAGTCAATGTGCTTCGTCGTCTCGGAAGTCCACGCGAAGGTACCTACAATCAATACACAATCGCAATACTATTAAAATCAATATCCGAAAACCGATACGGCATACAGATTGCTTATAGATTAGGACCTATAGCCTACGCATGCAAAAACAACCAAACAACTGTCATGCCCCATCCCCAATACAGAGAGTATTGTCCGCTCTGGCCGAAACCGCACAGTTTTGTCCTTTGGGGTGAACCGGACCCGACCAGGGGCCACTTCCCAAGAGGTCACCCATCCCAGAACTTTCCTGGCTCGAGCATGCTTAACTACAGAGTTCTTGAGCTCCTGTAGTGCCGGATCACTTAAAAGGCGCATCTGTATTGAAGAGTGGTATCATTCCATTTATAGTACAGATCTGCTCTCTTTCGAAATGTATTCCGAAAATTCCCCATTGTTCTACGGTGGGTCCTACGGACTCAAGAGGTGGCCCCTACGGATTCAAGAGGTGGCCCCCATCCAGTTAAACATGACGCTTGGCGTGGCACTTTGTTCCGTGAGCAAGAAGGTCACCCATCCCAGAACTTTCCTGGCTCGAGCACGCTTAACTACGGAGTTCTCAAGCTCCTGTAGTGCCGGTTCACTTAAAAGACGCCTCTGTATTAAAGAGTGGTATCATTCCATTTATAGTATAGATATTCCCTCTTTCGGAATGTATTCCGAAGATTTCCCATTGTTCTACAGTGGGTCCAACGGACTCAAAAGGTGGCCCCTACGGATTCAAGAGGTGGCCCCCGCCCACTTAAACATGAAATTTGGAGTGGCACTTTGTTCCGTGAGCAAGAACCGGGTCCTGACATTAGTCTATTTTCCTGAAAAGATCAAAAGAAATCAGATTCAAGCAAGGCTACATAATGATTCAACGATGATTAGAAATGAAGAATAATGTAATAAGGCATACGCTAAGGGTGTAACTCAATCTAGAGGTCCCTCGACATAACTGTAATTTCATCCAAAAACTTTGGCTCTGATACCAACAAAACCATGTTATGCCCCGCTTCCCAAAATACGGGATACGAGGGGTGACTAGGTCAGCCATACTCCTATGGTCAGGGAATAATCCCGCCGTAGTCGCACTTTGGCTTCTAGCATTACATGGTAGTCAGTATACAGTACTTGAGTAAAGGAAAATCACAGTTCACAACTTTATTACATTGCAAATAAAAGAGTTCGAGATACATTTATTTTACAGAATAAAAATAAACTAACCAACTAAAAAAGTGCTGAAAGAAAAGGAAATAGCACTGATGATGCGGTCTAGACCTCCACGATCTCGAATGACAGGTCCTTCTCCTGGGTTGGATCCACTTCGTCCTCTGTGCATGCACACTCAGGTCGTCAGGGTGACACATATAGCAATATATATATATATATATATATATATATATATATATATATATATATATAATGGGTATGCAATATTTTTGAACATGAGAAGTACAACAAAATGCAGAACATGAGTATAATAAATATCAACTGAATATGCATAGTGCAATATAGGTATCATGTCGGTAAACCAGGCAATGCGTATGTCACTACTTAACGGTCACTAAGTCAATGAAATCAATTGGTTGAAAGGATTCTCGTGTTTAACAAGGGTCTCGTACATGCCCGAGACTACGGTCCACTGTGCCCGGGACATAATGTTGTCAGCCGTGCCGTTAGGCCCATGACCTAATGTGTGTGTGTGTGTGTAAATATGTCACTAATAGCGAATGATCATCCTCTAAATCACTGTACCTCGCTAAATACGAGTTCAATTCCATCTTGATTTCCCCATTCCCCGGGTTATAATATGCATTCAGGTATCAGATAGGTTGTGAACAAATACGTATCGCTGTCACTTTTAATCACTTTTCCACTTGTCACTATCACTGCCGTATTTGCCACAACACAATCACTAACACTAATATATATATCGACAATGCAGAACAATCGCTAGGTCTCAATGTGAACGATCACTATGCAGCAGGTATAAATCAAGCATGAAAATATACAGAAGCGCACTGAACAGGTATTAACTATTCTATAACGACCAATGCCATACAACTTGCAAAATTTACGGTAAATCATACGCATAGAATCGACCAAAATAATTTAAAGGACGTATGAATCACACTTGATTCTCTGAACATTAAAATTTATTTCACGTCAATCGGGGTTCGGGTTAGGGAATTATCATCATTTAAAAGTAGCGATTGATTGCTGAAATTCCAGTTTCAGAACTGGAAGCCCAACTTCACGCACATTTTACCAGTACTTATGTTCAGATTCAGGTGTTGCCCCAGTTAAATGAAATGTATATATATCAATTAAGTTTCCAATGCATCAAACGGATTATCGATAACAGTTCTATATTAAAAGTTATGGTCTTTCTAGTGTATCTATGCAAGAGGAGTCACTGCGGAAACTGCAGAACACTCACGTACGCTAAAATGCAAATTAAATATCAAATGACAGTGAAATGGTAAGAGGCTAGATTTATGTGTTAGCTAACTAAATTATCTACGCGAAAATATAGATTTCTGTGCATTTTCAGTTTTATGCAGGTATGTAAAGGTGCTTAAATTCAGGTTTCCCCATAGAATGCCGCCCCGGACTGCAGTCCAGAGTTGCATTCTTCTTCATTTTTCAGAGTCATGAAATTGCAATATTCAATAACTAATTACATAGGGTTATAGGTTATCTAGTTAGGTTCAATACGAGCCTTGGAACACCATGATTAGATTTACATTTAATTAACTACTAATTTTACAACGTGATATGTACGGTGATTTTCAGATTTGACGTAACCAATTGGGATGTCATTTTATATTCGATGCCTTAACTATTTGATCCCGATTTCTTATACGTCACTCGTTAACAGCAATCGAAACTTCTAATAATAAAATTAGGGGAATTTTAATAGGGTCTTGGATAGGGTAATCGCATCGATCACTCGATGCGTGTATGTGAATGCTATCTACTTTTACACACACTCATCATACATTTTACCAATTAAGTTACTAAACAATATTTATTAAACTCTATATGTACATAGCATGATTTGATCAAGTGAAGGAGGTTCACTTGCCTATGACGAAGTCGATGGTACGGCAGCGACGGCACGGCAGCAACGGCAATGGAAATGGCACGAGCAGCAACAACACAAGCAGTCGCAGTCGCACGAAGGCTAAGGTTTGGACTCGGCTAGTCTTTACCACGCAGCGGGGAGCTCGAGTCGATGATGACGCTAGGGAACACTGGTGAGGTGGCCGTGGACGGAGGTTATCAGTGAGGAGGTATGGTGGCCGGTAATAAGGGGAGCTCGCAGTCGGCACGGCAGCAACGGCAACGGAAATGGCACGAGCAGCAACAACACAAGCAGTCGCAGTCGCACGAAGGCTAAGGTTTGGGCTCGGCTAGTCTCTACCATACAGCGGGGAGCTCGAGTCGATGATGATGCTAGGGAATACTGGTGAGGTGGCCGTGGACGGAGGTTATGCAGTGAGGATGTATGGTGGCCGGCAATAATGGGAGCTCGGGTGCAATAGGTTCCTCAAGTTGGAGCTCGGCTGCTCTGGTCTTCCGAGGAGGTGGGCACAACGACGGATGATCAGAGCTTGGAGGGCCGATGCAGGCGCAGAGGTAGCAGCAACGGTGATGGGTTGCAGAGGAACTGATGGGGGATCTCAGTTTGGGGTTGAGTGAGATGGAGCTCGGTTTTCGTGGTGTTGGTGGAGAGGTGACAGCAGGTGGTCATCGGCGAGAAGAAGGGGAGCATGTTGGCGTTGGGCTCAGGCCAGCGACGCAAGGTGCAGAGGAGGAGGCAAAGGCAGTGGCTGTGAGGTAGAGTTGTTGGGAGGTTGTGGAGGCGAGGGGAAGATGGCGGCGGCGAGTGGTTGCAAAGGTGTGGTGACGGCGTTGATGAGGGTCGGGGGTTGAAGACAGGATTGGTGCTCAGGTTGGGGTGCAGGCGAGGGTGTTGGGTTCGGGTGAGAACAAGAGAGAGTGTGAAGAAGGGAGAGGCGAAGGAAGGAGAGAATGAAGTAGAGAGGGTGAAACCGAGAGAGGCGAGGGAGAGATGAGGGAAGTCGTGGTCGTTGGAGACGTGCGGGTCGTGGGGAGATGGGCGCGGCCGTCGCGGGCGAGTGCGAGGAGCGGGGAGTCGTGGGGGAGTCGTTAGGGGAGCAGGTCTCGAGTGGGCACAGTCGTCGTGGCGAGCGCGAGAAGAGGGAGCCGTTGGGGGTGACGCGAGGGGCACGGTCGTCGTGGCGAGCGTGAGAAGCGGGGAGGCGTAGCGAGAGGAGTGGCGGGAAAAAGAAAACGAGTGGAGGAAGAAAAGGGGGAAGCGGGTCGGGTCAGGTACGGGTAGACTAGGATTTAGTTTAGGCTTAGTAATAATTGAAATAAAATAATAAAATATAACAAAATATATTTAAAAATGGAATAAAATCTGGAAAAATACGGAAAATTATATATTCGGAAATTGGAATTTCAGCAATCGATCGCTACTTTTAAATGATGATAATTCCCTAACCTGAACCCCGATTGACGTGAAATAAATTTTACTGTTTAGATAATCAAGTGTGCTTCATACGTCCTTTACATTATTTTGGTCGATTCTATGCGTATGATTTACCATAAATTTTGCAAGTTGTATGGCATTTGCCGTTATAGAATAGTGAATACCTGTTCAGTGAGCTTCTGAATATTTTCATGCTTGATTTATACCTGCTGCAGAGTGATCGTTCACATTGATATCTAGCGACTGTTCTGCATTGTCGATATATATATTAGTGTTAGTGATTGTGTTGTGGCAAATACGACAGTGATAGTGACAAGTGGAAAAGTGATTGAAAGTGACAGCGATACGTATTTTTTCACAACCTATCTGATACATGAATGCATATTATAACCTGGGGAATGGGGAAATCAAGGTGGAATTGAACTTGTATTTAGCGAGGTACAGTGATTTAGAGGATGATCATTCGCTATTAGTGACACACACACACACACACACACACACACACACACACACACACATACACACACACACACACATACATTAGGTCGTGGGCCTAGCGACACGGCTGACAGGGTTATGTCCCGGGCACAGTGGACCGTAGTCTCGGGCATGCACGAGACTCTTGTTAAACACGAGCATCCTTTCCACCAATTGATTTCATTGACTTAGTGACCGTTAAGTTGTGACATACGCATTGTCTGGTTTACCGACATGATACCCATATTGCACCATGCATATTCAGTTGATGTTTATTATACTCATGTTTTACATTTTGTTGTACTTCTCATGTTCAATAATATTGCATATTCATTATATATATATTTATTGCTATATGTGTCGCCCTGACGACTTGAGTGTGCATGCTCAGAGGACGAAGTAGATCCAGCCCAGGAGAAGGACCTGTCATTCGAGATCGCGGAGGTCTAGACCGCATCATCAGTGCTATTTCCTTTGCATTCAGCACTTGTTTAGTTGGTTAGTTTATTTTTATTCTGCAAAATAGATGTATCTCAAACTCTTTTATTTGCAATGTAATAAAGTTGTGAATTGTGATTTTCCTTTACTCAAGTACTGTATACTGACTACCATATAATGCTAGAAGCCGAAGTGCGACTATGGCGGGATTATTTTCTGACCGTAGGAGCATGGCTGGCCTAATCACCCCTCGTATCCCGTATTTTGGGAAGCGGGGCGTGACATGGTTTTGTAACCCTCGTCGTTGATGTACAAACGTCCAACAACCAATTCAAATCCAAATACCAAAACCACGAATTCAAGTATCTTTAAAACATAGCCAAAACACTTTCAAGTAGCTCTCAGATTTTGGCTCAGGTCAATTGGGACTAACAACCAAGTACAGGGGATAGGTTATAGGGTAAATGAGCTACAGGCAAAACCCAAACACCATAGCTAGAAGGGGGCCCGGCGAGATCACCACAAAATCCGGTGCTGCCGGTCTAAGTAGGGTCAAATGGGTTCGTATTTTGGTGGTGGTCTTCTAGTGGTTAGTCTAGGTCAATAGACTTGTTTGTTTTTCTTATAAATGATCCAAGTTGCTCCAGATACCCTGTAGTCCTCTAGGTTTCACAAAACCGACACGGGAAAAATTCCAAATTCGTGTATCGGGTTCTAAACTCATTTCCAGGCCAGGAAAAGTATCACTAAGGTTCTACAATACTCACTACTCTCTATTTACCATTTAACATCAAGCTATAAATTTCTAAGATCACATAACCTAACTAATACGAAATCTAAACTAACTAGGATATACTAACACAAAAACTTAACTAAAGCAAAGGAAATATAGCTCATTTAGCAACTTAGGAAAATTCTTGAGTTGCCTAAAGTCTTCAGAATCCAAACTTGAAAGGTCTAAAGGGTTTAGAATGAAGATGTGCATCTTTTTAATAAAGGTGCTATGTGGTTTAGGTTATGAAATGGAGATGATGTATGGAGGTAGAGAGGGATGAAGGATATGAAGGAAAACATGAAAAGGATGAAGAAATGAAGAAGGAAGAAGAATGGAGAAGTAGTCAAAGGTCTCTCTCTCTTAAGCTCACTCTCTCTTACCCTCATTCTCTCACAAATATCTATTTTGTTTTATCTCACAAAATATCTCATGGTATCTCTTTTCTCATTATCATAAATTCACAGGTCACAAAATAAATGAATAACATGCACATTATATGGTGCACTAGCCATAGAAAAATGTAACAATATAGATTTGGCTTAATCACGATTAGTAGTGCACTAATCAAGTTTAACTTAAACCTGTATATATTTAATTATAAATTGCCAAAATCCGAAATATTTTTTTAATAAATAAATCATTTTAATCTCCACTTATATTCCAAATATCGGTATATATTTATACCATTTTACAAAAAACCCATATTTGCAAATCGAATAGTTTTCGCGAAATATAATATTTTAATATTTGATTCCCAAAAATAGTATTTATATTTTTGAAATGTTACAGTGTGGGCCCATGTATTGTAGACTCAAACTGAATTTTCGAATATTCTGACACACCCCTGCATGTCGAAGGCCTTTTGGGCCGATACCCGAACTTTTGCAGAGAGGTATTTTTAATTTTAAATAAATTCGCTTTTAATATGCGGCCGGTGGGAATCGTACCTGGGTTGCTTTGATATCATATGAAATATCTCTTCCACTGCATCAAAACTCGGAAGTTATGATGAAGATTGGGTGAATATATTTTATATTGTAACAATTATAAATGAAATTAATATTTGTATCATCCCTCCTCGGATAACTGGATTCAATTATATCCAATTTATAACTTATTGGCTGAACGTTTTTAGCATCATTTGGTTAACCTGCTTTCTAAAAAAGTGCATAGCTGGATTTGAATTTCCACGGCTTTGATAACTTTTTGGCAGATCATGCTACTTCACCAAAAACTCTAAATCTAGGATGAGAATGAAGTAGTTAGAAAAAATAATACAGTAAATCGAAAATTAATAATAAAAAGATTACAATTACAAGAAAATAAAATTCGATGAAGTGGGAACTAAGGTACGGATATATCGCTTTTTTAAGACAAATTCCGCACCGTCCCGATCAAAAGCTTGTTGTTCGATCCGATGCAGCGCGTTGCCGGTGTGTTGCCTCCAGGATACAGTAGCTCCTACTTCACCGGTTCGCTCCAACTTCTGCATATAAATGAAGAACAAAAGCTATGTCTGATGATGCTCAGTATTGGCGATCTCCAAGATCATGACACGTGGTAGATGACGTGTCCCAGAACTCAGAAGAAAGGGCCCACAAGAGCCGACCAGGCCACCCCTGTACCCGACCTGCAAGCACAAGCTGGCTCACCTTTGAGCCCCCTGAAGATTTGCCTCCTCGGCCTCTCAGTTCGCCCCGAGCTGCCACAGGACCAAGACTCCTCGGCCCTCTCGCTCGTCCCCGAGCTCCCCAGCCGAGGCCATCTTCCTCGGTCCACCGGCCGACCAACTCTACCACTCGCAGGCGTAACCGCCGCTCCGCAAATCTCGCCACGCGCAGATTCTCCGCCAGCAGCATCTCACGTTCCACGCCATCACGATCCCCATTAATGGGCAATCCGCTCTTTACGCGGGCGTGACGTCGGGAACGTAACTGCCAGCGAGATTCTCGCGCCTGCTGCTGCGTGTTGCCGTCACTATATAAACCCCCATCACAGAGGGGTCAAGTAAGCCCTTTTTATTCCATTTAGCCGTTACTCTGCTCGGATCTCGTGCTAACTTGATCGTCGGAGGGTCCTCGGTGGTACCAAACTACTCCGGGACTTCTTTGCAGGTATTCGGCGCTAAACTCCTCAAATCACCAATCTCCTCAAAACCCATTGGGACCCACACGCAACAGGAGATCACCTCCAAAATCCATCAGGAGATCGACGGAAGACAACATCTGAAGGAGACCCAAAAAGGACCTCCATCAGTTGGCGCCGTCTGTGGGAAACGCTCCACAAAAACAAAGTTGGCCTTCCGATCTCCATCCACATGGCGAGCGACCACCCCGAAAATCCAGGTACCAGCCGCCGCCTTCCCCTCACCGGAGGCGCGGATGAACCTCCCTCGGCGACCATCATCAACGCCCTCGCCAGCCGAATAGATCGGCTACAATCCCTCGTAGAGGCGCTCGTCCACGTCCAAGTGGCCGGGCCTGGGCCCCAGATCGCCGCTCTTCCGCCTCCAGAAGGCTCTACCCTCGTCGGCACGGCTGACCACCGGCAGGTTACGACTCCTGGCCACAGATCTCACGGGTCGATACTCCCTAAGGCCTGTTGGGCGCCCCATGGCTCCACACCAAGGTCCGTCACCAGAGCGCCTCGCCTCGAGCCTCCTCACGACCCTTACCCCCCTGAGGAGATGTCGGTCACCTCACCTATCTACAGGCATGATCGACACCCCCTCCCTCAAAGGGGTCGCACAGAAGGGGCTCACCACGACGGCTCGAGAGCCACCTCGCCCGGGGATCTGAGGGACCTCATCAAGAGGAACCGGGCCACGTCCAGACGCAGGTCTCTCACAGCAGAGGCCAGGGATCATGAGGCACCAAGTCCTCGGGGTACCGCGGCCGTCTCGACGCCCTCGAGAAGAAGATCGAGGGCATGCGCCGGGAAGGTCACCTCTCGGGCGACGGGGCTAAGTACGCCGCTGACTCGCTCACCAAACCGTTTACCAAGGGACTGCTCGCTGTCCACGTCTCCTCACGCAACAAGCCCCCGAAGGTCTCTCTATTCGACGGGAAAATCGACCCCAAAGACCATTTGGATGCTTTCACCGCGGGGAAGAGCTTCCAGGACCATTCCGACGCCGCCTAGTGCAGGGCCTTCCCAACCACCCTCATCCGCTCTGGTTGGGACCGGTTCCGAGGACTCGAGCCTCGCTCGATCTCGACCTTCGACGAGCTGGCTACTCAGTTCCTCGGCCACTTCGTTGGGAACCGTCGGCAGAAGCGCACGGTCGACTACCTCTTCACAATTAAGAGCGGGGACAAGGAGACGTTCAAGGCTTACATCACCCACTTCTACAACGCCCTCCTCGAGGTCCCCGAGCACCGGGACGAGACCGTCATCAAGGCGCTCAGATCTGGTCTGAGGCACAAGGAGTGGCTGCGCTCCTTTGCGTTGGCACAACCTAAGACCATGGTCGAGGTCAAGGCGTGGACCGAGCGCGAGGTTTAGCTGGAGTCCGAGGTGAACGCGAACCTCCCCCGGGCAAAATAGTCCGACCAGAAGAAGAAGGCTCGAGAGGAGAGGCCAGAGCGTCAGCAGCCCTATCACCCGAAGTTCCAGGAGTACACCCCGCTCAACGTCTCCCTCACAGTGTTACTAGAGGAGGCCCAAGGCGAGGGTTCTTCAAGTTCCCTCCAATCCCACGTCAGGCCTCAAAGCGGATCCAGGGCCCTTACTGCACCTTCCACCGGACGCAGGGCCACGCCACGGAGGATTGTAAGCAACTCCGGGACTACATCGAGGAGCTCATCTGATTGGGGCACCTCGCCTCCTACTTAAGGGACAAACGGCAGGCCGACCGCGAGCAGGAGCAGCGTCCCCTCCCGCCGAGCTGACCATCGGCCAGATCATGCTCGTCTCAGCAGATGACCAGTCCGGCGCTCGGGAAGTCCCGTACCCGGTGCCGAGCACGGAGACCAACAAGCCTCCGGGAAGCTCGGGCCACGCTGATAAGGTCGTCTATTAGCATGTACTTTTCCTTTGGGGCAATGTAAAATCTCCCTAGGGTCTATTGTTAATTTAATAAAGATAAACGGAACATTGCGAAAAAGTAGGAAAGGTCTCATTTATTCAAAAAAGGTATTATGGGCTCCTCAGCCATACATACAAAAAGAAAAAGAAAATTACAACAGCGGGGGAAGGGGGTGCAGAGAGCACTGCTCATGATACTCGGCAAGGATCTCCCACGGCCGAGGCTTCGCGAGATCCAACCTCTGCCTTTGGTTCCCCCCGCGCGCGTCGACCCCGAGCCTCAACTCGTAGAACTCGCAGACGAGTGCCTCTGAGCGAGCCAGCCAGTTCGTGGAGATTAGGCCGAAGGCTCTCAGAGACTGCAGCTTGCCATGGCCTCGTCATAGAGCTGCTCGGACAGGGGGTTGTAAAGCCTCGGCGATGCCCTCCAGATGGAGTACATCAGCAGCTGCAGCAGGGAGCGTCGGGGGAGCAGCCGGCCGAAGTGGTCCTCGATGCTCCCATATACCAACTGCACCGTGTCCTCGGTGCAGTTCTGGTCATAGAAGTATACGTCTTCGAAGTGGATGATCTCGGGGATGGTAAAGGAAAAGTCCTGCATTCTCAACGCTCTATTTGCGAGGAAAGGAAGGACTAGTGCTCCTTCAGCCTTATATAGCCCGCTGCGTCCCAACGGAACTCAACGGTCGCCCCCTCTCACCCAAGAAGTCGCCGCCACGTGGCGATCATCGAGCCTTCCCTGGCAGAATCGGAACGACGCGACCCTGGCGCTTGGCGCTTCACCTCCCCCTACATTCAATGTGCATGCTACGCGCACACCCGCCGCGACCGTTCCTGTTCCCCATACATGCAACTGGATGGTCGGGTGAAACCTCATGAAGATTCAGTCGAGCAGCTACCCTGCCCAGTTATCTTTAGCCGGCCTCCTAAGGCCTCTCCAATGCTAAGGATCAAAGTCCTCCATGGAGGCAGCCGAGCGGCTCCCCTGCTCGGCTATCCCTGGCTGGTAGCTTCCCTACTCGCAACGCCAGGGATCAAAGCCCTCGCCAAGAGGCAATCACGCGGCTTCACTGCCCAGTTATCCTTAGCAGGCCTCATACGACCCCTCCAACGCTAAGGATCAAAGTCCTCCTTAGAGGCAGCTCAGCAGCTACCCTGCTCGGCTATCCCCGGCTGGTAGCTTCCTACCACGACCAACAGGGATCAAAAGCCCTCACAGAGGCAGTTGAGCCCGAGGATCTCTCGCTCGGCTATCCTTCAGGACAAAAGCCCTCACCAAAAGGCACCGGACGGTAACCCCACCCGGCCAAGGGCCTTGGTAGGCTTCTTACAGCCCCTCCCGCGCTAAGGACCAAAGTCCTCCCAGAGGCAGTCGAGTCCTTGCTCGATTATCCCCGGCTGGTAGCTTCCTACCACAACCGACAGGGATCAAAGTCCTCGCCAAGAGGCACTAGGCAGTAACCCTGCTCAGTCCCCGTCCTGAAGGATCAAAGCCCTCGTAAGAGGCAACCGAGCGGCTGCCCTGCTCGGTCAACTCCGGCTGGTAGCTCCCTACCCATGACGCCAGGGATCGAAGCCCTCGCAAGAGGCATCCAAGCGGCTACCCCGCTCGGTCGTCCCAGGCTGGTAATTGCCTACCCACGACATCAGAGATCAAAGCCCTCGCCAAGAGGCGACCGCGCAGCTTCACTGCCCGGTTATCCTTAGTGGGCTTCTTACAGCCCCTCCAACGCTAAGGATCAAAGCCCTCGCAAGAGGCAACCGAGCGGCTGCCCTGCTCGGTCAACCCCGGCTAGTAGCTCCCTACCCATGACGCTAGGGATCGAAGCCCTCGCAAGAGGCATCCAAGAGGCTACCCCGCTCGGTCGTCCCAGGCTGGTAGTTGCCTACCCACGACGCCAAAGATCAAAGCCCTTGCCAAGAGGCAACCGCGCAGCTTCACTGCCCGGACATCCTTAGCGGGCTTCTTATAGCCCCTCCAATGCTAAGGACCCAAAGTTCTCCCAGAGGCAGTCGAGCCCAACCCTCGCTCGACCGTCAACAGCTAGTGGTCGTTGCTCGCAGCGCCAGAAATCAGAAGCCCTCACCAAGGGGCAACCGAGCAGTTCCCATCCATTCTCGGCACAAATACGGCGGACAACACTCTGCCCATCACATGCAGAGGATCCGAGCCACCAATAAGGGGCATCAGGTCTATCCGAGTCTCGACCGATCCCCCTCGACTTCAGGGGCCATGGAGACACCTCCTTCTCAGCAGCGCTTGGCAAGTAATCGAAATCAACTCGACGAACGATCGCTAGACAAATAGCCGACCTGACATGGAAACCTAACAGTGCAAGAAGAGAAATTTTGCGAGCATTTTTCACGAACAGAAGATAAAGTGCAAACCAAAGAAAGAAAAAAGTTTTATTATCGAAGGCAAAGTCTTTACAAAGGGTATTTTGGACTCCCCAGCCTTACAAACTGCCCGGAGGCTTACAAAAATGGCGAAACCAACAAAATGAAAGAAGGAGGAAGACGGGGGCTTTAGGCCTCGGGGCCGGGCGCGACCTCGGGGTCCTCTACATTCATCACGGGACGAGCAGGGTTCTCGGCGACTTCCTCGTCGAGAATCTCTTTCCCCTGCTCCTCGGCATCAGCGAGGGGGTACTTGGCCCGGAGCTCTTCGTCGGCGAACTCCGGCATCCGGGCCTTAATGGCGTCGAGGGCCTCGTGCCAGATGAGGGTGGTGGCCACGGCCAGGTCATCATAGAAGTCCTTCGACTTCTTGTAGCCCTCCACCGCCTTCACCGCCGAGAGGTCGGCCAACTTCACCGCTCTCAGGTCGGCCGATTTCGCCGACTCCGCCGCTGCCCCTAACTCCTTCCAGAGGGTCTTCACCGTCTTCTTCAGGTTGCCGGCAAGCACCTGAGCATCCTCAAGCTTGGCCTCGGCAGCCACGGCGGCCTCCGGTACCAGGCAACCTCCCGTTTCCCGGCCTCCACCTCGCCTGTAACAACCTAGTTCATTTATACCAATTTCAGTTCCCGTATTTATTTATCTGTGGTATTTTATTGATTTATCGTGTTTGGGTGCGAATGGTATTTTACATTTTACTTTGCATTCGACCCGACCCGCTTGCTTGAACTTGTTTGATTCATATTTATGAATTACCCTGGCTTGTTACATAGACACGTGCATCTAATGTAAACTGCATACTGACATTTCATCTAGCATCGCATATTTTACCATATAACATTTTAGGTCATATAAAATAAATTAAAATTGCATTTCATAGCCTACATGATACCCCTAACCCCGTGGCATCACCCGCGCATCTTGTTCTCGTCCCGTTCAGCGAAACGGACGTGCTTGGATGGCTACGCGCACGTACGTGCATCCGTTCTTGGGGGTATGTATTTTCATTAGCTAAGCATTCATTTTAAAATTTGGAAGTCGCATATATTTTTCGTATTTTAAATCTGAATTTTTAGACCCGACCCGGGCGTATTTTAGACTAGATTTGTATTTACCTGAAAATCCAATTTTTAATTAAATTTAATCTACGAATTATATAACCAACTAAAATAATCTTTAATCTACAAATCTTTTAAAAATTTAAAAATCTTTTCCCCAACTGCTGCAGCTCCTTCCAGCTCTCCCTCCTCTGTCTCGTGGGCCCCCCATTCCTCTCTCTCTTTCTTTTTCTTCCTCTCTTTCTCTCTCTCCCTCTTTCTCTCTCACCCGCTATCTCTTTCTCTCTCTCCCATATAAAAACAAAACTATCTCTCCTCACTATTCACCGCACTCTCTCGATCTCCTCTCGATCTCGTCTCTCTCTCCTCTTGCGTTAATTCTCTCTCTCCTATATATATTTTAAAACACAGCTCTCCTCCTTCCTCTCTCATTTTTCTTTAAACCCACAACCGCGAACCCTAGCCATCGCCTGCCTCCACCTCGCCGTCGCCCAAAGCCCCCGACGACGCCCATCCCGACCTTGCCGCCTCTTCACACTCATCGCTTTCACCTCACCTCTCTTTTCCCGAGCCCTGCACACCTTCAAACCCAAACCCGAGCACCCCTGCACGCCTTGCACCGCCGGAGTTGATCGCCGCCGGCGATCTCGTCCTCGTTTCCCGACTCCAGCGCACTCAGTGAGCATTTCTCTTCTTCCCAATCTCCTCTTCCTCTTTCCTTTCTTCTCTTTCTTCTTTCTTTTCTTTGCTTTAAAGTTCTCTGTCCTTGTAGTTCGCCGGAAACCGGACGTGACGTCGACGATCCCGACAAGCTAGCGAACGTACCTGACTTATGTGATCACCTTTGTGCGTTGTTTGGATCCGTTCCGTATATCATGCGCGCGTCGCGACATTTCGCCGACGTAAGACGTTCCGTACACACCCGTTTCTTGATCCGTCTAGGCAAGTTAATCTTGCTACATGCTATTTAAATTATTATATACTTATTTAAATACATATTATACCTGTTGTTTAAATCTAGTGCCCTATATTTCATTTTAACGTTTCGATGTTCCGTTTATATCATTTTAAATCTAGGTCATGAAAAATATATCTTGTTGCATACTAGATTATAATACACTGTACCCATATCCATATTTATATCACATAGTGCTTATTTGTACATCCCATAGTACCATTTTATAGTTTATAACCTTTCGGACACCCGTTTGCATCCATCTCGCCTAATATATATATAATTGCATCCTTAGATCATATTAGTGCATAATAATGTGATATTAACATTCCATGTTTAATAAAGTGCATCCTAATTAATATTTGAACTATAATCTTAACCTAATCGATAACTGTGCATCCATGTGTTTGAATTTATACCTATTTGCATACCACATTACACTATTCCATTTTATTGTTACATTGGTACCCCATACTTGTTTTTGTGTACCCATGCTTATTATAGTATTGATTATGAGCACCCACGTGACATTTGTGCACCCCCTGACATGACTTGATACACTACTACTTGACACGACTTGATACCGTGCACTTCTTGACATGATTGGATCTATATACACTACCTAACATGACCTGATGTACCACAGCTTAACCTGTTACCTGATCTTGTTACTAATGCCAACAATCTTGACCTGTTGTCCATACGGACATTTCCTGTTGTCTATTCATACAAACCTGTACCTGCTTGATCCTGTGTTGGCATTAACTCCAGATTTATCAATACCTGACTTGAACACATAACCTGGGGCTATGGGGAAATCAATGATGAAACCTGACTTATAACTCGACAGTTCGATACCTTTACTGATCAGTTTTACGGGCTAGGCCAGCCCCGGGATGATGCTGCTGACATCATTCATCGTTACCTACTACCTTTTACTGCCTTGCGGCACGTCTCGGATTCAACCCGAGAATCTTGACCGTGGTCCCGGGCATGCACGGGATACTGTTGAGTTACATCGATAATTCATCAAATTGATTTCAAACACTTGAGAGTAGATAACCCAGTAGACTAGTTTAGATTACTTACTGCACATCACCTATGCCTTACCCTTCACTGTCACTATTTATATTACTGTTATACATGTTTTACCGTTCATGCTCATACATGTATGTCTTGCTACCCCTGTTTATATTATTGCTTGATATTATGACGCACTGACGTCTGGGTTTTGCATGGCCCAGATTCTCTACCTTTGCTGCAGGCCGAGCAGGAGTTTTTCAGTGAGCAGGCCGAGCAGTGAGGACTTGTTAGTAGTTAGTTTATTTTTCCTTTCAGTATTTTCATTCCTAATGTGAGCCCGCATTATGGGACGTACATTCCAGTTTATTCCTGTTTTGGATCTTTTGCTTCCGTATTATTTTATTCTTGACTCGTTTATTCTGGCTTATGGACATCTGTTAGATAGTTTATTATTGTTCTTGATATCTCTACAGCCGTAATGTGACTGTGGAAGGATATTTCCTATCCACAGGTAGCATGGTTGGCTTTGTCACGTGCCTATCTTAGCGTACTCTGGGAAGCGGGGCATGACATCGCCCTCCAGGGCGGTAACCCTCGCCATCACCGCCTCCAGCTCCCGCTTGGAGCTCTCTTCCAGCGAGACGAGCTGGCTCGAAGCCTTTATCGCCGGGGCTATCACCTCGGCCTCTATGCGTAGAGCGAGGGCAACGTGCTGGAGAACCTGAAAGATAGGAAAGAGATCGAAAAAATGAAGGAGGCACCGAATCTCACAAAAAACCAAACACTTACATGCACGGACTCCTGGGCGATGGACGCCATCTGGGCCCTGAAAGTCCCCCCGGGGACCCTACCCCCTGCCAACTTCTCTATCTCATGAAGCAGGCTGTCCGCGACGGATAGCCCCGAGGGCACCGCGAACTGGAGGCCTCCTTCCTCCACCATGATCGGCGAGGGCGGGCCCCGGGAAGACCTCCGGGAACCCCTCTTGAGCGGCTCCGATGGAGAGCCGACTCCTCCTCCGAGGCCGGGTCTTCCAAAATCCAAGCCCGTTTCCGACGCGACGCTCCACTAGGCCCCGGGGCGGGATCTGTCCAGGAACGCTCACGGGACACGACCACGGGAGAAGAAGGAGCCGGGGCGGGCTTCGAGTGGGAAGGGCTGTCATGCCCCGCTTCCCAGAGTGCACTAAGATAGGCACGTGACAGAGCCAACCATGCTACCTGTGGATAGGAAAAATCCCTCCACAGCCACATTACGGCTGTAGAGATATCAAGAACAGGAAAGTAAATAAACTATCTAGTACATGTCCATGAGCCAGAATAAACGAGTCAAGAAATAATATGCGGAAGCAATAAATCCAAGTAACAATAACATCTGGAAAGTAAGGAAATAACTAACTGGATACTACCAGGATCCTCACTGCTCGGCATGACGGCGGAAATACTCTTGATCAGCCTGCGACAAAGGTAGAGGATCTGGGCCATGCAAAACCCAGACGTCAGTGCGTCATAATATCAACAATAATATAATCAGGGAGTAGCAAGGCATGCAGGTACGAGTATGAACGATAAAACAGGTATAACAGTCATATAAATAGTGACAGTGAAAGGTAAGGCATAGGTGATGTGCAGTGAGTAATCTAGATTGGTCTACTGGGTTTACTACTCTCAAGTCCATAAAATCAATTTGATGAATCATCGATGTAACTCAATAGTATCCCGTGCGTGCCCGAGACCACGGTCAAGATTCTCGGGCTGAATCCGAGACGTGCCGCTAGGCAGTAAAAAGTAGTATGTAACGATGAATGATGTCAGCAGCATCATCCCGGAGCTGGCCTAGCCCTTAAAACTGATCAGTATAAGTATCGAACTGTCGAGTTACAAGTCAGGTTTCATCATTGATTTCCCCATACCCCCAAGTTATGTGTTCAAGTCAGGTATTGATAAATCTGGAGCTAATGCCAATACAGGATCAAGCAAGTACAGGTTTGTCTGAATAGACAACAGGAAATGTCCGTAGGGACAACGGGTCAAGATTGTTGGCATTAGTAACAAGATCAGGTAACAGGTCAAGCTGTGGCACATCAGGTCATGTCAGGTAATGTACATGGATCAAGTCATGTCAAGTAGTGGTGTATCAGGTATCAAGTCAAGCAGTAGTATATCAGGTCATGACAGGTAGTGCACATGTGTCAAGCGGATGCTCATACTAAAACTGTAGCAAGTAAGGATGCACAGTAAAGCATGGATGCACAAATATTTTGTCAGGGGTTACATCATGACTATGTAGGATGCACAATTATCAAGCATGGCACACTAATACAACAGTAATATGAAATAATATGGTCTCGGTGTGCAACTAGATATGTAATAAACCATACGGATACAGACGGATACTATAAAACTGTAAATCGGTAAAATTTGCTGAATATTAAAACACAAGCACTATTATTTATTAAATAGATATTGATATATTAATATTAACATGGATAACATATTCAAACCGATTAATAACTATAAAAGTGGTATTGATTAACCATGCACAAGAAAGTTCCGTTCAGAAATTCAGCGTCACCCTGATTTGTAAAATAGCTTAAAAATAACAAACGTTCTCTAAAAGTGACGTGTCTTATACCAAAACAAAGATAATTCAATAAGATTTTCATTTTTATAAGTATAAGCATCTCAGGTTGTCCTTACAAAAAGCTATGAACATTCGAAATTGAAAGTTTGCTGCTGGAATTTCCCTGAACAGCAGTTTAGAGACATTTTCATTTTCATTTTATGTTATTTAAACAATTTATTTTGCAAGTAAATATTTCATAGAGTTATAGTATTCTGAGTTAGCTTCGTAATGAACATATACTATTGATTTTTCTATGATTTATAATGAATTTTATAAGGTAAGGTGTACAGTAAATTTCAGATTTGTCGTATCCGCTTTGCGACGACGTTTCATGTGTAAACTATAATATTTTCAAATGTATAACATTATAAAATGCAGATTATAAACTAATTAAAGATAATAATAAGAAATATTACGACGATATATATTTTAAATGATATGGATGCAAACGGGTATCACATAATCGTAAAATGATAAACTAACAAGTGCGGAACATATAACTAAGCAATATGAAATGTAACTATTCAATTTGATGCAGTATATGATAGTATAGTATGTAACAAGATAAGTTTTCATGATCTAGATCTGAAATGATATGAATGGATGCAAACGGAACATCGAAAAGTTATAAAACTAAATATGGGATGCATGATTTTAAATATAGGTATTCCATTGTTAAAATAGATGCGTCTAAAGTAATGTAACATGTAATTAAGATTGGTTTGCATGCCCTAGATCTGAAATGCACTATACAAATGTAAACGGAACGTCGAAAGGCTGTAATATGAAACATGCGATGCTTGATTTAAAATACAGGTTTGATATTTATTTAAATAGGTATATAATGAGTTATATAGCATGTAGCAAGATTAACTTGCCTAGACGGAACAAGAACGTATGTGTACGGAACGTTCTTCGTCGGCGAAATATCGCGACGCGCGCACGGTACACGGAACGATTCCAAACAACGCACGAAGGTGATCACGCAAGTCAGGTACGTTCACTGGATCATTCAGATCGTCAGCGACGAGCACGGCTCCGGCGGTGATCACCGGAATCAAGAAACAAGATCAGGAAAAAGAAAGAAGAAAGAAGAAGAAGAAGTAAGAATAAGAGGCTGTGTATTAAATAAGGAAAGAAAAATTAAATAAATAAAATATATATAAATATATATATGCAGAGGAGAGAGAGAGAGAGAGAAAGGGGTTGTTAGTTTGTTAGGAAATTAGTTTAGATTCAAATTTAAAAAATCTTTTATTAGTTAACTAAATTTTAATTTGTATCAATTTATAAAATTAATATTATATAAATAAAATTTGATATTCTGGTAAATACAAACATAGTCCAAAACATGCCCGGGTCGGGTCTAAAATCCTGTTTTAAAATACGAAAAATATACATGTCGACCAAAATAAAAAATGAATGTCCGCATAACGAAAAATGCATACCCCCAAGAATGGATGCACGCACGTGCACATAGCCATTGAAACAAATCCGTTTCACTGAATGGGACGAGAACAAGATGCGCAGATGCTACCACGGGGCTAGGGGTATCATGCAGGCCATGCAATATATTTTTAAAATATTTTATGTGACTTAAAATGTTATATTGTAAAATGCAAATGCCAGTATGCACTAAACATGAAAATGCACCAGTCCACGTAACAAGTCAAGATAATTCATAAATATGAATCAAATAAGTTCAAGCAAGCGGGTCGGGTCGAATACAATGTAAAATGTAAAATACCATTCGCACCCAAAACACGATAAATCAAGAAAATACCATAAATAAAGAAATACATGAACTAGAACTGGTATAAATGAACTAGGGTATTATATTATACCCAACTACAAAAAGAATTTCGTCCTCGAAATTCTCAAAACAAGAAAAGGTAAACAACACGAATCTTAGGGAATAGGTGTCGAAAGTTCTGTCGAATTTCTTCTTCTCGTTCCCAAGTCGATTCTCCATGCGAGCGATTTCCCCAAGAAACAAGTACAAGAGGGATAACCTTGTTATTAAGGACCTTTTCTCTTCGATCAACAATCGACTTCAGTCGTTCCTCAAAGGTCAAATCCTCTCTTACAGTCAGCTCCGAATCATCTAGCACGTGTGCTTCATCTCGAACATAATTACGGAGTTGAGATACATGAAACACGTCATGAACATTCGCCAAAGATTGTGGTAACGCCAATCGATAAGCCACTTCTCCAACACGCTCCAAAATCTCGAAAGGCCCAACGAATCGAGGACTAAGCTTTCCTCGACTCCCAAAACGAATCACTCCTCTAGTCGGTGATATCTTCAAGAATACTAGATCACCAACAGCGAACTCTAGAGGTCTTCTCGATGTATCGGCCCAACTCTTCTGCCGATCTTGTGCTGCCTTCATATGACTTCGGATAGTGTTAACTTTCTCCACTGTTTGCACGATCAAATCCAGTCCCAATAATCTTCGTTCTCCAACATCGTCCCAACAGACAGGTGAACGACACTTGCAACCATATAATACTTCGAATGGAGCCATCTGAATAGTCGCCTGAAAGCTGTTGTTGTACGAAAACTCCACCAAGTGTAGATGATCCTCCCATGAACCCCTGAAGTCTAACATGCAAGCTCTCAACATGTATTCAAGAGTTTGGATCGTTCTCTCCGACTGGCCATCTGTTTGAGGATGATAAGCTGTGCTAAACTTCAATCGAGTCCCCAAACTTTCCTGTAAGCTCCTCCAGAAGTGTGATAAGAATCGGGTGTCACGGTCAGACACGATGCTCACAGGTACTCCATGCAATCCCACAATCTCCTGCATGTACCGCTCTGCTAACACTTCCGTTGACTAACCAACTCGAAATGATATGAAACGAGCTGCCTTGGTCAATCGATCAACAATCACCCAAACTGCATTGTTGCCCTTTGGACTCCGCGGTAAAGCTGTCACGAAATCCATGGTTATATGTTCCCACTTCCATTGAGGAATGGGAAGTGGTTGCAATAAACCAGCAACCCTTTGATGTTCAGCCTTAACTTGCTGACACACCAAGCACTTCGCTACAAAGCGGGCAATCTCCCGTTTCATGCCTTCCCACCAGAAATGCTGTCGTAGATCACGGTACATCTTCGTGCCTCCTGGATGTACGGAATATGCGGAACTGTGTGCCTCCTTCATAACTTCTTCGCGAATATCTCCTTTTGGCACACACAAACGGCTACCATATCGCAATGAACCATCTTCATGAATTAATAAGTCCGTTCGAAGTCCGGCTTCAACCTGTTCTCGAAACTTCTGCAATCTTGGGTCCTTCGACTGCGCTGCTTTAATACTCTCGATCAATGACGACTGTACTTGCAGCTGCATCAATTGTCCTGAAGAATGCGGTAGCACGATTTCCAACTCGAATCTCCGAAAGTCTTCCATAAGCTCCTTCTGTGCAGTCAACATCTGAATTGCTGGCAACCGACTAAGCGCATCCGGCACAACATTAACTTTTCCCGGATGGTACTTAAAATCAAGATCGTAATCAGCCATCAGCTCCAACCATCTACGCTGCCTCATATTAAGCTCCTTCTGTGTGAACACATACTTCAGGCTTTTGTGATCGGTGAATACTTCGACCCTTTCGCCAAATAAGTAGTATCTCCAAATCTTTAAAGCGAAAATCACAGCTGCTAGCTCCAAATCATGAGTTGGGTAATTCTTCTCATGGGTCTTCAACTGTCTCGATGCGTAGGCTATAACCTTCCCATGCTGCATCAAAACACATCCCAATCCTTTCCCAGATGCGTCGCTGTGAATCACCAATCCTCCGGAACTGTCTGGTACGGTCAAAATAAGAGCGGTTATCAATCTCTGCTTCAACGCCTCAAAAGCTGACGCACACTTATCCGTCCACACAAATGGTACTTCCTTGCACGTAAGCTTGGTCAAAGGCTCAGCCAAACGAGCAAAATTCTCCACGAACCTTCTGTAATAGTCGGTAAGTCCAAGAAAACTTCTGATCTCTGCTACGTTCTTCGGAATCAGCCAATTTTGAATTGCTGCAATCTTCTCGGGATCAATGGCGATTCCATCTCCGGATACGACGTACCCCAAAAAACTTCACTTCTTCAAGCCAAAACTTGCACTTGCTCATCTTTGCATATAATCTTTCTTGCATCAATGTCTGCAGTGCGATCTTCAAGTATTCCGCATGCTCTTCAATACTCCTCGAGTAAACCAGAATATCATCAATGAACACCACTATAAACTGATCCAAGAATGGTGAAAAGATTCGGTTCATCAAGTCCATAAATATCGCCGGTCCATTCGTTACTCCGAATGGCATCACTAAATACCCGTAATGTCCATACCGAGTTCTGAACGCCATCTTGCAAATATCTTCTGATTTAACTCGGACCTGATGATATCTGGATCGCAAATCCAACTTCGAGAATACCCTTGCGCCACTAAGCTGCTCAATAATTCGCCAATGCGAGGGATCGGGTACTTGTTCTTAATAGTCACCCGGTTTAATTCTCAATAATCGATGCACATCATCCTTATGCCATCTTTCTTCTTTACTAGAAGAACTGGAGCTCCCCAAAGTGAGTTACTGCTGCGAATTTAACCCTTCTCAAATAATTCAGCAACCTGGTTCTTGACTTCTTCCAACTCCATTGGTGCCATCGGATAGTACGCCTTTGAGATTGGCGCTGCACCAGGAACAAGATTGATCGCGAACTCCACATCTCGTTTTGGCGGCAAACCCGAGATGTCCTTGAATACGTCCATAAACTCTCGAACTACATCTAGCGCTTCCTCCTTATCAACTTCCATTGACGAAAGAACATTGCTTGTCGGCCTAGCCCTAAACTCGACTAGCCCGACAGAACTGCTACTTCCAGCAAAACAAACTCCGGATGTCCGGGAATCTGGAAAATCACTTTTTTGCCCTACAATCAATGTGAGCGTGGAAAGTGAGACCATCAATTTCCAAGACAACTTCATAACTGCCGGTATCGGTCACCAAGAAATCTGCAAAACATAAACTGGTAAGCAATGAAATGGAGAGAACCAAGGTAATAGAAGGACCATGAAACAAGGAAATGAAACAACACCAGGACTCCAAGTTACTTAAATAGAGTACCGCATTGTAACCATGCTGTAGTTTATAGTTACAATCATATAACTCCGTTCAAGTCGCCCAAATCCTAGTATCAGAATCAAAGGAATAGGACGGAAGAAACAATAGGGAACCAAAAGAATTTCAACTCGAGATGCAAAGTTATTTGCATATCGTCAAGACAAAGGATCAAGAGAAAGATAAGATTCAAGAATCACGAGAACAAGGTGGTAGGACATGTTCCTAATTACGAGTTTTCCGATTCGTGTATTGGGTCCAATACCCAACTACAAAAAGAATCAAACCCGATAAACCTAAATCCTATGGCTCTGATACCAAACAAACCCTGTCACGCCCCGCTTCCCAGAGTGTGCTAAGATGGGCACGTGACAGAGCCAACCATGCTACTTGTGGATAGGAAAAATCCCTCCACAGTCACATTACGGCTGTAGAGATATCAAGAACAGGAAAGTAAATAAACTATCTAGTACATGTCCATGAGCCAGAATAAACGAGTCAAGAAATAATATGCGGAAGAAATAAATCCAAGTAACAATAATATCTGGAAAGTAAGGAAATAACTAACTGGATACTAACAGGATCCTCACTGCTCGGCCTGACGGCGGAAATACTCTTGATCAGAAAGAGGGCAAAGTAAGTTGCGACCGCTATCATTCACGACCAAACCGCGTACTTCATCGCCACTTCTATTTCACCTTCGCTAGAATAAGGTATTATTCAATTGTCTTTTATCATCACCTTCTCTCAAGATGTGAATACTCCTAGGTTGAGGAGGGTACACCTATTATGCTTACTGGATAGTCTTCTTCCAAACCATAGGCTGGTGCCGAATAGTTAGGAAGGAAGAAAACCATTTAGCCTAACGATGGTATACAGAAGGTAACGACTAAAGACAAATAAAGGGATTTGAGAGATGGCAATGAAATATACGGTTATAGTCATGAATTGGATTATGGAAGAGACATTACTAAGAATTCCAGGATACCCCTACGAAACATTTTTATGTTTCAGTGCATTGTTAAAGGAAAACTGTTTTCCCGATTAGATACTTACTCCAGGGTATGTATTTACCAGGTATGATTCTCACATCTGTATGGTTTTACAGATGATGAGTGGGAGGAAGTTATTGGGAATAAGGTGATCATCCTCATTATATCGGAATTCGTTGTAATTGGTGATATTTGAGAAAGTCACCTAGGTTATTGCCGGCAGGCATGTATTTGGTTTTGAGTATCCGTTGTTGTGCACCAATTTCAAAATGATATATCTGTACGTTTATTTTTATAAAGTGAGATATAACTTTTTGATATTATGTCGATGACATTTACCTACATCAGTTGACGATTGGGTAAGGAGCATTGAACATCGGAGTAGTTCTTAACCATAAGTACAGTTTTCAACCTACGATGCACAAGTTTTGAGTTATTCAACTCAGCGGACTTATACAGAGTATTGTATGTTGTCCATTGTCCATCAGGACAAAGGGGTTGGTCCTCGTACTATGTTCTGTTTACTTATGACTTCTCTAGTTTTTAGACAAGTGTTTCATAGAAATACAAGGTCTAAGTTTTGAGAAGTTGTGAGTATAAGAATAAAGTAGAGAACCAGATATCGCAGGCATCGAGATTCTTCAAAGAGATCGAAGATGTAGATACTTATGATTGGTATTCAGACGATAGTAATAGTTTTGAGAAACTTGTTTCTCTTTCAGGTTACTCATAATTGGATGTATTCCTAAGTTGAGTAATGCTGATTAGCCTCTTTCCATTAAGTTGATATGCACTGGAGACAGTTGCATGATTAGAATCTGGTTCCAATTAAATAAGTGTCAAAGTTTCTATATTGGATATAGGTGAGTTGTCCAGCTTATGCTTAAAACCAGACTCTGGATAACTCAAGGCACGTTTCTGTAATGGTTGTTTGTGGGTTGGCCCGGGCTATGTCGAGGGTTGACTTTCTACCATCTGGAAGATCAATAGTGATATTGTTCTTGACTCGCCACAGTTTTAGTAAAATGGATTTTTCCAGAAAACAGTAGTGGGAGTATGGTAGAACTGGAAGTGATTCCAGAACCGCAAACGATTACGGAAAATTTAATAGGACCTAAAGATTCAATCAGGTTTGACATTCCATTAGCCACTCCGCGGATATGGTGGGTAACCTCAGACACCCGAGAGGTACTCCGGTAGCCTTAAGGACGGTGACAGGAAGGTTCTTGCTTACCCAGACTTGACACTACTGTTGTTCCAGACTATGAGACCCAGCAGGAAGATAAGTATAACGTCGTTCTAAACTAGCTTTAGAAGTGCACGTATATATTATTCTGCCAGAGGATTATTGTGGTCAGTGGGAGCAGCGGAAGCATAGTGGGCAAGTAGCTTATGTCTATTTATAGACTAGAGCAGTTATAGCGGAGATAGATTATCTAATTTTGGTTTGACAGTCATAGGTTTGACTTCATCAGAATAGGGGATGTATCTGTTGAGAAGGTAGTAGGGTGTGTGTGATGTCCTGGTATTTGAATGACATACACAGAGTAGGAAGTAAAATTCATATACTACGATCGGTTGTACTGTGGTCGTCACACAGTTGTTTCTCCAGATAGGATATGGATATAATATCTGACATTCTAGTTTCTAGATCTATGGTTTTAGATCTGGATTTGGGTAGTTTCCCAATGTGGGTACTTTGACAGTATTCTAATGGTTTTTAGAATAAATGACTCCTGGCATGGTGGTGTACCTGCAGGTGATGGAGTCACCCTCTCTAAAGGTGTCTTACAGACTAAAGGGGAGAGGGATGTGCATGATTGGCAGATCACTTGCTTAGGCAATTGAGTCAATCATGAGATGTCAAGTACCACACCAAATGTTGTTTTTGCACTAGATACAATAAGTTTGTATTAATCCAATCCTGAAGAAACATAAGGAAGCAGTTTTAGAACATAAGTGCATGTTCTACGGATTTGATGACGGCAGCCTCCTTCGGGAGACGGTTATCATTCCAGGCTTCAAAGATAACATGAATGACAGAGTGATTGTCAGAGTTATAGTTTTCCCTCTGACGAAGGGGGCAGTATTATGGACAGGTAGTCCAAGAGGATACTGTGGGAGGCATGGTGCAGGATACTGATTAGGTTCAGTTATCGATACAGTCTAAGAAGTTTGGATTTGGAGTTCATTTATGAACTAAGTCCCATCAGATATCCATACATATTCTAAGACAGGTATTACTCGATTCGGGAGATGGCTTTCTCCGCGAACTTGAGATTAAGAGAGACATAGAAAGAAACATCAGGGTGGATCCACTCACTGAGGCTATTTCTCGAACACAAGAGTTTTACGAACGGGCTTTGTGAAACTGATTAGTAGAGGAGTTGGGTGTTCGGTATCACACGGGCTGTGAGTATGCGACATCGCAATAATTAGCCTTAAGTGCAAGTGGGAGATTGTTGGATATAGTACCCTCAAAGTCAATTATTGGATCGCAGGCACGTGATTGCAATGATTGAGGAGGACCTATGCCGGTAGGACAGTCTTACTCGAGATGATAGTATGCTATCTGGTTTGCCTTTATCAGTCGTGTACATGTTCAGGTGACTGATTACATGTTACACGTTGATAGAGCCCTTAGGATTTTGCTTGACTACCAACAGTATGAGGGCGATCATATACGTGAGAGTTGGGTAGTCCATAAGCACATCCTTAATAGTGGTTCCTAATCGTGGGAGTTTCGAGACAGGGCATCGATACTCCGGAGTAGACTAGTGTATACAGTCGAGACCCCGACGAGGGGCAGTGGCCGGTCTCACAAGCCACTGGTGTCAGTTGGATCACCTAAGATGTATACAGGTGCTCATTGGGTTATGAGTACACCGGACAGGACTCGCCGGGAACCTGCTAGTTGGTATTATATATATCGTCAGATAGCAGTTCCCTGGTGACATGTGTACAGGTTAGTTCATCGACCTGAGGTCGTCATTTGTCTCGTGTGAGTTCCCACTGTGCTTTGATTTCTACCCTACCACGGCTCAAAGGAGTCGTGCAAACAGGTAGTTTTTGGGTACAGTCCCGAGCCACATGGGGGCAAGTGAGCGGATCGGCAGGGGATTCGTCTCTCCCGGTATTGGGGGTGAGATCGTGCTATGTCAAGGAAAGCCATTACACCAAGTCCTTGGCCAAGGCAGGTGAGAATTACTGGTAGGTACTCCGGTAGTTTCTCAAGGTGTTCAGGGCTTGTCTCCGACACGACTTATACCGCTATTGGGGGTCTGACGTTACTAGCCCCTTAGGCCGGATATGTGATACTCATAGACGAACGGACCGGACTGTATGTATATTGTCACTGTTAGGCTCAGTAGGGTTTCCGGATGAGTTCACTCATCGGCCTCCCTTGAGGTCAGTACATGGGCAGCCGTTACGCACAGCTAGTACCGCTGACGGCTTGTGGTTAAACCCACTGCCAGGGTACTGACGAGTCATTAGAGTCCCCCACAGATAGTTTCCCAAGTTCGGGCGAAACGTTGTAGAGGCCGTATGGTTTTATGGCAGGGTTCGGAAAATGCACGTGTGTTTACGCACGTGTCATATTTCGGGCAGATAACACCGGTAGGTTTTGGTTTAAACCGGATCCGAGTATTATACTGTGTAGATATAATATCTTTGTCTCAGTTGCATTTGTATTCGATTGTAATACAAATGCGGGTATGTTTATACTGTTACGGGGTTGTCCTAAAATTCGTTTCAGGATCGCTTTTGGAAGTTGCCAGTTTCCAGTTTTCTATCACCCGTATTTAACATTCGGTCAAATGCGGATTTATCTTTTCGTCGCTTGGGTGAGTCATGAGGTGAGTCGTGATTCTAGAAGGTTCTAGAAGGTGGCTAGGATTAGTGACTCATAGTTGCTTTAAATGTTCATTTAATGTTATGCAAGGTGTTTTTTGTGAGTCGTTCTTTTGCTTTAATGATTCTTGTTCTTGCTAAGATCTTTTGTGAGAAGCTTTCCTTTGTGGTCACCTCCCTTGCTTCCTACACTCACCCCCCACCTCCTTATAGTGGCCGGCCCATTCTTGATGGAGGATGATGGTTGTTGTTTTAAAAAGATGATAGTTTTTGGTGTATGGAAATTTCATAGCTCATTTCATTCCATCACCCGATTCAATTGGCAACTTCATTAACCGTTCGTCCATGGCTTTGGACAAAGCGAGACAAAGTATTATACTCATTCTCTACATCAATCTTGGTCATCTCTTTTAGCAAACTTGATGACCGAGTTGCCTTGGGTCAGAGGCGGGAGCCCGTTTAAAGATCCGTTGACGTGGTGCCACCTGGACGAGGAGATCGGAGATCGACGAGATCGGAGCAGACGCAACGGAGCGTGGGATGATGGTTAAAGAACGAAGGACTCGGATCGTTCGGTATAACCTTTCTACCCTCTTTGTAGTTTGTTAGTTTAGCGTTAATAGCAGATCCGGGTTATAGTATGCGATAGCGCCAGTTATAAAAGTTTTTGTTCCGCATTTGGCGTCAGTTTGACGGCCGGGGCGCTACCGTAGACTTACAAGGTAGTGTACATGGATCAAGTCATGTCAAGTAGTGGTGTATCAGGTATCAAGTCAAGCAGTAGTATATCAAGTCATGACAGGTAGTGCACATGTGTCAAGCGGATGCTCATACTAAAACTGTAGCGAGTACGGATGCACGGTAAACCATAGATACACAAATATTTTTTCAGGGGTTACATCATGACTATGTAGGATGCACAATTATCAAGCATGGTGCACTAATACAACAGTAACATGAAATAATATGGTCTCGGTGTGCAACTAGATATGTAATAAACCATACGGATACTATAAAACTGTAAATCGGTAAACTTGCTGAATATTAAAACACAAGCACTATTATTTATTAAATAGATATTGATATAATAATATTAACATGGATAACATATTCAAACCGATTAATAACTATAAAAGTGGTATTGATTAACCATGCACAAGAAAGTTCCGTTCAGAAATTCAGCGTCACCCTGATTTGTAAAATAGCTTAAAAATAACAAACGTTCTCCAAAAGGGACGTGTCTTATACCAAGACAGATAATTCAATAAGGTTTTCATTTTTATAAGTATAAGCATCTCAGGTTGTCCCTACAAAAAGCTATGAACATTCGAAGTTGAAAGTTTGCTGCTGGAATTTTCCTGGATAGCAGTTTAGAGACATTTTCATTTGCATTTTATGTTATTTAAACAATTTATTTTGCAAGTAAATATTTCATAGAGTTATAGTATTCTGAGTTAGCTTCGTAACGAACGTATACTAATGATTTTTCTATGATTTATAATGAATTTTATAAGGTAAGGTGTACAGTAAATTTCAGATTTGTCGTATCCGCTTTGCGACGACATTTCATGTGTAAACTATAATATTTTCAAATGTATAACATTATAAAATGCAGATTATAAACTAATTAAAGATAATAATAAGAAATATTACGACGATATATATTTTAAATGATATGGATGCAAACGGGTATCACATAATCGTAAAATGATAAACTAACAAGTGCGGAACATATAACTAAGCAATATGAAATGTAACTATTCAATTTGATGCAGTATATGATAGTATAGTATGTAACAAGATAAGTTTTCATGATCTAGATCTGAAATGATATGAATGGATGCAAACGGAACATCGAAAAGTTATAAAACTAAATATGGGATGCATGATTTTAAATATAGGTATTCCATTGTTAAAATAGATGAGTCTAAACTAATGTAGCATGTAATTAAGATTAGTTTGCATGCCCTAAATCTGAAATGCACTATACAAATGTAAACGGAACGTCGAAAGGCTGTAATATGAAACATGCGATGCTTGATTTAAAATACAGGTTTGATATTTATTTAAATAGGTATATAATGAGTTATATAGCATGTAGCAAGATTAACTTGCCTAGACGGAACAAGAACGTATGTGTACGGAACGTCCTTCATCGGCGAAATGTCGCGATGCGCGCACGGTACACGGAACGGTTCCAAACAACGCACGAGGGTGATCACGCAAGTCAGGTACGTTCACTGGATCACTCGGATCGTCAGCGACGAGCACGGCTCCGGCGGTGATCACAGGAATCAAGAAACAAGATCAAGAAAAAGAAAGAAGAAAGAAGAAGAAGAAGTAAGAAGAAGAGGCTGTGTATTAAATAATGAAAGAAAAATTAAATAAATAAAAAATATATAAATATATATATTCAGAGGGGGGAGAGAGAGAGAAAGGGGTTGTTAGTTTGTTAGAAAATTAGTTTAGATTCAAATTTAAAAAATCTTTTATTAGTTAACTAAATTTTAATTTGTATCAATTTATAAAATTAATATTATATAAATAAAATTTGATATTCTGGTAAATACAAATATAGTCCAAAACATGCCCGGGTCGGGTCTAAAATCCAATTTTAAAATACGAAAAATATACATGTCGACCAAAATAAAAAATGAATGTCCGGATAACGAAAAATGTATACCCCCAAGAACGGATGCACGCACGTGCGCATAGCCATCCAAACAAGTCTGTTTCACTGAACGGGACGAGAACAAGATGCGCAGATGCTACCACGGGGCTAGGGGTATCATGCAGGCCATACAATATATTTTTAAAATATTTTATGTGATTTAAAATGTTATATTGTAAAATGCAAATGCCAGATAAAATGCCAGTATGCACTAAACATGAAAATGCACCAGTCCACGTAACAAGTCAGGATTACTCATAAATATGAATCAAATAAGTTCAAGCAAGCGGGTCGGGTCAAATGCAATGTAAAATGTAAAATACCATTCGCACCCAAAACACGATAAATCAAGAAAATACCATAAATAAAGAAATACATGAACTAGAACTGGTATAAATGAACTAGGGTATTACAAGGGCCGGCGCCTTCGGCCTTCGTTACTCTCCTCGGCTGGCGCATGGAGGCTTTGAGCTCGTCCATATCCATGGGTCCTACCCGAAACCAAATGTAAAGAAGTCAGCGACACAAACAATATACAAACCAAAAGCAAGCCTAAAACTTATCGACGAACTCAACAGGGCTGAGCCCGGCCCAACTCAGGACCCTCTCAGACAGCAGCACGTCGAATCAGGGGATGGGCTCCCATGACGTCACTCTCACCGCGACGGGGTCACTGGACTAGTTCCCCGGCAAGCATTTCTCCCTCGACCACTTTGTAGGCACGGGTCAATTCTCGCCCTCGGGAGGGGAAACGAAGAAGAACTTCTTCTTCCAGTCGTGAATGGAAGAAGGCAGGGCCACAACCCCTGTCCCGGCGGTGCCTCCCTGTCGCTTTCTGAAAGAGAGGTAAACCCACCTCGGGTCACCTGCTCGACCACCAGGGTGATTTTTGAAGACGAGGGAAGAATCAAGGAGGGAGAGGCATGGCCCGGCACGAGTTCGGCACTAATTGGCCAAGGGTGATTTCAGGAAACCACCTATAACTTCAGGAGGATCAGGAACCCGAGGAGAATCCTCCATGAGTTCGGCACTAATTGGCCAAGGGCTAGCCCGAAAAAGTTCAACGCTTCGACAATCTCGGGAGAGAAGGGAATGCGCAGTCCACCCCAAAATGCTTCCAAATACAGGGCGATCTTCCTGCCCCGTACTTGGTCTGCCCTCTCTCCCTCCTTAGCCAGATGAAGCGTATAACGTGAGGGGATGTTGAAGCGAGCCCGGGCACTGGCGAGCTTGTCCTCATGCCTCACCCAACACGAGGCGCCGGGGACAGCATCCACCGCCTCCTCCCTGGGGGCTGCCCCCGCCGCACGATCCCGGGGAGAGGATCCGACCCCTACTCCCCGGAAGGACTCAGGCTCAACTAAAGGGTCCCTGGAACCTACTCCTACGACACCTACTGACTTTACAAAGGAAGATATCTAACCTTGAGAAGAGGGATGCTCGGAAGACGAAAACAGAAGAGAGAAGACGGGCGCCGAGCAACCAAGACTTAGAACAAGGAAATATGAAGGAGTAGGTGCCCTGGAACAGGCCCCACCCCTATTTATCACCGCAAGCAACCTCATCCAATGGCGTCCTTCATCTCCCGCCAAAACGCCTCCTCGCGTCCAACGGCTCCGATTGCTCCACTTGTCGTTCCCACACTGGACCGCGCCCCGTCAGACGCCGCGGGTCTGCACACGTCGCGTCGGCCAACCGACGCTCGACACGTGGACCATCACTTCAATGGCAGGATGCACGAACCGGCGCACCTTCCTTAAATGCAGAGATCTCGCCCTGATTCGCTGGCAGGAAAGACAGCTGACAGCCCGGGGACGCGTTCCGACGAAACCTTAGGAAAGAGCTCATCCCGGACGGCCCGGCAGTCCACTCCTGACCCGACCCGCTAGCTGGTCGGGACAAGAGTGGGGGGCTAATGATGATGCTCAGTATTGGCGATCTCCAAGATCATGACACGTGGTAGATGACGTGTCCCAGAACTCAGAAGAAAGGGCCCACAGCAGCCGACCAGACCATCCCTGTACCCGACCTGTAAGCACAAGCTGGCTCACCTCTGAGCCCCCTGAAGATTGGCCTCCTCGGTCTCTCAGCTCGCCCCGAGCTGCCACAGGACCAAGACTCCTCGGCCCTCTCGCTCGTCTCCGAGCTCCCCAGCCGAGGCCATCTTCCTCGTTCCACCGACCGACCAACTCTATCACTAGCAGGCATAACCGCCGCTCCGTAAATCTCGCCAAGCGCAGATTCTCCGCCAGTAGCATCCCACGTTCCACGCCATCACGATCCCCATTAATGGGTGATCCGCTCTTTACATGGGCGTGACGTCGGGAGCGTAACTGCCGGCGAGATTCTCGCGCCTGCTGCTGCGTGCTGCCGCCACTATATAAACCCCCATCGCAGAGGGGTCAAATAAGCCCTTTTTATTCTACTTAGCCGTTACTCTGCTCGGATCTCATACTAACTTGATCGTCGGAGGGTCCTCGGTAATACCAAACCACCCCGGGACTTCTTTGCAGATATTCGGCGCTAAACTCCTCAAATCACCAATCTCCTCAAAACCCATTGAGACCCACACGCAACAGGAGATCACCTCTAAAATCCATCAGAAGATCGACGGAAGGCAACATCTGAAGGAGACCCGAAAAGGACCTCCATCAATGTCTAACACCTTTCTCTGCAATATAATTTTAAACTATAAGGAGGATTGTTTTTTTTTCTATAATTAAAAGAAAATTGCTGTGTACGGAATGAGTAGAGAACACATTTGTTTATAGGTTAAGAAAAAGCAACATAAGAATTTGAAAAGATAATTGTCAATTAAGACAGATATGCAATCCGCTGCATGAAACATAATGGCTGTAACGGGCAACTTCAAATTCTTTAACGTGCAAGCATTCAAGTCAATAATATCCTACTTAATTAGTTTTAAAAGCTTAGGATTGATTATCATATCATTAATCAATTCTCATGTCCCTAGATATTGACTTGAAGCAAATAAAAGATGGCCCCTGCAGCAGCCCAAAAAAATATGAATATTTTGTTAAAATTTCCCACGATAAATTTAAGAAAATAAAAAATAAATAAGTAATGTATTGGGTAGAGATAGGTGTTAGACATGGATCTTGTTCTTCGCTTATATACAGAAGTTGGAGAGCGAATCGGTGAAGTCGGGGCTACTGTATCCTGGAGGCAGCGCACCGGCGACCCGGGAAGTTGTTTCATTTCTTATAAGCGGCCATAGGTCAAGGTCAGATCTACTATGACTCTAGAGTGAAAGTTGTTGAGTGCTAAATGAAAGGTTCAAGGCATGGCACATTTTCAAGATGCATGGTAATCCATCTCTACCCACCGTTATATTTTTTTCTGATTATATACTGATTTATTATTTGTTTTTGATTTTATTAAAATTCGTGAGGGATTGTTGAAAATTTTAATAAAATATATTTCCTATCAAAATCATTAGTATTTTAATATTATTGAATGAGCTTTTGATCAACATTGACTAGGTTATTAAGCATGATAATAAAATGCTTTTATAACCTTGGGTCATTAAGAATTATGTCGACCATGTGGCTGTTAACCTTGAGTTATGTCAAGGCATTTAGCTGTTGGCGTGTAATTGGCTTTTAAATGGCTATTATATCGGTCATTTATATGCATGAATGCTATCAACTGTTTCTGGGCATTTAAAATGGTTTTGCTTGGAGGCTTAATTTTCCAATTAATTTTCAGTCGTGTGTTATTCCTTCCCATCCATATACATACAGACATCTATATGGTATTGAAAGGAAATAACAATATTTTTTTATATAATTCATTGAAATAACGGGTTGAGAAAATGTGTGGGCTAGAGCTCTTGCTCTTTGTTCTATGCTGAAATGAAGGATGAAACGGTGATATTCGTTTGCTGTTGTATCTTGGGGCAACGTGTTGAAACCCGCTGCATCAGTGGAGAACCACTAGCTTCTCGTCGCGGTGGCACGAATTGCCTTAAAAAAGGCGAGATACCGGTGTCTCAGTCGACGGCTACACCAACCTCAATTATTTCTATTTTTGTTTTTATTCGTTATGTAAATTTTATTGTAATTTATATAATTTGATTTAATTTTGGTTCCATTGTATAATTTGATTTAATTTTAACTAATGTTTTTAAAAGAATAATACTTTTCCTACCAGGATCGTGGAATCCAAGCAACCTACATGGATTCTTATTGGGTTAAAAATGAGCATGATAGAGTAATATTTTTCCTATCGATGCGGTGGAATCCATATAGGCTACATAAATTGCTATTGGATATAAGGTGAGGTGTAGGATACAAGTACCTACGTAAAGTATAACATGACTTATCTTGCATCCAATGAGAATTCATGTACCCTACATGGATTCCACCACACCGGTACGAAAAGTATTGCTCGGCATGATATCCACTACATAAAAAAATTGTATTTTCTACCCGACTTGTAACCAATAAATGACGTTATAGATGAGGTGATTTCATCGTCCTGCTGGTAAAAGTATTTCTATTTTTAAACTGTTGATGGAACAAAAGTCAAGGCAAAGATGAGGCCTGAACTTTGTTTTCAACTGTGTTGTGGATAGGGAAATGAACTCACATGCATGCTCCTCTCAAATCTCAACCAATCGTTAGATCATCCAAATTTCAAAAATATCATCCAATTGACCCTAGTTATTAATGCAGAAAACTAATATCCCAACAGAATCTATCAATCAACAATTTTTTTAAACATTTGATAAAGCAAGCAGGATCATGTGAGATGGAGGGGTAATATAATGGTTTTATCTTATATCACATTATCTTATTAGCGATCAAGTGTGTTTGGATATAGCAATACATTTTAAACCTCTTTCTCTTTTTTTAATGACTATGACCAATTGAGGGGGAAATGGGTATCAACTGCCTCGGATGGTCAGAAATTTTTCCTGTTGTATTTAGATAGTAGTTTGCCATATCTAACCAATTCATAAAATCCTTTTAGATATCGCAGAAAATAGTTTAGATATCGCAGGCAACTGCTTAGATATCGCTGGTTGCTGCTAGATATCGCAGTAAACTAGATATAACAGGAAACTACTGGATATTACATATATGTTACATTAGTTATCATTATAAGTAATTTCAATAAATTAAAATGTTTTTTTTTTAGATTTATAATTATTTAATGAGATGAAGTTTCATTTGAATTCAAAAAACCCTCCCATTTTGTTGGAGTCAAATCTTCCTTCCATTTTATTGGAGGGAGTAGTTATGGTGAAAGGATTTCATTCGTATCCCTTCACTATTTAAACCAACTTGTTTTCTTTTATTTATTCCATATACACAAAAAAAAAACATAACAACCCATTCTCTTCTCTTCTCTTCTTTATTTTTCTTTTGGTACTCATAAAGATCAAGTTCTTCAGGACAATTCTCTGCGGATGCAACACGGAAGATTGTAAACACAAGATTGGGTTGTATCCTTAAGCAAATCGCATCAATTTCCGTTATTTTGTAGGAGAGCGAATATTGTTTTAAAGATAGCGATTACGTATTTCAACATAATCTATTGTGTTTGTGTTTTTTCTTGGCATTGATTTCAACGCCAATTTTGCAACAACATTTTAAAAGCAATATTTCTGTAACATTTCAGAAAATAGAAAATGCTATTTTTGAATTTAAATAATAAAATAATAAATTTCACGGATATTATACGAATATAGATTTGAGTTTTCGTATATTGGTATAATTATATATCTATATTTTTGGAAAATAATTGGAATTTAAAAATGAATTATTATTTATGAAAGCGTTTAATTGATTTGGGCTTTTATAAATTAATATATATAATTATATACATACAAGTTTATGTTAAACTTAATTAGTATTTTCATAATTATGCATTAAACTAAGTCCATTTTGTTAAACATGCTTTGTGTGCATGACATATAACATTTTATTCATGATTTATACCATGATTTCATTTTTATTTTGGTTTAAATTGTTTTAAAAGAGATGAGAAAACGATAAAAAAAGAATGAAAGGGGTATAAGGAGACACATAGATATGGGTAGAAGGGAAAGGGAGAGTGTGAGAGGGAGAGAGGAGGCATGGTTGCTGTAACACCCGAGCCCAATAATACTATGTATATTACTAGTTGAGGGTTATTTATTGCTCATTCCAATTTTCCTGATTTTCTGGTGTTTATTGCTAAATTTTAACCGGTTAAGTCATTTTGGCACATAACAAATTTTAACTCCGAAAATGAAATTTAAGATGTCCATGTTAGCCTACTCGTCGCCACTAGTCGCGTGGTAGCGTCCGCGTGTCGAGATTCCGTTCCGTTTGGCTAAACGGGCCAGTTTGGACGACTACGCGCGCGTGCAAGTGTCCGACTTGGGGGCATGCATTTTAATCACTAAACACCTCTTTTCAAAATTTGGAACCCGCTTAAAATCATATAATTTGAATTTGGAACATTTGGGCGCAACCCGGGCGCGATTTGGAAATGTTTCATTTCGCGCCAAAAAGGGCCCGTTTCAATTTAATATATAAAACTATAATTTTATACGAAAATATTTCCTTAACAGTAATCCTTCAAATCCTCACTCAAATATTTTTCCTTACCTCCTGCAGCCAATCGCGAGCTTGGATTTTCCTTCTCGTGGGCCCCGCCTCTGTCTCTCTCCTCGTTTTCTCTCTCTCTCTATCTCACCAAATTATTCTTTCTCTCTCCAATCTCTCTCTCCTCTATATATACGTAACCATGCACAGCCGCCTCCCTCAACCCATCTTTCTCCATACGAACCCAACAAACCCTAACCCTAGCCTTGTAATCGCGCAGCCACCATCGCCACCGCGACCTCGCCGTCGCCGCCAGCAACGCCTCCTCGACCGCCGCACCTTCCTCCTCCTGTTCTCACGACGATCCCGCGCCTGCACCCATTTCCCGACCTCGCCTCCAACCCTGCACAGCCGATGTCGACGCCGCCCCTCGCCGCCGACGCCTCCCGCGACACCCTCTCACCCTACTCGACCCGACCTCGTCGTCGTTTCCCTCCTCCCCTCGCCGGAACACCAACACGAGCCCTAACCCCTCGCCAAACCTCCGCTGTTCGCCGGAGAAGCGCGCCGGCGACCTCGTCGACGCCACCTCCGACCACCTCCCTTCTCCCTCGACCACCAGAGTCGACTACCACCCTCGCACTCGCTGCAGCACCCTCGTCCAGCGAACTCAGGATTTTTCCAGCCACCGTCCTTCGCCGTCGCTGCCTCGCCGGCGTCCCAGTGCCGTCGAGCCATCGTGTTTGCACCCTGTTTCTCCTCTGTGAGTTTCCTTGTGCTTCCTTTGGTACAATCCCTTCGCTGGTCGTATTTTGCGTGTATCATATCTTGTTGCTAACTTGTTACCGATGACATTTTGCCGGAATCCGACCGTGCCGTCTTGGCGAACCCGACGCTCCAGCGAAGCCCCCTGGTCCGTGTGATCCCGTTGACCTCTGTTGGGACTCGATCCGTGGCCCGTGCTATCTTATCGTGGTTTCTACCGACTTTGCATCCGTGTTCCAGTTTGCTGACCGTCGAGGCAAGTATCTGAATACTTGCTTGAACATGCTAGCGTGCGAGATCTAATCTTGCCACGCATTTTAATTCAAACTATTTAATACCGTAACTTAATGATGGCATTTGATATCGTATTATTGCTGTTAACTTTATAATGGAATCGTTACAACAGTTCCTCGAAATTAATTAACCCACATCAATCCATGCTTGAACTAAATAAAACGACTGAATCATATCTGCTTAAACTGTTAAACCATTCTTGAGACAATTATTATATTTAGTATAATTTCATGTAGTTCCTTAATTTATAATTGCGGATATTGCTTTACCTTGTGGCTATTGCACCCTAAAGATGATTGAACCTGTTAATAAGAGAATACAAACATCACTGTGTTCACATAGAATAATATTGTTAGTTACTGTTCCTGTGTTGTTCATTATTCGTTACTATACCTGTTATCAGCATATACCTGATTTCATTACATATTGACCGATCTTGATACACCTGACACATGTATTGATACACCGGACACCACACCATGTACATATCGACTCTACCTGTTGAAAGTAACCTGACCTGTTACCTGATCTCGTGCCTAATGCCGACAAACCTAACCATTCCTGCTGTCGATCCAGACAGACCTACTTTTACTCGACCTTGTGTTGGCATTAGTCCTTGACTACTGAATACCTGACCTGACATACATAGCTTGGGGGTATGGGGAAATCAAAGGTGAAACCGACTTGTAACTCAACAGTTCGATACATTGTTCTGATCAGTCTTACGGGCTTGGCCAGCCCCGGAGTGTTGATGCTGACATCACTCGCCCATCCTACTACCTTTTACTGCTTAGCGGCACGTCTCGGATTCAGCCCCGAGGATCTTGACCGTGGTCCCGGGCACGCACGGGATACTATTGAGTTACATCGACGATTCATCAATTGGTTTCAAAGACTATAGAGTAGAAAACCTGATAGGACAGTTTAGTCACCTTTGCACTTTACCCTGCTTGTTACCTCTTATTATTGCTTTATTCATGTTCATACTTGCATTGCTTATTATCATGTTTATGCTATATACTTGATGCTTTGACGCGCTGACGCCTGGGTTTTGCATGGCCCAGATTCCATACCTTTGTCGACGACCGAGCAGGAGTACTTCAGCCAGCAGGCTGACCAGTGAGTCCTTAGGGTTTAGTTTATTTATTGCTTTTCATTTCCAGATGTGAGCCCGCATTATGGGACGTACTGTTTATTCATTGTATTGGATCATTAGCTTCCGCACTTATTGTTTATTGATTCTTGTTATTATGGATTTGGACATGTATTAGTTTAGTTTATTTTACTGTTCTTGATATCTCTACAACCGTAATGTGACTGTGGACGGATGCGTCCTACCCGCAGGTAGCATGGTTGGCTATGTCACGTGCCCAAGTTTGCGTACTCTGGGAAGCGGGGCGTGACAGTTGCATTAACCATCACATTTTCTTCTTTCATTTTCTTTCTTCATCTCCTTTTCTTCTCTGTCTCCTCCACCCTCTCTCCTACCATACACCACCACCTAAACCACTTAAAAAATCCATGACCCCTTAAAAAAAATGTTCATAACCTCAATCTAAGCTTCATGGCATGTTCAAGTTTACGTTTTGAGCACATTTGGCCATCTTGAAATTTTCTTGAGTTTGCATATGAGATAAAAAAAAACCCCTCATAAAACCGTGTTTTAAATTAGTTTACCTTCACACATTAGTTAAAATATAAAAGTCCATGGTTTCTAGACTTAGAATTTCTAAAGTGAGGCTTAATAGGGAGAACATGTATTAGAAGTGTAGTAGAGAGTTTAAAGAGTGTTTACTAGCCTATTAGTGATAGAAACCTTAGTCAAGATGAGTTTAGAATTTTCCGATGTCGGTTTTCATTGAATTTTGAAGTTCAAATAAATTCTGGCGCAACTTGGTGTATTGATTTGTAAGGATTTTTCGTGTCGTTTTTAGTTTTAAAAATACTGCAATCAAAACGGTGTCGCGTGTAGCGAGCCGAGGTGAGTACGGGTCGTCCGCGGGAAGATGATAGGTTTTTATGCTTGTTTTAATGAGTTATGTCTGTAACGTGGAGTTGTTTGTATACTAAATGTCGTAAAATATGATATGTTCAAAAGAAAGAACTAGTTAGGGATAGTTTTAGGTTAGCTTGAGCTAGAATAATATTTGTCGTTTCCTTATAAACCTAACTTGATATTAATAATAAGGTAATTGGCAACAACGTGGATTAGAGAGTTTGAAGTACGATATTTGCGATGGTATGCTAAATCCGTATTTCTTGTCTCTTGTCTTTCCGTTCTTGTCTCTTAACTTTCGCCTCCGGCAAACCAATCGCAACCGATCGCAATTAGGAATTACCACTATCGTGGTAGGATAGGATGCCTAACGGAGTGGATTGCGAATCGTTTAGTCGGAGTTTCAATTACGTGTTAATGGTTTTTAAAGGATATTAGCAAACACTTCTTCTATTCAAACTATCCCTATTCTACCCTTAACAAGGTATTAAGCTACTCATACATATTCATAAGAATCAAACAAAACACAAAAAGAGAAGAACATATAATTAAAAAATGCACGATAAGTTAAGCAAAAGTTAAGAAATACTAAGAACCGATATCTCCAATATGAAGTCTTCAAGTGTTCTTTGATTCCAAATATTACTATGAAATCAAATACAAAACTTTAAACTTGCAAGCCCACTTAAGAGATTGTAAGATCAAAGAAAAGCAAAAGATCTCACAAATTGAAATGAGTATGACATGATATGAATAACTAAAAGCATATTTTATTAAACTTGTAAAGAAGATATAAACTAATTGAGTTCAAGAACCTAAAACTTAAGCTTGTGAGTTCAACTAAGAAATTGCAAGGTCAAGAGAAAGGAGCAAGAATTCAAGATACAAATTACAAAATAAGAATTACAAAAGTGAAGAATTTGGTCTTAACACAAAACTTGGACCTTTTGCTCCTTCTCTGGTATGGTATTTATAGGCATTTTAACAAAATAAACAAACAATAAAAAAGATGTGATGTGATAATGAGAATGAGCATAAGAAAAATGAGGCACTTTGGAGACTGAAAAACCGCCAGTAGCAAGATATATAGGAGTTTCGACGGTTTTCTGGCGGTTGGTGGGGCCCATCTTTGTGTGATGATCTCATGTACTCTCCATGATCTCTCTGGTATTATTTGATTCTTTTATAAACACTTGGGTGTTAATCTGTAGATTTGAAGAGAAATTGTCTAGTTTCAAACCATCACATCATAACTTTATCACTCACTCATGACTACTTTCCCACTTGCTCAAACCATCATCATCTTAGCTGCCCACCAAGGTTCATGCATCCAAATATACTTGTGATCTCACTTGAAATTACAATTGTGATATGTTGGATCAAAATGGACAAAAATTGTGCATGCATGTATTTGTTGCAAAAATTCCTGAATATTGATCGGTTTTCCGTTCCGGTTACACTGTCGGCTCACAAATGTCGCATCTGTGCATTTGATTGTGTTTCCAATGCTGTCACAAATATCTGTAATATGTATTTATTGAGCAGACACGGATGAATAGTACCAATATAACAAAAAAATGATAATGAATGAGCGGTATTAAAATACAGTTTTTCATGATGAACAAATACTCTCAAACTTATCTTTTGCTCGTCCCAAGCAAAACAAAATTTTAACCTCACTTTCACAGGAAACGCGATTGCACTGAGACTGTGCAACAAACCATTTAAAGCTCTAGGTGTCCCTACTAGGAGGAGTGTTGTCTCCTGAGGGTTTTCAGTGGATTACACTCACAAAATCCCGTTAAGCTAGTTTCACGAAATAACCGTCGATTCTAACCCTAAGGTTTAGTATCAAAGCTAGAAATTTTATTATCCTAAGTTAAAATATCAAACCCTTAGTTTTCACACCTAATTTCTTATTTAACTTAAGATTCTATATGCTTTTACGTACGGTGCAAATAGTGTCGTTATGTTTCAAAAAGTTTAATTAAAGTCGTAATGTCACAGAATAAAGACCAGATAAAACTTCAAAAGGATCATATAAGTTTATAAAGAATTAAGTTTTTCTTAAGTTTCGTTCTCCAGCTAGGTTTCAAATTCAGAATTTCTATTATCTTTAACAGAAAACTAGGTTTTATTTTTCACTCCACCTTTTACTTGTTTTTGTTCATACACACCTTCGTGAACGTGCAATAGGACTTATTATAGGATTAAACCTTCGTGTCTCCATTAAAATGTTTTTTATAAAACTTGTCTTATGTCAAGATTATTTTCACACAAAGAACCGTTAGGAATTTTAACTCGGAGAGAACACTTGTTTGACTTTGTTTTAAATTGAACTTTCTAGACTTCTTAGCGAGCTTTCGGCTAATGCATCCAAACCAGTTGGTTTTAGGTCATTAGGCGTAGAGACACCCTGGCGGACTTAATTGCCCAAGCCACCTAGGCCCTAAAACAAAAAGACTCATTTTTACGTGAAAATCATGACAATTCAATATGAACGGAGATATAACTAGTTGTTCAATTCTTTTCAAGATATACGACATGTTTGTGTAGATAAGGTGTGCAATCACTCCAATCAAGTTTTAGATGGGTTATTTTTCAGACTTAGTTTCTATTAAAGAATCAATAATATCCTTTCATATCTACTTCACTTTATAAACTATTCTCGATATTACATATCTCAGAAAAACCGGTTTGATCCTGAAGGAGTTCACTAATTTTAAAAGTGTTTTAAGACATAACAAACTTTTCATTTAAGCTTTTTCACCAGCTAACCAAACGACAAAGTTATTATATTTTTGGAAATTTTTCAATTTTTCTGGTTTTTAAGATTTTCGGATATAAACAGCGGAATACAATATAAAAGCAAACGTGCAGTGCAACTACATGCAAAAAAGAAAAAAAATACATGAAATGAAATACTGAAATGCAGGAAATATTAAAATGCAATATGCTCGATACATGAATAAACCCCATCTCAAAATAACCCCCAAACTTGAAGTGGAAGATGCTGTAACACCCTAGTTCTGTTATACCATATTTTATTTGAGTATTTTTCTTTATCTTGTGGCTGTTTCTTGGTTTTAGTTGTTTTTGGGTGCATATAGTGTTTTGGTATTTTTGGTTAGTATCCGACCCGACCCGCATGCCTGACACCCGTCTTGGTTCTTAATTACGATTTATCCTTACTAGTTCAGAGGATCCGTGCACACATATGTCCTGTATACCTGTATCTTGCCTGGCATTGCATATATTTTCAAATACTACAAATTATAGTAAAATAATATATTTTGAATACCGAGCATGGCCTGCATCATACCCCATACCCCATGGTTGCATCCGTACATCGTATTCTCGTCCCGTTTAGTAAAACGGACTCGTTGGGATCGCTACGTACATACTACGTGTATCCGTTCTTGGGGGTATGCATTTTTTAACCGGATATCGCATTATGGTTTTGATTGATACGTATATTATCCGTATTTTAAAACTATATTTTTAGACACAACCCGAACATTTTTCGGAGTAATTTTGTATTAGCTACATAACTCATATATATTTAATATAATATTCTTTATAATATAAAGTGTTATATATATATATATATATATATATATATATATATATATATATAAAAGTTTATATATTTTTCTTAACTAATATATATTTTTTAAAATCCTATTCTAACAGGTTTCCCCCCCTCTCTCTCTCCTAACCCCCCCTCTCTCTCTCTTCTCTCTCTCTCTCTATATATATATAATTTTCCTAAACCTATTTTTAAACCCAGCTCTCTCTCTTTCTCTCTTCTTCTCGCCTTCTTTCATTTTCCCGCCTCCTCGCGAACCCTAACCCATGCCTTCGCCTTCGCCCTCGTCGCCAACACCCTCGCCTGCATCCCCTTCACCCCGACGTCATCCTCGACCTCGTCTCCTCACCTCCCTCTCTCTCCCGACACTAGCTCCGTCACCTTCACTCCGAACCCGACGACCGCGAGAAACCCACGCCAGAGCCTCGACTGAAGTGTTGTATGTTCCAGAAATTAATAAGAATTTAATGTCTGTAAGTTTGCTAAGTAAATATGGTTTTAAAGTTGTATTCGAATCCGATAAAATTGTAATTACCAAGAATGGAATATTTGTGGGAAATGGTTATACATGTAATAAGATATTCAAATCGAGTCTAATTAATAAATATGTTAGTGCCATCTATATTGTTGATTAGTTTACTCTATGACATGATAGATTAGGACATGTACATTATCGTCACATGAATGACATGATTAATTTAGGTCTTATTCCCGCATATGACATATTCAGATTTAAATAGAAAATTATGAAATCGTATAAACTTTGGAAAAGAAAAGAAAATATATTTAAGTCAATTTTATGTATAGCAATGCCATGCTCTTGTTAGGCTTCCAAAACCTAGACAAAATTTATTGCTCCATCCAATTACGAAAAGAAAGCGAAGTGATCAAGGAATCTTCTTTGTATCTTTTGTGGCCTAAGTTAAGCCACTGATTGCCATTAACCGCGACAATGATGATGCTAAATTAATAGCGTGGAAACTCTAGACACTTGAGTCTAAGACATTTGTTGTATCTGACAATTACTCAATAATAAGTGAGTAATTGAGATAAATTGCATACGTACAAATCGGAATCATATTGATCTTTTTATCAAAGGTTTGTCAGAAGAGTTGCTACAGAAGACATCATTGGGATAAGATGAAAACCTTATACTTAGATCAACTATCATTGAATCCTACTCAATACTTGTGCTCCAAGTACTGCGAATTCAAAGGAAGAGTAAATATTACGATTGATTGTAAAAGCATGAAAACTTATTCTTAATCCTGAAATGATCATGCTTGGATCTTGTAGATAAAGGAATATGATGAATATTTCTTAATAGGTGATAAAGTATGATTACAAGACATACTAGATTACCTACCTATATGAATGTGAGGGTGCGGCCGCCTTCTATGAGATCAAAAGGATTTCTTAGAAGCGTTCATAAAACCAAAACATAAACATGGCCATAATAGTTTAAACAATGAATTACTTAATCTTTTAAATGTACGTATGTGCTTTATATCCGCTTCGTTCGTAAAGGGTCCTCGGTTCAAAACTTCGGTTACCTTGCACCTTGATTGAACTTTGATGTAAATGCACTAAGTGAAGATTCAAGTTTAGAAGACATCTTCATAGTAAGTATGTTCATTGAGTACCAACTTTTGTTTGTTTTTGGAATTTTTTGAAATTGGTGGGGAATATTATATTATTTATAATATAAGTAATTTCAATAAATTAAAATGTATATTTTTTTATTGATAATTATTTAATGGGATGAAATTTCATTTGAATTTAAAACTCCCTCCCATTTTATTAGAGGGAGTAGCTATGAGAGTTAGAATAGTTTTAGGAGTTATGGTAGTTATGGAAAGTTTGATCTTGAATTCAAATGGTGAAAGGATTTCATTCGAATCCCTTCACCCCTATTTACGCTAACTTATTTTATTTGTTCCATATACACAAAAAAATAACATAACAACCCATTCTCTTCTCTTCTTTACTTTTTTGGTACTCATAAAGAGCAAGTTTTTCAGGACAATTCCCTGCAGAAGCAACGCGGGAGATTGTAAACACAAGATTGGGTTGTTGTATTCCAGAAGCAAATCATATCAGTCCGCGTTGCATTGTATGGGAGCGAATATTGCTTTAAAAATAACGATTACGTGCTTCAATCCAATCTACTGTGTTTGTGTTTTTTCTTGTCATTGATTTCAATCCCAATTTTGCAACAATAATGCAAAGGGTTTTTTGACAACTAAAAACCTTTTTAAAGGGGTTTTGACTACTGTTTCTAGGCCGTGAGGTTTTGACAATGGAAAAAAGTGCTAGGGGTTTTGACAATTTACCCTTAAAATAAACTTCGATACTAAATTAACAAATGACCAAGGCCTTATTTGTATATGGAGTTAGGATACCTGTGGTTTATTTTTAAAAGGAGAATAAGATGATGCAAACTGTGGTTAGCAAGTCCCAAACTTTAAAAATGGAGTTTACAAAATTTTGGTCATATTAAACTTAAGATAACTACAGTCATCTCAAGTTCTCGGCTGAGATAACTGCAAAATGGTTGTCAGATAAACCATAGTTAGCGTTTTGGGTTAAGTTTTGCTAACTTTATGAAAGTGTGGTTTAGAAAACTAAACTCCATTCCCAACAAGGGCCTAAGTAATTCCTATAACAAATAGAACACATAACAAAACAAAACAAAAGGGGGGGAGAGAAGGCAAGCAACCCATGTGCTCTCACATGGCACATTGAACAAAGAGAAGAAGAAGAAAACAATAACAGTAACAACTTAGAGAGAGAGAGAGAGAGAAGAAATGGAGGAAGGTGGTGGTGGTGGTGGTGATGGGTTTGTGAGAGCTGACCGAATTGATCTAAAGAGCTTAGATGAGCAGCTAAACAAGCATCTCACAAGAGCTTGGACTCTTGAGAACAAGAAGAAGGATGATGATAATGAAGGAAGAGAGAGGCAAAGAGAAGAATGGGAGATTGACCCTTCAAAGCTTGTCATCAAAACTGCCATTGCTAGAGGAACTTTTGGCTCTGTCCATCGTGGAGTCTATGATGGCCAAGATGTTGCAGGTCCATTAATTTTACACCCCGTTAATCAAAATTTTTCCCCTTAGAGTTTTTCTTTGTTCCAATATCACTTGTTTTTTTGGGCTGCAGCTTACATTTGTGTGGATGGGTGGGTGGGGGGGGGGGGCTTCCAATCAATATACATTTGGGTTTTTAGAGTTTTATTCCAAAAAAACCCATTTTTCAAGTTTGAAGCTGTTATCATAATTCCTCTGTTATTCTCATTTTTCACCATTAGGCATTGGCATATGAAGATACAGTTCATGTTCTTGTTATGTATATGAATCCAAAAATTTCAAACATTTTTTATACTAAAGATTCCAACTTGTTTACTATATATTGAATACCAATTTGACCATTGGAGTGTTATAATGTGGCTGCTTTTATTTAATTTGATCACTCATTTTGCTTTATTTTTCTCTTTTGTATTCAGAAGCTTGCTTGCTTCAATTTTCAGAATTTTCTATATAATTATCAAATTTCTACCGATTTCCCATTTACCCCCCTTGTTTCTGTATTAGATACAGAAACAATTCAGTTTTTTAAATTTATTTTTTTATGCTGTTTTCTTGTTTGAGAGGTACTTCTCCCTTAGAATTTTCACTAGCAATTTTCTTTCACCTAAATTGAAATATATCGAAAAAAGGAATTTTTTGAAATCAACCCCCTTTGGCTAACGAACTTGCGACCTCTCACGTTGAAGAGGAAATTGGTACCAGCAGAGTTAAGACCGATTTTTTTTTCTTTTTTCGCTTGGTCATGCAGGTTATTGTTACCAAAATTCCTTTTAGTTGATATCAACTATGGGCTATTTTTTCATCTTGCGGTAGTAATTTTCAATCCCTTGTCATGCAAAAACATAAGATTTAATTGTGAACCACCTGCCTCATTGTTGTATAACAATGGAGTATGCATCATTTAATGCCTAAAACTCGACTTGCAGATATTACTAGTTTTATCTTGAAAAAAGTTTATCATATAGAAAGTTGGCGCGCGGCTGTCACGGGTGCTTGTGTTTTGGTTTGCTTTCAGTTTAAGTGATTGGGCACTTCTTGTGATATTTGTAGGATAAGTGTTCTTTTCTCTACTTTCTTGTGATCTCAACTTGGACATGATTCTTTACTGCCCTTGTGATGATATTTTTGGATTTGAAAGGAGTGGGAAAGTAAGCAAAAGCATAATTAACGTTGAAAGCAAACTAAGTGTAAATATGTTAAAACGCCATTTTTATTGACCGAGTTTATTAAAGAGAAGTTTAGTACATAGCAAGGGTCTGTTTGAATTGTTGCATTAGAAAATGCAACCCTTTTGCAACTAAATATATCGAAACCTACCATTTGCACGATTCCGCTTGTTGTTACGGAATCTTTCCAAATTTCAATGCAAAATTTGCATCTGATTAACAAGTAAAAAACAATTGAAAATGCATCATTTGCAGCAAATAAGCATATCCTTAGCATCATACTTCTTCTAGATTAGAGAAGGTATCATGTATATTAAAGACTACATGACGACTCAAATAACCGAAAATTAGAAATCTGGAAATTTTCATTTTTGGCAAATAAATAAACTTTGGTTTTTTCCTTCTCAATTATATGGTAGTCATCCTAGGTCATCAGTGTTCCTTTAGAAATTCCTGATGACATCTAAAAATGACAATGCACTGCAAATTTATCATCTTTGCTTTATGGTAGACAATTCTTTGACGCAATCATTGACGTTGCATTAATTTTTTTGTACTAAAACCTTTCCAGGTTGAATAGTTGGAATTAGTGTTCAAGTTTGTAAGCTAATGTAACGCAAATTGTTATATAAGAAAATAGGTTTTATTCACATAATAACAGTATACGGAGTAAAGAGATAATTTTATGTGAGGTAAAGAGATAATTTTACGTGATAGAACCAAATTTGAGAAAAGATGAACACCAAATGCTTCCATTGGAAATGATTATGTGAGGTAATTTTATATTCCACTTAGTTAAGTTGCTCTCTCAAGATCTTGACCAAGTTACTGCGTTGGATTTTTTACTATGATCAAGGTCGAAACCGCTAAAATTTAATGTATCGGATCTACTATGGGCTGTTGATGGCCTGGTGGATGAAAAACCTAAAATGTTCCAACAGCTAGGTCTCAGAAATTATAAGGTCAAGAAAGACAAGCTCAGGCTCATCATATCTGTTCTGATCCCGTTTAAAAACGACCCTTTTATGTTTAATCTTATTTGTATATATCGTGCCTATCAAGGATCAAAATATTCTAATTTAATCGTATGATTACTACAGAAAATTTCTCTAAGAACAACTTCCCGGGTGTCTGTGTCAAAAATTTCTGCTTCCAAATGGTTTCTTAATGTTTTATATTTCTCCAGTTGCAAGTACTTCATTGCCATCTGAAAGACGATAGGTTATTTTCGGCCATCGATCAAAAAACTGTTCTATTTGATAGGAGCATTTCAATTTAGTGTTGCACCCTTCAACATTATTTGTCGCTGAGTAAATTAATTGCTATTTTCAGTGAAGTTACTTGACTGGGGAGAAGAAGGTACAAGGTCAGAAGCTGAAATTGCATCTCTTCGCTCAGCGTTTTCTCAGGAAGTTGCTGTTTGGCACAAGCTTGACCATCCAAACGTCACAAAGGTAAGAATTTCATCGGATTCTAAAAGTTGAAGTTGTCTCAGAAATGTTTTAATTTGCCTTAGCAATCTTTTCTATGTATCCAATAGTTGTGGAAACGGAATGTTCTAAGATAAATATCGTTTCTCAACTGCTTTATTGATGAAACTTCAATTTTGATCGTCTGAAATGCTTGAAAGATCCGAAATACTCCAGCAATTGTGGATGCATGTGCAAGACAATGATTATGCCCAAATTTTATGCTAAAAGCGTACGACTTGCTCTCAGGGAAAACTAGGAACCTCCTTGAATTTCTTTTTCCGTTCGCTTTCTTTTCTTTGCTTATTTCTCTCGATTTCAAGAATAAGAATCTCAAATGCATGCTCTTTTATTCTTTTTTTTTTATACAGTTTATAGGTGCTACAATGGGGGCTACTGGTCTAACTATTCAAACCGATAACGGTCTTCTTGGCATGCCGACAAGTGTTTGTTGCGTTGTTGTGGAGTATCTTCTTGGGGGTACCTTAAAAACATATCTTATAAAGAATCGGAGGAAAAAGCTTGCTTTCAAAGTTGTTGTTCAGCTTGCTCTTGATCTTGCAAGAGGGTGAGCTTTAGCTCGGTCAATATTTACCAAGTTGATAAGAGTTGATTAGGACCTTTCAAACCAATTGCGCCTGCATAGCAGGATACAACCCTTTTATTTTCAAAATCTGCATATTTCCCCCTACTTTAACAAATACCCTTGATTCTGTGAATTTTTTTCCGCCATGTTGCCACTTGCACTGTATATTTAATACTTTCATCGAGGGGTATTTTAAAGATAAAAGTTGCATAAAATTGGGGGGGGGGGGGAGTCATTGACTGCTAAAATATGGAGTGAACTGCGGCTTTTGCAGAAAGATTCAATGTTTTTGAAATTGGTCGACCGACTAGCATATTAGATTTGTGTTCCAAACTCTTGTGGTTTTATGTACTTGTATTCTGCAGTTTGAGTTATCTCCACTCAAAGAAAGTTGTGCATCGAGATGTGAAAACAGATAATATGCTTCTTGATAAGTCACGGACCATAAAGATTGCTGACTTTGGTGTCGCTCGTGTCGAGGCACAGAATCCGAATGACATGACGGGTGAGACAGGAACTCTTGGTTACATGGCACCTGAGGTATGCAATTATTTGAATACTTTTTCTGTGGTGTCCAAAAGTGTACTTTTGGATGAGTGGCAATCTTGTTAACAGACCCCCACCCCACCCACCCCACCCCCGCCCTTTTTTGGAGTGTATTCGTAGGCTGGGTATCATTTTTTCGGTGCAAGGGTTACTTAGGGTTCTTTAAAAATAATATCCCCTCTGCAACTACTACTAGTTCGGGCCAGTCGGAACAAAAAGGATGGCCTTATTCCTTTATTTCACATCTGTTTCTCTTTCAAATTTCTTAGCCCTAGAACTTTTGCAAGCTTGATTTTCATCCCATATGCATCCTTTTTACATGCAGATTGCAGTTCTAACATTTACTTAACTTTAATATATCCATTTTTTAATAACCCCACAGAGCTGCGATTTCAAAAAGTAACACTAATTCAGTTATTCTCTTATGCTTCAAGGCCTTGTATGGTTTCAACTGCTGACTGGTGCACAGTGGCTTCCTACTGATTGCAGGTATTAAATGGAAACCCCTACAACAGAAAATGTGATGTCTACAGCTTTGGGATTTGCCTCTGGGAGATATATTGTTGTGACATGCCGTATCCTGATCTTAGCTTCTCCGAGGTTTCTTCTGCAGTTGTTCGACAGGTATGCTTTTATTTTCTTACTTAAATTACAAAGCAGTCAAATGAATGGAATATGCATCTCTAGTTGGATGCAACCTTGGAGTGAAAAATGAGCTTCGATCCATTATTTTGATCTCTTGCAGCGCTAGTCGCTTGCTGTTGCTCCAAATACATTGTCTTGGGGCTTGCGTTTGTATAGGACTTACATTTCATGTGAAAGCCAATCTTTGGCTGGAAAATGTTGGTTGGTACAAAACTTGCAGGATTTGATCATGACACTCTGCTTTTGAAAAAATGTTGCATGAACCTCGGTCCTTGATTAATTTTGGCCTAAGAAATTGAGCTTTTCCTTGCTACCTGCAGAACTTGAGACCTGAGATCCCTAGGTGCTGCCCGAGCTCTCTAGCGAATGTTATGAAGAGGTGTTGGGATGCAAATCCGAACAAGAGACCAGAAATGGATGAAGTTGTAGCGATGCTTGAAGCGATTGATACATCCAAAGGCGGAGGAATGATCCCACTTGATCAGAACAAGGGGTGTTTATGGTTCTTGGGCAAACGCCGAGGCCCTTAACTGTTACTCGAAATTCGTAACAAGTCTAGCAAGCATGGTAACCGACCCCTTTCAAAGAAATTTAGCTGAGACAGCGACGGCGAGGTGGGGTTGGCAACAAATTAATGCAAAGATAACCCCCCCCCCGCCCCCCCCCCCACCCCCTATTATTTCTCAGTTTCGTAAGGATTTAGGTTACTGATGCTGTCTAATGTAATGGAGATGCACTTTTATTAACTATAGTTAATTATATATTTGCTTTGAGGATGAGTGAATTTAGGTTGCTAATAGCAAATTTGCGTCTACCCTCTTCTTCTTCTTCTTCTTCTTCTTACTTCATTGACATAATCATATGCAATATTAATAAATGAAGTCTTCTATTTTATTATTTTTCTCGTTTTTATCGCAATAGTTTCTAGAATCTTGATGTCCATTCTGATACTTTGTGAAATAACTGGCAGCATTTGTATAATTTTATATCAATCAAATATAACAAGGCAGTTTATTTTTAAATATAAGAACAACTCAGATTACCCTTGCACTTAGGCCTTTTCATGAAATTATCATTTATCTGCAAGCGGTTTTTTCGAGTTTATAAAAACTAGTAGATTTTGTAAAGAAAAGCTTTCGTGGACAATTATAGATACAGCCCAGTACACAAGTTAAGCAAATCCATGCATAGCATTGTCCAAAAGTAACAACAGGTATCAAAAAGCCTCCAATAATCCAAACCATTTACATCAAACATTTTGTAACCCATTCTACAGCAACTGTACATTTCTTTCATCAGAATTCTCTACTCATCGTAGAAGGGTATCCTCATTTGCAAAGGCTTTTGCTATTATATTGAATTTCAAGCAAGTTTAACTAGGATTGATACTTGAATTGCATGACTCTGGTTGATACTTGAATCGCTTTCCATTGCTTTGTCCCTTCCCGTTTCCAGACATCGCACACGATCCTTGACTTTCATGCTAAAACCTGTTCTTGAATTCGTCGATAAGTTCTTCTCGGAATTTACCTCTCAACCCAGAAGCCTCTTCAGGACGAAACCGCTTCTTTCCAAACCGTAAGGACATTAAACCAGATAAGCAACATACACACATAATATAAACTCAATGCTATTGCCCCCCCACCCCCCCCCCCCCCCACCCACCCCCAAAGAAAACCTATGGCCTTTCAGCACCCAAAAGATAATTACCACGCTTCTTTATAATTTCAAATGAATAACATAAACTTCATGCTCCTGAAATAAATACAATGACCTTTCAGCGTCCGTTTCGTGTCACAAGTTGTATTCGGTGAAATAACAAAGAGGGAATAAAGATTGTGGTAACTATTTGAAATAACTAAATTCATCATAAGCAATAGCTCAGTTGGTACGGGCACTTCCCCTCTTGGGGAGAGTGCGGCGTTCGAACCCCGGAACCCCATTAGGGGAAGTGGTCACAAATTAACCCTTTCGGGGCAAATTTGTGGGTCTTTTGGGTGCAAAAAAAAATTCATCGTAACGATTGGCAATTCATACAGTAAATGGTATTTATCTTTAAAATGTTGATCGGTCATGGTATTTTGGTGAACTTTAGCCTAAATTTAAATAAAATTTTTAATGTATTTATTTTTCTAACCATGGAGAGGTCTTGCTTTCTTATCCTCCTTCCTCACTCCCTCGTTTCTTTTCCCGCCAATTCCCTCGTGCAACCCACGTCGCCCCGCTTCTCGCACCCACGACGAGCGCTTCCCACGCCCACTCCTCACGCCCACTCGACCCGCTCAGCCCCAGCAGCTCCGGGGCCCCAACGGATCCCCCCCACGACTCCCCGCTCCTCGCGCTCGCGTACGACCCGGCCACCTCCAACAGCCACGACTCCCCTTTTCCCTCTAACACCTCTTTCTCCATCTCAATCTCCTTCGTCTTCCTTTTTCACTCTTTCTCTCTCGCTCTCTCTCACTTCCTCTATCATCTTCCCCACTGTACCGAGCCCTTCCCCTCCGCAAACCCACCTTGCCGGCCATCGCTCGCTGCACCCAACACCATCGGAGCACCCATCGCAGCAGCTCGCCTCCCCTTCACCCAGCCGGCTACCAAGCCTCCCTGCAACCGCCGAGCTTCCCCACTGCATCACCACCGTCGAAGCCATCATCGCCGGCAACCCCTGCACACCACCATCGCCGTCGAGCCACCGCCATCATCACCAATCACTCCACCATCGTCCCACTCCTCTCACGTCAAGTCCCTCTGTCCAAGCCAATAGCTGAGCTCCTCAAACCTGAATACCAAGTCCAAGCCGAGCCTTGTGGCCGCGGGTGTTCCGTTACCATCCAAGCCGCCACCGCCGTTCAAGTTGCCGACGTCGTTGTCATCGCAGTCACTGTTGTCGTAGCCATCGCCGTCATACGCACTGCCCGAGCTCACTGCCGTAGCTGTCGTGTTCGTGTCGTGATCGTGCCCGTGTCGCGCCGTTCGCCGTCGTCCGCTGCCATCCATTATCGTCCTCGCGATCGTCTCAGGCAAGTGAACCTCCTCCACTTGCTAAATTCATTCTATGTACTTATGTAGTTAGTGAATAGAGGTTAACGGTTTAAATGAATATAATATATGATGCATGTATGAACAAATAGATAGCATCCCTCTAAACGTACCAAGTGCTCGATACGTTCACTCTATAAAAAAAATTCCCAAGTTTTATTATTAGAATTTTCGGTTGATAGTAACGAGTGACATATAAGATATCGGCATCAAATCGTTAAGGCATCAAATGTAAAATGAAATCCCTATTGGCTACGTCAAATCTGAAAATCAACGTACATACCATGTTGTAAAATTTGTAATTATTTGAATATAATTCCAATCATGATACTCCAGGACTCGTATCGAATCTAACGAGATGGAATATAACCCTATGTAATTAGTTTTGGAATAATGCAATCCCATGATCCTGAAAAATGATGAGGAACGAAATTCTAGACTGCAGTCCGGGGAAGCAATTTATGGGGGAAACTGAATTCTAAGCACCTGTACACACCTGCTTAAAACTGAAATTGCGCGGAGCCCCATATGGTAGCGTAGATAACTTAATTAGCTAACACCTGAAATCGGTCCCGTGCATTTTTACGGTCGTTTGATATTTAAATTGTATTTTAGAATACCATTGGGTTCTGCAGTTTCTGCAGAAACGTTCATTACATTGTCACATTAATCTGAGCATAACTTCTGATGTAAAGGTGCGATTGATAATCCGTTTGGTGCGTTGGAAACTTAACTGGCAGACTTAAATTTTATTCAACTAGGGCAATAACTGAATCTGAACATAATTACTGATAAAATGCGCGCGAAGTTGGGATTCCAGTTCTGAAACTGGAATTCCAGAAATCGATCGCTGCCTTCAAATGATGATAACTCCCTAATCTGAACTCTGTTTGACCTAAAATAAATTTTTATGTTTAGATAATCCAGTGTGCTTCATATTTTTCGTGCTTGAATACATGTTCAGTGCATTTCTGCATATTTTTCCTGCTTGAGTTATACCTACCGCATGGTGATCATTTGTATTGTCGATATATTAATGATTAGTGATTGGGCTGTGGCAAATACGACAGTGATATTGATAGGTGGAAAAAGTGATTGAAAACGACAGTGATACGCATTGTCCACAACCTATCTAATTCATGAATACATATACCATAACATGGGGAATGGGGAAATCAAAGTGGAATTGAACTCGTATTTAGCGAGGTACAGTGGTTTAGAGAATGATCATTCGCTATCAGTGATATTTATATATATACATACTTTAGGTCATGGACTTAGTGGCACGGCTGACAGGGTTATGTTCCGGGCACAGTGGACCGTAGTCTCGGGCATGCACGAGACCCTTGTTAAACACGAGTATCCTCTCCACCAATTGATTTCATGGACTTAATGACCGTTAAGTAGTGACATATACATTGTTTAGTTTACCGACATATTACTCATAGTGCACTATTCATATTCAGTTGATATTATTATATACATGTTCTGCAATTCATTGTACTCCATGTTTAATAATACTGCACGCCTATTATACATAATTATTTCTATATGTGTCGCTCTGACGACCCGAATGTGCATGCTCAGAGGACGAAGTGGATCCAGCCCAGGAGCAAGACTTATCCTTCGAGTTTGCGGAGATCTAGATTGCACCACCAGCGCTACCTTCTTTGATTTTAGCATTTGTTATCGGTTAGTTGTTTATTCTGTGAAATAAATGTACCCCGAACTCTTTTAAATTGCAATGTAATAAAGTCGTGAACTATGATTTTTCCTTTACTCAAGCACTGTTTATTAACTACCTGCTAGAAGCCGATGTGTGACTACGGCGGGATTATTTCCTGATCGTAGGAGCATGGCTGGCCTACTCATCTCTCGTATCCCGTATTTTGGGAAGCGGGGGCGTGACATGGTTTTGTTGGTATCAGAGCCAGGTTTTGGATGAAATTACAGTTCCGTAAAGGGACCTCTAGATTGAGTTTCACCCTTAGCGTATGCCTTATTGCATTCTTCCTTACTTCCTAATCATCGTTGAATCATTGTGAAGCCTTGCTTGAATCTGATTTCTTTTGATCTTTCAGGAATATGGACTCCTCAGGCAACTCCTCAGGTGCTGGTCACCACGATCGTACCGAGAAGATTCTTAGCACACTGACGATCCTGGCCCAAGCTCAAGAGAGAAAGACCGATCTTCTGGCCGAGGGATTGAAGGCGGTACAGGAGACTGCAATTACCGCCCTGAAGAGATCTACGGCTGTTTCCGCCTCCCCTGAGGGTGCACTCGTACCGACTACACAGGCTAGGGTTGGTACCATTTTAGACTTCAGGAGGCTCCATCCAGCAGTGTTCACGGGATCAGCAAGTCCACTTGAGGCCGAACAATGGCTCATCAACGTAGAGAACCTCCTGACTGTCGCTCGAATTCCTAACGACGACAGAGTGAACCTAGTGAAGATTCAACTAGAAGACGAGGCCCGCACGTGGTGGTCCGTAGAGGAAAGCCGGCTAGAGAAGCCTATTGGATGGGACACGTTCTCCACGTGCTTCCTGGATCATTACTTTCCGGCTACTGCCAAGGCCGAGATGGAGGAAAAGTTTATTACGTTGAAGCAAAATGGACGCTCAGTGGATGTCTACGCCACAGAGTTCAATCGGCTGAGTCGCTTCGTACCGTACATGGTAGCCACCGAATCCGCCAGGGCAAGACGTTTCCAGCAAGGGCTCGATATTGAACTGCAACAATTCATCGCGTCTCTCGACCTACCAACCTTCGCACAAGTTTTGAATGCTGCCCGAGTACAGGAAAGGTTGGCAGAGAAGGCCAAGGGCCAACGATCGATGGATAGAAGACCCCATGTGGTTCCGGCACGATCTACCATTCCTTCCCGTGGAGCGATCCCAGTTCACAGGCCGGGTGTCACACAGATGAAGCGTACCTTCTCACCTCAGCAGCCGCAGCGGAGGGCCCTATTTTGCGATTATTGTCAGAGGCCAGGACACATGCAGAGGGATTGCCGCAGAGCTAAGGGGCAGTGTCTGATCTGCGGATCCAACGAGCACAGGATCAACGGGTGTCCACAAAGATCTGAGCTACAGGGAGGGTTCGAGCAACAACAACCGTCATATGGCACATCAGCTCAGAGGGGTCCACCTCGGGTGCCCCAGCAGCGGTCCTTCGATCAGAGGCAGACTATTTCAGGTCGGAATCATGGACGGGCTTTCACCCTATCCGCCGAGCAGGCAGAGGCTTCTGGAGATGTAGTTACAGGTACCATCCTCGTTTATTCTGTACCGGCTAGAGTTCTTTTCGATTCGGGTGCTTCGCATTGTTTTATTTCCACGCGGTTTGTCCACACACACTCTATACCTCACGAGCCGTTGACCAAGGGTTGGGAGATACATACGGGTAACGGTATTATTGTGTCTAACTAAGAGTGTAGCTTATGTCCGGTGGTAGTATGCGGCAGGAAATTCTATGTGAAATTTCCTTTTAATCGGGACGGGCAGTTATGATGCGATTCTCGGGATGGATTGGATGAGTACATTCTATGCAATTATTGATTGCCGAGCAAGGAAGGTGACTTTCTACATTCCCAATCACCCTGAGTTTGTTTTCGAAGGCAGGAGCGAGCCTTTGGAGCCAGCCAAGTTTAGAGCCAAGCCAAAAGTGTTGACGGCTATGGAGATTGATGAGATTCCAGAGATTGTTCGGGATTTTCTGGATGTGTTCCCTGAAGACTTACTAGGTCTACCACCTTCCCGCGTCTTAGAATTTTCGATTGAGTTGATTCCGGGTACAACACCAGTTTCCAAGGCCTCGTACAGAATGACACCGGTTGAGTTGGCCGAATTGAAGAAGCAAATTGGAGAACTCCTGGAGAAGGGATTTATTCGCCCAAGCGCTTCGCCGTGGGATGCACCAGTCTTGTTGGTGATGAAAAAGGACGGATCGCTACGGATGTGCATAGACTACCGGGAGCTGAACAAAGTCACGATAAAGAACAAATACCTAATTCGGCACATCGACAATCTATTTGATCAGTTGGGTGGGTCCAAGGTATTTTCGAAGCTGGATCTTCGTTCGGGCTATCACCAGATCAGAGTAACGGCCGAAGATGTATGCAAGACGGCTTTCAGGACGCGATATGGGCATTATGAATTTCTTGTGATGTCGTTCGGTGTTACCAATTCTCCAGCTATATTTATGGACCTGATGAATAGAGTATTTGCGAAATAGTTGGATACGTTTGTCGTTGTATTCATCGACGACATTCTAGTCTACTCTAAGACCCAGGAGGAGCATGCCGAACACCTGCGGGCAGTATTACAAATTCTTCGGGAAGAGAAGCTATATGCAAAATTGAGCAAGTATGAGTTCTGGCTCGATAAAGTGCAGTTCTTGTGACACATTGTTACGGGCGAAGGCATCTCAGTGGACCCAGCGAAGATAGAATCTGTTGTCCGACTCCGAAGTCAGTGGCCGAGATTAGAAGTTTCCTGGGATTGGCAGGATATTATCGGCGGTCCGTTCAGGACTTTGCACGAGTCGCTGAACCTTTGACGAAGCCGACGCGGAAGGAAGTACCGTACATATGGACGGAGGAGTGTACTCGGGCTTTTGAGGTACTAAAGCAGAAATTGGCCACGACGCCTATTCTTACGGTGCCAGATAATTCAGGTGGGTTGGTGATACATAGCGATGCTTCGGGGAAAGGCTTAGGCTGCGTCCTGATGCAGCACGGTCGGGTAGTTGCTTATGTCTCACGACAGCTGAAGAATCACGAGAGGAACTATCCAACGAATGACTCGGAGTTAGCCGCGGTGGTTTTTGCACTGAAGATCTGGAGACATTACCTGTTGGGCGAAAAGGTAGAAGTGTACACGGATCACAAGAGTCTGAAGTACGTGTTCACTCAGAGAGAAATGAATATGAGGCAACGCCGGTGGCTAGAATTAATGGCGGACTATGATTTGGACTTACAGTACCATCCGGGGAAGGTAAATGTCATACGAGACGCTTTCAGTTGCAAGTCAGCGGTTATGATGTTGACCAGTCAGAAGTGCATCATTGAGGATTTTCAGAAGCTCGAACTAGAAGTTGTTATACCGAGTGCAATCAGGCAATTCTGGCAGTTACAGGTGCAACCTTCTCTGATCGATCGCATTAAGACGGCGCATGCTGATGATCCTCGATTACAAAAGTTCAGAGAGCAGGTGGAAGCCGGGCTGAGGACGGACTTACTCATACATCAGGATGGTTCTCTAAAATTCAGTAGCAGACTCTGCGTTCCCAAGGGAATGTTCGAGAAGAGGTTTTAGCTGAGGCTCATAGTTCGGCTTATTCTGTACATCCGGGAGGCACGAAAATATATCGGGATCTAAGGCAACATTTTTTGTGGAATGGGATGAAGCGAGAGATTGCACGGTTTGTATCCAGGTGTTTGGTATGCCAGCAAGTAAAAGCAGGGCACCAGAGGACGGCTGGACTGTTGCAACCGCTTCCGATACCCGAGTGGAAGTGGGAGGACATCACTATGGATTTCGTGACTGCCTTACCATGGAGCCCAAGGGGAAATAACGCGATTTGGGTTATCGTCGACCGTTTTACGAAAGCTGCGCACTTTATACCCTTCCGTATATGACAATCGATAGAGTCGCTTGCGGAGAAATACATGCAGGAGGTGGTGCGACTTCACGGAGTTCCAGTCAGTATAGTGTCGGATCGAGACACCGGATTTGTTTCACACTTTTGGAAGAGCTTACAGGAGAGTCTGGGTACGCATCTCAAGTTCAGCACGGCTTATCATCCCCAGATGGACGGACAGTCTGAGCGTACTATTCAGACGCTCGAGGACATGTTGAGGGCTTGCATGCTAGACTTTCAGGGTTCTTAGAAGGATCACCTTCATCTGGTGGAGTTTTCTTATAACAACTGTTTCCAAACTAGCATCCAGATGGCTCCATTCAAAGCACTTTACGGATCTCCTGTTTGTTTGGATGACGTGGTAGAACAGAGATTACTGGGCCCCGAGCTTATTGTTCAGACGGTAGACAAGGTCCAGATGATCAGACAGCGCATTAAGACGGTTCAGGATTGACAGAACAGTTGGGCGGATGCCAACAGGAGAGCGCTAGAATTCGAGGTTGGAGATCATGTATTTCTGAAGATTTCTCCTACCCACGGTGTTATCAGATTTGGAGGTCGCGGGAAACTCAGTCCCCGATTCATCGGACCTTTTGAGGTGCTAGAGCGAGCGGGAGAGGTAGCCTATCGACTTGCCTTACCTCCATCGTTAGCTGGTGTGCACAACACTTTTCATGTTTCTCAGTTGAGGCGTTATGTTCGGGACGACAACCATATTCTTGATCATTCGGAGATAACTTTGGGCACTGATCTATCCTACGAGGAGCAGTCTACCACCATTCTCGATCGTCAGGATAAAGTACTGAAGAACAGGGTCATTCCACTGGTTCGTGTTTCTTAGGGTGGTCGTTCTCCCGGGGAGTCTACCTGGGAACGCGAGGAGGACATCCGTGCACGTTTTCCACATTTATTTGTATAGTGTGGTCCCGTTGTTTTTGTTTTAATTTCGAGGACGAAATTTTTGTAAGGAGGGTATGATGTAAATCCCCAGTTCCGAATAAAAATTTTCCGTATTTTTCCAGAATTTAATCCAAATTTATTTCATTTTTATATATTTTATTATTATTTAAATTAATTTCCTAAACTCTAACCTAAACAAAATTCCCAAACCTAAATCCTATTTTCTACCCACGCCCGACCCAACCAGGACCCGACCCGCTTTCATCCTTCTTCCTCACTCCCTCGTTTCTTTTCCCGCCACTTCCCTCGTGCAACCCACGTCGCCCCGCTTCTCGCGCCCACGACGAGCACTTCCCACGCCCGCTCGTCTCCGCGTTCCTCGTGCCAGCCTCCACTCGACCCGCTCACCCCCAGCAGCTCCGGGGCCCCAACGGATCCCCCCCACGACTCCCCGCTCCTCGCGCTCGCGTACGACCCGACCACTTCCAACAGCTACGACTCCCCTTTTCCCTCTAACACCTCTTTCTCCATCTCAATCTCCTTCGTCTTTCTTTTTCACTCTTTCTCTCTCGCTCTCTCTCACTTCCTCTATCATCTTCCCCACTGTACCGAGCCCTTCCCCTCCGCAAACCCATCTCGCCGGCCATCGCTCGCTGCACCCAACACCATCGGAGCACCCATCGCAGCAGCTCACCTCCCCTTCACCCAGCCGGCTACCAAGCCTCCCTGCAACCGCCGAGCTTCCCCACTGCATCACCACCGTCGAAGCCATCATCGCCGGCAACCCCTGCACACCACCATCGCCGTCGAGCCACCGCCATCATCACCAATCACTCCACCATCGTCCCAACTCCTCTCACGTCAAGTCCCTCTGTCCAAGCTAATAGCTGAGCTCCTCAAACCTGAATACCAAGTCCAAGCCGAGCCTTATAGCCGTGGGTGTTCTGTTACCATCCAAGGGGCCACCGCCGTTAAAGTTGTCGACGTCGTTGTCATCGCAGTCACTGTTGTCGTAGCCATCGCCGCCATACGCATTGCCCGAGCTCACTGCCGTAGCTGTCGTGTTCGTGCCGTGATCGTGCCCGTGTCGCGCCGTCTGCCGTCGTCCGCCGCCATCCATTATCGTCGTCGCGATCGTCTCAGGCAAGTGAGCCTCCTTCACTTGCTAAATTCATGCTACGTACTTATGTAGTTAGTGATTGTAGGTTAATGGTTTAAATGAATATAATATATGATGCCTGTTTGAACAAATAGATAGCATCCTCGTACATGTACCAAGTGCTCGATGCGTTCACTCTACAAAAAAATTCCCAATTTTTATTATTAGAAGTTTCGGTTGATAGTAACGAGTGACATATAAGATATCGGCATCAAATCGTTAAGGCATCTAATGTAAAATGAAATCCCTATTGGTTACGTCAAATCTGAAAATCAACGTACATACTACGTTGTAAAATTTGTAGTTATTTGAATATAATTCCAATCATGATGCTCCAGGGCTCGTTTCAAACCTAACGAGATGGACTATAACCCTATGTAATTAGTTTTGGAATAATGCAATCCCATGGCCCTGAAAAATGATGAGGAACGAAATTCTTTGCTGCAGTCCGGGGAAGCAATCTATGTGGGAAACTGAATTCTAAGCACCTGTACACACCTGTTTAAAACTGAAAATGCGCGGAGCCCCATATGGTAGCATAGATAACTTAATTAGTTAACACCTGAAATCGATCCCGTGCATTTTTACGGTCGTTTGATATTTAAATTGTATTTTAGAATATCATTGGGTTCTGCAGTTTCTGCAGAAATGTTCATTACATTGTCACATTTATCTGAGCATAACTTCTGATGTAAAGGTGCGATTGATAATCCGTTTGGTGCGTTGGAAACTTAACTGGCAGACTTAAATTTTATTCAACTAGGGCAATAAATGAATCTGAATATAATTACTGATAAATTGCGCGCGAAGTTGGGATTCCAGTTCAGAAACTGGAATTCGAGAAATCGATCGCTGCCTTCAAATGATGATAACTCCCTAATCTGAACTCTGTTTGACCTAAAATAAATTTTTGTGTTTAGATAATCCAGTGTGCTTCATACGCCCTTCATATTGTTTTGGTCAATTCTAAGCGTATGATTTACCGTGAATTTTGCAAGTTATATAGCATTAGTCGTTATAGTATAATGAATACATGTTCAGTGCATTTCTGCATATTTTTCCTGCTTGAGTTATACCTGCCGCATGGTGATCATTTGCATTGTCGATATATTAATGATTAGTGATTGGGTTGTGGCAAATACGACAGTGATATTGATAGGTGGAAAAAGTGATTGAAAACGATAGTGATATGTATTGTCCACAACCTATCTAATTCATGAATACATACCATAAGCTGGGGAATGGGTAAATCAAGGTGGAATTGAACTTGTATTTAGTGAGGTATAGTGGTTTAGAGGATGATCATTCGCTATCAGTGATATTTATATATATACATACTTTAGGTCATGGGCCTAGCAGTACGGTTGACAGGGTTATGTCTCGGGCACAGTGGAACGTAGTCTCGGGCATGCACGAGACCCTTGTTAAACACGAGTATCCTCTCCACCAATTGATTTCATGGACTTAATAACCGTTAAGTAGTGACATATACATTGTTTAGTTTACCGACATATTACTCATAGTGCACTCTTCATATTCAGTTGATGTTATTATATGCATATTCTGCAATTCATTGTACTCTCCATGTTTAATAATACTGCACGTCTATTATACATAATTTTTGCTATATGTGTCGCTCTGACGACCCGAGTGTGCATGCTCAGAGGACGAAGTGGATCCAGCCCAGGAGCACGACTTATCCTTCGAGATTGCAGAGATCTAGACTGCACCACCATCGCTACCTTCTTTGATTTCAGCATTTGTTATTGGTTAGTTGTTTATTCTGTTAAATAAATGTACCTCGAACTCTTTTAAATTGCAATGTAATAAAGTCGTGAACTATAATTTTTCCTTTACTCAAGCACTGTTTATTAACTACCATGTAATGCTAGAAGCCGAAGTGTGACTACGGCGGGATTATTCCCTGATCGTAGGAGCATAGCTGGCCTAGTCATCCCTCGTATCCCGTATTTTGGGAAGCGGGGCGTGACAATAGGACTGGCTACAATAAAGAGAACGGTCAGTGTGAGGGAAGAAACAGAAAAATGCATAATGTGGAGAGATAATAAGGCATAAAAAGCACTTAATTGTTAATAATCTGCAAATACCGGTAATTTTACAACATTGAAATGAAAAAAGAAAAAAAAAGTGTAGAAATATTACAGAAGTGAATTGATTTCTACAGCAGCATAAAACCAATTTCAACTGAATAGCAGTCACTACTGCAATATTGCTAGTCTAGTAGCTTAAGTGAGAAAAGCGCATAATGATTTGGAGCTGTGCGCGCGCGCATATTTCCTTTGTGCTGTTAATTTAATTGTTATCCTTTTGTATATTTTTATTGCATTCTTTCTTTCATGTAGGTGATGCAACAATTTAGCATAAGCAACACAACAACAAATGTAGTTAGAGTTATCTACGAGATGCTAATAACATTGTAAAAGCAAGTTAAGAGAGTTGTGTATACCGCACCGCAATTTTTCCCTTCTCGATCTTACGAGGAAGACGTCTCCATATCTTCTCTGAAATAGGAAGATTGACAGCAGGCTCGTATTGACTTATGCAGAGCCATTCATCTGTCAGATAGCTATAAGAAACCTTTAATCGGAACTCGGTTGCAAAAAGTTTTTAAGAACAAGAAAAGCATAAATATGTTGGACATTGTCGGACTAGGCGGTGGACCCTGACATCAACCAAAACTATATATGCTGGGTCACAAAATTCCATATCACATAGCAGCAACATTGTAGGAGTGCAAACCCAAGATGCATCATCTGTCTTTCCGCCTGACTCAAGAATAAATGACTTCCACTGCCTAATCCTAGCACCGGTGCCCTAGATTTCTTTTCTGAAAGTGCATTCATGTGAAATATGTGAAATCAGAAGAAGCCATTCACGTTTTAGCAATCTATCACCTTTTCTGCTCGGTAGAATCACTTCTTTCAAATTTAATGATCCCCCTAACGAATACTTTATCGCAACATAGAACATTGGGTTTTTAACGTTATACCTCCCTAAATTCTTTGCCAGTTTGATATACCCCATTATCTTCAAAGTTCTAAGCATTTTTTATTTAGAAAAAGGAAAAAAAGTGTTTTTTTAAGGCATAAACTATGGTGAAGGAAACAAAGACATGGGAAACAAAGGGTAACCATTTTTTAATAAAAAAAAATAGCTAGACAAATCAAATGCTACCATCTAAGGACCATTGTAGTCGGAGGCCTACAAGGGCACTCCAAGCCCGTTCGCCTTTTTAAATAGGGGTACGATGAAGAAGATTGTTATGTGGGTGAAATAGTAATAAAAGATATGAAATATACATATATTTATTTATAAATATAAAAACGTTAGAATTAACAGCAACATGGCGGATTTTTGGGGTATTTGGAATAATTTAAAAGATTTTTGAAATGTAGAGTGCCAAAGAATAATGAATGATGTATCGAATCTAGGGGAAATGAGAGGAGACATCTAGAAAATTCTAGAAATATTGTGTTAAACATGAAACTAGTAAAGACGGCTTGATAGTTGCATATAACAAAATGGAAAGAATGTAGCCTCATAGGAGTTAAAACGGGTTTGGACCAGAAATTCAAAAGTAAAGTAAACTTCAAATTATTTGAAAGAAATAAGAATGGTATCTGTTGAAGGTGGCAAAATACTACCAAAAAGCACTTGAAAGAGATCAAAAGAAATGAAAAGGAAAGCAAACGGAAGGGGGTCGGTTGTCCCTATCGAGTGCCCCTTCCCCCTTCGGCTGCCCCTATCGGATGGGATGGTACCCGATCGTCCAATGAGGCATGATCGGATATCCTGTTTAAAGGCGTCTGAACCCATGAGTGGGGAGTTATTCCACTCTCCACTCACCCTAAAAACTAGGGAGTGATTAATCAACCACTCCCATGCCTAGAAAGGGTATATATATCCCCTCCTTAGACCAAAAGGAAGGAGTTTTTTTAGAAATCGGAAGAGAGAATTTAGGGAATTAGAGAAAGAAGAAAAGAAAGAAGAAGAACAAGCATAAGAAGAAGAAAAGAGAAGGTAGGAATAGGAGATTCGATCTCCTACTTCTTAAATCCTTTCCTCTCATTCTTCTTCTTTTCATTCACATCGTTTGGCCGAAGGAGCAAGATAGACATTTCTTTTCTCATTCGCCTATCGAATTTCAAATGAATTATGTGGCTAACCCCATGATTCTTCTATATATTTGACACATTGACAGGACACAAACTCTTAAGAACATGGTTAATCCCATGCTTCTTTAACTCTAGGAACATGGACATCAAGTTCATGATTCCATCAAACTTAGGAAATGAAGGAAACTTTTCATAAATTTAAATATGGGCTAACATCCAATATTTCATCAAAATGAGAAGAGATTTAAAACTCTATTTTTCATGAACAAATAAATCTAGAAAATAGTAGAAATGCTTTCTACTTTTGAAACCTGTTTTATAAAGCATATATCATACAAGAGACAAATGAAACATGGCAAACTCAAGAACAAACTTAAAACAAAGGAAATGTTACACTTTGGGACGATTAAGACCCTATTTTGACCATCGGGTCTCCTCTTTATCGGGTCCTCACCCGAAGGTCGGGTCCCCAGGCGACCATCGGATGGGGACCCGATGGTCGCCTCCATCCTTCCCCTATTTATTGGATCTCTGCTAGATGTTTGCAATACTTTGATCGCTTTGTAAAATTATGTTTGTGAACATTTGTAATCTCTCTTTGTGTAATTCTTGAGATGAAATGTATTTGTATTCAAAATGTAAACATGAAATATTAATGAAATGCTTTGATGACTTCTCTCATATTATTTTTGTTGCAAGTACATACAAATATATGATGTGATCTTTATTCAAATTGATATGATTTAGAATAGCTTAATACGGTATCCCGTGTAGATATTTTTTAAAACAATAGGGTATAATTAACAGTGAGTGCTTGCGCTCACCGGAAATCTTGAACCCCAGGACCTTCTGCTCAAACTTTAAAATCTTTAAATTTATTTTATTTAAACTCTATCTTTTTCTTAACGATGCAACCGTTATAGGTCATAAAGATGGTAAACAGTGTCCCTTATGGATATTGTGCTTCACTTGTAGATAACGTACCCTTTGGAAATAAATTTTGCTTTTCGATCTCTACAAAAATTTACTTCATTAAATCTGGCATGTCTTTACAATTGACTGAGTAGTCTGCATCAATTGATCGATGCTCATGCTATTCTAGCCAAAGCATTCAAAACCACCATAATCGAATAAACTAATCATGTAAACTAATAAATGTCTAAAAATCATAAGCATCAAATGGAAATAAGTATTACTAGTTATAAAAGTACATCAAAATGGAATTAAGATGGTTGATCTACATCACTCAAAAAATAGAATTAAAGTACTATGAGCTTTTTTGTGATATATCAACAATTAGAGATAATTATCATAAACCATTTTATTGGATTTAAGTACTACATCGCCAACGGTTTTGACCACAATAACTCTTTCATTAAACCCTTCTTTCATCAAAAGAAGGAACTTACGGATAAGATCGGTGAATTGGGTGTCAGGACGGAGTTGAGAGAGGGAAAAGTGGGCAGAGGAGCAATAAAGATGAGGATGGTGTAGGGGTTGTCGGTTGAGGACGAGAGAGAAGGAAAAAGAAAATGGAGAAAAATAGGACAAAGTGAATTAGGAGGATTTAGGGATGTGGACATTTGGGGGTTGGGTTTTTTAATTTATGCTTGGGTTTAGATATTTGGTGTATAGGGATTGGCAATATTAGAGAATAGGTATGGATTTGGAGAATTGGGGATTCATATATAGAGCTTAAGGATCAAGAGATTTGGGGTTCAGACTTGGGGTTTTAGGGATGAGGGTTTTCAATGAATGAGATGTGGTGGTGAGGTGAGGACTGCATAAATGGAGGAAGGAAAAGAGGGTTACAACAACAACAACTGAGCCTTTTATCCCAAGCATATGGGATAGACTACATGAACCAACATAAGAATCACACCGGGTCCAGCACATGAACCCTCCGCCTCTACTCACTCCTATCGAACAATATACTTTCATTGAGGACTTTAGCAACTATATCTTTTCGTATCACCTCCATCCATATTTTCTTCGGTCTCCCTTTCGCCCTTTTAACATTGCCTATATCGATAGTATCCATTCGTCGAACCGGTGCTTTTATAGGTCTGCGTCGCACATGACCAAACCATCTTAGCCGTTTTTCCGTATCTTCTCCTCCACAGGTGCTACATCAACTTTTGCACGAATATTCTCATTTCGCACATTATCTTTTCTAGTGTTACCATACATCCAACGAAGCATTCGCATCTCCGTTACGCGTATCTTCTGTGTATGATACTTCTTAGGAGCCCAGCATTCTGTACCATATAATATGGTAGGTCGAGTAGTGCTCCGATAAAACCTCCCTTTCAACCTTAACGGAAAGTTACGATCGCACAAAATCTCTGTTGCACTCCTCCATTTCAACCAACCAGCTTGGATTCTTTGATTAATATCGCTATTGATCTTCCCATCCTTTTGGATGATGGAACCTAGATATCTAAACTGATCGTTCGGTGATATCTCTTGTCCTTCCAGTGTTATACCAATATGGTCTCGACTTCTCTGTTTGCTAAATTTGTAATGCATATATGCTGTCTTGGACCTGCTCAATCTGAACCTCCGAGATTCTAACGTTTGCCTCCATAACTCTAATTTGGCATTAACCCCTGCTTTCGTCTCATTTACTAGAATAATATCATCAGCGAATAGCATACACTAAGGTATCTCATCTTGGATAGTTCTAGTAAGCTCATCCATCACGATGGTAAACAGAAATTGACTTAATACATATCCTTGATGTAAGCCAATTGTAATCGGAAAATTACTCGTTAGGCCACCACAAGTTCTGACATTTGCCACTACTCCATCATACATATCCTTGATTATATCAATGTACTTCACGGGGACCCTTTCTTCATCATTGTCCCCCATAATACCTCTCTAGGTATTTTGTCATACGCTTTCTCTAAATCAATAAATACCATATGAAAATTTCTTCTTCTCTCTTGAAAACGCTTGACAAGTTGACGAAGCAAATGAATAACCTTTGTTGTCGATCATTCATACATTAATCTAAACTGGTGCTCTGTTATCTTAACATCCTTTCTTAGCCTGTGTTCAATCACTCTCTCCCAAACCTTCATGGTGTGACACATAAGTTTTATTTCACGGTAGTTTGAGCAATTTTAAATGTCACCCTTGTTCTTATAGATACGTACAAGGGTACTTTTTCTCCACTCATTTAGCAGTTTTTTGGTTTTCCAAATCTTATTAAACAGATCTGTCAACCATTTAACGTATATTTCTCCTAAGTATCTCTAAATCTCGATAGGAATCACATCTGGACCAACCGCTTTTTTTGAGCTCATTCTTTTCAAAGTCTCTTTAACCTCTGGTATTCTTATTTTACGCATGAAATTACGATTTATATCTTGAGATTAAATGACAAGTTCATCCAAATTTTTAGTAAAGCTCTCATTGAATAATTTATCAAAATAATCTCTCTATCTTTCCTTGATATTCTTATCTTAAACTAAAACCTTCTGATCTTCATTTTTGACACACTTCACTGCACATAAGTCTCTGATTTTCTTTTTCCGTATCCGAGCAATCCAGTATATATCATTTCTAGCCTTCTTAGTGTCCAACTTCTCGTACACCTTCTTATAGATCTTAGTTTTAGTTTTCCGAACAGCTTTCTTAACTTCCTTTTTATCCATTTTATACTTCTCAAATCTTTTCGTATCTCTGTTTTTCTTCAAATTTTTATAAGAATCTCTCTTGATTTTAATACCAGCCTTTACTTTTTCGTTCCACCATGATGTGTCCTTAGATGGTAGAGCACCACTTCTCGACTCACCAAGTAGATCTCTAACTACTCTTTCGATACAACTAGCCATCTTGTTCCATGTTCTGTCTGAATTATCTTCAGACTGCCAAACCGTCTCTTGAACTACACGATCTATAAAATTCTTGTGGTTACCTTCTTTCAATCGCCACCACTTAATTCTAGGTTTTACCTTACGTCTAATCTTCTTAGATCCTCTTCTAAATCGAAAATCTAGAACTAAAAGTCTATGTTGAGTGGTTACACTCTCACCTGACACTATATTACAGTCGATACAATAACCTCAATCTATCTTTCTCATCAGAAAAAAGTTTATTTGACTTACACTTGATCCGCTTCTAAAGGTGACAAGGCAAAATCTAGAATCGAGCTACCTGCTTCATTCTTTTGTCCAAAACCAAAACCTCCATGAATAGTATCAAACACACTACGACTAGTACATACATGTCCATTGAGATCACCACCAATAAATAACTTATCTCTACTAGGTATCCTTTACACCATCTGTAGGGTTGCTAGGCACGCGCACAAGGGTCTACGAGGCATCAACCATGCCCGAATAAAAATTTAGCCGTGCCGAACAACCCAAATACGGAACTTTAAACTAGAGATTAGGCGAAAACAAGCATGTCAACAACTTTAACACTAAGTGAGAGGGATTACAACCTTTGTAGATCCGGTCCTTCACTTCATATGCTCCGTGTTGTGGTCCCTTCGCTGCGATCATCGGGATCCGGACTCTCGAGAGGTTCCACGAAGAGAAAGACGCAACCTTTGCTTCCGATCTTCGATACTAAGATAATCTACCTCGAAGTTTCTTTAACACAAGCTAACACTCATGAAATGATGTGAACACCCTCATCTAAATGGCAAGGGAAGATGAGGATGATGAAGTAGGATTTTTGCTCTCTTTATTTATATTTTTCTCACAATTATTCATCACCTTTGAAAAATCAAGCAAGCTTTTTCCATGAAAAGAATGAAGGAAGAAGATGAATAATGTTTGTGATGAATAATAAAAAGGTTATCATAATTATTTACGCAACCATGGTTGTAGTAACCAATGTAGAGAGTTTACTAGGGTTAGGGTTTGGGTTGGGTTAAGTGTGAGTCATGGATAAAGATCAACACAAATATCTTTATCATCACCGTTTTGCCTGAGTCAAGAAATCTCTGTGTAGGACTCTAAAGAATCGTCAATACGCCGGTAGTAGGTGATGATCATATCAAACACCCACAAGCTGCAAGCGGTCAGCTAAACGTAACAGCCATCCAGGTATTGAGCGCTCAGAAGATCAACAAGCAAGCCTGTACATTCTCCTGTGAATCCAAACAGTAACACTTTCGTACAGTCCGGTCTCGTCGTCTGATATATTGCATATCTCGCCTAGGGGTGGTAAACGTCAGACCCCAGTAGCTCGATAAGTCGTGTCGATATGAGGTTTATAACAGTTCGAGAAACTACTGATAACACTTACCAGTAAATCTCAGCAACCCTGGCCAGGGATTTCCGGTTATAGCCAATCGAACACAGCACAACATCAACTCCCTATACCGGGAGAGACGAATCCCCTCCTATCGCTCATTGCCTCCATGTGATTCGGGACTGTACCCAAAAGCCACCTTTTTGCACGCCCTCTTGGACGTGGTATGATGGAAATCAAAGCACAGTGGGAATCACACAAGACTCTATGACGATCTCGGGTCAACAGACTACTCTGTACCAGTGTCACCGGAGAACTGCCATCTGACGTATGGTATAATACCATCTGGGAGTTCTCGGCGAGTCCGTCCAGTGTACCCAGTCTCCACTAAGCACCTGTACACCATCCTTGATGTCAAACACCGATGGATATGGGATCATCCATCGCCCATCATATGGGTCAAGATGCGTATACGCTAGTCTACTCTGGTGTATCGATGCCCTGTCTCGATACACCCTCGACTAGAAACAGTTATAGGATGTACTCGTCGACTACCGTGGCCCCACTAGTATGATCTCATCATAGTCCCAGTAGTCGAGTACATATCCTAAGGGCTTTATCAACATGTAACATAGAGACAATCAGAGTACATGTTAAGATAAAGTACAACCAGATAGCATACTATCATGTCGAGCAAGAAAGTCCTCCCTATATATGTCCTAGCATCCACTACAATATACATCGTATGTACAGTAATGGCCTCTAGGGCATACATATAACTAACAATCTCCCACTTGCACTAGGGCCATCTGTTATGGTATCGCATTCCCAACAATTAGCTGCGGTTGAAGTATCTCATACTCAACCATCCCATAAAAGTCTCTACTGGGAAAAAAAAGGCCTTTGTGAGTGGATCCGCGCTGTTGTCCTCTGTGTCTACTCTCCTAACCTCGATCTCTCTGGAGATCAACCATCTCCATGATCAGGTGATACTGCCTAAGAATTATATCTGGATTTCTGATGGGACAGTAGTTCCTTGGCATAAGCCACAACTCCATTGTCACACAATGGTAGGAACGAAGTTCATCTTATGAACTTATATATATATCCAGACTGTCTCTTTGGTAGCATCCTTGGTAACGATGTATCTTGCCTTTAATCGTCTAGTATGTCACGGTATCTAGCTTGGAACTCTTCCAACATACCGTCCCTCCACTGAGGGTAAAGGCAATGCCCGCGACTGACATTCAGTCGTCCTTATCACCCTGGAACCTTTCCAGTGATTCTTCCTAGGATCGATTGATACCATCTCACTACAACTAGTGAGTATCCTAACATCCAATTAGATCTATCTCATAGATCCAAAACCCAGGATTTAGGAGGTATCACTTTTATCCTATATGGAGAATCCTTGTGATAAGCGGAGATTGACCGAGCGTAGCATAGGAAACTCCTTTCCTATCAAGAGTATGTCATCCACGTACTCTATGAGAATCACCACCATACTCTCTACTACCTTTTCGTATATACAAGGTTCATCTACCATTTTGATGAAGTCAAACTCTTTGACTACCACATCAAAACAGATGTTCCAACTCCGCGATACCTGCTTTATCATATAAAACATCTTGCACACGTTTCCGCTGCTCCCATTGTCTACGAAGCCCTCTGGCTGTGTACTTATAGACGCTCTCTTCTAAAACATCATTTAGAAAAGCAGTCATGACACCCAACCACCAGATATCGTAGTCATGGTATGTAGCCGTGGCAAGTAGGATCTGGATGGACTTAAGCATAGCTTTGAAAGTCTCAACTTTTCCATGTACACCAAGTAATCTTCTCAAGATATACTCGCTCCTGATGGGGATTTAACCCTTCAGATTAAGCAACCAAAGTCCATACTTTGTCGGTGTATAAGGATTCCATCTCAGATCGATAAGCATCCAGCCATTCTTACAGAGTCCCACTCCTGATGGCTAGCTCGAAACTAGTTGGGTCATCATCTCATGATGCAATCCTTTCTCCCACTGTCATAGAGAAACCGAAGTATCTCTCAGGTGGGTGAGGAACCCTACTAGATCGGCGGAGAGGCTGAGGTTCGTTGGAAACTATTGAATCCTTTGGTTCTATCAAATCATCTGCCGTAGTTTGTATAGCTGGAACATTTCCAGTTCTACATAACAGACCTTTCCTCGAGTTTGTCCGGATTTTGCTTTTAGACATAGGCCGGACAACCCCAAATCTTAACTAACTTAAGATATGGGCTCTTCCCTTTCCATATCACATATGAAGTGGTAGGCAACTGATTTGATTCGAACCCTATTCAATAGGTATGCAACTTCACAAGTGCATAACTCCCTAAAGGAAATATGAAACTCAGTAGTACTCATCATAGAGCACACCACATTACATAGGGTGCTATGTCTCCACCCCGATATACCATCGTGCTATGGTGTATACGGAGGAGTAATGCTGAGAGAGAATCTCATTCTCCTTTAGAATAGTCCAGGAATTCCGTGCTCAAGTATTCTCCTCCTTGATCTCATCAAAGGACATAATACTTATACCCGTATTTTGGTTCTTTACTTCTAAATTATATTCTGTGAATATCTCAAAAGGTTCGGACTTGTGTTTCAACAGGAACACATGTCTGAATCTTGAGAGATTATCAGAGAACGTAATGAAGTAAAAAGAACCGGTCTTGGCATGTGTAGACAGGGGACCTTCATACATCAGCATGTATCAATCCCAAGAGTTCAATAACTCTTTCTCTGTTTCCAATAAACAGAGCTGTGGTCATTGTATCTTTGTGACATGACTGGCAAGTTTCACAAGATGTAAATTCAAACAAATTTAAATATGCATCTATATGTAACTTCAGCCAGTCGGGTCGCATTGATATGACCTAGTCTACAATGCCTCAAGAAGGATTCGTTCATATCTGAACTCTTCCTCTCGTGTGTGTTCTATATACTAAGAACTGTAGTTTGATTTAGAACGTCAATGCTTTTAGATAACGTGCCTGAACCGATCAACTCTTGATATAGGAAATGTTCAAAACATTATCCAATCAATACAAAATTATATCCTTTCTTTACAAATAAAGAGACTGATATGATGTTGTATATCAGGTTCGGTATCTAATAACATTCGTTCAGAATCAATGTATTCTGGTAATACAGGGTGATAGTGACCAACAGACTTGGCTGCAACACTTGCACCGTTTTCTGTCTCATGAAACTTATCACCCGTTCTCAGTTCTTTACCTATTTGTAGCCCATGTAACAGATTACATATACGGGATCCTGATCCGGTATCACATACCCAGGACGTAAAAGATACTGAGAAACAGTTCTGTGTAATGAACACACCCGAAGATGATGCATCAACATGCACTTTCTTCGTTTGGACGGCACGGGAATTCTGGTAATCCCCAATTTCCTGCTCTGTCCTATAACAATTATAAGTTAGAGCGGGACCAACGTTCCCCAGCTCAGTATAACAAGCGGGTTCGGTCAATATATCCGTATTATTATCTTGATTAAGGCGTGATATGGTCGCTACCTGGAGAGAGAGAAGAAAACACTCAGCGTATGCTCTTGCAAGATTAGATTGGTTATCTAATATATCTAATCAGGATGTCTCCCACTGTTTTAGTCAAATCTTCCTTCAAACCCTAAAAGGAAAGACTAGCCGGAATTAATTACACACTACAAGTTCGCCAAACTTTCAGCCAGGCCAGTGTCGGTACTTTGAGGGAGGTCCCCCGTGCAATCGCACGAACCTAATTAATGTAAACCTCGTTTTCCCAGAGGCGTAACCCCGTTAACACCTTTCTAGACACCTACTTGATCGGCTAATTGTAATGTGTAAAACTCTTCCAGGAGTAACAATTACTCGCAGCGGGTATCGGGATCCAACTATCTCATAGAAGGTATGCAATCTCATTGCAAATTCCAACACTTGAAATTCCCGATAATATTTTACCCCTAGCGTCCCATGACCTTGACGCAGGCCAACAAACCACAGTGCGCTAGTCAAGTTCAACCCGCCATTTCCTGATTGAATTAAACTCACCCGCACGATCCTTGACGCAGGCCAACAAAGTCGCACGACTATCCTAACTCAATCTGCATCATATGCATAAGCAGATAAATACTAGTTAGCTACCGCACACTACGCCTTGACGCAGACCAACAAACGTAGCACGAATACTAACTACTACTTATCTGAAATGACGGAGGGCTACGACGGGTTTTTATGAAAACCCTTTGCGTAATGAACATGATATCGTTGTAGAATCGAGTGATTTTAAATGGAGTGTTTTTGAGGCTTTTCTAGTTTTGCTAAAGGGGTCACTCCCGGTGAAGGGATCGTCGGCCCTTTCCTCATCGAATAAGGTGCAGGATATATCATATATACCGCTGTGCAAAGCAGAAACTATAGAAGCAATCAAAAAACAAACCGAGTTTGTAGCATCTGCCAGTTATTGCTAAAGGAGTCACTCCCGGTGAAGGGATCTCGGTCCTTTCCTTATCGAATAAGGTGCTGGATGTTCTACAAGGAACACCGCTATGCAAAGCAAGAACTAGAGCTACCAGTTTTTAGAAAAAGTCCAGAGAGCGGGTTTTAACGGGGTTTCGGGTTTCGATCGGACTTTAAACTTCGTCTAGACTTCGCCTAAAGCTCTAGCTTGGCTCTGATACCACTGTAGGGTTGCTAGGCACGCGCACAAGGGTCTACGAGGCATCAACCATACCCGAATAAAAATTTAGCCGTGCCGAACAACCCGAATACGGAACTTTAAACTAGAGATTAGGCGAAAACAAGCATGTCAACAACTTTAACACTAAGTGAGAGGGATTACAACCTTTGTAGATCCGGTCCTTCACTTCATATGCTCCGTGTTGTGGTCCCTTCGCTGCGATCATCGGGATCCGGAATCTTGAGAGGTTCCACGAAGAGAAAGACGCAACCTTTGCTTCCGATTTTCGATACTAAGATGATCTACCTCGAAGTTTCTTTAACACAAGCTAACACTCATGAAATGATGTGAACACCCTCATCTAAATGGCAAGGGAAGATGAGGATGATGAAGTAGGATTTTTGCTCTCTTTATTTATATTTTTCTCACAATTATTCATCACCTTTGAAAAATCAAGCAAGCTTTTTCCATGAAAAGAATGAAGGAAGAAGATGAATAATGTTTGTGATGAATAATAAAAAGGTTATCATAATTATTTACGCAACCATGGTTGTAGTAACCAATGTAGAGAGTTTACTAGGGTTAGGGTTTGGGTTGGGTTAAGTGTGAGTCATGGATAAAGATCAACACAAATATCTTTATCATGACAAAGTAAAACCATCTAGAAACTTCTAGAAGCTATTAACCCAAATCAAACCCTAATCTCGTTTAAACTCCTCTAATCATGTTGCATTAATAATTATAACATGTTACAATATTATATATCACATATACAATATTTATTGCAACAAAATAAAATAATACAATTAACATATATCGCATATATATCAATGTATTACCCGAGTGAGAAAAAGAATCTTTTAGTGAGCAAATATTAGTTAATGCAATTTAATATATTAAATATATTATTATACATTAAATTATCGAATCAACACTTGATCCGACAATCCGGCTATATCGCATATAATCGACTAATATTTATCCGTACCGATTCATCGAATCAACACTTGATCCGATGACCCGGCTGATATCAAATATCGCGAGAATAGAATACGGTATCATATATCGCATTATCCTCGGTCCCACACATATCACATATGTGCTCCTACTCCGTTTTTCCTGAGTCAAGAAACCTCTGTGTAGGACTCTAAAGAATCGTCAATACGCCGGCAGTAGGTGATGATCATATCAAACACCCACAAGCTGCAAGCGGTCAGCTAAACGTAACAGCCACCCAGGTATTGAGCGCTCAGAAGATCAACAAGCAAGCCTGTACATTTTCTTGTGAATCCAAACAGTAACACTCCCGTACAGTCCGGTCTCGTCGTCTGATATGTTGCATATCTCGCCTAGGGGTGGTAAACGTCAGACCCCAGTAGCTCGATAAGTCGTGTCGATATGAGGTCTATAACAGTTCGAGAAACTACTGATAACACTTACCAGTAAATCTCAGCAACCCTGGCCAGGGATTTCCGGTTATAGCCAATCGAACACAGCACAACATCAACTCCCTATACCGGGAGAGACGAATCCCCTCCTATCGCTCATTGCCTCCATGTGATTCGGGACTGTACCCAAAAGCCACCTTTTTGCACGCCCTCTTGGACGTGGTATGATCGAAATCAAAGCACAGTGGGAATCACACAAGACTCTATGACGATCTCGGGTCAACAGACTACTCTGTACCAGTGTCACCGGAGAACTGCCATCTGACGTATGGTATAATACCATCTGGGAGTTCTCGGCGAGTCCGTCCAGTGTACCCAGTCTCCACTGAGCACCCGTACACCATCCTTGATGTCAAACACCGATGGATATGGGATCATCCATCGCCCATCATATGGGTCAAGATGCGTATACGCTAGTCTACTCTGGTGTATCGATGCCCTGTCTCGATACACCCTCGACTAGGAACAGTTATAGGATGTACTCGTCGACTACCGTGGCCCCACTAGTATGATCTCATCATAGTCCCAGTAGTCGAGTATATATCCTAAGGGCTTTATCAACATGTAACATAGAGACAATCAGAGTACATGTTAAGATAAAGTACAACAAGATAGCATACTATCATGTCGAGCAAGAAAGTCCTCCCTATATGTGTCCTAGCATCCACTACAATATACATCGTATGTACAGTAATGGCCTCTAGGGCATACATATAACTAACACCATCTCGTCTAAATTCTCTCAGAATAGACGCTTACCAGCGTCATCAAGACCTATCTATGATGCATAAGAACTAATAACATTAAGGATCTTCCTATCTAGAATAAGCTTAACCAGTAAAATTCTATCACCTTTTCTCATAATCTCAACTACATTCTCAAGCAACCGTCTATTTATGATTATACCTACTCCATTACGATTTTTATCTCTATCCGTATACCAAATCTTATAACTCCAAGGCTCTATGACTCTACCCTTTTCACCTACCCACTTAGTTTCTTGCAAACACATAATATCAACACTCCTCCTAATCATCATCTCCACTAATTCTGTTAGTCTACCGGTAAGGGAACCTATGTTTCAAGAAATTAGACGGATCCTATGAAACCCATGCTTATTTGTTACTATACCCGGAGTCCGATATAGCGCGCCGCTTCCGGACGACGGCTTAGAAGCCCTTGCATACTTAACACTACATCCGGGATCTGATGTAGCGCGTCGCTGAGTAGGGGACGCCCCAATGATATTCTTATTATGGTTCATGTCATAGAATATGATAAAGTTTTACGTTGGCTGTCACATGCCTACCACAACCCTCACCCTTTCTCATCCGGACTTGGGACCGGCAACGGTGGGTTTAGGAAGGAAGAGAGGGTTGATAAAGAAAAATTCTATAACACCACATAGGGTAAAGTGGAGAAAAAGTAACACATTATGGTAAGGTGTCGGTTTAAATTTAGCAAGCGTTAGATTTTTTTTCTGGTATTTCCTTGCTATTGGAAGTGGTAGCTCATAATATTTTCCTTCAATTTTTTATGTCGTCTTCATACCAAAAATTCTGAAAGTTCATGGTGTTTAAGCCTTTCAACAATATCCGACATCTTCAAATTGCATCCTCAAACTCCAAAAGACATACGATGTTTCATGGTAATTTGTTGTATAATGCATTCTTACTGAGAGGAACATGCATGTTTTGTATTGCAAGCAAAGAATAATGGTTTTTGCCTTTATGGAAAACATGTACAGGAAGCAGTACTAAAGAAGAAACCATAGTATGTGACAATTTATTTACCTGTGTTTTTAACAAGTAGTTTTATGATATTGAATTGTCTATGCGTTTTGAGAAAACTATTAGTTCTGCTATAAGTAATTGTTTTTACCTGAAATCAGTATTTTATAATTGTCATCTAAAAATGAAACTGAGATTATGTTTAGTATTAGTCACTAAACACACTTAAGTAGAGCACGGCTTGGGTATAAAGAGGGTAAAAAAGAATACTCATCATTCAGATATGATCTTAAATAACTGAAGAATGAAGACACCGGTGAAAAGTGACACTTGTGTGTGTGTGTGTGTTAGTTAACTGCTTGTTAAAAATATAATGTTAAATATAACTGTAATTTCTGCCGAACAATCATTGTGTTGGTATAGCACAAACTTAACAGAAGAGTGGATACCTTACCTAGTAACGACAGAAAATATACGGCTGCTTGCATGAAGCCCCAGTGAATCCAAATGAAGTATAATCAGCCCCGACTCATCTTCCTTTGCTGGAATACAGATAATGACCAAGCTCCAGTGCATACTAGTCATCAAACAGCATACACTGATCTCAGAAAGATATAGCGCAACGAACTTAACAAACATGTCAAGATTCCTAATTATAATGTGCATACATTGACAAATATCTGTGTGCATGCATTGTTACATAAATCAGAAATTATATACCATCATAGGATGGCATTCATAAACTCAGTAAAGTCAGTGTCATTTTTGCCAAAGGTCAAACTGGAATGATGTCCGCAATTTTGGTTATTTCAATGTATTGACTGCAGTTCAGTCTTGCAGCTCAAAACTTTTACATAATGCTAATTATAGATTACATAACATAAGTGAAAAGGGAAAAAAAGATGTAATGGAATGTGTTCGGTATTGTTCCTGTTCTTTATTGCACCTTAGAGTTGAACATTAATTACTATAACAAATTTTCATCGTTTTGCCTTCCTCGAGACTTTCAACATACTCTAGGAGAATTTGGAGGGTACCTCCTATCATTTAGATACATGGCAAGTCCCTCTGCTGTCCATAATTTTTTATGCCCGAAAACTCGGTATTAACTATGAGAGGATTCACATAAAGTTAACAGCCAGTGTCATAAAACATCAGATCACTCTTGAAGCTCTGCTTCGAAAATATGTATCCATTTTTACAGGGGAAAGGCTTGGAGGATGACGATGTGTGAGTGCAGAAAAAAAGGAAAGAAATTTCTAAAAAATAGCACATGTACCATATTTATGGTATCGATGTTAGCTTTGTCATGTGTGAAGTTTACTTGATAAGCATTAATAGCTCAATATCTGTCGGCTTCAACTTTTGGGTAAAACTGTACTTTTGATATTGTAATCCCGTGTCTCAAGCAAGGTTTGAAAACTCGGGATCGGTATTGGTATTGGTATCAGTATTGGTATCAGTATTGGTATTGGATAGCCATTTTTGGGATTGTATCGGCCGTCTCGGTTGTATCGGCCGTCTCGGATCGGATATATCGGATTTGTTTTATATATTGACCAACTAAAAGAATACTTAAACTTGATAAATATTTATATAACCCGTAAAACAAATAAGAAATACTTGTCATCTTTTTAATTATTATATTCTGTTATGATTATCATACGATATTGAATTTCATTTGAGCTTCATCCGATATTTTGCAAGCGAATATTTTTTTTGTGCCTTTTATTTTATTTTATTTCTTATTAATAAACATAAGATATTTCATATATTGGTTCAAAATGACATGTTTTGGTAATTGCAACCTAGACTAATCTATTAGTGACATCTTCCCTGGTCTCCACCCCACCAATATTGAGCAGAACCTACCAAATTTTCTTTCCATTATCCATCTTCGTTCATCATAGAATAAACAACTCTGAGCAAACTAATCCAATCCCGCAAAGGATTGTTCATGGAACTACTATAGAGATTATTCGGACCATCAAGTCTTAACATATATTTCATTTTACTCGGAGGTACTTCATATAGGAAAGAGGAGTTAGTAGGTAATAAAGATAGGATTGATGTGTGCCTGTTTCTCAAAAGTACATGTCTCCATTGTGAGTTAACTAAATTGCTAATGGTTACTTTCCATACGATTAGAACAAATATGTACTAAAAAGGAAATCCTAGCAATGTCAAATTATTATATCTAAAGTATACAAAGAAAGAAACTTCTAGTAAAGTGATGCTTGCTTAGCATATGTATTTGAATGTGACCATCTAATATTATATTTGAAATTCCGATAATATGACCTTCTTAAAAACTCACAAACGAAATCAAAATGCACATCGAAGTACACAAAAGCACTCACCCAATGAAAAATTTTAAACAGGGAACAAAGATTTTTTTAAAAAAAAATTGATATTACCCTCACATCAGAAGGAAGGGAAAACAACTTACTCTCCATGAATTGGCAAAAGGATAAACGCTTTTCTGAATATATCTACACTGTTCCACCACCGCCTCAGCTTCAAGAAAGATGCAGTTCTGTCCTAGTGATGATGAAAGGCAATAGAAGATATAACTTATTTATGCAAATTTTCATATTACAATTTGGTAACTGATAATCAAAGAACATGAAGTCAAACGGAATCTCAAAGGCTGGCTTACTTATATCATTCAAAAAAATACGGGTACTTTTAAAGGAACCAGAACCATAACTAGATTAAGTTTAAAATTTAAATTAGTGAATAAGCCTAAGGCATGGGGAGTATTCTGGGTAAATGTGAGAAATACTGAAATGGTAACTAAGTGTTAAATATTGCTAGCTAGGTTACCTATTGTTTTGGCATGAGCCAAGTGTATCTGTCAACTTTACATGCACTAATTATGTTTAAATGATACTCGAATATTGTTAATTTATTGCTTATTTGCCATGTATTATCACTGTACGTTATGTGTGGAATTCTGCAGCATTCTTTGTTGGTTTACTTCAATCTTTTTACATTTTCCAGCATACCGATCAAATGCCGGCTGCAATATCTTTTTCGAGCACAAGACAAAATGACAGGTAGGTAAATATAGACATAGTATATGATTTGGTAGGTCTACGTTGGTGACATTGCACAACTATATTGCTCGACACTCTCTCCCGGCTTAAGAGTTTGCCTATGAATGCAAAACAATTTTGTTATTGTTCACTTATTTATCTATTTGCTTCTCATGTTTGACTCCTTGCATGTTATGTACATATTGTGTAGACCCTTCAGTTAGTCTGTTTGCTCGACATATATATGCCTCCTGACACCTTTACGATTAAGTTATACAATTTTATTAGATATTACAATTATGACTATTTTCATTGATTTTCTAAATGTCAACAACGATACTTGGTGAAGATTCTTATCACAGAAACTGCAGATGAAGAAATAAGGAAACTATTGTCTTAGGTTTCAATATGTAATACTAGGGAACAACTGTATACATGATGATTTAGTGGTTTTCACCGAGCCCACAAGCTCATTGATTTAGTTCATCGCTACTACCAATTTATAATAATAAATGATATATAGCACATTTCATCTGTGGCATTATTTTTCATGTACACAATTGATTCCTTATCGTGTGAATGTACTTGAAGATGCATACCTGGATAGCCACCGCCTCTTCAAGTATGATGCCTGCCGCATTAAAAAAAATTTACATTCAAATTCATTATATCAAATTTAGGTTAAAGAAGACGCTGCTTGTCTCAAATATCAACAGAACACACATTTGGTTTGGAAAGCAATGACCAGAATCGCCGAATTAGATACTCCCTGAATGTAGAAATTTATTACGGGTGATGACAAATAAGATTCAGGATCTAGGCAATTTTCGTCCGAATAAGATAGTGCAACACATTCGGGTTCGTCCCTGCCAAAAAATAGTGCTAACTGTTATTTCAGTAAAGAAGGATCTTCAGAGGCCATCAGTGAATATGAACATGCATAGATCAAATTTCTAGATGTTCACCATGAAGGATAATACATTGAGCAGTTCTCCCTAGAAGAATATGAAATATATTCAGTACAGAAACACAATCTTAATGCAACAAGTAGGATATGACCACAAGCAACAAAGACACTGAAGAGGTAAATAAACTTAAATCGCCTATTCTTAGAAGTATCGCCATCATGTACTGAGTGTAGAGACTCTGCATCTTCATCATCCTGATGAACTACATGTTGAACCTGCCTTCAATCATGAGAAACATGTGGGTCAAATAAAGGGATATCAATATCACATTATGATGGAGGCGTGAATCTCCTTCAGATGTTGACTTCCGTTGATCTGCTGATGGCGGCGATGGGTGGCTGAGGTTGGATCTAGAGGCTGTCGCTCCTGAAGCGTGTGGATCTCAATAGGTTTGAGGTTGTGGTTGCCAAACTACCTGCAAGGAAGTCCCAGGGTGGTTGTACCACCGAAGACCCTCCGACGGTCAAGTTAGACTAGAGATCCGAGCAGAATAACGGCTTAGTGGAGTAAAAATGGCTTACTTGAACTGTCTGAAGAAGGGGTTTATATAGCGGTGGCAGCAGGTAGGGCATGCGCGAGAATCACGCCGGCCGTTACGCTCCCGACGTCACGTTCGTGTGATGAGCGAGACCTCCCATTAATGCCGAGACAGGCTCGTTAATGGGGGATCGTGGCGGCGTGGAACGTGGGATGTGGCTGGCGGAGATCTCACGCATGGCGAGATTCATGGGATGGCGGTTACGCCTGCAAGCGGTACCATTGGTCGGTCGATGAGACCGAGGAAGATGACCTCAACGGGAGAGCTCGCAGACGAGCGGGAGAGCCGAGGTATCTTGGTTCTGCGGTAGCCCGAAGACAAGCTGTGAGGCCGAGGATGCCGGTTATACAGGGGGCTCAGAGGTGAGCCAGCGTTTGCTCGGTAGGACGAGCATAGGTGTGGTCTGGTCGGCCACTGTAGGTCCTTTCTTGCATGCTCTGGGACACGTCATCCGCCACGTGTCCTGATCTAGGAGATCAACGATATCGAGCATCATCATTAGCCCTCCACTCTCGTCCCAACCAGCTGATGGGTTGGGTCGAGAGTGGTTTGCCGGGTCACCCGCGGTGAGCTCCTTTTCGAAGATATCGTCGGGCGTGTCCCTGGGCAATCGGTTGTTTTTTCTGGGTGATGCCAGCGGATCAGGGCGAGATCCCCGCATTAAAAAGGGTGCGCCGAATCGTGTGCACTTTTGCTGAAGCGACAGACCACGTGTCGGGTGTCGGTTGGCTGATGTGACGTGCCGCAGGTTTCTGGAGTCCGATAGGATGCTGCGCTTGCAACAGGTGGAGCGATCATGGCCGTCGAGTGCAGTGAACCGTTTTGGCGGGAGCCGACCGTCACCGTTGTATGAGGACGCCGGCAGTATAAATCGAGGGGAGGCCTAATTCGGGATCTCTCCCTCTTCACATTTTCCTCATTCTGAGTCTTGTTAGCTCGGCGCTCTCCTTTTTTAGGTCGGATTTTGCGTTTTCTCTTCTTGAGGATTTCTTCCCATCAGGTTAGATGTTTTGTTTTGAGGAATTTGTAGATGTCGTAGGGATAGATACTAGGGATTCTTTTCCTGGGTTGGAGCCCCTTCAGGAAGTCAGGGTCAGATCCTTTTTCCGGGGTCGCGCGTCTGGGACGGTTCCCGGAGCGGCGGCGGCGGATGCTTATGGTGCGTCGTCCTTAGTAAGATATAAGGACGAGCTTGTCACCACTCGAGCTCATTTTCATATTCCTTCGGGCTACACGCTACGATTGGCTGAAGAAGGAGAGAGGGCAGATCGGGTGCGGGGTAGAGAGATCGCCTTGTACCTGGAAGACCTTTGGGCCGGAATGCGTCTGCCTTTCTCTCCCGAGATTGTAGCTGCGTTAAATTACTTTGGGCTAGCCCTGGGCCAGCTAGTGCCGAACTCCTGGAGGATTCTCCTTGGGTTCCTGGTCCGGCTGAAGCTGCAGATGATTCCCTTTAGTCTGTCCATCCCTGCCTCCTCTCTCGTTTTCAAAAGTCACCCCGGAACTCGCGCGGGCGACCTGAGGTGGGTTTACCTCTCCTTTAGGAAGCAACGGGGGAGTGTAGCCGGGTCAGGAGTTGTCGTCTTACCTTATTCCATCCATGATTGGAAGAAAAAGTTTTTCTTCGTTGGGCCACCAGAAGGTGAGGACTGGCCCGTACCCGTCCGGTGGTCTAGGGATAGGTGCTGGCAGGAAAATCCGTCCAATGACCCCGACGCGGTGAGGGTGGCGGGGTGGGAGCCTATTCCCCAGGCCGACGTGCTGCTTTCTGAGCGGGCCCTTAGTTGGCCGGGCTCAGCCCCACCCAGTTCGTCGGTAAGTTAGGCTTGTGTTTGTTTTTGTTTCTGTTTGTTTCGATGGTTCCATTATATCTTGTCGTGTGCAGAAACCATGGACATGGACCTCCTCCGGGCAGCCATGCGCAAGCCGAAGAAAGGGTCAAAGGCTGGAGCGGCCAGCTCTTCTTGTCAGACGCTGGTCCCGGCTCCTCCCGCAGCGTCCCGCCCTAGCGCTCGAGTGCGGGTCGCGCCTCGGAGCCCTGCCAGGCGCCGAGCAGAAAAAAGGCTCGGGGAAAGGATGCCCAGGTTTCGGAGGTGGAGACGAGCTCCCAGCCGTCGTCTCTTAAGAGGTTCCTTCGAACAGTTCCGCGGACCCCGGCCTCTCCGATCTTGGTAGACGAGGGGGAGCTCCGCTTTGAGGTGGCCTCGGGGCTCTCCGTCGTTGACAGCTTGCTACACGACATGGAGAGGTCGGCCGGGGGCCGGTCCCTAGGGGACGCTGAAGGCACAAATGGCGTCCATCGTCCAAGAGGTCGTGCAGGTTAGTGCTCGTACATCGTCTCATCGCTTGCGAGATTTGGTCCCCCTTTTTCTTTCTAACCCCCCTCCGATTTCTTCAGGTCCTCCAGCACGTCGCTATCGTCGTCCGGATGGAGGAGGAGAAGATAGCCCCGGCGATGCGAGCCGCGGGAGAGCTCTCCTCGCTGGGGGAGAGCTCGAAGCGGGAGCTGGAAGCAGTGATGGCGAGGGTCGCTGCCCTTGAGGGCGAGGTGGCAGCCGGGAAGCAGGAGGCGGTGGCCGCGAAGCAGGAGGCGGCAGCTTCGAAGAAAGAGGTTTCCATGTTCCGCGAGGCTACCTAGGCTGCCGAGGCCGAGCTTCGGGACTCCACGGTGCTCGTCGGCACCATAAAGAAGTCTGTGAGCATCCTCCGGAAGGAATTGGAGGCTGCAGAAGAGGCGGTGAAGCGAGCCGACCTCAGAGCGGCGAAGGCGGTGGAGAACTTTCAAACGTCGGAACAGTTCTACACCATCCTAGCCTTGGCCACCACTGCCATCTGGCATGAGGCCCTTGACGCCGTCAAGGCTCGGATGTCGGAGTTCGCTGACGAAGAGCTCCGAGCCAAATATCCCCGAAGGGATGACGAGCAGGAGGACGGCCCGGGGAGATACCCGACGAGGGCGACGCTGAGGCTCCTATGGTGGGCGCTGGGCTTCCCGAGGTTGCGCCCGGCCCTGAGACCTGAAGTCCCTTGTCTTCATGTTTTTTTTCTTCTTTTTGTTGCGTCGGGTATTTTTAGGCCTTTGGGCACTTTTGTAAGGCTGGGGAGCCCACAGTACCCTTGTAAAAACTTTAACTTTGTGAATAAAGATTTTTATTTTTGCAGTAGTGTTTGTACTCGTATTTTCCTTTGTCGGTAAGCACTCATATTTGCGCAGCACTGCCTTCATTTTATGTCGGTTCTTTGTCCAACGATCACACATCGAGTTGAATCTGTTCATTTTCCGAGTATGCAAAGACCGGTGCGAAGACAGTATCTCCATTGCCCCGAAGTCGAGGTGGAGATTGCATAGACGTAGAACCGGATGCCTCTTGGTGAGGTCATGTTCCTTAGCGCGGGGAGCTTGGAAAGACATGCTGATGATCGACCGAGCAGGGTAGCTGCCCGGAGCCTCTAGGCGAGGGCTTCGATCTCTGGAGTTGTAAGGTAGTGAATTGGCAGTTGTGGATAGCCGAGAAGGGTAGCCGCTCAGATCCCTCTTGCGAGGGCTTTTGTTCCTTAACGTGGGAGAGGCCGTGAGTGGCCTATTAAGGACATAGCCGAGCAGGGTAACTGCTCGGTGTCTCTTGGTGAGGGCTTTGATCCTTGGATTGTTGGGGTGGGGAGCTACCAGCCAAGGATAACCGAGCAAGGGCGGTCCCGGTTGCCTCTTACGAGGGCTTTTGATCCTTAGCGTGGGTGGGGCCGTAAGTGGCCTACTAAGGATGGCCGAGCAGGGTTACTGGCCGGTGCCTCTTGGCGAGGGCTTTGATTCCTGGTTTGTTGGGGTAGGGAGCTACCAGCCAGGGATAAACGAGCAAGGGCAGGCCCGGTTGCCTCTTGCGAGGGCTTTTGATCCTTAGCGCGGGAGGGGCCGTAAGTGGCCTACTAAGGATGGCCAAGCAGGGTTGCTTCCCGGTGCCTCTTGGCGAGGGCTTTGATCCCTGGTTTGTTGGGGTAGGGGGCTACCAGCCAGGGATAACCGAGCAAGGCCAGGCCCGGTTGCCTCTTGCGAGGGCTTTGATCCTTAAGGACGGGCCGAGCAGGGTTACTGCTGTAGGGTTCCTAGGAACTCTCAAGAGGTTCCACAAGGCATCAACCATGCCAAAATCAAATTTTTCTTGTGCCGAGAAACCCTAATGCTAGATCGTTAACTAGAGGTATAGGCGAAACAACAAGTTAACAACTTAACTAGATAGTGAAAGGGGCTACAACCTTTGTAGATCCAGTCCTCCACTTCCTTAGCTCCATGATGATGTCCCTTCGCTGCGATCATCGGATCCCGGACTCTAGCGATGGTTTCTTCGAAGAAATGATCGGGCTAGATCGTCGACTTCAATGCCGAAGATGATCTACGTCGAGGCAACTCAAGATCAAGCTCCAACTTCACCAAGTCATGAAACTTGTGAAGAAAACACCCTATACTACATGGCAAGTGGTAGAGGATGAAGAAATAGGAAGTAGGTTCACTTTGGATTTTGATTTCTCACTTGGAATCATCACTTGATCATTTCTAGCAAGGGTTTTCTATCTACTTCAAGAAGAAGAAGAAAGAAAATGGAAAAATGAATTAACTAAAATAGAAAATCAAGTGACCCTTATCATATTGCAACCATGGTTAAGTGTAGAGAATAAACTAGGGTTTAGTTAAATGGTTAGGGTTAAGGCAAAAGACAAAATGGCTAGATTTTTCAAAGCTTCAAGAAGCTTCAAGTATCAAACAAAGAAAGCCACCATGTTATATTTTGCCAAAATGAATAAGTAAAATAAATAAAACAAATCAAACCCTTAACCATTAACCTAATCATAGTTTAAAGTAAACACACACCCAAGTTTGCATGTATCATCAAACATGATACAAACAAGTGCACAAAAAATATATCATATATACAATGTGCACAAACTAGTGAGAAAATAATCTTAAGTGAACCAATACTAGTTAATGTAAATTAATATATCAAATATATAATTATACATTAAATCATTAAATCAATACTTGATTTAACGATCCGGTCATATCTCATATAACCGAATAATATCAATAGTAACAACTTATCGAATCAACACTTGATCCGATAACCCGGCTATATCGCATATAACCGATCAATGCCACAAATCGCGAGAATCGAATACGGTATCACATACACGCATTATTCTCGGTCCCGCACATAACTCATATGCGGTCCTATTTCGTTTCGCTTGAGCCAGGAAACCTCTGTGTAGGAATCTAAAAACTCGTCAATACGCCGGCAGCAGATGATGATCATATCAAACACCCACAAGCCGCAAGCGGTCTGCTAAACGTAACGGCCACCCGGGTATTGAGCGATCAGAAGATCAACGAGCAAGCCCGCTCACACTCCTGTGAATCTAACCAGTAACACTTACCGTACAGTCCGGTCTGTTCGTCTGATATGTCGCATATCTCGCCTAGGGGTGGTAAACGTCAGACCCCGGTAACTCGATAAGTCGTGTCGATACGAGGTCTATAACAGTTCGAGATACTACTGATAACACTTACCAGTAAATCTCAGCAACCCTGGCCAGAGATTTTCGGTTATAGCCAATCGAACACAGTGCAACATCAACTCCCTATACCGGGAGAGACGAATCCCCTCCTATCGCTCATTGCCTCCATGTGATTCGGGACTGTACCCAAAAACCACCGTTTTGCACGCCCTCTTGGACGTGGTAAGGTGGAAATCAAAGCACAGTGGGAATCACACAAGACTCTATGACGATCTCGGGTCTACAGGCTAACCAGTACCAATGTCACCAGAGAACTGCCATCTGACATAAGGTATAATACTATCTGGAAATTCTCGGCGAGTCCGTCCAGTGTACCCAGTCTCCACTGAGCACCCGTATATCATCTCTGATGTCAAACACCAATGGATATGTGATCATCCATTGCCCATCTGTATGGGTCGAGAAGGTATACGCTAGTCTACTCTGGTATATCGATGCCCCGTCTCGATACACCCACGACTAGGGACCTTGAAGGATGTACTTATGGACTACCATGTCCCCACTAGTATGATCCGCATCATAGTCCAGGTAGTCAAGTACACATCCTAAGGGCTTTGCCAACATGTAACAGAGAGACAATCAGTGTACACGTTAAGGTAAAGAGCAACCAGATAGCATACTATCATGTCGAGCAAGAAAGTCCTCCCTATATATGTCCAAGCATCCACTACAATATACATCCTATGTACAGTAATGGCCTCTAGGGCATACATATAACTAACAATCTCCCACTTGCACTAGGGTCATCTGTAGCAGTGGTTGTAGTATCTCATACTCAACCATCCCATAAAAGTCACTCTCCGGGAAAAGGCCTTTGTGAGTGGATCCGCCGTGTTGTCCTCTGAGTCTACTCTCCTCACCTCGATCACCTTGGAGATCAACCATCTCCATGATCAGGTGATACTGCCTTAGAATATGTCTGGATCACTGATGGGAAGGACGTTCCTTGGCATAAGCCACAACTTCATTGTCACACAATGGGAGGAACTAAGTTCATCTCATGAACAAATATACATCCAGACCGCCTCTTTGGTAGCATCTTAAGTAGCGATGTATCCAGCCTTTATCGTCTAGTATGCCACGGTATCTAGCTTGGAACTCTTCCAACATACCGTCCCTTTACTGAGGATAAAGACAATGCCTGTGACTGACATTCAGTCGTCCTTATCACTCTGGAACCTTTCCAGTGATTCTCCCCAGGATCGATTGATACCATCTCACTACAACTAGTGAGAATCCTAACATCCAATTACTTGTATCTCACAGATCAAAACTCAGGATTTAGGAGGTATCACTTTGATCCTATATGGAGAATCCTTGTGATATGCTGAGATTGACCGAGCGTAGCATTGGAAACTCCTTTCTTATCAAGAGTATGCTATCCACGTACTCTACGAAGATCTCCACCATACACTCTACTATCTTTTTGTATATACAAGGTTCATCTACTATTTTGATGATGTCAAACTCTTTGACTAACACATCAAAATAGACGTTCCAACTCTGCGATGCCTGCTTTATCACATAAAACATCTTGCACACGTTTCCGCTGCTCCCACTGTCTACGAGGCCCTCTGGCTGTGTACTTATAGACGCACTATTCTAAAACATCATTTAGAAAAGCAGTCATGGCACCCAACCGCCAGATATCGTAGTCATGGCATGTAGCCGTGGCAAGTAGGATCTGGATGGACTTAAGCATAGCTACTGGAAAAGGTTTCATCATTTTCCATGCTTGGTTGATGACGAAAACCTTTAACAAGTCTAGCTTTGAAAGTCTCAACTTTTCCATCTACACCAAGTAATCTTCTCAAGATATACTTGCTCCTGATGGGGATTTAACCCTTCAGATAAAGCAACCAAAGTCCATACTTTGTTGGTGTATAAGGATTCCATCTCAGATCGCTAAGCATCCAGCCATTCTTACAGAGTCCCACTCCTGATGGCCAGCTCGAAACTAGTTGGGTCATCATCTCATGATGCAGTTCTCGCTCCCACTGTCATAGAGAAACCGAAGTATCTCTCAGGTGGGTGAGGAACCCTACTAGATCGGCGGAGAGGCTGAGGTTCGTTGGTTACTATTAAATCCTTCGGTTCTACTAAATCATCAGCTGCAGTTTGTATAGCTGGAACATTTCCAGTTCTACATAACAGACATTGCCTCGAGCTTGTCCGGAATTTGCTTTTTAGACATAGGATGGACAACCCCAAATCTTAACTGACTTAAGATATGGGCTCTTCTCATTCCATATCACATATGAAGTGGTAGGCATTAGATTTGATTTGAACCCTATTCAATAGGTATGCAGCTTCTCAAGCGCATAATTCCCAAAAGGAAATAGGTAACTCAGTAGTACCCATCATAGAGCACACCATATCACATAGGGTGTGACTGCCCCGTCCCGATATACCATCGTGCTATGGTGTATACGGAGGAGTAATGCTGAGAGAGAATCTCATTCTCCTTTAGAATAGTCCAGGAATTCCATGCACAAGTATTCTCCTCTCTGATCTCATCATAGGACATAATACTTATACCCGTATTTTGGTTCTCTACTTCTAACTTATATTCTATGAATATCTCAAAAGGTTCGGACTTGTGTTTCAACAAGAACATAGGTCTGAATCTCGAAAGATCATCAGAGAATTTAATGAAGTACAAAGAACCGGTCTTGGCATGTGTAGACAGGGGACCTACATACATCAACATGTATCATCCCAAGAGTTCACTAACTCTTTCTCTGCTTCCAATAAACAGAGCTGTGGTCATCTTATCTTTGTGACATGACCGGTAAGTTTTCACAAGATGTAAATTCAAACAGATTTAAATATGCATCTTTGTGCAACTTAGCTAGTCGGGTCGCATTGATATGACCTAGTCTACAATACCTCAAGAAGGATCCGTTCATTTCTGAACTCTTCCTCTTGTGTGTGTTCCGTATACTAAAGAACTGTAGTTTGATTTAGAACATCAATGCTTTTAGATAACGTGCCTGAACCGATCAACTTTTGATATAGGAAATGTTCAAAACATTATCCAACAATACAAAATTTTATCGTTTCTTTACTAATAAAGAGACTGATATGATTTTGTATATCAGGTTTGGTATCTAATAACATTCGTTCAGAATCAATGTATTGATAATACAGGGTGACAGTGACCAACAGACTTGGCTGCAACACTTGCCCCGTTTTCTGTCTCATGAAACTTATCACCCGTTCTCAGTTCTTTACCTATCTGTAGCCCATGTAACAGATTACATATGCGGGATCCTGATGCGGTATTATATACCCAGGACGTAAAGGACGTTGAGAAACAGTTCTCTATAACGAACACACCCGAAGATGATGCATCAGTATGCACTTTCTTCGTTTGGGTGGCACGGGAATTCTGGTAATCCCCTATTTCTTGCTCGGTCTTACAATAATTATAAGTTAGAGCGGGACCAACGTTCCCCAGCTTAGAATAACAAGCGGGTTCAGTCAAATATCCGTATTATTATCTTGATTAAGGCGTGATATGGTCGCTACCTGGAGAGAGAGAGAAGAAAACACTCAGCGTATGCTCTTGCAAGATCAGATTGGTTATATATTTTATCTAATCAGGATGGCACCCACTGTTTTTTTTATCAAATCTTCCTTCAAACCCTAAAAGGAAAGACTAGCCGGGATTAATTACACGCTACAAGTTCGCCAATCTTTCAGCCAGGCCAGTGTCGGTACTTTGAGGGAGGTTCCCCGTGCTTTCGCACGGACCTAATTAAAGTAAACCTCGTTTTCCCAGAGGCGTAACCCCGTTGACACTTTTCTAGACACCTACTTGATCGGCTAATTGTAATGTGTAAAACTTTCCCAGGAGTAACTCTTACTCGCAGCGGGTATCGGGATCCAACTATCTCATAGAAGGTATGCAATATCATTGCAAATTTCAACACTTGAAATTCCCGATAATATTTTGCCCCTAGCGTCCTATGACCTTGACGCAGGCCAACAAACCATAGTCCGCTAGTCAAGTTCAACCCGTCATTTCTTGATTGAATTAAACCAACCCGCACAACCCTTGACGCAGGCCAACAAAGTCGCACGACTACCCTAATCCAATCTGCATCATATGCATAAGTAGATAAATACTAGTTAGCTACCGCACACTACGCCTTGACGCAGGCCAACAAACGTAGCACGAATACTAAGTAGGACTTATCTGAAATGACGGAGGGCTACGACAGGTTTTTCTGAAAACCTATTGCGTAATGAACTTGATATCGTTGTAGAATCAAATGATTTTGAAATGGAGTGTTTTTGAGGCTTTTCTAGTTTTGCTAAAGGGGTCACTCCCGGTGAAGGGATCGTCGGCCCTTTTCTCGTCGAATGAGGTGCGGGATATATCATATATATCGCTGTGCAAAGCAAAAACTATAGAAGCAATCAAAAGACAAACCGAGGGTTGTAGCATCTGCCAGTTATTGCTAAAGGAGTCACTCCCGGTGAAGGGATCTCGGTCCTTTCCTTATCGAATAAGGTGCAGGATGTTCTGCAAGGAACACCGCGATGCAAAGCAAGAACTGTAGCTACCTGTTTTTGAAAATTCGATTCCACAACATCTTTAGGTTTCTTTTTCTTTCATTAATCATATTAATGAAGTCCCATCATTTAAGTTACCTAAACATCACAGATAAATACGATGTACACTTATGCCATCCGCATTCGCCTCGATGTCCCCTCGTGCACCGTTAGGTTAGGTAACTAACGACAGAGCGGGGCAGGGCTAGCGCGAGTGCAAAACATAAGCAACGTTTATATAATATATCATATATATTATATACAGTATCTATCACAGAACATCAAATGATCACATCACAGATATCGCAGCAGAAGAAACATATGAAATATTGGATATACTAGGACGTCCGTGTTTTCAATACGAGCCAGTATAAAACACGGATTCCACGGTCGTGATGAATAGCCAAACCCACACCCCTAGACCCCTACGAGAGCGGCAAGCAATCCTACCAATTCTAGAGCTAGGAGACCCGGACTCGACTCCTCGAGTTGGTCTCCCACTGGACTCCAAAACCCGGTTACTTGTGCTCCCCTCCTTGGGTTTATCCTAGTGCGGAAAAGTAAATAATATACAAAAGGTGACATCTTCCGCAACCTGGAAGTGCCCCAATAAAAGAATATTACATACAAGTTTTTATATGAATGAAAATGAAAAACACTCATCTCACATAAAAACCCCCCGGCTATTCAAACACGACGATCCAATATAACATATCCAGCAACACATAACATCACATGTCATCAACGTAAGTAAACATGCGTATCCCAATTGTCGTTGGCATATAGCAACGAAACCGGCGATATCGCATATTACACTTACGGTCGCAGAAAAGAACGTGTAAAACTACAACATTTGGAATCCGCAACCTCCTTAGACATCACATGCCTAACCAAATGAATTTCTTAGACATCGTATGCCTAACAATTATAAACCCCGCATTTTAGTCTCATTATCGAAAACACTTTTCAATATCAGGTCGGGCAATTCAACAAGATTCCCGACATACTGATCGAATGCTCGTCGCAAACTTTAGTAGGCGGCCGCACCCCCGATACCATCGACGAAGTGCACCAAGGCGGAACATCGCTGCCGCGAGCACCCGAACGGATACTTTCGGCGATGGGGTTCTCCTACAGTCATTTGGTCGGGGCCATGGGGCATGGCTATCTATTAAGTTTACCGGTGAGTATCCGCGTACGCTACGAGATTGCGACGGACTTTTGATCACATCAAAATTCCGTGGCAACCGATCATATGAGACTAAAGTGCTATGTTTATAACATTCATATCAGTTATCTCATAACTACTTGTGGATTCCAAGTATTGCATCACATTCCAGATAAATAGAAAATGTTAAACTTTCCGATCGAACAGTCAACCACCCAAGTTTTCCCGAAACAGATCAACACATGAAATAAGTTTAAAAACATTCACTTCATGCCTCAGTACCAACGGTCCAGCCGTAGAAGGGTCAAGCCAACGCCTCACATGTGGCACGCCGTACTGCCCCAAACCCGAAGGTTCAAAGGGCAGTTCAAGATAGTCACATAATCGAGTTAAGGTTTGTTGTCTTCTAGAGGGACCATCGCGTTACTTGCACTACTTAGAACGTCATTAAACTACGGAAAAATCCAACAATTGGAAATTTCCCGGCAGGGGAAAAAGTGGGTATCTATATCCGGTCGAACTTTTTAACCTTTTCAAAAATTATCCGGGAAAAACACATAGACAAAATTAGACAATCCGATCGAATAATCGAATCCCCAAAACAACCCCAGAAAACTCAACTGTTGAGTAGAATTTAAAAATTTCCAGAAAAACCATCACTACAATATAGGAATTACTGCGCAAAAATAAACGTAGGATGCTGCCGTACGACCACGGAACCGCCGCACGAGCCATGCTCGTGCCGCGGTTCCGCGGCGGTTTGATCGAGTTAGCCGCTCGTTTTGCACAGTATTTCTTATAAAAGCCTGCTGATTGTTCTGCATATTTTTAATTCACAAAAATCCAAAATTCCAGAAAATGTCCAGAGAGTGGTTTTGAGTTAGGGTTTCGGGTTCGATCGGGTTTCTAACTTCGTCTACGCATCGCCTAAGGCTCTAGCTAGGCTCTGATACCACTGTAGGGTTCCTAGACACTCTCAAGAGGTTCCACAAGGCATCAACCATGCCAAAATCAAATATTTCTTGTGCCGAGAAACCCCAATGCTAGATCGTTAACTAGAGGTATAGGCGAAACAACAAGTTAACAACTTAACTAGATAGTGAAAGGGGCTACAACCTTTGTAGATCCGGTCCTCCACTTCCTTAGCTCCATGATGATTTCCCTCCGCTGCGATCATCGGATCCCGGACTCTAGCGATGGTTTCGTCGAAGAAATGATCGGGCTAGGTCGTCGACTTCAATGCCGAAGATGATCTACATCGAGGCAACTCAAGAACAAGCTCCAACTTCACCAAGTCATGAAACTTGTGAAGAAAACACCCTATACTACATGGCAAGTGGTAGAGGATGAAGAAATAGGAAGTGGGTTCACTTTGGATTTTGATTTCTCACTTGGAATCATCACTTGATCATTTCTAGCAAGGGTTTTCTATCTTCTTCAAGAAGAAGAAGAAGAAAGAAAATGGAAAAATGAATTAACTAAAATAGAAAATCAAGTGACCCTTATCATATTGCAACCATGGTTAAGTGTAGAGAATAAACTAGGGTTTATTTAAATGGTTAGGGTTAAGGCAAAAGACAAAATGGCTAGACTTTTCAAAGCTTCAAGAAGCTTCAAGTATCAAACAAAGAAAGCCACCATGTTATATTTTGCCAAAATGAATAAGTAAAATAAATAAAACAAATCAAACCCTTAACCATTAACCTAATCATAGTTTAAAGTAAACACACACCCAAGTTTGCATGTATCATCAAACATGATACAAACAAGTGCACAAAAAAATATATCATATATACAATATGCACAAACTAGTGAGAAAATAATCTTAAGTGAACCAATACTAGTTAATGTAAATTAATATATCAAATATATAATTATACATTAAATCATTGAATCAATACTTGATTTAACGATCCGGTCATATCTCATATAACCGACTAATATCAATAGTAACAACTTATCGAATCAACACTTGATCCGATAACCCGGCTATATCGCATATAACCGATCAATGTCACAAATCGCGAGAATCGAATATGGTATCACATACACGCATTATTCTCGGTCCCGCACATATCTCATATGCGCTCCTATTTCGTTTCGCTTGAGCCAGGTAACCTCTGTGTAGGACTCTAAAAACTCGTCAATACGCCGGCAGTAGGTGATGATCATATCAAACACCCACAAGCCGCAAGCGGTCTGCTAAACGTAACGGCCACCCGAGTATTGAGCGATCAGAAGATCAACGAGCAAGCCCGCTCACACTCCTGTGAATCCAACCAGTAACACTTACCGTACAATCCGGTCTGTTCGTCTGATATGTCGCATATCTCGCCTAGGGGTGGTAAACGTCAGACCCCAGTAGCTCGACAAGTCGTGTCGATATGAGGTCTATAACAGTTCGAGATACTACTGATAACACTTACCAGTAAATTTCAGCAACCCTGGCCAGGGATTTCCGGTTATAGCCAATCGAACACAGTGCAACATCGACTCCCTATACCGGGAGAGATGAGTCCCCTCCTATCGCTCATTGCCTCCATGTGATTCGGGACTGTACCCAAAAACCACCGTTTTGCATGCCCTCTTGGACGTGGTAAGGTGGAAATCAAAGCACAGTGGGAATTACACAAGACTCTATGACGATCTCGGGTCTACAGACTAACCTGTACCAGTGTCACCAGAGAACTGCCATCTGACGTAAGGTATAATACCATCTGGGAGTTCTCGGCGAGTCCGTCCAGTGTACCCAGTCTCCACTGAGCACCCGTATTGTTAGTTGTAAGTATGCCCTAGAGGCCAGTATTGTACAGATGATGTATATTATATTGGATGCTTGGACATATATAGAGATGACTTTCTTGCTCGATATGATAGTATGCTATCTGGTTGCTCTTTATCTTAACATGTACACTTGTCTCTTTAAACTGTCTTATGGTTACATGTTGGTAAAGCCCTTAGGATGTGTACTTGACTACCTGGACTATGATGCAGATCATACTCGTGGGGACATGGTAGTCCATAGGTACATCCTTTAAGGTCCCTAGTCATGGGTATATCGAGACGGGGCATCGATATACCAGAGTAGACTAGCGTATACGCTTCTCGACCCATGAGATGGGCGACGGATGATCCCCTATCCATTGGTGTTTGACATCAGATATGGTATAAGGGTGCTCAGTGGAGACTGGGTACACTGGACGGACTCGCCGAGAACTCCCAGATGGTATTATACCTCACATCAGATGGCAGTTCTCAGGTGACACTTGTACAGGTTAGTCTGTAGACCCGAGATCGTCATAGAGTCTTGTGTGATTCCCACTGTGCTTTGATCTCCACCTTACCACGTCCATGAGGGCGTGCAAAACGGTGGTCTTTGGGTACAGTCCCGAGTCACATGGAGGCAATGAGCGATAGGAGGGGTTTCGTCTCTCCCGGTATTGGGGGTTGATGTTGCGCTGTGCTCGATTGGCCGTAACAGGGAAGTCCCTGGCCAGGGCTGATCAGAGATTTGCTGGTAAGTGTTACCAGTAGTTTCTCGACCCGTTATGAGCCTCACATCGGCACGACTTATCGGTTATTGGGGTCTGACGTTTACCACCCCTAGACTTGATATGCGACATATCAGACGAACAGACCGGACTGTACGGTAAGTGTTACTGGTTGGATTCACAGGAGTGTGAGCGGGATAGCTCGTCGATCTTCTGATCGCTTAATACCCGGGTGGCCGTTACGTTTAGCAGACCGCTTGCGGCTTGTGGGTGTTTGATATGATCACCATCTGCTACCGGCGTATTGACGAGTCTTTAGAGTCCTACACAGAGGTTTCCTGGCTCAAGCGAAACGAAATAGGAGCGCATATGAGATATGTGCGGGAGCGAGAATAATGCGTGTATGTGATACCGTATTTCATTCTCGCGATAAATGTTTCGATTGGTTATATTCGATATGACCTAGTTATCGAATCATTGATTCGATAAATCGATACATTGGATACTAGTCGGTTATATGCGATATGACCGGATCGTTAAATCAAGTGTTGATTTAATGATTTTATGTATAATTATATATTTGATATATTACTTTGCATTAACTAGTATTGGTTCATTTTAAAAGGATTTTCTCACTTGATGCACATTGTATATGTGATATATTTTTTGTGCACTTGTTTGTATCATGTTTGATGATACTTCCTCACTTGGGTTTGTGTAAAGATTAAACCATGGTTACATGTATAATGGTTAGGGTTTTGATTATTTACTTAGTTATTTATTTATTTATTCATTTTGGATATTATTAAGAATGGTGGCTTATTTTGTTTTCTATGTTGAAGCTTCTTGAAACTTTGACAAAGTCCACCATCCTTATCTCATCCTTAACCCTAACCATTCCTACTAACCTTAGTTTAATCTCTACACTTGACCATGGTCAAGATATGATAAGTATTCATATTAGTTTCTTTTTTCAAATAAGAAACTTATCATATTCTTTCTTCTTCATCATCTTCTTCTTCAAGAAAAGCTTGATGCCATCAATGGCAACTTGAGTTCTAAAGTGAGAAATCCAATTCTAAAGTGAACCCACCTCCTATTTCTTCACCCTCTGCCTCTTGCCAAGTTGTTTTGGGTGTTTTCTTCATAAGTTTCACAAATTTGTGAAGTTGGAGCTTGAACTTGTGATGCCTCGATGTAGATCATCTTCGGCACGAAGCCGACGACCTAGTCCGCCCAATTCTCCGATCAAGCCGACGATTGAGTCCGGGATTCAAGATGGACAGCGAGAGGACGCCTACGTGGAGCCAAGGAAGTGGATATCCGGATCTACAAAGGTTGTAGCTTCTTATCTTTAGTTAAGTTGTTAACTAGATTAGTATATCGCCTAGATTTCTAGTTAACGATCCGTGTTAGGGTTTCTCGGCACACATAAAATTTGAAATTGGCATGGTTGATGCCTTGTGAGACCTCTTGAGAGTGCCTAGGAACCTTACAGTGGTATCAGAGTCTAGCTAGAGCCTTAAGCGATGCGTAGACGAAGTTTGAAACCCGATCGACCCGAAACCCTAAAATAAAAGTGCTCTCTGGACTTTTTCTAAAAACAGGGATTTTTCAGAATTAAAAATTCGCAGAAAATAGAGCAGGAAATTATAAGGGTTACTGCAGAAAATGAAACCCTAATTCCACTGTAGCGCCGCGGAACCGCGGCAATAGCCTCCTATTGCGGCGGTTCCGCGGCCGTTTGTACTGGTTAGGGATTCGTTTTGATACAGTAATGCCCGTATCTGTTTCCTATGTTCTCTGGGAAGTTTTAATCTGCATTCAAGAGTTGAATTTTCTGCGGTCGTTTTGGGGATTCGATGAATCGATCGGGTTATTTAACTTTGTATATTTGGGTTTCCGGATAAATTAGGAATATGTTAAAAGTTTTGACCGGATACAAATACCCAATCTTTCCCCTGCCGGGAAATTTCCAATTGTTGGACTTTTCTGTAGTTTAATGACGTTCTGAGTAGTGCAAGTAACGCGATGGTCCCTCTAGAAGACAACAAACCTTAACTCGATTATGTGACCGTCTTGAACTGCCCTTTGAACCTCGGGTTTGGGGCAGTACGGCGTGCCACATGTGAGGCGTTGGCTTGACCCTTCTACGGCTGGACCGTTGGTACTGAGGTATGAAGTGAATGTCTTTGAACTTATTTCATGTGTTGATCGGTATCGGGAAAACTTGGGTGTTCGAATGTTCGATCGGAAAATTTAATATTTTCTTTTTATCCGGAATGGGATACAATAATTGGAATTCACAAACAGTTATGAGATAACTGAATGAATGTTATAAATCTAGCAGTTTAGTCCCACATGATATTGAAAAGAGTTTTCGATAATGAGACTAAAATGCGGGATTTATATCTGTTAGGCATGTAATGTCTAAGTATTTCATTTGATTAGGCATGCGATGTCTAAAGAAGTTGCGGATTCCAATTGTTGTAGTTTTACACTTTCTTTTCTGTGACCGTAAGCGTAATATGTGATATCGCCGGTTTCGTTGCTATATGTCAACGACAATTGGGATGCGCATATTTACTTACGTTGATATCATGTGATGTTATGTGTTGCTGGATATGTTATATTGGATTGTCGTGTTTGAATAGCCGGGGTTTTTTATGTGAGATGAGTGTTTTTCATTTTCATTCATGTAAAAACTTGTATGTAATATTCTTTTATTTGGGGCACTTCCAGGTAGCAGAAGTCGTCGCCTTTTGTATATTATTTACTTTTCCGCATTAGGATAGACCCAAGGAGGGGAGCACAAGTAACCGGGTTCTGGAGTCCAGTGGGAGACCATCTCGAGGAGTCGAGTCCGGGTCTCCTAACCCTAGAATTGGCAGGGTTGCTTGCCGCTCTCATAGGGGTCTAGGGGTGTGGGATTGTCTATTCATCACGACCGTGGAATCCGTGTTTTATACTGGCTCGTATTGAAAACACGGACGTCCTAGTATATCCAATATTTCATATGTTTCTTCTGCTGCTTTATATGTGATGTGATCATGTGATGTTCTGTGATAGATACAGTATATAGTATATATGATATATTATATAGACGTTACTTATGTTTTGCACCCGCACTAGCCCTGTCCTGCTCTGTCGTTAGTTACCTAACCTAACGGTGCACGAGGGGACATCCAGGCGAATACGGATGGCATAAGTGTACGTCGTATTTATCTGTGATGTTTAGGTATTTAAATGATGGGACTTCATTAATGTGATTAATGAAAGAAAAGAAACCTAAGATGTTGTAGAATCAAATTTTAAATAAAACAGGTAGCTACAGTTCTTGCTTTGCATAGCGGTATATATGATATACCCTGCACCTTATTCGATGAGGAAAGGACCGAGATCCCTTCACCGGGAGTGAATCCTTTAGCAATAACTGGCAGATGCTACACACTTGGTTTGTTTTTGATTGCTTTTATAGTTTCTGCTTTGCACAGTGATATATATGATATATCCCGCACCTCATTCGACGAGGAAAGGGCCGACGATCCCTTCACCGGGAGTGACCCCTTTAGCAAAACTGGAAAAGCCTCAAAATCACTCCATTTCAAAATTTCATTTGATTCTACAACGATATCGAGTTCATTACGCAATAGGTTTTCAGAAAAACCTGACGTAGCCCTCCGTCATTTCAGATAAAGACTATTTAGTATTCGTGCTGCGTTTGTTGACCTCTGTCAAGGCGTAGTGTGCGGTAGCTAACTAGTAATTATCTGCAAAGCATGTGATGTGATTAGATTAGGGTAGTCGTACGACCTTGTTGACCTCTGTCAAGGGTCGTGCGAGTGGGTTTGATTCAATCAAGAAATGACGGGTTGAACTTGACTAGTGCACTATGATTTGTTGACCTCTGTCAAGGTCATGGCACACTAGGGGCAAAATATTATCGGGAATTTCAAGTGTTGAAATTTGCAATGAGATTGCATACCTTCTATGAGATAGTTGGATCCCGACACCCGCTGCGAGTAAGAGTTACTCCTGGGAGAGTTTTACACATTACAATTAGCCGATCAAGTAGGTGTCTAGAAAGGTGTTAACGAGGTTACGCCTCTGGGAAAACGAGGTTTACATTAATTAGGTTCGTGCGAAAGCATGGAGGACCTCCCTCAAAGTACCGACACTGGCCTGTCTGAAAGATTGGCGAACTTGTAGTGTGTAATTAATCCCGGCTAGTCTTTCCTTTTAGGGTTTGAAGGAAGATTTGATAAAAAGCAGTGGGAGCCATCCTGATTAGATAAGATAATAACCAATCCGATCTTGCACGAGCATACGCTAAAGTGTTTTCTTCTCTCTCTCTCCAGGTAGCGACCATTTCATGCCCTAATAAAGATAATAATATGGATGTATTGACCAAACCCGCATGTTATACCGTGCTGGGGAACGTTGGTTCCGTTCATTCTTATAAGAGTTATAGGAATGAACAGGATATAGGGGAATACCAGGATTCCCATGCCACCCGATTGAAGAAAGTACATGTTGATGCATTTTCTTCGGGTGTGTTCGTTACTGAGAACTGTTTCTCCATTTGCTCTACGTCCTGGGTATTAGATACCGGATCAGGATTCCATATATGTAATCAGTTACATGGGCTTAGAAAAGGTAGAGAACTTGGAGAAGGTGATAAAGACATTAGAGTTGGAAATGGTGCAATTGTTGCAGCTAAGACTGTCGGGGAATATCACCTTGCATTACCAACTGGTAATACATTGGTTCTGAACGAATGCTATTACATGCCGAACCTGATATGCAACATTATATCGGTTTCTTCGTTGAGTAAAGAGGGATATAATTTTGTATTACAGGACAATATTATGAACATTTTCCGTAACCAAAAGTTGGTTGGATCAGGCACGTTGTGCAATGGCATTTATGTTCTAAATCAATCAACAGTTCTGAGTATAACAAACACACACAAGAGGAAGAGTTCTGAACTGAACGAATCCTTCTTGTGGCATTGTAGACTGGGTCACATCAATGCGACACGACTGGCTAAGTTGCATAAGGATGGGTATTTGAAACCATTCGAATTTTCATCTTATGACACTTGCCAGTCATGTCTCAAAGGCAAGATGACCAAAACTCCGTTTACGGGACACGGAGAAAGAGTTACCGAACTCTTTGGACTTACATAGTGATGTATGCGGTCCCATGTCTACACATGCCAGGGATGGTTCTTCGTACTTCATTACATTCACTGACGATCTCTCAAGATACGGACATGTGTACTTGATAAGACACAAGTCTGAAGCTTTTGAGAAATTTAGAGAATATAAACAAGAAGTCGAGAAACAAACCGGAAAAAGTATTAAAATCCTTCGATCTGATCGAGGAGGTGAATACTTGAGCGATGAATTCCTGGACTTCCTAAAAGAGAATGGGATTCTCTCTCAGCTTACTCCTCCTTATACACCACAGCACAACGGTGTATCGGAGCGGAGGAATCGCACCCTATTAGATGTGGTGCGCTCTATGATGAGTACAGCTGAGTTACCTATTTCCTTCTGGGGGTATGCGCTTGAGACAGTGGCATACCTATTGAATCAAGTTCCAACTAAATCTGTACCTACCACACCATATGAGATATGGAGTGGGAAGAGACCATGTCTTAAACGAGTTAAGATATGGCGTTGTCTGGCCTATGTCAAAAGGCAAAATCCAGACAAACTCGAGGCACGGTCAGTTCTATGTAATTTTGTGGGATATCCTAAACATTCAAATGGATATTTTTCTACCACAGTGAACAACAAAAAGTGTTTATTGCTCAACATGCCACCTTTTTAGAAAAGGAATTTCTTGCAAAAGAGATTAGTGGCTCTGAGGTAGAACTGGAAGAAGTTCCAGAAACACAAACTATAACTGAAGATTTAGTGGAACCAGAAGATTCGGTAGTACCCGACGAACCCCAGCCTCTCCGCCGATCTGGTAGGATTTCTCGTCCACCTGAGAGATACTACGGTTTTCTCATTGATGGTGGAAGTGAGGATTGCATCATGGAAGATGATGACCCGACTAGTTTCGAGCAGGCCATCACGAGTGGTGACTCTGTGAAATGGCTGGATGCAATGCGGTCCGAGATGGAATCCATGTACACCAACAAAGTATGGACTTTGTAAGTTGATCCTGAAGGGGTAAAACCCATTGGGAGCAAGTGGATCTTCAAGAAGAAACTTGGGGTAGATGGGAAAGTGGAGACTTTCAAAGCTAGACTTGTAGCAAAGGGATTTCGTCAAAGACCAGGTGTAGACTATGACGAGACCTTTTCTCCAGTGGCTATGCTTAAATCCATCCGGATCATGCTTGCCATCGCTGCATATCATGACTACGAAATCTGGCAAATGGATGTTAAGACCGCCTTTCTAAATGGTGATTTAGAAGAGTGCGTGTACATGACTCAGCCAGAGGGCTTCGTAGACAGTGGGAGCAGCGGGAAGGTGTGCAAGCTGCTTAAATCCATTTATGGATTAAAGCAAGCATCGCGGAGTTGGAACATCTGCTTTGACGTCGTTATCAAAGAGTTTGATTTCGTCAAAAACCCAGATGAACCTTGTATTTACAAGAAGGTGGCAGAGAGTAAGATTGTCTTCCTCGTATTGTACGTGGACGACATACTCTTGATAGGAAATGATATTCCTATGCTGCAATCGGTCAAGCTCTTCTTATCACAAAGATTCTCAATGAAAGATCTTGGTGATGCCTCCTGCATATTGGGAATTAGAATCTATAGAGATAGATCCAAAAGGATATTGGGATTGTCCCAAACCAGGTACATTGACACCATACTAAAGAGGTTTAGTATGGAAGAATCCAAGCGTGGGAACTTGCCCACGATCTCTGGAGTCACTCTCTCCAAAGAGATGTCTCCCAAGACTGATTTGGAGAGAGCTCGCATGCAAGGGATACCCTATGCTTCGGCTGTAGGCTCTGTCATGTATGCGATGCTATGTACCAGACCCGATGTAGCATACTCACTAAGTGTAGTGAGTAGGTATCAAGCTTATCCTGGAGAGAGTCACTGGACAGCTGTGAAGAGCATTCTCAAGTACTTACGAAGGACTAAAGAGATGCTCTTGGTGTATGGTAACGGAGAACTCCAAGTGGAGTCCTTTACCGATTCGAGCTTCCAGAGTGATAAGGACGACTCTAAGTCGCAGTCGGGATTTGTCTTTACCCTATACGGAGGGGCGGTTAGCTGGAAGAGTTCCAAGCAGGAAACCGTGGCAGACTCGACGATGGAGGCTGAATACATCGCTGCCAACGATGCTGCAAAAGAGGCTGTCTGGATCAAGAAGTTCATTACTGAACTTGGAGTGGTTCCATCCATTGAGCATCCAATACCTTTGTATTGCGATAACAATGGAGCGGTGGCTTTGGCCAAGGAACCCAGGTCCCATCAGCGATCCAGGCATATTCTGAGGCGGTATCACCTGATCCGGGAGATAGTTGATCGCCGGGAGATCGAGGTCAGGAGAGTTGACACGAAGAACAACACGGCGGATCCACTCACGAAGGCCATTCCCCAGATACAGTTTGAGAGACTCTTCGGGATGCTCGGCATGCGATACTACAGCAGCTGGCCTTAGTGTAAGTGGGAGATTGTTAGTTGTATGTATGCCCTAGAGGCCAGTATTGTACAGATGATGTATATTATATTGGATGCTTGGACATATATAGAGATGACTTTCTTGCTCGATATGATAGTATGCTATCTGGTTGCTCTTTATCTTAACATGTACACTTGTCTCTTTAAACTGTCTTATGGTTACATGTTGGTAAAGCCCTTAGAATGTGTACTTGACTACCTGGACTATGATGCAGATCATACTAGTGGGGACATGGTAGTCCATAGGTACATCCTTTAAGGTCCCTAGTCGTGGGTATATCGAGACGGGGCATCGATATACCAGAGTAGACTAGTGTATACGCTTCTCGACCCATGAGATGGGCGATGGATGATCCCCTATCCATTGGTGTTTGAAATCAGAGATGGTATACGGGTGCTCAGTGGAGACTGGGTACACTGGACGGACTCGCCGATAACTCCCAGATGGTATTATACCTCACGTCAGATGGCAGTTCTCAGGTGACACTTGTACAGGTTAGTCTGTAGACCCGAGATCGTCATAGAGTCTTGTATGATTCCCACTGTGCTTTGATCTCCACCTTACCATGTCCATGAGGGCGTGCAAAACGGTGGTCTTTGGGTACAGTCCCGAGTCACATGGAGGCAATGAGCGATAGGAGGGGTTTCGTCTCTCCCGGTATTGGGGGTTGATGTTGCGCTGTGCTCGATTGGCCGTAACAGGGAAGTCCCTGGCCAGGGCTGATCAGAGATTTGCTGGTAAGTGTTACCAGTAGTTTCTCGACCCGTTATGAGCCTCACATCGGCACGACTTACCGGTTATTGGGGTCTGACGTTTACCACCCCTAGACTTGATATGCGACATATCAGACGAACAGACCGGATTGTACGGCAAGTGTTACTGGTTGGATTCACAGGAGTGTGAGCGGGCTAGCTCGTCTATCTTCTGATCGCTTAATACCCGGGTGGCCGTTACGTTTAGCAGACCGCTTGCGGCTTGTGGGTGTTTGATATGATCACCATCTGCACCGGTGTATTGACGAGTCTTTAGAGTCCTACACAGAGGTTTCCTGGCTCAAGCGAAACGAAATAGGAGCGCATATGAGATATGTGCGGGAGCGAGGATAATGCGTGTATGTGATACCGTATTTCATTCTCGCGATAAATGTTTCGATTGGTTATATTCGATATGACCTAGTTATCGAATCATTGATTCGATAAATCGATACATTGGATACTAGTCGGTTATATGCGATATGACCGGATCGTTAAATCAAGTGTTGATTTAATGATTTTATGTATAATTATATATTTGATATATTACTTTGCATTAACTAGTATTGGTTCATTTTAAAAGGATTTTCTCACTTGATGCACATTGTATATGTGATATATTTTTTGTGCACTTGTTTGTATCATGTTTGATGATACTTCCTCACTTGGGTTTGTGTAAAGATTAAACCATGGTTACATGTATAATGGTTAGGGTTTTGATTATTTACTTAGTTATTTATTTATTTATTCATTTTGGATATTATTAAGAATGGTGGCTTATTTTGTTTCTATGTTGAAGCTTCTTGAAGCTTTGACAAAGTCCACCATCCTTATCTCATCCTTAACCCTAACCATTCCTACTAACCTTAGTTTAATCTCTACACTTGACCATGGTCAAGATATGATAAGTATTCATATTAGTTTCTTTTTTCAAATAAGAAACTTATCATATTCTTTCTTCTTCATCATCTTCTTCTTCAAGAAAAGCTTGATGCCATCAATGGCAACTTGAGTTCTAAAGTGAGAAATCCAATTCTAAAGTGAACCCACCTCCTATTTCTTCACCCTCTGCCTCTTGCCAAGTTGTTTTGGGTGTTTTCTTCACAAGTTTCACAAATTTGTGAAGTTGGAGCTTGAACTTGTGATGCCTCGACGTAGATCATCTTCGGCACGAAGCCGACGACCTAGTCCGCCCAATTCTCCGATCAAGCCGACGATTGAGTCCGGGATTCGAGATGGACAGCGAGAGGACGCCTACGTGGAGCCAAGGAAGTGGATATCCGGATCTACAAAGGTTGTAGCTTCTTATCTTTAGTTAAGTTGTTAACTAGATTAGTATATCGCCTAGATTTCTAGTTAACGATCCGTGTTAGGGTTTCTCGGCACACATAAAATTTGAAATTGGCATGGTTGATGCCTTGTGAGACCTCTTGAGAGTGCCTAGGAACCCTACACGTATATCATCTCTGATGTCAAACACCAATGGATACGGGATCATCCATCACCCATCTGTATGAGTCAAGAAGGTATACGCTAGTCTACTCTGGTATATCGATGCCCCGTCTCGATACACCCACGACTAAGGACCTTGAAGGATGTACTTATGGACTACCATGTCCCCACTAGTATGATCCGCATCATAGTCCAGGTAGTCAAGTACACATCCTAAGGGCTTTACCAACATGTAACAGAGAGACAATCAGTGTACACGTTAAGATAAAGAGCAACCAGATAGTATACTATCATGTCGAGCAAGAAAGTCCTCCCTATATATGTCCAAGCATCCACTACAATATACATCCTATGTACAGTAATGGCCTATAGGGCATTCATATAACTAACAACTGCCCGGTTCCCCTTGGCGAGGGCTTTGATCCCTGGTTTGTTGGGGTAGGGAGATACCAGCCAGGGATAACCGAGCAAGGGCGGGCCTGGTTGTCTCTTGGCGAGGGCTTTGATCCTTGGTTTGTTGGGGTAGGGAGCTACCAGCTAGGGAATCAGGTACTACATTTACCTTCCATAGATGATATTGCAGGTTGATGTCAAAGTCCTCCATGAGTTCTAACCATCTTCTCTACCGCATATTCAACTCTTTCTGAGTCAACACATATTTCAGACTCTTGTGATCTGTGTATATGTCCATTCGCTCACCAAGAAGATAATGGCGCCAAATCTTAAGAGCAAAGATAACAGCCGTTAACTCTAAATCATGCGTCGGATAATTACGCTCATGAATTTTCAGCTGTCTTGAAGCATAAGCCACAACCTTACCGTGCTGATGTAGAACACATCCTAATCCCTTACCGAATGCATTGCAATGCATTTCGAAACCTCCAGATTGGTCCGGTATAACGAGAATAGGTGCTAATGTCAATCTTGACATGAGTTCTACGAAAGCTTGTTCGCATGCTTCTGACCACACGAATTCTTCATCTTAACGTGTGATCTTGGTCAGGGGTGTTGCAATCTTCGAAAATCCTTCAATGAACCTTCTATAATATCCAGCTAGATCCAAGAAACTTCGAATGTCCTTCACTGACTTCGGTGTCGGCCATTCGCTTACTGCTGAAACTTTAGCTGGATCTACAGAGATTCCATCACCTGATACAATATGTCCAAGAAAACCAACTTGATCTAGCCAAAACACGCATTTTCTGTACTTGGCATAGAGTTGATGCTGTCGTAGAGTCTCTGGGACAATTCGTAGGTGCTCGGCATGCTCTTTCTGACTCTTAAAATACAGCAGGATGTCGTTAATGAAGATGACAGAAAACCTGTCGAGGTACTCCCAGAAAACTTGATTCATTAGGTTCATGAATATAGCCGTTGCGTTGGTCACTTCAAATGGCATCACAAGAAATTCGTAATGACCATAGCGAGTTATGAATGCCATTTTATGGATATCAGATTCTTTGACCTTCACCTGATGATAACCCGAACGAAGATCTAACTTGGAGAAAACACAAGATCTACTTAGCTGATCGGAAAGACCGACGATGCACGGGAGTGGATACTTGTTCTTTATAGTTACATCGTTCATAGCCTTATAATCAATGCACATTTGATATGAACCATACTTCTTCTTCACAAGTAGAACTGGTGATCCCTAACTTGAAGTGCTGGGACGAATCCATCCTTTCGTCAATAATTCGTCCAACTGAGTATGGACTTCCTTCAAACCTTCAGGACTTAACCGATATGGTGCTTTGATCAATGGTTGTGCTCCAGGTACTAAATCAATTCTGAATTCAAGAGCTCGATCAGGAAGCAAACCTGAGATGTCTTCAGGAAATACATCATCGAACTCTCGAACTATCTCTGGCTTCGATCCTTCCTCCGCTTGAAGTGTTGCAATCACTTCCTTCTTCAGTTTTGCCCTGTATGTGCTTGGCTACATGGTATGTCTCCACTTTTTAAATAAAAGACTGCATGGTTTGGAATCTCAAACACTACCCTCCTTTGACGACAGTCGATGGTAGCATAAAAAGTTTCGAGCCAATCCATACCCAAAACGACATCAAAATTCGGTATGTCCAGTATATTGAAGTTAGCATAGAATCCTCTGCTGCAGATGACCACTAGACACAGGTCGTATCCCATTATTGCCTTTAGAACGTCGTTCCCTAAACTGACATTCCAGCTGGATACAAGAGGTTTGACTGGAATCGCATGAGTTCGGACAAACCGTTGCGACATAAAGCAATGAGATGCTCCAGTATCGAAGAGTGCTAATGCAGGAAGTGAGGCTACTAAGATTGTACTTAAGTTATGTGGGATAGGTTTTATGTATACAGACTGAAAGAAAGTTCAAAAGGAAAATGTTATCAGTGATGACTTGGCCGGTGGCTTCAGCTTCTTCCACAGTAATTGTGAAAGCCTGTCGCCTTGGTACATTTCTCCTTGTTGGAGGAGCATTCCTCTATCCGTTCCTTGGTCCTTGAGGTACGTTCTGTTGAGCTTGATGGAACTGACGAGGAGGAGGTGCAGTCGGTCCACGAGGAGGTGGAGCAGGTAGTAAGAGTATGGAGCAGGTGCCTGAATGGCTGGGCGCTGCTGATAAGTGATTGCTGGCCTGGGTGCAGCATTTGGGTTGTGTCTACGAGGACAAGACCCAATGTCATGAGAAGCTGAGCCACAGACTAAGCAAAAGCGATTTGCACGCCGGCAGTTTTTCGCCAAATGTCCATCTCTCCTGCAGTAGGTGCAAAAGGCTGGGTTGGGTCGGTTGTTCGGTACTCCTGGTCTCTTGGGCACAAATGGTGGCCTTGAAGAGGCTCCTACTACCATCTGAGTGGCAGGGCGCTTCATCCCGGCAAAGTGGGGTCTGCCTTTCATCTTCACTACTGCCTCGTATCGGCGGGCAGATTTCAGAGCCAATTCGTGGGTTGGAAATCCCCTGTGGCTAAAGCAGCTTGGATTTCCGAATCTAACCCTTACTGAAACCGTCTAGATCCGATCTCAGCAGTTGGTATCAAATGTGCTGCGAACCTGTTAAGTTCTTGTGTTAGCTGTGTGATATGTGATATTAGGAAATCGAATACTGAGACATTTCTTACCTACTGAGCATGGTAAACTCAGCATCATACTCATTTACTGATTTGGTCCACATCGAACCCTGTTGTAGATGAATAAATTGCTGCTCCATGTCGAATCGGGCAGTCCCTAGGAAGTATTTCGCGACGAACATGTCGTGAAAATTCCTCCATTCGATCGGTTGGTCAAGACGGTTTTCTTCCGCCTTCCACCAGACTCGTGCATTGTCTGAGTTGCAGTTTCGCAACTCGAACCCAAGCGATCTCTGGCACTTGTGCTGCTGCCAGATCGTACTCAATGCTTTGAGCCCACTACTCAGCTTCTAAGGGGCTCTCTTTTCCTGAGAATTGCTTGAGGTGCAAGGCCCGAAATTGTTTTACCCTAGGTGCTTCCGTTTCTGGTCGGTTCATCAAAATAGCAGTCTGCTGCTACTGTTCCTCCAGGAGGCTGCGGATCGCCTCAATCAGTACCGTCTGCTCATTGATTGGAGCAGCGACGGTAAGAGTAAGCGGTAGAGGTGGAGTGTTGTTGAAGTTGGTACTAGTGTTGTTTGGGGAATCTATAACCTTAAAAGAAAATTTTGGGTTAGGACAGATTCAAAATATATGAAATGCTAAGATTCAAGGAACATGTAAAGAATGTTTTTAGTTGTTGATTCTTGTGTTATATTGCTTAGGACTTCATGCAGAATTGACCCGCATGTCCATGCAGAACTGACCTGCATGTCCATGCAGAACTGACCTGCGTGTCTATACAAAGCTGACCTGCATAGGCCGCCAACAAAACCTGTCATGCTCCGCTTCTCGGTATACAGTAAGGAGACGCGACGGGACGCGACGTATTTACTCATAAGTAAACACGCTAAGCGTATCTAAGCAATATAAAATAAAGTATACAAGAGACGGAATGTAAATGAACAACAACTTTATTTATTAAACATTCTTTTATAGGTACAACTGAAATGTAAATACATGAATAGAAAGCGATGCCTAAACAATGGCATAACTGAAATGAAAATATGTACAAGTGCCTACAGCTCTGGGTCAAACGCTAACTGCTCCAAATCTTCAGGGCTGGGCTCGATCTCCAATGAGTCCGAAATACCTGACAACATTCCAAAGAAAGAAGAAAAGGAATGTCGTCAGTGAACAATCGCTCGGTAAGTCCCAAAAGTGAGTAGAGATAGAATAAACAGAAAGAGAATATAACTTATAATGTTTGATTATAAATGTTAATGCTGTTGTTTGTAGCTTGGTACAGAAAATGCCAGCGTATACGAGAGGAGTTCCACTATTCCGGAGACTAAGGTATACAGAGCACAAGAAACCGTTCAGCCACGGTACAACGGCAATGGATATTCAGGTTGGGTGTATTATGGTTACAGCCTCATGCCACTTCTAACACCTTCCATACTAATCTATCCCTTAAAAAACCCCGCGATGTATTTTGTATTGATTGTATTGTTTTGTTATATAGATGGATGACTTGCCGAAACCATGATATCAGTAAATGGAATGGATATAAATGGAGAGTCATGTAGACGGAGTATATCCATGGTTCGGTTCGGTCAATATAGATTGATGTAGATTTAATAGACGGATTCATGGATTCATATTGTATTGCAGTTTATACTTGAATCATATTCAAGTCAGATTGATTATATTGAGACTCGGTCTGAGTTAGACACTTTGAAAAGAACTTGAAATCTTGAATTAGTTTTGATGTTATCGGTAACTACTGCACATGGACGGCAGAATTTGTGTCTTTTTCCAAGACAATTATCGTGTTGATAACACCGTTTGTTAGATTGTCTATCTTAAATAGGCAAGCACCCATATTCTTCGGCTCCCTGAGGCTCAAGAGAATTGGTCCCGCGTAAACCTATATTTACTAGGGTCTTTATTGTAATTTAGTATAACTTGAGGAGGTTTTGTGTAAAAATAATTTTGATATATTTTCAAAATACACCTCAAGAATTTAATTATCGTCTTTAGGGTTTTCATAGATGTATATTTTATAAAAGTGAAATTTCTAGTGAGTAGAACCTAGTTTTCATAGTATATGATATTTTTTTGAAATATCGGTATTGTTTTGTATTTGGATGGTATTTTCATGTAATAATGATTCCTTTGATTTAGAAAACTTAGAATATTTATATAATATAATTAAATAGATATTTTGATAATAGTTATATATATATATTTAATGAAAATAAATTTTATTTACTTTCTTGTAGAAATCTCATTTTCTAAAGAAAAATACATTAAAATTCCATCAAGATCGAATGCTTCTTTCGGAGGTCTGTATCTCACTCTACTAGACCCGAGGATGTGCAATAACCCGCACCATCTCAAACGGGGTCCTCAAAAGTGGGTTGTAGAGGCGTAATTGTAAGGAATTGAACAATTCACTTTTTAAAGAAATGGTTTTGCAAGTGAATGGTATTTATTTGTAATATCGTGTTATTTCATGAATATATTCCCAAAACTTCATCGTGCTATGTCAAAGATGTGTGTTGTGATGAGATAGGTCATTAACTCGTGAGTTATCTAAAGGTAATACAAGTTTTATGTTGTTTTATGTCGGAAATGAAGTATGTGGTATTTTACCATAAAAATACAATAAAAATTGCATAAAAGAATATTTTGAGATGAAACTTGTTTTAAAGTGTTTGTTAATGTTTGTTAAACATTATGTGAGAGTATGGTATTTTGTTGATTAAGAAAAATAAAGTTTTAAAGAAAACCGAATCGAAAGTCGGATTAACTCCGTTTCCGTCGGAAGCCGAATTTTGTGATTATTGGCTCACGATGATTCAGGATTGCCTCGAATAAGCAAAGCAGTGCCACTCATGCCAAATTCATGGAGACTTCATCCACCAGCATCCAAACCCGCTACACCCAACAGTGGCTAGCTAGCCGTTCGAAATGTGGGGAACCGACATAATTGGGCCCATCGAACCAGCGTCATCCAGAGGACATCGGTTCATATTGGCAACAACCGATTACTTCTCTAAGTGGACAGAATCAGTACCGCTAAGAGAAGTGAAGACGGAGAATATTCTCCATTTCTTCAAGACACACATCATCTATCGGTTTGGCACTCCGTGACGGATTATCTCCGATAACGGGCAGGCCTACAGAAGTCACAAAATCAGCCGCTTCGCACAGCAGCATAAAATAGATTAGAGATACTCTTCGGTCTACAATCCATGAGCTAACGGTCTAGCTGAGGCTTTCAACAAGACCTTAACGAAGATCATAAAGAAGACGGTGTCCAAAAATAAGAAGGACTGGCACGAGAGACTGCATGAAGCTCTCTGGGCTTACCGAACCACGTTCAAAATGGCTACAAATACAACGCAATTTGCGTTGGTATTCGGCACGGAAGCAGTACCCCCCTTGGAGATAGAGCTACCCTCTCTACGAGTCGTGGTTCATTACGAGCTAACAGATGAAGAGAATGCTCATCTTCGACTTGAGGTGCTCGACGCCCTCGATGAAACTCGTCTCATGGCGCAGCAAAACTTGGAAGCTTACAAAGCAAAGATGACGCGCTCATGCGAGAGATTGACTAGGCCGAGAACATTTCGCCAAGGCGAACTCGTGCTAGTGGTCAAGAGACCTATGATCCCCAATCGTGCCAAACAGGTAAAATTCGAGCCGAACTATGAGGGACCGTATATCATAGACAAAGTCTACCAAGGTAGGGCCTACTTGCTCATGGATATGCATGGCGAAAAACCCTTCAGGACAATAAATGGTTGGTTCCTGAAAAAATACTACACCTGACGAGTCATGGCCTGGGTCAACGATAGATGACGATGCCAATGTCCGCTCGCTATCTTCCCAAGCCTAAACTCTATATATAGTATCCAGCGAAACCGTTGTCTCCAAAATGGCAATAATGGACCGAAACGTCCCTAAACTAACAATGGACCGCAATGTCCTAAAACTAACAATAGACCGAAATGTCCCTAAATTAACAACGGACCGCAATGTCCTGAAACTAGCTATGGACCGAAACGTCTTTAGACTACTACAAACCGCAGCATCCTTGAGCTGACGCAAAAAAAACTGTACTTGTACAAGCTAAATAGGCACGGATGAAAATCCGAAAGGGTGCCGTGAATAAAAACAGCAGGACTGCCGGCGAGTTTGTGAAAACCCGAAAGGGCGTAATCTCATAAAAAATGGTCATGAGCATTCGTAAGGTCCTCTCGGCCTTATGAGGAGAAAATACCTGAGTGAGATCCTTACGACTCACGAAGGAGCAACACACATAAGAATCCTTACGATTTCTATGGAGAAAATACACTTACGAGATCCCCACGACTCGTAAGGAGAATTCCCGTATCAGACCCTCACGGCTCATACGGTTCGAAAAACCTTAAGCTACAGGGATCTAAACCTGTTCTTAAGCCATCATACACCCCAATTTTCCCTACAGGCGGTCAATATGGACCCTTGTATACAATCCACGGGCACAAATAAACGCCTCCCCCACCAAGTTCCGCCAATGGCACGAAATGTTCTCACATAGTAAGTGACACTTGTAAGTCCTCTCGACTTATAAGGAGAAAACACTCTTGTTAGATCCTTACGACTTATAGAAGACCATACACTTGAGAATCCTCACCATTCTTAAGGAGAAAATGCACTTACGAAGTCCTCACGACTCGTAAGGACAAACTCATTTATGAGACCCTTACGGCTCACGAAGTCAAAAGCCTTAGTCGACAAGACCCTAACCCTGTTTGCTAGGTCACTTTTGTTCGAATTGACAGAGGCAAATGATGATTCGCTCCTGGCAATATCCCAGTGGTGGCGATACTGATGCCTAAATCGGTAACAAATTCCAAGTCCTTTCAAGGCAAGTGATGATTCTCTCCTGGAAATATTCCAGTCGCAGTGATGCTGATACTAAGATTGGCATCAGATTCCAAGTTCCATGCTCGCAGCAAAAGTCAGCGAGATATAAATGCATATGAAATAGCCGAAATAATAGGGCAACTTGCAAAAAAATCAGCAAGTAAAATATATTCATACAAAATAGCCGAAATGATTGGGCAACTCGCAATAAAAAACGGCGAGTAAAAAGAAAAATATCCGAAATGATTGGGCACCGCGAGAAACAGCCAAAATGATTGGGCAATCGCGACTCTCGCAATATAAAAAGCTAAAATGATAGAGCATCGCGGAAATAAAAAAAATGAAACTTTTTCCCTACAGGCAGGTCCATACTGACCCCTGTATACAATCCATGGGCACAAACAAAAGGGGAACCATATTTTCCCACCAGACTCTGTCAAAAGGAGAGTTAGATATCGACGGCAACATCTGCGTCCCGTAAGATCAACACGGCGTTCATTCTCAACTCCAGCAGGATGTAGACGTAACGTCAATAATCGACCTTAGGGTCACAACGAAGCGGAGCCATAGAAAAGTCCCTAGTTCCAAAATCTCGACGGCCACACCTATAGCCTAGAGACCAACAATGGCGTTCCTCCTCACTCCAGCAGGATACGAACACGACATCACCAATCAGAGCCACGGAAAAATCCCCAGTGCCAAGACTCTACGGTTCACAGACAACCTAGCGTCAGCAAATGACCCTGTCCCGGAAATACGTTAGCCAATGACTCCATCTCGGAAATACGTCATCCAGTGACCTCCGTCTCGGAAACACGTCATCCAGTGACCTCCGTCTCGAAAACACGTCATCCAATGACCCCGTCTCGGAAATACGTCATCCAATGACCCCGTCGTGGAAACACGTCAGCCAGTGACCTCCGTCTCGGAAACACGTCAGCCAGTGACCCCGTCGCAGAAACACGTCAGCAAATGACCCCGTCTCGGAAACACATCATCCAATGACCCCGTCTCGGAAATACGTCATCCAATGACCCCATCACGGAAACATGTCAGCCGGTGATCTCCGTCTCGGAAACACGTCAGCCAGTGACCTCCATCTCGGAAACACGTCAGCCAGTGACCCCCGTCTCGGAAATACGTCATCCAATGACCCCGTCGCGGAAACACGTCAGCAAATGACCCCGTCTCGGAAATATGTCAGCAAATGACCCCGTCACGGAAATACGTCAGCAAATGACCCCTCTCGGAAATAAGTCATCCAATGACCCCGTCGCGGAAACACGTCAGCAAATGACCCCGTCTCGGAAATACGTCATCCAATGGCCCCTTCTCGGAAATACGTCATCCAATGACCCCGTCGTGGAAACACGTCAGCAATTGACCCCGTCACAGAAACACGTCAGCAAATGACCCCGTCTTGAAAATACGTCATCCAATGACTCCGTCTCGAAAATACGTCATCCAATGACCCTGTCGCAGAAACACGTCAGCAATTGACCCCGTCGTGGAAACACGTCAGCCAATGACCCCGTCTCAGAAACACGTCAGCAAATGACTCCGTCTCGGAAATACGTCATCCAATGACCCCGTCGCGGAAACACGTCAGCAAATGACCCCGTTGCGGAAATACGGCATCAAATGACCCCGTCTCGGAAATACGTCATCCAATGACCCCGTTGCGGAAACAGGTCAGCAAATGACCCCGTCTCGGACACACGCCAGCAAATGACCCCGTCTCAGAAATACGTCATCCAATGACTCCGTCTTGGACACACGTCAGCAAATGACACCGTCTCGAAAATACGTCATCCAATGACCCCGTCTCGAAAACAAGTCAACCAACCTCCAGGGAAATTAGTATCCTTGGCAAAATATCTCGATTCAGGGAAATCAGCGTCCGTGACGAGAACCTCTCGATTCGTTTCGACCCGCAGGGAAATCAGTGTCTTTGCAGGAACCTCTCGATTCGTCTCAACCCCATGGAAATCAGTGTCCTTGGCAAAATATCTCGATTCAGGGAAATCAGCGTCCATGACGAGAACCTCTCGATCCGTTTCGACCCGCAGGGAAATCAGTGTCTTTGCAGGAATCTCTCGATTTGTCTCGACCCCTAGAGAAATCAGTGTCCTTGGCAAAATATCTCGATTAAGGGAAATCAGCGTTCATGATGAGAACCTCTCGATTCGTTTCGACCTGCAAGGAAATCAGTGTCTTTGCAGGAATCTCTCGATTCGTCTCGACCCCCAGGGAAATAAGTGTCCTTGGCAAAAACCTCTCGATTCAGGGAAATCGGTGTCCTTGGCGAGAATCTCTCGATTCGTTTCGACCCGTAAGGAAATCAGTGTCTTTGCGAGAATCTCTCGACCCGTCTCGATCGGCAGGGAAATTAGTGTCCCCGCGCATGAAAAGAAATTTCTCTTATAAGATCCTTACGATTCTTAAGAGAAAACGCACTTAGGAGTCCCCACGACCCCTAAGGAGAAAATACACCTACGGGATCCTCTAGACCTGTAGGGAGAAAAGCCTTTATGAGATCTCATAGCTCATAAAGTTGAAAAGTCTTAGGCGTCGGATCCTAACTGTGTTTCCTAAGACATTGCTGCTTTACAAGGAGGTCAAGTTGGACTATCCACGGGCCACACTCTCCAAAGTCAAATCTCGACAAGGAGGAAAACAACCACTTACGAGTCCTCTCAACTTGTAAGCAAGAAAATTCTCTTGCAAGATCTTTACAACTCTCAAGAGAAAACACACTTAGGATTCCTCACGACCCCTAAAGAGAAATTACACCTACGGGATCCTCTCGACTTGTAGAGAGAAAAGTCTTTATGAGACCCTCACGGTTCATAAAGTTGAAAAGTCTTAGGCGGTAGATTTGAACCTGTTTCCTAAGCCATCGTTGCTCTACAAGGAGATCAAGATGGACTATCTGCGGGCCACTTTTGCCAAAGCCACATTCGCCAATGAAATAAAGAAGCTACTTACGGGTCCTCATGATTCGTAAGGAAAAATACCCGAGTGAGATCCTTACGACTCACGGAGGCGATGAACGCTTAGAAATCCTCACTATATCTAGAGAGAATTTGCACCTACGAGATCCTCTCAACTTGTAAGGAGAAAAAACCTTCTTGAGACCCTTACGGCTCATGAAGATGAAAAAGTCTTAAGCTACAAAGACTCTAAACTTATCCCCTAAGCCTTCAATTCTATTGCCATGCATAACTCTGCACTACTTCACCCACGTACAAGCTTACGTGGGTAAAGTAATGGGGGGCATTTGTTCCCGCCAAAATTTTGGCTCAAAACTTGCTCCCTTATAAAATAATAACAATAAAATAAACAATAAAGGGAAAACTCCACATGCAAAGAATATAACAACTGTCTCAGCGCTAAGAGTTAAAACACTCTAAGGCTCGCCTCATGTGCAAAGCATGAGAGCGCTTGCGCCAAGAGCGCCGGCGCTATGAGTCAAAGAATCTGAGGCAGCGCCTCACGTGCAAAGCACGAGAGCGCTAGCTCCAAAAGCGCTAGCGCTAAGAATCAAAAAAACTCTGAGGCAGCGCCTCACGTGCAAAGCACGAGAGCGCCAGCACTAGAACTAAATATTCTCCGCCCTTGGATCAAAGATCCAACGAAGATGATAAGTTATCAAATTAACAGAAAAAAATTCTGTTGAGGAAATACTCTTCAAATCATTCCAAACAAGAAAGATTGTGCTCTGTAAATCAGAGCACCATTGTATCAAAGATCCAATGGTGATTAAACATCACCGAGATACAAAATAAATTCTGTATGGGAAAATATTTTTTCAATCTTGCTAAAAACAAGAAAGATTTCTTCTGTAAAACAGAGGCCCTTGGATCAAAGATCTAATGGTGGGAAACACCCCCAAATCAATCAAAGATCTCTCAATGAGAGATTTGCTTAACTGATTCAACAAATCATCCTCCCCTATATAAAGGACCCAAGACTTCAAGTCTTTCACAGAAAAACCCTCCCATAAACTTCAAGTTCTCAGATAGGAAAAAAGAAAGAGAAAAAACCTCCATATAAGTTTCAAGTTCTCAGAAAAGAAAAGGAGAAGAGTAAGCTCTAAGAAGAAGAACATTCTTTAAGGTAAATAAAAAGAGAGATCATAACATCTCCTCCATATTTGAGAGTTTAACTCTCACATCAGAAGAACTTAGTTCTTTTTCTAGATCACAGATCTATAAGACAAAGTCTTTCACAAAAACAGAAGAGATCATAGCATCTCCTCATAAAAGAAGAACTTAGTTCTTAAATCCACAAGACAAGGTCTCCTATAAACGAGAACTTAATTCTCAGAGCACAGAACTGATCAGAACTGCCAGAGAAGCGCTTTAGCGCTCCAAGTCTGGCGCTCAGCGCCAAGCGCTCCACGCGCTCCTCATGTGGGTGCTATTTTATAAGTAGCACTTTAGCGCTCTAAATATTGGCGCTCAGCGCCAAGCGCTCCACGTTCTCCTCACGTGGGTGCTATTTTATAAGAAGCACTCAGCACTCAAATATTGGCGCTCAGTGCCAAGCGCCCCACGTGCCCCTCACGTGGGCGCTCCTTAAGAAGAGCCTAGCACCGTGAAGAGTGTTCAACACTCAACAAAATAACAAAAAGGAAGAGGGGTGTTAGAATCCAAATCAATGCTCAGTATTGTTGAACAAAAAAGGACTGAGCCCAAGCAAGTGTTCAACACTTTATTCAAAACTGAGTGGACTGAGCCCAAGTTGGCCACAAGTGCCTAATTCAGATCAACCAAGCACATGTGCTCACAATCTCTTTGATTGGTCTTAGTCCCAAACTTGACTACAGATCTCCCAACCAACATTGGTTCAAGGGTACATCTCTTCACACCTCTGATATGTGTCGTTGTAATTCTTCAACGTCTTCAGAGAGGTGGCGGGTCTCGATAACCAGAAACTCTACAGATTATGATGTCTTTAAACACAGACTATGAGGTCCTTAAACTCATGGACTACCGATGTCCTTAAACCCAATGGACCGCAACGCCCCTAAACTAAACTCTATAGACTATGATGTCTTTAAACTCTATGGACTATGAGGTCCTTAAACTCATGGACTACGATGTCCTTAAACCCAATGGACCGCAACGCCCCTAAACTAAACTCTATAGACTATGATATCTTTAAACTCTATGGACTATGAGGTCCTTAAACTCATGGACTACGATGTTCTTACACCCAATGGACTGTAACCTCCCTAAACTAAAACGATAGAGCCTAAATGCTCTTTCGTTGAATCTAAATGATCCTCAAGCCTTGCTAAGTAGATCCTAGTCTAAAATTGGACTAACGTATTCTTAACAAACATTTAAGTTGATCTTAATCTCAAACGAGGTTAACGATCCTTAAATCCACCGAACCCAAATCTAAAAAAATACGGATTTGGACTAATATACGCCCTACGGGCGAGAACATAAATTAGTCTCCGTATACAATCCACGGGCAACCAAAAGCAAAACAAACACACATGACACGAAGTGAACATCTTGAGAAGGAGAAAGTGGTTACCGCGATGCGGTAGCGTAATTAACTGCAAAGGCTTACACCTGCAGGGAAGAGTGTCTCCACAATCAAAAACCCCTCGCAAGCGAGGGTGAATCTGCCGAAGTCTGCTACAACGACTGCATCCGTCCAAACCTCCGATACACGGTGCCATAAATCAACTTGGCATCTTCGGAGAGGTGGACGGATAAAAACAAATAGCATCTGCCCCACAAAATTCAGGCCGGACGTCCTAACGTCCCGGTCGCGTCTTTCGGCGGCGAACAATCATATATAATCTAACCGATATCAAATATCGCTAGATTAGAATACGGTATCACATACTCGTATTTAATCAAGCTCCCGCACATATCTCCATATGTGCCCTACTTCGTTTAGCTTGAGCAAGGAAACCTCTGTGTGGGACTTTAAAGACTCGTCAATATGCCAGCAATAGGTAATGATCACATCAGATACCCACAAGCCGTCAGCGGTACTAGTTGGACGTAACGGCTACCCAGGTATTGAACAAATAGAAGATCAACAAGCAAACTTGTCCAAACTCCCTTAGAGCCTATAAGCAACACTTACCGAACAGTCCGGTCTCTTCGTCTGATATATCACATATCGAGTCTGAGGGTAGAATCGTCAAACACCAATAACTTGATAAGTCATGCCGATGTGTAGCCTATAACCTGTTGAGAAACTACTGATAACACTTACCAGTAAATCTCATTAGCCCTGGCCAGGGACTTACTGTTATAACCAATCGAGCATAGTGTAACATCAACTCCCAATAACGGGAGAGACTATACCCAAAATCCACCTGTTTGCACGACTCCTTTGAGCCGTGGTAGGGAGGTAATCAAAGCATAGTGGGAACCATACAAGACACTATGATGATCTCGGGTCTACAGACTAACCTGTACAAGTGCCACCAGAGAACTGCTGTCTGACGATAGGTATGGTACCATCTAGGAGTTCTCGACGGGTCCTGTTCGGTGTATCCATTCTCTAATGAGCACCTGTGTACAATTTTTGATGTCAAACACCAATGGTTGTGGGATCAACCATCACCCCATACAGGGTCAAGAAACGTACACACTAGTCTACTCTGGAATATCGATGCCCTGTCTCGATATTCCCTCGACTAGGAACTGTTAAAGGATATGCTTGCGGACTACACAAGCCCCACTAGTATGATCTGCATCATAGTCCTGGTAGTCAAGCCAACATCCTAAGGGCTTTATCAACATGTATCAGAGAGACAGTATACAAATACAAGTGTACATGTTAAGATAAAGAGCAACCAGATAGCATACTATCATGTCGAGCAAGAAACTCCTTTATATATATGTCCAAGCATCCACTATATCATAAAATAATGGCCTTTAAGGCATACGTATTCCTAATAATCTCCCATTTACACTAAGGCCAGTTGTTGCAGTATCTCATACCCAAAATCCCAAAAAGTCTCTCAAACCGCGTCTGGAGGAGGGCCTTCGTGAGTGGATCCGCTGTGTTGTCCTTCGTATCTACTCTCCTGACCTCGATCACCCGACGATCAACTATCTCCCGGATAAGGTGATACCGCCTCAGAATATGTCTGGATCATTGATGGGACTGGGGTTCCTTGGCCAAAACCATAACTCCATTGTTATCACAATACAAGGGTATTGAATCCTCAATGGATGGAACCATACCAAGTTCAGCAATGAACATCTTCATCCAGATAGCCTCTTTGGTAGCCTCTTTGGTAGCATCGTTGGCAGCGATGTATTCAGCTTCCATTGAGGGTGAAGACAAAACCCGAGACTGACTTGCTGTCGTCCTTATCACTCTGGAAACTCAAATCGGTAAAGGACTCCACCTGGAGTTCACTGTTACCATACACCGAGAACATTTCTTTAATCCTTCTTAAGTACTTAAAAATGTTCTTCACAGCAATCCAGTGATACCTACTTACCACACCTAGTGCGTAAACTATATCCGGTCTGGTACATAACATCGCATACATAATAGACCCAACTGCAAAAGTATAGGGTATCACGTACATGCAAGCCCTCTCCAAATCAGTTTTGGGAGACAACTATTTGGAGAGAGTGATTCCTGAACAAATGGGTAAATTGCTTCGCTTAGAATCTTCTATACTAAACCTCTTTAGTATGGTATCTATGTACCTGGATTGGGACAATCCCAATATCCTTTTAGATTTATCTCTATAGTTCTTTATCCCCAGGATGTAAGAGTCATTAGTCAGATCTTTTATGGAGAACTTTTGTGATAGGAAGAGTTTGACCGAGTGTAGCATAGGAACATCATTTCCCATCAAGAGTATGTCATCCATGTACAATACGAGAAAGACAACCTTACTCTCTACAACCTTTTTATATATACAAGGTTCATCTACGTTTTTGATGAAGTCAAACTCTTTGAATGCAACATCAGAACAAATGTTCCAGCTCCACGATGCCTGTTTAATATGTAGATTGATTTAAGCAGCTTGCACACCTTTCCGCTGCTCCCACTTTCTACGAAGCCCTCTGGCTGTGTTATATACACGCTCTCTTCTAAATCACCATTTAGAAGAGCGGTCTTAACGTCCATCTGCCAGATTTAATAGTCATGGTATGCAGCAATGGCAAGTAGGATCCTGATGGATTTAAGCATAGCCACTGGAGAAAAGGTTTAATCATAGTCGACACCTGGTCATTAATGAAAACCTTTTGCTACAAGTCTAGCTTTGAAGGTCTCAACCTTTCCATCTACACCAATTTTCTTCTTGAAAATCCACTTGCTCCCAATAGGTTTTACCCCTTCAGGAGCAACTTCCAAAGTCCATACTTTGGTTGTGTACATGGATTCCATATCAGATCGCATAGCATTCATCCATTTCACAGAGTCCCCACTTGTGATGGTCTGCTCGAAACTAGTTGGGTCATCATATTCCGTAATGCAATTCTCGCTCTCACCGTCTACGAGAAAACCGTAGTATCTCTCAGATGGATGAGGAACCCTACTAGATCTGCGGAGTGGCTAAGGTTCGTCTGGGACTACTGAATCCTCCGGTTCTACCAAATCTTCTATTACAGTTTGTGTTTCTGGAACTTCTTCCAGCTCTACCTCATTACCACTAATTTCTTTCATAAGAAATTCCTTTTCTAAAAAGGTGGCATTTCGAGAAACAAACACTCTTTGTTCCTCTGTGTGGTAGAATATATATCCTCGCAAATGTTTGGGATATCCAACAAACTTACACAGAAAAGTCCTTGCCTCGAGCTTGTCCGGATTTTGCTTTTTAACATAAGCCAGACAACCCCATATCTTAATAAAATTAAGATATGGTCTCTTCCCCTTCCATATCTCATATAGAGTAGTAGGCGCAGATTTGGTAGGAACCCTATTCAATCGGTATGCAGCTGTCTCAAGTGCATAACTCTAAAAGAAAATAGGTAACTCAGCTGTACCCATCATAGAGCGCACTATATCTAATAGTATGCGATTCCACCACTCCGATACTCCGTTGTGCTGTGGTGTATATGGAGGAGTAAGCTGAGAGAGAATTCCATTTTCTTTTAGATAATCTCGGAATTCCGTGCTTAAGTATTCACCTCCTCGATCAGATCGAAGGATTTTAATACTTTTACCTGTCTGGTTCTCTATTTCGTTCTTATATTACTTAAATTTCTCAAAAGCTTTAGATTTGTGTTTCAACAGGAACACATGTCTGAATCTTGAGAGATCATTGGTCAATGTAATGAAATATGAGGAACCATTTTTGGCTTGTGTAGACATAGGACCGCATACATCACTATGTATCAGTCCTAAGAGTTTAGTAGATCTTTCTCTGTGTCCCGTAAACGGAGTTTTCGTCATCTTGCCTTTGAGACATGACTGACAAGTTTCATAAGATGTAAATTCGAACGGATTCAAATATCTATCTTTATGCAGCTTGGCTAGTCTTGTCGCATTGATATGACCAAGTCTACAATGCCACAATAAGGCTTCGTTCATTTCTGAACTTTTCCTCTTGTGTGTGTTCTGTATGTTTAGAACTGTATTTTGATTTAAAACGTATATGCCGTTGCACAGCATATCAAACCCAATCAATACTTGATTTAGGAAAATATTCATAACATTTTTCTCTAATGCAAAGTTATATCCTTCTTTATCTAAAAAAGAAACGGATATTATATTGCACATCATTGACGATATGTAATAACAGTCATTCAAAATTAATGTATTACCATATGGTAATACAAGGTGATATTCACCGACAGCTTCGGCAGCAACAATTGCTCCGCTCCCTACTCTGAGAGACATACCACCCTTTCCCAGTTCTCCACTTCTCCTTAACCCTTGTAACATATTACAAATATGGGATCCTGATCTGGTATCTAATACCCAAGACATAGAGCAGACTGAGAAACAGTTCTCAGTAACTAACACACCAAAGAAGATGCATCATAATACTCTTTCTTCATTCGGGCTGCGAGGAAATCCTTGCATTCCCCTATCCCTTGCCCAGACTTATGGCTTTTGTCATAAGATAGGGTGGAACCAACGTTCCCCAGCCCAGTATAATAAGCGGGTTCGGTCAATACATCCATATTATTATCTTAATTAAGGTGTGACATGGTCGCTACCAGGAGAGAGAGAAGAAAATACTTTAGCGTACGCTCTTGCAAGATTAGACTGGTTATTATCTTATCTAATCAGGATGGCTTCCGCTGTTTTTATCAAATCTTCCTTCAAATCCTAAAAGATAAGATTAGACGGGATTAATTACACCCTACAAGTTCTCCAATTGGTCAGCCAGGAAGGTATTGGTACTCCGAGTGAGTCTCCCCATGCTTTCGCGTGGAACTAATTAATTAACTTCGTTTCCGCAGGGGCATAACCCCGTTAACACCTTTCTTAGACACCTAATAGATTAACTAATTGTAAAGTGGAAAACTCTTCCAGAAGTAACACTTACTCGCGGTGGGTATCGGGATCCAACTATCATATAGAAGGTATGCAATCTCATTGCAAATTTCAACACTTGAAATTCCCGATATCTGTTTTTACCCCTAACGACCTATGACCTTGACGGAGGCCAACAAACCATAGGCCGCTAGTTAAGTTCAACCCGTCATTTCGTGATTAGATTAAACCCACCCACACGACTCTTGACGGAGGCCAACAAGGTCGTACGACTACCTTAATCCAATCGCATCAACATGCGGCAGTTAAGCATTAATCATCAACCGCACACTACGCCTTGACGGAGGCCAACAAACGCAGCATGAATACCAAATAGTACTTATCTGAAATGACGGAGGGCTACGATTAGTTTTGAAGAAAACGTTTAGCGTAATGAACTTGATATCATTGTAGAATTTAGTGATTTGAAAAGGAGTGGTTTAAGCTCCGCTTTAAAATCTAGTAGTTTTCAAAATAAATCAAGTGGGTTGTAGCATATGCTAGTTTTGCTAAAGTGGTCAGTCCCGGTGATGGGATCTAGGCTCTTTCCTCATCGAATAAGGTGCTGGATTTTCATAATAGAAAACCGCAATGCAAAGCAAGAACTAGAGCTACCTTTTGAAAAATTTGATTTTATAACATCTTTAGATTTCTTTTCTTTTCATTAATCTCATTAATGACGTCCCATCAATTATGTTTCCTAAATATCACAAAAGAAACGAAAATAAAATACACATATATGCCATCCGCATTCGCCACAAGGACCCAGGTCTTCACCGTAAGATTACTTAACTTACGGCAGGACGGGTTCAGGACTAGCGCAGATGCAAAACATATATAATGTCTACTAATATATTATATATAAGTAGCATTCGTCTCATACAGTTATATGATCACATCATATCACAGAAAATGGCAAAAGCAAACATATGAAATATAGGATATACTAGGTGGTCTGTGTTTTAGATTTAGCCAGTAATGAAAAACACGGATTCCACGGTCGTGATGAATAGCCATGCCCATATCCCTAGACCCCTACGAGAGTGGCAAGCAACCCTGCCAATTCTAGAGTTAAGCGACCGGCCTCGACTTCTCGAGATGGCCTCCCACTGGACTCTAGAACCCGGTTACTTGTGCTCCCCACCTTGGGTCGATCCTAATGTGGAAAAGTAAATAGTATACATTAATGGAGACAACAACCTCAACCCGGAAGTGTCCTAATAAAAGAATATTACATACAAATTTTTACATGAATGAAAATTGAAAAACTCTCATCTCACGGAAAACCCCCCGGCTATTCAATCACGACGATCCAATATAACATATCAACCAGCAACACAATAATATCACATGTCATTAACGTAAGTAAATATACGTATCTCTAATGTCGTTGACGTATAGTAACGAGATCGGGGATACTCTCACATATTACAATTACGGTCGCAGAAAAGAAATAAAAACTACAATAATTAGAATCCGCATCATCCTTAGACATCATAAACCCGGAATATCACATAACGATCGAGTTCAACAAGGCAAGTGAATGGAGTGAACGATAGGGAGTGCAGCGAGTTTTACGAGCGAAACGTCGTCATAAGCTCACTTCTCTTAATAAAAACTTGAGATAATTCTCTAAATGGAGAATCTATCATGAGAAGAGTTTAAACAAGTTCTCGTTAAGATTTCGGGCATCTCAGGCCTTTTTGAAGATTTAAGAATTCTCATTTTCTATAGGATTGTATAGACCAAGAAACCTATTCTTGGCTTCGTGATGGAAATAACAATCTTCACTTTTCTAGGCGGTCCACAAAACAAAAGAAGCTTACAACTCTCTCTTTCCTGGAGGTCAGTCAACTCTTCTCGTCGGGCAATCAATCCATCCTTCGTTTCGGGTAGGAAATTGTTAGTTATATGTATGCCCTAGAGGCCATTACTGTACATATGATGTATATTGTAATGGATGCTTGGACATATATAGGGAAGACTTTCTTGCTCGACATGATAGTATGCTATCTGGTTGTACTTTATCTTAACATGTATTCTGATTGTCTCTATATTACATGTTGATAAAGCCCTTAGGATATGTACTCGACTACTGGGACTATGATGAGATCATACTAGTGGGGCCACGGTAGTCGATGAGTACATCCTATAACTGTTCCTAGTCGAGGGTGTTTCGAGACAGCGCATCGATACACCAGAGTAGACTAGCGTATACGCATCTTGACCCATATGATGGGCGATGGATGATCCCATATCCATCGGTGTTTGACATCAAGGATGGTGTACGGGTGCTCAGTGGAGACTGGGTACACTGGACGGACTCACCGAGAACTCCCAGATGGTATTATACCTCACGTCAGATGGCAGTTCTCCGGTGACACTGATACAGAGTAGTCTGTTGACCCTAGATCGTCATAGAGTCTTGTGTGATTCCCACTGTGCCTTGATTTCCATCATACCACGTCTAAGAGGGCGTGCAAAAAGGTGGCTTTTGGGTACAGTCCCGAATCACATGGACGCAATGAGCGATAGGAGGGGATTCGTCTCTCCCGGTATAGGGAGTTGATGTTGTGCTGTGTTCGATTGGCTATAACCGGAAATCCCTGGCCAGGGTTGCTGAGATTTACTGGTAAGTGTTATCAGTAGTTTCTCGAACTGTTATAGATCTCAAATCGACACGACTTATCGAGCTAATGGGGTCTGACATTTACCACCCCTAAGCGAGATATGCGACATATCAGAAGACGAGACCGGACTGTACGGGAGTGTTACTGTTTGGATTCACAGGAGAAAGTACAGGCTTGCTTGTTGATCTTCTGAGCGCTCAATACCTGGGTGGCTGTTACGTTTAGCTGACCGCTTGCAGTTTGTAGGTGATTGATATGATCATCACCTACTGCCGGCGTATTGACGATTCTTTAGAGTCCTACACAGAGGTTTCTTGACTCAGGCAAAACGGAGTAGGAGCACATATGTGATATGTGCGGGACCGAGGATAATACGATATGAGATACCGTATTCTATTCTCGCGATATTTGATATCAGCCGGGTCATCGGATCAAGTGTTGATTCGATGAATCGGTATGGATAAATATTAGTCGGTTATATGCGATATAGCTGGATTGTCGGATCAAGTGTTGATTCGATAATTTAATGTATAATAATATATATGATATATTAAATTACATTAACTAATATTAGCTCACTAAAAGATTCTTTTTCTCACTCGGGTAATACATTGATATATATGCGATATATGTTAATTGTATTATTTTATTTGGTTACAATAAATATTATATATGTGATATATAATATTGTAACATGATATGATAACTAATGCAACATGTTTAGGAGAGATTAAACAAGATTAGGGTTTGATTTGGGTTAATACTTTCTAGATGATTCTAGAAGGTTTAGTTTTGTTTTGTGAAAGATATTTTGTTATGACTCATGCTTTAACCCAACCTAAACCCTAACCCTAGTTAATTCTCTACATGGGTTTAGTTGACCATGGTTGCATTAATCATCATATTTATCCTTTCATTATTCATCACAAAAGGTTTCATGTTGATTTTTCATCTTCTTCCTTCTTTCTTTTCATGAAAAAGCTTTCTAGCTTTTTCTAAGTGATGAAAAATGAGTGAGAATAAGAAAACAAATGAGAGCAAAAATCCTACTTCATCATCCTCATCTATCCTTGCCATTTAGATGACGGTGTTCACTTCATATTATGAGTGTTAGCTTGTGTTAACGAAACTTCAAGGTAGATCATCTTTGTATCGAAGAACGGAAGCAAGACTGCATCTTTCTCTTCGTGGAACCTCTCGAGAGTCCGGAACACGATGATCGCAGCGAAGGGACTTCAATACGGAGCTTAAGAAGTGAAGGACCGGATCTACAAAGGTTGTAATCCCTCTCACTTAGTGTTATAGTGTTTAACATACTTGTTTTCGCTTAAACTCTAGTTTAAAGATCCGGCTTCGGGTTGTTCTGTAAGTCCACGTTGCGACCCCCGGTTCTTACGGGGAGGCGGAAACGGTATAAAAACAAATTTTTAAACGCAAGAGGCAACATGGACTTAACTAGGTCGGGATCGTTACCTAAACTAAAACTAGCAAACTTTGCTAAAGAGAATTAGCTACTCGGATGGAGATGGTTATACCTAAACTTGAACTCCTTCTTCTTCAAACTTTGTGGAGGTTGATGGTTCTCTTCTTGTCGCCTTCTTCCGTCGAAGATGGATCCACCTCGAAGGCTCGACCTTTGGGCTCTTTCTCGAACTTGGAGTGAACTAGAATCGCCGGCTTGCTAAACCCTTGATCCTAGAGTGAGTAGAGAGTGTCTAAGGGTTGCTTTTGTTTTTAAAGAGAAGGATTCTCAACACATGAGAAGGTTTCTCTTTGCTAGAGGAAGAAGAAGATGAAGTGAAGAGAGAGAATCAATATGATAGAATAATCTATTCTCTTTCTTTCTTGCAACCATAATGCATAAGAAAAGGAATTATCAATAATAATAATAATGAAAATGAAAAGGTTGATGGAAAGTTTTAGAATGACCAATATCATTACAAACATTAAATGAATTTGCTAGAATCAAAGAGCATCTTTCTTTTGTGATGATGATGGTCAAAAGTTCAACCATGGTCAACAAGTCAACCATGGTCAACAAGTCAACAAAAACTAACCATGACACAATTTCATTTTATTATATATTATTAAATGATATAATACAAATCCATTAGGGTTTGGAAAAATACAACTGTCAACTGTGCATACGCACCCGTTCCGAAACCCTAATGAAAAATCATCTTCCTCCTCCTAAAAAAGAACTGTGCATACACACCTGCATTCTTGTTCCGAGGAACATGAATACTGAGAGATAAAAGCAACCCCAAATACTATACCAGTATCCGGCTCAAAACAGAGCCCGCTGGTAATATCCGTCCGGACTCCAAACGTGCACAAGTGCGCGGATGAGAACGAACCCTGTCGCAAAACCATGCGACCTCTACTCTGTTTTGCCCAGAGGCGAATACCCTCTGTGTGGGACTCTAAAGACTCGACACTACGCTGGCAGTGGGTTTAACCACAGACCGCAAGCGGCACTAGCTGTGCGTAACGGTCCCCAGGTAGATGTCGACAAGAAGGCTGACGAGGTGAAACCCCATCTGTACTCCTACTGAGTCTGAATGTGACAGTCTCCGTACAGTCCGGTCTGTTCGTCTGATACATCGCATGGCGGGCCTAGGGGGCGGTAAACGTCAGTCCCCCAATAGCGGTACAAGTCGTGCCGGAGCGAAGCCCAAAACACCCTGAGATAACACTGGAAACCTACCAGTATATCTCGTTTGCCCTGGCCAGGGACTACTCGTGTAATGGCTCTCCTAGACACAGCGCGATGTCAACCCCCAATACCGGGAGAGACGAATCCTGTCTAACCGTCACTGCCTCCAAGTGCTTCGGGACTGCACCCAACCACCACCTGTTTGCACGACTCCTTTGAGCCGTGGTAGGGTAGTGATCAAAATGCAGTGGGAACACACTTGAGGCGAAGTGCCAGTGTCAAGTCAGCGGACTAAGCTGTACTCATGTCACCTGGGAACTGATAACTGACGATAGGTATAATACCAACTTGTCAGTTCCCGACGAGTCCTGTCCAGTGTACTCGTAACCCAACGAGCACCCGTATACTATCTCCAGTACGACGTACTGATGGCTGTGGGACAGACCATCTCCCACACTGGGATGAGAAGCGCATACGCTAGTCTACTCCGGAGTATCGATGCCCTGTCTCGATAGTCCTGCGACTAGGGACCTGTATAAGGATGTGCTTATAGATTACCCAGCCCCCACTAGTGTGACTGCCATCATAACGCTGGTAATCAAGCAAAGATCCTAAGGGCTCCACTAATGCGTATAAGTGATATACTGAAATAAACACAAGTACACATTGAAGTAGAGACAAACCAAGTAGCATACTACTATATTGAGCAAGATTGTTTATACAAGGTGAATATCCCAAGCTTTCATTAAGTAATATACAAACTAGTATGATACAGTAATGGCCTCTAGGGCATATACACTAACAATCTCCCACTTGCACTAAGGCCATGTACTGGCGTATCGAAACCTATCATCTCGATCAGCCGCTCGAACTGAGTCTGGGGTAAGGCCTTGGTGAATGGATCTGCAGTGTTCTCTTCTGAAGCAACCCTCCGAACCTCGATCTCTTTGCGATCCACGATCTCCCTGATCAGGTGATACCGCCTCAAGATGTGCCTGGATCTCTGATGGGACCTGGGTTCCTTCGCTAAAGCTATAGCCCCGTTGTTGTCGCAATACAGAGGTATTGGGTCAACAATGGACGGAACCACCTGAAGTTCTTTCAAGAACTTCCTCATCCAGACAGCTTCTTTTGCGGCATCAGATGCAGCGATGTATTCCGCTTCCATCGTCGAGTCTGCAACGGTTTCCTGTTTGGAACTCTTCCAACACACCGCCCCTCCATTGAGGGTGAAGACAAAACCCGACATGGACTTGGAATCATCCTTGTCACTCTGGAAGCTGGAGTCAGCAAAGGCCTCGATCTGGAGGTCTTTTCCGCCATACACCAAGAACATCTCCTTAGTCCTTCTCAGGTACTTGAGAATGTTCTTTACTGCTATCCAGTGTTTCTCCCCAGGGTTAGACTGATACCGGCTTACCACACTCAGTGCATAAGCTACATCTGGTCTGGTACACAACATCGCATACATTATAGAGCCTACCGCAGAAGCGTAGGGTATAATAGACATGCGATCCCTCTCCAAATCAGTCTTGGGAGACATCTCTTTAGAGAGGGTGATCCCGTGACAAGCCGGTAGGTTACCGAGCTTGGAATCTTCCATACTGAATCTCTTCACTATGGTGTCGATGTACCTGGACTGAGAAAGTCCCAATATCCTCTTGGATCTATCACGATGGATCCGGATCCCCAGGATGTATGAGGCATCACCCAGGTCTTTCATGGAGAACCTTTGTGACAAGAACCCCTTGACAGATTGTAGCATAGGAATATCATTTCCTATTAAGAGAATGTCATCCACGTATAAAACGAGGAATACTACAGTTCTCGCTACAAATCTACTATAGATGCATGGTTCATCTGGATTTTTGATAAAGCCAAATTCCTTGACCGTCTCATCAAAACAGATGTTCCAACTCCGCGATGCCTGCTTTAGTCCATAGATGGACTTAAGCAACTTGCACACCTTTCCGCTGCTCCCACTCTGAATGAAACCCTCTGGCTGATCCATATAGACACACTCCTCTAAATTTCCATTTAGAAAAGCGGTTTTTACGTCCATCTGCCAAATCTCATAATCGTGGAAGGCAGCAATGGCAAGAAGGATCCGAATGGATTTCAGCATGGCTACTGGAGAAAAGGTTTCGTCGTAGTCCAAGCCAGGTCTTTGACGAAAACCCTTTGCTACCAGCCTAGCTTTATAGGTTTCAACCTGTCCATCTACACCAATCTTCCTTTTGAAGATCCACTTGCATCCTACGGGTTTTACCCCGTCTGGAGCAATGTCCAACGTCCATACCTTGTTGGTGTACATGGACTCCATTTCGGTCCGCATTGCATCCAGCCATTTCGCTGAGTCAACGCTCTGAACGGCCTGCTGGAAGCTAGTAGGCTCATCATAATCTATGATGCAATCCTCTCTATCCCCGTCTATGAGAAAACCGCAGTATCTCTCGGGCGGATGAGACTGCCTACTACTCCTGCGGAGCGGCGTAGGAATGTCCTGTTCTGTTGAACCCTCTGGTTCCACTAAGCTTTCAGTAACAGTCTGTGGTTCTGGAATTTCTTCCAGTTCTATTGTATTCCCACTTATCTGGGTTTCCAAAAACTCAGTTTCCAAGAAGCGGGCATGCTGTGAAACAAAAACCTTTTGTTCCTCAGCGGAATAGAAAAGATACCCCCTGGAGTTCCTTGGGTATCCCACAAACTTACACTGTACTGAACGTGCCTCAAGCTTGTCCGCATGCTGCTTTTTTACAAAAGCTGGACATCCCCATACCTTAAGATAATTAAGACAGGGTTTCTTCCCAGTCCACATCTCATATGGGGTGGTGGGCACAGTCTTGGTAGGAGCCTTGTTCAAGAGATACGCAGCTGCTTCTAGTGCATATCCCCAGAATGATCGCGGCAACTCAGCGTTACTCATCATGGACCGCACCATATCCAATAGGGTGCGGTTCCGTCTCTCCGATACACCGTTATGTTGCGGGGTGTAAGGAGGAGTAAACTGAGAGAGAATTCCGTTCTCTTTTAAATAGTCCAGGAACTCGGCACTTAAGTATTCTCCACCTCGATCCGATCTTAGAATCTTCATACTTTTGCCGGTCTGTTTCTCTACTTCATTCTTATACTCCTGGAATTTTCCAAAGGCCTCGGACTTATGTTTCATTAAGAAGACATAACCGTACCTTGAGAAGTCATCCGTAAAAGTAATGAAGTAAGAATGTCCGCTTCGGGCATGTGTAGACATTGGACCGCACACGTCACTGTGTACGAGTCCCAAGAGCTCGCTCGCTCTTACTCCATGTCCAGTAAACGGAGTCTTTGTCATCTTTCCCTTGAGACAGGATTGACAAGTGGCATACGATTGATATTCGAACGCATTCAAATACCCTTCTGTATGTAACTTCGTCAACCTTCTCTCATTGATGTGACCCAATCTACAATGCCATAAGAAAATCTGATTTATTTCTGGAGACTTTCTTTTGTGTGTATTCTGGACATTAAAAATCTGTGGTTGGTTTAACACGTATATACCATTACTCAAAGTACCTGACCCAATCAAAACTTGATTAAGGTGAATGTTTACAACATTACTTACAAACGCAAATTCATAACCTTCTTTAGAAACTAAAGATACAGAAATGATATTACAAGTTGCGTTGGGTACAAAAAAGCAATTACGCAAAACCAAAACATGTCCATCTGACATTCCCAGGTGATAGTCCCCCACGGCTTTAGCATCCATGCTAGCTCCGTTCGCAACTCTGAGGGTCATGTCACCTGCCTTCAAAACCCTACGGTTTCTCAACGCCTGCAAAGAATTACAGATATGAGATCCTGATCCGGTATCCAATACCCAGGAAGTAGAGTTTATTGAAAGACAGTTTTCAATAACATACACACCTGAAGCTGAAGCTGCAACCTGCTTCAATTCCTGTGTTCTGGCCTTCCAGGCCCTGCAATCATTCTTCCAGTGTCATTTCTTATGACAAAAGAAGCATTCTTCCTTATCCACATGTTTCCCCGCTATCTTTGTTGCTTTACCTTTTCCCTTCGTATCCACTTTACTAACACCGCCCCTTGGTTTGGCGGGGGCTTTCTTCTTCTTTCCCTTGGCTTTCGTCTTGGACCTAGAAGAAGATGATCCTCCTACAAACAAAGTGGATGTTTCCCTACCTTTCCGTAGGGTGCCCTCTGCGCTCCTCAGCATGTTGAGGAGCTCTGAAAGTTCAACCTCTTTTTCTTGTAGGTTGAAGTTCAGTATGAACTGGGCGTAAGTGGAAGGAAGGGACTGGAGAACTATATCCGTATATAGTTCACTCTCTAATGTGATCCCTAGGTCAGCGAGCTCCTCAATGTAGCCGATCATCTTTAGCACGTGCTCGGCTACTGATGATCCGACGGCCATTCTTATCGAAAATAACCTTTTCGACGCTTCGTATCTTGCGATACGTGATTGCTCTCCATACAGTTCTTTTGTATGGAGCAATATGGACTCCATGTCCATATTCTCATGCCTCCTCTGATGTTCGTTGTCCATCGAGGCAAGCAGGAGGCACTTGGCCTTCGCGCTATCAATCTCCCAAGTTTTGCGGATTTCCTTATCCGCGACACTGGAAGTTGGACCAGGGACAGGGGGAGCTTTGGTGGTAAGAAGATACCCCAGCTTGTCATAAGTGATTGCTATCTTGACATTCCTGAGCCAATCTTTGTAGTTTGGCCCTGTCAGTTTGTTTTTATCTAGGAGTAACTTAAGTCCAGTCATGTTGATTGGTCGCTGCAATTAGGAGAGAGAAGAAGAAACACTCAGCATGATGCTCTTGCAAGTTTAGAGTGGTTTTTAGTTTGTCTAAACAGGATGGCTCCCACTGTTTCTCGAATCCCCCCTCAAACCATAAAAGAAGAATTATCCGGGATCAATCCCACCGTACAATACTTGCTTAACCGTTCAGCCAGGCCGGTGTCGGTACTTCGAGGGAGGTTTTCCAACGCTTTCGCGAAGTTCCTTAATTAGAGAACCTCTTTTCTCTGGGGGCGTAGCCCCGCTAACACCTTTCTAGGCACCTACTAGGTTTATAGCATTGATCGTTAAGTGAGAAATTTCCCGAGGAGTAGCATATACTCACAGTAGGATCGGGATCCAAATATCATCGCGTGACGAAACTGAAGGAATCCTACCAGAATCATCACACTCTAAATGGTATGCAAATCTAGCAAGTTTCAGTACTTATGAAACTCCCGATGTGGATTTTTGCCCCATGCTCTTATGACCTTGACGAAGGTCAACAAATCATAAGTCACATGTCAAGTTCTGCCCGTCATTATCCAGGTTAATTTGAATCCACCCGTATATACCCTTGACGAAGGTCAACAAGGTAATGCGAATGTCCCAAACCAACGCATCTATCTATGCTACATATGAATACCCAATAGCTACCAATCACTATGCCTTGACGAAGGTCAACAAACACAGCTTGAATACTATTGAATATTCATACGAAACGACGGAGGGCTACGAATGGTTTTGGCAAAACCGTGAACGTAGTGAACTTGATTTGGTCGATGGAACGAGATAGCTTTTAAAAGGAGTGGCTCAAGCTCCGCATTTAAAAGTTGTTTTTGAAAAGAACCGAGCGGTTTTTCGAAAGTGTTCCAACGACTTTAACTTGGTTTATTATCTTGCATTAGTTCTTTTAATGCGTGATATTCTTGCATTAGTTCTTTTAATGCGTCCCATCATTTAATCCTACCATTGCAGAAAACAACCAAAATATGACGTACGCTTATGCCATTCGCATTCGCCACTGGGCCCCGTCATTACCCGTTAGGTTACTTAACTAACGACAGAGCGGGGGCTGGGCTAGCGCGTCTGTAAAACATAAGCAACGCCTAAATAATAAGCAATGATAGACATTACAGATCACAGATGAATACATTGGATATACTAGCAATCCGCAATCCTTTCGAGCCTGAAACGAAAAGCGGATAACACGGTCGCGGTGAATAGCCAAATACCCCACCCAAGACCCCTACGGGTGCGGCAAACTACCCGCCAAGTACTCGGTAGTTTGTGCACCCCTCCATGGGTCTATCCTAGGAGCAAAAACAGTAAAAAGAATTATACAATGACGGCTACAACCCCGACCCGGTTGTGCGGCCAAACAAATAATATTATTACATCAATTTACATTTACAATGAATGAAAGAAAAACAAAAGCTCATCTCACATCCACCCCGGCTATTCACCCGCGACAGTCCAACACATTCATATACACATTCCAGCACATTACAGATCATGTATAACCCCGACTAATCGACTTATAGCGATTAGCCGACGTTCAATACATGAAAGCATCACAGATATAACCATCATAGTCAAAGTGCAGTGAAGTTCGGAAAAAAATACGGAATTATAGGACCCCAAAAGGAAATTTCTTTTCTGCAAAATCTGGGCACATATAATATATTTCAAAAATCCAAAAACCAACACAGACACACACTGCACGAAAAACGATGCAGAGAACACGACAAAACGCGGCGGTTCCGCGGCAACTACCTAGTTTATGCGGCGGAAGGGCGGCGCTTTGGACGAATCACTGTATCGTTTTTCTTGGGTGTTCACACAAAACCCTGAGCCGAATTTACAAGTATAAAGTTTTTCATTTTGAGCCAAAAATTTTTCAACAGAAACTCAGGTTTTGTAATTTTCCGGTTTTGTGATTTTCTTTTCGGTTCCGAACTTCGTTACACTTCACTACCAAGCTAGTTTAAGTTTAGTTAGGCTCTGATACCATTGTAAGTCCACGTTGCGACCCCCGGTTCTTACGGGGAGGCGGAAACGGTATAAAAACAAATTTTTAAACGCAAGAGGCAACATGGACTTAACTAGGTCGGGATCGTTACCTAAACTAAAACTAGCAAACTTTGCTAAAGAGAATTAGCTACTCGGATGGAGATGGTTATACCTAAACTTGAACTCCTTCTTCTTCAAACTTTGTGGAGGTTGATGGTTCTCTTCTTGTCGCCTTCTTCCGTCGAAGATGGATCCACCTCGAAGGCTTGACCTTTGGGCTCTTTCTCGAACTTGGAGTGAACTAGAATCGCCGGCTTGCTAAACCCTTGATCCTAGAGTGAGTAGAGAGTGTCTAAGGGTTGCTTTTGTTTTTAAAGAGAAGGATTCTCAACACATGAGAAGGTTTCTCTTTGCTAGAGGAAGAAGAAGATGAAGTGAAGAGAGAGAATCAATATGATAGAATAATCTATTCTCTTTCTTTCTTGCAACCATAATGCATAAGAAAAGGAATTATCAATAATAATAATAATGAAAATGAAAAGGTTGATGGAAAGTTTTAGAATGACCAATATCATTACAAACATTAAATGAATTTGCTAGAATCAAAGAGCATCTTTCTTTTGTGATGATGATGGTCAAAAGTTCAACCATGGTCAACAAGTCAACCATGGTCAACAAGTCAACAAAAACTAACCATGACACAATTTCATTTTATTATATATTATTAAATGATATAATACAAATCCATTAGGGTTTGGAAAAATACAACTGTCAACTGTGCATACGCACCCGTTCCGAAACCCTAATGAAAAATCATCTTCCTCCTCCTAAAAAAGAACTGTGCATACACACCTGCATTCTTGTTCCGAGGAACATGAATACTGAGAGATAAAAGCAACCCCAAATACTATACCAGTATCCGGCTCAAAACAGAGCCCGCTGGTAATATCCGTCCGGACTCCAAACGTGCACAAGTGCGCGGATGAGAACGAACCCTGTCGCAAAACCATGCGACCTCTACTCTGTTTTGCCCAGAGGCGAATACCCTCTGTGTGGGACTCTAAAGAATCGACACTACGCTGGCAGTGGGTTTAACCACAGACCGCAAGCGGCACTAGCTGTGCGTAACGGTCCCCAGGTAGATGTCGACAAGAAGGCTGACGAGGTGAAACCCCATCTGTACTCCTACTGAGTCTGAATGTGACAGTCTCCGTACAGTCCGGTCTGTTCGTCTGATACATCGCATGGCGGGCCTAGGGGGCGGTAAACGTCAGTCCCCCAATAGCGGTACAAGTCGTGCCGGAGCGAAGCCCAAAACACCCTGAGATAACACTGGAAACCTACCAGTATATCTCGTTTGCCCTGGCCAGGGACTACTCGTGTAATGGCTCTCCTAGACACAGCGCGATGTCAACCCCCAATACCAGGAGAGACGAATCCTGTCTAACCGTCACTGCCTCCAAGTGCTTCGGGACTGCACCCAACCACCACCTGTTTGCACGACTCCTTTGAGCCGTGGTAGGGTAGTGATCAAAATGCAGTGGGAACACACTTGAGGCGAAGTGCCAGTGTCAAGTCAGCGGACTAAGCTGTACTCATGTCACCTGGGAACTGATAACTGACGATAGGTATAATACCAACTTGTCAGTTCCTGACGAGTCCTGTCCAGTGTACTCGTAACCCAACGAGCACCCGTATACTATCTCCAGTACGACGTACTGATGGCTGTGGGACAGACCATCTCCCACACTGGGATGAGAAGCGCATACGCTAGTCTACTCCGGAGTATCGATGCCCTGTCTCGATAGTCCTGCGACTAGGGACCTGTATAAGGATGTGCTTATAGATTACCCAGCCCCCACTAGTGTGACTGCCATCATAACGCTGGTAATCAAGCAAAGATCCTAAGGGCTCCACTAATGCGTATAAGTGATATACTGAAATAAACACAAGTACACATTGAAGTAGAGACAAACCAAGTAGCATACTACTATATTGAGCAAGATTGTTTATACAAGGTGAATATCCCAAGCTTCCATTAAGTAATATACAAACTAGTATGATACAGTAATGGCCTCTAGGGCATATACACTAACAGTTCGGCACGGCTAAATTTTAAATCGGGCATGGTTGATGCCTAGTAGACCCTTGTTAGAGTGCCTAGCATCCCTACAGAAATAACCACTCTTGTACTGGAAAAGAGAAGGACGCAAGACGATTGATTACCCTTCTCTCTTCTATATGAAGTCAACTGGATCTATTTGAATAGCTTGAAGTGCTCTTATCTGAGCTAGCCATTACATTTGGAGGCTGACCAGCAACAGAAAGAGAGGCTGCTTCCTTTTTTGAATTAATAGTGGGAAGGCCATGCCACCCACGAGAACTTTCTTTCACTATGCTATTGATTTTTGAACTATCTTTATTCCACCTACACAACTACTAAGCTTAAGCTTGGCGGGTCGAGTCCTCTGGTCATAACTCCAAGCGAAGACTTCTATGTAATCCTTGAGAACACTTTTTTTTTTAAAGTAACCAGGGAAATTCGTTATAGTTTTGCAGGATCCGCTTCGACCATCCTGTCTAGGACATCAAATCTCTTCACGCTTTGTGCGAGGTTCATTCCTTGTGGATCAAATTTCTTGTTTTTTTTGGGAAAATCCATAATTTCGAAATGCTCAGCACGGAAAAAAAGTCTCGAATTGAAAACACTTTTCAAAAATTAAGTCAGGTAATTCAACAAGATTCCCGATAACATGATCGAATGCTCATCTGGAACTTTAGTAGATGGCCGCACCCCCGAGGCCGTCAATGAAGTGCACTTGGGCGGAACATCGTGGCCGCGTGCACCCGAGTGGATACTTTTGGCCATGTGGTTCTCCTATAGTCACTTGGTCGGGGCTATGGAGCATGGTTGTCTAGTAGTGTCTCCCGGCGAGTGTTCGCTTACAATACGAGATTACAACGGAGTTTTGATCCGAATCGAAACTCCGTAGCAATCCATCAAATGAGACTAAAACGCGAGATTTACAAATCGCCAACTAGTTTTCACAAAACCAATAAATGTGGATTCCAAGAATTGTATCACATATCCAAACTATCTAGACAATGTTAAACATTTTGATCGATATTTCAAACACCAGCAAATCACAGAGACCTCAACAACTTGAGCCTCATAAAAAATACCCAGAAAGTCCAAAATATCAATATGAATCTCCAGGAGAAAAACGATGCAATAACACCTCAAGTCGGCGGCGGAACCGCGGCCAAAACATAGTTTAGGCGGCGGTTCCATGGCCACTTGGGAGAGTTAAGCTCTCATACTTCTTCTGGATCCATAGAATTACCTGCATGATTTTCTAAGAATTTTTAATCTGGAAAATTTCAACGTTTGAAAAATTGGACAGAAACTACCAAAAATCGGGTTTTAAAACTTCGATCGAACACTTTAACGTCGTCTAGTTTTCGCCTAAGTCTCTAGTTTAGCTCTGATACCATGAAAGTATGTCTTAGCACCTCTACTAGGATTCTACAAACATCAAGTATGTAATTTTAAAAAATCTAGAATGCTAAGCAATGCTAACCTAGAATCTAACTAGAGAATTAGGGTTTAGTAGAAAGAACGCAAGTTCTAAACTATGTGATGGAAGTTTACAACCTTTGTAGACCGGTCCTTCACTTCTAAAGCTTTAAGTAGTAGTCCCTAGAACTCTTTTTTGACTCCACTTGAGAAAGGATCGAGCTTACTTGAAGTCTTCGATGCCGAAAATGATCCACCTTGAAGTTTCTCTAACTCAAGCTCACTCTTCACTAATCAAAGTATTAATGAAGTAAACAACCTAAACTAATGGGCTACATTAGTGTAGGTTGATGAAGTAGGAGATTTGCTCACTTAGAAATTATTTTCTCTTTTCTTTTTCCAACTCAAGAAAATTCTAGAGAGGAGAATGAAGAAGGAGATGAACTTGGATGAGAGAATGAGGTTCTATGAACCGTGAGGTGAGTTATGAGATAAGATAAGGATGATTAAATATCTAAGAAGAAAACAAAAATAGGAGATGAGTCATGGCTTCTCAATGCTTCTCAAAGCATCCAAAGTTATGACTCATTCCTTATTTTTTTTAATCCTTTTCTTTTAATATAAATCATCCATTTTATCCTTTCACTCTAGTGTTATTCTCATACATCCTAATTCATTGTATCATCAATCATGATACAAATCAATTTATATATATAAATAAATATATATGTATATATATATATCACACATATATATAATTATATGTAAAGAGAAGAAAATTTTTAGTCAGTAATAATATTAGTTAATATATATATATATATATCAAATATATATATATATATATATATATATATCAAATTATTAAATCAACACTTGATTCAATAATTCGGTTATATCATATACAACCGACTAATATCATATATATATATATATATGTATATCAAAAAAATTAAATCAACACTTGATTCAATTATCCAGTTATATCATATATAACCAATTAATATTCAATATTAGATATTAAATCAATACTTGATTCAATAATCCGGTCATATTATATATAACCGGCCAATATCAAATACATATATATAAATCAAATCATTGAATCAACACTTGATTCAATAATCCGGTTATATCACATATAACCTAACCGATATCAAATATCGCTAGATTAGAATACGGTATCACATATTCGTATTTAATCAAGCTTCCACACATATCTCCATATGTGCCCTACTTCGTTTCGCTTGAGTTAGGAAAGCTCTGTGTAGGACTCTAAAGACTCATCAATACGCCAGCGGTAGGTAATGATCACATCAAATATCCACAAGCCGTCAGCGGTACTAGCTGGACGTAACGGCTACCCAGGTATTAAACGAATAGAAGATCAACAAGCAACCTTGTCCAAACTCCCTTAGAGCCTATAAGAAACACTTATCGTATAGTCCGGTCACTTCGTCTGATATGTCGCATATCGAGTCTGGGGGTGGAATCGTCAGACCCCAATAACTTGATAAGTCATGCCGATGTGTGACCTATAACCTTTTAAGAAACTACTGATAACACTTACGAGTAAATCTCATCATCCTTGGCCAGGGACTTGCTGTTATAGCCAATCGAGCATAGCGCAACATCAATTCCCAATACCGGGAAAGACGAAATCCCTCCTATCGCTCATTGCTTTCATGTGACTCGGGACTGTACCCAAAATCCACCGGTTTTCACGACTCCTTTGAGACGTGGTAGGGAGGAAATCAAAGCACGGTGGGAACCACATAAGACGAATGACGATCTCGGGTCTACAGACTAACCTGTACAAGTGTCACCAGAGAACTGCTATCTGATGATAGGTATGGTACCATCTAGAAGTTCTCGGCGGGTCCTGTTCGGTGTACCCATTCTCTAATGAGCACCTGTGTACAATCTTTGATGTCAAACACCAATGATTGTGGGATCAACCATCGCCCCATACAGGTTCAAGAAACGTACACACTAGTCTACTCGGGAATATCGATGTCCTGTCTCGATATTCCCTCAACAAGGAACTGTTAAAGGATGTGCTTGCGGACTACACAAGCCACACTAGTATGATCTGCATCATAGTCCTGGTAGTCAAGCCAACATCCTAAAGGCTTTATCAACATGTATCAAAGAGACAGTATACAAATACAAGTGTACATGTTAAGATAAAGAGCAACCAGATAGCATAATATCATGTCGAGCAAAAAAGTTCTCTCTATATATGTCCAAGCATCCACTATATCATACAATAATGACCTCTAGGGCATACATATTCCTAACACTTAGGACTTCCTTTAATCTAATCTAGAGGTAATAAACCAACATTAATCTTGTTTTATCAAACCTCTTGCCTTAGCAACTCCGAATTTAGTTTATAGTTTATGTTTTGTGATGTGTTAAGACTTAAAGAGAGGTTTTGATGTGCGATTAGGGTAATGAAAATTCTTGGGTTGAAAACACCTTAATCTAGGCTAGATAAGGGTACTTTAGTGTTAATTATCCTTTGTTTAACCGATCAAGACTTCACTAATCTACCATGATAATTGAATTAGTGCCAAAACTAGTTTTTAGTTAAGGTTAGGGTTTCAATTAAATCTGCTATTAAACTAGTGATCACAGAATTAAATTGCTTTTTCTGGGAGATAGTTATTAAACCCTGAGTGCACCCTCGAAACCTGAGTCTTCCCCTCCAAGCTTTGGCCGCCAATTAATGCAATTTTGCTGCAATTTGCTGTTCGTCTGGGGTGTTGGGGTGTAGGTTTTTGTCGGGAGCTCTCTAAAACTCTAATTAGATCTCTCGTATATACAGCCTTTTCCAATTTTGCGTATACAAAAATCTGGGAGCGTTTTAGCTTTACTTTTGGCGATATTTTAAAGTACGATACAGATATCCCAACTCTCGTTTTAGTGTTTTAGTTGGTTAACGGCCCTCAGAGGTAGTCCTAGGTGTTTGTTGCATACGTATAGTACCCTAAGTTCACACGTGTTAACTTGTGAGAGTTTAGTTCGTAGGCATATTGTATATATGTGTCGTATTGGAAATTCTAGCCCTTACGTACTAAGGATTTGTTCGATGCTAGGATCGGTTGCGGGGACTTCGGATGCGGCAAGGAAAGGGAAGTAGGTGATCGGATTCGAGTAGCTCGAGGCAGTTCCGGTGCGTAAATTTAACATCTACGGGGGAATCGTTTGGATGGCGTTAAGTGCCCGAATGTCTAGATTCAAGTTATACAATGTTATGTATACACACACACACATTCATATGTTGCATACTCATTATCATATGTATTTTATTACTTGCTACGCATTTATACATTCTCGTTAGGACACTTGCATCATTACCAATTGGTTTTATGCTGCACGTGCATAAACTCACATGTACATACACACCATTGCTAATTTCCATGCCACGTACACTATAGAATTAAACACGTTATCTTGCATTATACTATATCATTATTGGTAGTTAAATCTTCGCTTATTTCATACTAGCATGCATCATGCCAATATCATGTACATTCGCCATTATCACCATATTCTTATATGATATTGTTTCATTGGATTTCTGTTTTCATGAGATTTGAGAAACCGCACAACACATTTTCTAAATCTTGGATTTATTTAAAAATACGGTTTTCTCTTGATATGATATTTCGACGTCCACCATGAGATTTCTCGGTGCTGAGCTATGATGATTATCCGAATCGAGGCAGGGGGAGGAACCGATTGCGGATATATGGTGGACCCGGTACGGTACCCCAGACAAGAAGATCGTATAGAAAGGTGTTGAGCCTGACAGGGGAATACTATCTACCGGTGATAGTATGGAAACCCGGCAAATATCCGGAGGATACCGACCGGAGTTATATGATCAGATAGATATGAGAGCCGATCCGAGTGACGACGCCTGAGATATTGGGATTTCGAGTGTCGATGTTTGACACAGAATTTATGATGATTTATTGATGGTACTTCTGTTTTCCCCTTATTAGAACTGTTATGACATGTTTATTTTCATATAGCTGCTACATCCCTGCTACTATGCTTCGCTTATTCATATATGTCGCATCTATACTATTATACATCGTTATAAGCTCATACTTAGGATTGTCGCTGTTACGTTCATGCATGTGATTGCCACTTATGATATTATTTACTACTCATGAGCTGGCAACTCACTCCCATTGTGACACAGTTTCTTGTAGAACAAATCCTCCAGGGTAGTCGCGGCAGGGCATACTACTACTTCTACCACTACTTTTTAGGCGTGATCTTTTGTTAGGTGGGTTGCGAGTATTCTTTTGTCCGCTATCTTTTACACTTGTTCATTGTATCTAATATACTCCATCTACCACATGTGTATTTTACTTAGGGACGAGACTAAGAGATTTGTATTATATGTGACTCTGGGTGTCGTGCTCGTGCGAGCCAACTTTTGTGATTATATTGTGGATATTGTTTTCTTTCCTTATTTGCTTATTTCATCGCTTATGGCGTCGTATATTTTTAACTGTGTAGTTGTGTTCCGCTAAGTAGGCGTTGAGATTGCTCCCAAGTGGGGATGCTTATATGTTTTTGCTTATGTATCGGGGATCAAATTTTACAAAGGAGATGCTGCCGAAAATTTTAACGATAACTTGTTTTCAAAAATGTTTTGCAACAACACTTACGCTTTAAATTAACATCTCTTTTTGAAAAAGAATTTCAACTCTTTACCTCTATTTATGGTTTATATTCTGGGTTCTCGGCTTACTTGAATTATGTTACGCCTTTAGACTTTGCGTGATTTAAGGGTCGGTCACGTTCCGCAGTTAGGTCATGACAAAGGGGTTCAACTCACAGTCGTCACGGACGCTTGGATCCGTAATATTGATGCTCCACTTCGGGTTGCTCGTCACTGACATCAAATTCCATGTCATTGACGCCAAGACCTGTTATAATGTTCTACTCGGCAGGCCTTGGCTACACGAGTACAACGTCATTCTTTCTACACAACATCAGTGTATGAAGTATTTCAAAGATGGCTCGGAGTACACCATCACGGGAGAGCTCAATCATTTCTCGGTGAACGAAGTGTGAAAGTATGAAGATGCAAAATACTTTCAACCAGACTTTAAGGATACTGAAAGGTGCCACAGATCAGAAAGTAAGCAAAAACCTGTGGCCACCATTACAGTCTTCGGAAGTGATACTGAAGAAGACAAACAAATAGTCTACTCAGGACAACCTCAGAGGGAAAACAATAAGCCCGGACCATCGGCCCCTATCCTGGTCTTTGGTAGCGACTCCGAAGATGAGACGAACGTAGTGTTCTCTATTCGCCCATCAATACAAACTCTTTCCGAAGCGGATTAGAGTCTACATATTATGATGACTCTGCCTCAACACTACAGGGAACTAGACGCGCTCAATACATATAGCGTGTAGGAGCTGGAAACTTTCTACATGCCTACAAAACGAAGAGATGAAAAGGCAATTCTCGTCTACAAATCTATGGAGATTAAACTGGAAAAAGAAGTCCTGCATGATGCCAACCCCACTCTTGTCAGGTTTCAGCCCATCCGTATGTCAAGATATTATGCGTAGGGATTAAAGATGTTGTTAAAGCACTAAGGAGTACCTCTCGAACAAACGGTTTTGCAAGCCCAATTCTAGAAAAAGAATTAGGATATTCCCGAGAGTCAACAAAAGAAGCCCAACGGGAAGATGGAAACAACTAGGCTGTGATATGTTCAGTCCATGAATTGACAGCGAATCTACAGTTGCCATGCCATAAACAGCTCGAATGGAGAGGAAATGGCTTCCCCAAGTAGCCATATTACCGAACAAGAGAAAAGTCTCTTAAACCCGTCGCTCGAAAAGAAAAATGACAAGATAATAAATGAAGCTTTTCAAGCTAGCCGAGAGAACCACAGTCGTGAAATGACCATCAATGAAAAGGCCAAGACGCAGCATCTTAGTCATTAATCAGCAGAAGAATTAGATCATGATACTCTCCATCTACAGCCCGCTGTGTACTCCCATGAAAAAGGAAAATCCCGAAACGGAGATGAGAATGAGTCAGCAATCACGAGCAACGTTTAAGGGCAACAAAGTAAGTCCAGGACACCTAGTTCGCTCTCAGTTTGTCCCTCAAAGAGAAGATGGGTCGGAAATACTCGTTCCCTCGAGAGAAGATGGAAAAGATCTTCAGCCTTGTCATAAAGCACCAAATGATGACGCTCCCGGTATCACGGCACCCCAAACAGATAAATGCAGTTCATCATCTGGATTATTGCTCTTATCACCGAGCAGTATGTCACCCCCTTGAAGACTGCTTCGCGTTCAAGAACTGGGTTAAGGACCAATATCAATAAGCCATGTTTATGTTATCTGACAGCTGGAGGATAAGCCCGCCACGAAAGCACAAGCCAAAGAAGACCTATACCATCAGATTGGGACCAGTTTGACCGTGAAAATGGAAGCGAGCCCGTACCTGTCATATGATAACGCTCTCAAATGAGGGAGGAGATGAGAATATGATTGACCTTTTCGAATGCTTCACAAACGAAGACAATAACGAAGAGATCTCAGAATTTCCACCGGCACTAAAAGAACTGGAAGATGGAATACATACCATGGAGGACATCATAAGAAAAATCAACTTAGGAACGGACGATGATCCGAGGCCGACGTTTGTCAGTGAGCTGCTGTCCGAAAAACAGATAGCCACATTAAAAGATGTGTTTATGCAGTATAAAGACTGCTTCGCTTGGAATTAATCCGAAATGCCGGGTTTAGATCCATATGTAGCTGTACACAAGCTGGCCATATCACTAGACAAAAGCCAGTCAAATAAGCGCTAAGAAGGATACGGCTCGAACTTGAGATGAGTATCAACTTCGAAATCAAGAAATTAATCGACTCCAGTTTCATCTAAGAACTTCAATATCCCGACTGGATCACCAACATCATTTCGGTGATGAAGAAAAATGGGACGGTTCGCATTTGCGTGGACTTTTGGGGCCTCAACAAAGCGTGCCCGAAAGATAACTTCCCAGTGCCCGTTACCGAGTTGATGATCGATAACACGTCCACCCACGAAATCTTCTCCTTCATGGATGGATATTCAAGATACAACCAAATAAAGATGGATCTTGAAGACCAGAAACATACCACTTTTCGGACTCTGTTTGGCGTATTCTGCTATAAAGTGATGCCCTTCGGTTTGAAGAACGCCGTAGCTACATACCAAAGAGCCATAACGAAGATATTCGATGACCTCATACACGAGATCGTCGAATGTTATATCGATGATCTTGTGGTCAAAAGAAAATCTCATGAGGAACACTGGGAACATCTAAAGGTTGTGTTCGAGCATCTTCTGAAATATAATATGAAAATGAACCCTCTAAAGTGCGCATTTGGAGTCTCCTCAAGCAAATTCCTAGGCTTCATCATCCGTCACCAAGCTATTGAAATTGATCCTTCAAAAATCAAGGCGACTGTGGAAATGCTCCCGCCAAGAGCCCTCAAACAACTGTGTCTCTCTAAGAAAAGCTCGAATATATCCGGCGGTTCATAACCAATCTCTCCGGAAAATGCATCCCTATAACCATCTAATGAACAAAGGGTCCTCATTCGTCTGGGATCAAAAATGCCAAAATGCATCGGATGAAATCAAACAATATCTGTATAATCCGCCAGTATTGACCACTCCGGTTAAGGGAAAGCCCCTTATCCTCTATACAACAGCCTGTGAAGGTTCTCTTGGTGCAATATAGGCATAAGAGAATGACCAAGGAAAGGAAAGAGCTCTGTACTATCTGAGCCGAGTTCTACTGAGGGTAGAAAGCAACTACTCCCCCATCGAAAAGCATTGCCTGGCGCCGATCTTCGTAATAACGAAGCTCAGACACTACCCCTTGGCACATGAGGTCCATCTTATATCAAAAGTGGACCCTCTTAAGTATCTGATATCAAAAGCCATACTAACAGGAAGACTTGCCAAATAGGCCCTACTTTTGATGGAATTCTCAGTGACATATCGGCCCCTCAAAGCGGTGAAAGGACAAGCCATCGCCGACTTTCTTGCGGAACATCCGATACCAGCCGATTCTCCCCTAAACTGTGAGCTGCCGGATGAACACGCGTTCGACGCGGTCGAAGAGGAGAAAGAAGAAAATGAGTCTCGGTGAGAACTCTATTTCGATAGAGCATCTTCCATGAAACGGCAAAAGAGGAACACTCGCATAATCAAAGCCGGGGTAGGTCATGACCCCGCAAAGAGGAATATTTATGCCCTCTCCTTGATGGAACCCAGTGTATGGTGTTTTTCGTCACCCCATTGAGATGCGAATGCGCGTGCGCTTGTCAGGCGCATTACAGATTCCCCCTGCTTAGGGTAGGCTGGGGTTTATTGATTGTGGGGATCCGAATCTCTGGCAGCCGCGGACTAAGCTGACATTAATTACCCCTCGCCTTTGGGGCGAGAGAACCTCCGATTGACGGGTCAACTATTCATGCGAACTCAATGTGCAATGTACGTGTGTTATGTTTTAAAAGGGGGTTATGGATATATCAGGGGCCACGCAGAGTTTTTACGGGGGTCCCGCTACCCGGATAGCGGGCTGGGGGTCAAGGGGGCTAGCAGCCCCCTTGTGGGGTGCGGGGCAGCGTCCTGTTGGAAATTTTTTCTAACGGAGGACGTATTTTTAGTGTGGAGTATGTGTGTGTATATGTATATATACATACATACATATATATATATATATATATATATATATAAAGGAAAAGGGCATCCAAAGGATGCGTGGGAGAAAGCGCTGGGGCGCTAGCGCTTTGGGCGCTAGCGCTATACGTGCTAGGCATATGGGCGCTCGGGCGCTAGCACCAGAGCGCTAGCGCCCCACTTGTTAGACACGTGGACGCTCGGGCGCTAGCGCCAGAGCGCTAGCGCCCCACGTGTTAGACACGTGGACGCTCAGGCGCTAGCGCAAGAGCGCTAGGGCGCTAGCACTTTGGGCGCTAGTGCAAGAGCGTTGGCGCTTAGAGCGCTGGCGCCCCACGTGTCGGACACGTGGGCACTTTGGGCGCTAGCGCAAGAGCGTTGGCGCTTTAAGCGCTAGCGCCCCACGTGTCGGGCACGTGGGCGCTAGCGCTCTGAGCGCAAAGGGAGTTGTACTCCCAGAAAAGAACACTTATTATTTTGTATGTGTGTGTGTGTGTGTGTGTGTGTGTGTGTATTAAGGAGTTAAACTCCTAGGACAATTAGAAGCTGATAGAGTGGCTTCTACCCCTGAGCCCTGGATCTTCCCCGAAGTGGGGTTTCTGGAGATGGGTCTCCTTCTTCTTCCTTTGTTGGCCAGATCTTAAAGATTAAGAAATATGAGATTTTAAAAATCTCTCCTTTCTAAGATCTGATGGAAGATCTGAGTTCCCCTTTGTGGGTTTTGTGGTGAAAAACTATTTAGTTTTGGAAAAGGAAGAGTTAAACTCTTGATTTAATTCTTAAAGAAGAAGAAGGTTTAGAACCTTGAGGAAGGAGAAGGAGGCAAGGACCCTAATTTTTTTGGGCGAATGAAAAGTATATTAGATATTTTCATCATGTTGCCTTATATAGGCTTACACATTTAGATGTAGCCCCTTGGGCTTTACAAAATGGCATTTTGCCCATCCCATGGCTCATGTGCCATTTCTTTTTTTGCACATACGCCATGGGCTTTACAAAAATTTGGCTTTATGCCCATTTTGCATACATTCATGCACAAAAAATTACATCAAAAGTATTTGTTACATGATTTTTATTTTGGCATGGCGGAAGGCCGGATGCTTCGTGTTCGGGCTCGACCCGGGCATTGGCCCACTTGCTTTGGGCTTGTGCCCACTTGGCTTGGGGTTGACCTTGACTTTGACTTGGTCAACCGGGGTGTAATTTTTGACCCCAACACCCAGGACCAATAATCAAGCAGAATATGAAGCTTTGATAGCTGGTCTTGAGATCGCTATCGACATGGGAATCAAGGACATCCTCATATATGGAAATTCTCTGCTGATGGTCAATCAAGTAAATGGTGACTATCAGACATGTAAGCCAGAACTAATAAGGTATGGTGAAAGGGTGCAGCAACTGCTGACCTAAATCCTTGCCTATTCCCTGGAAAGCGTACCACGAGTGAAAAACAGTAAGGCATTAGTCAAGTTGGATAAAAAATTGGCCGATAAAGACTTCAATGACGTAAGGATCGTTGTTCAAAGCCACAGGATCCTGGCGCCAGTAGATATACCTTCGGAATCCCTGATAGAACTATCCAAAGAAAAAAAAATGACTGAACGAGAAGTTCTCCAAATAGAGAACGAGCAGAAGGTCGAGGATTGTAGAGAAGTCTTCATAAGCTACTTCAAGTCCTAAAGCATACCTGAAGATGCGTCATCTAAACACCAACTCATGAAACGAGCTCTGTCATCCACCTCCATCAATGATACTCTATACAAAAGATCCTTCGACTTTGTATGGTTAAGATGACTAGAGCCAAAAGAAGCAAAGTACATGACAGACTTTGCGGCTCTCATCAAGCAGACTAAAAATGAAGCCGATGATAAAAAGAATGGGCTATTACTGGCCCATGATGATTCAGGACTGCCTCGAATATACGAAGCAGTGTCACTCGTGCCAAATACATGGGGACTTCATACATCAACATCCAAATCTGTTGTATCTGACAGTAGCCAGTTGGCCGTTCGAAATGTGGGGAACATATATAATCGGCCCTATCGAACCAGTGTCATCCAGAGGACATCGGTCTATACTAGCAACAAACGATTACTTCTCTAAGTGGGAGGAAGTAGTACCGCTACGAGAGGTGAAGACAGAGAATATCCTCCACTTCTTCAAAACTCATGTTATCTACCGGTTCGGAACTCTGCGACGGATAATCTCAGATAATGGACCTACCTATAGAAGCCACAAAATAAGTCGCTTCGCACAGCATCACTGTTAGTTGTATGTATGCCCTAGAGGCCAGTATTGTACAGATGATGTATATTATATTGGATGCTTGGACATATATATAGAGATGACTTTCTTGCTCGATATGATAGTATGCTATCTGGTTGCTCTTTATCTTAACATGTACACTTGTCTCTTTAAACTGTCTTATGGTTACATGTTGGTAAAGCCCTTAGGATGTGTACTTGACTACCTGGACTATGATGTAGATCATACTAGTAGGGACATGGTAGTCCATAAGTACATCCTTCAAGGTCCCTAGTCATGGGTGTATCGAGACGGGGCATCGATATACCAGAGTAGACTAGCGTATACGCTTCTCGACCCATGAGATGGGCGATGGATGATCCCATATCCATTGGTGTTTGACATCAGAGATGGTATACGGGTGCTCAGTGGAGACTGGGTATACTGGACGGACTCGCCGAGAACTCCCAGATGGTATTATACCTCACGTCAGATGGCAGTTCTCAGGTGACACTTGTGCAGGTTAGTCTGTAGACCCGAGATCGTCATAGAGTCTTGTGTGATTCCCACTGTACTTTGATCTCCACCTTACCACGTCCATGAGAGCATGCAAAACGGTGGTCTTTGGGTACAGTCCCGAGTCATATGGAGGCAATGAGCGATAGGAGGGGTTTCGTCTCTCCCGGTGTTGGGGGTTGATGTTGCACAGTGCTCGATTGGCTGTAACAGGGAAGTCCCTGGCCAGGGCTGATCAGAGATTTGCTGGTAAGTGTTACCAGTAGTTTCTCGACCCGTTATGAGCCTCATATCGGCACGACTTATCGGTTATTGGGGTCTGACGTTTACCACCCCTAGACTTGATATGCGACATATCAGACGAACAGACCGGACTGTACGGTAAGTGTTACTGGTTGGATTCACAGGAGTGTGAGCGGGCTTGCTCGTCGATCTTCTGATCGCTCAATACCCGGGTGGCCGTTACGTTTAGCAGACCGCTTGCGGCTTGTGGGTGCTTGATATGATCATCATCTGCTACCGGCGTATTGACGAGTCTTTAGAGTCCTACACAGAGGTTTCCTGGCTCAAGCGAAACGAAATAGGAGCGCATATGAGATATGTGCGGGAGCGAGAATAATGCGTGTATGTGATACCGTATTTCATTCTCGCTCTGAATGCATCGATTGGTTATATGCGATATAACCTAGATATCGAATCAAGGATTGATTCGATAAGCCGATACATAGGATACTAGTCGGTTATATGCGATATGACCGGATCGTTAAATGAAGTGTTGATTTAATGATTTAATGTATAATTATATATTTGATATATTGCTTTGCATTAACTAGTATTGGTTCATTTTAAAAGGATTTTCTCACTTGATGCACATTGTATATATGATATATTTTTTGTGCACTTGTTTGTATCATGTTTGATGATACTTGCTCACTTGGGTTTGTGTAAAGATTAAACCATGGTTATATGAATGGTTAGGGTTTTGATTATTTACTTAGTTATTTATTTATTTATTCATTTTGGATATTATTAAGAATGGTGGCTTATTTTGTTTCTATGTTGAAGCTTCTTGAAGCTTTGACAAAGTTCACCATTCTTATCTCATCCTTAACCCTAACCATTCCAACTAACCTTAGTTTAATCTCTACACTTGACCATAGTTAGTATATGATAAGTATTCATATTAGTTTCATTTTTAAAATAAGAAACTTATCATATTCTTTCTTCTCTTCAAGAAAGCTTGATGCCATCAATGGCAACTTGAGTTCTAAAGTGAGATATCCAATTCTAAAGTGAACACACCTCCTATTTCTTCACCCTCTACCTCTTGCCAAGTTGTTTTGGGTGTTTTCTTCACAAGTTTCACAAATTTGTGAAGTCGGAGCTTGAACTTGTGAAACCTCGACGTAGATCATCTTCGGCACGAAGCCGACGACCTTGCCCGCTCGTCTTTCCGATGAAGCCGACGATTGAGTCTAGGATTCGAGATGGACAGTGAGAGGATGACTACGTGGAGCTAAGGAAGTGGATAACCGGATCTACAAAGGTTGTAGCTTCTTATCTTTAGTTAAAGTGTTAACTAGTTTCATATTTCGCCTAGAATTCTAGCCGACGATCCGTATTAGGGTTTCTCGGCACCCATACATTTTTAAATTGGCATGGTTGATGCCTTGTGAGACCTCTATAGTGTACCTAGGAACCTTTCAATCATAAGATAGACTGAAGATACTCCTCAGTCTATAATTCTCGGGCCAATGGTCTAGCTAAAGCATTCAACAAGACCTTGACCAAGCGACTAAACAGAATAAGAAAAAAGAGGATTATAAAAAGGACGGTGTTCAGAAACAAAATGGACTGGCATGAGAGGCTTCATGAAGCTCTTTGGGCATACCGAACAATGTTCAAGACGGTCACAAATACAACATCATAAGCATTGGTGTTCGGCACTGAAGCAGTACTCCCACTCGAGATAGAACTCCCCTCATTATGAGTGGCAGTTCAATACGAGCTAACGGATGAAGAAAATGCTCATCTTAAGCTTGAAGAACTCGATGCTATCGACAAAAACCGCCTTATAGCACAGCAAAATCTGGAGGCTTATAAGGCAAGGATGACACGGTCATATGAAAGACTAAGCAGGCCGAGAATATTTCACCAAGGCGAATTCGTGCTAGTTGTCAAAAGACCTGTGATTCCCAATCGTGCAAAACAGGGTAAGTTTGAGCCAAATTATGAAGGCTCGTACATCATAGATAAGATCTACCAAGATGGAGCTTATCTGCTCATGGACATGCATGGCGAAAAACCATTCCGGCCGATAAATGGTTCATTCCTCAAAAAGTACTATACCTGAAGAGTCACGATTTTGGTCAATGATAGATGACGATGCTTGTGTCTGCTCGCTATCTTCCTGAGTCAAAACTCTGAAAGTGGCGGTAAATGATATTCGTCCTAAACATGGGAATGTTGTATCGAAATGTTCCTAAACTAATATTGGACCGAAACGTCCTTAAACCAATATTTTATCCTGAACACGGGAATGATGGACCGAAATATCCCTAAACTAATGTTAGAACGAATGTGCTTAAACTAATATTCATCCCAAACATGGGAGTGATGGACCGAAACGTCCTTAAACTAATGATGGACCGAAACGTCCCTAAACAAATATTGGACCGAAATGTCCTTAAACTAATATTCATCCCAAACACGGGAATAATGGACCGAAACGTCCCTAAACTAATAATGGACCGTGAAGTTCTTAAACTAATATATTGCCCTATGGTATGGGTCATATGACCAGCCGTACACAATCCACGGGCACAAACAATCCATATTCTCTATGTCTTTAAACTAATATTCCTCCCAAACATGGGAATGTTGGGCCGAAATGTCTCTATACTAATTGTTAGTGTATATGCCCTAGAGGCCATTACTGTATCATACTAGCTTGTATATTACTTAATGGAAGCTTGGGATATTCACAGTTGTATATACAATCTTGCTCGAAATGGTAGTATGCTACTTGGTTTGTCTCTGCTTTAATATGTGCATGTGTTTCTTTTAACATATTGCTGGTATACATATTAGTAGAGCCCTTAGGATCTTTGCTTGATTACCAGCGTTGTGATGGCGCTCGCACTCGTGGGAGCTGGGTAATCTATAAGCACATCCTTATACAGGTCCCTGGTCGTTGGACTATCGAGACAGGGCATCGATACTCCGGAGTAGACTAGCGTATGCGCTTCTCATCCCAGTGTGGGAGACGGTCTGTCCCACAGCCGTTAGTACGTCGTACTTGGGATAGTATGCGGGTGCTCGTTAGGTTACGAGTACACTGGACAGGACTCGTCGGGAACTGTTGGTTGGTAATATACCTATCGTCAGTTATCAGTTCCCAGGTGACATGAGTACAGCTTAGTCCGCTGACTTGACACTGTCACTTCGCCTCGAGTGTGTTCCCACTGCACTTTGATTACTACCCTACCACGGCTCAAAGGAGCTGTGCAAACAGGTAGTTTTTGGGTGCAGTCCCGAAGCACTTGGAGGCAGTGACGGTTAGACAGGATTCGTCTCTCCCGGTATTGGGGGTTGACATCGCGCTGTGTCTAGGAGAGCCATTACACGAGTAGTCCCTGGCCAGGGCAAGCGAGATATACTGGTAGGTTTCCAGTGTTATCTCAGGGTGTTCTGGGCTACACTCCGACACGACTTGTACCGCTATTAGGGGACTGACGTTCACCGCCCCCCTAGGCCCGCCATGCGATGTATCAGACGAACAGACCGGACTGTACGGAGACTGTCACATACAGGCTCAGTAGGAGTGCAGATGGGGTTCACCTCGTCAGTCTTCTTATCGACATCTACCTGGGGACCGTTACGTACAGCTAGTGCCGCTTGCGGTCTGTGGTTAAACCCACTGCCAGCGTAGTGTCGAGTCTTTAGAGTCCCACACAGAGAGCTATTCGCCTTTAGGCAAAACGAGTAGAGGTCGCATGGTTTTGCGACAGGGTTCGTTCGCATCCGCGCACTTGTGCACGTTTGCTGTCCGGACAGTTTATACTAGCGGGCTTTGGTTTAAGCCGGATCCTAGTATATGATTTGAGATTGGTTTTTCTCAGGGTATTCGTGTTCCTCGGATCACGAATGCGGGTGCGTATGCACAGTTGCTTGAGATTGGGGGAGAGGACCTTGTTTTGGGTTAATGGCATTTGTCATTTTATTAACCCTATTGTTTTTGTGTGGATTATTGTTAATTGATAATTAGCTTAATTATTGTGCATGGTTGTTGTTGACAATTTGACTTCATTGACTTGTTGACCATGTTGACAACTTGACCATAATCATTTCATTTGGAAGATGCTCTTTGATCTTTGCAAAAATGAAATGATAATGGTCAATTCATGATTTATCATGACAATTTTCAAGCTAATTATCTAATTAAAATTATCCTCACATATTAGTGAGAATGGCTCACTATTTTCTCACTCTCTCATTCTATTTCTCTCTCTTGCTCATCCTCTCCCTCAAGCTCTCTCCCTCTCATGTGTTGAGAAACAAAAAGCTTGAGAAAAACCCTCTCTTGATCTTCTCTTCTCACTTCTAGGGTTCAAGTCTTAGCATTTCTTGCACTCTAGTTACTCCTAGCTTGGAGTTGAAGCTAAAGGTGGTGGCTTTCAAGTGGATCTTTCTTTGACGGGAGAAGACAAGCAAGGTGAACTCTTTCTACCATACCTAGGAGCAAGGAGAGAAGGACTAAAGACCAAAGGTATAACCTTTCATCACTTAGCTACTTTGTAGTTAGGGTTAGCTAGTTTATGTTTAGCAAAGATCCTCACAAGCATAGTCCATGTTGCCTAAGTCATTAAAAATCCGATTTTTATTATGTTTTCCGCCTCCCCGTAAGCACCGGGGTGGGCAACACGGACTTACAGTGGTATCAGAGCCTAACTAAACCTAAACTAGTTAAGTAGTTAAGTGTAACGAAGTTCGGAACCGGAAAAATCACAAAACCAAACTTTAACAAAATCCAAGTTTCTGTTAAAATTATTTCTGCTCAAAATGAAAAACTGTATACATGTAAAATCGTCTCAGGGTTTTGTGAATACACCCAAGAAAAACGATACCCTAATTCCCTCAAGTCGCCGCCTTTCCGCCGCATGAAGTAGGTATGTGCGGCGGAACCGCCGCGGATTGTCGTGATCGGCGCATCGTTTTTCGTGCAGAGTGTGTTTTTGTTGGTTTTGGGATTTTTAGGATATATTATATGTACCCAGATTTTCCAGAAAAGAAATTTCCTTTTGGGGTCCTATAATTCCGTATTTTTCCGAACTTCACTGCACTTTAACTATATCGGTTATATCTGTAATGCTTGCATGTATTGAACGTCGGCTAATCGCTATAAGACGATTAGTCGGGGTTATACATGATCTGTGATTGTTATTGGTTTGTGGATATGAATGGATTGGATCGTCGCGGGTGAATAGCCGGGTTGGATGTGAGATGAGCCTTTTTTTTTCTTTCATTCATTTGTAACTTGTAAATTGATGTAATAATATTCTTTGTATGGCCGCACAACCGGGTCGGGGTTGTAGCCGTCATTGTATAATTCTTTTTACTGTTTTTGCTCCTAGGATAGACCCATGGAGGGGGTGCTCAAACTACCGGGTATCTCGAAGTGCCGAGTGGCCTACTCACGGTGGTGAGGGAGGTTGCTTCGCTTCGGGTGCTTGGCGGGTAGTTTGCCGCACCCGTAGGGGTCTTGGGTGGGGTATTGGCTATTCACCGCGACCGTGTAATCCGCTTTGCGTTGCAGGCTCGAACGCATTGCGGATTCCTAGTATATCCAATGTATTCATCTGTGATCTGTAATGTCTATCATTGCTATATATTTATATATAATAACTATTTAGGCGTTGCTTATGTTTTACAGCCGCGCTAGCCCAGCCCCCGCTCTGTCGTTAGTTAAGTAACCTAACGGGTGATGACGGGGCCCCGTGGCGAATGCGAATGGCATAAGCGTACGTCATATTTTGGTTGTTTTCTGCAATGGTAGGATTAAATGATGGGACGCATTAAAAGAACTAATGCAAGAAATAAACCAAGTAAAAGTCGATTGGGACACTTTGAAAACCACTCGGTTCTTTTTCAAAAACTAAACTTTTAAACGCGGAGCTTGAACCACTCCTTTTAAAAGCTATCTCGTTCCATCGATTATATCAAGTTCACTACGTTCACGGTTTCGCCAAAACCATCCGTAGCCCTCCATCATTTTGGTTAAATATTCGGTAGTATTCAAGCTATGTATTTTGACCTCACGCCAAGGCATAGTGATTGGTAGCTGTCGGATATTTATCCGTTGCATAGATAGAATGCGTTGATTTGAGACAGTCGTACTGCCGTTTTGGCCTACGTCAAGGGTAGGTACGGGTGGGTTCAAATTAACCAGGATAATGATGGGAAGAACTTGACATGTGACTTATGACATTTTGACCTCACGCCAAGGTCATAAGAGCATGGGGCAAAAATCCACATCGGGAGTTTCATAAGTACTGAAACTTGCTAGCGTTGCATACCATTTGGAGTGTGATGATTCTGGTAGGATTCCTTCGGTTTTATCACGCGATGATATTTGGATCCCGATCCTACTGTGAGTATATGCTACTCCTCGGAAAAACTCTCACTTAACGATCAATGCTATAAACCTAGTAGGTGCCTAGAAAGGTGTTAGCGGGGCTACGCCCACAGGGAAAAGAGGTTACTTAATTAAGGAACTTCGCGAAAGCGTTGGAAAACCTCCCTCGAAGTACCGACACTGGCCTGGCTGAACGGTTAAGCAAGTATTGTACGGTGAGAATGATCCCGGCTAATCCTTTTCTTTATGGTTTGAGAAGGGATTCGAGAGACAGTGGGAGCCATCCAGTTTAGACAAACTAAAAACCACTCTAAACTTGCAAGAGCATCATGCTAAAGTGTTTCTTTTCTCTCTCCTAATTGCAGCGACCATTCAAGATGACCGGACTTAAGTTACTATTAGATAAAAACATATTGACAGGGCCAAACTACAAAGATTGGCTCAGGAATGTCAAGATGGCTATCACTTATGACAAGCTGGGGTATATACTTACCACCAAAGCTCCCCCCGTCCCAGGTCCCACCTCCAGCGTCGCGGATGTAGAAATCCGTAAGACATGGGAGATAGATTGCGCGAGGGCCAAATGCCTCGTACTAGCCTCGATGGACAACGACCATCAGAGGAGGCACGAGAATATGGACCTAGAGTCCATATTTCTCCATACAAAAGAACTGTATGGAGAGCAGTCTCGTATCGCAAGATACGAAGTGTCGAAGAAGCTCTTTTCGGCAAGGTTGGCCGTCGGATCATCGGTAGCGGACCACGTGCTTAAGATGACCGGCTACATAGAGGAGCTCGCGGACCTCGGGACCACGTTGGAGAATGAACTCTATACCGATTTGATTCTCCAGTCCCTTCCTTCCACTTACGCCCAGTTCATTCTTAACTTCAACATGCAAGGAAAGGAGGTTGAACTTGCCGAGCTTCTGAACATGTTGAGGACTGCTGAGGGCACCCTACAGAAGGGTAGGGAGACATCCACTTTGTTTGTAGGAGGATCTTCCTCTTCTAGGTCCAGGGCGAAAGCCAAGGGCAAGAAGAAGAAAGCCCCCGCCAAACCAAGAGGCGGTGTCGGTAAAGTGGATACGAAGGGAAAGGGTAAAGCAACAAAGGTAGCAGGGAAGCTGGTGGGGAAGGAAGAATGCTTCTATTGTCACAAAAGTGGCCACTGGAAACAAGATTGCAAGGCTTGGAAAGCCAGAACACAGGATTTGAAGCGAGTTGCAGCTTCAGCTTCAGGTGTGTATGTTATTGAAAACTGTCTATCAATAAACTCTACATCCTGGGTATTGGATACCGGATCAGGATCTCATATCTGTAATTCTTTGCAGGCGTTGAGAAAGCGTAGAGTTTTGAAGGCAGGTGACATGACCCTCAGAGTTGCGAACGGTGCTAGCATGGATGCAGAGGCCGTGGGGGACTATCACCTGGGATTATCAGATGGACACTTTTTGGTTTTGCGTAGTTGTTATTATGTACCAAATGCAACCTGTAATATCATTTCTGTATCTTTATTATCTAAAGAAGGTTATGAATTTGCATTTGTAAGTAATGTAGTGAACATTCACCTTAATCAAGTGTTGATTGGGTCAGGTACATTGAACAACGGTATTTACGTTTTAAACCAACCACAGGTTTTCAATATCCAGAATACACATAAAAGAAAGTCTCCAGATATTAATCAAACTTTCTTATGGCATTGTAGACTGGGTCACATCAACGAGAGAAGATTGACTAAGTTACATACTGAAGGATATTTAGATTCGTTCGAATATCAATCGTATACAACTTGTCAATCCTGTCTCAAAGGAAAGATGACAAAGGCTCCGTTTTCTGGACACGGAGAAAGAGCGAGCGAGCTCTTGGGACTCGTACACAGTGACGTGTGCGGTCCAATGTCTACACATGCGCGAAGCGGTTTTTCTTACTTCATAACTTTTACGGATGATTTCTCAAGATTCGGACATGTCTTCTTAATGAAGCATAAATCCGAAGCTTTTGATAAGTTCCAGGAATATAAAAATGAAGTAGAAAAACAAACAGGCAAAAGTATCAAGATCCTAAGATCGGATCGAGGAGGAGAATACTTAAGTGCCGAATTCCTGAATTACTTAAAAGAGAATGGAATTCTCTCTCAGCTTACTCCTCCATACACCCCGCAACATAATGGTGTATCGGAGAGACGGAACCGAACCCTATTGGATATGGTACGGTCCATGATGAGTAACGCTGAGTTACCGCGATCATTCTGGGGATATGCGCTAGAAACAGCTGCATATCTTTTGAACCGTGTTCCCACTAAGACTGTGCCTACCACACCATATGAGTTATGGAGTGGGAAGAAACCCTATCTTCAATACTTGAAGATTTGGGGATGTCCAGCTTATGTCAAAAAGCAGCATGTGGACAAGCTCGAGGCACGCTCAGTACTGTGCAAGTTTGTGGGATACCCAAAGAACTCCAGGGGGTATCTTTTCTATTACGCAGAGGAACAAAAAGTCCTTGTTTCTCGCAATGCCCACTTTCTGGAACATCAGTTTTTAGAAAAAGAAATAAGTGGGAGCGCAATAGAACTGGAAGAAATTCCAGAACCACAAACTATTACTGAAAGTTTAGTGGAACCAGAAGGTTCAAAAGAACAGGACATTCCCATGCCACTCCGCAGGAGTAGTAGGCAGTCTCATCCGCCCGAGAGGTACTACGGTTTCCTCATTGACGGGGATAGAGAGGACTGCATCCTAGATTGTGATGAGCCTACTAGCTTCCAGCAAGCCATTCAGAGCGTCGACTCGGTAAAATGGCTGGATGCAATGCGGACCGAGATGGAGTCCATGTACACCAACAAAGTATGGACGTTGGACATTGCTCCAGACGGGGTAAAACCCGTAGGATGCAAGTGGATCTTCAAAAGGAAGATTGGTGTAGATGGACAGGTTGAGACCTATAAAGCTAGACTGGTAGCAAAGGGTTTTCGTCAGCGACCTGGTTTGGACTATGACGAAACCTTTTCTCCAGTAGCTATGCTGAAATCCATTCGGATCCTTCTTGCCATCGCTGCTTTCCACGATTATGAGATTTGGCAGATGGACGTAAAGACAGCTTTTCTAAATGGTCATTTAGAGGAGTGTGTCTATATGGACCAGCCAGAGGGTTTCATTCAGGGTGGGAGCAGCGGAAAGGTGTGCAAGTTGCTCAAGTCCATTTATGGACTCAAGCAGGCATCGCGGAGTTGGAACATCTGTTTTGATGAGACGGTCAAAGAATTTGGCTTTATCAAAAATCCAGATGAACCATGCATCTATTGTAGATTTGTAGCGAGAACTGTAGTATTCCTCGTTTTATACGTGGATGACATTCTCTTAATAGGAAATGACATTCCTATGCTACAATCTGTCAAGGGGTTCTTGTCACACAGGTTCTCCATGAAAGACCTGGGTGATGCCTCCTACATTCTGGGTATCCGGATCTACCGTGACAGATCCAAGAGGATATTAGGACTCTCGCAGTCCAGGTACATCGACACCATACTGAAGAGATTCAGTATGGAAGATTCCAAGCGCGGTAATCTACCGGCTTGTCACGGGATCACCCTCTCCAAAGAGATGTCTCCCAAGACTGATTTGGAGAGGGATCGCATGTCTATTATACCCTACGCTTCTGCGGTAGGCTCTATAATGTATGCGATGTTATGTACCAGACCGGATGTGGCTTATGCACTGAGTGTGGTAAGCAGGTATCAGTCAAACCCAGGGGAGAAACATTGGATAGCAGTAAAGAACATTCTCAAGTACCTGAGAAGGACTAAGGAGATGTTCTTGGTGTATGGCGGAAAAGACCTGCAGGTTGAGGCCTTTGCTGACTCCAGCTTCCAGAGTGACAAGGATGATTCCAAGTCCATGTCGGGTTTTGTCTTTACCCTCAATGGAGGGGCGGTGTGTTGGAAGAGCTCCAAACAGGAAACCGTTGCTGACTCGACTATGGAAGCGGAATACATCGCTGCATCTGATGCCGCAAAAGAAGCTGTCTGGATGAGGAAGTTCTTGAAAGAACTTCAGGTGGTTCCGTCCATTGTTGACCCAATACCTCTGTATTGCGACAACAACGGGGCTATAGCTTTAGCGAAGGAACCCAGGTCCCATCAGAAATCCAGACACATCTTAAGGCGGTATCACCTGATCAGGGAGATCGTGGATCGCCAGGAGATCGAGGTCCGGAGAGTTGCATCAGAGGATAACACAGCAGATCCATTCACCAAGGCCTTGCCCCAGACTCAGTTCGAGCGGCTGATCGAGATGATAGGTCTTCGATACGCCAGTACATGGCCTTAGTGCAAGTGGGAGATTGTTAGTGTATATGCCCTAGAGGCCATTACTGTATCATACTAGCTTGTATATTACTTAATGGAAGCTTGGGATATTCATAGTTGTATATACAATCTTGCTCGAAATGGTAGTATGCTACTTGGTTTGTCTCTGCTTTAATATGTGCATGTGTTTCTTTTAACATATTGCTGGTATACATATTAGTAGAGCCCTTAGGATCTTTGCTTGATTACCAGCGTTGTGATGGCGCTCGCACTCGTGGGAGCTGGGTAATCTATAAGCACATCCTTATACAGGTCCCTGGTCGTTGGACTATCGAGACAGGGCATCGATACTCCGGAGTAGACTAGCGTATGCGCTTCTCATCCCAGTGTGGGAGACGGTCTGTCCCACAGCCGTTAGTACGTCGTACTTGGGATAGTATGCGGGTGCTCGTTAGGTTACGAGTACACTGGACAGGACTCGTCGGGAACTGTTGGTTGGTAATATACCTATCGTCAGTTATCAGTTCCCAGGTGACATGAGTACAGCTTAGTCCGCTGACTTGACACTGTCACTTCGCCTCGAGTGTGTTCCCACTGCACTTTGATTACTACCCTACCACGGCTCAAAGGAGCTGTGCAAACAGGTAGTTTTTGGGTGCAGTCCCGAAGCACTTGGAGGCAGTGACGGTTAGACAGGATTCGTCTCTCCCGGTATTGGGGGTTGACATCGCGCTGTGTCTAGGAGAGCCATTACACGAGTAGTCCCTGGCCAGGGCAAGCGAGATATACTGGTAGGTTTCCAGTGTTATCTCAGGGTGTTCTGGGCTACACTCCGACACGACTTGTACCGCTATTAGGGGACTGACGTTCACCGCCCCCCTAGGCCCGCCATGCGATGTATCAGACGAACAGACCGGACTGTACGGAGACTGTCACATACAGGCTCAGTAGGAGTGCAGATGGGGTTCACCTCGTCAGTCTTCTTATCGACATCTACCTGGGGACCGTTACGTACAGCTAGTGCCGCTTGCGGTCTGTGGTTAAACCCACTGCCAGCGTAGTGTCGAGTCTTTAGAGTCCCACACAGAGAGCTATTCGCCTTTAGGCAAAACGAGTAGAGGTCGCATGGTTTTGCGACAGGGTTCGTTCGCATCCGCGCACTTGTGCACGTTTGCTGTCCGGACAGTTTATACTAGCGGGCTTTGGTTTAAGCCGGATCCTAGTATATGATTTGAGATTGGTTTTTCTCAAGGTATTCGTGTTCCTCGGATCACGAATGCGGGTGCGTATGCACAGTTGCTTGAGATTGGGGGAGAGGACCTTGTTTTGGGTTAATGGCATTTGTCATTTTATTAACCCTATTGTTTTTGTGTGGATTATTGTTAATTGATAATTAGCTTAATTATTGTGCATGGTTGTTGTTGACAATTTGACTTCATTGACTTGTTGACCATGTTGACAACTTGACCATAATCATTTCATTTGGAAGATGCTCTTTGATCTTTGCAAAAATGAAATGATAATGGTCAATTCATGATTTATCATGACAATTTTCAAGCTAATTATCTAATTAAAATTATCCTCACATATTAGTGAGAATGGCTCACTATTTTCTCACTCTCTCATTCTATTTCTCTCTCTTGCTCATCCTCTCCCTCAAGCTCTCTCCCTCTCATGTGTTGAGAAACAAAAAGCTTGAGAAAAACCCTCTCTTGATCTTCTCTTCTCACTTCTAGGGTTCAAGTCTTAGCATTTCTTGCACTCTAGTTACTCCTAGCTTGGAGTTGAAGCTAAAGGTGGTGGCTTTCAAGTGGATCTTTCTTTGACGGGAGAAGACAAGCAAGGTGAACTCTTTCTACCATACCTAGGAGCAAGGAGAGAAGGACTAAAGACCAAAGGTATAACCTTTCATCACTTAGCTACTTTGTAGTTAGGGTTAGCTAGTTTATGTTTAGCAAAGATCCTCACAAGCATAGTCCATGTTGCCTAAGTCATTAAAAATCCGATTTTTATTATGTTTTCCGCCTCCCCGTAAGCACCGGGGTGGGCAACACGGACTTACACTAATGATGGAACAAAATGTCCCTAAACTAATAATGGACCGCGGTATTCTTAAACTAATATATTTCCCTACGGTATAAGTCATATAACCAGCCGTATACAATCCACGGCCATAAACAATTCATATCCTTCTCAGGTCCTACATGATGCGGTCCTTCGAAGAATGTCGTGATCTACAGTTGTTAGTGTGTTACCTTACGGGCCGTCTAAAAAAAGTTATGTTCACAAGAGAAATAGGTACGGATGAAAACATGAAAGGGCGCCGTGAGTAAAAATAGCAGGACTACCGGCAAGCTTGTGAAAACCCGAAAGGGTGCGAACTCGTTAAAAGAAAGGAAAAGATGCACTTGCAAAGTTCTTACGAATTTTTAAGGAGAAAACACCTACTTGAGATTCTTACGACTCAAAAAGGAGTAGCACACTTAAGAATCCATACGATTCCTAAGCAGAAAATACACTTACGATATCTTCACAACTCGTAAGGAGAATATACCCTTTTAAAGACCCTCACGGCGTATAGAATTCAAAAACTTTAAGTTACAGGGATCTAAATCTGTTCTTAAGCCATCATAACCCCATAAATTTATGCCCTACAAGTGGTCCAATATCGACCCTTGTATACAATCCACAGGCGTAGATAAATATATTCTTGACCAATTCCCACAAAAATGAGAAATATTTCTCGACAAGGTGAACGACATTTGCAAGTCCTCTCGACTGGCAAGAAGAAAGTATTCTTATAAAATCCTTACGACTTACAAGAGTAATATACACTTAAGAGTCTCCATGACTTCTAAGTAGAAAATACACCTATGAGATCCTCACGACCCATAAGGAAAAATACCTTTATGAGACCCTTATGGCTCGTAAAGTCGAAAAGGTCTTAGTTAGCAGGAATCTAAACCTGTTACCTAAGCCACTATTTGGCCAAAATTAGCAATGTCATATGATGAGTCGCTCCTAGCAATATTCCAGTTGTAGCGATACTGATTCCGAAGCTGGCATCAGACCCCAAGTTTCCGACTCATGGTAAAATTGATGAGTAAAAAAAGTGGAAATGATAGGGCAACTCGCAATAAAAAGCAGCGAGTAAAAGTAAAAATAATCGAAATGATTGGGCAATTGTGACTTTTGCGATATCAAAGACTGAAAAGATAGAGCATCGCGGAAATATAAAAAAATAAAATAAAATATTTCTACCATGCAAGTAGGTCTATACTGACTCTTGTATACAATCCATGGGTATAAATGAAAGAAAAGGAACCATATCTTCCCACCATACTTCGTCAAAAGAAGAGCCAAGTCTTGACGGTACATCTATAGCCTAAAGACTAGCTCGACGTTCCTCCTCATTCCAACAGGGTGCAGGCACAACTGTCAAGTAAAATTGGAGCAATGGCATATTCTTAGCTCCAGATCTCGATGGCAATACATACAGCATAGAGGTCATACGGTTGTCTACCTTACTTCAGCGAAGAATCGGTGTAACACCAAAGAGAAAGCGAAATGACAGCATGTGCCTAGCTTCGGGTCTTGATGGTAAGCCTAAAGACCATTAGATGTCATCCCACCCAAGAAGGGTGCGGTTATGACTCATCAGGGCTTCAAATCAAGCCTGACCTCAAGTAAAGCGCCATGGCAATACCCAACGCTTGATCTTCCGATGGTAATATGGATATTCCAACCTAAGACGATTACTTGAAGACGTCTTATCCAGCCCCAGAAGGGATCAGAGACACGAAAGACGCGTGGCTACTTGAGCCGCAACTCAAGGGATTGCATATCGAGAATATATCAGCCAACACGACGATATGATGGACTTAACCTAGTACCACAAACCTAACGGACCCCTATCATAAAAAGGAGTTATCTATATTTAACGTTAGGATGCGTTTTCCTATAAATCTAAGGGAAAGGTAAACTAAACACTCTGAAATGAGTAAATAAACTAAACACTCTGAAATGAGTAAATAAACTAATCCATGCCAGATCAAGACAATCAAGAGATAGAAAAGCGCAAATATGAAAACAAATATCTTTTATTCACAAATCAAAATGGTTAAAAGATACAATCTATAAAGAAAAAAGGGGGTACAATGATAACTACTAATAGGGTAGGGTTTTCAGCAAAACGGTGATCCGCTCATTCTCCTGCTGGAGCTCACTTTCACGCTCCACTCGTGCAGCCAGCAGCGCTTCAGTCTGGGTTTGTTGTTGCAGACATGAATTAAGCTTCTCAAAAAGATCCTGTTTGGCAACCTCATAGCCCCGCATGCCTTGCTCCATAGAATCAAGATCCCTTTTCAGCGTCATCCCTCTGAATATGTAGCGTTGAAGATTCTGGAATATGGCTTGGTGCCGCGCAGTATTAGTCTCTATCTGAGCTCGCAATCGTCCTAATTCTCTCGAGGCCATCTCATATTCCTCTTGCTTCCTGGTCAGCTTCTGCCCGTAACATTAAACGAGGTCGGCACACTGTTCAATTCATGCAGTCAATTGGGCTCTGGAAGATAAAGCCTCAAGAGTGAGATGCTTACGCTCAATTTTATGGAGGCAAACTTCAATCTGCCTGCAATAGCCAACCCAAATGCGGATGAAATCTTCATCATGAAAGGTCACAAGGGTAGCCAGCATAGGGTTGACTTCATTTGTAAAGTCCCTAGTAGAAGTGAGGGCCTCGATATCAAGGTCTTCAATAAACTCGCTCAACATGCGCCTACTATTTTCCGTGCCTCTAGAAGATTGGCGTTTAGCGAAGGGTCCCGTGGGCATAGATATGCAGGATTCAAAAGGAACAGAAACCAGCGGAGCTGTTACAAAACAGGGCATATCTAAAGATGGGTCAGATCTCTATTTAAATAAGAGAAGATGTGTAAGATTCAACTTACCAATAGTCGAAAGCGGTAACTCTGGGAGCATAGAGGGCTCAGTCATTTTTTCGTCTTCTCTTTCAAACCGTAAGACTGCAATCAAGAAAATTCTTATCAGGAGAGGGTTACTTATAGAAGGTTGGAGTAAGAAAAGAAAGATATACTGACCAACACTGGAAAGAGAAGCATGTTCCAGTTGGAATGCAAAGCGCGTGTTTAACACTTAACACAACCGGTTAAAAAGTACTCCTGCGAGATTGCGACAATATACGCCAAGTAATTAACATAAGGAGTAAGGTCGATATGAAAATGAAGAAATGATAAAAAATCGAAGGAAAAATTACCTTCCACTACTAAGCTCGAAAAGATTCATAGAAGCGCGAAGGAAATAGGTGGAGCAACGATGGTTATGGTGTCGGTTGATGGGGATTCCTCAACCTGTAGATCTTCAAGATTCAGGGATGTTACGATCGGTATATGGTTGTCGTACCGACACCGGAAATGAAGAAAACGTTAGTAAATATGTCTAGCAGAAATAAAAATGAATGTAAGAACGATACCACGCAATGTACCCGTGGATCCCATGAGAGTTGGCAAGGTAGAAACCACGACTGTATCCAGAGCGTTACTAGCCTCAACAGTCTCTTCGGTCTCCATCGCCATGGAGGAGAAGGATTCAAGATCCATACCCTCGTATCCCAAATCGACAAAGACTGTCGCCATGCTAGCATCGCCTGCAGATGCCTGAGATCCACTGGGGGAAGGAGTGGTGATTGGAGAAATATTAAACTCGAGGTTGTGATCCTCCGTCCTAGAATCTCTAGATGTCTCCGCCTCATTTGCTGCTCCGGCATCCAAGCTTGTCCCTACTGTATTAGATATTATCATACAAAAAGGGAATGTTAAAATTCGAATAAATCGCTATATGAGGAAATATGGAAAATAAGTAAATCCTACCAGGTTTAATCGAAACATCATGCTCTACTTCCCTTTAAACAAGACGCTCCGCCTCCTCACAAGCTGCTCGTGCAATTTGCCTGTGAGCAGTCGATAAGGCAGGAGGGATATATTCCCTAGGAGCATTAGAAGTTCGCGTCTTGCTCGAGCCAGCACCTTCTGCCAGGTTAGCATGATGCTCCCTTTCTGCATGCCTTTGACGCTTCTCCTCCGCTTTAGCCGTACGCAGAGATCTCTCCAAGACAACCGATAAAAGAAGGTCATCATCCAAATTGGAGCAAGCCTCAGAAATTGCTGCAATATCCATCATCGGTTGCTTCAACAACGCTTCCCGTAGTGGAATGGAGGAGGCCTGAGCAACAATCGGCGGCTCCGAAGATTCCATAGCGGTTTTTGAAGAAGGAATATCCTCTATATGAACACTCAAGGATTGTGCCCCGCTCGAAACAACGCTAGCCGCGAAGGTTCCTATAAGAGAATAAAGGAAAGGAGTCAAGTGTTGGATATATATGCCCTAGAGGCCTACATTGTATAGGAAGCTTGGGATATGTATGTACATGACAGTCTTGCTTGATATGATAGTACGCTATTTGGTTTGACTTTGTCTTAACGTATAATATATTTTACTTGGTATTTATATATATATGTTGATAAAGCCCATAGGGTGTTTGTCTGACTACCGGCGTTGTGATGGCAGTCATACTAGTGGGAGCTGGATAGTCAATAGGCACACCCTTAGATGTCCCTGGTCGCAGGAGTATCGAGATTGGGCATCGATACTCCGGAGTAGACTAGTGTATACATATCTAGACCCTGACGAGGGGCGATGGATTGGTCCCGCAACCATTGGTGGTGTTTACCTAAGATTGTATACAGATGCTCACTGGGTGTGAGTACACCGGACAGGACTCGCCGAGAACTGACTGGATGGTATTATACCTAACGTCAGATAGCAGTTCTCAGGTGACATGTGTGCAGATAGTCCGTTGACTTAAGGTCATCATTTGTCTCGTGTGAGTTCCCACTGTGCTTTGATTGTTACCCAACCACGGCTCAAAGGAGTCGTGCAAACAGGTTTCAGTTGGGCACAGTCCCGAGCCACATGGAGGCAGTGAGCGACTGTTAGGGATTCGTCTCTCCCGGTATAGGGCGTTGATATCGCACTGTGGTCGTTTGGTCATTACCATAAGTCTCTGGCCAGGGCTGATTGAGAATTACTGATAGGTTGATCAGTAGATTCTCGGATGGTGATAGAGCCATACCGACACGACTTGTACGGTTATTAGGGGTCTGACGTCCACCACCTCCCTAGACCATACATGCGATACTCTTAGACGAACAGACCGAAGTGCGCGGATATTGTCACAGACAGGCTCAGTAGGATTTCAGATGGGTTACCTCATCAGCTTTCTTATCGACAACTACCTGGGGACCGTTACGTACAGCTAGTGCCGCTTGCGGTCTGTGGTTAAACCCACTGCCAGCGTAGTAGTCGAGTCTTTAGAGTCCCACACAGAGATTTCCCAAACCCAGGCGAAAAGATATAGAGGTCGTATGGTTTTACGACAAAGGTTCGGACGCATACGTGTTTGAACGCACGTACGACATTCGGACAGTTTTTACTAGCCGGCTTTGGTTTAAGCCAGATTCTAGTATCAGGTTATTGGATTTATACAGTCTAAAGTTTTTCCGTGTTTTTATGGATGAGAGGGGCGTTCTCGTAATTTTCCGAGAAGCTTCTAGAAGGTGATGACTTGGAGGGAGAGGTGGCATTCTCATTTATTGAATTAGTGACTCATTGTGAGTGATTCATCATATCATTAATGCATCATTAATTGCTTAATGACTCACATGATGAATCACCCACTTGAATTATTGAAACATGATGAATAATCTCATATTATTCATTTCTTTATAATTCATTATGTTTCATATATCAAGTGAGAAGCTTTTTCTTTATCATATATAATTATCATTATCATCTTCTCACTCTCTCTCTTCAAGTTCTCTCTCCTTCACCAAACCTAATCCTACCCTCATGAGTTAAGAACAAGGATTAAGAAAGACTAATTACTCCATAACCTATCTCTACATCACCTTAGTTACTCTATTTAGCAACTAGAGAAACTAAGTAACTTCAAGTTTAGAGGTTATAGCTTGGATTAGGGTTCTCGGGTGGATCGTCTATTACGGAAGAAAGCCGAAGAGGACGTGGAGATCCAAAGAGGCCGTATATAACATTAAGACGAAGGACTAGAACCGTTTGGTATAATCTCTTAACATAGTAGTTTAGAACTCTATAGCTTTTGTTAAAACTTATTTAGCAAACGATTCATACGGTTAATCGATGTTTGATCATAGAACATGATTGTTATTCATATTTCCGCCTCCCCACAAGTATTGGGGTGTTGAACATCGACTTACATCAAGGTATGGACAAAATGAATCAGATGTTCTAAAGCACGTAAAACAAGTCATACCAACGCCCATAGAAGCACGAAGCCTTTCTTCCTCCTCATATGTCCTAATCGATACTTGGAGAGCTTCCTCAGCAGAGATGCATGTTAAGAAAATAAAGTGTTCAAAATAATGCACGATATCATTTCACTCTAGAATATGCAAAGAGTGTAAATGAGATATACCGGACGCCGCAAGAGCAGCAAGCGCTACTTGCTCAAGGGCTAATTGTTTGGAAGCTACAGGGACTGCTTGAAGATTAGTCGCTGCATTTTCGTTGGTGGAGGTCTCAGGAAGAAAAAGATTATCATTAGGTTCATACTCAAACGGGCCCTCGCTATAGGGAGCATGAGCTTCTTGACCAAACACAATGTCGGCTAAAAATATAAACCTTTTCTTCTTCTGGGAGTCGAGAGCAACACTTGACGATAAGTGCTTTCTTTTCACAGGTATCTTCGGACGGCGTGTTCCGATTTCAGAGCCATTATTTGACTCAGGAGATGCTGCGGCTGTCATGCCACCGCGGGTGCTCACATCGTGCCCTGGTTTAAACATCGACACCATCGGAAATCATGCGGAGGCACCACCGCATCGTTCTCCCTTAGGGAAGGGCGGACGACTGTTCGCCGTTTTAGCGGGACTGCAAGACTGCCGGCTGGGACGGAATCCTTGTGATCGAGAAGCATCCGCCTTTCTTCCTTAATAATAGTGCCCGTCGCATGTTGATATTAGGCGGTATAAGCATATAAGGACTTCGGAATATGATCCGGTTCGGCCATCAAGAAACAAGATCTCATGTTCAACCGCATGAAATGGTGGAAAACATTGCGAACGGTCTCCTCTCAAGTAATGGGATTGACGAGAAATGCCTCAAAGGGTACACCCTGGTCGTAGCCTAATTGCTGAGCAAAGCGGTGTGGGTTATACCTCATGAAAAGCATAGAATCATTTCATCTATATACCAAAAATCCAAACCGGATCGAGTATAAATGTGCGACTTCCTTAGCCTTCAAAATGGAAACCCCATCCTTAAGCACGCTATGCAACGGCTAGACAACTCTAGAAGGTTATCGGCTAGTAGTCAGAACCCTGTCGATGAAGGTCATGTTGTCCTCCAGAAGGCATGGACGCAAGAGCAATAGCTGAGCCGCTCGTTGTGTTTGATCGGGAGAAGAAGCATCGACCAACTTCATGACCCGCGGAAAGTTATATCCCTCATAAAACTTAGGTCTTTTATGCTCACTGAAAACACCCAGCATATGCATCTCGATCCATGATGTAAAATAATGGAGGGGGAAGTTTACGGGTGTTAGTAATATGTATGCCCTAGATGCCATTACTGTACATGCGATGTATATTGTAGTGGATGCTTGGACATATATAGGGAGGACTTTCTTGCTCGACATGATAGTATGCTATCTGGTTGCACTTTATCTTAACATGTATACTTATTGTCTCTCTATTACATGTTGATAAAGCCCTTAGGATGAGTACTTGACTACCAGGATTATGACGCAGATCATACTAGTGGGGACAGGGTAGTCGATAAGTACATCCTTCAAATGTTCCTAGTCGTGGGAGTATAGAGACAGGGCATCGATACTCCAGAGACTAGCGTATACGCTTCTCGACCCATATGATGGGCGATGGATGATCCCATATCCATTGGTGTGTGGCATCAGAGAAGGTATACGGGTGCTCAGTGAAGACTGGGTACACTGACCGGACTCGCCGAGAACTCCTAGATGGTATTATACCTATCGTCGGATAGTGGTTCTCTGGTGACACTGGTACATGTTAGTCTGTAGACCCGAGATCGTCATAGAGTCTTATGTGATTCCCACTGTGCTTTGATTTCCACCATACCACGGTCAAGAGATCGTGCAAAAAGGTAGTTTTTGGGTACAGTCCCGAGTCACATGGAGGCAAGAAAAGGGAGCACGACTCAAAAAACCTCGGAGTGAAACGATAGGAGGGGTTTCGTCTCTCCCGGTATTAGGAGTTGATGATGCGCTATGCTTGATTGGCCATAACATGAAATCCCTGGTCAGGGTTGATGAGATTTACTGGTAAGTGTTACCAGTAGTTTCTCGAACCATTATGGACCCTGCATCGGCATGACTTATCAGGCTATTGGGATATGACGTTATACCACCCCCAGGCTGTGATATACGACATATCAGACGAAGAGACCGGACTGTACGGTGGTGTTACTGATTGGATTCGCAGGAGTACGAGCATGCTTGCTTGTTGATCTTCTGATCGCTCAATACCCGGGTGGCCGTTACATTTAGCAGACCGCTTGCGGCTTATGGGTGTTTGATATGATCATCACCTACTGCCGGCGTATTGACGAGTCTTTAGAGTCCTACACAGAGGTTTCCTGGTTCATGCGAAACGGAGTAGGAGCACATATGTGATATGTGCGAGACCGAGATTAATGCGTGTATGTGATACCGCATTCTATTCTCACGATTAGTGACATCATAGGTTATATGTGATATAGCCAAGTTATTAGATCAAGTGTTGATTCGATAAGTTGTTACATTTGATATTAGTCGGTTATATATAATATAACCAGATTATTAAATCAAGTGTTGATTTAATAATTTAATGTAGAATTATATATTAGATATATTAAATTACATTAACTAATATTAGCTCACTTAAGTAATTATTTTTCTCACTTATGATACATTGATATATATGTGATATATGTTAAATGTATTGTTTTCTTTTTGCACACAAAATATATATGTGATATATATTGTAGTGTCATGTTAGGTTACACTTGCAACATGTATGTATGAGACTCATACCATGCTAGGGTTAAATTAGGGTTTATATTTATTTCAAGCAAATTCAAAATTGTGGAGATATTTGTCATGGTTCAAAGCTTGTAGAAGCTTGTGGACTTCATTGACTTAGTCCACTCCTTTGTCTTGCGTAAGATATTTCTTAACCCAACCCTTAACTCATAGCTATGGTTTATTCTCTACATGAGTTGGGCATGACACTAACTCACCCATGGTTGCAATTCTAACCTCACTCTCTCATTCATTTTCTTCACCACTTCTTTTTCTTCCCCAAGAGAAAAGGCTTGCTAGCTTTTTCTAAGTGATGATTTATTATGAGAAAAATAAAACTAAAGAGAGCCCACTTCCTACCTCATCATCCTATACTATTTGCCATTTAGTTTATGGTGTTTGCTTCACTAATCTCACCATTAGTGAAGAGGTAGCATGAGCTTGAGTCTCCTCGACGTAGATCATCTTCGGCCTCGACGACATCAAGCAAACTTGTTCTGTACATCTCGTGGAGCCTTTCTAGAGTCCGAAGAGTTCACTACTTGGAGCGAAGGGACTACTGCACTGAGCATTTGAAGTGAAGGACCGGTCTACAAAGGTTGTATTCCTTCTTCCCTTTAGTTTGTAAAGAGTTTACAATCTACAAAACCCTAAGTCTCTAGTTCCATCCTCGTTCGGGTTCTTTAGCTTTCTAGAAAATTTTGAAATAGCATGTTCGATGCCCTAGTAAACACCGTGAGGGTGCTAAGGAACCCTTCAGTGGTATCAGAGCCTAACTAGAGCATTAGGCATTGTCTAGACGAAGTTAGAATTCCGATCGAACCCCGAAAGCTCGAAACAACCCCCTTTCTAGAAATTTTTCCAAAAGTTGGATTTTTCCATGTTAAAAATATTCAGAAAAACATGCAGGGAATTCTATGGGCACACCTGAAGAAGGAAATCCTAACTCGTCCAAGTGACCACGGATCCACGGCTAAAACATGGTTTTGGCGCGGATCTGCGGCGCCACTTAAGAGCCTTGGGTCGGGCCCTTCAGCTGTAGGTCCGTAGGTACTGTGGTATATTTATGGTTAATTTTAACAGTGCTCAAGTGTTGAGCTTTCTGGGAAATTTTGGAATTCGTTAATTCGATCGAAATATTTAACGCGCCTAGCTTTCTGTGATTGTGATACAATATTTGGAATCCACTATAATTAGTTATGTGATAACTAGTTTGAATTTTATAAATCTAGCGGTTTAGTTTCATTTGATCAGTTGCCACGGAATTTTGATGTTAATCAAAAGTCCATCGCAATTACGTAGTGTACACGGATACTCGCTGGGTAACCTTACTAGATAGCCACGCCCCATAGCCCCGACCAAGTGACTGTAGAAGAACCCCGTCGCCAAAAGCATCCGTTCGGGTGCTCACGGCAGCGGTATTCCGCCTTAGTGCACTTCGTCGACGGCATCAGGGGTGCAGCCGTCTAATAAAGTTTTCGACGAGCATTCGATCAGGTTATCGAGACTCTTGTTGAATTACCCGACAGGCTATTGGAAAGTGTTTTCAATATCGAGACTAAAATGTGGGGTTTATAATTGTTAGGCATGCGATGTCTAAGGAATTCATTTGGTTAGGCATGAAATCCAATATATGTGATACGTTGGGTTTATGATGTCTAAGGTGTTTGCAGATTCCAACTGTTGTAGTTTTTCACTTTCTTTTCTGCGACCGTAAGTGTAATATGTGGTGTATCGCCGGTTTCGGTGCTATATGTCAACGACAATTGAGATACGCATATTTACTTACGTTGATGACATGTGATGTTATGTGTTGTTGTGATATGTTATATTGGATCGTCGTGTTCTGAATAGCCGGTTTTTTATGTGAAATGAGAGTTTTTCATTTTCATTCATGTAAAAGCTTATATGTAATATTCTTTTATTGGGACACTTCCGGGTTGAGGATGATGTCACCATTGATGTGTATTATTTACTTTCCGCATTAGGATAGACCCAAGGTGGGGAGCACAAGTAACCGGGTTGTAGGATCCAGTGGAAGACCATCTCAAGGAGTTGAGACCGGGTCTCCTAACTCTAGAATTGGTAGGGTTGCTTGCCGCTCTCGTAGGGGTCTAGGGATGTGGGTTTGGCTTTTCATCACGACCGTGGAATCCGCGTGTCGGATATTGTTCTCATAGATGTTCAGTACTTTGATGAAACTCGGGAATTTATGTCGGATATTGTTCTCAGGTGTAAGGCCGATGACAACCGATTCTATGGCGAAATTGTATTCGTCAGGAGGAAATACCTCCTCATAGTGCTCCCCCTGACGGGTAATCCAGAGATTTTTAGGAATTCTTCTAAAGAAATCGACACCTCCCGGTATGATAGTGGAAACGTATGGGTTGGGATATTCCATTATTCCAAGAAAGACTTGACCCACCATACGTAAGGAGTATGATAATAAAATAGAGACGTGTATATCGCTAGATACAGCCCAGTCTTCAGCAACAAAGACTTCTTGGCGGATAAGACATAATGTGCCCAAGCGAGATAACTCGTCGAATGTCATGGGGTCACTCCTATTGTATAAACCTGACCCCACGGTCGCGCTTCTCCCTGGCATATCCGACGCCCCAAAATATCAATGACTATCGGTGGTTAGACTGGTATTGATGCCATGGATGGTTGAAGACGGCCATTCGCAGTCCAATCAATTTCCTCCACTGCATAAGCAGTTGGTAGAAGATTCGTATACCGAATCGAAGGGATTATCTCTAACGGTACTTTGCAAGTAAAGATATGACGTCCCTGGATGATGTAACCATACTATGCTCCCCATAAACGAAGGGATTTCTGTTCTGGATCGTGGTCCCGAATCAGAGCGAGGACTGCACGATCAGTAGGTGCATCAACAAAAACACTTTCTGAACGAACATAAGAAAAGTAGGAAATCGAAGCCATGGTACCCGAAATGAAACCAGGTGGAAAATTTGTAACAACCCTAATTTTCCTATACACTTTTCTATACAAAATTTTTAAATTTTTAAAAATCCATAAAGGAGTATTTTAACCTGAGCACAATATATATATATATATATATATATATATATAAGTAATTATTTTGTTTTTAAATGATTCCATTTTTAGTGTACATAAAATTGTTTTAAAATTAAAGTGTACTTGGGGTATTTAGTGTTGCTGTTATCACTTTAAGTAGTTATTTTCCCACAATAATTACAAGAAGGAGCTTGTAGCTCATTGGTAACACCTTGTACTGCTGAACCAAGCCACCAGAGTTCAAATCTCATGTCCCACATTATTTTTATACTTAATTTGTTTTAAATTTTTGGAAAGTCAACAGTCAAACCGCCATAACTCACAAAACTTGAACTGAAGACAAAAAATTAGATGCACCAAAATTCCCCCCAGGAGATCCCCCACCCGACAAGCCTTCGACTCGGGCCGGCGCCGCCGGCCGGACTCGGCCGGACGGCCGAGTCGTCAACAAGAAATTTTTCCGTGTTGACCTGGTCTTCTCACCTGCATACTTTAAATTTTTTTATCGGTTATCAAATTCTCAATAAATCACTTTTACTCCAAAAATTTAATGATTTTTAATGTTTTTTATATATTTTTATATTTTTTTAATTAAAACCCTAACCCTAGCCTAACCCTATATAAACACCCCTACCCTCTACCATCTCACCCTACATTCTTAAGTCCACTCTCTAAAAATTTCACGAGAACTCGGTACGTTAGAAAACGAGCGAAAGGCGAAGCGCTGCCGAAATCGACGGCGAAATCCCGGCGATCGTACTAGGACCTCTTCACGATGTTTCGACGCACCGACAAACCCACTACCTTCCTATCACTCTCTAGTATTGTCCAAACCCGTAAGTCCCTCTTTTCTACCTTTCTATTCTTTCATAAAATACGACTTTTTAAAACCCGACGGAAATCGGAACAAACCGATTTCCGATTCGGTTTTCTATCAAAACTCACTTGTCACTAATTCCATAATGCTTAAACATATTCATGTTGACTACTAATCACTTAAAAATCAATTTGGATAAAGTTTCTCACATGAAATGATAACTTTTGCAAAATACCGTATTTTCGCACTTAAATACCACCATGTTTAGTTTATCACATTTAACCCTTTAATATTGCTATACCTTAAAATAGATCATGAGGTAATGACCTACCTCCACACACACGCAAATACAACCCTAATTGATATCATCAAAACTTAGAATACGATAATACAAGATTTTACATTAAAATACCATTTTCCTTATAAACCTTTTCTAAAAGTTCTAAGTTGTACACAATTTTAAAACAAAATCTTTTAATAGGAAAATACGATATGTCATGGACATCGATCGTTTATCTAAACCTGACTTTGTGGTGTCTAGGCAAGTGTGTCTAAGGCGAGTGGTTACTTAATTAGGACCACTACTTGTAGTGGAGAGACTCCCACTCACCTGGCACTTACCTGGCCGCAATTGGCGGTGAAGAGGCGATTTGAGGCTTCTAATGACATGTCGTTTAGACCATTTAGAAATAGGCTAGTTGGCTTAGGAAACCCTAAAATCTAAAATACGGAAATTTACACCCTTTTACAAATAAATACCTTATTTTTATAAAACCGATTTCTAAATGATTAGTATTTATTAAATCTTTGCAAAGCGCCACTGCAACCCATATTTGGGGAACCCGTTAGGGATAGTACGGTTTATCATGCACCCTCGGGCTTAGTAGTGCGAGATTCAGACCTCCGCAAGGAGCATTCGGTCTCGAAATGCTTAAAATACGACATTTAAGAAAAATGAGATTTTTGGAAAATAAAATATTTACTAAAAATTATTTTTGTATAAACATATGTATATTTATCATTTAAACACCTATTTTGTTATAAGATAAAGTTTCCACCTTTTCCTAAAAATTATAAGATTAAAAGTTACATTAAAATACCAGGAATTTCAAATAAATCAATATTACAAATTAATACCTTTATTAGGATGTATTCACTAGAAATAACATAAATAAAATCAAACTTATTATAACAATAAAGACGAATAATAAATACTTGAGGTGTATCTTGAAAACTATACAAAAGTATTTTTACATAAAACCCCCTCAAGTTTTATAAATTACAACAATGACCCTAACAAATATAGAACTTCGAAGTACATTTCTTTTAGTCTGACTCGGGTTTGAGTCTGATTATTTCTGACTTGAATATGATTCAAGTTAATCTATATTCTTTGATTTTCCAACTCAATATGAATACATGAATCCCAGAATCCAGTTAACAATCTATACAGCTTGACTGAATCAAACCATGGATATACATCCATTATTTCGTTATTCCATTTACCTGATTATCCAATTACAATCTGTTTACTGATATCATGGTTTTGATCAGTCATCCAACTTACATAATACAATACTACAATACAATCAAAGCACTACGGGGTTTAAGAGGTAGATTGGTACGGAAGGTATTAAAAGTGGCACGAGACGGTCAGACTTAAAATACCTAACATGAATCCAATTGCCGTTATTCCGGGTTGTATAACGGAGCCTTGTACTCTATATTCCGTTTGCCCTGGTCTCTAGCATATAGAGACCCCTCTCGTATACACTGGCATTCTTCTGTACCAAGCTACAAACAACAGCGTTAATATAACATTACATCAAATAATATACAACTCTAGAAGATACCTCTTATTCTGTCTTTCTAATTCCTCCTTATCTTTGGGACTTACCGAGCGACCTGTTCGCTGACGACATTCTATTTCTTTCTTCTTTGAATGTCGTCAGGTGCTTTGGACCCAGCAGAGATCGAGCCCACCGGAGAAGACTTGGATCAGTTTCACGAAGACCCCGAACTCTAGACATTGTACTTTTTTCTATTCAGTACTTTCATTTCCTGTTATGGCATTGTTTAGGTATCGCTTTTTATTTCAGTTGTATTTACTTTTCATGCATTGTACAAAATAATGTTATTAATAAAGTTGCTGTTATTTCTATATCTCTTGTCTCTTATGATTTACTTTTATATTGCTTAGATACGCTTAGCGTATGTACTTCTGAATATATACGTAGCGGACCTCGTCGCGTCCAATTCGCCATACATCGGGAAGCGGGGCGTGACAGGTTTTGTTGGTGGCCCATGCAGGTCAGAGCTGTATGAATCCCTATCATGCAATTCTGGTCTGCGTGAACAACCTAAGCAATATAACACAAGAACCAGCAACTAAAACATTCTTTACAATCATGTCCCTTGAATCCTTTCTTTCATATTCCTTGAATCATATACTTTGAATCTATGCTAACCCAAAATTCTCTCGCCTCTTTTACAATTTTATCAAAACCTTCGCATTCTTTCATTCCTTCACACATTCTTCACATTTTTAAAACCCTTGCACCACCTTGTTATTTTTTTCACATATTTTCAGTACACAAGCACCAGACTTTCCTTGAAACTGTTACACTTTCCTTTTTCAAATTTCGAGGACGAAATTTTTTTAAGGAGGGTAGAATGTAACAACCCTAATTTTCCTATACACTTTTCTATACAAAATTTTTAAATTTTTAAAAATCAATAAAGGAGTATTTTAACCTGAGCACAATATATATATAAGTAATTATTTTGTTTTTAAATAATTTCATTTTTAGTGTACATAAAATTGTTTTAAAATTAAAGTGTACTTAGGGTATTTAGTGTTGCTGTTATCACTTTAAATAGTTATTTTCCCACAATAATTACAAGAAGGAGCTTGTAGCTCATTGGTAACACCTTGCACTGCTGAACCAAGCCACCAGAGTTCAAATCTCATGCCCCACATTATTTTTATATTTATTTTATTTTAAATTTTTGGAAAGTCAACAGTCAAACCGCCATAACTCACAAAACTTGAATTGAAGACAAAAAGTTAGATGCACCAAAATTCCCCCCAGGAGATCCCCCACCCGACGAGCCTTCGACTCCGGCCGACTCGGGCCGGCGCCGCTGGCCGGACTCGGCCGGACGGCCGAGTCGTCAACAAGGAATTTTTCCGTGTTGACCTGGTCTTCTCACCTACATACTTTAAATTTTTTTATCGGTTATCAAATTCTCAATAAATCACTTTTACTCCAAAAATTTAATGATTTTTAATGTTTTTTTTTATATATTTTTATATTTTTTTTAATTAAAACCCTAACCCTAGCCTAACCCTATATAAACACCCCTACCCTCTACCATCTCACCCTACATTCCTAAGTCCACTCTCTAAAAATTTCACGAGAACTCGGTACGTTAGAAAACGAGCGAAAGGCGAAGCACTCCCAAAATCGACGGCGAAATCCCGGCGATCGTACTAGGACCTCTTCACGACGTTTCGACGCACCGACAAACCCACTACCTTCCTATCACTCTCTAGCATTGTCCAAACCCGTAAGTCCCTCTTTTCTACCTTTCTATTCTTTCATAAAATACGACTTTTTAAAACCTGACGGAAATCGGAACAAACCGATTTCCGATTCGGCTTTCTATCAAAACTCACTTATCACTAATTCCATAATACTTAAACATATTCATGTTGACTAATAATCACTTAAAATCAATTTGGATAAAGTTTCTCACATGAAATAATAACTTTTGCAAAATACCGTATTTTCGCACTTAAATACCACCATATTTAGTTTATCACATTTAACCCTTTAACATTGCTATACCTTAAAATAGATCACGAGGTAATGACCTACCTCCACACACACGAAAATACAACCCTAATTGATATCATCAAAACTTAGAATACGATAATACAATATTTTACATTAAAATACCATTTTCCTTATAAACCTTTTCTGAAAGTTCTAAGTTGTATACAATTTTAAAACAAAATCTTTTAATAGGAAAATACGATATGTCATGGACATCGATCGTTTATCTAAACCTGATTTTGTGGCGTCTAGGCAAGTGTGTCTAAAACGAGTGGTTACTTAATTAGGACCACTACTTGTAGTGGAGAGCCTCCCACTCACCTGGCACTTACCTGGCCGCAATTGATGGTGAAGAGGCGATTTGAGGCTTCTAATGACGTGTCGTTTAGACCATTTAGAAATAGGCTAGTTGGCTTAGGAAACCCTAAAATCTAAAATACGGAAATTTACACCCTTTTACAAATAAATACCTTATTTTTATAAAACCGTTTTCTAAATGATTAGTATTTATTAAATCTTTGCAAAGCGCCACTACAAACCACATTTGGGGAACCCGTTAGGGATAGTACGGTTTATCGTGCACCCTCGGTCTTAGTAGTGCGAGATTCAGACCTCCGCAAGGAGCATTCGGTCTCGAAAGGCTTAAAATACGACATTTAAGAAAAATGAGATTTTTGGAAAATAAAATATTTACTAAAAATTATTTTTGTATAAACATATGTATATTTATCATTTAAACACCTATTTTATTATAAGATAAAGTTTTCACCTTTTCCTAAAAATTACAAGATTAAAAGTTACATTAAAATACCAGGAATTTCAAATAAATCAATATTACAAATTAATACCTTTATTAGGATATATTCACTAGAAATAACACAAATAAAATCACACTTATTATAACAATAAAGATGAATAATAAATACTTGAGGTGTATCTTGAAAACTATACAAAAGTATTTTTACATAAAACCCCCTCAAGTTTTATAAATTACAATAATGACCCTAACAAATATAGAACTTCGAATTACATTTCTTTTAGTCTGACTCGGGTTTGAGTCTGATTATTTCTGACTTGAATATGATTCAAGTCAATCTATATTCTTTGATTTTCCAACTCAATATGAATACATGAATCCCAAAATCCAGTTAACAATCTATACAGCTTGACTGAATCAAACCATGGATATACATCCATTATTTCGTTATTCCATTTACCTGATTATCCAGTTACAATCTGTTTACTGATATCATGGTTTTGATCAGTCATCCAACTTACACAATACAATACTACAATACAATCAAAGCACTACGGGGTTTAAGAGGTAGATTGGTACGGAAGGTATTAAAAGTGGCACGAGACGGTCAGACTTAAGATACCTAACATGAATCCAATTGCCGTTATTCCGGGTTGTATAACGGAGCCTTGTACTCGATATTCCGTTTTCCCTGGTCTCTAGCATATAGAGACCCCTCTCGTATACACTGGCATTCTTCTGTACCAAACTACAAACAACAGCGTTAATATAACATTACATCAAATAATATACAACTCTAGAAGATACCTCTTATTCTGTCTTTCTAATTCGTCCTTATCTTTGGAACTTAACGAGCGACCTGTTCGCTGACGACATTCTATTTCTTTCTTCATTGAATGTCGTCAGGTGTTTTGGACCCAGCAGAGATCGAGCCCACCGGAGAAGACTTGGATCAGTTTCACGAAGACCCCGAGCTCTAGACATTATACCTTTTTCTATTCAGTACTTTCATTTCCTGTTATGCCATTGTTTAGGCATCGCTTTTCATTTCAGTTGTATTGACTTTTCATGTATTGTACAAAAGAATGTTATTAATAAAGTTGATGTTATTTCTATATCTCTTGTCTCTTGTGATTTACTTTTATATTGCTTAGATACGCTTAGCGTATGTACTTCTGAGTATATACGTAGCGGACCTCGTCGCGTCCAATTCGCCATACATCGGGAAGCGGGGCGTGACAAAATTAGTAAGAAATGCTAGAATCACTAAATCCAAAAGCTAGTGGACCCAATGAAATCAAAATGGCGGCTCATTAATGATTGGAATTTGTGCTCAGTAGAGAAATCTAAAAAGATTCACTAAGGCTGTTTTTAATAATAAAACTTTTCAGAGTTGTGCTCTGTTTTATTAAATGGTATAAAACACCAAAATTTCCCTAAAAGGAAAAATAAACGAGATTAGAGCCAAGCTCTATAGAATGAAAGGGAATTAAGCCCTAAAATCTACAAAACAGGGAATCTCACATCAAAGATTGACAGAGCAAAGCTCTATCGAATCATAATAAATGAAATTCCCAAAGGGAGTATGATCTAAAATAAAAAAAATTAGAACTAAGTTCTATGACAACAAATAAAGTCTAAAATTTCAAGAAATCCCCAAAAGGAATATACTAGAGACAAGCACTGTGACCAAACTGGAGTTAATCTTCCAAAGTTTCTGAAGAACAATGTCCCAGATAAAAGAGCCAAGCTCTATTGAAGAAGACTCTTACCAAGAAAATTTTGGCAGTGTGAGTCTGCAATGCAGATTTGTAGAAAAATGAAAAACTAAGCTTCACGACAGAGCTAAGCTCTAATAGAGAATAAAATTCTCAAGAAAGAAAAAAAGATAGAGGCGTAGCTGTCACCTAGGGCTTAATGCCCTATTTATAAAGTGATGAAGTCGGTTCAGATTTCCCGTATCTCAAGACGGATCGAACTGCTAAAAGGCTGGACACTATTGCACTCACGTGCAAGCCACGTGAGAACAACGGTAGGGGCTATTTGTTCCCTTATAAAAAATAAGGCAGCGCCTCACGTTCTGGGCACGTGAGCGTTGGCGTGGAAAGCACATGGACACCTGTGTCTGATAGGATTTAATCCTAAGGCAGCGCCTCACGTTCTGGGCACGTGAGCATCGACGTGCAAAGCACGTGGACGCCTATTTCTGATAGGATTAAATTCTAAGGCAGCACCTCACGTGTTAAGCACGTGAGCGCCGGCGTGCAAAGCGCGTGCATACCCATTTAAGTAAGAATTAAATTTTTAGGTTACACCGCGTGCATAGCATGTGAGCGTCAGTGCCCAAGTTGAGCAGTTTTGCTTCGGGTAGAATTAAATTCTTCAAGAGAAAATATTTTCCTAAACAAGAAAGATATTCTCAATTAAATAGAGAGCCATTGGATCAAAACTCCAATGATAGAATTAAATTCTATTAGGAAAAAATATCTCCCTGATTTATTTAAATAAGAACAATATTCTTTGTTAAACAGAGAGCCGTTGGATCAAAAATCCAATGATGATTAAAAAATCATCAAGAGATAGAATTAAATTTTATATAGAAAATTATTTCCCTATTCTTGTTAAAAACAAGAAAAAAATATTCTGTTAAAAAGAGAGCTTTGGATCTAAGATCCAACGGTGATTAAAAATCACCACCAAATTATGAAATCAGACTGAGATCTCTTAAATATGGGATCCTCTTAACTAATCAATAGATTTTCCTCGCCTATATAAAGGACCCAAGACTTTAAGTCCCACACACAAAGAAAACCCTCTATAAGTTTCTGCGAAAAAAAAAGAGAGAATCCACAACCGAGAATTTAATTCTCTTTCTGAAGAAGATTTTCTCGTTCCTTTCAAACCCTAGGTAAAGAAAAAAAAGTAGAGATCAAAACATCTCATTTACTTATCATATATAAATACAAGGGTTTAACTCTTTATAAAAAACTTAGTTCTTTTTCTGAATCTGAGTTCCGCAAGACAAATCTCCCATAAGTTGAGAATTTAATTCTCATCGGGAAGATTTTGTTTTTCAGACTCAAGATCTAGGGGAAAAACTAAACATGAGAAAATAAATATAAAAAATGGAATTTACATTCCAGAAATTTAATTCCTAAAAAAAACAGGGTTTAACCCTTCAAAGAACTTGGTTCTCACAAAAAAGGGGAACAGAAAAACTTAGTTCTCAAAAATCCGATCCCAGATCTTCAAAACAGAGATCTTGGTGATCATTAATAGCCAAAAACCATTAATAGAAATTTAACTTCTCTTCAAAATATAAACTGAGATTAAATCTTTAAGGGCTCAGCGCCTCACGTGATATTCACGTGAGCGCCCAAATGATTCCATAAAATTAGCGCCTCATGTGACTTCACGTGAGCGTGCAGAAGGCCCACGAAGACAGCGCCTCATATGCCACACACGTGAGCACCCATAAGCAAAGATCTGGCGCCTCATGTGCCATACACGTGAGCATTTAAAAAATGTCAAGCTAGAGCGCCTCACGTGATACCCATGTGAGCGTTGTATAAAGTGCTTAGCACTGATATAGCAATGTCCATGGACTCAGCGCCTCACATGATATTCATATGAGCGCCAACATATAATAAATATCCACAGTGACCAAGTGCTTAGCACTAATAGGGCAACGCCCAAATCTGAGCGTCTCACGTAACATCTACGTGAGCGCCAAAAAGCAAAACAGAATAAGTGCTTAGCACTGCTGGATGATGAAAAAGCCCAGGACTAAGCCCCAAAATAGGCTGAGCCCCTGAAACTTCATACTCCTTGAGCCCATATTGCTCATTATAACCGAGCCCATATGCTCACCTCTGTTAATGGATCTTAACAAAATTTAATGATTCTTAACCAGGTTTCTAAGTTGATCTTAGTTTCATATAAGACTAATGTATCCTTAGTTAAAATAAATTGAGCCCATATGCTCGTATATTTAAGTTGATCTTAATCTAAAACCAGATTAACGGTCCTTAAATAAAATAAAATATCACCTGAACTGATGGAACATATGATCTAGGTTCAAACCCAAATTTAATATACGGATTTGGACTAATCAGCTCCCTACGGGTGACGGCATAAACTAGTCTCCGTATACAATCCACAGGCAACCATAATAAACAAAATATAACACGACACGAAGTGACTTACCGGAGCAGGTGAAAGTGGTTATCATAATGTGATAACATAATTAACTGCAGGGGGTTACGCCTGCAAGGAAGAACGTCCCCATAATTAAAAAAAAGCCTCACATATGAGAGGGAATCTGATAAAGTCACGCTACAACGGTCGTATCTGTCCAAACATTTGATATACGGTGCCATAAATCAACTTGGCATTTTCGGAGAGGTGGACGGATATGTTCCAAATAGTATCTGCCCCCAAATTCAGGCAAGACGACCTATCCCGGTTTGTCTCTTTTTTCGGAGGTAAACAAATTGTTCAAGCCAAGTTCAAGTTCAAGAATTCATGTTCAGGTTCAAGTCAAATTCGTGTTCAAGTCAAGTTCAGGTTTAAGTCATGTTTCAAGTGTTCAAGTCAAGTCATGTAGGATGTCATGTGTTTGAATTATATATGATTTGATATTCATGTGATTTAAGATGGCAACTACTACATATGGCCGACAACATTTGTGCCCTTTTCAAGGACGATTGTCAGACGATTACTAGTTTATCTAAACTAGGAAAGTATTCACTTTCTCCGGCACCCCAAAGCCTAGAGAAAAGATACCGCTTAAACCCATTGTTACCTAAATACCTTAGAGATTAATTTATATAGTCTAGGTATTTTAGTGAACTTAAGTGATCTATGTAAAATAGTTCATTTGAAAACTCGAGGGGGGATTTATGTAAAATGCTTTAATCTTAAAAATAAATTTCGAGGGTGTTTTTGGTAAAATATGTTAATTAGAATGTCGAGATTTTTAATAAAAATATACTTTAGATTTTATGGTATTTTAATGATAAAACCTAGCTTTTTAAAAATTTATGGTATTTTTATGAAAATCCATCTTTTGGAAAACTTGAGGTATTTTAATAAAAACTTAATGTTTTAATTTAGAATATTTTATTGAAATTAGATTTACAAAAATACTTTCTTTTAAGTTACAAGTTTATGATTTTTAATTTAGTGTTGTTTATTTTGTTTTAAAAATGTATTTATTTTCCTTCGAGAACGCGCTCCGTGACGAGTTTCGATCTCACCCACTAGACCCAAGATGTGCGATAACCCGTACCATCTTTTAATAGGGTTCCCCTAATAAGAATTGTGACGGAGAAATTACCATGGAAAAAGGTTTAGGATTAAAATTCTATGTTTCGAGACTTGAGGGTATTTTAATGAAAAACGATTCTATTGAAAAAATGTTACAACCATAATATCGTGCTATGATTTCCAAGTGTGCATATGGGGTAGGTCATTACTCCGTGCATGATATTATCTAGAATATTAACAATATCAACCGATTTATGTTAAAGAAGAAGTTATAGGAAACTTGCATATGTGAATAAAACTAACATGAAAAGATTGGTTATACTTTATAGAAGTACTTGATATGCGACGGTTTCAAGGACTTGATTAGCAAGTTAAATTTACCAGTTTTGTTCCAAGAAATGTTTTATGATGAAGTTATTATGATAGAAAGAAAAACATTTTAAACACAAGATATATGGATGTAGTTCTAAAATATAGGGTGTTTGGTGACATAACTAAAACTTTGATTCAAAGGAAGAAGAAGAGGAGGAGGGGGACTTATGGGTTGCGCTCGAAACCAAAGGGAATGAGATGCCTTGGTTGGTAGAACTGAGACCAAAGATGCACAGAAGAAAGTTCGATCGGGCGGGCATCGACTTCGGGGGCTTAGGCACTTCACATGAGCAAATTCTTCAAAAGTTTTGAGAATGGTTTTCTGAATATTTTCAGAGGGGAAGAAGTGTGAACTGATTGGGTTTATATAGAGATGGTGGAATGAAGATATGATAAGTTAAAAAGAATTTGAAAGACATTAAAAATGGATTTAATTGAGAATTGAAGAGTTAACAGTTCTCTGGTTTAAATTAGAGGTTTCGGGGTAGGAAAATGAAAAAGTGGGATTGCAAGGCGCCCATGCATGAGACGGACCCAAATAGGCATGGTAGGGCCACCGATCTCTGCTTGGGCTCAGCCAAGGAAGAGGCTTTTTCCTCGAGGTTCGTGCCAAGTGTTGGGTTGGGTTTAAAAATCGCATTTACATACTTATTTTCTGTTGCAACTTTTCACATCTCCATGTAATACCCGTGTAAACTCTTGGGCTTCCAAAACATTGAAAACAAAAATAATAAAATATTTGGGGATGATGGGATTCGAACACGTAGGCTATGAGATAGCAGTGGAGAGTCTTAACAAGTAGGTTATAAGGAGTTTCTTGAATTTATTTAATAAATATTAAATATATGTTGTGGCTCGAAAAGGAAACGGGTTTAGGAAGACATCAAAAGGAACCGTTTTGGGTGAGGGCATAGGTGTTAGGTTTTTGTAAGATTATATAACAGGGAAAATAAATGGAGGGATTATATATATATATATATATATATATATATTACGAAAAATACACAAAATAAAGAAATACAATAGAAAGATAATAGGAGGGTTTAGAGATTTTAGGATCGTTACATTCTACCCTCCTTAAAAATAATTTCGACCTCGAAATTACTTAAGTAGGATTATACAACAAAACAAGAAAACAATATAGTTACAAGAAAGATCGAGATGGCGATGAAAGATTATACATCCGTTTCTGTCGCATCGAGACAAGATCATTGGAAAAACAAGAAGACATTCAAGGAGATAGAATTCGAGAATGCGGTTGCGTTTCGTCGTCGCTCCACCAGTCGGTACTCTAATTGACATGAAAGTAACATTGGACTAAAGAGATGGTCAAGAGATGAAAGGAGAAACCTACCTGAGTTTAGGAGTTCAAGAAATCAAAAAAATGGTCTAATGAAGGAAGTAAGATAGACTCAAGAATGGTGAGCCGTTACAACAATGCTATCATGAACTAAGGCGGTTCAACATATGATGTTGTGAAGTCCCCGAACAATATTTCCAACGCTCTACACTTTGCCCACCAAGCCTTCTTATAGCTTATAACATAACCGAACATAACTTTTATGGTCTGAACAATGGCTTGATGCGTGCTATTTAAATTCGGTTTCACAATATCAACTATTATTTTTGCCACAAAACGTGAGTCAATCTTCAAGTGATCCCGGTTTACAATTGAATTGACACAAGTGTGAGGGTCTTTTATGTTTTGATCATGAATAGCTCGTCAGTATTGTGTCTAGACACGTGGAGAGCCTATAGCCAACCTTCACCGATCTTGCACACAACCCGCCACGTCAATGTGCTTAACATTGCAAATGAATATTGACGATGGTTTTTAATGGAATACATCGCTATTGCATGTTTAAGACCCGCCTTGCTTTGAAACCATTGTCCTTTGTACAGCTCCGAACCACTTCGTCCGGCAACATTCAGCTCGTTAAAATTGTTGACTATTGCATTTGCAATCCAATCTGTAAAGATAAACTCAGGTTCCGACACATTTGGTTAGGTCAACTACCCTATATTCTGCCCAGCTGGATCGTTTTCATCATCATCCTCCCTATGTCGTCCACATCCTCATCCTCATTCTCGAATATCAATTCATTGATCATCCGGGCAGATGAAAATAATTGATTAAGATCCTCATTCGGGAAAAAATTTGTAAACACGCCATGAGTAGCATGGCGAGATAAGAGATTCAGTGAATGTACTTCATACTGTGACAAGCCATGAGGCTCACTTTGCGAACCTTCAACTATTAGCGGGACTTCACTCTGTGACGGAAAATCAGACTCGCTTATAGGGATTTCACTTGCAAGCGGGACTTCGTTATTGTTGGTAGACGCTCGTGCTCGTGCCGCTAACTTGCGGCCAATGCGGAATACAAAACGAAAATTTTTGAATTAAGAACACGGACTCTACAACCTAGAATCGAATCCAAATACTAAACTAGAAACTCTAGAAGGAGTTTTAACTACTAGGTTATCAGAGAAAAGCGAAGCAACACAGAATAATGGATAATCTAGGAGCCCCGGGTTTCCTTTGAGCCACAAATGAAACCCGACATTCTCCGGTCGAGTGGATAGCCTGTGTAATTTATAACCAAGACCCCTACGAGTGCGGCAAGTTACCCGCCAATTTTAGAAGTGAGGTAACCCCAATCAACAAAGTGAATGGGTCACCCAGCACTTCACGGAATCCGGTAACTTGAGCACCCTACCGTGGGTCATCCTATACCCCCTACGAGTGCAACAAATAGCCCACCAATTCTAGAGTGGGGCCCCCTCTGTCTCAACACCATGAGATGCGGGCCCATTGCCCTCTAGAACCCAGCTATTCGAGCACTCCACCTTGGGGTAATCCTAGTACAGAAAAGAAAAGTATATATACAATGGCGACATCGACCTCAACCCGATCGTGCCCCAATAAAAGAATATACAATCTGGCAGAAATGGCTGTCCACATATCGGACGCTCGTCCCGCAATATTAAATATACAAATGAATATGAAATGTACTACTACAATTGCACCATAGGCTATCTAACATGACAATCCATCCACAATAATCAGCACAACACAGAACATCAACGTGAATATCATATTCGTAAACCCGTCTAGTTGAACATATAGCAACTAGCCGGGTTGTACCGCTCAATGATATTTACTGTCGCGGATATTAACATATGTACTGATAAACACGTATCCAAAATTTCGATCGACAAAAACTTTTCCACATTGGCCCCAAATGCAAACCAGCACTCAAACAAATCTGGGCCAAAAACATGCATCCCAAAAATCAAATTTCCATATTATTTAGTGCCAGAAGAATTTTGGAGCACAACGGCCATATATCGACCGCAGAACCGCCGCCAATGAGCATGTTATGTCACGGTTCTGCAGCCATATGGTTGGCTCATGTGTCCAAATTTCTTGAGGTGCTCTAAAAATGTTTGCACGTATTTTTAAAGCAATAGAAACTTTTAAAATCAGCAGAGGGCATAAATAATGGAAACACGATTCGGAAAATTTCATCGATCGATACTTTAAACTTGTGTAAACTAGCCAGTAAAGATTTATGGGGTGGCTCTGTTACCATATTTGGGTTTGATAGTGCCCTGGCCATCTACCATGGCTGATGCGGAACAAAAATGGTGTTTAAAAAAAACTTTTGGCGCTAAAAAACTCGTCCTAGAATTGAACCATAAACCTAAAACTAGCTATAAAAGATATAAGTGTTATACCGAATGATTCGCGTCCTTCGGTCTTTTGCCCTCTTCTTTGGTTCCTTGAGGATTCCTCGATCGAGCTTGGCCGCCGGTCTTCCTCCGTCGAAGATGATCCACCCAAGAGATGTAACTCATGGCTCTAACTCCACACTAAGAATCTAGTGAAGAAACTAGGGACTCTAGGTTGCTAATTTAGAGTGCCTATGGATGTAGTAAGTTGCTCTACATGTGTATCTATCTATCTTCTACCCTTGATTCTCAACACATGAGATGGTAGGGTAGAAGATGAAGAAGAAGGAGAAGGCTCAAGAAAGGTAATGAAGAGAGAGGAAGCAAAACGGTGAGAGTGTTTACAAAAACCATCCATGCCAAACTCTTAAGTGAAGAAAACTCAAGTGAGTAAAAACTCAAGTGGAAGAACAGATGAGCAAAAACTAGTGAGAGAAAAACATCAAGCATGGTTTTTTAAAACACAATTTCCAAATATAATATATCAACCATGCTTGAATAGTTAGCACAAATGAATTAACAATTCATTTGTCATCATTATTCAAGCATGGTTCTCACCATTCTCTCTTCATCACCTTTAAACCTCATTTCCATTTAAATAAATAAATGGATAATCTAAAATGAGGTGTCCACCTTCTAGAATGTTTTCCGTATAAATACGGATTTCACTCAAAGAGATACCTGATTTCACTCAAATAAGGTGTCCACCTGTATTCGTACCAAAATATGAATACCCAAAGAGATATAATAACACAAAGAACATAATACTAGAATATACATATCGAAATAGATATATGTAAATTATTAAATCAATACCTGATTTAATAATCCGGCTCAATCCGGAGCCGGCTAGTATTATCAACCGTCCGATCGAAAGTCCCGGTAACTAGTACAATCATTCGATTGAAACCCTGCACGTATCAAAATACGGCTACTACATCATTTCGCCAGAACCAGGGAAACTTTCAGTGTGGGACTTTAAAGACTCGTCAATACACTGGCAGTGGGTTTAACTACAAGCACGTCAGCGGCACTAGCTATATGTAACGGCTACCTAGGTATTGAGCGAAAGGAAGGACGACAAGGAAACTCATCCGAACCCGTACTGAGCCTGTCTGTGACAATCTCCATACAGTCTGGTCTATTCGTCTAAGAGTATCACATATCAGGTCTAGGGAGTGGATAATATCAGACCCCTAATAACACGATATTTCGTGTCAGTGTGAAGCCCATCACCCACTGAGAAACTACTGATCCAAATCAGTAATTCTCGTCTACCTTGGCCAAGGATTTCTGGTGATGGCCACCCATGCACAGCCCAACATCAACCCCCAATACCGGGAGAGACGAATCCCCGATGACCCATTCACTGCCTCCATGTGGCTCGGGACTGTACCCAACTAAAACCTGTTTGCACAACTCCTTTGAGCCGTGGTAGGGTAGTAATCAAAGCACGTGGGAACTCACACGAGACAAATGACGATCTCAGTTCGACAGACTAACCTGTACTCATGTCACATGAAAACTACTATCTGACAATATGTATAATACCATCTAGCATGTTCCCGGCGAGTCCGTCTAGTGTAACTCATAACCCAATGAGCACCTTATACTATCTTAAGTGACTGACTGACACCAATGGCTTATGAGACCGGCCATCGCCTGTCACGCCCCGCTTCCCAGTGTACGGAGAAGGGGACGTGGCGAGGCCGCGACGTATTTACTCAGAAGTAAACACGTTAAGAGTAAATAAACAATATAAATGAATACATAAGAATAACAAGAGATGTAATAATAACAACAACTTTTATTAATATTCTCTCTTTACATACAACTGAAAAGAAAAGTATAATGATAGAAAATGATGTCTAAATAGTGGCATATAAACTGAAATAAGTACAAGTAAAAGCTAGAAGTCATGCTGTTCGGTGATCTGCTCCAAGTACTCCTGGCTGGGCTCGGTTTCCTGAGGGTCGGGTCTTCCTGGAGAACATTCCAAAGAAAGAAAGAAACATGAATGTCGTCAGCGGTAAGTCCCAAAAAAATAGAATGGAATAGACAAGTAAAGAGAATAGAACTGGTAAATTATCTGTTTGTTATGCTAACGTGGTTGTTTGTAGCTTGGTACAGAATATATCGGTGTATACGAGAGGAGTCCAACTTTTCCCGTGGACTATGGTAACCTATAGTACAAGGCCCCGTCAATACCCACGGGATAACGACACAGATGTTCGTGTAGGTGTCTCTTAGTGTCTATCTCGTTCCACTTCTAACACATTCCGTACTAATCTACCCCGTTAAACCCCGTAATGTATATTATATAGATTGTAGTTATCAGACTTGACGAGACCATGGTATAAGTTGTTCATGTAAACGGTTCAGAATGTATCAAGTAGTCATATAATGGAGTCAAGATATAGCCATGGTTCGGTCAAGTCAAGTTATGTTGCATGTTTGATATTGTTCTGGTATTCATGTTCAAGTATTCATGTTTAGATTCATGTTGACTTGGATTCATGTTTGGATTGGATTTAGATTAATACTTGGACTCAGACTTGAGTTAGATACTTATTGTGTTAAATATGTATACTCTAGAGGCCTGTATTGTATAGGATTCTAGGCATGTATATGTGCAGAAACAATCTTTGATCGAAATGATAGTATGTTATCTGTTTTATCTTCATCTTTAACGTGTGATGTGTTGTATTTCATATCTTTATATACATGTTGATGAAGCCCTTGGGATTATGCTTGACTACCGGGATTATGATGGAGATCATACTAGTGGGACATGGACAGTCTATAAGCATATCCTTTAATAGTTCCTAGTCGAGGGTATATCGAGACAGGGCATCAATATTACTAGAGTAGACTAGTGTGTACGTTTCTTGACCCTGGGGGGTGATGGTTGATCCCACAACCATTGGTGTTTGACATCAAAGATTGTACACAGGTGCTCATTGGAGAATGAGTACACCGAACAGGACTCGCCGAGAACTCCTAGATGGTATATATACCTATTGTCAGATAGCAGTTCTATGGTGACACTTGTACAGGTTAGTCTATAGACCCGAGATCGTCATAGTGTCTTGTGTGATTCCCACTGTGCTTTGATTTCCTCCCTACCACGGCTCTACTGAATCGTGCAAACAGGTAGATTTTGGGTACAGTCTCGAATCGCATGGAGGCAGTGAGAGATAGGAGGGGTTTCGTCTCTCCCGGTATAGGGAGTTGATGTCGCGCTATGCTTGATCGGCCATAACAACAAATCCCTGGCCAGGGTTCTTGAGATTTGCTGATAAGAGTTATCAGTAGTTTCTCGAACAGTTATAGGCCATAAATCAACATAACTTATAAAGTTACCGGGGTTTGACATATACCACCCCTAGACTTCATATGTGACGTATCAGACGAAGAGACCAGACTGTACGGTAAGTGTTGCTTACAAGCTCGTTAGGGTTGTGATGAGTTCGCTCGTCGGCCACCTTTTCGTCATATACCTGGGTAGCCGTTACGCATAGCTAGTGCCGATGACATGCTTGTGGTTAAATCCACTGCCAGCATACTGTCGAGTCTTTAGAGTCCCACACAGAGGGTTCCCTGGTTCAGGCTAAAGATGTAGAGGTCGTAAGTTGTTACGTCAGGGTTTCGATTATGTTCCTGTAATTATTACAGGAATAATGATCGGAAGGTTAATACTGGTAGGCTTTGGTTTAATCCGGATACCGGTATTATATTATTGGATTATTTGTATTCGTATTTTTTGAAATTTGGATACGGGTATACTTACACGGTATACGGTGGAGGGGTATTCCTGTAATTGTTACAAGAACGCCTTCTAGAAGGAGACACCTCATAATTGATTATGTATTTTGTGAAAATAAATAAATGAGGTGAAATTTGGAGAAATGTCAAAGCATGGTTGAAGGAATGGCTTATATGATTTTTTATTCATTTGGGATTACTATTGAAGCATGGTGCATTTTTTAATTAGATGCTTCAATTATTTTCATTAGAGCCATATCATTTTTTCCATGCTTGAATAATTCATTCATCACTCTAACATTCTCTCTCCTCATTATCTCCTTCTTCCTCATCCTAGCTTTAACCTTCATGTGTGACGTGAATCAAAACCTTAGGGCTAATTATAATCCACTACTTGATCTTTACATCACCTAAGTGATCTCTTCTACCACATTTGATTTCTTAGTTAACTCTTGAGAAGAGTTTGAAGCATGTTCTACAACTCTTGGGTGGATCATCTACGTCTTTAGGTGACCGAAGATCGAGGACATCTCAACCATCAAAGGAGCCAAGGAGTCGCAGCGGAAAGAAGAACCGAAGGACCGTTTCCTTGAGGTATAACCCCTATCATAGTAGATAAGATCTCTAGATAGGATAACTAGTTATAGTTTATCACAAGATCTAGGTTTAAAGTAGGTGTTGCATGCAAGAATTTTATTGTTTGCTACTTCCGCCTCCTCACAAGTGTTGTGAGGGTGTACAACATCTACTAACATGGTATCAGAGCCTAACTAAAGCACAACTAGTTGTTTAGACGACTTTTAAAGCTTCGAACACGAAACAACTCCAAAACCGTATTTTTAAACCCTGTTCTCTGGAAATTTTTCAAAAGTGTTCTGAAATTTTTTTAAGCAAGTGAAGAATACTTGTTATGAGATAACTTTACAACCCTAGAAAAACGAGCCCCAACTACCGGATTTTGCCCGGCGACATCAACAAAATTTCCAGCGTCACTGGTTTTTCAGTGGGGTTTGGGCTTGGGATTTTTAGGGTTCACTGCATTCTGGGTTTTTGGATTTATGGTATTGTTTATTTATTTCCAGATTACATGTGATATAACCTAAGTGTTAAGGGAAATCGGAGTGTTTCGAAATCGAACTTTTAATGTCGTTTATCCTCTTTTCTATGTGTTATGTGTTTGAAACGTCCACTAATTGCTATACGACGATTAGTGGGGGTTGCACATATGTATATCATGTGATGGTATGTATATATGAATATGTTGGATCGTCGTGATGAATAGCCGAGGATGTGAGAAGAGTGTTTTTCTTTCATTCATGTAATTTGTAAAAAGTAATGTAATATTATTTTGCGGGGAACATCCGGATTGAGGTTGTAGCCACCGTTGTATATTTTCTTTTTACTGTTTTTGCTCCTAGGATAGACCCAAGGTAGGGTGCACAAACTACCGGGTTCTCGAAGTGCCGAGTAGCCTACTCACTTTGTTGAGAGAGGTTGCTTTACTTTGGGAATTTTGCGGGTAGTTGTCGCACCCGTAGGGGTCTAGGGTGGGGTTTAGCTATTTATCACGACCGTGGAACCCGTCTTTCATTAAGGGCTTAAATGAAATACGGAATTCCTAGTATATCCAATGTATTTATCTGTGATCTGGAATGTTTATAAATGCATGCGACGAATGGATATTTATATATGAGATATATAATAAACGTTGCTTATGTTTTGCACCCACGCTGGTCCATCCCCCGCTCTGCCGTTAGTTAATTAACCTAACAGTGCATGACGAGGCCCCGTGAAGAATGCAGATGGAATAAACGTACGTTCTACTTTCGTTTCTTTTCTGTGATGTTTAGGAAACGTAAATGATGGGACAACATTAATGTGATTAATGTTGAGAAAAAGAAACCTAAAGATATTGTAGAACCAATTTTTAAAAAAAATCGGTAACTCTAGTTTTTGCTTTGCATAGTGGTATTCCTTGATGAATATCCAGCACCTCATTCGATGAGGAAAGGGCCGAGATCCCTTCACCGGGAGTGACCCCTTTAGCGAAACTAGCAATGTTACAAAGTACTCGATTGTTTTTATAGTTGATCTAATTTTTGCTTTGCATCGTGGTATTCATGAATATCCAACACCTTATTCGATAAGGAAAAAGCTGACATCCCTTCACCGGGAGTGAACTCTTTAGCAAAATTGGAAAGATACTACAAAACCATTCGATTTTTAAACTGGAGCTTAAACCACTCCTTTCACTAGATTCTACAACGATATCAAGTTCAAAACGTTAAGGGTTTTCATAAAAAAAACATCCGTTGCCCTCCGCCATTTTAGGAAGCAGAGTACTTAGTATTCATGCCACGTTTGTTGACTATAGTTAAGGCGTGGTGTACGGTAGCTAAGTGATGTCTTCATACAAAGCATTTGATGCGATCGATTAGGACATTCGTATGACTTTGTTGACCATAGTTAAGGGTCATATGGGTGGGTCTAAATCAATCACGAAATGGCGAGTAGAACTTGACTAGTGCTTATGATTTGTTGACCATAGTTAAGATCATAAGACACTAGGGGTAAAAATCATATCGGGAATTTCAAGAGTTGAAATTTGCAATGAGATTGCATACCTTCTATATGATAGTTGGATCCCGATCCCACTGTGAGTAAAAGTTACTCCCGGGAGAGTTTTGCACTTTACAATTAGTTAATCCAGTAGGTGTCTAGAAAGGTGTCAACGGGGTTACGCCTCTAGGAAAACGAGGTTTATTTTAATTAGGTCAATGCGAAAGCACGGGGAACCTCCCTCGAAGTACCAACACTGGCCTGGCTGACCGGTTAGCGAACTTGTAGATTTCAATTAATCCTGGCTAATTTTCTTTTTAAGGTTTGAAGGAAAATTTAATAAAAATCAGTGGGAGACATCGATTAGATAAGATTAATAGCCAATCTAATTATACAAGAGCAATCGCTGAGTGTCTTCTTTTCTCTCTCCTAATGGCAGATACCTATGACGGGACTTAAGCTTTTATTAGAGAAGATTAAACTCACGGGACCGAATTACAAAGATTGGCTAAGGAACGTAAATATTGCCCTGACCTATGATAAGGTCGGATACGTCCTGACTACTCCAGCCCCTCCGAGCCCAGGCCTGGATTCTTCAGTTGCGGATAAAGAAATCCGCAAGACATGGGATGTAGACTGCGCAACAGCTAACTACCTCGCACTTGCTTCTATGAACAATGAACATCAGAAGCAGCACGAGAAGATGGATGTACAATCCATCTTTCTCCATACAAAGGAGTTGTATGGAGAGCAATCTCGTACTCTCCGATACGAGGCATCTCGAAAGTTGTTTCAGATGCGTATAGCTGCTGGCACGTCTGTAGGTGACCATGTATTAAAGATGATTGGACTTATGGAAGATCTAGAGGACTTGGGTTGGACCATGGAGAACAAACAGTATATTCATATTATTCTACAGTCCCTTCCCCCTGTCTTTGCTCAGTTCATTGTAAACTTCAACATGCACAACATGGAGAAGTCCTTACCTGAACTCCTCAATATATTGAGGAGTGCAGAGAGCACACTAAAGGTAGGGAAAACTCCCGCTCTAATTGCTGGGCCATCTTCCTCCTTCGTCCCGAAAGCCAAGGCCATGGGAAAGAAGAAGAAGAATCCTATCAAGCCGAGAAGCGGAGTCAAAAAAGCACCGGGAAAGGACAAGATAGGGGCTGTTGCGACAGGATGAGGGGAATGATTCCACTGCCACCAGACTGGAAACTGGAAGAGAAACCGCGTTGGATACTTGGCCGGCCTCCAGAAGAAGACGCATGGCAATGCTTCCACTTCAGGTGTGTTTGTAACAGAAAACTATTTTTCAATTAACTCTGCTTCCTGGGTATTAGATACCGGGTCAGGATCTCATATCTGCAATTGTATGCAAGGGCTGAGAAATAGCAGGTTTTTGAAGAAAGGTGATAATACTCTCCGGGTTGGAAATGGTTCCTCAGTGCATGCTGCAGCAGTAGGAGAGTATCATCTTGGTTTGCCGTCGGGTTGTATATTGGTTTTGAACCCTTATTATTTTGTACCTTCCATGTTATGTAATATTATATCTGTATTATTGTTGGACAATACTAGATATAATTTTGTATTATAATCCAATGTTATGAACATTAACTTTAATCAAGAGTTGATTGGGTCTGGTATATGAAATAACGGGATATACGTCCTAAACAAGCACACAGTTTTCAATATATAACACACAAATAAAAGAAAGATTTCAGACATAAATGAAGTTTTCATTTGGCATTGTAGACTTGGTCATATTAATGAAACGAGACTAACCAAGCTACATAAAGATAGATATTTAAACCCTTTTGAATATAAATCTTATGCGACTTGTCAGTCTTGTATCAAAGATAAAATGACCAAAACTCCGTTTAGTGGACACGGAGAGAGAGCTACTAAACTCTTAGACCTCAATCATAGTGATGTATGTGGACCAATGTCTACACATGCGAGAGGTGGTTTTTCCTACTTCATAACTTTTACTGATGATTTCTCAAGATTCGGACACGTGTTCTTGTTGAAACATAAGTCTGAAGCCTTCAAAAAATTCGAGTATAAATCTGAAGTAGAAAAACAAACAGGCTTGAGTATCAAGAAACTTCGATCGGATCGAGGAGGTGAGTATCTAAGCACAAAGTTTCTAGATTTCCTAAAAGAGAATGGAATTCTCTCTCAGCTCACTTCTCCATACACACCATAGCACAACGGTGTGTCGGAACGCAGAAATCGTACCCTATTAGATATGGTAAGATCTATGATGAGTGATATTGAGTTACCAATATTATTCTGGGGGCACGCATTGGAGACTGTGATTTATCTACTGAATAGGGTTCCGACCAAAACTGTGTCTAACACTCCATATGAGATATGGTATGGGAAGAGGCCATCTCTTAAAAGAGTTAGGATATGGGGTTGTCCGATTTTTGTGAAAAAGCAGAATCCGGACAAACTTGAGACATGATCGGTTTTATGTAAATTTGTGGATATCCAAAACACTCGTATGGATATCTTTTCTACCACAAGGAGGAACAAAGGGTGTTTGTTTCTCAGTATGCCACATTTTTAGAAAATGAATTTTTTACAAATGATACTGTTGGCAATGCGGTAGAACTGGAAGAAATTCCAGATACACAAACAATTACCGATGATTTGGTTGAAACTGAGATTTCAGTAGAACCTGACGCACCTCAGCCACTCCGTAGATCTAGTAGGACTTCTCGCCCACCTGATATATACTACGGTTTTCCAATTGATGGTGATAGAGAAGATTGCATCATGGATGATGATGATCCTACTAGTTTTCTGCAAGCTATCACGAGTGGTGACTCGGTGAAGTGGCTGGATGCCATGAGATCCGAAATGGAATCCATGCACACCAACAAAGTATGGACTTTGGAGGTTGCACCTTCTGGAGTAAAACCCATAGGGTGCAAATGGATCTTTAAGAGAAAGATCGGTGTGGATGGTCAGGTAGAGACTTATAAAGCTAAGCTGATCGCAAAAGGATTTCGTCAAAGACCAAGCTTGGACTATGATGAAACCTTTTCAAAAGTCGAGATGCTCAAGTCCATTCGGATCCTGCTTTCTATAGCTGCGCACTATGACTATGAGATCTGGCAGATGGATGTTAAAACGGCATTTCTAAATGGTGATTTAGAAGAATGCATTTTTATGGATCAGCCAGAAAGCTTCATTAATAGTGGGAGCAGCGGAAAAGCATGCAGGTTGCTTAAATCCATCTATGGATTAAAGCAGGCATCACGGAGTTCGAACATCTGCCTTGATGATATAATCAAAGAGTTTGGTTATCATAAATGTAGTTGAACCATGTATTTATAAAAGGATTGTAGAAAGTACTGTTAAATTTCTCGTATTGTACGTGGACGACATTCTCTTGATAGGAAATGATGTTCCTATGCTACAATCGGTCAAACTATTCTTATCCCAGAGGTTCTCCATGAAAGACCTAGGTGATGCCTCGTACATTCTGGGGATTAAGATATATAGAGATAGATCTAAGAAATTATTGGGATTGTCCCAATCTAGATACATTGACACCATACTAAAGAGGTTTAGTATCGAAGATTCCAAGCGAGGTAATTTACCCGCTTGTCACGGGATCACCCTCTCCAAAGAGATGTCTCCAAAGACTGATGAGGATAGGGCTCGCATGAGTATTATACTCTACGCTTCGGCGGTAGGATCTATAATATATGCGATGTTGTGTACTCACCCAGATGTAGCTTATGCACCAAGTGAGATAAGCAGGTATCAATCCAATCCAGGGGAGAAACACTGGACTGCTGTGAAGAATATTCTGAAGTACTTGAGAAGAACCAAAGAAATGTTCTTGGTGTATGGTAACGGAGATATCCAAATAGAGGTCTTTACCGACTCCAGCTTCCGGAGCGACAAGGATGATAGTAAGTCCATCCCAGGGTTTGTATTTACCCTAAATGGAGGGGCGGTATGTTGGAAGAGTTCCAAGCAAGATACCGTCGCTGACTCCACGATGGAAGCTGGGTATATTGCTGCTAATGATACCGCAAAAGTGGCAGTCTGGATGAGGAAGTTCATTTCTGAACTTCAGGTGATTCCATCCATTGCTAATCCAATACCTTTGTATTGCGATAACAATGTAGCCATGGCTTTAGCAAAGGAACCGCGGTCCCATCAGAAATCCAGACATATCTTGAGGCGGTATTACCTCATCAGGGAGATAGTGGATCGCCAGAACATCGAGGTACGGAGAGTAGACACGAAAGACAACACAGCAGGTCCATTTTCCAAGGCCATCCCTCAAGTCCAGTTTGAGAAACTGTTCGAGCTGTTGGGCATGTGGTACGCCGGCAACTGGTTCTAGTGTAGACAATGGGTACTTATTGCACCAACTACAGGCCATAGTGCAAGTAGGAGATTGTTAGATATGTATGCCCTAGAGGCCTGTATTGTATAGGATGCTAGGCATGTATATGTACAGAAACAATCTTTGCTCGAAATGATAGTATGCTATCTAGTTTATCTTCATCTTTAATGTGTGATGTGTTGTATTTCTTATGTTTATATACATGTTGATGAAGCCTTTGGGATTATGCTTGACTACCGGAATTATGAAGGAGATCATACTAGTGGGGCCTGGGCAGTCTATAAGCATATCCTTTAATAGTTCCTAGTCGAGGGTATATCGAGACAGGGCATCGATATTACCAGAGTAGACTAGTGTGTACGTTTCTTGACCCTGGGGGGCGATGGTTGATCCCACATCCATTGGTGTTTGACATCAAAGATTGTACACAGGTGCTCATTGGAGAATGGGTACACCGAACAGGACTCGCCGAGAACTCCTAGATGGTATATATACATATTGTCAGATAGCAGTTCTCTGGTGACATTTGTACAGGTTAGTCTATAGACCCGAGATCGTCATAGTGTCTTGTGTGATTCCCACTGTGCTTTGATTTCATCCCTACCACAGCTCTACTGAGTTGTGCAAATAGGTGGATTTTAGGTACAGTCCCGAATCGCATGGAGGTAGTGAGCGATAGGAGGGGTTTCGTCTCTCCCGGTATAGGGAGTTGATGTCGCGTTGTGCTTGATCGGCCATAACAGCAAATCCCTGTCCAGGGTTCTCGAGATTTACTGATAAGAGTTATCAGTAGTTTCTCGAACAGATATGGGCCATAAATCAGCATGACTTATAAAGTTACTGGGGTCTGACATATACCACCCCTAGACTTCATATGCGACGTATCAGACGAAGAGACCGGACTGTATGATAAGTGTTGCTTACAGGCTCGTTAGGGTTGTGATGAGTTCGCTCGTCGGCCACCTTTTCGTCACGTACCTGAGTAGCCGTTACGCACAGCTAGTGTCGCTGACGTGCTTGTGTTTAAACCCACTGTCTGTATACTGTCGAGTCTTTAGAGTCCCACACAGAGGGTTCCCTGGTTCAGGCTAAAGATGTAGAGGTCGAAAGTTGTTACGGCAGGGTTTCGATCATGTTCCAGTAATTGTTACAGGAATAATGATCGGAAGGTTAATACTGGTAGGCTTTGGTTTAAGCCGGATACTGGTATTATATTATTGGATTATTTGTATTCGTATTTTTCGAAATTCGGATACGGGTATACTTATACGGTATACGGTGGAGGGGTATTCTTGTAATTGTTACAAGAACGCCTTCTAGAAGGAGATACCTCGTAATTGATTATTTATTTTGTGAAAATAAATAAATGAGGTGGAATTTGGAGAAATGTCAAAGCATGGTTGAAGGAATGGCTTATATGATTTTTTATTCATTTGGGATTACTATTGAAGCATGGTGCATTTTTTAATTACATGCTTCAATTATTTTCATTAGAACCATATCATTTTTTCCATGCTTGAATAATTCATTCATAACTCTCACATTCTCTCTCCTCATTATCTCCTTCTTCCTCATCCTAGATTTAATCTTCACATGTGATGTGAATCAAAAGTTTAGAGCTAATTATAATCCACTACTTGATCTTTACATCACCTAAGTGATCTCTTCTAGCACATTTTATCTCTTAGTTAACTCTTGAGAAGAGTTTAAAGCTTGTTCTACAACTCATCTATGTCTTTAGGTGATCGAAGATCAAGGACATCTCAACCTTCAAAGGAGCTAAAGAGTCGCTGCGGAAAGAAGACTCGAAGGACCGTTTCCTTGAGGTATAACCCCTATCATAGTAGACAAGATCTCCAGATAGGATAATTAGTTATGGTTTAGCACAAAATTTAGGTTTAAAGTATAGGTGTTGCATGCAAGAATTTTATTGTTTGCTACTTCCGCCTCCTCACAAGTGTTGTGAGGGTGTGCAACATCTACTAACATGTTGTCGGTAACTGCTACATATGGACGGCAGGATTTGTGTCTTTTTCCAAAAAAATTACCATTGATAACTCCATTTTAGTTTTCTACCTTAAATAGGCAAGCACCCACTTTCTTGGCTCGCTGAGGCTCAAGAGAATTGGTCCCGTTTAAACCTATATTTACTAGGGTTCTTAATGTAATTTTATATAACTTGAAGGGTTTTTATGAAAAATATTTTAGTATACTCTCAAAATAAACCTCAAGTATTTATTTATGTTATTTAGGGTTTTTATGGATGTAAATTTTTAAAGAATGAAGTATATTAGTGAAACTTGAATAGTTCAAGGTATTTTAGTGTAAAGTTTGACTTGTATTGATTCTTGATGGTATTTTCATGAAACTTGTAATTCTTTTATTTTGTTTAGAAAACATGGAATTTAATAATATCTTAAACATATGTGGTTTGATAATATTTATATAATTATTAAAAATAAATTTTTATTATTAAATAGAAATCCTTGTTTTTCTTAAAAATTGTATTAAAATTTCATTGAGATCGTATACTCCGTGAGGAGGTCTGCATCTCACCCTACTAGTCCGTGGATGTGCGATAATCCACACCATCCAATAGCGGGTTCTCCGAAATGGGTTGTAGAGGCACAATCGCAAAGAATTAAGTAACACAATTTAAAGAAATCCAGGTTTTTAATAGTTTAAGGTATTTTGATGAAAAGTCATATTTTGCCACAAAAGTTATGTTTCAAGAGAATCGTGCTATGTTAAGATGTGTGTATGTGAGAGGTAGGTCATTACCTCATGAGGTTTTCTAAAAGTATGCTAAGCAAAATAATTACAAGATGTCGAATATAAACTTCATGGTATTTAAACGTAAAAGCATAATTAAAGTTATTTAACATGGAGTTTAAGAGTGAAATTGGTTTCTAAACATTATTTAAATGATTACAAGTAAGATATATACATGAGTACAAGTGATTTTTAAGAAGAATTGTGGTTTTCAAAAGTTTTAGAAACAAATGTCGGTATAACTCCATTTACCGACATGTTTTGAAAAAGAGAAGTTTTATAGTAGAAAGAGAAGAAGAGATACGAGACTTACTTGCTAAAAGAATATAAAGGAGGTAGAGGAAGAGAAGGGTAGCCTTCGTGTAGTCTCGAGGTCGCCGGAAACGTCTCGAATCCTCGCCGGAATTTGACCTAGGGCTAACTCTGCTTGTTCTATTCTTAGACTTAGAAAATTTTTAAGAATTTTGACAATAGATTTCAGAATGAAGAGGGTTAGGGTATGGGGTTGTATTTATAGTGTAAAATTAGGGTTTTGAAATTGAAGAAAGAATTAAAAAGCATTAAAAATTAGATTTAAATCTAAATTTTAATTCTCTGGATAATTGCAGGGAAAATAAACAGAACATGGGTAGTGGGGTAGGCCAAAAGTTTAGTGGGCAAAATATGGAAACCGTCGGATGAATGCTACGTGTCCCTCTCGTTGTTAATATAATTTTCCATATGTTTGTTTTTCTGTGACTTTTCATTTTATGTGCAGAGCACGTGTAAACTTTTAGACTTCCAATAAATTTAAAAGAAAAATCAGTAAAAATATATATGGCTGGTGGGATTCGAACACAGGGGCTACGTCATAGCAGTGCAAGGTTTTACCAATGAGTTACAAGTTATTTCTTGCTGTTCTTAAACAAAAATAACTTTTAAATTGTGCTCAGGCTTGTAAACCCTTTCTGTACTTTAAGAAGAAAAATTTTGTACAGAAAATTCAGGGTCGTTACACCTCCCCTCGTCGGGGTCTTGAAAAGTATTCACTAGTCTACTCAAGAGTATCGATGCCCAGTCTCAATACTCTCTCAACTAGGGACATTTAAGGATGTACTTATAGACCACCCAGCTTCCACGTATATGATTGCCATCATAATACTGGTAGTCAAGAAAGAATTCTATGGGCTCTATAAGCATGTAATAGTGATTTGTAATACCACATAATGCATGTACATGATGATAGAGACAAACCAGATAGCATATTATCATTTTGAGTAAGACTGTTCTACCCGTATAGGTCCTCCCTCAATCATCACAATCGCATGCCTGCAATTACAATAATTGACTTAAGGGCACTATATCCAACAATCTCCCACTTGCACTTAAGGCTAATTATTGCGGTGTCACATACTCATAACCCGTGTGATACCGAACACCCAACTTCTCTACTAATCAGTCTCGCAAAATACGTTTGTGAAACTATTGCGTTCGAGAAATAGCCTCAGTGGGTAGATCCGCTCCAATATTTCTATCTTTATCTCTCTATATCTCAACTTCACGGAGAAAGACCATCTCCCGAAATGAGCGATACATGTTGTAGAATTTTTCTAGATATCTGATGGGACCCAGTTCACAAATGAACTCCAATTCCAAAAAAATTCTTAGACCGTATCTTCCACTGAATTTAATCAGTATCCTGCGCTATGACTTCCTCAGTATTTGCTTGGACCACGTGTCCAACATACTTCCCCTCAAAAGAGGGAAAAGCTATAACTCTGACAGTCACTCTGGCATCCAGGTCACCTTGGAAGCCTGAAATAATAACCGCCTCCTGAAGGAGGCTGCCGTTACCATATACCAAGAACATCCACTTATGTTCATGACTGCTTCCCAATATTTCTCCAGGATTGAATTAATATATATGCTTATTGCATCCAGTGCAAAAGAAATATCTGGTGTGGTACTTGACATTTCATGATTGACTCAATTGCCTAAGCAAGTGATATGCCAATCTGTTAGTGATATGTATGCCCTAGAGGCCATTATTGTATGATATAGTGGATGCTTGGACATATATATGGAGGACTTTCTTTCTCGACATAATAGTATGCTATCCGGTTTCCATTATCTTAACATGTTCACTGGTATTATTATACCGTATCTCATATACATGTTGATAAAACCCTTAAGATGTAGGCTTGACTACCAGGAATATGATGCGGATCATACTACTGGGACATGGGTAGTGCACAAGCACATCCTTCAATTTTTCCTAGTCGAGAGAATATCGGGACAGGGCATCGATATTCTAGAGTAGACTAGTGTGTACGTTTCTTGAACCTGTATGGGGCGATGGTTGATCCCATATCCATTGGTGTTTGACATCAAAGATTGTACACAGGTGCTCATTAGAGAATGGGTACACCGAGCAGGACTCGCCAAGAACTCTTTGATGGTAATATACCTATCGTCAGATAGCAGTTCTCTCGTGATACTGGTACAGGTTAATCTATAGACCTGAGATCGTCATAGAGTCTTGAGTGGTTCCCACCGTGCTTTGATTTCCTCCCTACCACGGCTCAAAGGAGTCGTGCAAACAGGTGGATTTTGGGTACAGTCCTGAGTCACATGGAGGCACTGAGCGATATGAGGGGTTTTGTCTCTCCCGGTATAGGGAGTTGATGTTGCGCTATGCTCGATTGGCTATAACAGTAAGTCCATGACCGGGGCTGTTGATGAGATTTACTGGTAAGTGTTATCAGTAGTTTCTCATACCGTTATAGGCCTTACATCGGCATGACTTATTAAGTTATTGGGGTCTGACGATTCCACCCCCAGACTCGATATGCGACATATCAGACAAAGAGAGGCCCTGCGGTCCCATTTGCTTAACACTTTTGGAGCGGATTGTACGGTAAGTGTTACCTATAGGCTTCATGGGAGTTTGGACAAGCTTTCTTGTTGATCTTCTATTCGCTCAATACCAGGGTAGCCGTTACGTTCAACTAGTACCGCTGACGGCTTATGGGTGATTGATATGATCATCACCTACTACTGGCGTATTGACGAGTCTTTAGAGTCCCACATAGAAGTTTCCTGGTTCGAGCGAAACGAATATAGCACATATATTGATATGTGCGAGGGCCTGATTAAATACGAGTATGAGATACCGTATTGTAATCTGGCGGCTATTTGTTATCAGATAGGTTATATGTGATAAGACCGGATTATTTAATCAAGTGTTGATTTAATAATGTGATATACAGATAAATGATATTAGTCGGTTATATGTGATATAACCGGATTATTAAATCAAGTGTTGATTTAATAATATGATATATATTTGTATTTGATATAATTGTATATTGACTAATATTATTGCTCACTAATTATATGCTTATCTTTATATATATATATATATATATATATATATATATATATATATATATATATATATATATATATATATATAAGCATGGCATGGTTTTTCTATTTTTAGAAAATAGAAATTAAGGTGGAAAATGGGGAGACTTTTGTGGTATGGAACATAGCATGGCTTATTCTATTTTATATTCATTTGCTTGCACTATTGAAGCATGGCTACAATTTTTAAGTGTTAAAAATTTTATGCTTCTATAATGTGTGAGCTTAGATGAGCCATTCTATACTTGCCATTCTACACTTCATTCTTAACTTGAGTTTTTTTTTCCTCACTTGAGCTCTTGCTCTCTACCTCTCTCCATTTTCTTCACCTCCTCCTCCAAGCTCAATCCCTCACATGAGTTGTGAACCCTTGAGCTTGTGAGAACCCTAGTGAACAAACAACACCCCTACTTTACCATCCTACACTAGATAAGCACTTCGGTGTAGTGTGTTTACTTCATTAAAGAGTTTAGTGAAGAGGTAGCTTTGATTAGCAGACTTCGGGTGGATCATCTTCGGCACGAAGGTCATTAAAAGGAAGTTCGTTCAACCTTCAAGTGGAGCCTAGTGGAGTCGCGTGGACTACAACCCGGAGCTTTAGAAGAGAAGGACACGGTCTCCAAAGGTTGTACCCATCCATCTCTTAGCTAGTTTTTATGATATCATAGTTAAACCCTAATCATCTAGTTTAAGATCTTGGTTAGTGTAGATTAACACCCCGAAAATTTTTAAAACGGCATGCTTGATGCTAGAAAAACCCAGTGGTGGTGCTAACGTACACTTTCATAATTATGCAAATCCCTCTCCTCATCAGTCTAGAAGACATCTCTTTAGAGAGGGTGATTTCATCACCTGCGGGTACACCACCACGCCAGGAGTCGTCCATTCTAAAACACTTTAGAATAGTGTCAAAAGTACCCAAATTAGGACACTTCCTAAATCTAGATCTACAACTATAGATCTAGTGACTAGAATCCCTGATATTTTATCCAGATCCTATGTGGAGAAACACCTTGTGACAACCACAGTATAACCGATCATAGTATAGGAATATCACTTCCTATCAAGTGCATGTCATCCAAATAGCAGGACATCACTCCCTACTCTATTCTTACCAGGTCCATCTATTGTTCTGATGAAATCAAACTCTATGACCGTCACATCAAAAAATAGACTATCTATCTCCGCTATACTTGCTTTAGTCTATAAATAAATATAAGCTACTTGCCCACCATGCTTCCGCTGCTCCCACCAACTACAACAACCCTCTGGCAGAGTCATACACGTGCACTTCTAAAATTAATTTAGAACGACGTTATACTCATCCACCTGCCAGATCTTATAGTCTAAAACAACAGTAGTGGCAAGCTTGGGTCATCAAAAACCTCCCTGTCACCGTCTTTGAAGAGACCGAAGTACCTTTCGAGTGGCTGAGGTTACCCACCATATTTGCGGAGTGGCTAACGGATTGTCAAATCTAATTGAATTTTTAGGTTCTACTAAATTTTCGGTAATCGTTTGTGGTTCTGAAATCACTTCCAGTTCTACCATACTCCCACTAATATTTTCTAAAAAGAATTCATTTAATTAGAATGGGTGGCGAGTCAAGAGCAATATAACTATTGATCTTCTAAATGGTAGAATGTTAACCCTCGTCAAATCCCAGGAAAACCCACAAACTGCCATTACTGAAACGTGCCTATGGTTTATCCGGATCTATAGTGACTAACTGACACCAATGGCTGTGAGACCGGCCATCACCCCTTGTTGGGGTCAAGAAACGTATACACTAGTCCCTCAGAAATATCGATGCTCGGTCTCGATATTCCCACGACTAGGGACATTTAATGATTTGCTTATAGACTACCCAGTTCCCACAATAATCCTGGTAGCCAAGCAAGAATCCTATGGGCTCTATCAACATGTAATAGTGATTTGTAATACCATATAATAAATGTACATGATGATAGAGTTGAACCAGATAGCATACTATCATCTCAAGTAATACTTTTCTACCCGTATAGATCCTCTCTCAATCATCATAATCGCCTGCCTGCGATTACAATAATTGCTTTGAGGGCACTATAGCCAACAATCTCCCACTTGCACTTAAGGCTAATTATTGCGGTGTCGCATACTCACAGCCCGTGTGCTACCGAACACCCAACTCTCTATTAATCAGTTTCGCAAATCAAGTTTACGAGACATTCGTTTTCGAGAAATAGCCTCAGTGAGTGGATCCGCTCCAATGTTTCTATCTTTATCTCTCTATATCTCAATTTCGCGGAGAACGGCTATCTCCCAAAATGAACAATACTTATCTTAGAACTTGTCTAAATATCTTATGGGAACAAGTTCATAAATGAACTTCAAATCCAACAAACATCTTAGACTGTATTTTCCACTGAATTTAATCAATATCATTCGACATGCCTACTTTAGTATCTGCTTGGATCACTGTCCAACATAGCCCCTCAGAAGAGGGTAAACTTTAATCCGGACAGTCACTCTGTCATCCAGGTCGTCTTGGAAGCTTGAAATGATAACTGCCTCCTGAAGGAGGCTGCCATTACCATATACCAAGAATATTCTCTCATGTTCAAAATTGCTTCTCAAAGTTTCTCCAGAATTGGATTAATATTTGCATATTGCATCTAGTGCAAAAACAATATCTGGTGTGGTACTTGATATCTCATGATTGACTCAATTTCCTAAGCAAGTGATATGTCAATTATGCAAATCCCTCTCCTCATCAGTACAAAAGACATCTCTTCAAATAGGGTGACTTCATCACCTGCGGGTATACCACCATGCCAGGAGTCATCCATTCTAAAAATATTTTAGAATGGTGTCAAAGTACCCGAATTGGGACACTTCCCAAATCTAGATCTAGCATCAGAATATCTGATATTTTATCCAGATTCTTTGTGAAGAAATATCCGTGATAACCACAATTTAACCGATCGTAGTATAGGAACAACACTATTAGGAGTATGTCATTCAAAAGTCAGAACAATACTCTCTACTCAACCTTCGTACCAGGTATATCTGTCATTCTTGATGAAGTCAAATACTATGATTGTTACGTCAAGAATAGATGGCCCATCTCCGCTATACTTTTGATAGTCTATAAATAGACATAAGCTACTGGCCCACCATGCTTCCACTGATCCCACTGACTACTACAACCTTCTGGCATAGTCATATACACGTGCACTTCTAAATTCAATTTAGAATGACGTTATAGTCATCTACCTGCCAGATCTCATAGTCTAAAATAGGCTTGGATCATCAAAACCGCTCTGTCACCGTCTTTGAGGAGAACGAAGTATCTCTCAGGTAGCTGAGGTTACCCACTAAATCTGTGGAGTGGCTAATGGACTGTCTAATCCAATTGAATCCTTAGGTTCTACTAAATATTCAATAACCGTTTGTGCTTCTGGAATCACTTCCAGTTCTACTAAACTCTCACTAATGTTTTCTGAAAAGAATTAATTTTACTAAAAGATGGCTTTTTACCGCCGAAAACCGGGAAAGACAAACGTGTTGCCTGCATTTGGGGGCAGATGCTATTTGGTTTTATCCGTCCACCTCTCCGAAAATGCCAAGTTGATTTATGGCACCGTGTATCGGAGGCCTGGACGGATGCAGCCGTTGTAGCAGACTTCGTCAGATTCCCCCTCGTTTGCGAGGGTTTTTTTTGATTGTGGGGACGCTCTTCCCTGCAGGCGTAAGCCCCTGCAGTTAGTTATGTTACCGCATAGCGATAACCACTTTCTCCTACTCCAGAAGGTCACTTCATGTCGTGTGTGTTTGTTTTATTTTTGGTTGCCCGTGGATTGTAAACGGAGACTAATTTATGTTGTCGTCCAGTCTTAATCCGTATTTTCTTAGATTTGGGTTTGGTTTGATTTAAGGATCGTTAATCTCGTTTGGGATTAAGACCGACTTAAATGTTCGTTGAGGATACGTTAGTCTAATTTTAGACTAAGATCTACGCAACAGGATTTTTGGGATCATTCAGACCCAACAGAAGAGCATTTGGATTCTATATTGTTTTAGTTTTAAGGACGTTACGGTCCATAGTTATTTTAAAGACGTTGCTGTCCATTGTAGTTTAAGGACGTTACGGTCCATAGCTAGTTTAAGGACGTTGTGGTCAGTATTGGGATGTGCCCGTCCATTTGAGAGTACACTAAAGAGTTGTTGGTTATCGGGACCCACCACCTCTCTAAAGACGCTGAAGAATTACAACGACATTTATCAGAGGTGTGAGGAGATGTACCCTTGAACCAATATCCGTTGGAAGATCAATAGTCGTGTTTGGGACTAAGACCAATTTGGAAAAATGGTGAGCACATGGGCTCGGTTGATCTGAATTAGGGACTTTTGGTCAACTTGGACTCAGCCCACTCAGTCTTTGAATAAAGTGTTAAACACTTGTTTGGGCTCAGTCCTTTTTCTGTGCAAACAGTGCTGAGCATTGATATGGGCTCTGACGCTCACCCTTTACTTTATCCTGTCTTCTTTTTTGTTTTTTATGGAGTGTTAAACACTCTTTATGGTGCCCACATGCGGAACACGTGAGGTGCTTGGCGCTGAGCGCCAAGCACTGAGTGCTAGGCACTCCTTATTGAGCGGCGCCCACATGAGGCGCTTGACGCTGAGCACCAACCATTGAGTGCTAAGCACTCTTTATTGAGCAGCGCCCACGTGAGGGATACGTGAGGCGCTTGGCGCTGAGCGCCAACCATTGAATGCTAAGCACTCTTTATTTGAGCAGCGCTCACGTGAGGGGCACGTGAGGCGCTTGGCGCTTTTTCTTTCTTTGTGCATTTTTCTGAAGATGTTCAATTCTCTGTTCTCCCGTGGATCTTCGATCCCCAAGAACAAAGTCGTCCCCATGAGATTTAAATTCTCATTTGTGGGAGACTTGTCTCATGGGTCTCAGATCTAGGGGAAAGAACTATGTTCTTTATGAGAGTTAAACCCTTGGATATGCAGATGAAATACTATGATCTCTATTATCTTTATTTACCTTGAAGAAAGTTCTTCTTCCTTATTCTCTCTTAAAGATTTCTTTTTTGCTTGCTTTTCTTTCTGGACTTGAAATTTGGGGGGGGGTTCCTCTATACAAGACTTAAAGTCTTTGGGCATTTATATAGTGGAGGAAAGTTTGTTGATTTAGTTAAAGAAATCTCTCATCGAGAGATCCTTAATTTTGATTTAGGGATTTTATCCACCGTTGGATCTTTGATCCAAAGACTTCTATTTTACAGAAGATATTTTTCTTGTTTTTAACAAGATTGGGAAAATATTTTTCATACAGAGCTTATTCTGTAGCTAGGTGATTTTTAATCACCATTAGATCTTTAATCCAACGGTGCTCTGTTTTACAGAGCGTAATCTTTCTTGTTTAGAAAGATTGGGGAAATATTTTCCCATACAGAGCTTATTCTGTAGCTTTGTGATTTTTTAATCACCATTGGATCTTTAATCCAACGGTGCTCTGTTTTATAGAGCGTAATCTTTCTTGTTTAGAAAGATCACGGAAATATTTTCCCATACAGAGCTTATTCTGTAGCCTGGTGATTTTTAATCACCATTGAATTTTTAATCCAACGGTGCTCTGTTTTACAAAGCGTAATCTTTTTTGTTTAGAAAAATTTGAGGAATATTTCCTCAACAGAATTTAATTTTGCACTCTGATGATTTATCATCTCCGTTGGATTTTTTTTGATCCAACGGCTTTGTTTTACAGAGAGCTTTTAGTTCTGGCGTTGGCGCCCTCGTGCGAGGCACGTGAGGCGCTGCCTAAGAGTTTTTAACTCTTGGCGCTGGCGCTCTCGTGCAAAGCACGTGAGGCGCTGCCTCAGAGAAACATATAGCGCCGGCGCCCTCGTGGAAAACACGTGAGGCGCTGCCTCAGAGTTTTTAACTCTTGGCGCTGGGGCCCTCGTGCAAGGCACGTGAGGCGCTGCCTCAGAGTTTATAACTCTTATTTAATAGATTTCTTTTTGTGCTTTGCACATTGGCGCCCGCGTGAGGAGTACGTGAGGCGCCATCATAGGATTTAATTCTATCCGAGGAAGTACCTACATCCTTTGCATGTGGAGCTTTCCCTTTATTTTAATTTTAATTTTATTGTTATTATTTTATAAGGGAGCAAGTTTTGAGCCGAAATTTTTGCGGGAACAATAGCGAGTCAAGAACAATATAACTATTGATCCTGCAAATGATAGAATGCTAACCCTCGTCTAAGTCCGAGATAACCCACAAACTGCCATTACTGAAATGTGCCTTGAGTTTATCCGGATTCTGGTTTTAAGCGTAAGCCGAATAACTCCATAGACCTTAACATCGTTAAGATATGAATCCATTCTATATTCAATATAGAAACAAAGGCACTAATTTAATAGGAACCAGATTCAAAAATATGCAGCTATTTTCAGTGCATAGCGACAAAATAGAAGAAGGTCATGCAGTATTATTCATCAAGGAGCGCACCCACGGATAAGTAAGCTGGGAGAGAAGAAAGTTCTCAAATATATTACTTACGACGGAATACCTAGCATGAGTATCCATATCTTTGATCACCTCGAAGAATCCTGATACTTCCAACATATGGCTCTCTACTTTATTCTTATATCTATAACTTCTCAAAATTTAGATATTATATTTCAACGAAATGCGTGTCTAAAATCAGAGAAGTCATAAGTAAACAGAATATAGTATGAGTACCAACCCCTTGTCCTAATGCGCATCGGACAACATACAATATTTTGTATAAGTCCTTCGAGTTTAATAATTCAATTGTATGTCGTAGATTAAAAACTGTATTATGGTTAAGAAGAATTACACCGTTATTGAATGCACCTTACCTAATTATCAACTGATAAAGGTAAACGTTATAAACATAATTTCAAAAAGTTATATCTCACATTATAACATAAACGTATAGATATATCAGTTTGAAATTGGTGCATAACAACAGATATTCAAAATCAAATATTTGTCGTTAGGCAAAACCCAGGTGATTTCTGTTAGGAACTCATGCACACTAACAAGCTAATTTTAGAAGATAGCAATATGGATTTTAAAAATTTTCTAGTTTACTAAAATTCCAAACCCATGAATCAAACTAAAGTGCTAGAACTAATAAACAAAAACCTGGTGAACTAAAATAATCTACTATGTGTAGAATACTCATATTCTCAAGCTTTCTTCAAGAGATCCAATGTTGTGAACTCTAGCTAGCTCTCAAGAGGTCTGGATCGCGCTTGCAAGCCGGTCCTCCTTCGCCGAATATGATCCACCCGAGAGAATCTTGTCCAAGCTCTAGCTTCACACCAAATACCCTAGTGAAGAAACTCACACAACTAGCTTGCTAGGAGAGAAGTGTGAGAGATGTAGGAATGCTCAAAATCTTTTTCCTTTTTCTTTTGCTTCCTTTTTTAGAAATCAAGAGAGCCATTTCATCATATTCTCAACTCATGAGATGATGAAGACAAGAAGGAGGATATGAAGATGAAGAGAGGAGAGAGAGAGAGAGAACAAGTGAGAATGGCTGGCTCTCATAACAAAAGAGTATGTCATAATTCATTTAACAAATGAATTATGAATAAAAAATGCAACCATAATCTTAGCCCATCCCTCACTTTCTACCTCACCCCTCCACCTCATAATTCAATTTCCATAAATGGAAAATAGAGTTATGAAGTGTCCTCCTTCTAGAATGTATTTTGTATAAATACAAAATACATGTTGGATATGTATGCCCTAGAGGCATATATTGTATAGGATGCTAGGGATATGTACAGGACAATCTTACTCAGTTGTATATAGTATATTATCTGAGTTATCTTTATCTTAATATGTGTATTTCTTTCTCGTGCTGCTTTATATTGCTTACATATATTGATAAAGACTCGATACAATAGTTTACTATTTTGGTTTGTCTTTATTTTAACATGTGTATACGTTATACTCGATATCAAATATGGCGGATCCATGTTGATAAAGCCTGTAGGATTTTTTCTTGACTGCCAGCATTATTATGGCAATCATACTTGTGGGAGCTGGTTAGTCCATAAGCACGTCCTTAAAGGTCCCAAGTCGCAGGAGTATCGAAGCCGGGCATCGATATTCCAGATTAGACTTGTGTATACGTTTCTAGACCTCGATGAGGGACGGTGGTTAGTCTCATAGCCGTTGGTGTGATCACCTAAGATTGTATACAGGTGCTCACTCGGGATGAGTACACTGAATGGACTCGCCGAGAACCTCTAGATGGTATTATACCTATCGTCAGATATCGATTCTCGGGTGACATGAGTACAGGTTAGTCTTTAGACCTGAGATCATTATTTGTCTCGTGTGAGTTCCCACTGTACTTTGATCACTACCCTACCACGGCTCTACCGAGTCGTGCAAACAGATTTTGGTATGGTACAGTCCCGAGCTACATGGAGGCAGTGAGTGATTGTCAGGGATTCGTCTCTTCCGGTATCGGGAGTCGATATCGCACTGTGTCCGGTTGGCCAGAACTATAAGACCTTGGCTAAGGCAGCTGAGATTTACTGATGGTTAGATCGGTAGTTTCTCAGATTGGTCCTGAGTCAAATTGACACAACTTATCAAGTCAGTAAAGGTATGACGTTTACCATCCCTAAGACCTGGTATGCGATACTCTTAAAAGAAGAGACCGTGCTGTACAGAGATTGTCACGGATAGGCTCAGTAGGGGTTCGAATGAGCTTGCTCGCCGGCCTTCTTTTCGACAGGTACCAGAGTAGCCGTTACGGACAGCTAGTGTTGCTGACGCGCTTGTGGTTAAACCCACTACCAGCGTACTGTCGAGTCTTTAGAGTCCCACAAAAAGGGTTCGTCTGGTTCAGGCGAAACGATGTGGTGGTCGTATGTTTATACGAGCAGGGTTTCGATCGAACGATGATACTAGCCGGCTTAAGATTAAACCGGATTATTAAATCAGGTATTGATTTAATAGTTTGCATATACACATTTCGATATGTATATTCTAGTGTCATTCAGGTTTTCGATCGAGTAGGGCTCCGATCGAATGATAATACTAGCCGACTTACGATTAAGCCGGATTATTAAATCAGGTATTGATTTAATAATTTACATATACATATTTTGATATGTATATTCCAGTGTTATCCAGGTTTTTGATCGGACGGTTGATAATACTAGGGGGCTTAGGATTGAGCCGGTTTATTAAATCAGATATTGATTTAATACTAGTATTATATTAGTAGTAGTATTCTATCTCTTGGGTATTCGTTTTTTGGTATGAATACGGGTATATATATACAGTAGAAAGTATTTTGTATTTATACAAAATACCTTCTAGAAGATGACACCTTATTATGTATTTTTCTATTTTGTTGAAAATAGAAAATGGGGTGGAAAAGAATGAGATGGTATGAAGCATGGCTTTGTATTTATTGAAAATACTATTGGAGTATAGTTGTGATTTTAAAAGAAAAGAAAATGCTTCATAAGAAAAAGCCTTAGCCATTCTTCACTTGGTGATTTTTCACACATTCATTCTTCACTTGCTCTCCTCTCTTCTTCTTCTTGAGTTCATCCTCTAATTAAATCTTTATCATTCTCATGTGTTGAGAACCAAAAGATTTGAGATAGAAAACTACTACTAAACACTCACTACATCATCTTAGCAACCTATATTAGCAAACTAGATTGTTAAGTTCCTTCATTAGTGAAGCTAAGCTTGGACCATAAACCCTCAGGTGGATCATCTAGAACCGAGGAAGCCGGCTATCAAGATTGATTTAGGAGACCCTAAAGAGCTTAAGAAGAGGAGTGAAGACCCGGAGGACACGTGTCTATCGGTATAATCTTTTCTCATAGTAGATAGATCTCTTGTAGCTTGCTAGTTTAGAATTATGGTTTGATCACTTGGATTAAGTTGGTTGTGCTTACTTAAAAATTTAATTTTTATGAATTCCGCATCTCTACTTCGATGTAGAGTGAGCACAACTCGCCAATAATACACTCCCCGTATATACATACTCGTATTCGTACCATAACTCGAATACAAAAGAGAAAGTATTAGAAAATGATTATAATACTAGAATATATATATATATAAATTATTAAATCAGTACTTGATTTAATAATCCAGCATAATACTAAGCCGGCTAGTATTATCATCCGCCCGATTAAATTCCGTGTAGCTAGTACACATACTTAATCGAAACCCTGCATGTATCAATATACGGCCACTACATCATTTTGCTTGAACCGGGAAAACCCTCTGTGTGGGACTCTAAAGACTCTACAATACGCTGGCAGTGGGTTTAACTACAAGCACGTTAGCGGCACTAGCTGTACATAACAGTTATCCATGTATTGAAGGAAAGAAAGGCCGATGAGCAAACTCATCCGTACCGCAACTGAGCCTATCTGTAACAATCCCCGCACAGTCCGGTCTGTTCGTCTAAGAGTATCGCATACCGGGTCTGGGGTGGATAAAGTAAGACCCCTAATAACGCAATATGTCATGTCGGTGTGAAGCCCATCACCCATTGAGAAACTACTGATCCAAATCAGTAAATCCCGTCCACCTTGGCTAAAGATTTCTAGTGATGGCCACCCATGCATAGCGCGACATCTACCCCAATACCGGGAGAGACGAATCCCTGACGATCCACTCACTACCTCCATGTGGCTCGGGACTGTACCCAACTAAAACATGTTTGCACGACTCCTTTGAGCCGTGGTAGGATAGGTATCAAAGCACGGTAGGAACTCACACGAGAAAAATGGCGATCTCAGATCGACAGACTAACCTGTACGCATGTCACCTGAGAACTGCTATCTGACAATATGTATAATACCATCTAGCATGTTCCTGGAAAGTTCATCCAGTGTAACTTATAACCCAATGAGCACCTGCATACTATCTTTGGTGACTAACTGACACCAACGGCTGTGAGATCAGCAATCGCCTTTCATCGGGGTCAAGAAACGTATACACTAGTCTATTTTAGAATATCGATGCCCAGTGTCGATATTCCCACGACTAGGGACATTTAAGGATTTGCTTATAGAATACCCAGTTCTCATAAGTGTGATCGCCACAATAACACTGGCAGTCAAGCAAGAATCCTATGGGTTCTATCAACATGTAATAGTAATCCGTAATACCACATAATATATGTACATGATGATAGAAATGAACCAGATAGCATACTATCATCTCGAGTAAGGCCGTTCTACCCGTATAGGTCTTCCCTCAATCATCATAATCACCTGCCTGCGATTACAATAATTTACTTGAGGGCACTATAGCCAACAATATCCTACTTGCATTTAAGGCTAATTATTGCGGTGTCGCATACTCACAGCCCGTGTGTCGATCATCCAACTTCTCTACTAATCAGTTTTGCAAAGCATGTTTGCGAAACATTCGCATTCGAGAAATAGCCTCAATGTGTGAATCTGCTCCAATGTTTCTATCTTTATCTCTCTATATCTCAACTTCGCAGAGAACGAATATCTCCTAAAATGAGCGATACTTGCTTTAGAATTTGTCTGGATAGCTGATGGGACCATGTTCATAAATAAACATCCAAATCCAACAAACTACTTAGACTGTATCCCATTGCTGATGTAATCAGCACCCAGCGCCATGACCACCTCAGTATCCTGTTTAGAAATCTATCCAACACACTGCATCTCAAAAGAGGGTAAACTTTAACTCTGACAGCCACTTTATCATCAAGGTCACCTTGGAAGCTTGAAATGATGATCATCTCCTTAATGAGGCCGTCGTTACCATATACCAAGAATATCCTCTTATGTTCATAAACACTTCCTTTTTTTCCTCCAGGATTGGATTAATATATGCTTATTGCAGCTAATGCAAAAGCAATATCTGGTGATCTGATACTTGACATCGTATGATTGACTCAATTACCTAAGCAAGCACTATGTCATTCATGCAAATCTCTCTCCTCATCAGTCTAAAAGACATCTCTTTAGAGAGAGTGACTCCATCACCTGCGGGTACACCACCACGCCAGGAGTCGTCCATTCTAAAACACTTTAGAATAGTGTCAAATTACCCGAATTGGGACACTTCCCAAATCTAGATCTAAAACCTTAGATCTAGTCACCAGAATCCCTAATATTTTGTCCAGATCGTATGTGGAGAAACACATGTGACAACCACAGTATAACCAATTGTAGTATAGGAACATTGCTTCCTATTAGGAGCACGACATCCAAATACCAGGAAATCACTCCCTACTAGCTTCTTATCAGGTCCATCTATTTTTCTAATGAAGTCAGTCTCTATGGCTATTATATCAAAAATAGATGATCCATCTCCACTACACTTGCTTTAGTCTATAAATGGAAATAAGCTACTAGCCCACCACTCTTCTGCTGCTCCCACTGACTACAACAACTCTATGGCAGAGTCATATATACGTGCACCTCTAAAACTAATTTAGAACGACATTATAGCCATCCACCTGCCAGATCTCATAGTCTAGGACAGCAGTAGTGGCAAGCTTAGGTCATCAAAACCTCCCTGTCACCGTCTTTAAGGAGACCGAAATACCTCTCGGGTGGTTGAGGTTACCCACCAAATCTGCGGAGTGCCTAATGGATTGTCGAATCCAATTGAATTCTTAGGTTCTACTAAATATTCATTCACCGTTTGTGGTTCTGGAATCACTTCTAGTTCTACCATACTCCCACTAATGTTTTCTGAAAAGAATTCATTTTACTAAAAAGGGTGGCGAGTCAAGAACAATATAACTATTGATCCTAGAAATGGTAGAAAGTTAAACCCTCGTCAAAACCCAAGATAACCCACAAACTGTCATTACTGAAATGTGCCTTGCGTTTATCTGAATTCTGGTTTTAAGTACAAGCCAGACAACTCCATATACCTTAATATCGTTAAGATATAAAACCATTCTATATCCAATATAGAAACAAATGCACTAATTTAATTGGAACTAGATTCAAAAATCATGCAGCTGTTCCCTGTGCATATCGACTAAATGGAAGAAGGTCATGCAGCATTACTCATCAAGAAGCGTATCTACGAATGAGTAACATAAGAGAGAAGCAAATTCTTAAATATATTACTTACGATGGAATATATAGCATAAGAATCTACATCTTCGATCATCTCGAAGAATCCTAATACTTCCAACGCATGGTTCTCTACTTTATTCTTATATCAATAACTTCTCAAAATTTGGACCATGTATTTCAACGAAATACATGACTAAAATTAAAGAATTCATAAGTAAACGGAATATAGTATGAGTGCCAACCCCTTGTCCTAATGGACATCGAACAACATTCAATTTTTTGTATAAGTCCTCCGAGTTTAATAACTCGAACCTTGTGCGTCATGGGTTGAAAACTGTATTATGGTTAAGAAGAATTACACTGTTATTGAATGCACCTTACCTAATTATCAACTGATAAAGTTAAATGTTATAAACATAATTTCAAAAATTTATATCTCACTTTATAAAATAAATGTACAGATATATCAGTTTAAAATTGATGCATAACAACGGATATTCAAAACCAAATATTTGTCGTTAGGCGAAACCCAGGTGATTTCCTCAAATATCACCAATTACAAAGAATTCCGATATTGAGGATCTAATCACCCAATTCCCAATCTTCTACTCTCACTCAACATCTATAACGTCATGCAGATGTGAGAATCAAGTCTGGTAAATACATACCATGGAGTCAGAATCTAATTGGGAATGCAGTTTTCAATTAACACCGCACTGTAAAACTGAAACATGAAAATATTTCGAGGGGGTTGCCGGGTATTCCTAGTAATGCCATCCAATACCAAACTCATGACATTAGTTGCAATTTCCATTGCCCTTACTCCAATCTCTTTATATATCTTTAATTCTTACCTTCTATGCACCATACTTAGGTTAATTTGTTTTCTTCATTCCCTACCTTTCGACACATGCTTAAGGTTTGAAAGAAGACTATCTAATAAGTATAATAGGTGTACTCTCCTAATACTAGGAGCTCTCACAATCTGAGAAAAGTTAAAGAGAAAAGACAACCGAATAATCATATTCAATTTCTCCATAACCGGAATCCATCCTCGAACTGAAATAAATTTCTTCGAGTTCGTATGTAACTATACGATGGAATACCTAAGCAATATGATCTTCGTAGTGATACGAAGTATTCTGGAGAAATGCAAAGGGTTAGTAGGAGTGGCAGGGTTATATGCGACTTTGTCGTGAATCATGACAATCCACAAGCCAATGGTGTATAAGAAGGTTCGGTTAACTTGGTTTATGAGTTTTAGTTTTAAGGTAAATCATGGTCGCAAACCGGAGAGAGAAAAGAAACACTTAGCGTGCACTCTATCAAGATTAGATTGGTTAATCACTTTATCTAATCAGGATGGCTCCCACTGTTTCCTCGAATTCTCCTTCAACGCCTAAAAGGAGAACTAGTCGGGATCATGTACACCTTACAAGTTCGCTAACCATTCAGCTAGACCGGTGTTGGTACTCCGAGAAAGGTCCCCTCGTGCTTTCGCAAGGACCAAATTAAATAACCCCGTTTTTGCATAGGCATGATCTCGTTAACACTTTCTAAACACCTAATAAGTTAGCTAATTGTGAAGTGAAAATCTTCCAAGGAGTAATGTCTACTCATCAGTGGAAATCGGGACCCAACTATCATTGAGTGATAATTTTGATGGAAACCGACCAAAATTACCACACTACAAAAGGAATGCGCAAATTTGGCAAGTTTCCCTTATATTTGAAACTCCCGATATGTTTTTTCCCCAAGTGCTTATGACCTTGACGAAGGTCAAAACACCATAAGTCGCAAGTCAAGTTCAGCCCGTCATTGTCCTGATTAATCTAAACCCATTCGTACTAGCCCTTGGCAAAGGTCAAACCAGCTGTGCACCTGTCTTAAATTAATGCATTTATCTATACTACAGACAAGTATCCCCTAACTACCAAACATTATGCCTTGGCGAAGGTCAAAACACATAGCATAAATACTAGTTGATACCCATCTGAAATGACGGAGGGCTACAGCTGGTGTTTGGCGAAAAACCTTTAACATAATGAACTTGATATTGTTGAAGGAACTCGAGCAGTTTTGAAAAGGAGTGATTTAGGCTCTGCATTTTTAAAACGAGTGGTTTGGTAAAAAACCGATGGTTTTGAAGAAAACTGAGTAGTTTATAGTCACATAAACTTTTACCAAAGAGGTCACTCCCTGTGAAGGGATCTAGGCTCTTTCCTCATTAAATGGGGTGCAGGATATTCCTAACTGAATACCTCGATGCAAAGCAAAAGGAAACACCTATAGTTTTCAAAAAATGGTTCCAACAATATTATTTAGGTTTGTTTTCCTTGCATTAATCAAAATTAATGCAGTCCAATCAATTAAACATAGCATGCCAGAAAAAAAAACAAAAATAGACACGCACATATATGTCGCCCGTATTCGCCACAGGGTCCCGGGACTTCAACGTAAGATTACTTAACTTATGGCAGGACGGGGACAGGACCAATGCGGATGCAAAACATATATAGCGTCTAATATATATATAATATATATAGAAACATTCATCTCACACATGATAATATAGCAAACACAAAATCACAGCAGTAGCAAACACAATATGGAAATACGGATAAAGTAGGAAAAGTATATTTCAACGGAGCCAAATATGATATGCAATTTTCCTGGTCGTGTGGATAGCCCATAGTATCATATCCTAGACCTTTATGAGTGCGGCAAGCCACCCGCCAATCATAGAAGCGTGGCAACCCCAATCAATGAAGTGAGCGGGCCACCCAACACTTCCAAAATCTGGTGACTTGGGCACCCCTTCTCGGGTCAATCCTATACCCCCTACAAGTGCGGTGAATAGCCCGCCAATTCTAAAGTAAGGCACCCTAGTCTTAACGCCATGAAATGGTGGCCCGTTGCCCTCTAAAACCAGGCTACTCGAGCACTCTGCCACGGGGTATACCTAGCACCTGTAAAGAATATCTAAATATACAACGATGACTACATCCGCAACCAGGACGCATCCCAAAGAAAAATACAAGCCGCGATGACGGCAATCCACATGTCGGACGCACACTACGCAATATGAATATACACAATATCACGGAGCTATCTAATACTACGGACACCAAGCCATCCATTGCGATAATCCAACACAACCATAATCACATAGCATCACAGAACATCAGCGCGAATATCATTTTCATAAAACCGTCTAATTGTACATATAGCAAGCAGTCAGATTATACCGCGCTATGATATTCACGGTCGTAGAAACAAATGCACAGAAAAACACAAATTTAAAATTTCGATCGATTAAAACTTTCCGCAATGGCTCCAAGTGCAAACCAGTATACAAACAGATCCGGACCAAAAATAAATATTCTAAAAATCACATTTCCATGTATTAGTGCCCAAGAAAAAAATTGAGGCACTATAGCCAAAATTTGGATGCGGATCAGCTGCATATGGCCGCATTTTGCGGCGGTTCCACGGCCTAATTATGGGCTTAGGTGCCAAGATTTTTTTCTTGGCTCTAATTTTACCTGCATATATTTTTGATGCAACTTGAATTTTTTTTACCAACTTTGAAATTCGAACAGCATTCAAAAATATCAGAAATGTGAATCGGAAAATTCCATCGATCGAAACTCTAATTTCGTGTAAACAAGTCTAGCCTTTAGCCCGGCTGTGATACCACTGTTAGGAACTCATGCACACTAGCAAGCCAATTTTAGAAGATAGAAACATGGATTTTAAAAAAAATTCCAGTTTGCTAAAGTTCCAAAACCATGAATCAAACTAAAGTGCTAGAACTTGTAAAAAAAACCCAAATGAGCTAAACTAATCTACTATGTGTAGAATACTTACATCCTCAATCTTTCTTCAAGAACTCCAATGTTGTGGATTATAGCTAGCTCTCAAGAGCTCCGAATCGCGTGCAATCCATCCCTCCTTCGCCGAATATGATCCACCCGAGGGAGCCTTGTCCAAGTTATAATTTCACACCAAATACCTTAATGAAGCAACTCACACAACTAGCTTGCTAGGAGAGGAGTGTGAGAGATGTAGGAATGCACAAAATCTTTTTCCTTTCTCTTTTGCTTCTCTTTTTAGAAATCAAGAAAGTCATTTTATCATATTCTCAACTCATGAGATGATGAAGACAAGAAGGAGGAGATGAAGATGAAGAGAGGAGATAGAGAGAGAGAATAAGTAAGAATGGCTCGCTCTCATAACAAAAAGTGTTTGTCAAAATTCATTTAACAAATGAATTATGAATAAAAAAAATGCAACCATACTCTTAGTCCATCACTCACTTTCCACCTCACCCCTCTACCTCATAATTCAATTTCCATAAATGGAAAATAGAGTTATGAGGTGTTCTCCTTCTAGAATGTATTTTGTATAAATACAAAATACACTCCCTATATATACATACTCGTGTTCGTACCATAACACGAATACAAAAGAGAAAGTATTAGAAAATGAATATAATACTAGAAAATATATATATATATATATATATATATATTATTAAATCAGTACAAGATTTAATAATCCGGCTTAATCCTAAGCCGGCTAGTATTATTCTCCGCCTAATTGAAGTCCGTGTAGCTAGTACACATACTTAATCGGAACCCTGCATGTATCAATATACGGCCACTACATCATTTCGCCTAATCTGGGAAAACCCTCTATATGGGACTCTAAAGACTCGACAATACGCTGTCAATGGGTTTAACTAGAAGTACGTCAGCAACACTAGCTGTACGTAACGGCTACCCGGGTATTGAATGAAAAGAAGGCTGACAAGCAAACTCATTCATACCCCTACTGAGTCTGTCTGTGACAATCTCCGTATAGTCTGGTCTGTTCGTCTAAGAGTATCGCATACCGGGTCTAAGGGGTGAATAAAGTCAGACCCCTAATAACGCGATATGTCGTATCGGTGTGAAGCCCATCACCCACTGAAAAACTACTGATCCAAATCAGTAAATCTCATCCAACTCGGCCAAGGATTTCTGGTGATAGCCACCCGTGCACAGCATGACATCTATCCTCAATACCGGAAGAGACGGGTCCCTGACGATCCTCTCCCTACCTGTATGTGGCTCGAGACTGTACCCAACTAAAACCTGTTTGCACAACTCAGTAGAGCCGTTGTAAGGTAGTAATCAAAGTACAGTGGGAACTCACACGAGACAAATGACGATCTCAAGTCGACAGAACTAACCTATACTATTGTCACCTGAGTACTGTTTTCTGACAATAGGTTTATTACCATCTAGCATGTTCCCGGCAAGTCCGTCCAGAGTAACTCATAACCTAATGAGCATCTGTATACTATCTTTGGTGAATAACTGACACCAACGGCTGTGAGATTGGCCATCGCCCCTCGTCGGGGTCAAAAAACATATACGCTAGTCTACTCTGGAATATCGATGCCTAGCCTCGATATTCTCACGACTAGGGACATTTAAGGATTTGCTTATAGACTACCCAGTTCTCACAAGTGTGATCGCCACAATAATCCTGGTAGTCAAGCAAGAATCCTATGGGCTCCATCAACATGTAATAGTGTCCATAATGCCATATAATACATGTATATGATAATAGAGATGAACCAAATAATATACTATCATCTCGAGTAAGACTGTTCTATCCGTATAGGTCCTCTCTCAATCATCATAATCGCCTACCTGCAATTAAAATAATTGACTTGAGGGCACTATAGCCAACAATTTCCTCAAAATTACCAATTACAAAGAATTCTAATTTTGAGGATATAATCACTCAATTCCCAATATTCTCTTCCATCAACATCTGTAACATTATACAGATGTGAGAATCAAGTCCGATAAATACATACCATGGAGTCAGAATCTAATTAGAAAAGCAGTTTTCAATTAACACCGTATAGTAAAACAGAAATAAGAAAATGTTTTGAGGGGGTGACCGGGTATTCCTAGTAATGCCTTATCCAATACCAGATTCATGACATTAGTTATAATTTCAATTTCTCTTACTCCAATCCCTTTATATGTCTTTACTTCTTACATATTGTACACTATATTTAGATTAATTGGTTTTTTTCCTACCTTTCGACACCAGCCTAAAATTTGGAAGAAAACTATCCAATAAGCGTAAGGAGCCCTCGCAACCTGAGAGAAGGTAAATAGAAAAGACAACCGAATAATCCTATTCTATTTTTTCAGAACCGGAATTCATTCTCGAACTGAAATAAATTTCTGCGAGTTCATATGTAACTATACGAGATGGTTTTATCCATTTCGTATAGATCTTCGTAGTGATACAGAATGTTTTTGAGAAAGTAAAAGGTAAAGTAGGAGGGGCATGGATATATGAGATTTTGTCGTGAATCGTGACAAATAAAACTAGGTTTGTAAAAATGTTCGGTCAACTTGGTTTATGAGTTTTAGTTTAAGGCGGGTCATGGTCGCTGCCAAAGAGAGAGAGAAAAGAAACACTCGGTGTGCACTCTATCAAGATTAGATTGGTTAATCATTTTATCTAATCAGAATGGGTCCCACTGTTTCCTCGAATTCGCCTTCAAACCCTAAAAGGAGAACTAGTCGAGATCATATATATCTTAGAAGTTCGCTAACCGTTCAGCCAGGACAGTGTTGGTACTACGAGGGAGGCTCCATGTGCTTTCGCATGAACCTAATTAAGTAATCCCGTTTCCGCAGAGGTGTAATCTCATTAACACTTTCTATACACCTAATAGGTTAGCTAATTGTGAAGTGAAAATCTTCCGAAGAGAAATACCTCCTCACCGTGAGAATCGGGACCCAACTATCATCGTATGATAACATGACGGAAGCCACTCAAATCACCACACTTCGGAAGGTATACGCATGCCTGGAAAGTTTCATGTATATTTGAAACTTCCTATATAGTTTTTACCATTGGGACCCAAGTGACCTTGACACTGTCAACATATCAAAGGGCCCTATACAAGTTCAACCCGTCATTATCTTGATTGTATTAAACCCACCCGTATAATACCCTTGACACGGTCAAAATGGTTATACATCTGTCCTAACCAATCTCATCTAATACTGCAGAAAAGCACTACATCGCTACTGTTGGGGTCAAAAATTACATCCCGGTTGACCAAGTCAAAGTCAGAGTCAGCCCCAAGCCAGGTGGGCCCATGCCCAAGTCGACCCCCGTGGCCGGCCTCCCCCATACCAAAATAAAAATCATGTAATAAATAATTTTGATGTAATCTGTATGGGCATAAAACGAAATTTTTGTAAAGCCCATGGCTCGTGTGCAAAAGAAATGAGCACATGAGATATGGGATGGGCAAAATGTCATTTTGTAAAACCCAAGGGGCTATATGTAAATGTGTAAGCCTATAAAAGGCAACATGATAATGAAATAAAGCATAACTTTTTCATTCCCTGAAAATCTAAGGTTTGTGGCTCCTTCTCTTTTCTCAAGGTTCTAAAACCTTCCCCCTTTTAAAATTAAATCAAAAGTTACTCTTCCCTTTTCCAAAAAGAAATAGTTTTTCACCACAAAACCCTTGAAGGGGAGCTCGGATCTTCAATCAGATCTCGAAAAGGAGAGACTTTTAAGTCTCACTCCCTTTTCTCCAAGATCCAGCCGATCAAGAGGAGGAAGAAGGAGACCCATCTCCAAAAATCCAACTTTGGACAGATTCAAGGCTCAAAAGAAACCCCAGGGCTAAAGAGAGAAGAGAGGGGTCCCCTTTGATCACCTCTGAAGATCTTTGGGGAGTTCAACTCCAAGACCCAAATCCTCAAAGGAGTTTAACTCCTATTCTAGATCATTTAGGAGTTTAACTCCAAATCTAAATCTTTTGGAGTTTAACTCCACTCAAAATCCCTTGTGAGTTTAAATCCTAACCCAGGGGCTAAACCCCTTTTTCCACTGGTGATCCCAGCAGCCGCGTACCATGTACGTGACCCACGGGCGCCCAACGGTCGCGTGCATGGCACGTGACCCGCGGGTGATAAAGCGCCCACATGCGCCTCATGCGACTCGAGGGCGTTCAGCGCCCTCGGTCGCGTGTAGCGTACGTGACCCGTGGGTGCCCCGTGGGTGCGTGCAAAGCACATGGACCGCGGGCGCTAAGCGCCTACATGCGCCTCACGCGACCCGCGGGCGCTCAGTGCCCAGCGGTCGCGTGCAGCGCACGTGACACGCTGGCGCCCAGCGCCCACGTGCCAGGCATGTGACCCGTGGGCGCCAAGCGCTCACGCGCCAGGCACGTGACCCGCGAGCGCCAGTGCCCACATGCCAGGAACGTGACCTGTGGGCGCCCAGCGCCCACGTGCCATGCACGCGTCTTTAAGACGTTTCCCCCCATTTTTATATGCACTCCACATTAAATATACTTCCCCCGTTAGACTTTGCGGGGCCCCCGATATATCCAAAACCCTTTCAAAACATACGCACACTGCACATTGAGTTCGCATGACTAGTTGACCCATCAATCAGAGGTTCCCTCGCTCCAAAGGCGATGGGTAATTAACGACAACTTAGTCCGCGGCTGCTGGAGATTCGGATCCCCACAATCAATAAACCCCGGCCTACCCTAGGCAGGGGGAATATGTAATGCGTCCGACAAGCGCGCGCGTATTTCCATCTCAATGGGGTGACGAAAAACACTCTACAGCTACTGGAGACTACGCCTGGACACAGTCAACATACGCAGCACGAATACTAAGCAATACTAATTTGAAATGACGGAGGGCTATATCTGGTTTTTGGCGAAAAACCTTTAACGTAATGAACTTAATATCTTTAAAGGAACTCGAGTGGCTTTAAAAAGGAGTGGTTTAGGCTCCGCTTTTAAAACATATGGTTTTGTAGAAAACCGAGTGGTTTTGAAGATTGTTCTGACAATATCAATTAGGTTTGTTTTTCTTGCATTAAACCTATAATGCGATCCCATCAATTAAGTTCTTATGCATTACAGAAACAACCAAAATAGAATGTACGTATATGCCACCCGTATTCGCCATAGGGTCCGGGGACTTCACTGTAAGGTTACGTAACTTACGGCATTGCATGGGCAAGGCTAGCACAGGTGCAAAACATATACAACATTTATATATATCATCACAGGCGGGTAATAAATATCATAAGTATGCGATAAACAAGATGGAATAGCGGTTAAACTAGGAGCCCCATGTTTCGTTTAAGCCGTAAACGAAAACCAACGTTCCCCGGTCGTATGGATAGCTTGAACGTCACCAGAACTAAATACCCCTACGAGGGTGGCAAATTACCCGTCAATTCTAAAAGTTAGACAACTATCACTCAATAACATGAGTGGGCAACCCGCCACATCATGGAATCCGTAAACTTGAGCACTCCACCGTGTGTCTATCCTAAACCCCTACAAGTGCGGGAAATAGCCCGCCAATTCTAGAGCAATGCGGCTCGAACTCGCTGCTGCGAGACGACTACCTAGTCACACTCTAGAACCCGACTATTCAAGAACTTCTCCGTGGGTTATCCTAATACATGAATGAATGAATATACAATGGTAATATTGTAACATTTTTAAAAAAATCGTTTAGGAGAATTTTCCGATAATCGGTAATATAACATGTGTTTTCCGTAAAAACCAAGATATAATTATTTTTCCACATAGACTAAATTATACCTATTTTAGCTATATAATTGCTAGTATTTGGTATTTAATTAGTCATTTACAAATTGCTAGTTTTCTTAAATATTTTTCCTAAATTAATTGTTTTTAAATATTGTTTTAAGCTTTCATTTATACATTTAATTAGTGTTAATTACAAATGAGTTGGGTTAAGTACACATTAGTGCACCATGCCAATTAAATAGCTAGTTGTAACATATTCTCTTTTCTTTTTGGTTCTCCATGGTTTTTGAAATTTTAAAGTAAACAAAATAATAAAAAAAAAGAAAATTGAGGAGATAAAAAGGTATGGTGCTAGTTGATTTGAGGTATGGGTTTCTTGACTTGGCCATACACACCCACACTCACTCACCTCCCATTTCCCTGCACTGGCCGAGCCCTCCCTACTGCAACCTCTTCTTTTCTTCACCTGTTTTCTATCTCCAAAATCCTCAAATTTCCTTCAAAAATCCACACAAAAATCTCACAAATTCAAAGTTAAATCTTCACCCATTTCTCCTTGGCCAAATCTAGCATGGATCTTGGAGCAAGAGAACCATTTTGGAAGGTCAAGTTGCAAGTTTGATCTCAAATCTTTGAGGTATAAATCTTAACCCAATGATTAAATTGTTGGTTAATTTCCTTAAGCTAACTTATTTAGGTATTATTTTGGTTCTAATTGTAAGTTTGAAGTTTTAAAGATAAGGGTTTGAATTAGAGTTAGGGTTTTAACTATCATTGCTAGGTTAGTTGAGTGTAGTTTGCTACCTAGTGACCATGCAAACCTAATCTAAGTGGTTCCCTTGCTTAAGTGGCTTCAAATTATTCTAATTGAGTGATTATGCAAGCAAATTGCATGATTATTGTGGGTTTTGTGGGAGATTATTTTGATTAGTGGAGCATGGCTTAATTTAGATGTTTACCTGTGATTGTGGCCATTAGGTCGTTAATCCATGAAGTTTTGCACCGAAATCCCATTTGGATGCTTACTAGGTTTTTGGTATAAATAGATGTTGGTCTAATTTGTCGTTGTGATGATCTATATACTATTTTCTATGATATATATTATGTGTTGTGAATGTGTGATCGGTACGATCGGGTTCTAGGCTTGGTGGTTGGCTCGTATAGCAATCCTAGTTGAGGTTGTGGCGATGTTGTACGCGTTGGTGCACCAAGTGCACACAAGTTTAACTTGTGGACGTTCATTCTTTAGTATCGTTCGTCCTCGTGTCTTTTAAGAGTTCAGCTTCATGTTTTGTGCTTGTGCAATTCTAGGATCGATTGCGGAGGTGTCGGACGTGGCGCGGAAGGGCAAGGCTATGATCAGATCAAATTAGCCGAGGCGTCCCGGTGAGTAGATATACACATCTATGGGGGGAATCGTCTAGATGGCGCGAGGCGCCCGATAGTTTAGGATTTCTTATAGTACTTGCATTTTATATGCGTAGTTTCCTAGTTATTCATCTCATTGCATCGCACCATCTTATATACATATATATGTGATATCAGCTCATAGGACACTTGCACCATTACCATTGGTTCATGTTGCACGTGCACTATTCATGCGAACACACACGCCCTTGGTAATTGCTATGCCATGAACACTTTAGAACTTGCTTAAAAAAATCAGTATCTAAAACATCTGCATCATATATGATATGTAAACTGGTAGTTTTATATTCATTTCATCAGGATGGATACGTAGGATTGCTAGTCATATGTATGCAACTCATTACATCATCATTCATACATAGTTTTCTTGTCATGCATCGCATCACATGTTATCGATATCATAGACATTCATCATCACCGACATGTTTACATATCGTGATTTTTCTTGAGGAGTTCAGTACTTGTGAGATTTCTGGATTTTGGGGAAAACCGCAAGAATTTTATTAACTTATTACCCTTTTAAAAATGCAAGTTGCGGTTTCCTCGTGATATGATGTATATGTCGTCCACCATGAGTTTTCTTGATTTCTGTTGGTTTTCGAGACCCGATTCGAGGATTAGGATGAACCGTCTCGGGTACATGGTGGACCCGGTATGGTACCCCAGGGCGAGAGTGTTTTTGTGGGGATAACGATGAGCCCGGCAGGGGCAGACTACCTACCGGTGATGTCTGACGCGGAGGATATCCGTAGGATACCGATATAGTCATGAGATTTGATGATATGGGCCGATCCGGACTGACGGAGGCCGAGATATTGAGATATTGAGAGATCGAGACATTGAGATATTGAGACTTTGAGATATTGGAATATAGATATATTGTGTCGATGCTTGACACGGATTTTCTGTTGATTTCATGGATGATACTTCAGTTTATTGCACAGATGGTTTTTCTAAGATAAGAATAAAGATTTTCTCATACCAGACATGCTCAGATTTCGTGTTTGATTATGCATGCATGTTGCATTCATCCTGGTGCATCGTATCATATTGATATATGTAGATTGTGACGCGTTTGCTTGCCTGCTTACGATAGCCTTATTTGATGTTACTTACTACTCACGAGTTGGCAACTCACCCCTATTGTGCCACAGTATCTTGCATGTCCGACTCGTCAGCACAGTAGCGGCGGGCGCACTTCTTCATTTTGTTCCTTTTGCTTGTACTTGCGGCATTACTCGTAGGTGGGTTGCGAGGATATTTTATTTCCACCTTGTATTATTATTGTATCTAGTATACTCCATCTACAGTAACCACTTCGACCATTGTATATGCGACCTAGAGGTGTGACCATGAGATTGTATATATATGTTGTTTCTCTGGCGTCGAGCTCACTTGAGCTGACGTGATGCTTTCTTATTTTCGTGTTTTATATGTTTATTTTGCACGGTGATTATATATATATATACTGTGTGTGGTTATGATTCCTCCATTGGCGAAGAGCTAACTCCCTCTTGAGGATGCCTTATTTCATTATTCACATGTATTCTTGTTTTGTACCCGTTTGGGGCCAGTATTTACAAAGGATACTCTGCCGAAATTTTCGGGAAAATTTGATGTTTTTAAATGCTTAAGTGTGACTTTAATTTACTACACCTCCTTTTTAAGTTAAGTTTTCCATCACCCTTTTTGTTTAATGGTTTAGATTTCTGGGCTTGGCTTATTTAGATTGCGTTATGCCTTTAGACGTTGTGTAATTTAAGTGCCAGACACGTTCCGTGCCTTCGGGTCGTGACAAATATTGACCTCAACCCGGTCGTGTTCCAATAAAAAAATATACATCAAGCGGTAACGACGGCCACAATCCAGTTGCTCGTCCCGAATAATCGAATATACAAATATACTACGATGAGGGGCTATCCACAACGATTATCCGATAAACCATCGCAAAATATACATCATCACTGCTGATGTAAGTATTTGCAACCCCGTCTAATCGACTTATAGCAATTAGACGACGTATACAAACACAAAGATATAAACGATGTAAAAGTTTCAATTTTAAACTTTCTATGTTGCTTGAATGCAAAGATAAGAGTAGATGAATTCTGGGCCAAAACAAACATAACCAAAAATCAAGTTTTCATGTGAATAGGACCCTGGAAAAATTCAAGGATCAGAGGCAAAAATCCAACCGACCATGTCGGGGAAATTCAAGATTTGGCGGTTTTACTTTGGATTTTGGTCCTCGAATTTCTTCCCAAGTTCTTATATCTCATGATAAGATATCTACACTTGTTTAAAAAATTTCATAGATCAAAAAATATCGACAGAAACTTAATTTTTAAGTTTACAAAAAACGGAATTTTTTAGTTTCAAAACGTAAACATCGTCTAAACTAGTTTAAGTGTTTGGGTAGCTCTGATACCATGTTGGTAGACGCTCATGCTCGTGCCGCTAAATTGCGGCCAATGATGAGTACAAAACGAAAATTTTCAAATCAAGAGCACAAGCTCTACAACCTAGAATCAAATCCAAACACTAAACTAGAAACACTAGAAGGAGTTTTAACTATTATGTTAGTAAATACAACCTTTGTAATCGTGTCCTTCGTCTTGTATGCCACTTCTTTATCTCCTACGTCGTCAGGAACGAGTTTGGGAGTCGGTCTTTCTCGTCAAAAATGATCCACCTGAAGGAACCCAAACTTAGGCTCTAGCTTCACACAAATAATCACAATGAAGCAACTAGTAATCAAAACATGCTAAGAATTGATCACTAGGATGTAGTAATGGCTAATCTCTAAGCGTTCTCTCTTTTCTTTTCTTCTTTCTCTACTTACAAAAAATCAAGAGAGATCAAGAAGAAGAACAAGGGTGATGTGTTATCAAGTAAGGAAGCATCAAGCATGGCTACTAGAATTCTCACTCTCTTTTATTCTTTTCATTTCTCATTTGAATATGAGTGGAATTGTGACTCACAATGGTGAGTCACAAGTCCACCATATTCTAAAAGGAACTCGAAGAGAATAGAAGAGTAGAGAATGATACCTCATTATGTATACATATACATATGTATATGTATATATAAATATATACAAATACACTAATGCAAGTAATACATACTCCCGTATTCGTATCAAAATACAAATACCGTATTCGTATAAAATATGAATACCCATATTTGTATCAAGTCACGAATACCCGTGTTTGTATCAAGACACGAATACCCGTATTTGTATAAATACTCGTATTCGTATAAATACTTTATTTTGTCAAAATACGAATACCGAAAAGAGAGATATTATAAAGAGATATATAATACTAACTCATATTTTATCCAAATGTAATAATGTGGATATCTTTCAAACCGTTGGTATTAACAAATTGTCCGATTAAAAGTACGTATACAAAAACACATGTTTTAATCGAACCTAAGTACATATCAAAATACGTGCACTACATCATTTCGCCTGAGCTGGAAAACCCTCTGTGTGGGACTCTAAAGACTCGACAATACACTGGAAGTGGATTTAACCACAAGCACGTCAGTGGCACTAGCTATACGTAACGGCTATCCAGGTATTGAACGAAAGGAAGGTCGATAAGCAAATTCGTCTGTATCCCTACTGAGCCTGAAAGTGATAGTCTCCCTACAGTCCGGTCTATTCGTCTAAGAATATCATATATCGGGTCTAGGAGGTGGATAAAGTCAGACCCCTAATAACGCGATAAGTCATGTCGGTGTGAAGCCCATCACCTACTGAGAAACTACTGATCCAAATCAGTAATTCTCGTCCACCTTGGCTAAGGATTTTTGGTGTTGGCTACCAGTGCACTGCACGACATCTACCCCTAATACTGGGAGAGACGAATCTCCGATGATCTGCCCACTTTCTCCATATGGCTCGGGACTGTACCCAACTAAAACCTGTTTGCATGACTCAGTAGAGTCGTGGTTGGGTAGTAATCAAAGCGCAGTGGGAACTCACACGAGACAAATGACGATCTCAAGTCGACAGACTAGAACTGCTACCTGACATTAGGTATAATACCATCTAGCATATTCCTGACCGTAGGAGCATGGCTGGCCTTGTCTACCCCTCGTATTCCGTATTTTGGGAAGCGGGGCGTGACATGGTTTAGTTGGCGCCCCGCTTCCCAAAATACGGAATACGAGGGGTAGACAAGGCCAGCCATGCTCCTACGGTCAAGGAAAAGTCCTGCCGTAGTCACACTTCGGCTTCTAGTTTTTCATGGTAAACAGTAAATGATGCGCAGGTAATGAGAAATGCAGTAACTGAAAGAAACAATGTAAAGACTGACCTGAAGTGGAACAAATGAAAGTAACTCGGAATGGCAGGTCAAGAAGTCTGTAATGCACGCCTAGTTCTGGTCCAGGCTAAATCTTCTCCTCACACTGAGCATGCATACTCAGGTCGTCAGAGCGACATAATAGCAATATAATATGTATAAAATCAAGTGACAGTTCTAACAGTGGTAATAGATATGTGAAGCAGTAAATCAATGACATCATGAAAATGAATGTACGGTAATCAATGCAGCGGAACAGTAAAGCAGTAGAACGATATGTCACGTATGTCAACACAGTATATAAGGAATATAAATGCCAGTATCCCTATCAGTCTCTAAGTCTCACTGCACAGGTCACTAAGCTTATCGTCAGTTCAAGTGTGAGAGTCAACCACTCGTGAGTGTCTTCCACCCAAAGGTAGAACCCAAGGGCAAGGGACCACGGGCCCAACATGTAACGAGAATATCACGGTGTATATATCACATACCCTGTAAATCTCCATATAACTCCCTAAATATATAAGCCGGCATGGGACTCCCGAGATTCTGTTGAACTCACACTTAAACTACCCCACACCCCGTGGTCTACATCAAACGCTAACCATAACCCTAAATACAAATCGATCCGTGACAAGTCTGCGCGAGAACTGGAGGCAGGACCTCCATCAAGCACGTCCCGATTAATACCTAAGATAAATGGCAGTGTTGGATGCCTTATCTGTGACACCCGTGCAAGCGCTTCCATAAGTGTCCCATACCACTTATAGTCACACGTACACGCATCCCACAGACGTCGACAATGCAACAGAATAATAGGGTCACCGATTGTGTACAAGTACGTATCACTTTCACTTATTCACGGATACACGAACACTGACGTACTTGCCACAATCATCACTAAGATCTAACACTGGGTAAATGCACGGCATCACTAGGTAATCACCGCAATGATATGAGTATGATGTGATACGTAAACAGTATATGAAGCACGATCAAGATGCCATAAAACAGTATTCTATCACTTGCACAATTTATCATGAAAAGTACGTGTATAATTTAGCGAAATGATAAACAGGTAGTAACTAGTATGTTCAGTTATCTATCCATCTAATTCAGTTTCAAGCCAATCGGGTTCAAGGATCATTGGTTATAACCAATTCATTTTAAGCGCACGCGGCTGGAAATCCAGTTTCAGAATCAGAAGTCCGTTTCGCAATGCATTTTAATCCCAGTTGGGATCGGAATTTAGCGACGCTACAGTTGGATGAATTCTAGGGTCTTCAGTAAGGTTTTCAACGCAATAGACGTAACATCAATCGCGTCTGTACGTTAGGAGTTATAATCTGTTTAATATTAACATGTCAATTCTGATTCTGTTGGGACTGTTATGTGTTCCGATATATTAAATTACAGATTAAATATCAAACGGTAACGAAACAGAATGAAACCAATTGTGTTGTCTAGCTAACAGAGTTACCCATAATAAACAGTAGAGTTCTGCAACCTAAGAGTTAAGGAAATCCTATGGTATCCAATACGGAACAGCAAGCACAACTGGCGTCGCTCTGGACTGCAGTCCAGAGTCGCACTCCAATACAAATATCATCACAGTTTAAATACAGGAATGTCTGGAAACTAGCATAGGTTTAAAGCTCGTCGAGTTGTATTCGATTTGAGCCCTCGAACGCACTATTCTAGTAAGTATATGATTTATGGTGAATTTAACGGTTTTCAGGTACAACAGAATTACAGTTTTACGGTTAAACTTGGGGGTAGTCGTTTTAATCTTTATCAGTCGTATTTTCTAATGAAATTTGTACATGTTATCCATCACACCAAGGGCCAACAAGAACAATCTGGTTCCGCCAAGTTTGATAATGATTTCCTAAGGGAACAAGCATCGAACAGTTACGGCACATAATTGATCTAAACTTGCAACTTTATGATATATGTAATTAAAGATTGTAACTTAGGTAACTAGCATGTAAGCAAGTAGAAAACTTGCCTGGAGGCGTCTCGGGGTTGTACGGCAGCAGGTACAGTACGGTCACGCGACGAGCTAGCACCACGACGGTAACGGCTCCGGATGATCTCGGGTCGGTTCTCGGCCAGTGGGGGCTCGCAGCTTGGTGATCGGGCTCGGCTTTGAAGCTTGGGCCTTGCGCGTCAAGGGGTCCGACGATAGGTGATGATGACGATGGTGAGAGTGTTAGAGAGAGAGAGAGAGAGAGAGAAAGTTAGAGACAGAGAGAGTGAGAGATGGCTGAGAAGGAGAGAATGAGAACTGAGAGAGAGAGGTAGAGTGAGAAAGAGAGAGAGGTAGAGTGAGAAAGAGAGAGAGGGACACAGAGAGAGTGAGAATGAGAAGCACAGAGGGAGACGGAGATTGAGAGAGAGTGATAGGGGTGATGATGATGATGATGATGGGGATGAAGGGGTCGCCTGAGGTGGTATTGCCGACGACGAGGGGTGCGGCCGGGGATCTTGGGTCGAGGGGTGCCGGCAGGGGTGCTCGGGGGCAGTGGAGGAAGAGGAGGAGGAGTGAGCGAGGTAGTGTGGTCGTCGGCGGCGACGAGAGGAGCGGGTGTGCAGGGAGATCGGCCGGGGTCAGCTCGAGGTGCGAGCAGGGGTCTCGTGGAGGATGAAGGAGGGAGTGGGGAGCTCGGGTTTAATGGTGGTCGACAGTGGAGGTGAGGGAGAGGAGATGACGGTGGAGGTCGGAGCTCCGGTGAGGGGAGTGGAGTGCCAGGGGCGGTTAGTGGGTTCGATAGAGGGAGAAAGAAGGAGGACGAGGGAGAGGGAAAACGAGATGAGGAGAAGGGTGTGGGGGTGTGTACGAGAGAAGAGGTATGGAGGCGAGATCGCGCGTCGTGTGCGTAACGGGCGCGAGCGCGGGCGTTGGTGGAGGCGAGGAACGCGGGTGGAGGCGCAGGAAGTGGATCGAGCGAGCGAGAGGGGGAAAGAGCCGTTGGAAATTTTGAAGGAGATAAACAGGGTAGCGGGTTGGGTCGAATTGGGGGTCGTAGGCGCGGGTGCTGAGAAGGAAGAGTGGGCCGGGCCGGAACAATAAAGGAAAATAAATTGGAGAATTAAGATGGTGGGCTTTCTTCGTGGGCTCGACAAAATTAAGAAAAGGGTTAAATATTGGAGAGGGCTAGGTAATTGGAGAAAGCTGAGAACAGGAAAAGGAAATTAATCAGAAAAATGGGAATGGGCCAAGAAACGTAGGACAAGGAAATTAATTTGAGGAAAAATAAGATACGGGCTGCTGGGAAAGCTTGGGGTGGGAATTAAATCAAATCAATAAATAAAAGGAATGGGAGTATAAATTTAAATCTTTAAACCAATGGGCTGAAGGAATAAAATACGGTTTGTGTTTGAGGCTACTTAAAAAGGGTTTTAAAAATAAATAAATAATTATCAATAAAATTTAAATAAATTTTATAAGTGATTTAGAAATACGGATATAGTGTATAAATAGGGGCTGGGTATTACATCAGACTAGGCTCGGTTCATACCTATTTCAAAACTAACGGATCGTGAGTATTTTAAAGACAGGCCAAGAGATTGCCGGGACACCAGCACCATTACCGATGATGCGTATGCTCCATGTACACTTGCTTGCCGGCTCACACACATCATCATCGGTAATTGCCATGCCACGTACACTTTAGTGAATATTATTTCATTAACATAGCCTGCTAGCTAATAGTTGCAATATGTTATCGCTTTCATATGCTAGTTTAATTATTACACTCATTGCATGATATCAGATGCATTCATATATTCATTGGTTATGCAGTATTTTGGGGTTTTATGCCGATATTCACTGTTTACTTACTCCTGATTTCTGGATTTCGGATTTTCATAAGATTTCGGGATTTGGGGGGAAGCCGCAAGAATATATATATATAAACTTCTCTCTCTCTCTCCCTCTTTTTAAAATGCAAATTGTGGTTTTCTCGTGATGTATGAGTCGTCCACCATGAGTTTTCATGATAGCTGTTGGATTTCGAGACCCGATTCGAGGAGTAGTAGGAACCGTTTCGGGTACATGGTGGACCTGGTATGGTACCCCGGGGCGAGAGTGATTTCATGGAGGAGGATGAGCCTGGCAGGGGCAGAATGCCTACTGGTGATTGTTTGGCGCGGCGGATATCCGGAGGATACCGTTCGTGGTCGTGTGATTGATGATATGGGCCGATCCAGACTGACGGAGCCCGAGCTATTAAGATTTTGAGATATTGAGATTTGAGATTTGAGGTATTGAGATTTGATAATACAGGCCAGTCCGGATAGCCGGAGCCTGAGATATTGAGATTTGGGATTTATGTTTTGTGTCGATGCTAGACACTAATTATGCTGATTTCATTGATGATACCTCGTGTTATATAAACAGAAATCTCACTAAAACAAGAAAATAGTTTCTTCATCCACATGTATTCTGTTTTCATTACATTACATTCATACCTCATATATATGATATATTGCTACCTGAGGCATTGACATGAGCACATGGGATTATACTTATATATAGATGTTTACCTTTGCCAGGACACATGGACCGGTCCAAGATTCTAGCCGCCATATCCACCACGGCCCGGAAGAAGGCCGGGGCGTGGTCTTGTCCCGAGCAGGCCCGAGCTCGCCCTTGAAACCGTCCCCACCGGTGAAGTCCCCCGCAGCGCCCCGGGCCCCCGATGACCGTCGTGGGGGCAGCCAGAAGCACGCCCGAGACCCGAAACCCCGGGCGAGGGAGGAGGAGGAGGTCACCGAGGTCCCCCTCAAGAGGAAAAGAACGGTCTCGCGCACGCCGTCGGCTGATATGCCCGAGGGGATTCCGGTGCAGGAGGGGGGCGTCTGCTTCGTGGTCCCCTCGGGGCTTTCCGTCACCGACAGCTTGCTCGTGGACATAGAGCAGTCGGCCGGGAGAAAGATTCCGCGGGGGACCCTAAAGGCCCAAGTGGCCACCATCGCTCAGGAGGCTGTTCAGGTCGGTATTCGTTTAATTGTTGTCTTAATTGCACTTTCTTAGCCCGGACACTTCTAAATCCATCTGTTGCTTTTCTTAAGTCCTCCAAAACTGTGCCCTCATCGTCAATATGGAAGTCGAGGTGATCTCCCTGGCCATAAGGAAGATGGGGGAATTTTCTTCGGAGGCGGAGGATATGCGCCTCCAGCTGCTGCAGGAGAAAGAGAAGACGACCGCTCTTGAGACCCGGTTGGTCGCTGGGGAGCTTATGCTCGCCAAGAGCCAGGAGTCCTACTGGCTTCTGGGCGAGTCCCATCAAGCCATGGAGGGCAAGTTGGAGGAGCTGGGTAAATGCCACGCCTTAATGAAGAAGGCGAGGGACGCCAGCAAGAGGGATACCTAGGCTGCGCTTAAGCCGGTGAAGATTGCCGAGCTTTGGGCCCTCAAGTCGGTGGACGCGTACAAAGCATCAGACCAGGTCTACACCGACCTCGGTGAAGCCTTCGCCATCGTTCGGCATACAGCCCTTGATGCCATCAAGGAGTTGATACCGGAGTTTGCGGACGGTGAGCTCCATGCTCGGGTACCTCTCTTAGTAAAAACGCCGCAGGCAGCTAGCGCCGGAGGCGGGGCGGCTACGGAAGCAGAAACCACGACCCCTGAGGGCAGTGCCGAACAAGGCAAGGTCCCTGCGGAGCCTGCTACCTGAGCTCCTCCCTTTTTTCTTTTAGCTACGAAAAATTTTGTAAGCCCCCGGGCAATTTTGTAAGGCTGAGGAGCCCCGAATACCCTGTAAAGGCTTTTTGGCACATAAATAAAACCGAGTTTATCTTCCTCGGCATGGCAATGTTTTCTTGTGTGAGTACTTGAGTTTGTTGGTCCCTTCCTCGATGCAAATGTTAGGCCGTAGGTCAATGACCGACCTTTTAGATGACGATCGCATGTCGAGTGTAAGCCAACTAGTTGTCAAGTACAGGAAGGCCGGTGTCCTCCCGTCCCGAAGTAGAGGTGACGATCGTTCACTTCGGATACATCGGGAGACTCCTCCAAGTAGGATGGAATGTAAGCCATTCCTCAGAGTCGGTTCTTAGCGTTAGGCGAACAACAGCCAAGTCAGAGTTGGTCGGCATCGGCGGGTTCTCCCTTTACGCGGTTCCCAGACCTCCGTTTTGGGATGGTAAGAATTCACCACTCGGAGATTAACCGAGTAAGGATCTACGCGATCGCCTATTGGTAGGGCGTTGATCCTTTGCGTCGGTGGGCAGGAGTGTACCCGCCAAGGGTCGACCGAGCAAGGAAGCTGCTCGATGGCCTCATGAGGAGGGCTTCGATCCTCAGTATAGGTGGGCACAATATGCCTGCTAAGGATTGACCGAGCAGGGAATCTGCTCGGTGGCGTCATGAGAAGGGCTTCGATCCTTAGCGTAGGTGGGCACAATATGCCCGCTAAGGATTGACTGAGCAAGGAAGCTGCTCGGCGGCCTCGTGAGGAGGGCTTCGATCCTTAGCGTAGATGCGCCCACTAAGGATTGACTGAGCAGGGAATCTGCTCGGTGGCCTCGTGTGGAAGGCTTCGATCCTTAGTGTAGGTGGGCACGATGTGCCCGCTAAGGATTGAACGAGTAGGGAAGCTGCTCGGTGGCCTCGTAAGGAGGGCATCGATCCTTAGCATAGGTGGGTAGGATGTGCCCGCTAAGGATTGACCGAGCAGGGAAGCTGCTCGGTGGGCTCGCGAGGAGGGCTTCGATCCTTAACGTTGGTGGGCAGGATGTGCCCTATAAGGATTGACCGAGCAGAGAAGCTGCTCGGCGGCCTCGTGGGGAGGGCTTCGATCCTTAGCATAGGTGGGCACGATGTGCCCGCTAAAGATTAACCGAGCAGGGAATCTGCTCGGTGGCCTCATGAGGAGGCCTTCGATCCTTAGAATAGGTAGGCACGATGTGCCCGCTAAGGATTGACCGTGTAGGGAAGCTTCTCGGTAGCCTCATGGGGAGGGCTTCGATTCTTAGCATAGGTGGGCAGCATGTGCCCGCTAAGGATTGATCGAGCAGGGAAGCTGCTCGGTGGTCTCGTGGGGAGGGCTTCGATCCTTAGTGTTGGTGGGCAGGATGTGCCCGCTAAGGATTGACCGAGCAGGGAATCTGCTCGGTGGCCTCATGGGGGGCTTCGATCCTTAGCGTAGGTGGGCAGGATGTGCCCGCTAAGGATTGACTGAGCAGGGAAGCTGCTCGGTGGCCTCGTAGGGAGGGCTTCGATCCTTAGCGTAGGTGGGCAAGATGTGCCCGCTAAGGATTGACCGAGCAGGGAAGCTGCTCAGTGGCCTCGTGAGGAGGGCTTCGATCCTTAGCGTTGGTGGGCAGGATGTGCCAGCTAAGGATTGACCGAGCAGGGAAGCTGCTCGGTGGCCTCGTGGGGAGGGCTTCGATCCTTAGCATAGGTGGGCAGGATGTGCCCGCTAAGGATTGATCAAGGTGGGAAACTGCTCGGTGGCCTCGTGAGGAGGGCTTCTATCTTTAGCGTCGGTGGGCATGATGTGCCCGCTAAGGATTGACCGTGTAGGGAAGCTTCTCGATGGCCTCATGGGGAGGGCTTCGATCCTTAGCGTAGGTGGGCAGCATGTGCCCGCTAAGGATTGACCGAGCAGGGAAGCTGCTCGTTGGCCTCATGAGGAGGGCTTCGATCCTTAGCGTTGGTGGGCAGGATGTTCCCGCTAAGGATTGACCGAGCAGGGAAGCTGCTCGTTGGCCTCTTGGGGAAGGCTTCGATCCTTAGCGTTGGTGGGCAGGATGTGCCCGCTAAGGATTGACCGAGCAGGGAAGCTGCTCGGTGGCCTCATGAGGAAGGCTTCTATCCTTAGCGTTGGTGGGCAGGATGTGCCCACAAAGGGTCGACCGAGCAGGGAAGTTGCTCGGTGGCCTTGTGAGGAGGGCTTTTTAGACTTCCTCTTGCCTTCATGGAGCGTCATTCAATCTTCCTTGACTTGTATAAAATCTGGAAGAGTGACCGTCGCAGACGATACGTAGTAGAAACGCACAGGCGAAGCGCGACGCTCCAAGATCCGTGTCGTTCCGACTTTCATTGACCGTGTAGGGGCTTGTGAGGTATGGAACAGAATCCACGGGCAGCTCTGTATTGGGAAATTTGAAAATATCCTGCGATTCGCACTGATGCGCACGCAAATTTCAGCCTTCATGGATTCTGTTGAGGCTATAAATAGTGAAGGCATATTGGTTTCTTTCAGCGTTGTATTTCTGAAAATGGCCGGGCTCATCTACTCCATCGAAGAGATCATCTCCCGTGACGACGTGTACCTTTATGATCAGGAGTGCATGGAGGAGACTTACCAAACAGTGGTCAAACGCATAGAGGACCACTTCGGCCGCCTACTTCCTCGACGGTCACCTTTCCTCCAATTGCTCATGTACGCAATTTGGAGGATGTCCCCGGGTTTGTTCAACGCTTTGTCTCCGCAGCTGCTGGACGAGGCACTCGATAAGCTGCACACGCTCTACGTCCGAGGCCTCATCTCGAAGAACAGACACGGCCGATTGGTGGCCCTTCTTTTGGAGTATTTCCAAAATAGGCAGATCGCGGACTCTTGCCCGGCGGGCGGGAGTTCTGGTGCTTCCGTAGCATCTTGGGTCCATGGGTAGCATCAGAAGGAACGGGCTGAAGAGGCTAGGACTCGGCTGGTGGAGATCTCCTCAGAGTACCATCAGCAATGCTTTCTCGACCTTTACCCCCGCTGTTGTAATTTTAATTTTTTTGTGTAAGGCTGAGGAGCCCATAATACCTCTCAATGAATAAAATTCTTCATTTCCGATGTGTTTTGTCTTCTCTTGTCCCTTAGCATTTTGCATTTTCTCTCAGAAATGAATCTAGGGATCACGGGACAGTGAAAGAGAACAAAATTTATGGAAGAAGTATCTTATAACTTGGGAGAATTAATAAAAACTACATTGCTTCGAAAAGAAGAAAATACATTCATTTGTATAGTTTGAGTTTTTCAGCATTGTAGGGCCGAAGAAACTTCCGTCCCCCTGCGTCTTGTAAGCGGTAGGCTCCACCGGGAAATACTTCGGAGACTAGCAAAGGGCTGTCCCACTTTGGGAAGAACTTGTGCAGTCTTTCCTGATCTATGAATTCATTCCGCCTTAAGACCAAATCTCCTGTCTTGAAGGCGCGATGTTTAACTCGGGCGTTGTAGTAGCGAGCAGTTTGTTGTTGATAAGCGGCGGCTTTGATCTATGTCCGATCCCGCTTCTCTAGCAAGATGTCCAAATTAGTCCGGAGCACCGAGGTGTTTGCTTCGTCATCAAAGTGTTCGACTCTGTAACTGGGCAGTTCGATCTCCGCTGGGACTATTTCCTTGGTACCGTAGCAGAAGGTGAAGGGGGTCTCTCCCGTGGGCGTCTTCTTCAATGTGCGTAAGGCCCATAAAACCCATGGTAGTTCTTCAACCCAGCCGCCCTGCATTCCTTCTAAACGAGTTCGAAGACCCCGGATGACGTCTCGGTTAGCAATCTCGGCCTGACCGTTGTACTGAGGATGCGCGACCGCGGCAAACTTCATTAGTATTTGGTATTCGCTGTAGAACCCTTTGACTTTGTCGTTTTCGAAATTTGTCCCATGGTCGGTAACGATGAACCTCGGGATCCCGAATCGGGAGATTACGTTGTTCTGCAGGAATTTGATGGTCTTGGTAGCGTCCGGTTTTCTGATGGGGACGGCCTCAATCCACTTTGTGAAATAGTCTACCGCGACAAGGATGTATTTGTGCCCGCCTGTACCTGTAGGGAGTTGGCCCACCATGTCCATCCCCAACTGGGCAAACGGCCAGGGGAGGTGATGGTCGTTAGCTCGGTAGCCAGAACATGGGGTATGCTGCTATGGAGTTGATAGCTTTTGCATCTTCTGACAAGCTTTTGAGTGCCTTGGTGAATCGTCGGCCCATAGGCCTCTTGATGCGCTCCGCCGACCCCTTCATGTATCTCACACAGGACGTAGTCGGCTTCGTGGGGGTCGACACATCAGAGCAGAGGCTGTGTATATGACTTCTTATAAAGTTTTCTATTGCTCCAGACGAAATGGCGGGCTTTAGCTCGAAGGCGATGCGCTTCCCCTCAGTCCTCTGGAAGAGTACCTTCCTTCAGGAACTCTACGAGGGGTTTTCTTCAATCCCGGCCTTCCTCCTGAGTAGTGTATACTTGAAACGTTGCCGCTCTGTCTTCCACGTTGGACCATAGCAAGACTTCGAAAAGGATATTCATCTTATTGTTGTCCATATAGGAAGAGGCTAGTTGGCTCAGTGCGTCGGCCCGGGCGTTCAGGTGCCGAGGAATCTGCTCCACTTGAACTTCGTTGAAACTTTTTCATAATCTCTTTACCTCGGCTAAGTACTTCACCATGAGCGGCTCTCGGGCCTCAAAGCGCCCAGTCACTTGGCCGACGACCAGGGCAGATTCGCTGGGAATTCAGATCGTCTTCAGCCTCACTCCAGAAGCGATTCGCAACCCAATGAGCAAGGCCTCGTATTCCGCGGTGTTGTTCGACGCTCTGAATCCGAGTTTCAAAGAGTACTCCATTTCTACCTCGTGCGGGCCCCAAATGATAAGGCCGGCACCGTGTTGGAGATAGTGCCCTCAGAGTCAATTATTGGATCACGGGCACGTGATTGCAAGGATTGAGGGAGGACCTATCCCGGTAGAACAGTCTTACTCAAGATGATAGTATGCTATCTGGTTTATCTTTATCATCGTGTACTGCTTTAGGTGACCTAACAGGTCGCTATTACACGTTGGTAGAGCCCCTAGGATTCCTGCTTGACTGCCAGCAGTATGAGGGTGATCATATACGTGGGAGCTGGTAGTCTATAAGCACATCCTTAAAAGGTCCCTAGTCGTGGGAGTTTCGAGACAGGGCATCGATACTCCAGAGTACACTAGTGTATATAGTCGAGACCCCGACGAGGGGCGGTGGCCGGTCTCACAAGCCACTGGTGTCAGTTGGTTCACCTAAGATGTATACAGGTGCTCATTGGGTTATGAGTACACCGGACAGGACTAGCCGGGAACATGCTAGTTGGTCTTATACCTGACGTCAGATAGCAGTTCCCTGGTGACATGTGTACAGGTTAGTTCATCGACCTGGGGATCGTCATTTGTCTCGTGTGAGTTCCCACTGTGCTTTGATTACTACCCTACCACGCTCAAAGGAGACGTGCAAACAGGTTTTAGTTGGGTATAGTCCCGACCACATGGAGGCAATGAGCGGATCTTCAGGGGTTCGTCTCTCCCGGTATTGGGGGTGAGGTCGCGCTGTGTCTAGGAGAGCCATTACACGAAGTCCTTGGCTAAGGCAGCAGATTTACTGGTAGGTATTCCAGTAGTATATCAGGGTGTTCTGGGCTACACTCCGACACGACTTGTACCGCTTTTGGGGGTCTGACTTTTACCAACCCCCTAGGCCCGCCATGCGATGCTCATAGACGAACGGACCGGACTGTACGGATATTGTCACTGACAGGCTCAGTAGGGTGTCAGGATGAGTTCGCTCATCGACGTCCCTTTTGGTTAATAGCCGATAGCCCGTCACGTATGGCTAATACCTCTGACGTGCTAGTGGTTAAATTCACAGCCATAGTATTGACGAGTCTTTAGAGTCCCCCACATTCAGTTACTCAAGTTTCGGGCGAAACGCTGTAGAGGCCGTATGGAGATATGGCAGGGTTCGATCAGATACGTGCGGTATTGCACGGATCAGGATCGGACGGTTAGTACTAGAGGCCGTATGGATATATGGCAGGGTTCGATCAGATACGTGCGGTATTGCACGGATCAGGATCGGACGGATATTACTAGCCGGCTTTGGTTTAAGCCGGATCCTAGTATAGTACAGTGTAGATTTTGTCTCATTACATTTGTATCCGGTCGGAATATAGATGCGGGTGTGTATACACAGTATCGGGGTTTTCCTGTAATTTATTACGGGACCATTTTTCTGGAGTTGCCAGTTTGCTTTCCGTTTCGGCCTTATTTCTTTGTATCTTTCATTGGCTGAAGATTGGTGGAGGAGGGCTTATTTGCAATTGTGCAAATAAGCATTTGTGGAGGGTGGTGATTGCATATTGTTGTATCATGATAGTTCCACCGCCACATTTGTATCCGGTCGGAATATAGATGCGGGTGTGTATACACAGTATCGGGGTTTTCCTGTAATTTATTACGGGACCATTTTTCTGGAGTTGCCAGTTTGCTTTCCGTTTCGGCCTTATTTCTTTGTATCTTTCATTGGCTGAAGATTGGTGGAGGAGGGCTTATTTGCAATTGTGCAAATAAGCATTTGTGGAGGGTGGTGATTGCATATTGTTGTATCATGATAGTTCCACCGCCACATTGACTTCTTAGTTCATGATGCTTCATGATGGCTTGACCTTTTGGAGTGATGATTGGTTGGTTGAGTGTTGGTTTTTCCTTGTGATGATTTCTTCTCATCATTTCTTTTCTCTCTCTTAGATTATGAGAGACTCTCATCCTTTTCACTCACTACCTCTCTCTCATTCTCTCCCCTCCCATGACCATGGCCGGCCAAGCTCATTGAGGGGGCTTCCTATTTTTGTGGTGTGGGATCTTTAGCCTTTTGGCTTCACAAAAATCCCAAAAAGTCTTAGTTCCTTTCCTCCACCAAAGGCAACTCCATAACCCCAAAGTGAGACACAAGTTCTACACTACATTCTACAGCAAATCTTGAGCACGTCGACTCGCCAACTTCGTGCCCGAGTTGCCTCGGTATAGAGGTGGGAGCCCGTAAAAGAAGCAGGCGACGTGCTGCCCTTCCGGCGACTTGGTGAAGACCGGAGATTCCGCAGGAAGATCGGGATGACGACGAGAAGACCGAAGGACACGGATCGCTCGGTATATCTCTCTACCCCCTCTCTTGATAGCTAGGACTAGTTTAATGGCACGATCCGGGTTTATAGTGCGCGGTGGTGCCGGTTGGAAAATTTAAAGTAAATCACCACTTCCACATTCCGGCATCGGATTGATGGCCAGGGCGCCGCCGTGCACTTACAGCCTCGCCATTAACATAGTCTAGCTATGTCTAATGTGTTTTACATTTTCGATTGAACAAAATTCCAAAACCGCATTTTCGAATAGCATCGGTTTCTGTCGAAATATTTTTGGCTCGAAAAATTTTTCAAGGTGTTGCAGAATGATGTTCAGGGAAGTATAAGCCTCCTGTAAAAATTTGGTCGCACGATCTCATTATCTCACCGTGGAACCGTGGCCAAACCCATGCTTGGGTCGCGGTTCCGCCGCTGTTTATACTGTTCAGTGCATCAACTTTTTACAGAGGGTCTCTGGGCTGAAAATAGGGTTTTGGAATATTATTTTTGGGCCCAGAATTTCTTTAACTGCTACAGTAATGCTTGGGGCCCACTTAGTAAAATTTGATCGATCGGATATTTTAAACACATTAGTTCACAGTATTTACATTATATCTGCGACCGTGAATGTCACTTGATCGGTAAATCCCGTCTAGCTGCTATAGCCCGGTTAGACGGATTTGCGAACGTGACATTCACGTTGATGTTCTGTGTTATGCTGTGATGTTGCGGATTGGTTGTAGGGGATAGCCTAGATGCAATGCTAGTACAGTTTTTTTTGTATTATGTACATTTGATATTGCGGGGCGAGCATCCGACATGTGGACTGCCATCACTGCCTGATTGTATATTATTATTTTGGGGCACGACCAGGTTGCGGTCGATGTACCCGTTGTATGTATATTTTACTTTCTGTAGTAGGATTACCCCATGGTGGGGTGCACGGATAGCCGGGTTCTAGAGGGCAACAAGCCCGCATCTCATGGCATTGAGATGGAGGGGGCTTCACTCTAGAATTGGCGGGCTATTCGCCGCACTCGTAGGGGGTACAGGTTGACCCAGGAGGGGTGCCCAAGTTACCGGATTCCGTGAAGTGCTGGGTGGTCCATTCACGGTGCTGAAGAGGGCCGCCTCGCTTCAGGTTTTGGCGGGTAACTTGCCGCGCCCGTAGGGGTCTAGGATTTCATTGCACAGGCTATCCACACGACCAGGGGAACGTCGGGTTTCAGTAGTGGCTCTGTGAAACCCGGGGATCCCAGATATCTGTATTGTTCTGTGATGCTGTACATTTCTGTGATGTTGCATTTTATCACGCCTTGAACGAAAATTATATATTGATATATATTAGTAGATGTTGTATATGTTTTGCATCCGCGCTAGTCCAGTCCCCGCTCTGTCGTTAGTTAGCTAACCTAACGGGTAATGACAGGACCCAGTGGCGAATGCGGATGGCATATACGTACATCAATATATTTTCGTTCTTTGTGGTGTGATCAATTGATGGGACTGCGTTGATTCGGATCAATGCAAGTTAAAAACAAACCTATTCTGATGTTGTTGGAACACTTTTCAAAAAGCTGTTATTGCAAGGACGTTTACTTTTGTTTTGCATCGTGGTATTCAGTTGGAATATCCTGCTCCTCAGTCGACGAGGCAAGGGCCGAGATCCCTTCACCGGGAGTGACCCCTTGGACAAAAAGTTTGCGTCAGGGCAATAACTTCACTATAGCCGATTACTTTTGCTTTGCACCGTGGTATTCAGTTGGAATATCCTGCACCTCATTCTACGGGGAAAGAGCCGAGATCCCTTCACCGGGAGTCACCTCTTTAGCAATGGTTTTCGCCACTATATTTTTAAAAGCTATCCAGTTCCTTCAACGATATCAAGTTCATTACGTTAAAGGTTTTCGCCAGAAACCATTCGTACCCCTCCGTCGTTTCATATGGGTGGTCAATAGTACTCAAGTTGTGTATGTTAGCCAAAGTCAAGGCACAGTGATTGGTAGCTATTGGGTATTCATATGCAACATAGATAGATGCATTGGTTTGGGGCAGTCGTACTACTATTTTGGCCAAAGACAAGGGTATGTACGGGCGGGCTCAAATTAACCTGGAGAATGACGGGTAGAACTTGACACGTGACTTATGATATGTTGGCCAAAGTCAAGGTCATAAGAGCATGGGGCAGAAATCACATCGGGAGTTTCTAAAGAAACTGAAACTTGCCAGATATGCGCATACCTTCTGGAGTGTGATGACGTGAGCGGATTCTGTCACGTTATCATGCGATGATAGTTGGATCCCGATTCCCACTGATGAGTTTGTTTACTCCTCGGGTGATCCTAACTAATTCTTCTTTCAGGTTTGGAGGAGAATTTGACGGTACAGTGGGAGGTTTTCAGATTAAATAAATTGGTAACCATTCTGATCTAGGATAGAGTGCACGCTGAGTGTTTCTTCTCTCTCTCTTTGGCAGCGACCATTGACCCGACCCTAAGACTATGACTCAGTGACCAAAATTAACCGAACCTTCTTAAACACTGGCTTTTGGATTGTCATAATTGCAAACCTCATTGCCACTCCTACTTTTACCCTTTTCTCCAGGACACCCCGTATTACTACGAACGTCCACTTCCATTAGACAAAACCATCGTATGGTTATATACGAACTCGAAGGAATTTATTCGAGGATGGTTTCAGGTTCTGGAGAAAACGGATAGGACTATTCAGTTGTCTTTTCCTTTTACCTTCTCTCAAGTTGCGAGTACTCCTTGGTTTAGGAGATAGTACACCTATTACGCAAATTGGATAGTCTTCTTCCAAACCTTAGGCTGGTGCCGAACGGTGGGGAATGAAGAAAACCAATTAGCATAACGATGGTGTGCAGAAGGTATTAAGTTAAGACAAAGTAAGGGATTAGTAAGAGGGCAAAGTAAACTGCGACTGCTATTCACGACCAAACCAAGTATTTCTTCGCCAATCCTAAATCACCTTTGTATTTCTCCAGGACACTCCATATCACTACGAAGATCCACAGTTTATTGGATACTCCATCGTATGGTTATATACGAACTCGAAAGGAACTTGTTCCAGTTCGGGGATGGATTCTGGTTCAGGAGAAATAGAAATAAGGTTTATTCGGTTGTCTTTTATCTTCACCTTCTCTCGCATTGCGAATGCTCCTAGGATTAGGACAGTACACCCATTATTCTTATTAGATAGTCTTCTTCCAAACCATAGGCTGGTGCCGAACGGTAGGGAAGGAAGAAAACCATTTGGCCTAAAGGGGTGTACAGAAGGTAATGACTAAAAACATATAAAGGGATTTGGAGAGGTGGCAAAGAATTACACGGTTACAGTTGTGAATCTGGATAATGGAAGAGGCATTACTAGGAATACCAGGATACCCCTACGAAACATTTCAATGTTTCAGTTTCACTGTGTACTGTTAAAGGAAAACTGATTTCCCAATTAGACACTTACTCCAGGGTATGTATTTACCAGGTATGATTCTCACATCTGTATGGTTTTATAGATGATGAGTGGGAGTAAGTTATTGGGAATTAGCGGATCATCCTCATTATATCGGGATTCGTTGTAATCGGTGATATTTGAGGAAGTCACCTGGTTGGTTGCCGGTCGGCAAATATTTGGTTTTGAATACCCGCTGTTATGCACCAATTTCAAATTGATATATCTGTACGTCTATTTTTATAGAGTGAGATATATCTTTTTGAAATTATTTCTGTGACATTTACCTATATCAGTGGATGGTTAGGTAAGGAGCATTGAACAGCGGTGTAATTCTTCTTAACCATAAGTACAGTTTTCAACCTACGACACAGTGAATGAGTTATCAGACTCAAGGGACTTATACAGAGTATTGTATGTTGTCCAGGGTCCATCAGGACAGAGGGGTTGGTCCTCGTACTATATTCGGTTTACTTATGACTTCTCTAGTTTTTAGACAGGTGTTTCGTGGAAACACAGGGTCCGAATTTTGAGAAGTTATAGGTATTTGAATAAAATAGAGAACCAGGTATTGCAAGTATCGGTATTCTTCAAAGCGATCGAAGATGTAGATACTTGTGTATGGTGTTCAGTTGATAGTAATGATTAAGAGAACTTGCTTCTCTTTCAGGTTACTCATAATTGGAAGCTTTTCTAAGTTGAGTAACGCTGATCGGCCTCTTTCCATTTAGTTGACATGCACTGGAGACAGCTGCATGATTTGAATCTGGTTCAATTAAATCAGTGCCTCTGGTTCTATATTGGATATAGAACAGTTCATATCTTAACGATGTTAAGGTACGGGGAGTTGTCCGGCTTATGATTAAAACCAGGCACTAGACAACTCATGGCACGTTTCTGTAATGGCTGTTTGTGGGTTGACCCAGGCTATGACGAGGGTTGACTTTCTACCATCTGGAAGATCAATAGTGATATTGTTCTTGACTCGCCACAGTTTTATTAAAAATGGATTTTTTCAGAAGTGGGAGTATGGTAGAACTGGAAGTGATTCTAGAACCGCAAACGATTACTGAAGATTTCATAGGAACCTAAAGATTCGATCTGGTTTGATATTCCATTGGCCACTCTGCAGATAAGGTGGGTAACTTCAGGCACCCGAGAGGTACTCCGGTAGCCTCAAGGACGGTGACAGGGAAGTTCTTGTTTGCCCACACTTGCCATTGCTGTTGTTCCAGACTGTGAGACCCGGCAGGAGGATGAGTATAACGTCGTTCTAAACTTGCTTTAGAAGTGTACGTCTATATGACTCTGCCAGAGGGTTGTCGTAGTCAGTGGGAGCAGCGGAAGCATTAGTGGACAGGTGGCTTATGTCTATTTATAGACTAAAGCAGATATGGCGGAGATAGATCATCTATTTCTGATATGACAGTCATAGGTTTGACTTCATCAGAATAGGGATGGATCAGTTGAGAAGGTAGTAGGGTGTGATGTCATACTATTTGGATGACATACACAGAGTAGGAAGTGATATTCCTATACTACAATCGGTTATACTTTGGTCGTCACACAGTGTTTTCTCCACATGGGACTTGGACATTATTTCAGACATACTGGTTACTAGATCTATGATTTTAGATCTAGATTTGGGTGGTTTCCCAATCAGGGCACTTAGACAGCATTCTAAGAGTATTTAGAATGGGCGACTCCTGGCACGGTAGTGTACCTGCAGGTGATGGAGTCACCCTCTCTGAAGGTGTCTTACAGACTAAAGGGGAGAGGGATGTGCATGATTGGCAGATCACTTGCTCAGGCAATTGAGTCAATCATGAGATGTCAAGTACCACACCAGATGTTGTTCTTGCACTAGATGCAATAAGTTGACATTGATCCAATCCTGGAGAAGCAGTCGGAAGCAGTTTTAGAACATAAGTGGATGTTCTAGGGATATGATAATGACAGCCTTATTCGGGAGACAGTTATCATTCCAGGCTTCCAAGGTGACATGGATGACAGAGAGGTTGTCAGAGTTATAGTTTTCCTTCTGACGAGGGGCAGTATTTTGGACAGGTGGTCCAAGGCAATACTGAGGGAGGCATAGCGCAGGATACTGATTAAGTTCAGTTGACGATACAGTCTAAGAAGTTTGGATTTGGAGTTCACTTATGAGCTAGGTCCCATCAGACATCCAGACATATTTTAAGACAGGTATTGCTCATTTCGGGAGATGGGTTTCTCCGCGAACTTGAGATATAGAGAGACATAGAAAGAAACATCAGAGCGGATCCACTCACTGAGGCTATTACTCGAACGCAATAGTTTCGCAAACGAGCTTTGTGAGACTGACTAGTAGAGGAGTTGGGTGTTCGGTATCACACGGGCTGTGAGTATGCGACATTGCAATAATTAGCCTTGAGTGCAAGTGGGAGATTGTTGGAGATAGTGCCCTCAGAGTCAATTATTGGATCACAGGCACGTGATTGCAATGATTGAGGGAGGACCTATCCCGGTAGGACAGTCTTACTCAAGATGATAGTATGCTATCTGGTTTATCTTTATCATCGTGTACTGCTTTAGGTGACCTGACAGGTCGCTATTACACGTTGGTAGAGCCCCTAGGATTCTTGCTTGACTGCCAGCAGTATGAGGGCGATCATATACGTGGGAGCTGGTAGTCTATAAGCACATCCTTAAAAGGTCCCTAGTCGTGGGAGTTTCGAGACAGGGCATCGATACTCCAGAGTACACTAGTGTATATAGTCGAGACCCCGACGAGGGGCGGTGGCCGGTCTCACAAGCTACTGGTGTCAGTTGGTTCACCTAAGATGTATACAGGTGCTCATTGGGTTATGAGTACACCGGATAGGACTCGCCGGAAACATGCTAGTAGGTCTTATACATGACGTCAGATAGCAGTTCCTTGGTGACATGTGTACAGGTTAGTTCATCGACCTGGGAATCATCATTTGTCTCGTGTGAGTTCCCACTGTGCTTTGATTACTACCCTACCACGCTCAAAGGAGACGTGCAAACAGGTTTTAGTTGGGTACAGTCCCGAGCCACATGGAGGCAGTGAGCGGATCTTCAGGGTTTCGTCTCTCCCGGTATTGGGGGTGAGGTCGCGCTGTGTCTAGGAGAGCCATTACACGAAGTCCTTGGCCAAGGCAGCAGATTTACTGGTAGGTATTCCAGTAGTATCTCAGGGTGTTCTGGGTTACACTCCGACACGACTTGTACCGCTTTTGGGGGTCTGACTTTTACTAACCCCCTAGGCCCGCCATGCGATGCTCATAGACGAACGGACCGGACTGTACGGATATTTTCACTGACAGGCTCAGTAGGGTGTCAGGATGAGTTCGCTCATCGACGTCCCTTTTGGTCAATAGCTGGTAGCCCGTCACGTATAGCTAATACCTCTGACGTGCTAGTGGTTAAATCCACAGCCATAGTATTGACGAGTCTTTAGAGTCCCCCACATTCAGTTACTCAAGTTTCGGGCGAAACGCTGTAGAGGCCGTATGGAGATATGGCATGGTTCGATCAGATACGTGCGGTATTGCACGGATCAGGATCGGACGGTTAGTACTAGAGGCCGTATGGATATATGGCAGGGTTCGATCAGATACGTGCGGTATTGCACGGATCAGGATCGGACGGATATTACTAGCCGGCTTTGGTTTAAGCCGGATCCTAGTATAGTACAGTGTAGATTTTGTCTCATTGCATTTGTATCCTGTCGGAATACAGATGCGGGTGTGTATACACAGTATCGGGGTTTTCCTGTAATTTATTACGGGACCATTTTTCTGGAGTTGCCAGTTTGCTTTCCGTTTCGGCCATATTTCTTTGTATCTTTCATTGGCTGAAGATTGGTGGAGGAGGGCTTATTTGCAATTGTGCAAATAAGCATTTGTGGAGGGTGGTGATTGCATATTGTTGTATCATGATAGTTCCACCACCACATTGACTTCTTAGTTCATGATGCTTCATGATGGCTTGACCTTTTGGAGTGATGATTGGTTGGTTGAGTGTTGGTTTTTCCTTGTGATGATTTCTTCTCATCATCTCTTTTCTCTCTCTTGGATTATGAGAGACTCTCATCCTTTTCACTCACTACCTCTCTCTCATTCTCTCCCCTCCTATGACCATGGCCGGCCAAGCTCATTGAGGGGGCTGCCCATTTTTGTGGTGTGGGATTTTTAGTCTTTTGGCTTCATAAAAATCCCAAAAAGTTTCATCTCCAAAAAATCTTAGTTCCTTTCCTCCACCAAAGGCAACTCCATAACCCCAAAGTGAGACACAAGTTCTACACTACATTCTACAGCAAATCTTGAGCACGTCGACTTGCCAACTTCGTGCTCGAGTTGCCTCGGTATAGTGGTGGGAGCCCGTAAAAGAAGCAGGCGACGTGGTGCCCTTCCGGCGACTTGGTGAAGACCGGAGATTCCGCGGGAAGATCGGGATGACGACGAAAAGACCGAAGGACACGGGTCGCTCGGTATATCTCTCTACCCCCTCTCTAGATAGGTAGGACTAGTTTAATGGCACGATCCGGGTTTATAGTGCGTGATGGTGCCGGTTTGAAAATTTAAAGTAAATCACCGCTTCCGCATTCCGGCGTCGGATTGACGGCCGGGGCGCCGCCGTGCACTTACACACCGCTCCTTTCCTCAGTAGAGGATCCATCGACTTAGAGGACATAGTCGGGGACGGAGTCGGGCACTTCCTCGACCAAGGGTCGGGACCCGGGGATGGGCGCCGACGCTGCTTTCTTGTTGGGGATAGTTGTTCATCACAGAAAACTGCATTTTAATACCACTCATTCATTATCTATTTTGTTATATATCGGTACTATTAACCAGTGTCTGCTCAGTAAATACAGATTACATGTATTCGTGATAAAATACTGGAAAACATACTCAAAATCAAGGATATGAAATTTGTGAGCCGACACTGCAATCAGAACAGAAAACCGATCGATATTCAAAGAGTTCTTTTGCAAATAAACATGTGTACACAATTTTGGTCCAACACAATACAGGTGTGCACATGCTCTTTGAGACTTGGACCATGGTGGGGCTGTCTTGGCACATACAAATGATGAATTGTGCAAGTGATGGGCACAAGTGGGCATGTGTGATTAATGAAGAAAAAGTTGTGATGTGATATAAAGTTTTGTTTCCCTCCAAAATCCCTGAGTACTAACCATGAATTTATAAAGAAATCAAACAGCACCAGGATGATATTGGAGAGCACTCGAGTTCACCATGCTAGCACGAGCCCCATTGCCTTGAATTGGACCGGCGACATTCCCAATATATCCGGCGTCGCCGACCCCCCTAGTCCCTCTTGTCTCCTGTTTTTCTATGGTCATTTCTCAGGGTCATATCATCCAATTTCTATTGTTTGTTTATTCTGGTATGATGTCTATAAATACCATAACATGATTTAGTGAGAGGCATGTAAAAAATATATGTACATTATATCATTTTAGTTTTTGGTTTAGCTTTTGAGAGTTGCATGAGCTTAAGCTTGGTTTCTTCTTCTTCTTTCCTCTTGGAGCTTTCTTTTGAGAGCTTCATTATGGAGGTTGAACAAGTAATCAACACCATGTATCTCAACTCATTTCTTTGCTAATATATTTGTATTTGCTTCCTTTGTTTCTTTCTTTTGTTATTTTCTTTCCTTTTTATTATAACTAATCTTTGGTTGTGGTGATGGTAAGGATGTGAGATGAATAGCCTTGCCTTCCTCCTCCTCTTGTTATTGTTTAATGTGCTTATATTATTATTCTAAGTTAAAGATTGCTTTATGTATGTGTGTGACAAGGTATTTTGAAACCATAGTTACCTGGTAACCTCTTCATATACCATTTTCACCCATTCTCTCCATTTTGCAATGTTTAAGTTAAAATAAATTTAAGGTTGAGGTTGCTAAGTTTAGATAGGGTATCTTGTTATCTAGTGGCTTGACAAACCTCTTGATTTCATATACCCTATACTTTCACAAACACTTAGCAAGCTTAACACTAAAATCATTTGCTCCCACTCACTAATTTGTGTTTTTGATATTGTCGTATGCTTGCTAACTCTTGTGCTTAGTGTTAATACTTCAAGCTTGGACACACAAACGGTAAGTGAACAAAACGGACTCGTTACGTGTTTGCGTCGAATATCGACAACTTGATGATTTGTACTTTGCAACCGCCTTGACAAGTCACGCTTCACGCCGGGATTGATACAAGGACGGAAAACTCATGATCAAGGGAGCGTCGAAGGAATCGCCACAATTCAACCATCCGAGCCAATGCCACGGCCATTTCTTCTAAACTTGTTTTCTTGTTTTCATATTTTTTTTGACAAACCAAACCCAATTCTTTGTTTCTAGAATCTTAAGCAACAATACATAATCTCCAATTCCCTGCGGATCGACCCGTACTTGTCGGCTCGCTACAACGCACCGTGCACTTACGGTTTATAAATTTTAAAACGAGACCAAGCTCGCATGCGCAATATTTTCTAAAACAACTTCTTTTCCAAAACACGCACGTTTGTGCACGCGCGTGAGGCTACAATAAGTTTTTGGCGTCGTTGCCGGGGAGTTGGTAGTCATTAGGTATTGTTATTTCTGGTTCGTACTAACAAACTAACCATTAACCAAATTTTTTCAAATCTAACAAAATACTAATTTTCTAACTCTGTTCTCTGTTGTGTGACCTGCTATCACCCTGTAATTAAAATGAAAAATCAAAGTATACCAAAAGATTACTAATATTACCTTAAGAACACACCCAAAATTCGAGCACCAAAGTTTTCAATTTGGCCGGAGACATTCCTTGAAAATCCGGCATCGCCGGTCCCTTCTGGGTGTTTTGAATTCTTTCTTCTTGTGGTGTCTCCAGTTTCTTCTTGAAAATCCGACTTGCGCTTTGATGGCCTGGCTGGGGCGGTATTTGATGTCGAACTGGGATAACTCCCAGCTCCATTTCTCCAGACGACCAGATGATTCAGGGGAGGCGAGAATAGCCCCTATGAGCCGCTCGGTGAGAACGAGGATGGTGTGTGCCTGGAAGTAGTGCCGTAGCTTCCTTGAGGCGACGATAAGCGCCAAGACAATCTTTTCTATGGCCGGGTACCTCGTTTCCGTGTCTTTAAAGACATGGCTTACGTAGTAGACCGGCTTATGTACTCCTTCATCTTCTCAGACAAGCACGGAGCCAGCAGCATGATCGGATACCGCAAGGTACGGTAACAGCTCGTCTCCTTCGATTGGCCGGGTGAGCAGTAGGGGAGTTGCCAGGTACACTTTGAGTTGCTCGAAAGCATTTTGACACTCTTCCAACCATTCGAACCTTGGGATCTTTCTCAGGCCTTTGAAGAATGGGAGGCACTTTTCTCCGGATCTCGACATGAAGCGACTAAGAGCGGCCACTCTCCCCGTGAGTCGTATGATCTCCACGTTGCTCTTTGGCGTGGCCATGTTGAGAATGGTGTAGATCTTCTTTGGGTTATCTTCGATTCCTTGGCGGGTAACCATGAACCCGAGGAATTTCCCGCTAGTGACTCCGAACGCGCACTTGGCTAGATTCATATTCATTTTGTACTTGCAGAGGATGTCGAATGTCTCGCCAAGATCCTTGGCGTGCTCGTCCGATGAGGTTGATTTCACGAGCATGTCGTCGACGTAAACCTCTATGTTCCTTCCGATCTGCGGTTTGAACATTTTTTTAACCAGGCGCCGGTATGTAGCCTCGACGTTTTTGAGGCTGAAAGGCATCACTTTGTAGCAGTATACCCCCCCGTCCGTGGTGAACGCGGCTAGTTCTTTATCTGCCGGGTTCATATGGATCTAACTGTAGACGGAGAAAGCGTTCATGAAACTGAGCAATTCGTGGCCTGCCGAGCTGTCAACAAGCCGGTCTATCCGACTGAGGGGATAGTTGTCTTTCAGGCAGGCCCTGTTCAAATCTGTGAAGTCGACGCACATGCGCCACTTCCTGCTCGCCTTTTTAGCCATGACCACATTTACCAGCCATGCCGAGTAGGCCACATTTCGAATGAAGTTAGCTGCAAGCAACCTATCGACCTCGTCCTCGATTGCCTTTTGTTTGATCGGGGCGAAACTTCGCTTCTTTTGTCTGACGGGTCGGGCCATCAGGTCGACCCCGAGCTTGTGTGAGATCACCTTGGGGTCGATCCCGGGCATGTCAGCTGGCGCCCAGGCGAACACGTCCGTGTTTCCTCGGAGAAAGTGGATCAGGTCTTCGCGCCGGGCTCCCGTTAAAAGGGATCCGATCTGGACAGTTCGTTCCTTCTTCCTCTCGACGAGGGGGACCTCTATTAGCGCCTCCACCGGGGCCCTTCGGATTTCCTTCTGTTCGTCGTGAGTATCTGAGGACCCCTGGAAATCATTTGCGCTTCCGAGGTCGTCGCTTTGCTCTTCAGCGGTGGATGTCGTCGTGAAGCAAATCTTGGCCGGTTCCCGTAGGCCCGGCCTATCCCACCTTGATCCAGCGGAAACTTGATCGCGAGGTGGTAGGTCGAGATCTGAGCCCGAAGATAGTTTAGCGTCGGGCATCCCAAGAAGATGTTGTAGGACGAGGGGATCTTGGCGACGATGAATTCTACTGGTACGGTCTTCATATGGCCTGCTTCCACAATGTTAAGGAGGAGGGTAACCACTCCCTCGGCCGGGATGGAGTGGTTGGTAAACCCCGACGGGATGTGGGCGGTTGGCCGTAGGTCGGACGGGCCGAGCCCCATGCGCTGGAAGCAGTCATAGAAAAGGATATATGCCGAGCTTCCTGAGTCGACCAATATCCTTTGAACCTCGTAGCAGTAGACCCATGTTGTAATCACGAGAGGGTCATTATGAGGCAAGGATATACCGTGGAGGTCTTCATCAATGAAGACAATTGGCTCGGCGGTCTTGCATTTCTTCCGGGGTTGGTCGCTTATTCCTTCGACGGGTAGGAGGCGAAGAATCTCGCCAGCCCCATGTGCACACCCCGGAGAAACGACCATGATTTGGCCGATCGTTAATTCGTCGGGAGGGGGATGGTTGTCGTGCTCCCTATCTGCCTGTTATTTTCCCTGCAGGTATTTCGCCAGGTGGCCCGAGCGGATCAACTCCTCGAGGAATCGCGGAGGTGTTTATAGTTCTCGATCGGGTGCCCCTGCGTCCTATAGAAGGCGCAGTATGGGCCCCGGGTTCATTTAGCCGTTCTATTGGTGACCGGAGGGAGCTTGAAGAATCGCTCGTGTCACGCCCCGCTTCCCAAAATACGGAATACGAGGGGTAGACAAGGCCAGCCATGCTCCTACGGTCAAGGAAATGCCATGCCGTAGTCACACTTCGGCTTCTAGTTTTTCATGGTAAACAGTAAATGATGTGCAGGTAATGAGAAATGCAGTAACTGAAAGAAACAATGTAAAGACTGACCTGAAGTGGAACAAACGAATGTAACTCGGAATGGCAAGTCAAGAAGTCTATGATGCACGTCTAGTTCTGGTCCAGGCTAAATCTTCTCCTCACACTGAGCATGCATACTCAGGTCGTCAGAGCGACACAATAGCAATATAATATATATAAAATCAAGTGACAGTTCTAACAGTGGTAATAAATATGAATAATAGTAAATCAATGACAGCATGAATATGAATGTGCAGTAATCAATGCAGCGGAGCAGTAAAGCAGTAGAACGATATGTCATGTATGTCAACACAGTATATAAGGTATGTAAATGCCCGTATCCCTATCAGTCTCTAAGTCTCACTGTACAGGTCACTAAGCCTATCGTCAGTCCAAGTGTGAGAGTCAACCACTCGCGAGTGTCCTCCACCCAAGGGTAGAACCCAAGGGCAAGGGACCACGGGCCCAACATGTAACTTGTATATCACGGTGAATATCACATACCCTGTAAATCTCCATATATCTCCCTAAATATATAAGCCGGCATGGGACTCCCAAGATTCTGTTGAACTCATACTTAAACTACCCCATACCCCGTGGTCTACATCAAACGCTAACCATAACCCTAAATACTAATCGATCCGTGACAAGTCTGCGCGAGAACTGGAGGCAGGACCTCCATCAAGCACGTCCCGACTAATACCTAAGGTAAATGGCAATGTCTGGTGCCTTATTTGTGACACTCGTGCAAGAGCTTCCATAAGTGTCCCATACCACTTATAGTCACACGTACACGCATCCCACAGACGTCGACAATGCAATAGAATAATAGGGTCACTGATTGTGTACAAGTACGTATCACTTTCACTTATTCACGGATACACGAACACTGACGTACTTGCCACAATCATCACTAAAATCTAACACTGGGTAAATGCACGATATCACTAGATAATCACTGCGATGATATGGGTATGATATGATGCGTAAACAGCATATGAAGCATGATTAAGGTGTTATAAAAATGGTGTTCTATCACTTGCACGATTTATCATGAAACGTACGTATATAGTTTAGTGAAACGATAAACAGGTAATAATTAGTATGTTCAGTTGTCCATCCATTGAATTTAGTTTCAAGCCAATCTGGTTCCAGGATCATTAATTATAACCATTTCATTTTAAGCGTTCACGGTTGGAAATCCGGTTTCAGAATCAGAAATCCGTTTCGCAACGCATTTTAATCCCAATTGGGATCAGATTTTAGCGTCACTACAGTTGGATGAATTCTAGTGTTTTCAGTAAGGTTTTCAGCGCAATAGACGGATCTTCGATCGCGTCTGTACGTCAGGAGATACATGCTGTTTAATATTAAAAGGTAACGAAACAGAATGAAACCAATGGTGTTGTCTAGATAACAGATTCCCCTATAATAAACAGCGGAGTTCCGCAACCTACGAGTTAAGGAAATCCTGTGGTACCCATTACGGAACAGCAAGCAACAATTTGAGTCGCTCTGGACTGCAGTCCAGAGTCGCACTCCGATCCAATTATCATCACGGTTTAAGTACAGGAATGTCCGGAAACTAGTATAGGGTTAAAGTTTGTCGAGTCGGATTCGATTTGAGCCCTCGAACGCACCATTCTAGTATGTATATGATTTATGGTGAATTTAACGATTTTCAGGTACAATAAAATTACAGTTTTACGATTAAACTTGGGGGTAGTTGTTTTGGTCATTAACGATCAAATTACCCAACGAAATTCATGCACTAGGTCTACAGCCATACGGGTCAAACAATACCATTTAGTTCCGCCGAATTAGGAAAGGATTCTCATTGGTAACACACGTCGAACAGGTAAATAGTGTACGTTTTCAGGAATGGTAACATAGCAATTTATATGATTTGGATTTGTAACATAAATAGAATAGCATGAAGCAAGTAGAGAACTTACCTGGAGGCGTCTAGGCGATGCACGGCAGTAGTAATGGCACGAACGCGCGACGAGCTAGCACCGCAACGACTATGGCTCCGAGTGAGCTCGGGTCTGTTCTCGGCCAGTGGGGGCTCGGGGCGTCGTCGGGTGTCTGCGGTGGTCGCAGCTCCTGATGGTGGGGCTACAGTGGGTTGGGTGAGAAGAGGGATCAAGAGAGAGAGAGAGTGAAAGAGAGTTTGCAGAGAAAGAGAGAGAGAGAGAGAGAGATTAGGCAGAGAGAGAGAAAGGAGAGAGAGAATTGAGAGAGAGAGGGGAATGTAGCAGAGAGGGGGGGAGGGTAGACAGAGAGAGAGAGAGTGAGGGAGTAAGCAGAGGAAGGGAGAGAGAGAGAGAGAGATACAGAGGGTGAGGGAGAGACAGGGGGTAGAGAGTGAAAGAGAGGGATCGACTGCAGCGAGAGAGAGGAGAGTGATCGGAGGTCGGGGTTGTAGATGATGAAGTTGGGTAGAGACGGCGATGATGATGATGACGACGACGACGATGATGACGACGGCGATGTGCAGGGGAGTCGACGAGTCGTAGAGGGGCTCGTGCTCGGGGTGCAGGGGAGTTTGGTCGGTGTGAGAGAGGAGAGTGAAGTGATGAAGGAGGAGGGATCGGCAGTCGTCTTCGTTGCCGGTGGAAGTGTGGCGATGGAGGCGGTGGCTTGCGGGAGTGGGCTAAGAGAGAAGGAGGAAACGAAATGTGTGAGAGGGAAGAGGGAGTAGCTTGGTAGGCTCGTCGGCGAGGTGAGTGATTTGGCTGGAGATGGGTGGAGCTCGGGGGTGGTGTTCCTGTATGGAGACGAGGCGATGGTGATGGAGGAAGGTGGCCAGTGATGGGTAGCGGGAAAAGAGAGGAGGAGGAAAGAGAACGAGGGAGAGGAAGAATGCGATGAGAGTCCAGCGAGGGGTGATCGCGAGTAGGCAACAAGGCGCGCGTCGTGGGTGTAACGTGCGTGAGCGCGGGCGTCGGTGGAGGCGAGGAACGCGGCGACGTGGTCGCGAAGGAAAACGTGCGCGGGAATTGAGGAGAAAGTAGCCGTTGGGAGGAAGGAGATGAGTGGGGTAGCGGGTCGGGTCTGGGGTGAAGCGGGCCAAGGGAGTGGGCTGGTGTAAATAGAAATTAATTTAAATAATAATTAGAAGGAATGGGCTGAGGAAGAACGGGCCGGGGTTTAAAGGAAATTTTAATGGAAAATCTAAAAGGGAGTGGGCCGGGCTCGGCTGGGCAGCCAAAATTCATTTTCCTTTTCTAAAAACTGAGGAATGGCTTTAGGGATTAATTAGGTTTTAGAGTTTAGTTTTAAGTAAATAAAGGAAATGGTTGAAGGGAAAAATTTGGGTTTTGAGTTTAAATAAAATAATGAGAAAATTACAAAGGGCTGGGATTTTATAAAAGAAACAGATAGATTTTGTTTGGGTTTTGGTCTAATAAAAGGGAATGGGCTTTAAGAGAAATAAAATTTATAATTAAAATTATAAAGCGACACAATACGAATTTTGGTATAAAAGGGGCTGGGTATTACATCATACCACCCTTACAAAAATTTCGTCCTCGAAATTCAAAAGAAACAACTAGCTATAAATAATAAGCGAAGAATTATCATATCGAAAACTAATACATGTTGATTTACTTTAAAACGGGTAGACAAAGTTTTGGAGGTACAAACATATATATAAGAACCGCATACAAAAGTTAGGCCTAAAAGGCATAATGCAGGAACACTATAAGGGCAACTACAATATACGAGAATATAGGTAACAATTAATGAATAATATTAATCAAAGTGTGCTCGGTAAAAGTCGAAACCAAATGTGTGCACATCTAAGTATATCAAAATAGCAAACAGAAATAATAAGTATAAGGCTTAACCACTTATAATAGTAAGCATATGCATAATACTAGAAATAAGGTAACGATAATAAAATAGTGAAAGATTTGTCGGTAGTTTAAAACATTTTAGGATGATGTATCGATCAAATAGTTTTGAATCAACTTAGAAAACTCACATAACGAAAACGGGGAACATGGAACAATATATACGCAGTGTAAGTTTGCGCTACTGAAAACGAGATTAATAATAGTGTACTTAAAATACATGAAATAGAGTAATCAATAACACACTCTCTTTGATAAATTCAAAATACTGAAAACTAAATTTTTGAATAACAGTGTCCCTAAATATAATTAGGGTAATAGGAAGAACACAAAGAGGTATAGGGCTAGATAGGGTAATGATTATAAGTGTGGCTCAATCAGAAGGTTGGAGTGTGGCGGCTTTAGGCTGAAGATCAAGAAGATTGGGATCGGGTCAGCACAGAAAATAAGGGTGAGCAATAAAGGACTATAAGGAGAAAAATGTATGGGGAGGATACTGGTCGGTACATCATGTGAATCAAAAATTTGAAAAGTTAATGAACTCGGTATTTCATAAGAAAGGTCCTCCTCCCAGAATGATCTCAAACAGGGTACAGACGAAGGATGAATGGTGGCTCATTCCAAGGATCAGGGTGCGGTACTTTCTAATCGAAACGAGGGTGAAAACTATGCAATGAGTAGGGTGGACAGTCAGGGAACTCAGCAGAAAAATAAATGGATATGGGAAATAAACAAGTATCAAGCGAACCAATAATCAAAAGGTTTACGAATTTAGAAGATTTATTTCATTTCAAGAGATTTTAAACAAAGCATCATCAAAACGAAAAGTGGCCATAAACTATACACAGGTTTTATTTGGCTACGGAAGACAACATCTAACAGAAATCCCGTCAGTCACGGTTGTGGAGATTCAATAGGTTGCGGTAGGCTCGCGTACTCAGGTAGGGGCATCCATTTCCATAGTGCCTCGCAGGTATCGCCATTGGGAGTTCTTCCACAGCAAGCTCCTGTCCATCGGGTCCTTCTTCCTCGGATAGAGCTTCTTCATCGAGGTCCGATTCCATGTGATCCTCTCCTTCTGGGTTCTCTTCCATGGGGTCTTCCTCCACTGGATTTTCTTCTATCGGTTCTTCTTCGGGATCTTCTTCTATTGGGTTTTCTTCTGGGTCTTCTTCCTCTTCGTCGGAATCACCTAGCATGTCAAACTCTGGAGCGGCTACTCCTTCGTCCTCTGAATCGTTGTTTCCGAAATTGTCCTGGGGACCGTTGATCTCATCGTCGGAACTCATCATTGTGCGGTCTAAGGAAACGCATGACTGTGCATCCTCATCTAGATGCGGCGCTACTCCAGGATGGGCCATGGCCTGAAAGAAAAGAGTCATGATTAGACAATGGAACACATCATGAAAATAGTTAAGTGTATGAATTATAGAAAGCTATACGGTGGCCGGAATTGAAAAATCAAGATTAAAATGCTGTGATAATGAATAGTATGAATAAGGGGAAAGACAAGTGAATGATACATATATTACGATTCAAGTTTTATTGCATTCAATCAAAGTTCAGCGGATACAAGATTTCAAATAGAAAGAAATATTCATAAAAAGATGACAACATTATTACTGAAAGTAGATAACATGAAAAATCCTTCTTCGACTACTATAACGTTGCATTCTCGTTGCGTGAGTTGAATCCTGCGTTAGGTCCGCCTTATCGTCGAAGTTCGAACTACGCGATAATCCTCACTTGGCAGAAGTGGGGAGTGTGGACGAGTTTCCTTCTTGTAGTTCTTTCCTTTCTGGGCAACCGTTGATGAGATGTTCGCTGGATCCACAAATCAGAAATTTCCCTTTGGCACGGCGACAATCCCTCTGAAGATGTCCTGGCCTCTTACAGTACCCACAACATGGGATCTTCTGCTGCTTCTGCCGCGGAGAAACAAATTGGCGCTTCATCTTCTTCTCTTTTCCTCGTCTAACGGGGATCCCTTTATGATTGGAGACTCCCGCTGGTGCCTGATTCACCTGTCTTCTCAGTCCTTCAGCCAACAAGTCGTTTGTTCGCTCCTGGGCTTCCTTCAGACCTTGCAGTGCACTCAGAATCTCAATGGTCTGATTCTGGGGAGCGGATACAAATGAAGAGTCGTTGGGCATGATCCTGAAACAACAATTTTTGAGGATGATATAAGTCACACGCTATACGAATCAAGATATAATATGGATAGGTCAAAGACTCAAGAATATCAGAGATGATGATTTTATTACAAGTGAAGAATCAACTGTATGACTTCAAGTTACGTGAATAGAGTACGGTAGTGCAATTGCAACCACGTAACCTTGTCAAGTCACCCAAAACCATAGCGAATGGATAGCTGGACACACGATGTGAATATGGATCAAGAATGACAAGTTTATAACCTAGACCGAGGGATGTCTTAGATTGCCAAACTATACACGGAAAACTGCAATCCCAATCGAAGCAAAACCTGGGCTTTGATACCAACTAAACCATGTCACGCCCCGCTTCCCAAAATACGGAATACGAGGGGTAGATAAGGCCAGCCATGCTCCTAAGGTCAAGGAAATGTCCTGCCGTAGTCACATTTCGGCTTCTAGTTTTTCATGGTAAACAGTAAATGATGCGCAGGTAATGAGAAATGCAGTAACTGAAAGAAACAATGTAAAGACTGACCTGAAGTGGAACAAACGAATGTAACTCGGAATGGCAAGTCAAGAAGTCTGTGATGCACGTCTAGTTCTGGTCCAGGCTAAATCTTCTCCTCACACTGAGCATGCATACTCAGGTCGTCAGAGCGACACAATAGCAATATAATATATATAAAATCAAGTGACAGTTCTAACAGTGGTAATAGATATGAATAACAGTAAATCAATGACAGCATGAATATGAATGTGCAGTAATCAATGCAGCGGAGCAGTAAAGCAGTGGAACGATATGTCATGTATGTCAACACAGTATATAAGGTATGTAAATGCCCGTATCCCTATCAGTCTCTAAGACTCACTGTACAGGTCACTAAGCCTATCGTCAGTCCAAGTGTGAGAGTCAACCACTCGCGAGTGTCCTCCACCCAAGGGTAGAACCCAAGGGCAAGGGACCACGGGCCCAACATGTAACATGTATATCACGGTGAATATCACATACCCTGTAAATCTCCATATATCTCCTTAAATATATAAGCCGGCATGGGACTCCCGAAATTCTGTTGAACTCACACTTAAACTACCCCACACCCCGTGGTCTACATCAAACGCTAACCATAACCCTAAATACTAATCGATCCGTGACAAATCTGCGCGAGAACTGGAGGCAGGACCTCCATCAAGCACGTCCCGACTAATACCTAAGGTAAATGGCAATGTCTGGTGCCTTATCTGTGACACTCGTGCAAGAGCTTCCATAAGTGTCCCATACCACTTATAGTCACACGTGCACGCATCCCACAGACGTCGACAATGCAATAGAATAATAGGGTCACTGATTGTGTACAAGTACGTATCACTTTCACTTATTCACGGATACACGAACACTGACGTACTTGCCACAATCATCACTAAAATCTAACACTGGGTAAATGCACGATATCACTAGATAATCTCTGCGATGATATGGGTATGATATGATACGTAAACAACATATGAAGCATGATTAAGGTGTCATAAAAATGGTGTTCTATCACTTGCACGATTTATCATGAAACTTACGTATATAGTTTAGCGAAACAATAAACAGGTAATAATTAGTATGTTCAGTTTTCCATCCATTGAATTTAGTTTCAACCCAATCTGGTTCCAGGATCATTAATTATAACCATTTCATTTTAAGCGTTCACGTCTGGAAATCCGGTTTCAGAATCAGAAATCCGTTTCGTAACGCATTTTAATCCCAATTGGGATCAGATTTTAGCGACGCTACAGTTGGATGAATTCTACGGTTTTCAGTAAGGTTTTCAATGCAATAGACGGATCTTCGATCGCATTTGTACGTCAGGAGATATATGCTGTTTAATATTAGTATGTCAATTCTGATTCTGCTGGGACTGTCATGTGTCCCGATCTATTAAATTACAGATTAAATATCAAACGGTAACGAAACAGAATGAAACCAATGGTGTTGTCTAGATAACAGATTCCCCTATAATAAACAGCAGAGTTCCTCAACCTACGAGTTAAGGAAATCCTGTGGTACCCATTACGGAACAGCAAGCAACAATTTGAGTCGCTCTGGACTGCAGTCCAGAGTCGCACTCCGATCCAATTATCATCATGGTTTAAGTACAGGAATGTCTGGAAACTAGTATAGGGTTAAAGGTCGTCGAGTCGGCTTCGATTTGAGCCCTTGAACACACCATTCTAATATGTATATGATTTATGGTGAATTTAACGATTTTCAGGTACAATAAAATTACAGTTTTACGATTAAACTTGGGGGTAGTTGTTTTGGTCATTAACGATCAAATTACCCAACGAAATTCATGCACTAGGTCCACAGCCATACGGGCCAAACAATACCATTTAGTTTCGCCGAATTAGGAAAGGATTCTCATTGAGAACACACGTCGAATAGGTAGATAGTGTACGTTTTCAGGAATGGTAACATAGCAATTTATATGATTTGGATTTGTAACATAAATAGAATAGCATGAAGCAAGTAGAGAACTTGCCTGGAGGCGTCTAGGCGATACACGGCAGTAGTAATGGCACGAACGCGCGACGAGCTAGCACCGCGACGACTACGGCTCCGAGTGAGCTCGGGTCTGTTCTCGGCCAGTGGGGGCTCGGGGCGTCGTCGGGTGTCTGCGGTGGTCGCAGCTCCTGATGGTGGGGCTACAGTGGGTTGGGTGAGAAGAGGGATCAAGAGAGAGAGAGAGTGAAAGAGAGTTTGCAGAGAGAGAGAGAGATTAGGCAGAGAGAGAGAGAGAAAGGAGAGAGAGAATTAAGAGAGAGAGAGAGAGAGGAATGTAGCAGAGAGAGGGGAGAGGGTAGACAGAGAGAGAGAGTGAGGGAGTAAGCAGAGGAAGGGGGAGAGAGAGATAGAGAGATAAAGAGGGTGAGGGAGAGACAGGGGGTAGAGAGTGAAAGAGAGGGATCGACTGCAGCGAAAGAGAGGAGAGTGATCGGAGGTCGGGGTTGTAGATGATGAAGTTGGGTAGAGACGGCGATGATGATGATGACGACGACGACGATGATGACGACGGCGATGTGCATGGGAGTCGACGAGTCGTAGAGGGGCTCGTGCTCGGGATGCAGGGGAGTTTGGTCGGTGTGAGAGAGTAGAGTGAAGTGATGAAGGAGGAGGGATCGGCAGTCGTCTTCGTTGCCGGTGGAAGTATGGCGATAGAGGCGGTGGCTTGCGGGAGTGGGTTAAGAGAGAAGGAGGAAAGGAAATGTGTGAGAGGGAAGAGGGAGTAGCATGGTAGGCTCGTCGGTGAGGTGAGTGATTTGGCTGGAGATGGGTGGAGCTCGGGGGTGGTGTTCCTGCGTGGAGACGAGGCGATGGTGATGGAGGAAGGTGGCCAGTGATGGGTAGCGGGAAAAGAGAGGAGGAGGAAAGAGAACGAGGGAGAGGAAGAATGCGATGAGAGTCCAGCGAGGGGTGATCGCGAGTAGGCAACAAGGCGCACGTCGTGGGTGTAACGTGCGCGAGCGCGGGCGTCGGTGGAGGCGAGGAACGTGGCGACGTGGTCGCGAAGGAAAACGTGCGCGGGAATTGAGGAGAAAGTAGCCGTTGGGAGGAAGGAGATGAGTGGGGTAGCGGGTCGGGTCTGGGGTGAAGCGGGCCAAGGGAGTGGGCTGGTGTAAATAGAAATTAATTTAAATAATAATTAGAAGGAATGGGCTAAGGAAGAACGGGCCGGGGTTTAAAGGAAATTTTAATGGAAAATCTAAAAGGGAGTGGGCCGGGCTCGGCTGGGCTGCCAAAATTCATTTTCCTTTTCTAAAAACTGAGGAATGGCTTTAGGGATTAATTTGGTTTTAGGGTTTATTTTTAAGTAAATAAAGGAAATGGTTGAAGGGAAAAATTTGGGTTTTGAGTTTAAATAAAATAATGAGAAAATTACAAAGGGCTGGGATTTTATAAAAGAAACTGATAGATTTTGTTTAGGTTTTGGTCTAATAAAAGGGAATGGGCTTTAAGAGAAATAAAATTTATAATTAAAATTATAAAGTGACACAATACGGATTTTGGTATAAAAGGGGCTGGGTATTACATCATACCACCCTTACAAAAATTTCGTCCTCGAAATTCAAAAGAAACAACTAGCTATAAATAATAAGCGAAGAATTATCATATCGAAAACTAATACATGTTGATTTACTTTAAAACGGGTAGACAAAGTTTTGGAGGTACAAACATATATATAAGAACCGCATAGAAAAGTTAGGCCTAAAAGGCATAATGCAGGAACACTATAAGGGCAACTACAATATACGAGGATATAGGTAACAATTAACGAATAATATTAATCAAAGTGTGCTCGGTAAAAGTCGAAACCAAATGTGTGCACATCTAAGTATATCAAAATAGCAAACAGAAATAATAAGTATAAGGCTCAACCACTTATAATAGTAAGCATATGCATAATACTAGAAATAAGGTAACGATAATAAAATAGTGAAAGATTTGTCGGTAGTTTAAAACATTTTAGGATGATGTATCGATCAAATAGTTTTGAATCAACTTAGAAAACTCACATAACGAACTCGTCCTTCACGAACTTGGCTAATTCTCACCTTCACGAACTCGTCCTAACTCGTCGGACAATACGACCTCTCTCGAGCGGCTCGAATCAGGTCTATGTAGGACCCCTCACAAAAAGCTAAATAACTTCACCGATCTCGCATCAGGGCGCCACAACGGATTAAATATCCTGGCCATCCCATATCTGAATGACTACGAATCCTCTGGTCCATCCATACTTGTAAACATCGGCAACTTTTAATTTCATGATCTCTGGAAGCAACACCTCAATAACTTCAGCAATGATTAGTACCACTGTCTGAACAGTATGCAAAACCACGATCTTTGGAGAGGGAAAACATCACGCCTCCAAGTCTGGCTGATCTCCAGCAATGACCCGACCCTCTGGTACGGATCCCGAAGAAACTCGCTTCAATATTAGAAACCTGATCATATAAGGATAAAACAACTTACTCCTATGTTACCGAAATGTCACTCTGGTCAGTCCTCGTTCCAGACAAGTCTGCCCTGACCGTATCTCTAACCGCACCCTCTCGGTACACGTGGACATGGCGACCAGAACAATCAACATGTATCGATAAGGATAGATCAACGGAAGGAATAGAAGAAAAGATCTCAAGATATATATCCTAAGGTAACTTAGGCGGAGTATCATATCGTAAATATACCGTGGAACATATGTACGGTACGCCACTCTATTTAGTACCTACTCCATCAACCAAGGTCGTCCTATTTAACGAAATTTCGGGTATAAGACCCCCAAAGTCAAGTCAAAGTTCTATAAGATCAAGCCTAGTTAACGAAAGTGCATGCCTAGACCCCATATAGTCAAACCTAGATTCGAACAAATGTTAAACCAAACGCTCTGATACCAACTTTGTCACGACCCGAATGTGGCACGTGACCGGCACTTAAATCATGTGACATCTAAAGACGTCGACACGGTCCAAGTAAACCAAAACCCGGAATCTAAACCCTTTGGAAATAATGGAAGTGAAGTTTAAAATAGTCATCAGATGGGATCAGTTTAAAATAAACATATAATCGAACTAAGGATGTTTGAAAAAACATCTATGACGTTTTGAAATTCGACAGCACCTCCCTTGTAAATTTTGATTAAAACCCGATTCAAACATAACAATATAAATAGCATCCCAACGGAAGCTAGCTTCCGCGCCTAAACGGCGGAGCAACCAAGCAAACAATATACGACGCACAATGGTGAAGAAAAGAAAAGCGAAACAAAATCAACAATATAAAAAGGTCGACTCTAATGAGTGCGACGCCCACAACCACACAATTCTAAGTCTCGCTTCTAGGTCCATAATATATAAGTTCTAAGTCGATAGAGTTTTACAAGATACAAGAAGATATGAATATACCAGTGTGAGTACGATATAACAGTAACCCACCTACCAAAGCAACCACCAAAAGGAATGTGTGCCTCAAGCCGCTGATAATCCGAGCGGTAAAACCTGTAAGAAACCGTGGCACAACGGGGGTGAGTTGCCAACTCAGTGAATAAAAGTACATCACAAGGTAGAAATCGAAATGCACAACGATACCTAGGTCATAATTATAGTACTATCATATCCTCTACTAATATAATATATGATATGCATATGTATCATAAATGCAAGTCTATCTATCACATGAACCCAAGATAGAATATATTATATGCAAATGACCTGTATCTACGTATAAGCCCATAAGTAGCCGAAAATAGATATGTAAAATCTCTTCTTTAAAATAGCCACGGAATACATATATCACGGCATAAAAGCAGACGTGATAGTATGAAATATAATAGGTACTTATTTAAAATATGTGTCCTGCTGTTTTTAGTGAAGAGTGTTAAAAGGTTTACGGTTTAAAAGATCCCGGTGTCATACTAGACACGTCAAAATAATGAGGCTATAGCTCGATTTTGAATTCCTTTTTACATGCAATAACCCGTAAAAAGTTATGCAGGTACTGTCCCCCGGATCAGCTCTGGTTGGTTACAATAACTCATAACATAACTGTATACCTCAATGATAGCAACATATCAACATCTGGATGTCCAGCATCGACACCCGAAATCAGAGTCCCTCGTGTCCATCACCGACACGCAAATCCTCAAATCTCTCATGTCCATCACGACACGCAAATGCAGATATCGTCGACACCATCTCAACAGATGATCGCCACCCGATATCCCTGGCCCTGGTCAGTATCCTCTGGATATACGCCGTGCTCAAATTATCCCCGGTCAGTATCCCTTGGATATCCGCCGTGCTCATCTCTATCTTCGGTATCGAGTGTCCTCGCTAGGCTCCCCGCCTCAAATGCGGCTATCTTTCCCCTCGGTCTTGACCGGGTCCACCATGTATTCGACTGTATACTCCCCCACTCAGCTCGGATAAGTAGCAAGTCCGTAACCGTATATCTCCCCCACTCGGTTCGGAATAAAAAAATCAGAAAACATCAAGCTCATGGTGGACGTCAACTCATCATATCCAGAAATATCAAGTAAAAAATAAGGTACTTACATAGATCATTCTGATGATATTATATATATATGAATATATAACAGCGTCCCATACCACTGATATATATCATCAAAAGTAAAACATCCTGAAAACTCATAAGAATCAAATACGATTATCCAAGTTACTGATGTTCACAATAATTCAGCAGGCATTGATGGTACTATACTTAAATATAGACATGCAGGCAACAAACGTACCAATTCTACTGTGTCATAGCAATAATAATGATGTGTGGTGTAGCATGCACGTCTGTGCTCGTGCAGCATGGCAATCATTAGTATTTATGCAAGTGTTCTAAAAGTGTATATAGCATATTCGTATCGACATCTACATACGCATCATATAGTATAACAGTCATACAGTGACATGGCGGTACCAATGAGGTGTAGTGTAACATATGCGTATGTGCTTGTATAACATAATACTCATTGGTAGTTATGCAGTGTTCTATCATTGTGTTCGTATCACGGAAACGTCTAACATCGATAAATGTATCGCGAACATGTAAAGTAAACCTAAGCATAACTATTAAATGTAACTACTTGCTATGAGCTATACCATTATCTTTGAAAATGGAACGAAACGTTGGTTTTGAAATAAGGATGATGCCTTAGGTTAAAAGAGATATTCGTTTTGGAAACTAGCATCGCATCCTTGTCATTTATCATTTAAAAGGGAAACGAATCGTTATTTTTTAAAAGAGTATAGCTCACTCAAGTATTACGTTCTAAAACGAAATAAAACATGACTCCACGAGGCTAAAGGAAACTTGGCCTTCTTCGACACGATAATCTCATCATAACAAGTATGGTATGATTCCTCGTACAATATCCATATCGTATGGATCTATTATCACGTACGTATGTCACTAAAACTATGTATGAAACTATATGCATATGAAGGACTTCGTAGATGCGAAACTATATCAATAACATTAACAACTAACTAGATAGTACAACTATTCTAGTTAAATGGTTGCGGGGGTACAATATGCCATCCACCCGACTTTCCCTATAGATATAAATCTACTCACCAACTTGTCGAGCTTGTCGAATCCACGATTGCTTTGTTCGTCAACTCTGTCATGCCCCGCTTCCCGGTATACGGCGAAGGGGACGCGACTGGTCCGCTACGTATTTACTCAGAAGCAAATACGCTAAGCGTAAGTAAGCAATATAAAAGAAAATATACACAAAAGACAAGGTATAATAAAAACAACAACTTTATTTATTAACATTCTTTTGTACAATGCATGAAAAGGAAATACAACTGAAATAAAAGCAATGCCTAAACAATGGCATGACAGGAAATTAAAGGTACTGAATAGAAAATGTACAATGTCTAGAGCTCAGGGTCTTCGCTGTACTGATCCAAGTCTTCTGCAGTTGGCTCGATCTCTGACGGGTCCAAATCACCTGACGACATTCAAAGAAGAAAGAAATAGAATGTCGTCAGCGAACAGGTCGCTCGGTAAGTCCCAAAGATAAGAGAAAAGTAGAATAGACAGAATAAGAAGGTATCTTTTAGAGTTGTATTATATTGTTGTAATGTTGTGTTAACGCTGTTATCTGTAACTTGGTACAGAAGGATGCCAGTGTATACGAGAGGGGTCTCTATATGCTAGAGACCAGGACAAACGGAATGTACAAGGAACCATTAAGCCACGTTACAACATCAACGGAATATAGGTTAGGTGTCTTAATCTTACCGTCTCGTGCCACTTTTAACACCTTCCGTACCAATCTATCCCTTAAACCCCGTAGTGTTTTGATTTTATTGTTATATTGTATTGAATAGGTTTTATAGTTGGATGACTGACCAAAACCATGATATCAGTAATGGATGTAACTGTATAATCATGTAAATGGAATGTATATCCATGGTTCGGTTCGGTCAAATTGTATAGATTGATAGACTGAATGTATGGAATAATGGATTCATAGATTCATGTTGAATTGTAATATTGTAGATTGTACTTGAATCATATTCAAGTCAGATTATAATGAGACTCACTCTGAGTCAGAAAAGTAAATTGATGTCCTGGTTGTTTTTGATGTTATCGGTAACCGCTGCACATGAACGGCAGGATTTGTGTCTTTTTCAAAAACGATTACCGTATTGATAACACCATTATTAAGTTGTCTACCTTAAGTAAGCAAGCACCCACTTCTCCGGCTCCCTGAGGCTCAAAAGATTGGTCCCGCTTAAACCTATATTTACTAGGTTCCTTAGTGTAATTTATAGAACTTGAGGGGGTTTTATGTAAGAATACTTTTATATACTTTTCAAAATACACCCCAAGTATTTATTAATCGTCTTTAGAGTTGTAATGAATATAGATTTTATATTGTGATATTTCTAGTGAAAATATCCTATTTTCATAATAAGTGGTATTTATTTATAATATTGGTTTGTATGGAATTCATGGTATTTTAGTGTAAAATTGATTCTTGTGATTTTTTGAAAAAAGTGGAATATTTATATCATAACAAAATAGGTATTTTAATGATAAATATATATATATATATATTTATATATTTATACAAAAATAATTTTAATATATATTTTATATTCTAAAAATCTCATTTTCTTAAGATGTCGTATTTTAAATCTTTCGAGACCGAATGCTCCTTGCGGAGATCTGAATCTCACACTACTAAGCCCGAGGATGTGCGATAATCCGCACCATCCTGAACGGGTTCCCCAAAATGGGTTGTAGCGGCACTTTGCAAAGATTTGTATAAATACTAAATCCTTTAGAAAACGGTTTTATTAAGTAAATGGTATTTATTTGTAAAGATGTCAATTTCCCGTATTCTAAGTTCTAAGGTCTCCTAAGTCAACTAGACTGTTCCTAACTTGTCCAAAGCGACAAGTTGTGAGATAGCTCAAATCGCCTCTTCACCGCCAATTGTGGCCAGGTAAGTACAAGTGAAGAAAGGAGAGATCCGCTCACGAATCACCGTGAGACGGGCCTTTTAAAGTTACCTTTCTCACTTGTCTAGCCTAGACACCACAAAATCAGGTTTAGATAAACGACTGAATGCCCACAACCTTCCTCTGTCCTAATGAGCGCGACAGTCCTTTATTGGCTGAGTCTAGATATTTTTTTTTATTAGCTCAAAGGTTATTTATTTGTAAAGATGTTGATTTCTTGTATTCTATGTTCCCGAGAGTATCGTGCTATGTTGCATATAAGTGTGTGGGGAGGTAACTCGTTACCACGTGATCTACTTAAAGGTATAGCAAGGTTTTGTGATGTTGAAAGTGGAATTGAAACTATGTGGTATTTACATGAAAAAATGCGGTAAAATGAAATAGCAATTATTTTGTGATATGAAACTTGATCAATTTGGTTGATTAGTATTTAATAGTCAACATGAGAGAGTTTAAGCATAATTGTATTAACGAGAAATGAAGTTTTATAAAGAAACCGAATCGGAAATCGGATTTGTTTCGATACTGTCAGGTTTTGTAAATCCGTATTTTAGAAAAGAAAAGAGAGGTAGAATTTGGGGATTTAAGAGTTTAGGAAAACAAGGAGAGGGAGGTGGAACGGGAGGAGTCACCGGTGCGTCGCTTCGTCGCCGGGAGATCCTACAATGATCGTCGGAAGTTCACCGGAAAATCCGCCGAAGAATTCGCCGGGGCTTCGCCTTTCACTCAATTCGATTGCACACAAGAGTTCTTGAGAATTTTAGAGAGTTGGCTCAGAGTTTGGGGTGAGAGGATAGAGGGTAGGGGTGGTATTTATAGGGTTAGGGTAGGTAAAAGGTTAAAATGAAAAATGTGATAAAATGTATTAAAAATGTATTAAAAGTGGAGTAATTGGGGTTTTAAAAGAGCTCTGGAAATGGTCTGAGGCTAAAATTTTGCAGGTGCATAGAGAATGTGAAAAGACAAAATTTTCATGTTGGGGTCGTCGCCGGAATCGGCCGACTCGGTGGTGACTCGGCCGTGACTCGGTCGGAGGACTGAGTTGGCCGAGTCGAGGCCGAGTTGGCCGATTTCCGGCCGAGTCCGGCGGCCGGAATCCCCTCCCCCCGCCCCCGACGGTTCATCTATCCTCTGGCAATGTTACATTTTTGGGTGTAGTGGGGTTTTTGTGAGATATGCACGTGTAAACCCTTGGTATTCTAAAGATTTTAAAAAATTAATATTAAAAATAATATGGGGTATGGGATTTGAACTCTGTTGGCTTGGTTCAGCAGTGCAAGGTAATACCAATGAGCTACAAGCTCCTTCTTGTAATTATAGAGCTAATTAATTACTTAAAATAATAACAGTAAATGTAAATACCCCAAGTATATATTAATTTTTAAGCAAATTTTGTACGCTAAAAATAGAGTTGTTACATTCTTTTAACTTGTAATTAAAAAGCAAAATAACTACTTATATCTTGTGCTCGGGCTAAAATACCCCTTTATGGATTTTGAAAAAAATATTTGAAAAAAAATTGTATAGGAAAATTAGGGTTGTTACATTCTACCCTTCTTATAAAAATTTCGCCCTCAAAATTTGAAAAAGGAAAGTGTAACAGTTTCAAGAAAAGTCTGGTGACTGAAGTGCTGACAGTGTGTGAAAAAATAACAAGGTGGTGCAAGGGTTTTTAAAAATATGAAAAATGTGTGAAGGAATGAAAGAATGCGAAGGTTTTGGTAAGATTGTAAAAGAGGTGAAGGAATTTTGGGTTAGGACAGATTCAAAGTATATGAAATGATAAGATTCAAGGAACATGAATTGTAAGATTCAAGAAACATGAATTGTAAAGAATGTTTTAGTTGCTGGTTCTTGTTTTATATTGCTTAGGTTGTTCACGCATAACAGAACTGCATAGTATGGTTCTATACAGCTCTGACCTGTATGGGCCACCAACAAAACCTGTCACGCCCCGCTTCCCGGTATACGGCGACGGGGACGCGACTGGTCCGCTACGTATTTACTCAGAAGCAAATACGCTAAGCGTAACTAAGCAATATAAAAGAAAATATACACAAAAGACAAGGTATAATAAAAACAACAACTTTATTTATTAACATTCTTTTGTACAATGCATGAAAAGGAAATACAACTGAAATAAAAGCAATGCCTAAACAATGGCATGACAGGAAATTAAAGGTACTGAATAGAAAATGTACGATGTCTAGAGCTCAGGGTCTTCGCTGTACTGATCCAAGTCTTCTGCAGTTGGCTCGATCTCTGACGGGTCCAAATCACCTGACGACATTCAAAGAAGAAAGAAATAGAATGTCGTCAGCGAACAGGTCGCTCGGTAAGTCCCAAAGATAAGAGAAAAGTAGAATAGACAGAATAAGAAGGTATCTTTTAGAGTTGTATTATATTGTTGTAATGTTGTGTTAACGCTGTTATTTGTAACTTGGTACAGAAGGATGCCAGTGTATACGAGAGGGGTCTCTATATGCTAGAGACCAGGGCAAATGGAATGTACAAGGAACCATTAAGCCACGTTACAACATCAACGGAATATAGGTTAGGTGTCTTAATCTTACCGTCTCGTGCCACTTTTAACACCTTCCGTACCAATCTATCCCTTAAACCCCGTAGTGTTTTGATTGTATTGTTGTATTGTATTGAATAGGTTGTATGGTTGGATGACTGATCAAAACCATGATATCAGTAATGGATGTAACTGTATAATCATATAAATGGAATGTATATCCATGGTTCGGTTCGGTCAAATTGTATAGATTGATAGATTGAATGTATGGAATAATGGATTCATGTTGAATTGTAATATTATGGAATAATGGATTCATGGATTCATGTGCTGCACACGTGACCCGCTGGCGCCCAGCGCCCACGTGCCAGGCACGTGACCCACGGGCGCCAGTGCCCACGCGCCAGGTACGTGACCCACGGGTGCCCAGCCCCCACGTACCAAGCACGCCTCTTTAAGACGCTTCCCCCCATTTTTATATGCACTCCACACTAAATATACTTCCCCCGTTAGAAAAAATTTCTAACGGGGCGCTGCCCCGCACCCCGCAAGGGGGCTGTTAGCCCCCTTGACCCTCAGCCCGCTATCCGGGTAGCGGGACCCCCGTAAAAACTCTGCGGGGCCCCTAATATATCCAAAACCCCTTCAAAACACAACACTGCATATTGAATTCGCATGACATGTTTGACCCGTCAATCAAAGGTTCCCTCGCTTGAAAGGCGAGGGGTAATTAACGACAGCTTAGTCCGCGGCTACTGGAGATTCGGATCCCCACAATCAATAAACCCCAGCCTCCCTACGCAGGGGGAATCTGTAATGCGCCCGACAAACACGCGCGTATTCACATCTCAATGGGGTAACGAAAAACACCCTACAGGTTCTGGCACGCCCGGTGGGACAGATCTCTCCTCCCATATTTCGGGTTAAACGTTCATGCGAACTCAATCAATATACATATCAATTGCCTGTACTGAAATCATGCTTCTTTGTGCAGGTTAACAGTTTCCAATTGCAATCTTCGGACGCAGCAAAAATATCTCCAAGGACAAGCTCAGCTCTCGACACAGCTCCCATCTCCTACACAATGATGATAGACGCTCGGACGGTCCTCCCGGCCAGTCTCGGGAGACAATGGGAGGAGCCGCCGCTACCATTTGGCTCTATTATGTTCGTATCAGCTAATGCCATCCCAGTTCCTCAAGCTCCGGTAACCAACAAATCGGCCTCGCAAGGCAAGAGGCCATATGTGGTGGTCTCGAGGGCGCCCTGACCTAAACGCAAGTCGGTGTTCGAACGGATCTCCATGGCCCCAGCTGGGGGAAAAGACGTCAGAACAAAAGAAGTTGCCAGACGTCACAGGCAAGCCCAGGCGATACCTTCAACTGACACGCGAGCGGATGTCTTCTTATGAATCCCTATCACTCGGCCCATGGCGACTTCCCGAAGAGCAGAAGCCTGTCTAGCGCTCAAAACAGAGAAGATGAGGCAGAAGCAGCTTAGATACAGAGCCAAGAAAAGGGCTAGGGCTCTGGCCATGTTAAAATTTATGAATTTCTAAAGCCCAGACCGCTCTACAAAATCAGCTGCCAAAGATAAAGAGATGGTTATGTGGTCCACACTGTCTATATGGTCGGACATGAAGAAACGAACCCTCCTATGCTTCACAGCCATGGTGATGATATGGTTGACGCTACCCAAAGTCGACTCGGTCTAAATAATGAAGAGCCCACTCAGGCCGATAAGCCAAAGGAGCCCGTGGTTCTCGCCGGATCAAGCTCAGGCGTTAAAGATGACCCTGTTGTCATGTCCGGAACTATAGAACAAGCATTATTCCAATGGCTTCAAAAGCAGCTTCAGGACAGGGATAAGAAGATGGCCAAGGTCTATTCTAAAGTCGACGAACTGGAAAACGTCCTGGCAGATCTCGTGAACAAAGTCGCCCGATTGCAATTACAGCAGAATCAAATGTTGGTTCATGATCTAGGGATTGATATCCGGAAGCAGCCAACCGATACTCCCTCCAGCCCAAGAGCGGAACACTTTTGCGAAAAACGGCCGTGATCAGCCTCCAGTCCCTTTGATACGTACACTGAACGGGATAAGTGGACAGCAGGCAAACCAAAGACAGATCGGCCTCAAGGACTAGCATCAGTAAGGGCATCTACTCTAATGGAGAGAAAGAAGAAGGTGTACTCCTTCAGGAAGGATAAAGTCCACGAAATATTCGTGGACGCCTTGAACAACGGTCTGCAACTGCATATTCCAAAGAGGCCACATGAAATGAACATGACCGGAAAACCCATATACTGCCCATATCATAGAATGGTGAGTCATACCATTGAAGACTGCTATGTATTTAAAGATTGGGTAGAGAACAAATAAAAACTTGGGAAAGCCTCACAGTCGTCAGATGTACCGATAAGCCACAGAGCTACGGTCATCAACACGGCTCTGCCAAGATCAAAGTTCGAGGAGCTGGGATAAGCAAACAATTGACGACCACGTCGTTAAACAGGGAACAGTTGACCACCACGTCATTAAACTGGGAACAATTGACCACCACGTTGTTAAACTGAGAACAGTTGACCACCACGTCATTAAACTGGGAACAATCGACCTCTAAGTCGTTAAACTGGAGATGTAAAAATGTGTAAATAAAACAATAAAAAATAAAAAATAAAAAATAAAATAAAATAAAAATAAAAAAAGTAAAAGCCGAAATGATGAGGCAACTCGCAATAAAAATCAGCGAGTAAAAAATAAAGATGAAAATAAAGCCGAAATGATGGGACAACCGCGAATAAATAGCCGAAATGATAGGGCAATCGCGATCTTCGCGATAAGAAAAGCTAAAATGATAGAGCAATCGCGGTAAAAAAACGGCGAATGATGAGTCGCTCCTGGTACCATATTCCAGTGCAGCGATGCAGACGCCAACCAAAATCCAATTTCCCCAAATTCTTCCAGCCCTACGGTTGGTCCCCAAGTTGACTACCGTATACAATCCACGGGCTCAAATAATTCTCATCATACCCATGCCCCACTGCAATCACCCGTCCAGCGGCCGGTCTCCGCCTTTGGAATTATGCTCCATTTGGAAAGACCCACTCATGCGTCCTCACGATGCATGAGGAGAACAAACCTTACGGGATCCTCACGACTTGTAAAAAAACACCTTCGTGGGATCTTTACGACTAACAAAGGAAAAAACACTTGGGAGCCCCCATGACTCCTAAGGAGAAAGTACACCTGCGAGATCCTTTCGACTCGTAGGGAGAAAGTACTTTTATGGGATCCTTACGGCTTATAAAATTGAAAAGCCTCAGGTGATAGGGATCTAAACCTGTCTCCTAAGCCATTTCTCTCCAATAGGCAAAGGCAAATGATGAGTTGCCCCTGGCATTATTCCAGTGCAGCAATGCAGATGCCGACCCAAAAACTAATTCTCAAATCCTCCCAGGGTAAATGATGAGTTGCTCCTTGCATTATTCCAGTGCAGCATTGCAGCTGCCAACCAAAACCAAAATCCCCTAATCCTCTCATGGCAAATGATAATTCGCTTCGGGTACCATATTCCAGTGTAGCGATGTTGATGTCAACCTAAATCACCTCAAATCACCAAGTCAAATCCAGCGTCGACCGTCCATGTCGTAAAAAGGGCAGCGCCAGCTTCCCACAAAGCGAGAACCAAATCACTCCGTGCCAAGGAAACGTCTACTACGGACACTCCATCTCGGAGACGCGTCAAGCGTCGACCGTCCATGTCATAAAAAGGGCAGTGCCAGCTTCCCACAAAGCGGAAACCAAATCACTCCGTGCCGAGGAAACGTCTACTATGGACACTCCGTCTCGGAGACGCGTCAAGCGTCGACCGTCTATGTCGTAAAAAGGGCAATGCCAGCTTCCCACAAAGCGGGAACTAAATCACTTCGTGCCGGGGAAACATCTATGACGGACACTCCGTCTCGGAGACGCGTCAAGCGTCGACCGTCCATGTTGTAAAAAGGGCAGTGCCATCTTCCCACAAAGCGGGAACCAAATCACTCCGTGCCGGGGAAATGTCTACTACGGACACTCCATCTCGGAGACGCGTCAAGCGTCGACCGTCCATGTCGTAAAAAGGGCGGTGCCAGCTTCCCACAAAGCGGGAACCAAATCACTTCATGCCGGAGAAACGATTACTACGGACACTTCGTCTCGGAGACGCGCCAAGCGTCGACCGTCGATGTCGTAAAAAGGGCAGTACCAGCTTCCCAAAAAGCGGGAACCAAATCAAATCGCCTCCACGTGAAAGAAGATTCATCAATTTCATGCACACAACCCACATGTGCGGTGTGTATTTATTGATGGGGGGCACTTTGTTGGGGTCAAAAATTATACCCCGGTTGACCAAGTCAAAGTCAAAGTCAACCCCAAACCAGGTGGGCCTAAGCCCAGGCCAAGTGGGCCCATGCCCAAGTCGAGCCCCACGGCCAACCTCCCCCATGCCAAAATGAAAATTATGTGATAAATAATTTTAATGTAATTTTCATGCATGAATGTAAGAAAAATGGGCATAAACCCAAATTTTTGTAAAGCCCATGGGTCATGTGCAAAAGAAATGAGCACATGAGGCACGGGATGGGCAAAATGCCGTTTTGTAAAGCACAAGGGGCTATATGTATATTTGTAAACCTATAAAAGGCAACATGATAATAAAATAAAGGATAACCTATCCATTCTAAAAAAACTAGGGTTTGTGCCTCCTTCTCCATCCTCAAGGTTATAAACCTTCTTCCCATCTTTGAATTAAATTAAGAATTTAACTCTTCCTTTTTAAAAAAGAAATAGTTTTTCACCATAAAAACCACAAAGGGGAGCTCGGATCTCCCATCAGATCTCTAAAGGGGGGATTTTGAATCTCACCCCTCTTTTCCTTCAAGATCTAGCCAACGAAAAGGAGGAAGAAGGAGACCCATCTCCAAAAATCCCATTCCAGGAGGATCCAAGGATCAAAAGAAAATCCAAAGATCTCTAGGAGTTTAACTCCATTCAAGATCTGTTAGAGTTTAACTCCATAAATCAAACCCCTTTTTAGGAGTTTAACTCCAATTCTATACATAATCTCTGTTAGGAGTTCAACTCCAAATCCCCCCTTGGGAGTTTAACTCCTAACCCAGGGGCTAAGCCCCCTTTTCCGCTGGTATTCCCAGCAGTCGCGTGCCGCGCACGTGACCCACGAGCATCCAGCGGTCGCGTGCCGCGCACGTGACCCGCGGACGCCCAGTGGTCGCGTGCAGCGCATGTGACCCGCGAGCGCCCCACAGTCACGTGCAAGGCACGTGGCCCACGGGCGCTAAGCGCCCACGTGCGGCTCACGTGACCCGCGGACGCTCAGCGCCCAGCGGTCGCGAGCAGCGCACATGACCCGCTGGCGCCCAGCGGTTGTGTGCTGCACACGTGACCCGCTGGCGCCCAACACCCACCTGCCAGGCACGTGACCCATGGGCGCCAAGCGCTCACGCGCCAGGCACGTGACCCGAGGGCGCCAGTGCCCACGCGCCTGGAACGTGACCCGTGAGCGACCACGTGCCATGCACCCGTCTTTAAGACGCTTCCCCCCATTCTTATATGCATTCTACACTAAATATATTTCCCCCGTTAGAAAAAATTTCTAACGGGGCGCTGCCCCGCACCCCGCAAGGGGGCTGCTAGTCCTCTTGACCCTCAGCCCACTATCCGGGTAGCGAGACCCCCGTAAATACTCTGCGGGGCTTCCTGATCGCATGCTCTCGGCGTGTCATAGTTCAAAATTCTAAAGTTATAACCGCGATCAAGACGGTGTCGCTTTGCAGCAAGCCGGTTGAGCACGGATCGATCCGCAGGGAGATGGTAGTATGTCCGTTCGAGTCTAAGACGAGTAAATAAGAATGTGTATGTTTATGTTCAAATCTATCCTAAGAGTTTGTATTTTATGTTCAAATAAGCTTGTTAAGGTTAAGGTCGGTTAGTAGAGTTAGGATCATAGTCACATAATTCGCGAATTATTCGCCGAATTCGCGAATAATTCATGAATTTTTTATCAGCCGACTTAACCGCCGAATTAATCGGCGGGCCGAATAATTCGCGAATTATTCGCGAATTATTCCAGAATTATGTGAAAAAACAGCGAATAATTCAAAAAACAGCAAATAATTCACAAAATCAAAACCTAGCATCTCATATATTAATTTCTTGCTCGAAATCCTTCCCGAACATTTCCCGAACACTTACCGAATCTTTTCCGAATACCTGCCGATTTTTCCGAATAGTTTTTCGAATCCGAATTTTCGACCTCGCCGAATTATACCCGAACGACGAATTTGTGACTATAGTTAGGATTAGTCTTATGCTTGTCTTTTGCCATTCTTAAAACGATGTTGGGATAATCGAAAGTAGCAGGGATTAGGAGGACATAGGAATGAGATTTGCGAGTTTAAGCGAGCTTTCCAACGCTAAATCCATTCCTAGTGCTTCTTGTCCGTCCGCTAAATACGCTTATCCCAACACTCGGCCAAACACCCGCAACCATGTATCCAATTAAATCACAACTACATGTCACGTTGTAGTGCGCTTAAAGGACTTCTCAACTTAGGTCGCGGCTACATGTCATGTATAGCGCGCCTAAGTGAGGGGGTTGTGTTTGTTTGGTCGGGATGCGTTTCAAGATGTTTGGCGAAGAGAAGCACAAAGGATTTTTCCGTCCCTTATACCACTTTCCTTAGCCTTAACAAGTGTGGAATTATTCACACATTATAAAAGAAAATAAAAACAAAATAAGAAGGAAGAAAAGAAGGAAAAGGAAAATACGGTTTTACAAATGTGCAAGCTAACTGCTTGGGTCCTCACCTAAGCAAGGAACTCCGTCGAGTATCATCGCTTGGAAATAATACGGATAAGAGGAAAAGGAAAAAGAAAACAAGGAAAGAAATAACAACAACTAATTAACAATAAGAATTAAAATTACAATACAAGATAATAAAACTATAAGACAGTAAATAAAAGAGACAGGATAATAAAAATAACCCTCATCTTCATTTCATCATCCACTCAATGCTCTCACTACATTTTAATGGAGGAAGACATGAAGAAGAAGAAGAAACTAAACTAAACTATACTAATTTCTAACAAAAAGAAGCCTCCTTGGCTTGGCACAAAACTGGGCTATTTATAGGCTGAGTGCTGAAACCCTAGGGAAAGATTCTGAGCCCAAATGAAATGACCAAACTACCCCAAAAATACGAGTTGACATTGCGTCAACTCGGCAGCGGATCCGCCGCCGAGTTGCCATATTGGCCGCAGATCCGCGGCTCTTTTGAGGAGTTGTCTTGTCGTTTTTTGTGGGCTTTCTTATGTTGCTTTCCTCTGTTGTTCTACATGTTGCAAATTGCAAATTGCTTCCACAATTTCTTCAGATCTGCAACAGTCCAAAATGGCTTCAAAAATAATTCTTTTGACTTTATCTCCCTCGAGCTCCGCGCACCCATTGATTCTTGTGCTGCCCCTCTCGTGCTCTGTGCTTTTCCGAGACACGAATGACCACTGTCATTTGTCTTGTCTCTGGAACAGGTAAGCGGCACTGGACGGATACGGATGATCGGAACCTGGCTTTTATCTGTTGGCAACAGATGTTCTGGATTTTGGTGTAACGGTGGAGATTTTGTATCATTTGCGTTATTTTGGACTAGGAATCTGTAGCAAACACGGATTAAAAGTACCTGCATATAAACAAACGAGCATAAGAATAGGCGGTAATAAATGCAATATTCCGGTATGAACAAATACCCCAAACTTAACTTTTGCTCGTCCCGAGCAAAACCAATTATTCACAAAAAGTCCCAACCTCACTTTCGCAGGAACGCGATTGCACTGAGCTCGTGCAATAAGCCGTTAAACCTCTAGGTGTCCCTAGTAGGAGGAGTGTTGTCTCCTGAGGGTTTTCAGCGGATTACACCCATAAAATCCCGTCAAGCTAGTGTCATAAGTTAACATCGATTCTACTCCTACAGTTTAGTATCTAGGTTAGAAACCCTATTATCCTAAGTTAGAAATATTCAACCCTTATGTTTCACGCCTCTAATTTATTCAATCTCAGATCCTATACGTTTTTACAGTTTAAAAAGATCTCGGTCTCTCCTAAGTTTTCCTTCTAAAGTGCGGTCTCCAATCAGGGATTTTTATCAGTTTTACAGAAAACATAAGTCTTATTATTTATTTCTATCTTTTATCCAAATATCGATTGTATACTCCTACGTGTGTGTATTATTTCACCCCTACACTTGAGAATTCAATTCAAGCTATAGTACCCTTGCCATAATGCCTAATACTTCTTCTTTTCATTTATGATGAACGGTGTTGCTCACACACCTTTCATGCGACTATTAATGCTTCTTGAGGCACTAACAGCCGATTACTGAATGTGTAAGCTTAAAGCGTAAATAGCAGTTTCCAGGTCTTGATTTTATTTATTTTTCTTTTCTTTATTTTTTTTCAAGACCGGATATTTTTCAATATGCTCTTTTGGTGTTTAGCTTCAAATACCGTTTTTTCCTTTCATGCTAGGTTTTCAGGCAAGAGTATTTCTAGGTAAGCTCTACTATCCCAAGTTTCAAGATGCGTGCATGTGCAGTTTGTAGGGTATATACTTTCTAAATTTGGACTCAAGAATAGAAACTATTTTTCTAACTTATCTTTTAGTAAAGCTTCAATACTTTCCCTTCATTTCGACTTAACTCAAGAACTGAACTCAAGATTACCTATTTCTCAAAAAAAACTGCAAGGACGTATAATTACCAAGTTTAAACAGAATGAGGGTTATTTTTAAGGTTTTCAATTCCTAAGCCTAAGATTTAGATATTTCTAACATATCAACTAAACTTTCGGAATAAAAAATCTAAGTTACCCTATTAGCTAACTTGACGACAAAGTTTTTATATTTTTGTAAATTTTTTGATTTTTGTGGGTTTTAATAAGTATGCAAATGCAAAATATACAAATGAATGTGAAGGAAGAAAGCTTACCGAGCACACCCCCAAACTTAAACTTGACAGTGCCCTCACTGTCAGGCTACACCAAGAGGGTAAAAATTGTCGGTGCTTCCTAAAAGAAATATATACAAAGCAAAAAGCAAAACAAAAATATATACACAAAAAGGTTCCCCCCAAATTTAAGTGAAACAGTGTTTCCACTGTTTAAGCGTTGAAGTTCAGAGTTAGGTGAAAGAACACAGTATCAAGCTATACAAAGCTTTACAAAGGCAAAAAGTGAGCACCAACCATTCAAAGATTTTATCGTTATAAAGCGGCGGTTGGTGAAAAAAAGGAGTGTAGAGAAAAGAAATGAGAAACACACGAGACCGTGTGGGGATAGAAGCGGCGTCCGGTATCGGGGGAGGAGAAGAATGGCGGAAGGGAGAAAGAAGTGGAATACGAACTTGAAGGTGGAAATGAATTGAATAAATTAGTACAATCTGTAATGATCGATGTGAAAAGAAGGATTGTACTAATCTATAAATATGGCGAAAAATTGGGTCAAATCCCTCAAGATTCGTGAGAAACCATGGGTAAGCCGAACTTGGTAAACCAGACATAGATAATGAAGGTGATACGGTTTCTTGCGTGGTCGGTATGATGGAAAGGCTGGAGGGAAGTGATCGAGGAAGGGTATCAGGTAAAGGTTCCGAAGGGTATACACAGTCAATTAAAGGGATAGGATGAATTGAAAAATCCGACTCATCAAGCAAAACCGGTTCATCCTCAAAAATTTCCTCAATAGTGTCCTCAAAAATTAGCTCATCCATGCATGTATCATCAATATCAAGACGCACATGGAGTTCGGGAAAGACAGTTAATGACTCGGGATGATGTCCACATGGAAGTGAAAGTAAATGATGAATTTGAGAGACAAAGTCATCCAAAGTTGTGGGTTCATCATCTGACATATTCCCGACGTCGATATCCTTAATCAAGTGAAAATCAATATTCTCAGACGCCTCATCAAAAGCATGGATATTAATCAATTCAGGTTTTGAGATGGAGGTGTAGAAGTCAAAAGGATTGGTGATGATTTCACTCGAAAGGGACCCTTCTCAATCAGGTAAATCAAACACTACAAAGTCGCACAACTCATTAAACATCCCATCTTCAATCGGTAAATCATTTAGGACACTTGATAGACATTCAAAACCGGAATTGTGGAATTCAATTTGGGACGGGTAGGTTTGATTTGGAAGGGTGTACAGCTCACTCTCTCCACTCAAATTCTCAATCTATCCAACCGCCTCATCATACAATGGAAAATTTGGAGCTAGTTGGAAACTAGCTACCAGGTCACTAGGTTATATGAGGACGGCCATGAACACATTCAAATCCAGCATCTGTTGGTACGACGCTACCCGAAAATCTTCCAACGACTGTTCCAGACTAGACATGGGTTGTGCGGGAGTTTCAGTAAAAAATTCAAAGTTGTTTGGATACTGGAAACTCCCAAATGGCTGTTCATAAGCAATGTCTTGGGAAGGTGCAAAAGTTAGGTAAGATGGATAGGAATTGAATTGTTGGACAGGGGTAGGATCAACATACGGATAAGAAGGTGAATGGAATTGTTGATCCAAAGAATTCGCAGTGGTGAAAGGAGTGAAAGATTGGTTACAAGATTGTTCAATACGTTCAGCAAGAGACATAGGTCTTGGGGTTACAAATAGACTCTCAAAAGGGGTATCAACGTAAGAAAGGGTGAACGTTTGAAACGGTTGATACGAAATGGATTGCGGAGTCCAATTGTTTTTCCTAGATGAGTCTATCCGATCTTTCAAAGAAATTTTTGGCATGGAGGGATCATTCGAAATTCGACCAAAGCAAGAACCGTAAGAAGTAATGTCTCGTTGTGGGTACCAAAGTTCGGCAAAAGTTTTGCGAGGTGGGGTACTCATGTTGGAAGAGTGAAAAGGTAGGAAGGGAGGGAAGTGGTATATTATTTTTATTTTTTACAAAAAAAAATTATTTGTTTTTAGAGTTTTAAAAATTGTTTGTTTTTGAAAGAATACGGAATTATGGGACTAACTTTTTACAAGCACAATCACAATCACAATATGCACAAACACACCTAGAGCTAGGGTCTTTAAAGTCCAACTAGACCGCTCCTAGACTGCTAAGCGACAAGTTGCAGGATAACCCTCGAATCGCCTCTTCACTGCCAATTGTGACCAGGTAAGCACAAGTGAGAGAAGGAGGGTTCCGCTTACGAATCACCGTGAGACAGGCCTTTTAAAATTACCTCCCCACTTGTCTAGCCTAGGCACCACAGAGTCAAGTTTAGATAAACGACTGATTCCCCGCAACCTTCACTTGTCCTAAATGAGCGCGACAAGTCCTTATAGGTTTGGTCTAGATATTTTTTTATTAACTCAAGATAATGCGTATGCAATTAGTGATTTGTAGGGTCTTAGGAAGGATGATGAAGTCCCCACCCAATCTGGATTGGTGTTCAAGCCCCTTAAAGTCCGTATTATTATATGCAAAGCGCGTAAACAAACAAAAATCTAAAACAACAAAAAATTTATTTGGCGGCGGCGCAACCTGTGCAAAGAAACCTGCAGAAAATGCAATTAAGTGGAGTTCACAGAGAATATTAGAAGAAGGAGAAGGGGTGGAAAAAAATTGGGGCCAAGAACCCACAATTGAACCGCGGAACTGCCGCACAACCTACGCTTTGACCGCGGTTCCGCGGTCAAAATGTGGAATTGTGGTCTGAAACTTTGGTCCTGCACTCCTCTTACTCTGTAAAACATAATAAAAATCTCTATCTCTGGATTTGAATACTGTACTTGCTCCAGATAACCTGTACACTTGCACACAAAAAATATCAAAAATAACAAAAAGATTTTCATTTTATATTATTTTTATAATTTTATATATATACAAAAAAAATATTAACTCGAATAACAAGAAAGAAAATACGTTACCGTCTCTCCGGCAACGACGCCATTTGATCGCACGCTCTCGGGGTGTCGGAGTTCAAAATTCTAAAGTTATAACTGCGATCAAGATGGTGTCACTTTGCAGCTAGCCGGTTGAGCACGGGTCGATCCGCAGAGAGATGGTAGTATGTCCGTTCGAGTCTTGGACGAGTTAATAAAGAATATGTATGTTTGTGTTCAAATCTATCCTATTGTTTGTATTTTATGTTCAAATAAGCTTGTTAAGGTTAAGGTCGGTTAGTAGAGTTAGGATTAGTCTTGTGCTTATCTTTTTCCATTCTTAAAACGATGTTGGGATAATCGAAAGTAGCAGGGATTAGGAGGACATAGGAATGGGATTTGCGAGTTTAAGCGAGCTTTCCAACGCTAATCCATTCCTAGTGCCCCTTGTCCGTCCGCTAAATACGCTTATCCCAACCCTCGGCCAAACACCCGCAACCATGTATCCAATTAAATCACAACTACATGTCACGTTGTAGTGCGCTTAAAGGACTTCTCAACTTAGGTCGCGGCTACATGTCAGGTATAGCGTGCCTAAGTGAGGGGGTTGTGTTTGTTTGGTCGGGGTGCGTTTCAAGATGTTTGGCGAAGAGAAGCACAAAGGATTTTTCCGTCCCTCATACCACTTTCCTTAGCCTTAACAAGTGTGGAATTATTCACACATTATAAAAGAAAATAAAAACAAAATAAGAAGGAAGAAAAGAAGGAAAAGGAAAATACGGTTTTACAAATGTGCAAGCTAACTGCTTGGGTCCTCACCTAAGCAAGGAACTCCGTCGAGTATCATCGCTTGGAAATAATACGGATAAGAGGAAAAGGAAAAAGAAAACAAGGAAAGAAATAAAAACAACTAATTAACAATAAGAATTAAAATTACAATACAAGATAATAAAACTATAAGACAATAAATAAAAGAGACAGGATAATAAAAATAACCCTCATCTTCATTTCATCATCCACTCAATGCTCTCACTATATTTTAATGGAGGAAGACATGAAGAAGAAGAAGAAACTAAACTAAACTATACTAATTTCTAACAAAAAGAAGCCTCCTTGGCTTGGCACAAAACTGGGCTATTTATAGGCTGAATGCTGAAACCCTAGGGAAAGATTCTGAGCCCAAATGAAATGACCAAACTACCCCAAAAATACGAGTCGACACTAAGTCAACTCGGCCGCGGATCCGCCACCGAGTTGCCATATTGGCCGCGGATCCGCGGCTCTTTTGAGGAGTTGACTTGTCATTTTTTATGGGTTTTCTTGTGTTGCTTTCCTCTGTTGTTCTACATGTTCCAAATTGCAAATTGCTTCCACAATTTCTTCAGATCTGCAACAGTCCAAAATGGCTTCAAAAATAATTCTTTTGACTTTATCTCCCTCGAGCTCCGCGCACCCATTGATTCTTGTGCTGCCCCTCTCGTGCTCTGTGCTTGTCCGAGACACGAATGACCACTGTCATTTGTCTTATCTCTGGAACAGGTAAGCGGCACTGAACGGATACGGATAACCGGAACCCGGCTTTTATCTGTTGACAACAGATATTCTGGATTTTGGCGTAACAGTGGAGATTTTGTATCATTTGCGTTATTTTGAACTAGGAACCTGTAGCCTATAAATATGTAGCAAATATGGATTAAAAACACCTGCCTATAAACAAACGAGCATAAGAATGGGCGGTAATAAATGCAATATTCTGGTATGAACACCCCCGATATATCCAAAACCCCTTCAAAACACAACACTGCACATTGAGTTTGCATGACATGTTTGACCCGTCAATCGGAGGTTCTCTCGCTCCAAAGGCGAGGGGTAATTAACGGCAGCTTAGTCCGCGGCTGCCGGAGATTCGGATCCCTACAATCAATAAACCCCAGCCTACTCTAGGCAGGGAGAATCTGCAATGCGCCCGACAAACGCGTGCGTATTCCCAACTCAATGGGGTGACGAAAAGAACCCTACACTTATAGACTACACAGTTCTCATAAGTGTGGTCGCCACAATTACCCTGATAGTCAAGCATGAATCCTATCGGCTCATCAACATGTAATAGTGATCTGTAATACTACATAATACATGTATATGATGATAAAGGCAAACCGGATAGCATAATATCATTTCGAGTAAAACTGTTCTACCTGTATAGGCCTTCCCTCAATCATCATAATCGCCTGCCTGCAATTACAATAATTGCCTTGAGGGAACTATAGTCAACAATCTCCCACTTGCACTTAAGGCTAATTATTGCGGTGTCGGATACTCACAGCCCGTGTGACGCGAACACCCAACTTCTCTGCTAATTAGTTTTGCAGATCATCTTTGCAAAACTTTCGTGTTCGAGAAATAGCCTCAGTGAGTGGATCCGCTCCAATATTTCTATCTTTATCTCTCTATATTTCAACTTTATGGAGAACGACTATCTCCCGAAATGAGCGATACCTGTCTTAGAATTTGTCTGGATATCTAATGGGACAATGTTCATAAATAAACTCCAAATCCAATAAACTTATTAGACTGTATCTTCCACTGAATTTAACCAGTATCCTGCACCATGCCTACCTCAGTATCGGCTTGGATCACTGTCCCACATGCGGCCCCTCAGAAGAGGGTAAACTTTAACTCTGACAGTCACTCAGTCATTCAGGTCATCTTGGAAGCCTCAAATGATAACCATCTCCTGAAGGAGGCTGTCGTTACCATATACCAAGAACATTCTCACATATTCATAACTGCTTCCTAATGTTTTTCCATTGGATTAATATTCGCTTATTGCAGCTAGTGCAAAAACAATATCTGGTGTGGTACTTGCCATCTCATGATTGACTCAATTACCTAAGCAAGTGATAAGTCAATCATGCAAATCCCAAATCTCTCTCCTCGTCAGTCTTGAAGACATCTTTTTAGAGAGGGTGACTCCATCACCCGTGGTTATACCACCATGTCAGGAGTCATCCATTCTAAAATACATTAGAATAGTGTCAAAGTATCCGAATTGGGACACTTCCCAAATCTAGATATAAAACCATAGATCTAGTGATCAAAATATCTGATATTTTATCCTGATTCTTTGTGAAGAAACATCTGTGACAACCACAGTTTAACCGATCGTAGTATAGGAAAAACAATTTCTATCAGGAGTATGCCATCCAAAAACCAGGACAGCACTCCCTACTCAACCTTCTTACCAGGTCTATCTGTCATTCTTGATGAAGTCAAACACTATGACTGTTACATCAAGAATAGATGACCCATCTTCGCTTTCCTTGCTTTAATCTATAAATAGACATAAGTATCTTACCCACCACGCTTCCGCTGCTCCCACTGATTATAACAACCCTCTGGCAGAATCAAATACACGTGCACTTCTAAATTTAATTTAAAATGACGTTATAGTCATCCACCTGCCAGATCTCATAGTGTAGGACAGTAGTAGTAATAAGCTTGGGTCATCAAAACCTTCCTGTCGCCGTCTTTGAAGAGACCGAAATACCTCTCGGGTGGCTGAGCTTACCCACCAAATCTGCAAGGTGGCTAATGGATTGTCGAATCCAATTGAATCCATAGGTTCTACTAAATATTCAGTAACTATTTGTGGTTCTGGAATCACTTCTAATTCTACCATACTCCCACTAATGTTTTCTGAAAAGAATTCATTTTACTAAAAAGGCGGCGAGTTAAGAACAATATAACTATTAATCCTGCAAATGGTAGAATGTTAACCCTCGTCTAAGCCCGGGATAACCCAGAAATCGCCATTAATAAAAACGTGTTTTGAGTTTATCCGGATTCTGGTTTTAAGTATAAACCGGACAACTCTATATACCTTAATATCTTTAAGATGTGAAACCATTCTATATCCAATACAGAAACAAAGTCACTAATTTAATTAGAATCAGATTCAAAAATTATGCAACTGTTTCCAGTGCATATCGAATAAATAGAAGAAAGTCATGCAACATTATTCATCAAGGAGCGCACCCACGGATGAGTAACCTGAGAAAGAAGTAAGTTCTCAAAAATATTACTTACGACAGAATACCTAGCATAGGCATCTGTTAGGAATATGTATGCCCTGGAGGCCATTATTTTACATGTGATGTATATTATAATGGATACTTGGACATAGAGAGAGAGGACTTTCTTGCTCGACATGATAGTATGCTATCTGGTTACTCTTTATCTTAACATGTTGACTGGTATTCTTTACTGTCTTGCTCTCAGATGTTAATAAAGCCCTTAAGATATGTACTTGACTACCTGGATTATAATGAGATCATACTAGTGGGGCCAGGGTGGTCCAAAAGTATATCCTTTAATCAGTTCCTAGTCATGAGAATATCGAGACTAGGGCATCGATATTCCAGAGTAGACTAGTGTGTATGTTTCTTGTCCCTTAGAGGGCAATGGTTGATCCCACAACCATTGCTGTGTGATATCAAAGATTGTACACAGGTGCTCATTGGAGAATGGGTATACCGAACATGACTCGCCGAGAACTCCTAGTTGGTAGTATACCTATCATCAGATAGAAGTCCTCTGGTGACACTGGTACAGGTTAGTCTGTGCCCAGCTCCCCGGAAACAACGTTCGACTTGCATGTGTTAAGCATATAGCTAGTCCCGATATCGTCATAGAGTCTTGTGTGGCTCCTACCGTGCTTTGATTTCTTCCCTACCACGGCTCAAAGGAGTCATGCAAACAGGTGGATTTTGGGTACAGTCCCGAGTCACATGGAGTCAATGAGCGATAGAAGGGGTTTCGTCTCTCCTGGTATTGGAGGTTGATGTTGCTATGCTCGATTGGCTATAACTGGAAGTCCTTGGCCAGGGCTGCTGCTGAGATTTACTGATAAGAGTTATCAGTAGTTTCTCAAACCGTTATAGGTCAGACATCGGCATGACTTATCACATTACTGGGGTCTGACGTTTACCACCCCTAGACATGATATGTGACATATTAGACGAAGAGACCAGACTGTACGGTAGTGTTACTGATAGGTTTCATGGAGAGTATGGATGGGCTTGTTTGTTTATCTTCATATCGCTCAATACCCAGGTAGCCGTTACGTCCAGCTAGTACCGCTGACGGCTTGTAGGTGATTGATATGATCATCACCTACTGCTGGCGTATTGACGAGTCTTTAGAGTCCTACACAGAAGTTTCCTGGTTCGAGCGAAACGAAGTAGGGCACATATGTTGATATGTGCGTGGGCCTGATTAAATATGAGTATGTGATACCGTATTATAATCTGGCAGTTATCTGATGTCGGTCAGGTTATATGTGATATAACCGGATTATCGAATCAAGTGTTAGTTTGATAATGTGATATTAGTCGGTTATATGAGAAGTAACCGGATTATTAAATCAAGTGTTGATTTAATAATGTGATATATATTATATATGATATAATTATATCTTGACTAATATTATTAGCTCATTAATTATGTTTCTTAATATATATTAATATATGTATATTTGATATATATATATATATATATATATTATATGAAGTATGGCATCTATTTTCTATTTTTAGAAAATACAAAATGAGGTGTAAATTGTGGAGATATTTGTGGAATGGGCATGGCATAGGTTTTTATCATATTATATTGGTCTTAACTCACTATTCAAGCATGGTTGCAATTTAGAATTGCAATTTATTCCATGCTTGAATAAGTGAGGAAAGAGAGAGCCATTTTGAGTTTACTCTCATCATTTGTCATTCTTCATGTCTTAGCCATTTACATGAGCTCTTGCTCTCTCTTGCTCTCTTCAATTTTCTTTACCCCACCTCCAAATTCAAACCCTCACATGTGATGTGAATCGTTGAACTTGTGAGAACCCTAGTGAGCAAATTAAACCCCTACATCACCATCACATATTAGATTAGCAATTTGATGTGGAGTGTTGCCTTCACTAATGAGATTAGTGAAGGGTTAGATTGAGCTTGTAGACTTCGGGTGGATTATCTTTGGCGCGAAGATCACGAAGGAGGTTCTTTCCTCTTGAAGAGGAGCCTAGTGGAGTTGCGTGGACCACAACCCTGAGTTAGAGAAGAGAAGGACTCGATCTACAAGGGTATAACCTCCTTCCCTTCTTGATTTTTTTAGCAAACCCTAATATTCTAGCAAAGATCTTGTATAGTTTAACCTAGCACCTAATAAAAATTAAAATTTGGCATGCTTGATGCTACTAAAACTTCATGGTGGTGCTAGGGTCGACTATCAGCATCTACATCTTCAATTATCTCGAAGAATCTTGATACTTCCAACAAATGGTTCTCTACTTTATTCTTATACCTATAACTTCTCAAAATTTGGATCTTGTATTTCAACGAAATGCGTGTCTAAAACCAGATAAGTCATAAGTAAATGGAATATAGTATGAGTACCAACCCCCTATCCTAATGGATATCGGACAACATACAAGACTTTGTATAAGTCTTCCGATTTTAATAACTCAAACCCTGTGTGTCATAGGTTGAAAACTATATTATGGTTAAAAAGAATTACACTGTCATTGAATGCACCTTATCTAATCATCAATTGAAAAAGGTAAATGTTATAAACATAATTTTAAAAGGTTATATTTCACTTTATAAAATAAACATACAGATATATCATTTTGAAATTGGTGCATTACAACGGATATTCAAAACCAAATATTTGTCGTTAGGCAAAACCTAGGTGATTTCCTCAAAAAATACCAATTACAAAGAATTCTTATACTGAGAATCTAATCACCCAATTCCTAATATTCTACTCCCACTCAGCATATGTAACGCCATACAAATGTGAGAATCAAGTCCGGTAAATACATACCCTGGAGTCAGAATCTAATTGGGAAAGCAGTTTTCAATTAATATCGCACAGTAAAACTGAAACATGAAAATGTTTCGAGGGGTAGCCGGGTATTCTTAGTAATGCCTCTTCCAATATCAGACTCATGACATTGGTTACAATTTCCATTGCCCTCACCGCAGTCCCTTTATATGTGTTTACGTTTTATCTTCTGTAAACCATACTTAGGCTAATTCGTTTTCTTCTTTCCCTGCCTTTCGACACCAGTCTAAGATTTGAAAGAAAACTATACAATAAGTGTAATAAGTGTACTCTCCTAATACTAGCAACCCTCGCAACCTGAAAGAAGGTAAATAGAAAAGACAACCGAATAATCGTATTCAATTTCCCCAGAATCGGAATCCATTCTCGAACTGAAATAAATTTTAAGTTCTTATATAACTATATCAGATGGTTTTGTCCATTCTATATGGATCTTCACAGTGATACGAAATGTCCTGGAGAAGGCAAAGAGTAAAGCAGGAGTGGTATGAATGTATGTGACTTTGTCGTGAATCGTGACAAAACAAAGCCAGATTTGTAAAAAGGTTCGGTCACTTGGTTTTCAGTATTCATATTTTGACAGAATACAGTATTTATACGAATACGGGTATTTATATAAATACGTGTATTTATGCCTTGATATAAATACAGGTATTTGTATCTTAATAAAAATACGGAAATTTTACAAAGAGAGAAAACTTGAGATATCACCACAACATCATTCTCACCATCAGTTCCTAGCAAGTTGTGATCATGAGTTGCTTCACTAGATCATTTAGTGTGAAACTGGAGCTTGATTCGTGTTTTCTCGGATGGATCATTTTCGACCAGGAAGATCGACGTCCAAGCTCATTCCCAACGACTTCGGAGCCTTTGCGAGAGTCCTTGGAGCGGTGTAGGGGTCTTCCGCAATTGCGCGGACACCTAGAAAGATAGCTAGCCCCTTAACCTTGTATGTTTATTACTTGCCTGTGATATTGACACACACACACACACACACACTATTAGATGCTTCTATATGTTTTGCATCCGTGCTGGCCCTATCCCTGCCCTGCCGTAAGTTAAGTAACTTTACGGTGAAGACCCAGAACCCCATGGCGAATGCGGATGGCATATAAAAACATGCTATTTTGGTTGTTTCTATTGTGGCTAGAAACATAGTTTGATGGGATCGCATTATAGGTTTAATGCAAGGAAAACAAATCTAAATGATATTGTCAGACCAAATTTAAAACTACTTGGTTTTCTTCAAAACCACCCGTTTTGAAAGCGGAGCCTAAACCACTCCTTTTCAAAACCACACGAGTTCCTTCAACGATATCAAGTTCATTATGTTAAAAGTTTTTCGCCAAAAACCAGCCGTAGCCCTCTGTCATTTCAGATTAAAATTGCTTGGTATTCGTGCTACATATGTCATGCTCTGCCGAGGTGTAGTGTTCGGTAGCTATGCAGTGTTTTTCTGTCTCATGGATATGCGATTGGTTAGGACAGTCATGTAACCATTTTGACCGTGTCAAGGGTTATGCGGGTGGGTCTAATGCAATCAAGATAATGACGGATTGAACTTGATTAGGACTCTTTGATATGTTGACTATGTCAAGGTCACTTGGGATTTAGGGGTAAAAACCATATCGGGAGTTTCAAACATAAAGGAAACTTGCCTAGTATGCGCATACTTTCTAGAGTGTGGTAATTTAGTCGGCTTCCATCAAAGTTATCACATAATGATAGTTGGGTCCCGATTCTCACTGTGAGTAGGTATTACTCTTCGGGAGATTTTCACTTCACAACTAGCTAACCCATTAGATGTCTAGAAAGATGTTAATGTGGTTATGCCTCTGCGGAAACATGGTTATTTAATTAGGCTCATACAAAAGCACGAGGAGACTCCCTCAGAGTACCAACAATGGCCTGGCTGAATGGTTAGCGAACTTGTAAGGTGTAAATGATCCCGACTAGTTCTTCTTGTAGGGTTTGAAGGAGAATTCGAGGAAACGGTGGGAGCCATCCTGATTAGATAAAGTTATTAACCAATCTAATCTTGATAGAGTGCACACTGAGTGTTTCTTCTCCCTCTCTCTCTCTCTCTCTCTCTCTCTAGCAGCGACCTATGACTCACCTTAAACTAAAACTCATAAACCAAGTTGACCGAACCTTTTTATAAACCTGGATTTGGATTGTCATGATTCATGACAAAGTCGCATATATCCCTGCCACTACTACTTTACCCTTTTCCTTATCCAGAACACTTTGTATCACTACGGATATCCATATTGCTTGGAATGGTCCTCTCGTATAGTTACATACGAACTCAAAAAAGTTTCTTTAGTCGAGAATGGCCAAGGGTTCTGGAGAAATTGAATTGCATAATTTGGTTGTCTCCCCTTCTTCACATTCTTTCAGTTGTGAGCTCCTTGCACAAGGAGAGTACACCAGTTACACTTGTTGGATAGTCTTCTTCCAAACCTTAGGCTGGTGCCGACAGGTAGGGAAGGAAGAAAACCAACTGGCCTAAATATGGTGTACAGAAGGTAAGATGCAAAGACATATATAGGGATTGAAGTGAGGGCAAAGGAAATTGCAACTACTGACGTAAATCTGGGCATTGGAAAAGGCATTATTAGGAATAACCGATCACCCTATCAAAACATTTTTAACGTTTCAGTTTTCCCGTGCAGTAGTGATTGAAACTGCTTTTCCAATTACATTTTTACTCCAATGTATGTATATAATGGTTGAGATTCTCACATCTGTATGACGCTACAGATGATGAGTGGGAGCAGACTATTGGAAATTGGGTGATTAGATCCTCAATATCAGAATTCTTTGTAATTGGTGATGTTTGAGGAAATCACCTAGGTTTGCCTAACAGCAAACATTTGGTTTGTTGAACTGCCGTTATTGTGTACCAATTTTAAAATGAAATATCTGTATTTTAAATTAAGTGAGATATGAATTTTAAAAATAAGTCTTCGACATTTACCTTTATCAGTTGAAGATAAAGTAAGATACAATGAATAACGGTATAGACATTCTTGACCAAAATACAATTTTCAAGTAACGACACACAGATTTTGAGTTAGTAAAACTCTTAGGACTTATACATCATAAGTTGGTTGTTCAGCGTCCATTAGGACAAAGGGGTTGGTACTCGTACTATATTCCATTTACTTATGACTTCTTTGGTTTTAGACACGTATTTCGTTGAAATGGAAGGTCTAAATTTTGAAAGTTATAGGTATAAAAATAAAGTAGAGAACCATACGTTGGAGGTATCAGGATTCTTCGAGATGATCGAAGATGTAGATACTTATGCTAGATATTCCGTCATAGTAATACTGAGAATATTATTTCTCGTTCAGGCTACTCATCCGTGAGTGCGCTTCTTGATGAGTAACGTTATATGGTCTTCTTCCATTTAGTGATATACACTGGAAACAGCTGCATAACTATTTGAATATGGCTCCATCTAAATTAGTGCCTTTGATTCTATATGGATATAGATTGGTTGCATATTTTATGGATGTTAAGATATGGAATTATCCGGTTTTTGTTTAAAAACAGAATTCGGACAAACTCAAGACACATTTCAGTAATGACGGTTTGTGGGTTATTGTCACGACCCGCAGGGTACGGAACGTGACTGGCACTTAAGTTTACGAAACGTCTCAAGACGTCCGTAAAATAAGTAAGCCAAAGCCCAGAAACAAAAACCAAATAAGCAAAAGAGTGAAGAAAATCCAATCAATTGAAAGCGAGTTTATCAAATAAGTCATGTAAAACCCTTTTTTAAAAACAATACCAATTTTTCCGAAAATTTCGGCAGAGTCTCCTTTGTAAATACTGGCCCCCAAAATGGGTACAACAAGAATATATATGAATCCAACAAATATGGCATCCCCAAGCGGGAGCTAGCTCTTCGCCACAAGGCGGTCACAAATCCCACGCAATATAAAGAAACAACATGCGAAATAACCATAATGAAGCATAAGAAAAACAGCATGTCGACTCAAGTGAGCTCGACCCCAAAATACAGCATAAAAGTCCACAAACCTCACAGTCTCATCTCTAGGTCAATATACAATAATACTGGTAGATACAGTAGATGGAGTACACTAGATACAAAGAATATACAAGGGGGTAATATAACCCACCTAAGAGCAAAACCTCGAGTCCAGGCAAAAGAAGCAAGTACGCCTGCCGCTACTGTACTGACGGAGCGGACCTGAAAAAGGCTATGGCACAACGGGGGTGAGTTGCCAACTCGTGAGTAATAAATAACATCTACACAGGCTATCGAATGCATGCACACAAGCATCCTAGCATCTATAATATAGGTATGGCAGGACATAATGGCAAGTATGTATACAATATGAATATACTAGCAAGTATGAATGCAATGCGAATCAACTCGTGATCTGAATGTGTAAGTATAAGAAATCATGTTTTCCCCTTTAAGAATCTCTTTTGAAATACCAGCATAATACCAATAGAATCAACAAGAACCTGTGTCCGGCAACGACACCTCAAAACTATCACAAATCTCATATATCCATGTCATAGTATCTCTGGCCTCAGCCATCCGGCTGACCCAGCTCAATATCAAAATCTCATCATCTCGCGGCCACGGTCGGTATCCTCTAGATATCCGCCGTGCCAAACAGTCACCGGTAGGTAATCCGTCCCCTGCCAGGCTCAACGTCAACACCACATTCATCTTGCCCCGGGGTACCATACCGGGCCCACCATGTACCCGTGACGGTTCCTCCACTCCTCGACACGGATCTCGAAAACCACAGCAAACTCATGGTGGACGACACTTTACATCACTAGAAAACCGCAATTACATATTTTTAAAACATAATAAGTTTAGAAATTTTGCGGCTTTCCCCCGAAATCCAGAAATATCATAAAATCTCAAGAAATCCTCATAATTGCATATGTCAATGATAATGAATGCATATGATATCAATAATCAAGTTGCGATGCGTGATTAATAGACTAAGCATGAACAAATAATATGATGAGGTACATGCACATGAATAGCAATCCTACGATTTCATTTTTAAGGAATTAAAGAAATAGCGCGAGTTTAAGTATCAATTATAGTAAAAGGTTTCAATTTAAAGGTTATCTAGTGTGGTGGCATGGCAATTACCAGGGTGTGTGTGTAAGCATGAATAGTGCTCGTGCTGCATATAAAAACCCTGGCAATGGTGCAGGTGTCCTATAAAATGGTTTCATATATGTATGTCAATATAGGGCATGAATGTGGCAAATAATCATACAAGTATTACACCCCTAATTACTAACATCACTAAAAATCTTTTAAGTTACTAAAACTATCGGGCGGCTTGCGCCATCCAACGATAGTCCCCCGTAGATGTTACATCTACTCACCGAAATCCCTAGCTAGTCACGTCCGATCACCGCTTTCCCCTTTCGAGCCGCGTCCGACGTCTCCGCGACCGACCCTGGAATTTACATCAATACCAAACATAAGGTTACATATCAAGAACGACGCAAAACCCAAACGAAAACACTAACGTTCACAAGCTAGGTACAACGTGCACAAGGTGCGCGGAACACACGCGAAAATCGCAAAAACTGCAAAAATCGCCGATTTGGTCGCCCGGCAAAACTAAAACCCGATTACTCAAAAATCCGCACTCACGCATCCTAAATGTCATAGGATATGCCAACAATATAATCTAGATATCGCAATTAATTCTCCACAATAATATAATAAAAACCTAGTAAGCTAAAAGTTTGCAAATTTGGTGCAAACATCGACAATTAGCGACAAAATTAACACAATCCAACACAACAATCCAAACTAACCCACTAGCTAGCCATTACACTAATTTTAAACCATTAACTATGCATCAAACCATAATTCCAACACAAACCCTTTCTTGATTTTCATAATTAGCAATTTCAATCCAAAACTAAACATGACAATACCAAATTAACACTAATTTGAAGCCCACACAAATAAAGTAACCTCATTAACCTAGATTAGCAAACAACTAGATAGCTAATTAGCTTTAATTAACTAAATAATGGTTTCAAGAAACCCTAGTTAACTCAACCATTAACTTTAAACAACACTAGAATGAAAATAGCACTAAATTAACACTAAACAACTAGATTAAAGAATTCTAACCATATTAACTTAAAAGAGTAAAAATTATACCTCAAATTTTTATAGATCTAGCAAGAAGAATTTGCCTCAATGATGGCCTCATAGCACCATGATTCCAAGCAAGAGAGGTTAAAGAGAAAGGGGATGAAGAATGGGGTTTAATTTGTGAGTTTTTGCTTGAAATTTGGAGCAAACTTTGAAGAATTTTTTGAAGAAAATGTAAAGAACAAAGAGATGAAGGGGGCTGCTGGAATTTTTGCCAGAAATGAGGGAGAGGGGATGGTGTGGGTGTGGGAAAAAGTCTTGGTCAACTCCCCTCAAAGTCAATGCACCATACCTTCAACATACAATATTTTAAACATACACATTCAACTCAAATCATCCCTAACAAAAGAATTTTAAATCAAAAGAGAGAGGGGGAATTTTCTACAGTTTGGGACAGCCAAGGAGATGTGAGGATGTGTGTGTGTGAGTGCACAAAAAAATTTTTGCAAAAAGACCCCCTACAAGTCCAAAATTGCAAGTTTAAGCTTAAATTCAATAAATTTCGTTTTCCATAATAAAAATTAGTTAAAACTTAAAATAAATTACTAAAAATTTATGTTACAACTAGATTTTAATTAACATGATTTTAAAGCTTAATTTTATCCCATTTAAATTTGTATTTATCGCTAATTTAATGTATTTTCTTACCGGCTTAAAATAATATTAAAAAATTGAAAAATAGAGAAAAAATTTTAAATGACCAAAATTTCATAAGTAACTCATTAGCTACTAAAAACAAGCAATTACCTATCCATTTTAGGTATAATTAGTCCTAAACTGCAAAATAACGAGAAAGACGGTTTTCGGAAAAATACCGAATTTTCACCGATTTTCAGGAAAACACAAAAACGACTTTTCTAGGCGCTACAATCTTCCCCCCTTAAAGAAATTCGGTCCCCGAATTTAAAAAAAATAACTACGCGTACCTTCAAAGAGATGGGGATATTTCTTCCTCATCTCGCCCTCGGTCTCCCAGGTAACCTCCTCGCTGCTCGGGCTACGCCAAAGGACCTTGACGGTTGGTATAATCTTCGATCTCAACTTCTTCACCTGCCGATCCAGGATGGCCACCGGCTGCTCTGCAAAAGAAAGGTCGCGCTCTAGCTGGACTGTCGGGTGCTGAATCGCATGCGAAGGGTCGTGAAGGTACTTGCGGAGCATCGAAACATGGAAGACGGGGTGAACATCGGGAAAGCTGGGTGGAAGAGCCAAACGATATGCAACAGCGCCGACACGCTCGAGGATCTCGAAGGGACCTACGAATCTAGGGCTAAGCTTCCCCTTTTGCCCAAAACGCATCACGCCCTTCATCGGAGAGACTTTCAGAAAAACATGGTCGCCAACTGCGAACTCCAATCTGCGACGGCGCCTGTCTGCATAGGATTTCTGTCTGCTCTGAGCTGCCCTCATCCGGTCTTGAATCAACTGAATCTTCGCTGTCGTCTTCTCAACAAGCTGCGGCCCCAAAATACTGCTCTCGCTGAGCTCTGTCCAACAGACGGGCGATCTGCATCTCCTCCCATACAATGCCTCGAAAGGTGCCATCTGAATAGTATCCTGGAAGCTGTTGTTGTAAGAGAACTCCACTAGAGGTAAATGATGATCCCAGCTACCGCCGAAGTCTAAAACGCACGCTCTGAGCATATCCTCGAGAGTCTGAATGGTCCGCTCTGACTGTCCGTCGGTCTGCGGATGAAATGCTGTGCTGAAGCTCAAACGAGTACCCAAAGCCTCCTGGAGTCTCTGCCATAGTCGGCTGGTAAACTGAGTGCCTCGATCTGACACGATACAAGTCGGTACGCCATGTAGTCGCACGATCTCGTCAATGTAGAGCTGAGCATACTGAGCGAAGCTGAAAGTGGTCTTCACTGGTAGGAAGTGAGCCGCTTTCGTCAATCTATCCACGATCACCCAGATGGAGTCGTACCCTCGACTGGTCCTGGGTAGACCTACAACGAAGTCCATCGAAATCTGCTCCCATTTTCACTCTGGAATAGGTAACGGCTGTAGCTCTCCTGCGGGCCTCTGGTGCTCGGCCTTGACTTGCTGACAAGTCAGGCATCTCGATACAAACTCCGTAATGTCCCTCTTCATCCCGTCCCACCAGTAGGTCTCTCTCATATCATGGTACATCTTAGTGGAACCGGGGTGGACACTATACACTGATCGGTGTGCCTCCTCAAGAATGTCACGCCGCAATCCATCAGCATCTGGTACGTACAGTCTAGATCCATAGCGTAAAATCCCCTGATCGTCAATCACGAACTTGGAAAATCTACCCTGTCCCATCTGTGCCATGATCTCTGAGCAACGGTCATCACTGCGCTGTGCCTCATATATACGGTCAAGCAACTGTGGGCGTGCACGAACATGCGCGAGTTGTCCCCCTGTCTGAGTGAACTCGAACTCAACTCGGCTGTCGCATAACATCTGCCAATCTACTGACGACTGCCTCTGCACTGCGCGCAAAAAGGATAGACTACCCCCGGGCCTCCTACTCAACGCATCTGCCACTACATTCGCCTTGCCTGGGTGATATAAGATCTCGCAGTCGTAGTCTTTCACCAACTCCATCCAACGACGCTGTCTGAGATTCAGGTCTCGCTGCTGAAATATGTACTTTAAGCTCTTGTGATCGGTGAATATCTGACACGACTCGCCGTATAGGTAATGTCGCCAAATCTTCAGTGCAAAGACCACTGTAGCCATCTCCAAATCATGAGTAGGGTAGTTCTGTTCGTGCTTCTTCAACTGCCGAGAAGCATAAGCGATCACCCGGCCATGCTGCATCAGTATGCACCCTAATCCCACTCGCGAAGCATCGCAGTAGACCACGAATCCGCCTGATCCCGAAGGCAAAGATAATACCGGCGCCGTAGTCAAATAAGTCCGTAACTGCTGAAAACTGCACTCGCACTCCTCTGTCCAAACGAAAGGAACTCCCTTCCGGGTCAAACCGGTCAAAGGTGCAGCTATACGGGAGAAGTCCTGAACAAAACGCCTGTAGTAGCCTGCCAGGCCTAGAAAACTACGGATCTCAGTAACCGATGTAGGTCGGGGCCACTGCTGAATAGTCTCAATCTTCTTCGGGTCCACACAAATGCCGTCTTTCGTAACCACGTGACCCAAGAATCCGACGCTGTCCAGCCAGAATGCACACTTGGAGAACTTTGCGAACAGCTGGTGCTCCCTCAGAGTCTGTAACGTAATCTGCAAGTGCTGCTCGTGCTCCTCTCTGCTCCGGGAGTACACCAAGATATCGTCGATAAACACGATGATGAACAAGTCAAGATACGGCCTGAATGTACGGTTCATCAAATCCATGAATGCTACTGGGGCGTTGGTGAGTCCGAACGACATGACCAAAAACTCGTAGTGGCCGTAGCGCGTGCGGAAAGCTGTCCTCGGTATATCCTCCTGTCGAACTCGCAGCTGATGGTATCCTGATCGCAAGTCGATCCTCGAAAAATACCCCGCACCCTGAAGCTGGTCGCACAGATCATCAATGCGCGGCAACGGATATCTGTTCCGCACGGTAACCTTGTTCAGCTGGCGGTAATCGATACATAAGCGCAAACTTCCATCCTTCTTCTTGACAAACAGGACCGGAGCACCCCACGGAGAAACACTAGGTTGAATAAGCCCCTTATCTAACAAATCCTGCAACTGATCCTTCAGCTCTCGAAGCTCTGCCGGGGCCATCCGATAAGGCGGTATAGAAATAGGCCCCGAGCCGGGAATCAAATCAATGCAGAACTCAACATCGCGCTCAGGCGGTAGCCCAGGTAGCTCATCAGGGAAAACATCAGGGAACTCGCAAACAACCGGGACCCGGTCCAACGGAACCTCTGCAGCTCGAGTATCACAAATAAACGCTAAGAATCCCTGACATCCCTTCCGCAAGAGCTGACCAACGCGAAGAGACGAAATTAAGCTGGGAAGGGTGACACTGCAGTCTCCCTGAATAACAAGGACTGGCTCTCCCGGAAAGCTAAATCTGACTGCCTTCTCACGGCAGTCCACCGAAGCATAAAAAGTGGCTAGCCAATCCATGCCCAGAAGCACGTCAAAGTCCAACATATCGAGGAGAATCAAATCAACCGATGAATCCCTCTCCTCGATACGAATGGAACACAATCGAAAAACAAAACGAGCGACAAACGACTCGCCTACCGGAGTACTAACAACAAGCGGATGATCTAACGACGATGACTCACGGCCCAACATCGGTGCAAAGTGTGTAGAGACGTACGAATGTGTGGAACCTGGGTCAAATAATACCCGTGCGTCGAAAGAACAAACTGGCAAGGTACATGTCACAATGGCATTGGATGCCTGCGCATCCTACGGTGTCAAAGCAAAAACTCGGGCCTGTCCTCCACCGATAGCGGTCTGACCTCGACTTCGGCCTTTGCCTCCTCGTCCTCTCTGAACAGGACCGCCGCGTCCACGACCTCTGGATGCACCTAACTGGCATGGAGCATCGCTTGTGGTAGGAAGTAGGGCTCTCTGAGGAGGGGGTGGTGATGGTGGTAGGGTCACATGCGGAACGGTCGCCGCTCCCTGTCGTCTCGCCGGACAGTCTCTGACAAGATGGTGCGGACTCCCGCACCCAAAACACCCTGGCGACGGCTGCTGTCCCTGGGGATAAGAACCATATAACTGTCCCCGTCCAAATCCTCTGCCAGGCCTATCTCTCGGGAAGAATCTGGCGCGCTGCCTCTGAGACGGTACATCGGTGCGAATCCTCTTCGGCCCAGAAACGGCCGAAGTCTGTGATATGCGTGCCTCCATCCGTAATGCCGTATCCATAGCAGCTGAATAAGTGTCGTAGTGCTGGGCGCCAATGGCAAGATATAGCTGGGCGTCAAGTCCCTGTACGAACCTCTTCACCATCTTCTCTTCGGTATCCACCAAATACGGAGCATATCGGGATAACTGCGTAAACTGGATGTCATACTCAGACACCGTCATCCCAGGTGTCTTGACTAAGGCCTCGAAGCTACGAGCTCTGGCGTCACGAACGCTCTCTGAGAGGAAACGAGCTAGAAAGACCGCTGTAAACTCGGCCCAAGTCATAGGCGGTAGACCTGCAGCTCGACCTCTCAAGACTGATTCCCACCATGTCTATGCGAGACCCTCTAGTCGGAAACTCGCAAGCTCTACCTATCGATCATCCGAACATCTCAGCGAACAGCAGATCCTGGCTAAACTGTCAAGGAACGTCTGTGGGTCCTCCGCTGCCTCGGTACCGGTGAATACTGGAGGTCTCAGCCTCATGAAATCCTGTAGCGAAACCGGAATGGCCATGGTGGTAGTAGTAGGAGCAGGTATCATGGTCGTCTATGATGTAGTAGGTGCGTCATCCGGCCTCGGTGTACGACTGGATGCAACTAGGGATCCTACCATCTGACGTAGCTCCTGCATACTCCCCATCATCTGTCGCAACTCCTCCATACCAGTCTCGAGCCTATCCATACGGCCTGGGGAAAGTGGATCGGTCTGTCCCTGCGGCGTAGGCATACCACCCTGCTCAGTCCTAGTCTCGGACGAGCCAGCTCGAATCTCGTCTCTGGCGGCAGCCCTCTGTGCCCTCGTAGCCTTCGGCGGCATAGTGGCTGTTACAGGAAAACGGATAGTAAGAACAGTGCAATAGGATCATAGGATACACGGAATTGAAGAAGGAATTTTCAAGCAAGTATATCCTAAAGTCACTTAGGCGGAGTACCGTATCGCAAGTATGCCGCGGATATACACACGCTACGTTACCCTACTTAAGTCACTTACTCCATCTACCAAGGGTCATCCTACACTCAAAAAGGTAAAACCTAACGCTCTGATACCAACTTTGTCACGACCCGCAGGGTACGGAACGTGACTGGCACTTATGTTTACGAAACGTCTCAAGACGTCCGTAAAATAAGTAAGCCAAAGCCCAGAAACCAAAACCAAATAAGCAAAAGAGTGAAGAAAATCCAATCAATTGAAAGCGAGTTTATCAAATAAGTCATGTAAAACCCTTTTTTAAAAACAATACCAATTTTTCCGAAAATTTCGGCAGAGTCTCCTTTGTAAATACTGGCCCCCAAAATGGGTACAACAAGAATATATATGAATCCAACAAATATGGCATCCCCAAGCGGGAGCTAGCTCTTCGCCGCAAGGCGGTCACAAATCCCACGCAATATAAAGCAACAACATGCGAAATAACCATAATGAAGCATAAGAAAAACAGCATGTCGACTCAAGTGAGCTCGACCCCAAAATACAGCATAAAAGTCCACAAACCTCACAGTCTCATCTCTAGGTCAATATACAATAATACTGGTAGATACAGTAGATGGAGTACACTAGATACAAAGAATATACAAGGGGGTAATATAACCCACCTAAGAGCAAAACCTCGAGTCCAGGCAAAAGAAGCAAGTACGCCTGCCGCTACTGTACTGACGGAGCGGACCTGAAAAAGGCTATGGCACAACGGGGGTGAGTTGCCAACTCGTGAGTAATAAATAAAATCTACACAAGCTATCGAATGCATGCACACAAGCATCCTAGCATCTATAATATAGGTATGGCAGGACATAATGGCAAGTATGTATACAATATGAATATACTAGCAAGTATGAATGCAATGCGAATCAACTCGTGATCTGAATGTGTAAGTATAAGAAATCATGTTTTCCCTTTTAAGAATCTCTTTTGAAATACCAGCACAATACCAATAGAATCAACAAGAACCTGTGTCCAGCAACGACACCTCAAAACTATCACAAATCTCATATATCCATGTCATAGTATCTCTGGCCTCAGCCATCCGGCTGACCCAGCTCAATATCAAAATCTCATCATCTCGCGGCCACGGTCGGTATCCTCTGGATATCCGCCGTGCCAAACAGTCACCGGTAGGTAATCCGTCCCCTGCCAGGCTCAACGTCAACACCACATTCATCTTGCCCCGGGGTACCATACCGGGCCCACCATGTACCCGTGACGGTTCCTCCACTCCTCGACACGGATCTCGAAAACCACAGCAAACTCATAGTGGATGACACTTTACATCACTAGAAAACCGCAATTACATATTTTTAAAACATAATAAGTTTAGAAATTTTGCGGCTTTCCCCCGAAATCCAGAAATATCATAAAATCTCAAGAAATCCTCATAAGTGCATATGTCAATGATAATGAATGCATATGATATCAATAATCAAGTTGCGATGCGTGATTAATAGACTAAGTATGAACAAATAATATGATGAGGTACATGCACATGAATAGCAATCCTACGATTTCATTTTAAGGAATTAAAGAAATAGCGCGAGTTTAAGTATCAATTATAGTAAAAGGTTTCAATTTAAAGGTTATCTAGTGTGGTGGCATGGCAATTACCAGGGTGTGTGTGTAAGCATGAATAGTGCTCGTGCTGCATATAAAAACCCTGGCAATGGTGCAGGTGTCCTATAAAATGGTTTCGTATATGTATGTCCATATAGGGCATGAATGTGGCAAATAATCATACAAGTATTACACCCCTAATTACTAACATCACTAAAAATCTTTTAAGTTACTAAAACTATCGGGCGGCTTGCGCCATCCAACGATAGTCCCCCGTAGATGTTACATCTACTCACCGAAATCCCTAGCTAGTCACGTCCGATCACCGCTTTCCCCTTTCGAGCCGCGTCCGATGTCTCCGCGACCGAACCTGAAATTTACATCAATACCAAACATAAGGTTACATATCAAGAACGACGCAAAACCCAAACGAAAACACTAACGTTCACAAGCTAGGTACAACGTGCACAAGGTGCGCGGAACACACGCGAAAATCGCAAAAACTGCAAAAATCGCCGATTTGGTCACCCGGCAAAACTAAAACCCGATTACTCAAAAATCCGCACTCACGCATCCTAAATGTCATAGGATATGCCAACAATATAATCTAGATATCGCAATTAATTCGCCACAATAATATAATAAAAACCTAGTAAGCTAGAAGTTTGCAAATTTGGTGCAAACATCGACAATTAGCGACAAAATTAACACAATCCAACACAACAATCCAAACTAACCCACTAGCTAGCCATTACACTAATTTTAAACCATTAACTATGCATCAAACCATAATTCCAACACAAACCCTTTCTTGATTTTCATAATTAGCAATTTCAATCCAAAACTAAACATGACAATACCAAATTAACACTAATTTGAAGCCCACACAAATAAAGTAACCTCATTAACCTAAATTAGCAAACAACTAGATAGCTAATTAGCTTTAATTAACTAAATAATGGTTTCAAGAAACCCTAGTTAACTCAACCATTAACTTTAAACAACACTAGAATGAAAATAGCACTAAATTAACACTAAACAACTAGATTAAAGAATTCTAACCATGTTAACTTAAAAGAGTAGAAATTATACCTCAAATTTTTATAGATCTAGCAAGAAGAATTTGCCTCAATGATGGCCTCATAGCACCATGATTCCAAGCAAAAGAGGTTAAAGAGAAAGGGGATGAAGAATGGGGTTTAATTTGTGAGTTTTTGCTTGAAATTTGGAGCAAACTTTGAAGAATTTTTTGAAGAAAATGTAAAGAACAAAGAGATGAAGGGGGCTGCTGGAATTTCGGCCAGAAATGAGGGAGAGGGGATGGTGTGGGTGTGGAAAAAAGTCTTGGTCAACTCCCCTCAAAGTCAATGCATCATACCTTCAACATACAATATTTTAAACATACACATTCAACTCAAATCATCCCTAACAAAAGAATTTTAAAACAAAAGAGAGAGGGGGAATTTTCTGTAGTTTGGGACAGCCAAGGAGATGTGAGGATGTGTGTGTGAGAGTGCACAAAAAATTTTTTGCAAAAAGACCCCCTACAAGTCCAAAATTGCAAGTTTAAGCGTAAATTCAATAAATTTCGTTTTCCATAATAAAAATTAGTTAAAACTTAAAATAAATTACTAAAAATTTATGTTACAACTAGATTTTAATTAACATGATTTTAAAGCTTAATTTTAGCCCATTTAAATTTGTATTTATCGCTAATTTAATGTATTTTCTTACGGGCTTAAAATAAAATTAAAAAATTGAAAAATAGGGGAAAAATTTTAAATGACCAAAATTTCATAAGTAACTCATTAACTACTAAAAATAAGCAATTACCTATCCATTTTAGGTATAATTATTCCTAAACTGCAAAATAACGAGAAAGCAAACTAACGAGAAAGACGGTTTTCGGAAAAATACCGAATTTTCACCGATTTTCAGGAAAACACCAAAACGACTTTTCTAGGTGCTACAGTTATCTCAAGGTTTCGCAAGGGTTTAACTTCAACCATTTGCAAGATCAATAGTTGCATTGTTCTTGACTCGCCACCTGTTTTATAAAAGGTCTTCTTTGCAAAAGAATTTAGTGGGAGCATGATAGAACTGGAAGTGATTCCAGAACCATAAACGATTACTGAAAATTTAGTAGAACCTAAGAATTCAATTTGATTCGACAAACCATAGCCTCTTCGCGGATTTTAGTAGGCAATCTCAGCCACCTAAGAGGTACTTCGGTTTTCTCGTAGACGGTGACAGGGAGGTTTGCATCATGGTTATGATGGCCCTACTAGTTGTCAGTTGGCCATTGGGAAGTGGTGACTTCCGGATGATGGCCAGATGCCAGATATCCAAGTTAGACTCCACGCACTTCAGCAAATTATGGAATTTGCTGGGTGCTCCTGAAGGGGTAAAACCCATTAGAATATAATAGATCTTTCGAGATCAGTGCAGGTGGAAAAGTAGTTACCTAATAAGCCTAGATTTATAGTAAAGAGTTTTCATCAAATACCATCTATGGATTGTGATGAAACTTTTTCTTCAATGTCTGTACTAAAGTCCATACGGATATTACTTGCCACTGCTGTTATTCATAACTATGAGACATGGCAACGGATGACTATAACGTGTTTTTAAATGGGAATTTAGAAGTGCACGTGTATATGACTCTGCCAGAGAGCAGTCGCAGTCAGTGGGAGCAGCGGAAGGTGTGCAAATTGCTTATGTCTATTTATAGACTAAAGCGGGCATTGCGGAGGTGGATCATCCATTTTGATGTGACAGTGAAAGCGTTTGATTTCATCAAAATAATAGATGAACCTGGTAAGAAAGATATAGTGAGTACTATCTAGGTATTTGGATGACATACTCCTAATAGAAAGTGATATTCCTATACTATAATCGGTTAAACTGTGGCTGTCACAAAGGTTTCTCTATATAAGGATCGGGATAATATATCAGGGATTCTGGTAACTAGATCTATGTCATTAGATCTAGATTTAGGAAGTGTCCCAATTTGGTTGGACATTATTCTAAAGGATTTTAGAATGGAGGACTCCTGGCGTGGTGGTGGACCCGCAGGTGATAGAGTCACCCTCTTTAAGGAGATGTCTTCTAGACTTATAAGAGGCATACCAATTGCTTTGCCAATTGAGTCAATCATGCAATGTCAAGTACCCGGCTAGAAATTGCTTTACACTTTATGTAGTAAGCGAAAATTAATTCTGGAGAAACAAAGGAAAGCAGTGAAGAACAAATCATGATATTCTTAGGGTATGGTAATGGCAGCCTCCTTCAAGAAGCAATTACCAGTTTTGGCTTCTAAGGGGACCTGGATGACAGAATGGCTGTCAGGATTATAAGTTTATCCTCTTTTGGGGGTAGTATGTTGGAAAGGTTTCCAAGCGGATACTGAGATGGAAATGGCGCAAGATGTTGACTCAACAGAAGATACAAGCCAAGAAATTTGTTAGATAAAATTGTTCATTTATGAACTTGGTCTCATCAAGTATCCAGACAAATTCTGAGGCATGGTATCACTCAGTTCAGAAGACAGATGATCTCCGTGAAGTTGAGATATAGAGAGAGATGGTTAGAAGTATTGTAGCGGATCCACTAAGCCTATTTCTCAAACACACGAACTGTTAATAGAGAAGTTGGGTATTCGGTAGCACACGAGCTGTGGGTATGCGATACCGCAATAATTGGCCTTAAATGCAAGTAGGAGATTGTTAGCTATAGTTCCCTCAAGACAATTATTGTAATCAAAAGTACGTGATTATGATAATTGAATGAGGACCTATACAGGTAGAACAATCTTGCTCGATATGATAGCTTGCTATCTGATTTGTCTTTATCATTGATATGTATACGTTTTATTACATGTCGCGAATACATAATGATAAAGCCCGTAAGATCTTTGCTTGACTACCAGAGTTATGATGGCGATCATACTTGTGAGAGCTTAGTGGTCTATAAGCACATTCTTAAAAGTCCCTGGTCGTAGGAGTATCGAGACTGGGTATCGATATTCCAGAGTAGACTAGTATATACGTTTCTGGACCCCGACGAGGGGCGGTGGCAGCTCTCATAGCCATTGGTGTGTTGCACCTAAAATTGTATACATGTGGTCACTGGAGGTGAGTACACCGGACGGACCCGTCGAGAACTTCTCGATGGTACTATACTTATCGTTAGATAGTAGTTCTCAGTTGACATGAGTACAGGTAGTCTGTTGACCTAAGATCGTCATTTATCTTGTAACAACCCTAATTTTCCTATACAAATTTTTTTTCAAATATTTTTCACAATCCATAAAGGGATATTTATTGCCTGAGCACAAAACTTAAGTAATTAATTAGCAATTTAATTACAAGAAGGAGCTTATAGCTCATTGGTAATACCTTGCACTGCTGAACCAAGCCATCAGAGTTCAAATCCCATGCCCTACATTATTTTTAATATTTATTTTGTTTTAAATTTTATAGAAGCCTAACAGTCCATACGAGATAACTCCCAAACTTTCCACTGAACCTGAAAAACTGAAAGTACCAGTGACTACCTCCGGCGACCCCCCACCTTCCGAGCCCTCGACTCGGCCGAGTCGGCCGGCGGACAGGCCGACTCAGGCCGGCGCCGCCTGCTGGACTCGGCCGGTAGGCCGAGTCGTCAACTGAAAATTTGTGCCCTTTCACATGCCCTACCCCTCTGCATACTTCTGTAGGGTGTTTTTCGTCACCCCATTGAGACAGGAGCTGAGTTCATCATCGAAAACATCGTCGGAAGGTGATTGCTTGAAAATCTGCATGAAAAAGTATTATTTTAGTATAAATATAGACATGTAAATTGATTGAGTTCGCATGAACGTTTAACCCGAAATATGGGAGGAGAGATTGGTCCCACCGGGCGTGCCAGAACCTGTAGGGTGTTTTTCGTCACCCTATTGAGATGGGAATACGCGCGCGCTTGTCAGGCGCATTACAGATTCCCCCTGCCTAGGGTAGGCCGGAGTTTATTGATTGTGGGGATCCGAATCTCCGGCGGCCGCGGACTAAGCTGCCGTTAATTACCCCTCGCATTTGGAGCGAAGGAACCTCCGATTGACGGGTTAAACTGGTCATGCGAACTCAATATGCAGTGTGTTGGTGTGTGTGTATTTTTTTTCTGTTTTATTCCACTTGTAAAAAGAGATATATACATACATATATTTTCTATATATAAAAACGAAAATAAATAAGTAAATAAATATTTGGAGAATTATTATTTTTTTTAAATAAATTTTTAAATATTTTTTTTATTTAAAAAATATTATTTTTATTTATTTAATATTTATTTTTTTTTTTTTAAATAGAAAAAGGGGTTAAATAAAGAAAAGAAGAAAAGAAAATAATTATGTTTTTTTTTAATTTTTAAATATTATTTATAATTTATTTATTTTTATTTTAAATAAAAAAAGGAGGAAGAAAGAAGAAAAGAGAAATTTTTTTTTTTTAAAGTGGGGTCACATGCTAACAAGTGACCCCTCATATGAGGGGGGTCACATGCTAGCATGTGACATGGAGGGTCACATGTTAGCATGTGACCCCTCATGTGAGGGGGGGTCACATGCTAGCATGTGACCCGTCACATGCTTAGCATGTGACCCACGTCACATGCTAACCATGTGATGGGGTCACATGCATTGCATGTGACCCCGTCACATGTTAACCATGTGATGGGGTCACATGCTTTGCATGTGACCCGTCACATGCATTGCATCTCCACGTTTTTTTTTTTTTTTTGAAACGTGGAGTTCAACTCCAAAAGAATTTTATATGGCTAAAAAGAATTGTAATATGGAGTTAAACTCCCCAAAAAAAAGGTATTTTTTTTGTGGAGTTAAACTCCAAAAGAATTTCTGTAGTGGAGTTAAACTCCAAAAGAATTTTATTTGTGGAGTTGAACTCCAAAGGAATTTTATTTGTGGAGTTGAACTCCAAAAATTCTTTTCCTGGTGGTGGAGTTGAACTCCAAAAGAATTTTATTTGTGGAGTTGAACTCCAAAAGAATTTTTATTTGTGGAGTTAAACTCCAACAGATTTTTATTTGTGGAGTTGAACTCCAAAAGATTTTCTCCTTTCTCCTTTGAGAAGAAACCCAAAATGGGTTCTCTTGAAACTCCAAGATCTAGATCTTGGATGATAAAAAAAAGAGACCCTTTTTCTTCTCTTGATGGAGTTTTGGGAAATGGGTTTATGGTAAAACTTTATTTAGTTTTTTTAAAAAAAGGGAGCTAAGCTCTTGATTTGTTTGGAAAATAAAAAGGAAGAGGAAGAACTTGAAAAAGAAAGAGTGGAGGAACAAACCCTAGTTTTTGAGGGAATGAAAAAAGTCTATGCTTTATTCATCATCATGTTGCCTTATATAGGCTTACATATTTACATATAGCCCCTTGGGCTTCACAAAATGACATTTTGCCTATCCCATGGCTCATGTGTCATTTCATTTTTTGCACATAAGCCATGGGCTTTCAAAATATTGGCTTTATGCCCATTTTTCATACATTCATGTATAAAAAATTACATAAAAATTATTTATTACATGATTTATATTTTAGCATGGAGGAGGCTGGCCGCGGGCTCGGCTTGGGCATGGGCCCGCTTGACCTGGGCTTGGGCCCACCTGACTTGGGGTTGACCTTGACTTTGACTCGGTCAACGGGGGTGTAAATTTTTATCCCAACAAAGTGCCCCCCATCAATAAATGCACACAGCATATGTGGGTCGTGTGCATGAAATTGATGGATCTTCTTTCACGTGGAGGCGACTTGCTTTGGTTCCCACTTTTTGGGATGCACTGCCCTTTTTACGACATGGACGGTCGATGCTTGACGCGTCTCCGAGACAGAGTGTTCGTGGTAGACGTTTCCCTTGCCCGGAGCGATCCGGTTCCTGCTTTGTAGGAAGCTTGCACTGCCCTTTTTGCGACATGGACGGTCGACGCTCTGATCCGGAGCGATTTGGGGTTCCTAATTTGCGGGAGCCTGCACTGCCCTTTTTGCGACATAGACGGTCGACGCTCTGTTACGAAGCGATTTGGGTTCCCAATTTGCGGGAGCCTGCACTGCCCTTTTTGCGACATAGACGGTCGACGCTCTGATCCGGAGCGATTTGGGTTCCCAGTTTGCGGGAGCCTGCACTGCCCTTTTTGCGACATAGACGGTCGACGCTCTGTTACGAAGCGATTTGGGTTCCCAATTTGCGGGAGCCTGCACTGCCCTTTTTGCGACATAGACGGTCGACGCTCTGATCCGGAGCGATTTGGGTTCCCAATTTGCGGGAGCCTGCACTGCCCTTTTTACGACATAGACGGTCGACGCTCTGATCCGGAGCGATTTGGGTTCCCAATTTGCGGGAGCCTGCACTGCCCTTTTTGCGACATAGACGGTCGACGCTCTGTTACGAAGCGATTTGGGTTCCTAATTTGCGGGAGCCTGCACTGCCCTTTTTGCGACATAGACGGTCGACGCTCTGTTAAGAAGCGATTTGGGTTCCCAATTTGCGGGAGCCTGCACTGCCCTTTTTGCGACATAGACGGTCGACGCTCTGATCCGGAGCGATTTGGGTTCCCAGTTTGCGGGAGCCTGCACTGCCCTTTTTGCGACATAGACGGTCGACGCTCTGATCCGGAGCGATTTGGGTTCCCAATTTGCGGGAGCCTGCACTGCCCTTTTTGCGACATAGACGGTCGACGCTCTGATCCGGAGCGATTTGGGTTCCCAGTTTGCGGGAGCCTGCACTGCCCTTTTTGCGACATAGACGGTCGACGCTCTGTTACGAAGCGATTTGGGTTCCCAATTTGCGGGAGCCTGCACTGCCCTTTTTGCGACATAGACGGTCGACGCTCTGTTATGCAGCGATTTGGTAAACGTGCCCCCGGCATGGAGTGTCGCTGGTCGACGTTTCCCCGAGGCGGAGTGTCTGCTGTAGGACGTTTTCCCGAGACGGAGTGCCTGTGGTAGGACGTATCCCCGAGACGGAGTGCCTGTGGTAGGACGTTTCCCCGAGACGGAGTGCCTGTGGTAGGACGTTTCCCCGAGACGGAGTGCCTGTGGTAGGACGTATCCCCGAGACGGAGTGCCTGTTGTAGGACGTATCCCCGAGACGGAGTGTCGCTGGTTGACGTGTCCCCGAGACGGAGTGTCTGTTGTAGGACGTTTTCCCGAGACGGAGTGCCTGTGGTAGGACGTATCCCCGGGACGGAGTGCCTGTGGTAGGACGTTTCCCCGAGACGGAGTGCCTGTGGTAGGACGTTTCCCCGAGACGGAGTGCCTGTGGTAGGACGTTTCCCCGAGACGGAGTGCCTGTGGTTGGACGTATCCCCGAGACGGAGTGCCTGTTGTAGGACATATCCCCGAGACGGAGTGCCTGTGGTAGGATGTATCCCCGATACGGAGTGCCTGTTGTAGGACGTTTCCCCAAGACGGAGTGCCTGTTGTAGGACGTATCCCCGAGGCGGAGTGCCTGTGGTTGGACGTATCCCCGAGACGGAGTGCCTGTGGTAGGACGTATCCCCGAGACGGAGTGCCTGTTGTAGGACGTATCCCCGAGACGGAGTGCCTGTTGTAGGACGTATCCCCGAGACGGAGTGCCTGTTGTAGGACGTATCCCCGAGACGGAGTGCCTACGGTAGGACGTTTCCCCGAGAAGGAGTGCCTGTGGTAGGACGTATCCCCGAGACGGAGTGCCTGTGGTAGGACGTTTCCCCGAGACGGAGTGCCTGTTGTAGAGCGTTTCCCCGATGCGGAGTGTCGCTGGTTGACGCAGAGGTCGATGTTGGAATTGGTTGGTTTGATTTGAGTTGACATCAGCATTGCTGTACTGGAATATGGTACCAGGAGCGAATCATCATTTGCAATGAGTGGATTTGAGGATTTCGGTTTTGGTTTGGCATCTGCATTGCTGCACTGAAATAATGCCAGGAGCAACTCATCATTTGCCCCGAGAGGATTTGGGAATTGGTTTTTTGGTTTGGCATCTGCATTGCTGCACTGGAATAATGCCAGGAGCAACTCATCATTTGCCCCGAGAGGATTTGGGAATTGTTGGCTTTGGAGACAGGTTTAGATCCCTGTCACCTAAGGCTTTTCCATTTTGTGAGCCGTAAGGGTCTCACAAAGCATTTTCTCCCTACGGGTCGAAAGGATCTCGTAGGTGTATTTTCTCCTTAGGAGTCGTGGGGACTCCTAAGTGTATTGCTCCTTTGTGAGTCGTAAGGATCTCACGCGGGAATTTTCTCCTCACAAAGTCGAGAGGACTTTGCGAGTGCATTTCATTTCTTCTTTTTTTTACGAGTTTGCGCCTTTTCGGGTTTTCACAAACTCGCCGGCAGTCCTGCTGTTTTTACTCACGAAGCCCTTTCGGGTTTTCATCCGTGCCCATTTTGCTTGTGGACATACCGTTCTTCTTTTTTGTTTTCCCTTTTATTTTCTTTTTTTTTTCTTTTTTTTTTCTTTTTTTTTTTTTTTGGAATCTTCCCTGCCGGTGGGACTTTGAATGTGGTCTCGCCGGTAGGACTTGGGAGAGATTGGGATCGTTTTACGCCCGTGGATTGTATACGGTTTTGCAGGATGTATGATCCAGACCGTAGGGCCAAAAACATTTCGGGACTTTGTTGGCGTCTGCATCGCTGCACTGGAATATGGTGCCAGGTGCGACTCATCATTCGCCGTTGGGGTATGGGAGTTGGAATTTGGTTGGCGTCTGCATCGCTGCACTGGAATATGGTACCAGGAGCGACTCATCATTCGCCGTTTGGGAATTTGAGTTTGGAATTTGGTTGGCGTCTGCATCGCTGCACTGGAATATGATACCAGGAGCGACTCATCATTCGCCGTTTTGGGGTATAGGGAGCGATGGCTTAGGAGACAGGATTAGATCCCTATCGCCTAAGGCTTTTCAATTTTATGGGCCGTGAGGGTCCCATAAAGGTATTTTCTCCCTGCGAGTTGTAAGGATCCCGCAGGTGTATATTCTCCTTAGGAGTCGTGAGGACTCCTAAGTGTGTTTTTCCTTTGTGAGTCGTAAGGATCTCACAAAGGTTTGTTCTCCTCATGTATCGTGAGGACACATGAGTGGGTCTTCTTAATGGAGCATAATTCCAAAGGCGGAGACCAGCCGCGTAACTGGTGATTGCGGTGGGGCATGGGTATGATGAGAATTATTTGAGCCCGTGGATTGTATACGGCAATCAATTTGGGGACTGGCTGTAGGGCTGAAAGAATTTTGGGAAATTGGATTTTTGTTTGGCGTCTGCATTGCTGCACTGGAATAATGCCAGGAGCAACTCATCATCCGCCCTTGTTTTTTTTTTGTTTTTTTGTTTTTTTTTTAATTTTACCGCGATTGCTCTATCATTTCAGCTTTTCTTATCGCGAAGGTCGCGATTGCCCTATCATTTCGGCTATTTATTCGCGGTTGCCCCATCATTTCGGCTTTATTTCATCTTTATTTTACTCGCTGATTTTTATTGCGAGTTGCCCCATCATTTCGGCTTTTCTTTATTTTTTTCTTTTATTTACACATTTTTTTATTTACATTTTTTTTACATTCCCAGTTTAACGACTTAGAGGTCGATTGTTCCCAGTTTAATGACGTGGTAGTCGACTGTGTTCAGAGAAAGGCAGATATCTGAGAGAATTAGTTTCACGAAGAACTTCGGTCTCCGTTTGTATGAAATTGGCGGTCGCAGCTTGATTGTTTGTTAACACACGCCAGGGGACAATGATATTTCTCCCGCCTTGTATTGTTTCTCGACCCAATCCTTGAAGATGCAACAGTCTTCAATAGTGTGCCCCAGCACTCGGTGGTATGGGCAAAAGTTGGGATGATCAGTCTTGTTCGCTTCACTTAGCCTTTTCGGTTCTGGTAGCCGCAGGCCATTCTTCAGAGCATCTTTAAAAATTTTGTGGATCTTGTCCCTTCGGAATGAGTAGACCTTATTTCTTCTTTCCTCCAAAGTTGGCTCTCGAGACTGGTCAGTTTTTGCTCCGCCCGTTCTCTGCTTATTTGGAGAATTGGTGATGTTAGAACTTCCGCCTTTTCGGTTGTCGTCCCCCCAAGGTTTCGGTCTGTTTGTGAACTGAAGATCCTGAGCGGATTCGGGCTTTGAGCGTTCCAACGTTTGGACCTTTTTGGTCAGCTCTTGGAATGTTTTGAGACCCGCGGTACATAGAAACGGGGCCATCCAGTTGTTGAGATTTCCGACAAGGAGACTGACAGATTGGTCCTGCTCTATCGGCGGTTCGTATTTGACGGAGAGATTACGCCATCGGGTTATAAAATCCGTGCTGCTTTCGTCGCTCTTGGGCTTGGTCCTTACGAGCTCGGCAATGGTAATCTTTTCGCTGACGCTCATGAACCTCTGCCGAAACAGAGACTCCATTTGGACAAAAGTTGTGACGGAGCCATCCGGTATGCTCGCGTACCAGTCGAAAGCAACATCGGTCAGGCTATTAACGAACTGGCGGAGGAGAAGCGCATCATTGCCCCCAGTATTCCCGCATGAGGCTTTGAAGTGGGCGATGTGCTGATTCGCATTTCCCGACCCATCGAATCTTCCGAATTTGGGGATGACATAGCCGCTAGGGAATTCCACCAGATCATACTGAGCAGGATATGGTCTCCCACTACTACTGATATCTTTTTGCGCTTCGGCTTCGGCCACCAATGTTTTGACTTTGCTGGCAACCAAATCCATGATTTGATCTTGAGTTAGCGGGCTACTGTCATCGGTAGCCAAGACATTTCCCGAGATAGGATGCGACTGATTTTCATGTAGTTCGCCCACTTTTGGATTTGAGGGAATAGGCGTCGGCTGCTTTGGGACACCACTTCCCGGTTCACGAGCAGAGCCCTCCGCTTGATTGGGCGGCTGAGAGGCAAGTCGTGCCGTGAGCTGCATCACGACATTCGTCAAGTCATCGATTTTGGAGTAGAGTTTGGCAATCTCCTTGTCTTTGTTTCTGAGCTGCTTTCGGAGCTCTTGAAGCAGCTCTTGCTCCGCGGTCCTGGGGCGGAAAGCCGGCTCTTCTTTGCTTTCCGAGCCCGACTCCTCATGGACCGAAGGGTCTTTCTGCCTATCATCCTCATCGAGAGGGTCTTCATCACCCAGCAGAGGCGGCTGTTCTTGGGAAGCGGCCACCACATTCAAGCCAGATTGGATTTGAGATGTAGTGGGTCCGTTCTTGCTCTTGCTGTGCGTGCCCACCATGTAGACAGTGTGGACCTCATATCCAGTCGTCTCTTTCTCATTGGCGGGGAGCTTAGAGAAAGCACCCGATCGAGCAGTTGTTGAGGGTACCGTTGGAGCTTGCTCGAAACGCCTTGCAGCTTTGTTGGTGTCGATGGCCTTGCCCCCAGCTGGGGCCATGGAGAGTCGTTCGGAAACGGACTTGCGCTTGGGCTGAGGTGCCCTCGCGACCACCACATTTGGCCTTTTGCCTTTCGGGACTGGTTTGTCTACCACCGGGGCTTGAGGAGCTGGGATGGCACCAATTGGTATGAACATAATAAAGCCGAATGGTAGCAGCGGCTCCTCCCATTGTCGCCCGAGACTGGCCGGAAGGACCGTCCTGGAGTCTATCTTCATCGTGTAGGAGACAGGAGCTGAGTTCATCATCGAAGACATCGTCGGAAGGTGATTGCTTGAAAATCTGCATGAAAAAGTATTATTTTAGTATAAATATAGACATGTAAATTGATTGAGTTCGCATGAACGTTTAACCCGAAATATGGGAGGAGAGATTGGTCCCACCGGGCGTGCCAGAACCTGTAGGGTGTTTTTCGTCACCCCATTGAGATGAGAATACGCGCGCGCTTGTCAGGCGCATTACAGATTCCCCCTGCCTAGGGTAGGCCGGGGTTTATTGATTGTGGGGATCCGAATCTCCGGCGACCGCGGACTAAGCTGCCGTTAATTACCCCTCGCATTTGGAGCGAAGGAACCTCCGATTGACGGGTTAAACTGGTCATGCGAACTCAATATGCAGTGTGTTGGTGTGTGTGTATTTTTTTCTGTTTTATTCCACTTGTAAAAAGAGATATATACATATATATATATATTTTCTATATATAAAAACGAAAATAAATAAGTAAATAAATATTTGGAGAATTATTATTTTTTTAATAAATTTTTAAATATTTTTTTTATTTATTTAATATTTATTTAATTTTTTTTAAATAGAAAAAGGGGTTAAATAAAGAAAAGAAGAAAAGAAAATAATTATTTTTTTTTAATTTTTAAATATTATTTATAATTTATTTAATATTTATTTATTTTTATTTTAAATAAAAAAAGGAGGAAGAAAGAAGAAGAGAGAATTTTTTTTTTTTTTAAAAAGTGGGGTCACATGCTAGCATGTGACCCCACATATGAGGGGGGTCACATGCTAGCATGTGACATGGAGGGTCACATGTTAGCATGTGACCCCTCATGTGAGGGGGAGTCACATGCTAGCATGTGACCCCGTCACATGCATTGCATGTGACCCCGTCACATGTTAACCATGTGATGGGGTCACATGCTTTGCATCTCCACGTTTTTTTTTTTTTGGAAACGTGGAGTTCAACTCCAAAAGAATTTTATATGGCTAAAAAGAATTGTAATGTGGAGTTAAACTCCCCAAAAAAAATGTATTTTTTTTGTGGAGTTAAACTCCAAAAGAATTTCTGTAGTGGAGTTAAACTCCAAAAGAATTTTATTTGTGGAGTTGAACTCCAAAGGAATTTTATTTGTGGAGTTGAACTCCAAAAATTCTTTTCCTGGTGGTGGAGTTGAACTCCAAAAGAATTTTATTTGTGGAGTTGAACTCCAAAAGATTTTTTATTTGTGGAGTTAAACTCCAACAGATTTTTATTTGTGGAGTTGAACTCCAAAAGATTTTCTCCTTTCTCCTTTGAGAAGAAACCCAAAATGGGTTCTCTTGAAACTCCAAGATCTAGATCTTGGATGATAAAAAAAAGAGACCCTTTTTTTTCTCTTGATGGAGTTTTGGGAAATGGGTTTATGGTAAAACTTTATTTAGTTTTTAAAAAAAAGAGAGCTAAGCTCTTGATTTGTTTGGAAAATAAAAAGGAAGAGGAAGAACTTGAAAAAGAGAGAGTGGAGGAACGAACCCTAGTTTTTGAGGGAATGAAAAAAGTCTATGCTTTATTCATCATCATGTTGCCTTATATAGGCTTACATATTTACATATAGCCTCTTGGGCTTCACAAAATGACATTTTACCTATCCCATGGCTCATGTGCCATTTCATTTTTTGCACATAAGCCATGGGCTTTCAAAATATTGGCTTTATGCCCATTTTGCATACATTCATGTATAAAAAATTACATAAAAATTATTTATTACATGATTTATATTTTAGCATGGAGGAGGCTGGCCGCGGGCTCGGCTTGGGCATGGGCCCGCTTGACCTGGGCTTGGGCCCACTTGACTTGGGGTTGACCTTGATTTTGACTCGGTCAACGGGGGTGTAAATTTTTACCCCAACAACTTCAAATCTGCAGACCACTTCCAGAGAGCTCATTATACCCTATTTACACTATGTTTAATGATTTTTCCTACATTTTTATATTTTTTTATTAAAAACCCTTCATCTACCATAATCCTAGCCTAACCCTATAAATACACCCCTACCCTCTACCCTCTCATCCCAAAACTCTGAGCCAACTCTCTTAAATTCTTAAGAGATCTTGTGTACTTTGAAAACGAGCTCGAAGCGAAGCTACGACGAAATTCCCGGCGAACTTCCGGCGATCGTTCTAGGAGCACTTGACGACGAAGCGACGCACCGGCGATCCTTCTTCTTCCATCTCACTCTCATTATTTTCCAAAACCCGTAAGTCTCATTTTCTACCTCTCTTTTCTATTCTCAAAATACGGATTTACAAAACCCGACGGAATCGGAACAAACCTGATTTCCGATTCGGTTTCTTATAAAACTTCACTTCTCGTGATACAATTATGCTTAAACTCTCTCATGTTGACTATTAAACATTAATCAACCAAATTGATCAAGTTTCATTTCATAAAATGATGGCTATTTCAATTTATCGTATTTTTCACTTAAATACCATATTGTTTCAATTCTATATTTAACTGCATTAAACTTGCTATACCTTTAAGTAGATCACGAGGTAACGACCTACTTCCTCACACACTCATATGCAACATAACACGATCCCTCGAGAACTTAGAATACGGGAAAACAAACATTTTCATTTAAATACCCTTTACTTAATAAAACCATTTCTAAAAGATTTAGTATTGATACATCTTTACAAATAAATAACCTTTGAGCTAATAATAAAAATCTCTAGACTCAGCCAATTAAGGACTGTCACACTCATTAGGACAGAGGAAGGTTGTGGGCATTCAGTCGTTTATCTAAACCTGACTTTGTGGTGTCTAGGCTAGACAAGTGAGAAATGTAACTTTAAAAGGCCCGTCTCACGGTGATTCGTGAGCGGATCCCTCCTTTCTTCACTTGTACTTACCTGGCCATAATTGGCGGTGAAGAGGCGATTTGAAATATCTCACAACTTGTCGCTTTGGACCAGTTAGAAATAGTCTAGTTGAGTTAGAAGACCCTAAAACATAGAATACGGGAAATTGACATCTTTACAAATAAATACCATTTACTTAATAAAACCGTTTTCTAAAGGATTTAGTATTTATACAAATCTTTGCAAAGTACCGCTACAACCCATTTTGGAGAGCCCGTTCGGGATAGTGCGGATTATCGCACATCCTCGGGCTTAGTAGTGCGAGATTCAGACCTCCGCAAGGAGCATTCGGTCTCGAAAGATTTAAAATACAACATCTTAAGAAAATGAGATTTTTAGAATATAAAATATATATTAAGATTATTTTTGTATAAATATATGTATATTTATCATTAAAATACTTATTTTGTTATAATATAAATATTCCAACTCTTTTCAAAGATCACAAGAATCAATTTTACACTAAAATACCATGAATTCCATACAAAACCAATATTACAAATAAATACCACTTATTATGAAAATAGGATATTTTCACTAGAAATATCACAATATAAAATCTACATTCATTACAACTCTAAAGACGATTAATAAATACTTGGGGTGTATTTTGAAAAGTATATAAAAACATTTTTACATAAAACCCTCTCAAGTTCTATAAATTACCCTAAGGACCCTAGTAAATATAGGTTTAAGCAGGACCAATCTCTTGAGCCTCAGGGAGCCGGAGAAGTGGATGCTTGCCTATCTACGGTAGACAACTTAACAACGGTGTTATCAATGCGGTAATCGTCTTTAAAAAAGACACGAAAGGTTACCGATAATATCAAAACAATCAGGACTTCAATTTACTTTTCTAATTGTCAGACTCGGATGAGTCTCATTATAATCTGACTTGAATATGATTCAAGTACAATCTACAATCTATAATCTACAAATTATAATATTACAATTCAACATGAATCCATTATTCCATATATTCAATCTATCAGCTTGACTGAACCGAACCATGGATATACATCCATTTACATGATTCTCCAGTTACATCTGCTTACTGATATCATGGTTTTGGTCAGTCATCCAACTATACAATCTATACAATACAATACAACAATACAATCAAAACACTACGGGGTTTAAAGGATAGATTGGTACGGAAGGTGTTAAAAGTGGCACGAGACGGTAAGATTAAGACACCTAACCTATATTTCGTTGCTGTTGAACCGTGGCCCAACGGTTCCTTGAGTTCCCGATACCTTAGTCTCCGGGACAAGTGAGACTCCTCTCGTATACACTGGCATCCTTCTGTATCAAGCTACAAGCAACAGTGTTAACACTAAATACAACAATATAACAATATAATACAACTGTAAAAGCCTCTCTCTCTCTCTCTGTCTATTTTATTTCTCCTCCTATCTTTGGGACTTACCGAGCGACCTGTTCGCTGACGACATTCTATTTCTTTCTTCTTTAAATATCGTCAGGTGATTTGGACCCGTCAGAGATCGAGCCAACTGCAGAAAACTTGGATCAGTACAGCGAAGACCCTGAGCTCTAGACATTGTACATTTTCTATTCAGTACCTTTAATTTCCTATCATGCCATTGTTTAGGCATTGTTTTTATTTCAGTTGTATTTCCTTTTCATGCATTATACAAAAGAATGTTAATAAATAAAGTTGCTGTTTTTATTATACCTTGTCTCTTGTGTATATCTTCTTTTATATTGCTTAGTTACGCTTAGCGTATTTGCTTCTGAGTAAATACGTAGCGGATCAGTCTCGTCCCCTTCGCCGTACACTGGGAAGCGGGGCGTGACATGTCTCGTGTGAGTTCTCACTGTACTTAGATTACTACCCTACCACGGCTCTACTGAGTCGTGCAAATAGGTTTTAGTTGGGTGCAGTCCCGAGCCACATAGAGACAGTGAGCGATTGTCAGGGATTCGTCTCTCCCGGTATAGGGAGTCGATGTTGCGTTGTGTTCGGTTGGAGATTTACTGATTGGAGATTAGTAGTTTCTCGGTTTGGTAATGGGCTTGACACCGACACGGCTTATCGGGTTATTAGGGGTCCGATGTTATCCACCCATTAGACCCGGTATACGATACTCTTAGATGAAGTGATCGGACTATACGGAGATTATCACTTACAGGCTCAGTAAGGATACAGATGAGTTTGCTCGTCGATCTTCCTTTCGTTCAATACCTAGGTAGCCGTTACGTACAGCTAGTGCCGCTGACGTGCCTATGGTTAAACACACTATCAGCGTATTGTCGAGTTTTTAGAGTCCCACACAGAGGGTTTCCGATTCAGGCGAAACGATATAGTATGTGTGTATTTTGATAAGCACTCGGGTTCGATTAAATACGTGTATTTAGTGCACGTACTTTAATCGGACGTTTTGATAATACTGGCAGGTTTGAAAGATAGCCGGATCATTATGAGCTAGAATTATATCTCTCTCATTTTCTCTCTTTTGGTATTCGTATTTTTATACGAATACAGTATTTGTATTTTAACACGAATACGGTATTTGTATTTTAACACGAATACAGTATTTATATGAATACGAGTATTTGTAACTCGATACAAATACGGGTATTTTTATCTCGGTAAGAATACGGGTATTTTTATCTCGGTACGAATACGAGTATTCGTATTTTTATATGAATACGATATTTGTATTTTGATAAAAATACGGGTATATGTATTTGTACATATACTGTTATATGCATGTGTGCATATATACATGTGTGAGTATTGATACACACATCTTTTTATTCTATAATGGAGGCTTGTAGTTGAGTGTAGGCTTATGACTCATGACATGAGTCATGAGGTGAGTCACACACTACTTGACTAAGAATAAGAGTGAGAGATTGAGAGGATTTTTGCTTAGGATTTATTATTTTACATTTTCATCATCTTTTCTCTTCTTCTCTTATGAGCTTTCAATTTTGAGAAGAAATTTTACAAAGAGAGAAAACTTGAGATATCACCACTACATCATTCTCACCATCACTTCCTAGCAAGTTGTGATCTTGAGCTGCTTTACTAGATCATTTGGTATGAAACCCGAGCTTGATTTGTGTTCTCTCGGGTAGATCATCTTCGACGAGGAAGATCGGCGTCCAAGCTCGTTCCCGACAATTTCGGAGTGTTGTAAGAGTTCTTGGAGCGATGTAGGGGTCTTCCGCAATTGCGCGGACATGCTACACAGGTTGCTAGCCCCTTAACCTTGTATGTTTAGTAATCTGGTTTGGTGTTTGGAATCGATTCTAAGGTATAAGTCGCTAGCGCTTGCTATAAATTTTTGTTTTCGCTTCCGCCTTCGCCACGAGTCTTATGGCGCGAGCACCGGGGTCTCTACAATTCAGTTGCATGTGATGTCTGCCTACTCACTTGTAATATCTAAGCAGTTGTTTATAATATCTGTCTATTTACATGTGATATTTAAGTGGCCGCTTTTAAAATCTACCTATTTACACGTAATATTTAAGCAATTGCTTGTAAAATACACCTGCTTACATGCAATATCTAAACAGCTACCTGTAGCGCCTGTCCAGTCACATAGGTTGTCGAAAAGTACAATCGTAGTATTAATTAGTCACACGGGTTGCAGAAGAATAGAAGAAAAAGATAAAAAAAAAGGAGTCTTTTAATGAAGTGCCTATCGATCAGGTTTTTTTTTAACGAGTAATACTTTTCATACTGGTACGGTGGAATCCATGTAAGCTATATGAATTTCCATCGGATACAAAGTAGAGTATATGATACAAGTATCTAGGCAGTGGATAATATGACTTACCTTGTATCCAATGTGAATCTATGTATCCTACATGGATTCCATCAAACCGATAGAAAAAGTGATACTCTTTTTTAATAAGAAAAAAGGCCGAAGGTCTTTTGACATCGCTGGAGTGGGCCGACAGAGTTTTGGAAATCCACCCTATAAAAAAAAGAGTAATACTTTTCCTTCTAACCTAATGAGTTTATGATTCCCCATCAACCTTCCGATGCATATTGGGTACATATCACTTTTAATGGCATCATCACATGGATGATGATGGACATGCAACCATTAAGAGCATGTTTGTTTTACATGAAGAACCATAGAAGTAGTGAAAGTAAGGTGTTTGGAAATTACTTCCGATATTTCAAGTGTTTGTTTTGATAGAAGAAGTGTTAAAAGTTATTTTCAAATGATAATATGGATCCTATGGAGCATGTCTATTTCCAAGAATTTATTCCTTTTATTTTTTGGGTAGGAAAAGTGGCTACTGATGCTTGCTGCAGATGTAGAATCTCAGGTTAAGTACTTATGTTTTATGATTATTGGTCACACACATACAAGTGACAGTTCCTGGCAACTGTTTCACATGAAACAAGGACAACAATGAATGGGGTCCTTGGTATAACCACTTTCTAGATATACTTATGTTCTTTTAATGGCAGGAATGTTTCATAATCCTATTATTCTAATGAGTTGAGATTGCTCCGACTAATTCACAATGTCGAATTTGATATCGAATAAATTTAGCAACAACAGCTGAAGCACATTTGATATGGTTAATTAGGATGGCTGATACCAAAGCTCCTGGGTACAGATGATAGAAAACAATAACCACTTTCATTAAAATCCTGCAGCAAATATGGCTGAAACTGGCTATGTAGAGTAGTAAACAGCTGCACATTGTTCTTATCTGGCATGAATGGAGCAAAACAAATAGCAAGGGGTTACAGGGAATTAGAGTTTAGTGCCAAAGGAATCGATTTTGGTGTGCATGTCATCAGCAAGCAAATACCGACCTAGGGGTTTAAAGGGGGTTTGAGTTTAACTTATTGGCTATCTTTGACTTGTTCAAATGAAAGATTTAGGCGAGTGATCTTTGTAAGGTGGCACAAATGTTGATCTTGATCTGAGTTAGCATCATGAACATCGTAATATAAAGGTATGGACATTATCAACCACCCATTATCATATCAAAACAAACATGCCAATAGTAGTTCTAGACCGTCTTATGGAAGGTTCTAACTGTTAGTTCCTTTAATCAGTTCCAGCGGATTAGTCACCAAAGCCATATACCTAATCCGACCCACTTATTAGTTAGATTGGTCCATTAATGGTCATACTTGGTTTATACTCGATAATTCTGGATTGGTTGTGTATGTTTTTCTGGATGAGTGAATTCTTGCCCCATATAAAATCATTTTGAGGAATATCTATATAATATCATTTTGAAGATCTCTTTCGAAAATTCATGGTTAGTTGTTGCCACCTCTTAGGCCTGTGTTAGACCAAGGGATCCCTGCTTAGTGTGTGTGTGTGTGTGTGTGTGTGTGTGTGTGTGTGTGTGTGTGTATAGGAGAGCGCTCTATTGCAAACCGGTCCACGTTTTTTAAAACAGGAACTCTTAATCCACGATTATATTTGAACGATCCGAACCGTTCAAGTTGATCGCCCTACCCTCAAGTCTCTGTGTATGAAAAATCAAAGGATTTGAAGATCTCTAACCAATGCATTAGATGGAGTTTATGTTGCTATATTGAAAGACGGTACATTTTGCACTCATTCGATGCATGTGATAGAGGTCTTTAAATCCTTTGACTTTTCACACACATTTGAGGGTAGGGCGATCAACTTAAAACGGTTCGGATCGTTCAAATATGTCGTGGATCAAGAGTTCCCGTTTTTAAAAAACGTGGGACCAGTTTGCAATACACACACACACACACATCAATGTTCAAAATCTTGAATATTACTATCCATTCCAGATTCCACTTGTAGATGAGATGGAATATCTTGTTGAATGAGATTATATTGTTGATAAAATAAGGAACCATACAAACTTAGTGATTAAATTGGTGGTGGTTAGCAGTAAATTATCAGCTTACATTGTTCTCAATGTATCAGGTCCAGAAACATGTCCAGATTCGAATGGACGCGTACCACAAATACATCGACTCCTTGTTGGAGAAGGCATGCAAGATCGCACACGAGCAAATCTCCTCGACTGGTTTTAACAACACATTGATGTGTTCGTATTCAGTATCACCACCCATATCACTAGCAGGGATCACTCTTCAATCCCCTGAAGAGAATTCCCAGCTCTCTTCTATCGGCAAAAGCCAATTCTTCCACAAATCCCCAGATCTAAAACGGAAGCTGAGGTAGATTAATCGTTGTAGAATTTTGGGATCCTCACTTGAAATTTGCTATGTACTTTCTGTAACCAAACAAAGTTAAGCCTTAAATGAGATTTACCATTTGGCAAATGTTATCAGATTTGTTTCAGATTTTCATTTTGCGAAGATGAAAGCAAGGTTGTAGGCATGAGATCAAGTGATTTAAGTGCTATTTTCTCCGCCGTTTTAGTTGGCTATGGAAATTTGTTTCCTGCCATTCGTTTTATAGAATTTTCAATTTGGACCAGGTGTTGGACCAATTGTTTTTCAATGTGTGAATTTCAATTTTAGCTGGATACATAATCCTTACATTAAGAGTTCAATATATCTATTACAGTTTTTAAGTTGAGATGGTGTTGAATTCTGTAGGACTAGTCTGTTTTTTCTTTGGCAATGGCCTTTAAGTCACATACGGCACACAACACATCCACACGCATAAACACACATCCAAGGGACCCACGAGTTTGTTCCGAAAGCATTAAATTATGATCACTTTCTCCACTGGGGATTAAACCCTCTCTCTATCCTCATAGCGAGAAGTGCAACTGAGCCCTTGCTCTTTGGTTATCTTTATTATTTTTACTATTAATGCCAAAGGGAGGACGAGGTTGCACATGGTAACACGTGTTCTCATTGTTTTGAGAAAGAAAAGTTTAATAAAACCATAAGCAACTTTTTAAGTCGTATTGAAACCTTGAAGGTCTTGGGTACATGCTCTTCGCCAAATTAAAAGCATGGATTCTATTTTTATTCTAAATTGGATCGATCTGACAAAATGGTTTGTTAGGATGAGCAATTTCTGAACAACAAAAATCCAAAAAAAAGGAGAAATATTTAGGACCCACTCGCATGAGCCCTGTCTCTATCCCTCTTTTGTTTCTTTTTGTCTTGGATTGCTTAGAATAGCGTAGCTCAGGAACATCATTTTCTGGGTCAGCAATATAAATTATTTTCTTTCACTCTGATTTATCAAGGATTGTCTTTTGATTAAATTAATAAAACACATCGTTTTTAATTATCTCTATCCATATTCGTTTATATATCGCTACAACTGGTTGCATCATTTAGTTACAATTTTGTGATTTTGCAAACCAGGGCATTGATTAGTTTCCGTTGTCTCAAATTAGTTCTCTCATCTTATCTTTTTTGTGAGCTACATTTTTTTTTGAGATAATAGGTGGGATAAATCAGCCATCCCCCCATAAATGGAAGACTCCGGATCGATAAATGGAAGGCTACTTCAAACCTCACCAATGGGCTACCGCAAGCTCCCTTTTTTGTGAGCTACTTTAATTTGTTACGAATACACTTATTTCTTATTATTATATTATATTTTAAGTATGCTACCACCCATCAATCTTAATGTTTTGTTTTAGCTGCACTCAATTTCGGACATGTTTCTTAATTATCCAACATTCCGATTTATAGTGGTGGTCTGATCGCCATCTTATAAAATTTTGCTTTCAATTACATAGGTATCCTATCATCACGCATCCCTTTTTCAATTATTCTGTTTTGAACCTATGAACTACATACTTCTCACCATCGAGCAAAAGCTTAGCTGGTATGGACACTTCCCCTCTTCGGGAAAATGCGGGGTTTGATCCCCAGAAACCGCGGGAGGGAAAGTTGCCACAAATTAACGCTTTTAGGGCAAATTTCTAGCTCCCTTGGGTGTGTGAATGTGGTGTGTTTATGTGTGATGTTAGCATGGGTGTGTTGTTACAGGCCATGCCGGTGGCAAAAAAAAACTTACAGCCTTCCCAATCTTCCCATCATGATAGTTATAGATCCCAAGTAATAAGAATGGTTATTCCTAGATATTTCCTGTCTATCACTTTGCAGCATGTGCATATTTTGTCGCACTATTTTTTGAAACCACATTTTATATTTTCGATTTTTTTTTTTGAATCTTTTTAATTCTAAGATAATCTTTAAATTTCTATTTTTGAAATTGTCTGGATTTTAGATTGATCTACTAAAACAAAGGATTTATCAAAAAAATCTTTTAGTTTAGTTAATTAAATTAAAAAAGGATTTATCAAAAAAGATTTACAAGATTTGAAAACAAAAGAATTGAAAAGATTCTAAAAACCTGTTTGTTAAGATAATAGACATATAAATCTTTTGATAAGATAATGAAGATCTCCACGTCTACATATAAGTCTTAAGTGTCCTAATCCACATATTGTATTTACCATATAAAATTTAGTTGGTGTAATTTGTATGATGATTTATAATAAATCTATAATACATAATTTAATAGGGTTTTTGTCAAAAGTATAAATTTTGTGTATATATATTTGATAGAATTCACCTCAAGTTTCTATAATTTCTTAATAAGTGATATTGACCAAAACCGAAAAACCCATAAAAACTAGCTTACCTGCCCACACCCGATAACCTGCCAAATTTGCTTGAAACCTGAATTTGCAGGTTTAGGGATAACACATTTAAACATGTCAGGGGTTATTTTTTCAGGTTTTAATTGTCTCGATTGCTCTTCGGCTTTGTCTTCAGCTGTTGTGAAGGTGTCTTGTATGTTAAGACTACGAGACTAACATTCAGAGAAGGGTCAGACGTTTGGAGTAATGAGCTTCAAACGTTTGGCAAGAAAGTCCAAAAATCTAGAGAGCTCACAGGCATCTAAGCAATGAACTTCAGACGTCTGTCAACTCTTTGGCTAGACGTGTGCTGGAGGGCGAAGAAGTCCGACCCTATAAGGTCAGACGTCTGGTGACGCTCTGTTTCTCGAGCAGAGGAATGCAGACATCTGCCCCTCATAGGATCAGACGTCTGTTGAGGGGATAAGTGTGAATTCCAATTCAAGATTTATCTTGAAAAATCAATTTCTAGATGGCGGTTTTGTAAATTTTGGGATCTTATTGTAACTCAGATTGTATGGGTTATAAATAAGATCTCAGGGTTAAAGTTTAAGGGTATTGTTTTGATCATAAATTTTAAGGGAGACGAAACGACGACTCCATAAGAGATCAAGACGATCATAAGAAGAACTTATAGAAGAAGAAGATCTCGTTGGAGATCAAAAGGAGAGAGTTATTGTAATCTTCTGTAAGGTGTTTGTTTCCCTGAAGTTCTAATAAAGTTCTCCCCTTTCCACCCAATTTTTTGTGTTATTCGATTTTGCGTAGTTTCTAGTTTTATTATTCATTTTAAAGGGATCTTACGATCCATAAGGGTCGTTTGTCGTCGCTCTCCGCTGTGTCGCGATTCCCTACAACTGTATCAGAGCTACGTTCTGTAGTTTTACAATTTAAGTTTACGATAGGTAACGACGCTTGTGTCCGCTCCCTATCTTCTTAGATCGTGATTCTTGTAGGGTTCCTAGGCACACTAATGAGGTCTCACATGGCATCAACCATGCCAATTTCAAAAATACGGTGCCGAGAAACCCTAGACTAGATCGTTAACTAGAAATTTAGGCGAAACAAGCAAGTAGTTAACAACTTAACTAAGAGTTAAACGGAAATACAACCTTTGTAGATCCGGTCCTCCACCTCCATAGCTCCGCAATGATGTCTCCTCGCTGTCCAAATCGAATCCCGGGCTCTAGCGTCGGCTTCATCGGAGAAATGGGCGGGCTAGGTCATCGACTACGACGCCGAAGATGATCTACGTCGAGGCATCACAAGATCAAGCTCCCACTTCACCAAGTCTTGAAACTTGTGAAGAAAACACCCTATACTACTTGGCAAGATGTAGAGGATGAAGAAATAGGAGGTGGGTTCACTTTAGAATTGGATTTCCCACTCATTAGCTCAAGTTGCCATTGATGGAGCAAGCTTTCATCATGTTGATCATGAAGAAGAAGAAGAAGGAATATTATGATAAGTATATCTAAAAAGAATAATAAAATCATTATTATCATAATATTAACCATGGTTATGTGTAGAGAATTGACTAAGGTTAAATGAATGGTTAGGGTTAATGAGATGAAGACAAAAGGGTTTCTTTGGTCAAAGCTTCATGAAGCTTCAATAAGCTTCATGAAAGAAAGAAACCTTTTTGTTTTTCTTTTAATCCAAATAAAAAGATAAATGAATGAATAAAAGAAAACCCTAACCATTTACTTAACCAAGGTTTAACTCTTCACACATACCCTAGCAATCTCGCAACAACAAACATGATACGTTCAAGTGCACAGAAAAAATATATCATATATACGATGTGCACATGCGAGTGAGAAAATCCATCTTAAGTGAACCGATACTAGTTAATGCAAAGTAATATATCAAATATATATTTATGCATTAAATTATTAAATCAACACTTGATTTAACGATCCGGTCATATCGCATATAACCGACTAATATCCAATGTATCGACTTATCGAATCAATCCTTGATTCGATAACTAGGTTATATCGCATACAACCAATCGATACATTCATTGCGAGAATAGAATACGGTATCACATACACGCATTATTCTCGGTCCCGCACATATCTCATATGCGCTCCTATTTCGTTTCGCTTGAGCCAGGAAACCTCTGTGTGGGACTCTAAAGACTCGTCAATACGCCGGCAGCAGGTGATGATCATATCAAACACCCACAAGCCGCAAGCGGTCTGCTAAACGTAACGGCCACCCGGGTATTGAGCAATCAGAAGATCGACGAGCAAGCCTGCTCACACTCCTGTGAATCCAACCAGTAACACTTACCGTACAGTCCGGTCTGATCGTCTGATATGTCGCATATCTCGCTTAGGGGTGGTAAACGTCAGACCCCAATAGCTCGATAAGTCGTGTCGATATGAGGTCTATAACAATTCGAGAAACTACAGGTAACACTTACCAGTAAATCTCAGCAACCCTGGCCAGGGATTTCCGGTTATAGCCAATCGAACACAGCGCAACATCAACCCCCTATACCGGGAGAGACGAATCCCCTCCTATCGCTCATTGCCTCCATGTGATTCGGGACTGTACCTAAAAACCACCATTTTGCACGCCCTCTTGGACGTGGTAAGGTGGAAATCAAAGCACAGTGGGAACCACACAAGACTCTATGACGATCTTGGGTCAACAGACTACTCTGTACCAGTGTCACCAGAGAACTGCCATCTGACGTAAGGTATAATACCATCTGGAAGTTCTCGGCGAGTCCGTCCAGTGTACCCAGTCTCCATTGAGCACCCGTATATCATCTCTGATGTCAAACACCAATGGATATGGGATCATTCATCGCCCATCTGTATGGGTCGAGAAGGTATACGCTAGTCTACTCTGGTATATCGATGCCCTGTCTCGATATACCCACGACTAGGGACCTTGAAGGATGTACTTATGGACTACCATGTCCCTATTAGTATGATCCGCATCATAGTCCAGGTAGTCAAGTACACATCCTAAGGGCTTTACCAACATGTAACAGAGAGACAATCAGTATACACGTTAAGGTAAAGAGTAACCAGATAGCATACTATCATGTCGAGCAAGAAAGCCCCCCCTATATATGTCCAAGCATCCACTACAATATACATCCTATGTATAGTAATGGCCTCTAGGGCATACATATAACTAACAATCTCCCACTTGCACTAGGGCCATCTGATAGCAGTGGTTGCAGTATCTCATACTCAACCATCCCATAAAAGTATCTCTCTGGGAAAAGGCCTTTGTGAGTGGATCCGCCGTGTTGTCCTCTGAGTCTACTCTCCTAACCTTGATCCCCTGGAGATCAACCATCTCCATGATCAGGTGACACTGCCTTAGAATATGTCTGGATCACTGATGGGACCGGCGTTCCTTGGCATAAGCCACAACTCCATTGTCTCACAATGGTTAGAACGTAGTTCATCTCATGAACCAATATACACCCAAACATCCTCCTTGGTAGCATCTTAAGTAGCGATGTATCCAGCCTTAATCGTCTAGTATGCCACGGTATCTAGCTTGGAACTCTTCCAACATACCGTCCCTTTACTGAGAGTAAAGACAATGCCTTCGACTGACATTCAGTCGTCTTTATCACCCTGGAACCCTTCCAGTGATTCTCCCCAGGATAGATTGATACCATCTCACTACAACTAGTGAGTCTCCTAACATCCAATTAGATCTATCTCATAGATCCAAAACCCAGGATTTAGGAGGTATCACTTTGATCCTATATGGAGAATCATTGTGATAAGCGGAGATTGACCGAGCGTAGCATAGGAAACTCCTTCCCTATCTAGAGTATATCATCCACGTACTCAACGAGGATCATCACCATACTCCCTACTACCTTTTTGTATATACAAGGTTCATCTACCATTTTGATGATGTCAAACTGTTTGACTACTTCATCAAAACAGATGTTCCAACTCCGCGATACCTGCTTTATCCTATAAAGCATCTTGTACACGTTTCCGCTGCTCCCACTGTCTACGAAGCCCTCTGGCTGTGTACTTATAGACTTTCTCTTCTAAAACATCATTTAGAAAAGCAGTCATGATACCCAACCGCCAGATATCGTAGTCATGGTATGTAGCCGTGGCAAGTAGGATCTGGATGGACTTAAGCATAGCTACTTAGAAAAGGTTTCATCATCATCCATACCTGGTCAATGATGTAGACCTTTAACAAGTCTAGCTTTGAAAGTCTCAACTCTTCCATGTACACCAAGTAATCTTCTCAAGATATACTTGCTCCTGATGGGGATTTAACCCTTCAGATATAGCAACTAAAGTCCATACTTTGTTGGTGTACATGGATTCCATCTCAGATCACTAAGCATCCAGCCATTCTTACAGAGTCCTACTCCTGATGGCCAGTTCGAAACTAGTTGGGTCATCATCTCATGATGCAATCCTCGCTCCCACTGTCATAGAGAAACCGAAATATCTCTCAGGTGGGTGAGGAACCCTACTAGATCGGCGGAGAGGCTGAGGTTCGTTGGTAACTATAGAATCCTTTGGTTTTATCAAATCATCTGCTGTAGTTTGTGTAGTTGGAACCTTTCCAGTTCTACATTACAGACCTTGCCTCGAGCTTGTCCGGATTTTGCTTTTCAGACATAGGCTGGACAACCACAAATCTTAACTAACTTAAGAGATGGGCTCTTCCCTTATCATATCAAATATGAAGTGGTAGGCAACTGATTTGATTTGAACCCTATTCAATAGGTATGCAGCTTCTCAAGTGCATAACTCCCAAAAGGAAATAGGAAACTCAGTAGTATTCATCATAGAGCACACCTTATCATATAGGGTGTGATTGCTCCACCCCGATATACCATCGTGCTATGGTGTATACGGAGGAGTAATGCTGAGAGAGAATCTCATTCTCCTTTTAGAATAGTCCAGGATTTCCGTGCTCAAGTATTCTCCTCCTTGATCTCATCAAAGGACATAATACTTATACCCGTATTGGTTCTCTACTTCTAACTTATATTCTGTGAATATCTCAAAAGGTTCGGACTTGTGTTTCAACAGGAACATATGTCTGAATCTTGAGAGATCATCAGAGAACGTAATGAAGTACAAAGAACCGGTCTTGGCATTTGTAGACAGGGGACCTTTGTACATCAACATGTATCATCCCAAGAGTTCACTAACTCTTTCTCTGTTACCAGTAAATGGAGCTGATGTCATTATATCTTTGTGACATGACTGGCAAGTTTCACAAGATGTAGATTCAAACTGATTTAAATATGCATCTAAATGTAACTTTAGCTAGTCGGGTCGCATTGATTTGACCTAGTCTACAATGCCTCAAGAAGGATCCGTTCATTTCTGAACTCTTCCTCTTGTGTGTGATCCATATACTAAGAACTGTAGTTTGATTTAGAACATCAATACTTTTAGATAACGTGCCTGAACCGATCAACTTTTGATATAGGAAATGTTCAAAACATTATCCAACAATACAAAATTTTATCATTTCTTTACTGATAAAGAGACTGATATGATTTTGTATATCAGGTTCGGTATCTAATAACATTCGTTCAGAATTAATGTATTGGTAATACAGGGTGACAGTGACCAACAGACTTGGCTGCAACACTTGCCCCGTTTTCTGCCTCATGAAACTTATCACCCGTTCTCAGTTCCCTACCCGTCTGTAGCCCTATGTAACAGATTACATATCTGGGATCCTGATCTGGTATCAGATACCCAGGACGTAGAGGATACTGAGAAACAGTTCTTTGTAATGAACACACCCGAAGATGATGCATCAGCATGCACTCTCTTCGTTTGGGCGGCACGGGAATTCCGGAAATCCCCAATTTCCTGCTTTGTCTTATAACAATTATAACTTGGAGCGGGACCAACGTTCCCCAGCACAGTATAACAAGCGGGTTCGGTCAAATATCCGTATTATTATCTTGATTAAGGCGTGATATGGTCGCTACTTGGAGAGAGAGAGAAGAAAACACTCAGCGTGCGCTCTTGCAAGAAAAGATTGGTTATTATTTTATCTAATCAGGATGGCTCCCACTGCTTTTTATCAAATCTTCCTTCAAACCCTAAAAGGAAAGACTAGCCGGAATTAATTACACACTACAAGTTTGCCAATCTTTCAGCCAGACCAGTGTCGGTACTTTGAGGGAGGTCCCCCGTGCTTTCGCACGAACATAATTAATGTAAACCTCGTTTTCCCAGAGGCGTAATCCCGTTGACACCTTTCTAGACACCTACTTGATCGGCTAATTGTAATGTGTAAAACTCTCGCAGGAGTAACTCTTACTCGCAGTGGGTATCGGGATCCAACTATCTCATAGAAGGTATGCAATCTCATTGCAAATTTCAACACTTGAAATTCCCGATAATATTTTGCCCCGAACGATCTATGACCTTGACAAGGTCAACAAACCATAGACCGCAAGTCAAGTTCAACCCGTCATTTCTTGATTGAATCAAACCCACCCGCACGACCCTTGACAAGGTCAACAAGGCCGCACGACTACCCTAACCCAATCTGCATCATATGCATAAGCAGATAAATACTGGTTAGCTACCGCACACTGCGCCTTGACAAGGTCAACAAACGCAACACGAAAACTAAACAGGATTTATCTGAAATGACGGAGGTCTACGACAGGTTTTTCTGAAAACCTATTGCGTAATGAACTTGATATCGTTGTAGAATCAAATGATTTTAAAATGGAGTGCTTTTGAGGCTTTTCTAGTTTTGCTAAAGGAGTCACTCCCGGTGAAGGGATCGTCGGTCCTTTCCTCGTCGAATGAGGTGCGGGATATATCATATATATCACTGTGCAAAGCAAAAACTCTTAAAAGCAATCAAAAGACAAACCGAGTGTGTAGCATCTGCCAGTTATTGCTAAAGGAGTCACTCCCGGTGAAAGGATCTCGGTCCTTTCCTCATCGAATAAGGTGCAGGATATATCACATATACCTCTGTGCAAAGCAAGAACTGTAGCTACCCCTTTTATTTTGAAATTCGATTCTACAACATCTTAGGTTTATTTTCTTTCATTAATCACATTAATGAAGTCCCATCATTTAAGTACCTAAACATCACAGATAAATACGATGTACACTTATGCCATCCGCATTCGCCTCGATGTCTCCTCGTGCACCGTTAGGTTAGGTAACTAATGGCAGAGCGGGGCAGGGCTAGCGCGGGTGTAAAACATAAGTAACGCCTATATAATATATCATATATACTATATAAAGTATCTATCACAGAACATCACATGATCACATCACAGATATCGCAGCAGAAGAAACATATGAAATATTGGATATACTAGGACGTCCGTGTTTTCAATACGAGCCAGTATAAAACACGGATTCCACGGTCGTGATGAATAGCCAAACCCACAACCTTAGACCCCTACAAGAGCGGCAAGCAACCCTACCAATTCTAGAGTTAGGAGACCCGGACTCGACTCCTCGAGTTGGTCTCCCACTGGACCCTAGAACCCGGTTACTTGTGCTCCCCTCCTTGGGTCTATCCTAGTGCAGAAAAGTAAATAATATACAAACGGTGACATCTTCCGCAACCTGGAAGTGCCCCAATAAAAGAATATTACATACAAGTATTTTTTACATGAATGAAAATGAAAAACACTCATCTTACATAAAAACCCCCGGCTATTCAAACACGACGATCCAATATAACATATCCAGCAACACATAACATCACATGTCATCAACGTAAGTAAATATACGCATCCCAATTGTCGTTGACATATAGCAACGAAACCGGCGATATCACATATTACACTTACGGTCACAGAAAAGAAAGTGTAAAACTACAACAGTTGGAATCCGCAACCTCCATAGACATCGCATGCCTAATCAAATGAATTCCTTAGACATCACATGCCTAACAATTATAAACCCCGCATTTTAGTCTCATTACCGAAAACTCTTTTCAATATCAAGCCGGGCAATTCAACAAGATTCCCGACATCCTGATCGAATGCTCGACGAAAACTTTAGTAGACGGCCGCACCCCCGATACCGTCGACGGAGTGCACCAAGGCGGAACACCGCTACCGCGAGCACCCGAACGGATGCTTTCGGCGACGGGGTTCTCCTACAGTCACTTGGTCGGGGCTATGGAGCAAGGCTGTCTATTAAGTTTACCCGGCGAGTATCCGCGTACGCTACGTGATTGCGACGGACTTTTGATCACATCAAAATTCCGTGGCAACCGATCAAGTGAGACTAAACTGCTATGTTTATAACATTCATTCAGTTATCTCATAACTTCTTGTGAATTCCAATTGTTGTATCATATTCCAGATAAACAGAAAATGTTAAACTTTCCGATCGAACAGTCGAACACCCAAGTTTTCCCGATACAGATCAACACATGAAATAAGTCTAAAAACATTCAGTTCGTGCCTCAGTACCAACGGTCCAGCCGTAGAAGGGTCAAGCCAACGCCTCACATGTGGCACGCCGTACTGCCCCAAACCCGAAGGTTCAAAGGGCAGTTCAAGACGGTCACATAATCGAGTTAAGGTTTGTTGTCTTCTAGAGGGACCATCGCGTTACTTGCACTACTTAGAACGTCTTTAAACATCGGAAAAATCCAACACTTGGAAATTTTCCGGCAGGGGAAAAGTTGGGTATTTATATCCGGTCGAACTTTTTAACATATTCAAAAATCATCCGGAAAGACACATAGACAGAGTTTGACAATCCGATCGAATAAACGAATCCCCAAAACAACCCCAGAAAATTCAACTCTTGAATAATATTTAAAAATACCCAGAGAACTCAGCACTGAATAAAGGAAGTTACTGTGCAAAATTGGGTGGATGACGTCATCATACGGCCGCGGAACCGCCGCAGAAGCCAGGCTTCTGCCGCGGTTCCGCCGCACTTTACAGGAATCATGGACACGTGTTGCACAGTAATTCTTAGGATTCCCTGCTGATTTTTCTGCATATTTTTAATATGGAAAAATCCCAGTTTTTGAAAAAAGTACAGAGAGCATGTTTGTGTTGGGGTTTCGGTTTCGTTCGGATTTCAAACGTCGTCTAGACTTCGCCTAAGGCTCTAGCTAGGTTCTGATACCACTGTAGGGTTCCTAGGCACACTAATGAGGTCTCACATGGCATCAACCATGCCAATTTCAAAAATACGCTGCCGAGAAACCCTAGACTAGATCGTTAACTAGAAATTTAGGCGAAACAAGCAAGTAGTTAACAACTTAACTAAGAGTTAAACGGAAATACAACCTTTGTAGATCCGGTCCTCCACCTCCATAGCTCCGCAATGAAGTCTCCTCGCTGTCCAAATCGAATCCCGGGCTCTAGCGTCGGCTTCATCGGAGAAATGGGCGGGCTAGGTCATCGACTACGACGCCGAAGATGATCTACGTCGAGGCATCACAAGATCAAGCTCCCACTTCACCAAGTCTTGAAACTTGTGAATAAAACACCCTATACTACTTGGCAAGAGGTAGAGGATGAAGAAATAGGAGGTGGGTTCACTTTAGAATTGGATTTCCCACTCATTAGCTCAAGTTGCCATTGATGGAGCAAGCTTTCATCATGTCGATCATGAAGAAGAAGAAGAAGGAATATTATGATAAGTATATCTAAAAAGAATAATAAAATCATTATTATCATAATATTAACCATGGTTATGTGTAGAGAATTGACTAAGGTTAAATGAATGGTTAGGGTTAATGAGATGAAGACAAAAGGGTTTCTTTGGTCAAAGCTTCATGAAGCTTCAATAAGCTTCATGAAAGAAAGAAACCTTTTTGTTTTTCTTTTAATCCAAATAAAAAGATAAATGAATGAATAAAAGAAAACCCTAACCATTTACTTAACCAAGGTTTAACTCTTCACACATACCCTAGCAATCTCGCATCAACAAACATGATACGTTCAAGTGCACAGAAAAAATATATCATATATACGATGTGCACATGCGAGTGAGAAAATCCATCTTAAGTGAACCGATACTAGTTAATGCAAAGTAATATATCAAATATATATTTATGCATTAAATTATTAAATCAACACTTGATTTAACGATCCGGTCATATCGCATATAACCGACTAATATCCAATGTATCGACTTATCGAATCAATCCTTGATTCGATAACTAGGTTATATCGCATACAACCAATCGATACATTCATCGCGAGAATAGAATACGGTATCACATACACGCATTATTCTCGGTCCCGCACATATCTCATATGCGCTCCTATTTCGTTTCGCTTGAGCCAGGAAACCTCTGTGTAGGACTCTAAAGACTCGTCAATACGCCGGCAGCAGGTGATGATCATATCAAACACCCACAAGCCGCAAGCGGTCTGCTAAACGTAACGGCCACCCGAGTATTGAGCGATCATAAGATCGACGAGCAAGCCCGCTCACACTCCTGTGAATCCAACCAGTAACACTTACCGTACAGTCCGGTCTGATCGTCTGATATGTCGCATATCTCGCCTAGGGGAGGTAAACGTCAGACCCCAATAGCTCGATAAGTCGTGTCGATATGAGGTCTATAACAATTCGAGAAACTACAGGTAACACTTACCAGTAAATCTCAGCAACCCTGGCCAGGGATTTCCGGTTATAGCCAATCGAACACAGCGCAACATCAACCCCCTATACCGGGAGAGACGAATCCCCTCCTATCGCTCATTGCCTCCATGTGATTCGGGACTGTACCCAAAAACCACCGTTTTGCATGCCCTCTTGGACGTGGTAAGGTGGAAATCAAAGCACAGTAGGAACCACACAAGACTCTATGACGATCTCGGGTCAACAGACTACTCTGTACCAGTGTCACCAGAGAACTGCCATCCGACGTAAGGTATAATACCATCTGGGAGTTCTCGGCGAGTCCGTCCAGTGTACCCAGTCTCCACTGAGCACCCGTATATCATCTCTGATGTCAAACACCAATGGATATGGGATCATCCATCGCCCATCTGTATGGGTCGAGAAGGTATACGCTAGTTTACTCTGGTATATCGATGCCCTGTCTCGATATACCCACGACTAGGGATCTTGAAGGATGTACTTATGGACTACCATGTCCCCACTAGTATGATCCGCATCATAGTCCAGGTAGTCAAGTACACATCCTAAGGGCTTTACCAACATGTAACAGAGAGACATTCAGTATACACGTTAAGGTAAAGAGTAACCAGATAGCATACTATCATGTCGAGCAAGAAAGTCCTCCCTATATATGTCCAAGCATCCACTACAATATACATCCTATGTATAGTAATGGCCTCTAGGGCATGCATATAACTAACAATTCTATTGATAGTGGTTCATAAGGATCCGAGAGAAAGGTCTGCACTTCGGAATTAAGGATGATGGATAACAAGGTCAATAGCACGAAGTTTGAAGTGGGAAATTTAATGGGAAACAAAACTTTTCGATGTGGCAGAGAAGGGTTAAAACACTTCTGGTGAAGGAAAGGCTGTTTAAAGTACCTGGCGGTAATGAACCTACCGACACGACGGATGCTGTATGGACAGAATTGGATCAGAAGGCACAATGCACGATAGAGCTTTGTCTTGCTAATAATGTTATGTATAACGTCATGAAGAAGACTTAGGCGGCGAGTTTATGGTTGAAACTAGAGAGCTTGTACAAGACAAAGTCGTTGTCAAATAAGCTGTATTTAAAGAAGCAATTTTACGTTTTACGCATGAAGGAAAAGACTCCTATTCACGACCACCTAAATAGTTTCAACAAGATGGTTAGCGATCTTCTATGCCTTGAAGTAAACTTAGAGGAGGAGGACCAAACGCTGCTGCTCCTATTTTCGCTTCCAAATTCATATAAACATTTGGTGACAACGATTCTCTATGGGAAGGAGACTCTTGAGATGGAGGAGATTACAGCAACGCTTCTCAACAATGAGATCATGAAGAAATCAAATCCATTAGAGAAGTCATTAGGATTGTTTACTAGTGAAAGGGGAAGGTCGAAGACTATAGACGGAGGAAAGAGCATCAGGGGGAAATCCAAATCATCCGGGAAAGATAGTGAACCATGCTTCTTTTGCAAACAGGCAGAGCATATGAAGAAGCAATGTCGGAAATATAAACAGTGGTTGGAGAAGAAGGGTAAAGGAGCCAGTTCAAAGGGTTCAGATCAAGCCCGTGTTGCGACTGAAGCAGAAGAAGAAGATCCGTGTGATGTACTCGCTGTATATACCGGGAAGGAAGATTCTGATGCTTGGATTCTTGATTCCGGATGTTATACCATATGTGCCCTAAGGAGTTGTTCGACACCTATAAGGAGTATAATGGTAGCAGTGTTTTCATGCGGAACAATGTGGCATGCAAGGTCGTTGGCATAGAGAACATCAATGCCTGTATGTTTGATGGTGTAGTGCGAACGTTTGTGAACATGCGGCACATTCCAAAACTAAAGAAGAACCTGATTTTTCTAGGATTATTAGATGCGGCAGGATGCAAGTTTGTAGCTCAAGATGGAGTACTGAAGGTTTTCAAAGGTGCCTTAGTGGTCATGAAGGGACAACGACTAAACAATTTGTATCATTTGGACTGCAACACAATGACTTGTGGTCCAGCTCTATCTACTGAGAAACATGTGGAGGATACCACAAAACTGTGGTATATGCGTCTTGACCACAGGAGTGAGAGGGGGCTTCATGTAACATTTCCGAAAATAAAATAATTATTTTTGGGGAATTTAAATAATAAGTATTATGAATATTTTAATGTATGGAGATCGTTTTAATAATATGGTATAGTTATATACCGATAATTTGGAAAATTGATATAATTATTAATTTTGAAGGTGTTAAGTTGATTTTGACAATTTATAAAATCATATACGATTGATTATATACATATTTAGTGCTAACTTGATTAATATTCACTAATCATATTTGTGTGCATGGCATGCAACATGATATGTTGCAAAAACACTTGCCACTTTTTATTGAACCATGGCTATATTTCATTACATTTAAACTTGGTTTTGCTCTTGATTTTTAGAAAAAAGGGAAAAAGAAAAGAAATGAGATGAGAGTGACTTGATGGGACAAGTATCATGGGGCATGTGAGAGAGGGGAGGGGGGGGGGGGGAGAGAAGGAAACTTCTACACACCCTCATGGTTCCTCTTCTTCACTTCTTCATTTTCTCTTCACCATTCTTCCCCTCTTTCATCTCCTCACCCTCCACCTCTTCTACCATTTCAAGCCATCCCCAAAACCAAGCCAAAAACCTTATACTCTTCACAAAAGTTGTTCACAACCCTATTACAAAGACCATGGTGATATCAAGCTAAGATTTTGAAGACTTTGAGCAACTCAAGAAAATTCTTGAGTTGCCAAATGAGGTATAATCACTTCCCTTTTAGTTAATTGTTGGAGTTTCTTATATCCTACCCTAGTTTAGAGGTGAACCGATGTGGTTTAGCAAACTTTGAAAATTTCCAGTTGAGAGTTAGGTGATTTCTTGACTTGTGAAGGTAGATTGAGGCTTGGTTAGGGACTGCAACCTTTGTAGTGTTAGTTTCATGGACCAAAACAGAGAGTAAAACCTAAGACTTAAGTTAGAAATATTTCAAATGTCGGTTTTGTGGATATTTTGGGGACTACAGGGAATCTGGAGCAACCTGAGGTGTTTGTAGAAAAATCAAACAAGTACATTAACCTAGTTAGACCAATAGGAGACCACTACGAGAAGACGAGACCCAAATTCCAAAATTGGGCCGGCGACATCGGGAAAATGGGCATTCTCGCTGGGCCATTTGTGGTCATTGGAGTGGGGATTTGTCCTGTAGCTCACTTATCTTATAACATAGCCTCTGTATTGTTTGTTTAGTCCCTAATTTCCCGAGTCAAAATCTGGAGCTAGTTTTCTAACTTGCTATTTTGAGTTTTGTGGATTTTAATAACTTGAGTTTTGATATTTGCGTTTTATCTCGATCAATTGGCGTTTGTATGTCGATGTTGAGAGTTTTTGGCTATTCTCGCATACCTAGACCAGAGGTTCTAACCTATGTGCGTTTCGTGTGCCGTTTTAGTTTTCGTGTTGATTCTTATTTACGATGCGACGTATTTGAAATGTAGGTACCTTTGCATGGACTTCAGGATGACGAGGAGAGAGTGGCATCATTGACTTCGGCAAGCGATGATCGAGATGAGTAGATGTATATCTACGGGGGAAGTCGGGTGGATAGCGTATATTGTAGGGTTCTTAGGCACGCTAATGAGGTCTCACAAGGCATCAACCATGCCAAATTCAAATTTTTTCTTGTGCCTACAAACCCTAATACGGATCGTTAACTAGAATTTAGGCGAAACTACAAGTAGTAAACAACTTTACTGCTAAAAGGGAAATGACTAAAACCTTTGTAGATCCGGTCCTCCACTTCCTTAGCTCCGTGAAGATGTCCCCCCGCTGCGATCATTGGATCCCAGACTCTAGCGATGATTTCGTCGAAGAAATGATCGGGCTAGGTCGTCGACTTCGATGCCGAAGATGATCTACGTCGAGGCAACTCAAGATCAAGCTCCAACTTCACCAAGTCATGAAACTTGTGAAGAAAACACCCTATACTACTTGGCAAGTGGTAGAGGATGAAGAAATAGGAAGTGGGTTCACTTTAGAATTGGATTTCTCACTCTTTTTCTCATGTTGCCATTAATGGTAGCAAGCTTTCTTCTTGTTGAAGAAGAAGAAGAAGAAGAAAAAGAATATGATAAGAATATTTTAGAAAGAAAATAAAGTCATTCTTATCATATTAGCAACCATGGTTAAGTGTAGAGAATAAACTAAGGTTAAGTAAATGGTTAGGGTTAAGGAAAGAAACAAAATGGTCAAAGTCTTTCAAAGCTTCAAGAAGCTTCAAAGAAAATCCAAAGTTTGCCACCATTTTATTTCTTTCTCAAATGAATAAATAAATAAATGAATAAGCAAATGAAGCAAATGAAACCCTAACTATTGACCAACCATGGTTTAAACCAAACATACACCCAAGTTTGCATGTATCATCAAACATGATACAAACTTGTGCACAAAAATATATCACATATACAATGTGCACAAACAAGTGAGAAAAACATCTTAAGTGAACCAATATTAGTTAATGTAAAGTAATATATCAAATATATAATTATACATTAAATCATTAAATCAATACTTGATTTAACGATCCGGTTATATCGCATATAACCGACTAATATCAATAGTAACAACTTATCGAATCAACACTTGATCCGATAACCCGGCTATATCGCATATAACCGATCAATGTCACAAATCGCGAGAATCGAATACAGTTTCACATACTGGTATTATTCTCGGTCCCGCACATATCTCATATGCGCTCCTATTTCGTTTCGCTTGAGCCAGGAAACCTCTGTGTAGGACTCTAAAGACTCGTCAATACGCCGGCAGCAGGTGATGATCATATCAAACACCCACAAGCCGCAAGCGGTCTGCTAAACGTAACGGCCACCCGGGTATTGAGCGATCAGAAGATCGACGAGCAAGCTCGCTCATACTCCTGTGAATCCAACCAGTAACACTTACCGTACAGTCCGGTCTCGTCGTCTGAATGTCGCATATCTTGCCTAGGGGTGGTAAACGTCAGACCCCAATAGCTCGATAAGTCGTGTCGATATGAGGTCTATAACAGTTCGAGAAACTACTGGTAACACTTACCAGTAAATCTCAACAACGCTGGCCAGGGATTTCCGGTTATAGCCAATCGAACACAGCGCAACATCAACTCCCTATACCGGGAGAGACGAATCCCCTCCTATCGCTCATTGCCTCCATGTGACTCGGGACTGTACCCAAAAACCACCATTTTGTACGCCCTCTTGGACGTGGTAAGGTGGAAATCAAAGCACAGTGGGAATCACACAAGACTCTATGACGATCTCGGGTCAACAAACTACTCTGTACCAGTGTCACCAGAGAACTGCCATCTGACATAAGGTATAATACCATCTGGGTGTTCTCGGCGAGTTCGTCCAGTGTACCCAGTCTCTACTGAGCACCCGTATATCATCTCTGATGTCAAACACCAATGGATATGGGATCATCCATCGCCCATCTGTATGGGTCGAGAAGGTATATGCTAGTCTACTCTGGTATATTGATGCCCCGTCTCGATATACCCACGACTAGGGACCTTGAAGGATTTACTTATGGACTACCATGTCCCCACTAGTATGATCCGCATCATAGTCCAGGTAGTCAAGTACACATCCTAAGGGCTTTACCAACATGTAACAGAGAGACAATCAGTGTACACGTTAAGGTAAAGAGTAACCAGATAGCATACTATCATGTCGAGCAAGAAAGTCCTCCCTATATATGTCCCAGCATCCACTACAATATACATCCTATGTATAGTAATGGCCTCTAGGGCATACATATAACTAATAATCTCCCACTTGCACTAGGGCCATCTGAAAGCAGTGGTTGTAGTATCTCATACTCAACCATCCCATAAAAGTCTCTCTCTGGGAAAAGGCCTTTGTGAGTGGATCCGCCGTGTTGTCCTCTGAGTCTACTCTCCTGACCTCGATCTCTTGGAGATTAACCATCTCCATGATCAGGTGATACTGTCTTAGAATATGTCTGGATCACTGACGGGACAGTCGTTCCTTGGCATAAGCCACAACTCCATTGTCACACAATGGGAGGAACTAAGTTCATCTCATGAACAAATATACATCCAGACTGCCTCTTTGGTAGCATCTTAAGTAGCGATGTATCCAGCCTTTATCGTCTAGTATGCCACAGTATCTAGCTTGGAACTCTTCCAACATACCGTCTCTTTACTAAGGGTAAAGACAATGCTTGTGACTGACATTCAGTCGTCTTTATCACCCTGGAACTCTTCCAGTGATTCTCCCCAGGATCAACTGATACCATCTCACTACAACTAGTGAGTCTCCTAACATCCAATTAGATCTATCTCATAGATCCAAAATCCAGGATTTAGGAGGTATCACTTTGATCCTATATGGAGAATCATTGTGATAAGCGGAGATTTATCGAGCGTAGCATAGGAAAATACTTCCATATCAAGAGTATGTCATCCACGTACTCTATGAGGATCGCCACCATACTCCCTACTACCTTTTTGTATATACAAGGTTCATCTACCATTTTGATGAAGTCAAACTATTTGACTACTACATCAAAACAGATGTTCCAATCCGCGATGCCTGCTTTATCCTATAAAGCATCTTGTACACGTTTCCGCTGCTCCCACTGTTTACGAAGCCCTCTGACTGTTTACTTATAGACTCTCTCTTCTAAAACATCATTTAGAAAAGCAGTCATGACACCCAACCGCCAGATATCGTAGTCATGGTATGTAGCCGTGGCAAGTAGGATCCGGATGGACTTAAGCATAGCCACTGGAAAAAGGTTTCATCATTATCCACGCCTGGTCGATGACGAAAACCTTTAACAAGTCTAGCTTTGAAAGTCTCAACTTTTCCATCTACACCAAGTAATCTTCTCAAGATATACTTGCTCCTGATGGGGATTTAACCCTTCAGATATAGCAACCAAAGTCCATACTTTGTTGGTGTACATGGATTCCATCTCAGATCGCTAAGCATCCAGCCATTCTTACAGAGTCCCTACTCTCGATGGCCTGCTCGAAACTAGTTGGGTCATCATCTCATGATGCAATCCTCGCTCCCACTGTTATAGAGAAACAGAAGTATCTCTCAGGTGGGTGAAGAACCCTACTAGATCGGCGGAGAGGCTGAGGTTCGTCGGTGTCTATTGAATCCTTTGGTTCTACCAAATCATCTGTTGTAGTTTGTATAGCTGGAACCTTTCTAGTTCTACACAACAGACCTTGCCTCGAGCTTGTCCGGATTTTGCTTTTCAGACATAGGCTGGACAACCCCAAATCTTAACTAACTTAAGATATGGGCTCTTCCCTTTCCATATCACATATGAAGTGGTAGGCAACTGATTTGATTTGAACCCTTTTCAATAGGTATGCAGCTTCTCAAGTGCATAACTCCCAAAAGGAAATAGGTAACTCAGTAGTACTCATCATAGAGCACACCTTATCATATAGGGTGTGATTGCTCCACCCCGATATACCATCGTGCTATGGTGTATACGGAGGAGTAATGCTGAGAGAGAATCTCATTCTCCTTTTGAATAGTCCAGGACTTCCGTGCTTAAGTATTCTCCTCCCTGATCACATCAAAGGACATAATACTTATACCCGTATTTTGGTTCTCTACTTCTAACTTATATTCTGTGAATATCTCAAAAGGTTCGGACTTGTGTTTCAACAGGAACATAGGTCTGAATCTCGAAAGATCATCAGAGAATTTAATGAAGTACAAAGAACCGGTCTTGGCATGTGTAGACAGGGGACTTACATACATCAACATGTATCATCCCAAGAGTTCACTAACCATTTCTCTGTTTCCAGTAAACAGAGCTATGGTCATCGTATCTTTGTGACATGACCGGCAAGTTTCACAAGATGTAAATTCAAACTAATTTAAATATGCATCTAAATGTAACTTCAGCCAGTCGGGTCGCATTGATATGACCTAGTCTACAATGCCTTAAGAAGGATTCGTTCATTTCTGAACTCTTCCTCTTTTGTGTGTTCTGTATACTAAGAACTGTAGTTTGATTTAGAACATCAATGCTTTTAGATAACGTGCCTGAACCGATCAACTTTTGATATAGGAAATGTTCAAAACATTATCCATCAATACAAAATTTTATCATTTCTTTACTAATAAAGAGACTGATATGATTTTGTATATCAGGTTCGGTATCTAATAACATTCGTTCAGAATCAATGCATTTGGAATACAGGGTGACAGTGACCAACAGACTTGGCTGCAATACTTGCCCCGTTTTCTGTCTCATGAAACTTATCACCCGTTCTCAGTTCTCTACCTATCTGTAGCCCTATGTAACAGATTACATATCTAGGATCCTGATCCGGTATCAAATACCTAGGACGTAGAGGATACAGAGAAACAGTTCTTTGTAACGAACACACCCGAAGATGATGCATCAACATGCACTTTCTTCGTTTGGGCGGCACGAGAAATCTGGTATTCCCCAATTCCTGCTCTGTCTTATAACAATTATAAGTTGGAGCGGGACCAACGTTTCCCAGCTCAGTATAACAAACGGGTTCGGTCAATATTCCGTATTATTATCTTGATTAAGGCGTGATATGGTCGCTACCAGGAGAGAGAGAGAAGAAAACACTCAGCGTGCGCTCTTGCAAGATTAGATTGGTTATTATTTTATCTAATCAGGATGGCTCCCACTGTTTTTATCAAATCTTCATTCAAACCCTAAAAGGAAAGACTAGCTGGGATTAATTACACGCTACAAGTTCGCCAATCTTTCAGCCAGGCCAGTGTCGGTATTTTGAGGGAGGTCCCCCGTGCTTTCGCACGAACCTAATTAATGTAAACCTCGTTTTCCCAGAGGCGTAACCCCGTTGACACCTTTCTAGACACCTACTAGATCGGCTAATTATAATGTGTAAAACTCTCCCAGGAGTAACTCTTACTCGCAGCGGGTATCGGGATCCAACTATCTCATAGAAGGTATGCAATCTCATTGCAAATTTCAACACTTGAAATTCCCGATAATTTTGCCCCTAATGTGCTATGACCTTGACGAAAGCCAACAAACCATAGCCCGCTAGTCAAGTTCAACCCATACATTTCTTGATTAAATTAAACCCACCCGCACGATCCTTGACGAAAGCCAACAAAGCCGCACGACTACCCTAATCCAATCGCATCGTATGCAGCAGATAAGCAGCATATAGCTACCGCACACTACACCTTGACGAAAGCCAACAAATGTGGCACGAATACTATATACAACTTATCTGAAATGACGGAGGGCTACGACAGGTTTTTCTGAAAACCTATTGCGTAATGAACTTGATATCGTTGTAGGATCGAATGAATTTTGAAATGGAGTGTTTTTGAGGCTTTTCTAGTTTTGCTAAAGGGGTCACTCCCGGTGAAGGGATCGTCGGCCCTTTCCTCGTCGAATGAGGTGCGGGATATATCATATATATCACTGTGCAAAGCAGAAACTATAGAAGCTATCAAAAGACAAACCGAGTGTGTAGCATCTGCCAGTTATTACTAAAGGGGTCACTCCCGGTGAAGGGATCGTCGGCCCTTTCCTCATCGAATATGGTGCAGGATATATCATATATACCGCTGTGCAAAGCAAGAACTGTAGCTACCTGTTTTAATTTTGAAATTCGATTCCACAACATCTTTAGGTTTCTTTTTCTTTCATTAATCATATTAATGAAGTCCCATCATTTAAGTACCTAAACATCACAGATAAATACGACGTACACTTATGCCATCCGCATTCGCCTCGATGTCCCCTCGTGCACCGTTAGGTTAGGTGACTAACGGCAGAGCGGGTCAGGGCTAGCGCGGGTGTAAAACATATGTAACGTCTATATAATATATCATATATACTATATACTGTATCTATCACAGAACATCAAATGATCACATCACAGATATCGCAGCAGAAGAAACATATGAAACACTGGATATACTAGGACGTCCGTGTTTTCAATACGAGGCAGTATAAAACACGGATTCCACGGTCGCGATGAATAGCCAAACCCATACCCCTAGACCCCTACGAGAGCGGCAAGCAACCCTACCAATTCTAGAGTTAGGAGACCCGGACTCGACTCCTCGAGTTGGTCTCCCACTGGACTCCAGAACCCGGTTACTTGTGCCCTCCTCCTTGGGTCTATCCTAGTACGGAAAAGTAAATAATATACAAAAGGTGACATCTTCCGCAACCTGGAAGTGCCCCAATAAAAGAATATTACATACAAGTTTTTACATGAATGAAAATGAAAAACACTCATCTCACATAAAACCCCCCCGGCTATTCAAAACGCGACGATCCAATATAACATATCCAGCAACACATAACATCACATGTCATCAACGTAAGTAAATATGCCCATCCCAATTGTCGTTGACATATAGCAACGAAACCGGTGATATCACATATTAAACTTACGGTCACAGAAAAGAAAGTGTAAAACTACAACAGTTGAAATCCGCAACTTGCATAGACATCGCATGCCTAATCAAATGAATTCCTTAGACATCGCATGCCTAACAATTATAAACCTCGCATTTTAGTCTCATTATCGAAAACTCTTTTCAATATCAAGTCGGGCAATTCAACAAGATTCCCGACATTTTGATCGAATGCTCGTCGCAAACTTTAGTAGGCGGACGCACCCCCTGATACCATCGACGAAGTGCACCAAGGCGGAACACCGCTACCGCGAGCACCCAAACGGATGCTTTCGGCGACGGGGTTCTCCTACAGTCACTTGGTCGGGGCTATGGGGTGAGGCTGTCTATTAAGTTTACTGGCGAGTATCCGCGTACGCTACGAGATTGCGACGGACTTTTGATCACATCAAAATTCCGTGGCAACCGATCAAGTGAGACTAAAGTGCTATGCTTATAACATTCATATCAGTTATCTCATAACTACTTGTGGATTCCAAGTATTGTATCACATTCCAGATAAATAGAAAATGTTAAACTTTCCGATCGAACATTCAAACACCCAAGTTTTCCCGAAACAGCTCAACACATGAAATAAGTTTAAAAATATCCAGTTCATTTCTCAGTACCAACGGTCCAGCCGTAGAAGGGTCAAGCCAACGCCTCACATGTGGCACGCCGTACTGCCCCAAACCCGAAGGTTCAAAGGGCAGTTCAAGACGGTCACATAATCGAGTTAAGGTTTGTTGTCTTCTAGAGGGACCATCGCGTTACTTGCACTACTTAGAACATTATTAAACCATGGAAAAAATCCAACATTTGGAAATTTCCCGGCAGGGGAAAAGTGGGTATTTATATCCGGTCGAACTTTTTAACATATTCTAAAATTATCCGGAAAAACACATAGACGAAATTAAATAAACCGATCGAATAATCGAATCCCCAAAACAACCCCAGAAAACTCAACTCTTGAGTAAAGATTAAAATTACCCAGAAAATTCAGGAGTCAAATAGAAACATTACTGTGCAAATTTTGGTCAACGATGCAACAGAATGGCCGCGGAACCGCCGCTCCACGTGAGGTAAGGCCGCGGTTCCGCGGCGGTTTGATGGAATTAGGACCTCATTTTGCACAGTAATTCTTATAAAACCCTGCTTATTTTTCTGCATATTTTTAATCATGAAAAATCCACAGTTTCAAAAATTGTACAGAGAAGGGGTCGGATTAGGGTTTCGGGTTCGTTCGGGTTTCTAAGTTCGTCTACACATCGCCTAAGGCTCTAGCTAGGCTCTGATACCACTGTAGGGTTCTTAGGCACGCTAATGAGGTCTCACAAGGCATCAACCATGCCAAATTCAAATTTTTTCTTGTGCCTACAAACCCTAATACGGATCGTTAACTAGAATTTAGGCGAAACTACAAGTAGTAAACAACTTTACTGCTAAAAGGGAAGTGACTACAACCTTTGTAGATCCGGTCCTCCACTTCCTTAGCTCCGTAAAGATGTCCCCTCGCTGCGATCATTGGATCCCGGACTCTAGCGATGGTTTCGTCGAAGAAATGATCGGGCTATGTCGTCGACTTCGATGCCGAAGATGATCTACGTCGAGGCAACTCAAGATCAAGCTCCAACTTCACCAAGTCATGAAACTTGTGAAGAAAACACCCTATACTACTTGGCAAGTGGTAGATGATGAAGAAATAGGAAGTGGGTTCACTTTAGAATTGGATTTCTCACTCTTTTTCTCATGTTGCCATTAATGCTAGCAAGCTTTCTTCTTGTTGAAGAAGAAGAAGAAGAAGAAGAAGAAGAACAATATGATAAGAATATTTTAGAAAGAAAATAAAGTCATTCTTATCATATTAGCAACCATGGTTAAGTGTAGAGAATAAACTAAGGTTAAGTAAATGGTTAGGGTTAAGGAAAGAAACAAAATGGTCAAAGTCTTTCAAAGCTTCAAGAAGCTTCAAAGAAAATCCAAAGTTTGCCACCATTTTATTTCTTTCTCAAATGAATAAATAAATAAATGAATAAGCAAATGAAGCAAATGAAACCCTAACCATTGACCAACCATGGTTTAAACCAAACATACACCCAAGTTTGCATGTATCATCAAACATGATACAAACTTGTGCACAAAAATATATCACATATACAATGTGCACAAACAAGTGAGAAAAACATCTTAAGTGAACCAATATTAGTTAATGTAAAGTAATATATAAAATATATAATTATACATTAAATCATTAAATCAATACTTGATTTAACGATCCGGTCATATCGCATATAACCGATTAATATCAATAGTAACAACTTATCGAATCAACATTTGATCCGATAACCCGGCTATATCGCATATAACCGATCAATGTCACAAATCACGAGAATCGAATACAGTATCACATACTGGTATTATTCTCGGTCCCGCACATATCTCATATGCGCTCCTATTTCATTTCGCTTGAGCCAGGAAACCTCTGTGTAGGACTCTAAAGACTCGTCAATACGCCGGCAGCAGGTGATGATCATATCAAACACCCACAAGCCGCAAGCGGTCTGCTAAACGTAACGGCCACCCGGGTATTGAGCGATCATAAGATCGACGAGCAAGCCCGCTCATACTCCTGTGAATCCAACCAGTAACACTTACCGTACAGTCCGGTCTCGTCGTCTGATATGTCGCATATCTTGCCTAGGGGTGGTAAACGTCAGACCCCAATAGCTCGATAAATCATGTCGATATGAGGTCTATAACAGTTCGAGAAATTACCGGTAACACTTACCAGTAAATCTCAACAACCCTGGCCAGGGATTTCCGGTTATAGCCAATCGAACACAGCGCAACATCAACTCCCTATACCGGGAGAGACGAATCCCGTCCTATCGCTCATTGCCTCCATGTGACTCGGGACTGTACCCAAAAACCACCGTTTTGCACGCCCTCTTGGACGTGGTAAGGTGGAAATCAAAGCACAGTGGGAATCAGACAAGACTCTATGACGATCTCGGGTCAACAGACTACTCTGTACCAGTGTCACCAGAGAACTGCCATCTGACGTAAGGTATAATACCATCTGGGAGTTCTCGGCGAGTCCGTCCAGTGTACCCAGTCTCTACTGAGCACCCGTATATCATCTCTGATGTCAAACACCAATGGATATGGGATCATCCATCGCCTATCTGTATGGGTCGAGAAGGTATACGCTAGTCTATTCTGGTATATCGATGCCCCATCTCGATATACCCACGACTAGGGACCTTGAAGGATTTACTTATGGACTACCATGTCCCCACTAGTATGATCCGCATCATAGTCCAGGTAGTCAAGTACACATCCTAAGGGCTTTACGAATATGTAACAGAGAGACAATCAGTGTACTCGTTAAGGTAAAGAGCAACCAGATAGCATACTATCATGTCAAGCAAGAAAGTCCTCCCTATATATATCCCAGCATCCATTACAATATACATCCTATGTATAGTAATGGCTTCTAGGGTATACATATAACTAACATATATCACCCTCGCAACTATAGAATAGGATATTACTATTATCAAATTTGGATGCGACTTTTGGATACTTAGCGAGTAGGGTATCTTGGAGACCTTAGGTGAGATTAGGTTTAGTCTAGGAAGACCAATCTGAAAGCCTACCTTAACACCACTATGAGGTTCTAGAGGCATCAAGCATGCCGCATTTTAATTTTTATTAGGTGCTAAGTTAGACTAACAAGATCATTACTAGATTATTAGGGTTTGCCTTTGTGATGAGATTAACTCAAGAGAAGAAAAGAGCATACAACCTTTGTAGTTCTAGTACTTCTCTTCTAAAGCTCCGGGTTGAAGTCCACGCGACTCTACAAGGCTCCTCTTCGAGTTTAACGACCCTCCTTCGTGATCATCGCTCCAAAGACGATCCACCCGAAGTCCCTCTAGCCCAAGCTAACTCTACACTAAACTCCTTTAGTGTAGCAAACACACCACAACAAATTGCTAGTTTGGTGTGGGATGGTGAAGTAGGGGATGTTAAAAGCTCACAAGATTGTGTTCAAGCTTCATGATTCACATCTCATGTGAGGGTTGAAACTTGAACCATGACATTTGAGGAGGAAGATAAAGCTAGAGAGCAACCATCGGAGCAACTCAAGAAAAATGGCTAAGTGTTGAGAATGCGACTAGAATGAATGGCAACTCTTGATCCCCACTCATTCAAGCATGGAATTTTGCAATATAAAATTGCAACCATACTTTAATAGTGAGTCAAGATGAATAAACTATGAATAAAGCCCATGCTTGCAACTATGCTCTCATTTTCCACCTCTTTTTCTATTTTTCTCAAAAATAGAAATCATGCCATGCTTCATTACACACACACACACATATATATCATATATATTAATATATATATATCATATATATTAATATATATATATTATGAAGAATAATTAGTGAGCTAATGATATTAGTTAAGATATAATTATATCACATATAATGTATATCATATTATTAAATCAACACTTGATTTAATAATCCGGTTATATCACATATGACCGACTAATATCATATATCTGTATATCACATTATCAAATCAACACTTGATTCGACAATCTGGTTATATCACATATAACCGAACCGATAACAGATAACTGCCAGATTACAATACGGTATCACATACACGTATTTAATCGGGCCCACACACATATCACATATGTGTCCTACTTCGTTTCGCTTGAACCAGGAAACTTCTGTGTGGGACTCTAAAGACTCGTCAATACGCCAGCAGTAGGTGATGATCACATCAATCACCTACAAGCCGTCAGCGGTACTAGCTGGACGTAACGACTATACGGTTATTGAGCGATATGAAGATCAACAAGCAAGCTCGTCCATACTCTCCATGAAGCCTATCAGTAACACTACCGTATAGTCCGGTCTCTCCATCTGATATGTTGCATATCATGTATAGGGGTGGTAAACGTCAGTCCCCAGTAACGTGATAAGTCATGCCGATGTCTGGCCTATAACGGTTCGAGAAACTACTGATAACTCTTATCAGTAAATCTCGGCAGCAGCCCTGGCCAGGGACTTTCAGTTATAGCCAATCGAGTATAGCGCAACATCAACCCCTAATACCGGGAGAGACGAAACCCCTCCTATCGCTCATTGCCTCCATGTGATTCGGGACTATACCCAAAATCCACCTGTTTGCACGACTCCTTTGAGCTGTGGTAGGGACGAAATTAAAGCACAGTGGGAGCCACACAAGACTCTATGACGATCTCGGGTCTACAGACTAACCTGTACCAGTGTCACCAGAGGACTGCTATCTGATGACAGGTATACTACTATATAGGAGTCCTCGGTAAGTCCTGTTCAGTGTACCCAGTCTCCACTGAGCACCCGTATACCATCTTAGATGTCAAACACCAATGGATGCGGGATCATCCATCGCCCATCATATGGGTCAAGAAGCGTATATGCTAGTCTACTATGAAATATCGATGCCCTAGTCTCGATATTCTCTCGACTAGGAACTTATTAAAGGATGTACTTTTGGACCACCCTGGCCCTACTAGTATGATCTCATCATAGTCCTGGTAGTCAAGTACATATCCTAAGGACTTTATCAAAGAGACAGACAGCATAAATACCAGTCTACATGTTAAGATAAAGGTAACTTGACAGCATACTATCATGTCGAGCAAGAAAGTCCTCTATATATATGTCCAAGCATCTACTATATCATCAATAATGGCCTCTAGGGCATACATATTACTAACAATCTCCCACTTGCACTAAGACCAGTTGTTGTAGTATCTCATACCCAATGTCCCAAAAGTCTCTCGAATAGTATCCGGGGGATGGCCTTGGTGAGTGGATCCGCTGTGTTATCTTCTGTGTCAACTCTCCTAATCTCGATCTCCCGGAGATCAACTATCTCCCTGATCAGGTGATACTGTCTAAGAATATGTGTGGATCGCTGACGGGACCGGGGTGTTAGTAGTATGTATGCCCTAGAGGCCATTATTGATGATATAGTGGATGTTTGGACATATATATAGAGGACTTTCTTGCTCGAAATGATAGTACCTTTATCTTAACTTGTAGACTAGTATTTATACTGTCTGTCTCTTACATATTGATAAAACCCTTAAGATATGTACTTGACTGCTTGGATTATGATGAAATCATACTAGTGGGGCCAGGGTGGTGAATAAGTACATCCTTTAATCAGTTCCTAGTTGAGGGAATATCGAGACTAGGGCATCGATATTCCAGAGTAGACTAGTGTGTACGTTTCTTGTCTCTTAGAGGGCGATGGTTGATCCCACAACCATTGGTGTGTGACATCAAAGATTGTACACATGTGCTCATTGGAGAATGGGTATACCGAACAGGACTCGCTGAGGACTCTTATGTGGTAGTATACCTATCGTCAGATTGCGGATTCTAATCATTGTAGTTTTCTGTTTCTTTTCTGCGACCGTAAGTGTAATATGTGGGGTATCCCAATCTCGTTGCTATAAGTCAAAGAGTTTACGGGATACGCATATTTACTTATGTTGATGACATGAGATGTTATGTGTTGCTATTGATATGATTTATTGGATCGTCGTGATAGAATAGCGGGTGTTCTATGTGAGATGAGAGTTTTTATTTTCATTCATGTAAAATCTGTATGTAATATTCTTTTATTGGGGCACTTCCGGGTTGAGGATGATGTTACCACTATTGTATATTATTTACTTTTCCTGTCATGACCCGGAAATACCACGTGACTGTCACTTGAATCATATGAAGTCTATAGGACCCCATCTAATTCAAGTAAGCCAAAAATCCCAGAAATCTAAACCATTTGAAAAGAGAGAGAAGGAAAAGTTTAGTTTTAAAGCAAGTGGTTTAACAAAATAAGCCGTAGTATGCATTTTTAAAACACCAAGTCTTTTCCAAAAATTTCGGCAGAGTTTCCTTTGTAAATACTGGCCCCAAACGGGTACACACATGCATAATATAAAGGCATTCCCAAGCGGGAGCTAGCTCTTCGCCAATTGGCGGACACAACCACGCAATGCAATATAATATACAACGCCGAAGAGCGAGGATCAAGATTCATCAAGAAAAGCAATATTCTCAAGAAAACCAGAGAAAAACCATAATAATATTGGCGCGCGACTCGAAGGTCGAAAGAATATACACTGGTCTTCTAAGTTTATCAATAATACAAGTCGGTTGATGGAGTTACTAGATAAACTGAATATAAATAAAATACAATGGTGGTCACGATGCGAGTGAACCCACCTACCAAAGCAATCACCCGGAAAGGAGCAGTGTGCCAGCAAGCCGCAATGAAACCTGTATGGCAGAACCTGCAAGAAACTGTGGAACAACGGGGGTGAGTTGCCAACTCGTGAGTAGAAAACATCACCGAGCAGAAATCGCATGTATGACTCTGTCCTAGGTCATACCATAATATCCATATAATATATAACCCTGAAACCATCTACACATAAGTATAATATCAAGTGTTCGTGTCAGTGCTTCAGGTAGCAATATATCACTAATATGATGTGCAAATGCATTACATATGAAAACAGAATACATCATGAATGGGAAAACTGTTTTCTTAATTTAGTGAGATTTCTGTATATAAAAATCGAGATATCATCAATGAAATCAACATAGAATCCGTGTCAAGCATCGACACAAAACATATATCCCAATATCCAATATCTCGGGCTCCGGCAATCCGGACTGGCCCCTATCATAAAATATCAATATCTCAATGTCTCAATATCTTGGGCTCCGGCAATCCGGACTGGCCCAAATCATAAATATCTCACGACAACGTCGGTATCCTCCGGATATCCGCCGCGTCACAAATAACCGGTCGGTAGTGCTCCCCTGCCAGGCTCAACGCCATTCTCTGCGACCATCTTGCCTCGGGGTACCGCACCGGGTCCATCATGCACCCGCAGATGGTTCCTCCTCCTCGAATCGGGTGTATTATATCGCTCAAGAGCCGAGAAAACTCATGGTGGACACCTCTTCAATCATATCACGAGAAAACCACAACTTTTATCTTTTGAAATGAAAATGAGTTTATAAAATCCTTGCGGTTTCTCCAAATCCAGAAATCTCATGGAAAATCCGAAATCCCAATATCGAGAGTAAATAAACAATAAATTACCGTCATAAAGCCCATAATATCGCATGACAATTGAATACATATGCATGCATGAAGTATCTCAGTAGTAAATGCAATATCTAAACAAGCACAGTAATGACATATCGGAACTATCAGCTAACAAGCGATATCAGTAAAGTAACATTCTCTAAAGTGTACGTGACATGGCAATTACCGATGATGATGTGTGTGAGACGGCAAGCAAGTGTTCGTGGACATACGCATCATCGGTAATAGTGCTGGTGTCCTGACAGTATGGGTTCATAATAACAATAAAAACACATTTAAGCATGCAATGCGATGCGAATAGTAAGAATATACGGAAAATGAATAGTAAATGCAACAATAAGGAATCTACATTAGATATACGAGTCAAACAGTTTGGCATCCGAATTAACACGAATCGTGGTGTTTAGAAAATATGGGCTATGGTGTTTTTTTAAGAAAAGATACATCCTTTGAAATATCCATAGTATCCCTTGGCCTGTCTTTAAAATACTCACGATTCACTTGTTTTGGAAATAGGTATGATTCGAGCCCAGTCTAACATCTACTAAGTAAACTACAGGACAAAGCTAAGAGACTAATCAAAAGGGTAAGGAAATCCACCTAAGTCCGAGTCGATACATCTAGTAGTCGGTGATCCCGCCTCAATAGCGTCATATACGATAAATTATATAATACGACATCCTCGAGTCAATAGTGCGGATCAATTATCATAATTATATCTCGTATGGTAAATCCATCGTACGGCATCCCAAATCGGGATACGGGTCAACTATCACATTTATCACATTATTCATATGGTATCATCATTATAATATCATGAACTAGGGTACTGATTAAGTCTAGTACATACCGATACCATCAACGTATATCCGCGTGTGTATGAAAACACATCGCCCATCAATCCGCTAATATAATATGTCGTATCTCATAACACAACCCAAATCACATCACCGATCTCATGGCATCATGCCCAATCACATCGACTCATCACCAAGTATCATATACTATCCTCATCATACGGGTATACGTATATGTGTGTGTGTGTGTGTGTGTGTGTGTGTGTGTGTGTCTCAACACATCTATACACACACACACATACATATATCATATACGCCAAAACATAACTCGTGTGTGCATGCGTGTGTGTAAACCTTATTCTAAGGTTTCGCGACTAAGAAACTAACTAACGACACTATCATCCTATTACACTAAAATTTAACCCATGATCTCCTAAAATCCTATTTGCTAATTATCCATGTTTCACAAAACACATAAATAAATATAAATATATAGCATATCCTTGCTACACTACGAAACTGCGGGGGTGCTATACGCCATCCACCCGACTTCGCTCGTAGATATATATCTACTCACCTTGATCCTTACTTACCGAAGTCGATGTCGCTCTTCTCTTCCTCGTCGTCTCGAAGTTCATGCGGAGGTACCTACATGTCATTATACATCGTATCACATTAAAATTCGATTCGAAATCAAAACGACACGCGAGGCGCCTTAGGTTAGAACCTATAGCCTACGCATGCAAGAAATGCCAAACAAATCCTCGATGTCGATGTACAAACATCAAAGCATCGAGTTAAAACCCAAATACCAAACCCAAAGTTAAAATGAAGTCGTAAAACGAAACAGCAACACAAGAAAACACCTCCAGATTTTGTTTCAGGTGAAGTTAGCCAATTTTGCATATAGGAGAGGTCTAATTAACTGATATAGGGCCTGCCGACCAAGCAAAAACCATTTCTACCCTACCTAGGCCGCAATTTGCGGCCAAAGGGGTTTAATTTGCGGCCTTAAAGTGGAATTGGGGTCCCGGGTTTCAGTTGTAGCTTCTAGGATACCTGCTTGTATCACTGTAATCGCTAAATATTTTTCAGGTGCCCCGGGTCATAGCAGATTTCTAAATATCATCACAATTCCCACAATCTTCCGATATCGGGGTTTCTAAGTTTGGTTTATGGGGTTTTAGTCTCAAGTTAGGTCCAGGTTTATGACACTAGAGGGTTATAGTCCATAATTACACTCAATTACACCTTCCCAAGTCAAGGAAAACCCTAACCCTCATCTTGGAATTTTCAAAGCTCACTAAACCTCACTTAAACACTTCTAAACTAATATGGATGCTAAAGTGAATCAAATACTACACTAATGGTGAAAGAATTACCTCATTTGGCAACTCAAGAAAATTCTTGAGTTGCCCCAAGTGCTCAAAATCTAAACTTTCTTGGTTCCCCATGCTTGTAGTGAGCTTGTGCACAATTTTAATGAAGGGAAATAGGGGTTTTGAGGTGGTTTTGGTGGTGTTGTGAGGACGTGGAGGAGGTAGAGAGAAGGGGGCCGCCATGAGAGAGGAGGAGGTGAGAATGATGAAGGAAATGGAGGGAAATAACAAATGGGAGCAATGGTCAAATTACCCCTCACCTCTCTCTCTTCTCTCTCATGCCCATACTCCTTTGTTTATTCTTTTCTTTATCGTTTCTTTTCTTTTAAATTAAACACAAATAAAACCAAGTTATGCAAGAAATGAAGCATGGCTTTGATAAAAAGAAATGTAACAAGTATTATGCAAGATATCATGTTGCATATCATGCACATATCACACTTTATGAAAAATTAGTAAACACTAATCGAGTTTAGCACTTAACCCTTTTACAAATGAGTATTTAAAAATCTATAAATGTCCATATCATATAAAACCCCCTCAATTCAATAATTCTTATCAATTTCCAAATATTTCTCAATTTATCGGCATATAATTATACCATATCATTAAAGCTAATATCCACACATTAAAATATTCATAATAATTATTATTTAATTATCTAAATTCCCAAAAATAACATTTTATTTTTCTGAAATGTTACAGTCTTCCCCCCTTAAATAAATTCGGTCCCCGAATTTAAATTTAAGCCCCTCAAATACTAAAACATTTCAGTAAAATGATCACGTCGTCGGGGATCCAAAATCATATATACATAAAACATATCGTAGCGCAATACATGCGCATGGAAAAAGAAGAGTGTATAACTCAAAAATCAAAACTCCGTCAAGCATCCTGCAATCATCGGAGTTATGGTGAAGACACCAATGTCAAAGTCCAATACGAAAACCAACATGATATACATCAAGACTATAACATGCACATAGTACGCATCGTTGTAAGCTCGTCAAAACATCTGAAAAGAAAAGCATGCCAAACCTTTTTCAAATCGCTGTGCGATGTGCGTATCATGGCACAAGTAGCGGACGTTTATTGTAAGAGAATAACTATAACTATATATATCTTTCATTTAACATACACGTCCTGCCATTTGGAAATAATTTAGAAGGGTTTCCTTTGTAAAATGTTTCGCGTCATCTCGGACACATAAGTAAATACTCAGACTATAGCTCCTTTTTGGAATCCCTTCGATAACTATCAATGCATGCAAAAACACCTAGGTACTGTTCTTAGAACAGTCCTGCTCGGCTACTAAACTAAGTAGTAAATATCATAAAACATACGGCTCCAAGAGAAACCAATCCCAAAATGCGTATAAGAATGCCACATGCGTCTGGTGCACACAGAAATCGAAATCAATGAATGTTCTATACATGTGCACAGAAACCAAATCTAAGTGCAACGGGCGTGCACGAAAACACCTGTCACGGGAAACGAGTGTGCCTGACAGTAATATCAGGTGCATCTGATATGCACGAAGAATCTCGATTTAGTGCATCTGGTGTGCACCGAAATCCGCATCAAGCGTATCAAGTATGCTCAAGAATCCAAATCAAGTGCACAAGTGCACGAAACATATATCGAATATCACAATCGAAATCGACGGTATACAACACATTTCAATCCAAACCAGGTATACCGTGGTATATAATCTCACAACCACGTGCATCAGCGTGTACAAAATCGAATCAAAATACTAAAGTGCATGAAAACTACACCGAAGGCACAAGTCAAATCACATGCATCCATAGGCATGAAATCAAAATCAACATCTCGAATGATATCAAATCGAAGTCGAGTGCAACTGTGGTGCACAAATCTCAATCATGCAAATAAATCGCCCAAAAACACCGAAATCCAAAATGACGGATATGTGGTATTCAAATCACCAAATCGCAAATCATAAACACTGTCGTCGATATATCCTTCCTTCGAAGTCGAGAAGGCGTCGGTGCATCCAAACCTAGTAGAGCAAGATATTTACTTGCCTCCTGTTCATGGCCTGGTGCCTGGTGCCTTTTAGGCTCTCGTCTCTCACTGCGAATTGCTAGTTACATAGCTCCTCGGCCCAACGGCCCAATATGGAACGATAACGGAAACAGTTCCGCTCTGGCACGTCCTCTAAAGATCTCTGGCCAACTATCATGGTCACTCGTAACATGTCTCGTCAACGATGCCGAACTCTGGCCTACTGGGTGTTAGTGTATATGCCCTAGAGGCCATTACTGTATCATACTAGTTTGTATATTACTTAATGGATGCTTGGGATATTCACCTTGTATATACAATCTTGCTCAAAATAGTAGTATGCTACTTGGTTTGTTTCTACTTCAATGTGTACTTGTGTTTATTTCAGTATATCACTTATACGCATTAGTGGAGCCCTTAGGATCTTTGCTTGATTACCAGCGTTGTGATGGCAGTCACACTAGTGGGGGCTGGGTAATCTATAAGCACATCCTTATTCAGGTCCCTGGTCGCAGGACTATCGAGACAGGGCATCGATACTCCGGAGTAGACCAGCGCATGCGCTTCTCATCCCAGTGTGGGAGACGGTCTGTCCCACAGCCGTCAGTACGTCGTACTTGAGATAGTATGCGGGTGCTCGTTAGGTTACGGGTACACTGGACAGGACTCGTCGGGAACTGACTAGTTGGTATTATACCTATCGTCAGTTATCAGTTCCCAGGTGACATGAGTACAGCTTAGTCCGCTGACTTGACACTGTCACTTCGCCTCGGGTGTGTTCCCACTGTACTTTGATCACTACCCTACCACGGCTCAAAGGAGTCGTGCAAACAGGTGGTAGTTGGGTGCAGTCCCGAAGCACTTGGAGGCAGTGACGGTTAGACAGGATTCGTCTCTCCCGGTATTAGGGGTTGACATCGCGCTGTGTCTAGGAGAGCCATTACACGAGTAGTCCCTGGCCAGGGCAAACGAGATATACTGGTAGGTTTCCAGTGTTATCTCAGGGTGTATTGGGCTTCACTCCGGCACGACTTGTACCGCTATTGGGGGACTGACGTTTACCGCCCCCTAGGCCCGCCATGCGATGTATCAGACGAACAGACCGGACTGTATGGAGAATGTCACGCTCAGGCTCAGTAGGAGTTCAGATGGGTTTCGCCTCGTCGGTCTTCTTGTCGGCATTACCTGGGGACCGTTACGCACAGCTAGTGCCGCTTGCGGTCTGTGGTTAAACCCACTGCCAGCGTAGTGTTGAGTCTTTAGAGTCCCACACAGAAAGCTTTTCGCCTTTAGGCAAAAGAGTAGAGGTCGCATGGTATTGCGACAGGTCGCATGGTTTTGCGACAGGGTTCGGTCACATCCGTGCACTTGTGCACGTACAGTGTCCGGACAGTTTACACTAGCGGGCTTTGGTTTAAGCCAGATCCTAGTGTACCTTATGGGATTGGATTTATCCAGTTTGCATTCGTGTTCCTCGGAACGCGGATGCGGGTGTGTATGCACAGTTGACAGGGAGGCAGAGGCAGCGGATTCTCATTAGGGTTGTTGACAGTTGACCGTTGACTTTTTGACTTTATGCTCAACCCTAATGAGAATATGATATGTGATTAACTATTATATTAATTAAGTATTATGGTGATATGGTTGTTGACTTGTTGACTTTTGTTGACTTGTTGACTTTGGTGACTTGTTGACTTTTGTTGACTTGTTGACCGGTTGACTAGGCTTGACTAGTTGACCATCATGATAACCATGGTTATCATTTCATGCCAAAGACTTTTTCTTGCTTGTTCATTTGAGTAAAATGAGTGCATGACATGATAAGGTTATGGTTACTTCAACCATCACATAAGACTTTTGTTGATATGATGAGTTATCATTGCTTTGGATTATGAGAGGGTGAGAGACAAAATACTTGCTCATTCTTTCTTGCTCATTCTCTCTCTTGTTCTTGAGCTCTCCTCTTGCTCTCACCCTCAACCTCTTGCTCTCTCTCTTGATCTATGGTTCTCTTGTCTCATGAGTTGAGAATCAAGAACCATAGATAAAATCCCATTCTAAATCATCTCTACTCATTCTAGTTCACTAGGTTTAGCAAACCAAGTGAACTAGTTTCTTCAAAGACCGAAGAAGGAGCTAAAGGTTGGAGCTTTCAAGTGGATCTATCTTCGGCATACGGAGACGACGAGAAGGAGCCATCGGACCACCACCGGAGCTCGAAGAGAAGGAGTTCAAGTCTAGGTATAACCATCTTCATCCGAGTAGCTAAATATCTTTAGCTTAGTTTGCTAGTTTTAGTTTAGGTAAAGATCCCGACATAGTTTAGTCCATGTTGCCTCTTGCGATAAAAATTCGTTTTTTATACCGTTTCCGCCTCCCCGTAAGAACCGGGGGTCGCAATATGGACTTACAGTGGTATCAGAGCTTAACTAAACTTAAACTAGCTTGGTAGTGAAGTGTAACGAAGTTCGGAACCGGAAAAATCCAAAAACCAAACTTCACAAAAACTGAGTTTCTGTTGAAATTTTTTCTGCTCAAAATGAAAAACTTTACACTTGTAAATTCGGCTCAGGGTTTTGTGTGAACACCCAAGAAAAACGATACAGTGATTCGCCTAAAGTGCCGCGCTTCCGCCGCGTGATCCTTCTTAGCCGCCGCGGAACCGCCGCGACTTGGTGTCTTCTCTGCATCGTTTTTCGTGCAGTGTGTTTGTGTGTTGGTTTTGGGATTTTTGGAATATATTATATGTGCCCAGATTGTCCAGAAAAGAAATTTCCTTTTGGGGTCCTATAATTCCGTATTTTTCCCGAACTTCACTGCACTTTGACTATGATGGTTATATCTGTGATGCTTGCATGTATTGAACGTCGGCTAATCGCTATAAGTCGATTAGTCGGGGTTATACATGATCTGTAATGTGCTGGAATGTGTATATGAATGTGTTGGACTGTCGCGGGTGAATAGCCGGGGTGGATGTGAAATGAGCTTTTGTTTTTCTTTCATTCATTGTAAATGTAAATTGATGTAATAATATTATTTGTTTGGCCGCACAACCGGGTCGGGGTTGTAGCCGTCATTGTATAATTCTTTTTACTGTTTTTGCTCCTAGGATAGACCCATGGAGGGGTGCACAAACTACCGAGTACTTGGCGGGTAGTTTGCCGCACCCGTAGGGGTCTTGGGTGGGGTATTTGGCTATTCACCGCGACCGTGTTATCCGCTTTTCGTTTCAGGCTCGAAAGGATTGCGGATTGCTAGTATATCCAATGCATTCATCTGTGATCTGTAATGTCTATCATTGCTTACTATTTAGGCGTTGCTTATGTTTTACAGACGCGCTAGCCCAGCCCCCGCTCTGTCGTTAGTTAAGTAACCTAACGGGTAATGACGGGGCCCAGTGGCGAATGCGAATGGCATAAGCGTACGTCATATTTTGGTTGTTTTCTGCAATGGTAGGGTTAAATGATGGGACGCATTAAAAGTACTAATGCAAGAATATCACGCATTAAAAGAACTAATGCAAGATAATAAACTAAGTTAAAGTCGTTGGAACACTTTCGAAAAACCACTCGGTTCTTTTCAAAATAACTTTTAAATGCGGAGCTTGAGCCACTCCTTCTAAAAGCTATCTCGTTCCATCGATTAAATCAAGTTCACTACGTTCACGGTTTCGCCAAAACCATTCGTAGCCCTCCGTCGTTTCGTATGAATATTCAATAAGTATTCAAGCTGTGTTTGTTGACCTTCGTCAAAGCATAGTGATTGGTAGCTATTGGGTATTCATATGTAGCATAGATAGATGCGTTGGTTTGGGACATTCGCATTACCTTGTTGACCTTCGTCAAGGGTACATACGGGTGGATTCAAATTAACCTGGATAATGACGGGCAGAACTTGACATGTGACTTATGATTTGTTGACCTTCGTCAAGGTCATAAGAGCATGGGGCAAAAATCCACATCGGGAGTTTCATAAGTACTGAAACTTGCTAGATTTGCATACCATTTGGAGTGTGATGATTCTGGTAGGATTCCTTCAGTTTCGTCACGCGATGATATTTGGATCCCGATCCTACTGTGAGTATATGCTACTCCTCGGGAAATTTCTCACTTAACGATCAATGCTATAAACCTAGTAGGTGCCTAGAAAGGTGTTAGCGGGGCTACGCCCCCAGGGAAAAGAGGTTCTCTAATTAAGGAACTTCGCGAAAGCGTTGGAAAACCTCCCTCGAAGTACCGACACCGGCCTGGCTGAACGGTTAAGCAAGTATTGTACGGTGGGATTGATCCTGACTAATTCTTCCTTTATGGTTTGAGGAGGGATTCGAGAAACAGTGGGAGCCATCCTGTTTAGACAAACTAAAAACCACTCTAAACTTGCAAGAGCATCATGCTGAGTGTTTCTTCTTCTCTCTCCTAATTGCAGCGACCAATCAACATGACTGGACTTAAGTTACTCCTAGATAAAAACAAACTGACAGGGCCAAACTACAAAGATTGGCTCAGGAATGTCACGATAGCAATCACTTATGACAAGCTGGGGTATCTTCTTACCACCAAAGCTCCCCCTGTCCCTGGTCCAACTTCCAGTGTCGCGGATAAGGAAATCCGCAAGACTTGGGAGATTGATAGCGCGAAGGCCAAGTGCCTCCTGCTTGCCTCGATGGACAACGAACATCAGAGGAGGCATGAGAATATGGACATGGAGTCCATATTGCTCCATACAAAAGAACTGTATGGAGAGCAATCACGTATTGCAAGATACGAAGCGTCGAAAAGGTTATTTTCGACAAGAATGGCCGTCGGATCATCAGTAGCCGAGCACGTGCTAAAGATGATCGGCTTCATTGAGGAGCTCGCTGATCTAGGGATCACATTGGAGAGTGAGCTATATACGGATATAGTTCTCCAGTCCCTTCCTTCCACTTACGCCCAGTTTATACTGAACTTCAACCTACAAGAAAAAGAGGTTGAACTATCAGAGCTCCTCAACATGCTGAGGAGCGCAGAGGGCACCCTACAGAAAGGTAGGGAAACATCCACTTTGTTTGTAGGAGGATCATCTTCTTCTAGGTCCAAGGCGAAAGCCAAGGGAAAGAAGAAGAAGGCCCCCGCCAAACCAAGGGGCGGTGTTGGTAAAGTGGATACGAAGGGAAAAGGCAAAGCAACAAAGATAGCGGGGAAGCTTGTGGATAAGGAAGAATGCTTCTATTGTCATAAGAAAGGACACTGGAAGAATGATTGCAGGGCCTGGAAGGCCAGAACACAGGAATTGAAGCAGGTTGCAGCTTCAGCTTCAGGTGTGTATGTTATTGAAAACTGTCTTTCAATAAACTCTACTTCCTGGGTATTGGATACCGGATCAGGATCTCATATCTGTAATTCTTTGCAGGCGTTGAGAAACCGTAGTGTTTTGAAGGCAGGTGACATGACCCTCAAAGTTGCGAACGGAGCTAGCATGGATGCTAAAGCCGTGGGGGACTATCACCTGGGAATGTCAGATGGACATGTTTTGGTTTTGCGTAATTGCTTTTTTGTACCCAACGCAACTTGTAATATCATTTCTGTATCTTTAGTTTCTAAAGAAGGTTATGAATTTGCGTTTGTAAGTAATGTTGTAAACATTCACCTTAATCAAGTTTTGATTGGGTCAGGTACATTGAGTAATGGTATATACGTGTTAAACCAACCACAGATTTTCAACGTCCAGAATACACACAAAAGAAAGTCTCTGGAAATGAATCAGACTTTCTTGTGGCATTGTAGATTGGGTCACATCAATGAGAGAAGGTTGACTAAGTTACATACAGAAGGATACTTGAATGCGTTCGAATATCAATCGTATGCCACTTGTCAATCTTGTCTCAAAGGAAAGATGACAAAGACTCCGTTTACTGGACAAGGAGTAAGAGCGAGCGAGCTCTTAGGACTCGTACACAGTGACGTGTGCGGTCCAATGTCTACACATGCCCGAAGCGGACATTCTTACTTCATTACTTTTACGGATGACTTCTCAAGGTACGGTTATGTCTTCTTAATGAAACATAAGTCCGAGGCCTTTGGAAAATTCCAGGAGTATAAGAATGAAGTAGAGAAACAGACCGGCAAAAGTATTAAGATTCTAAGATCGGATCGAGGTGGAGAATACTTAAGTGCCGAATTCCTGAATTACTTAAAAGAGAATGGTATTCTCTCTCAACTTACTCCTCCATACACTCCGCAACATAACGGTGTATCGGAGAGACGGAACCGAACCCTATTGGATATGGTTCGGTCCATGATGAGTAACGCTGAGTTACCGCGATCATTCTGGGGATATGCACTAGAAGCAGCTGCGTATCTCTTGAACAAGGCTCCTACCAAGACTGTGCCCACCACCCCATATGAGATGTGGACTGGGAAGAAACCCTGTCTTAATTATCTTAAGGTATAGGGATGTCCAGCTTTTGTAAAAAAGCAGCATGCGGACAAGCTTGAGGCACGTTCAGTACAGTGTAAGTTTGTGGGATACCCAAGGAACTCCAGGGGGTATCTTTTCTATTCCGCTGAGGAACAAAAGGTTTTTGTTTCTCAGCATGCCCGCTTCTTGGAAACTGAGTTTTTGGAAACCCAGATAAGTGGGAACACAATAGAACTGGAAGAAATTCCAGAACCACAGACTGTTACTGAAAGCTTAGTGGAACCAGAGGGTTCAACAGAACAGGACATTCCTACGCCGCTCCGCAGGAGTAGTAGGCAGTCTCATCCGCCCGAGAGATACTGCGGTTTTCTCATAGACGGGGATAGAGAGGATTGCATCATAGATTATGATGAGCCTACTAGCTTCCAGCAGGCCGTTCAGAGCGTTGACTTAGTGAAATGGCTGGATGCAATGCGGACCGAAATGGAGTCCATGTACACCAACAAGGTATGGACGTTGGACATTGCTCCAGACGGGGTAAAACCCGTAGGATGCAAGTGGATCTTCAAAAGGAAGATTGGTGTAGATGGACAGGTTGAGACCTATAAAGCTAGGCTGGTAGCAAAGGGTTTTCGTCAAAGACCTGGCTTGGACTACGACGAAACCTTTTCTCCAGTAGCCATGCTGAAATCCATTCGGATCCTTCTTGCCATTGCTGCCTTCCACGATTATGAGATTTGGCAGATGGACGTAAAAACCGCTTTTCTAAATGGAAATTTAGAAGAGTGTGTCTATATGGATCAGCCAGAGGGTTTCATTCAGAGTGGGAGCAGCAGAAAGGTGTGCAAGTTGCTTAAGTCCATCTATGGACTAAAGCAGGCATCGCGGAGTTGGAACATCTGTTTTGATGAGACGGTCAAAGAATTTGGCTTTATCAAAAATCCAGATGAACCATGCATCTATAGTAGATTTGTAGCGAGAACTGTAGTATTCCTCGTTTTATACGTGGATGACATTCTCTTAATAGGAAATGATATTCCTATGCTACAATCTGTCAAGGGGTTCTTGTCACAAAGGTTCTCCATGAAAGACCTGGGTGATGCCTCATACATCCTGGGGATCCGGATCCATCGTGATAGATCCAAGAGGATATTGGGACTTTCTCAGTCCAGGTACATCGACACCGTACTGAAAAGATTCAGTATGGAAGATTCCAAGCGCGGTAACCTACCGGCTTGTCACGGGATCACCCTCTCTAAAGAGATGTCTCCCAAGACTGATTTGGAGAGGGATCGCATGTCTATTATACCCTACGCTTCTGCGGTAGGCTCTATAATATATGCGATGTTGTGTACCAGACCGGATGTAGCTTATGCACTGAGTGTAGTAAGCCGGTATCAGTCAAACCCTGGGGAGAAACATTGGATAGCGGTAAAGAACATTCTCAAGTACCTGAGGAGGACTACGGAGATGTTTTTGGTGTATGGCGGAAAAGACCTCCAGATTGAGGCCTTTGCTGACTCCAGCTTCCAGAGTGACAAGGATGATTCCAAGTCCATGTCGGGTTTTGTCTTTACCCTCAATGGAGGGGCGGTGTGTTGGAAGAGTTCCAAACAGGAAACCGTTGCAGACTCGACTATGGAAGCGGAATACATCGCTGCATCTGATGCCGCAAAAGAAGCTGTCTGGATAAGGAAGTTCTTAAAGGAACTTCAGGTGGTTCCGTCCATTGTTGACCCAGTACCTCTGTATTGCGACAACAACGGGGCTATAGCTTTAGCAAAGGAACCCAGGTCCCATCAAAGATCCAGGCACATCTTGAGGCGGTATCACCTGATCAGGGAGATCGTGGATCGCAAGGAGATCGAGGTTCGGAGAGTTGCTTCAGAAGACAACACTGCAGATCCATTCACCAAGGCCCTGCCCCAGACTCAGTTCGAGCGGCTGATCGAGATGATTGGTCTTCGATACGCCAGTACATGGCCTTAGTGCAAGTGGGAGATTGTTAGTGTATATGCCCTAGAGGCCATTACTGTATCATACTAGTTTGTATATTACTTAATGGATGCTTGGGATATTCACCTTGTATATACAATCTTGCTCAAAATAGTAGTATGCTACTTGGTTTGTTTCTACTTCAATGTGTACTTGTGTTTATTTCAGTATATCACTTATACGCATTAGTGGAGCCCTTAGGATCTTTGCTTGATTACCAGCGTTGTGATGGCAGTCACACTAGTGGGGGCTGGGTAATCTATAAGCACATCCTTATTCAGGTCCCTGGTCGCAGGACTATCGAGACAGGGCATCGATACTCCGGAGTAGACCAGCGCATGCGCTTCTCATCCCAGTGTGGGAGACGGTCTGTCCCACAGCCGTCAGTACGTCGTACTTGAGATAGTATGCGGGTGCTCGTTAGGTTACGGGTACACTGGACAGGACTCGTCGGGAACTGACTAGTTGGTATTATACCTATCGTCAGTTATCAGTTCCCAGGTGACATGAGTACAGCTTAGTCCGCTGACTTGACACTGTCACTTCGCCTCGGGTGTGTTCCCACTGTACTTTGATCACTACCCTACCACGGCTCAAAGGAGTCGTGCAAACAGGTGGTAGTTGGGTGCAGTCCCGAAGCACTTGGAGGCAGTGACGGTTAGACAGGATTCGTCTCTCCCGGTATTAGGGGTTGACATCGCGCTGTGTCTAGGAGAGCCATTACACGAGTAGTCCCTGGCCAGGGCAAACGAGATATACTGGTAGGTTTCCAGTGTTATCTCAGGGTGTATTGGGCTTCACTCCGGCACGACTTGTACCGCTATTGGGGGACTGACGTTTACCGCCCCCTAGGCCCGCCATGCGATGTATCAGACGAACAGACCGGACTGTATGGAGAATGTCACGCTCAGGCTCAGTAGGAGTTCAGATGGGTTTCGCCTCGTCGGTCTTCTTGTCGGCATTACCTGGGGACCGTTACGCACAGCTAGTGCCGCTTGCGGTCTGTGGTTAAACCCACTGCCAGCGTAGTGTTGAGTCTTTAGAGTCCCACACAGAAAGCTTTTCGCCTTTAGGCAAAAGAGTAGAGGTCGCATGGTATTGCGACAGGTCGCATGGTTTTGCGACAGGGTTCGGTCACATCCGTGCACTTGTGCACGTACAGTGTCCGGACAGTTTACACTAGCGGGCTTTGGTTTAAGCCAGATCCTAGTGTACCTTATGGGATTGGATTTATCCAGTTTGCATTCGTGTTCCTCGGAACGCGGATGCGGGTGTGTATGCACAGTTGACAGGGAGGCAGAGGCAGCGGATTCTCATTAGGGTTGTTGACAGTTGACCGTTGACTTTTTGACTTTATGCTCAACCCTAATGAGAATATGATATGTGATTAACTATTATATTAATTAAGTATTATGGTGATATGGTTGTTGACTTGTTGACTTTTGTTGACTTGTTGACTTTGGTGACTTGTTGACTTTTGTTGACTTGTTGACCGGTTGACTAGGCTTGACTAGTTGACCATCATGATAACCATGGTTATCATTTCATGCCAAAGACTTTTTCTTGCTTGTTCATTTGAGTAAAATGAGTGCATGACATGATAAGGTTATGGTTACTTCAACCATCACATAAGACTTTTGTTGATATGATGAGTTATCATTGCTTTGGATTATGAGAGGGTGAGAGACAAAATACTTGCTCATTCTTTCTTGCTCATTCTCTCTCTTGTTCTTGAGCTCTCCTCTTGCTCTCACCCTCAACCTCTTGCTCCCTCTCTTGATCTATGGTTCTCTTGTCTCATGAGTTGAGAATCAAGAACCATAGATAAAATCCCATTCTAAATCATCTCTACTCATTCTAGTTCACTAGGTTTAGCAAACCAAGTGAACTAGTTTCTTCAAAGACCGAAGAAGGAGCTAAAGGTTGGAGCTTTCAAGTGGATCTATCTTCGGCATACGGAGACGACGAGAAGGAGCCATCGGACCACCACCGGAGCTCGAAGAGAAGGAGTTCAAGTCTAGGTATAACCATCTTCATCCGAGTAGCTAAATATCTTTAGCTTAGTTTGCTAGTTTTAGTTTAGGTAAAGATCCCGACATAGTTTAGTCCATGTTGCCTCTTGCGATAAAAATTCGTTTTTTATACCGTTTCCGCCTCCCCGTAAGAACCGGGGGTCGCAATATGGACTTACACTGGGTGTGCGTAATACGACCGATCCTGGGTCCAAATCTTCTCGTGTAGTATTCCAGAAAGATTCTGTCGGGGTCCCTCCCAATCTCGTTTTTGCTGAACTGCCCGGAAGTTATCACCCTTTACTAAATCTATTTCTTGTTCCGGAATGGCTGCATACTCATCACGACTCCTTCTGGAAGATATATCCACATTTAACGCCTCTGCATGCATATCACATCTCTGATGTCAACGGAGTAGAACGTCATCTCGTCGAAATCTCGTACGAACCTCTTACTCCACTTTTCTCTAATGTCGACTGATTCAGACTCGTATCTTCGTAGCTGTATGGAATGCGCTACAATGGCTATACTCATACCTAGAGTCTCCCAAGTAATGTATCCCATCACATGATATCTGGACCACGTCGAACTTTTCGATCGACTCATCAAAGTCCCATAATTCCCCGAGAGCTCAACACTCGTGCACAGTTTAATAATATCCAGTACATGCCACAGTACCTATGGACCAGCCGTAGAAGGGAAAACCCAAGCCTCATTAATGGCACCGCGGAACTGCCGCAAACCCTAAGGTTTAAAAGCATTTCCATGGTCATTATGTCGAGTTAGGGTTTCATTCTTCTAGAGGGTCCACAAAATTACATGCATGTTTTTCCGAATACCTTAAACTTGGAAAAATGGGTTTCTGACATTCGTTCATTTTCTATCGACTCCTAACGTACCTGTGTGAAGTCTTCTCTAGCTGGAATCAATCAATCTGATGACCTCGCATCGAGTTATGCAAACGAACCACATGTCCTAGTCATTCATCCTTGGGTGACTAGCGATCTTCTATCATATATTTAAGTACAACTCGTGCTGCATTAGCTTCAAACATCTGGGGAGATATCTTGTCAGTCGCAGCAACAACTGGATCATTCGTCCGCACGCTAAATAATTCCTCAATCTTCAAGAATAAACGGTACATTAACGGTCATCACATTCTAACCGGCCTCTAGCAATGGCCCAATCCTCTGGTGCTGATCTGCACGTTCGAGAAACTTTAGTAAAAGCAATCCATCAAACGCTCATGGCGCGAGAAACACAATAAAACGACACATCTATGCAATCGTGTGTCACCAGAATTACGCCCTGGTCAGTCCTCGTCCAAGACGAGCTCACGCTGACCGCAAATCTAGCCGCGTCTCTCTCTGCCTATGCAATCGTGGTAACAAAACAACCAACCGATATCGATGAGGATAGATCATAGGAATGAACGTAATACTGTGCAAAGAAATGTACATCCTAAGGCTTCTTAAGCGGAGTAGCGTATCGTAAGTATACCGCGGAACATACACACGGTACGTCACTCTACTTAAGTCACCTACTCCATCAACCAAGGTCAACCTATGCGACGAAAATTCGGGTCTAATACCCCCCTGACCAAGTCTAAGTTCCGTAAGGTCAAGCCTAGCTTCCGAATATCAATATACACCCTAGACTCCGCATAGTCAAACATAGACTCGAACCAAGGTTAAACCTAGAGCTCTGATACCAACTTTTTCACGACCCGGAAATAGCACGTGACTGGCACTTGAATCATTTGAAGTCTATAGGACCCCATCTAATTCAACAAAGCCAAAAATTCCAGAAATCTAAACCATTTGAAAAGAGAGAGATGGAAAACTTTAGTTTTAAAGCAAGTGGTTTAACAAAATAAGCCGTAGTATGCATTTTTAAAACATCAAGTCTTTTCCAAAAATTTCGGTAGAGTTTCCTTTGTAAATACTGGCCCCAAACGGGTACAAACATGCATAATATAAAGGCATCCCCAAGCGGGAGCTAGCTCTTCGCCAATTGGCGGACACAACCACGCAATGCAATATAATATACAACGCCGAAGGGCGAGAATCAAGACTCATCAAGAAAAGCAATATCCTCAAGAAAACCAGAGAAAAACCATAATAATATAGGTGCGCGACTCTAAGGTCGAAAGAATATACACTGGTCTTCTAAGTCTATCAATAATATAAGTCGGGTTGATGGAGTTACTAGATACAACTGAATATAAATAAAATACAATGGTGGTCACGATGTGAGTGAACCCACCTACCAAAGCAATCACCCGGAAAGAAGCTGTAACATTTCAGAAAATATAAAATATTATTTTTGGAATTTAATATTAAAATAATATATTTCCCGAAAACTGCCCGATTTGCGAAATTGGGGTTTTCGAAAAAGGGTATAAATATATACCTATAATTGTGAAATAATTGGAAATTAAAATGAATTATGCATTTAAAAATATATTTAAAGGATTGGCATTTTGAAATATTATTATATGCAGTTTTGATAAAAACCCGATTAGTGCACTGCTAATCGCGATTAAGCCAAATCCGTATTTCTACAGTTTTCCATGGCTAATGCACCATGACATGTTACATGTTGTTTCATTTCATTTGTGTTATGTGTTATGGTTTTATTGTGGTGAGAACAGAAAAAGAAAAGAAAAATGTGTCATGATGACTTGAGGAGAGAGAGAGAGGGGACATCATGATGAGGGTATGCATGCTTGTAGAGAGAGAGAGAAGTGAGAATAATTGAGAGAGAGAGAGAGGGGGGGCTACCTCCATTCTCATTTCCCCCTACCATTTTCACGTCCTTTTTCATCTTCCTCAAGCTCACCTCCCTCAACTTCAACCCCAATTATCATCTCAAAAACTTTGTCAAAACCTTATACTCCCTTCACAAAAATTTATCCCCATCTCTTCCTCTACATATTGGACCAAGTAAAGTGGGGATGACGATGAGCCTGGCAGAGGGACTACTACCTACCGGTGATAGTATTTGGGCTCGGCGGATATCCAGAGGATACCGACCGGAGTCGAGAGATGATATGGGCCGATCCGGACTGACGGAGCCCGAGATATGAGGATTTACGTGTCGATGCTGGACACGGGTTTCATGATGTTTTCGAGTGTCGATGTTGGACACTCCAGTTCCATGATTTTGATGTGTCGCGAGGGACACACGTTGATTTATATCCTCATATTTTCATGCATACACTTTTATGACATTTACATGCATGATATTGCCGTGTCATTGGTTGACACGTGGATGAGATCCACATACATACATACATTGATTATATGGTGGACGAGATCTACATGCACACATACATTGATCATATGGTTGGATGATATCCGCATACACTTAGGTGTTGATTACATTGTTGGCACATATGATGACCCGGTCACCCTAGATATCATAGTATTACCTTTATGATATAGTTGACCTAGGAGTCGTTATTTATTCGATTTCTACTTGTACATGTTTTTCTACTCACGAGTTGGCAACTCACCTCTGTTGTGCCATAATTCTTGCAGGTTGACAGCATGGATCAGTAGCGGCTTCGTTGACACACAGTTGCATTCGGGTGTTTTGCTTTGGTAGGTGGGACATTTGTATCGTGCCCCCTCTTGTATATATTTTTCATATTGTATCTAGTCAACTCCATCAAATCAAACTAGTATTTGTGTAAGTAATGAGACTTAGTGAGACTTGTAGTTGCGAGACTTGAGCGATGGGTTATATGTTCGCATTTCGTGTTGATATCTCGCTTTATTCTTTATCTTTTTTTGGTGAACTTCGCCGTTGGGCGTCGTATACTTATATTTACTGTCTTGCGTGGTTGTGATCCGCCGGTTGGCGAAGAGCTAGCTCCCGCTTGGGGATGCCTTTATTTTATCTTGTATTGTGGTTTTGGATCAAAACATACAAAGGAGGTGCTGCCCAAATTTTTAAAAAGATGAAATATGTTTTCAAACTAGTAAATTTCAATTGCATTATTTATGTCCATTTTCCATGCATTTAAGAAAACTTGATTTCATTATACCTTTATTTAAAAACTTCACCTCCTTTATTTTCTTAAAACGGTTTAGATTTCTGGGTTTCAGCTTACTTGAATTACGTTACGGTTTTAGACGTTGCGTGACTTAAGTGCTGGTCACGAGCTAATATTTCGGGTCATGACAAAGTTGGCATAAGAGCGCTAGGTTTAACCTTTGTTCGAATCTATGTTTGACTATGCGGAGTCTAGGGCGGGTATGTATTTCGGAAGCTAGGCTTGACCTTACGGAACTTAGAATTGAACGGGGGGGTATTAGACCCCAACTTTCGTTTCATAGGCTGACCCTGATTGATGGAGTAGGTAGCTTCAGTAGAGTGATGTACCGTACGTATGTTCCGCGGCATATTTACGATACGATACTCCACTTAAGAAACCTTAGGATGTATATATTTTGAGATCAGTGATTCTCTTCGTATCCTTGATTATACATCCATTTGAGATCCTCGATTCTATTTGTTTCCATGATCATACTCTCATTGATGCTATTCCTTCCTATGATCATGTATCCATTCTGGATCTGTCGTTTCCTTTCATGTCGTTGATCTGCTTTCTTCGATACTCGATTGAGGTTCCTGTCACCATGGTTTGAGCGCAGATTGAGCTGCTGCTAGTGATACTGTCAGGGCGAGCTCGTCATGGATGAGAACTGACCATCGTATTTTCTGGTGACACGGGAACGTCTCGAGTTAGTATTTATGTTGTGACCTCTCGGATGAAACGAGTGTTTGGTTTTGCACCGGATGATCGGACCATTGATAAGGCTGCCATTTGTGATAGGACTGTTGATGTACAACATACCTCCGAGATTGTGATGTCGTCTACCGTGCAGACAGATGACCCAGCTGTTACTGAGATTGATAGGATGTTACTTTAAGAGCTTACGAGCTGAGATCGTTGGAGCTTCCAGGCAGAAATGCGACAGATGATAGCTAGTCTACCCCTATTTGAGAGACGAAGGTGATTCGTCAGATTGATGCGCCGACGCAGGCCCAGTTGAGTTGAAGATTTTCAGTGTGGAGAGTCTTACTCAGGTCTAGAGCAGACCGATCCAAAGATGACCGTTGGTGTATCGTCTTTCCTGGAAGATTGAAGAATTGTGTAGCATGCGGCAAAGGGTATTCACATGTCGTATATGCGAAGTTAAAAAGTTCGAACGAATGTCAGAAACCCATTTTTCCAAGTTTAAAGTGTTCGGAGGAACATGCAAGTAATTCTGTGGACCCTCTAGAAGAATAAAACCCTAACTCGACATGATGACCATGGAACCGCTTTTGAATCTTAGGGTTTGCGGTAGTTTGGCGGTGCCATCAGTAAGCTTGGGTTTGCCCTTCTACGGCTGGTCCAGAGGTACTGTGGTATGTACCAGATATTTTTTAGACTGTGCTCAGGTGGTGAGCTTTCGGAAATTATGGGACTTTGATGACTCGATCGAAAAGTTTGACGTCGTCCAGATATCATGTGATAAGAGATCAGCAAGTTGACCAGCTTTTGATAAAGCACCTCACCCAGATGCGTTGCGAGTTGATCGAGAACGGACGAGTAATGGGTATTCCTCCGATGGTTGGGACGAGTTTCCGAGGACGTGTTCTGCTAGATATCTTCTACAGAGTGATGAAGATACCGAGTTCATAACTTCGAGTCCGTGTGAGAGACTCCGGATTGACCGTGGCCGAGAACAGTTGTAGTGTGCAGATAGCACGACGTGACATCGAAGTGGACGATGATACAGACGAGTGCAGCCAGAGGTTCATGCGAGATGATGACGAGTTGTTGTTACTCCCCGTCGAGATTAGAAATCTGATGTGCATACAGAGGCGTTGAGATACGGCCAGTTCCCGAGAAAATGTGTGTGGAACACGCAGATGTCCAGAAAACGAGAAAAGATTTTGTAAGAGTACCAACCTCCGTACAGTTCGGCATAGGCGAGATTGGATGAGACCTTGAGCACGATTCCTTCCAGGACACTGCTACAATAAGATCTGCACCCAGGATCAGTTGTGTCACGTGTATTCAGAGGACCAGAGGCCGACGCCAGTAACGTGCTGCTTTACGAGTGATCGTGATGATTGGCCGGGAGATGACTAGAGAAGTGTTAGAGCGGAATCGTTCCCGTTAGCACACCTGACCGGGCCGATGAGCCGATGGATTGCGAGATTGGTGAATCTGCAGAAAAGATAAGGACCCAGAGATTGAGGACGCTAGACCGTGAGCAGGAGGCAAGCGGATGTTCTTGTTCTGCCGGTTTTAGGCGCACCGATTTATTTTTCGACATTGTAGGAGGTGTACCTCAATATCATTTGTTGCGATTTGCGTTTGTGATTTGAGTATCACGCTTATATGGCTTGGATTTGAGTTTTGAGGATTGAGTTTCATGATATCGTTTTCGTGCACCATGGCTGCACCTACTGGGTATTTACATGTTTGCGCATAGTTATCGCACCTGATATATATTTTATACACCGTTGTGTTGAATTGCGATTTGTGCATATCCATTGCATTTGATGTCGATTTTGTACCTTCGTAGCATGTGTTTATGATTTCGTGGATTTCATACGGATGATGTGATTTTTGCACTCGGTATAGCTCACATGTGCTTGTAGTGTATTGATACGGATTTGTGCTCGTAGTTACACACGTTTTTGATTTATACACCTTGGTACACTCAGTGTCATTCTTATACGCATTTGAGTTATTAATGTGATTTTCGTGCATTGGTTGCACTGTACTTGTATTTCGCGCATTTGATGCACCAGATTTGAGATTTTCGTGCACAATAAATGCACCAGATATTGTTGTCATGCACACCCGTTGCACTGGACAGATACTTTCGTGCACACCTGTTGCACTTAGTCTTGCTTTTGTACATATTGTAGCACCTGTATTTGGATTTGATTTCCATGCCCATCAGACGCACGCGATTATTGGATAGGCCTTTTGAGGCTGATTTTGCTTTTGAGCACTTTATTTCCTTGATGGGCGCCATATTATATAGTGGCCAAACAGGACTGATCCGAGGACAGTACCTGAGTACTTTGCATGCATTAAAAGTTTACCAAGAGGCTTTTGAAAAAGAGCTATAGTCTCGCTATTTCCTACGTGTCCGTGAGCGACACGAACGTTTATAAAGGAAAACCTTTTGGGATATTTTGAAAACGACGGAACGTGTATTTAGGAAAATATATATGGACATATATTATTATTTTAAAATGAGCGTCCGTAAGTTATGCCATGGGTTACGCATTCACGCGGAGATTTAGAAAAGATTTTTGCATGAGTTTTAATTAGTTCTTGAAAGTTTTCCAAAGATGCGTACTTTACACGTATTATAGTATTTGACTAGTGTATATTGGATTTCAGTAGTGGATTTTGAGATCTGTATCTCGATTGTAACTCCGAGGATATGCGTGCAAATCCGATAATTTGCGTGACGCTTGACAGAGTTCGATTTTGAGTTTTGTACTCGTTCTCATGCGCACTTGACGCACTGTGTTGTTTCTGCATCTTCCGTGATTTCGGAGCCCCGTTGATTCGAGCTGATTATTGAAATGTTTTAGATTTTGGGGGTTTAAATTTAAATTCGGGGAACGAATTTCTTTAAGGGGGAAAGATTGTAACATTTCAGAAAATATAAAATATTATTTTTGGAATTTAATATTAAAATAATATATTTCCCGAAAACTGCCCGATTTGCGAAATTGGGGTTTTCGAAAAAGGGTATAAATATATACCTATAATTGTGAAATAATTGAAAATTAAAATGAATTATGCATTTAAAAATATATTTATAGGATTGGCATTTTTAAATATTATTATATGCGGTTTTGATAAAAACCCGATTAGTGCACTGCTAATCGCGATTAAGCCAAATCCGTGTTTCTACAGTTTTCCATGGCTACTGCACCATGACATGTTACATGTTGTTTTATTTCATTTGTGTTATGTGTTATAGTTTTATTGTGGTGAGAAAAGAAAAAGAAAAGAAAAATGTGTCATGATGACTTGAGGAGAGAGAGGGGGGACATCATGATGAGGGTATGCATGCTTGTAGAGAGAGAGAGAGAAGTGAGAATAATTGAGAAAGAGGGGGGCTGCCTCCATTCTCATTTCCCCCCACCATTTTCACCTCCTTCTTTATCTTCCTCAAGCTCACATCCCTCAACTTCAACCCCAATTATCATCTCAAAAACTTTGTCAAAACCTTATACTCCCTTCATAAAAATTTATCACCATCTCTTGCTCTACACATTGGACCAAGCAAAGTGGGTTTTTGATAACATTGAGAAGCTAGGGTTTCTTGAGTGGCCTATATGAGGTATAATCCCTTCACTTAGTTTAGTTTCAAATTTTCCTAGCATTCGAGTTTAGATTGGAAATTGTTTACGAATGGGTTTGTGAACCTTGAAATTCTAGAGAAGGGTTTGGGAAATTGATGATGTTTAGTGGCTGTCAATAAGACTTTAGAGGTGATTCTAGACCTAAACCAGAGACTAGAACCCAAATTAGCGAACTTAGAAATCCCCGATATCGTATTTTGTAGGAATTGCGTAGGGAAATTGAAATCTGCTAACACTCAGGGACTTAGAAAATTATTTAGCAAACACAGTGATATAAGCAGGCACCCTAAGAGCTACCATTGAAACCCTGGACCCAACCCCCAACATCAGGCCGCAGATTTATTCTTCCTGGCCGCAATTTGCGGCCAGGATGGGGTTGAACCCCTTCGTGTTTAGTCCATGTCTTGTTCTCCAGTAAACTAGACCCTTTATATGTGCAACTTTGGCTAGTTTGTCCTGAGTCAAAATCTGGGGCACATTAGTGTGATTTTGGATATGTTTTCCGTATTTTGAGATGCTCATTTTTGATATTTGGATTTGTATTTGGTTGTTGGATATTTTTACATCAACAACAAGGGTTGTTTGGTTGGTTTTGTACGCGCAAGCTATAGGTTCTAACCTATGAGCAATGCGCGTGCCATTTGGATTTCAGAACTTGATTTTAATAGCGTTGCGATATGTGTTGTTATTGTAGGTACCCTCGTGTGGATTCCGATGCGACGGAGCGTGGCGTCATCAACTTCGGCAAGCGAAGACCAGGTGAGTAGATCTATATCTACGGGGGAAGTCGGGTGGATGGCGTATAGCACCCCCGCAAAGTTTTGGTGGAAACCGATTTGTAGCATATAGTTAAGAAAACCTAGAGTAGCAAACTAGAGTTAGAATTAAAGGATAGTTAGATAAACCATATTAGAAACTAAGGATAGTTAGAAGCGATATGATATGACTTGTATGTGATGACAGGACTTGAGGCCGTTTAGGGTACTATAGGACTAGATAGTCGACGTAGATGCGTCGTCCGAACCATACTTATTTCTAAACTGAAGAATCGTATGCATATTTTAAACAGATACCTTGAGGGACGTTACGGATTTTCAAATGATATCTTTTCTTTAAAAACACCGTAGCCCCTACTTTCAAAACTACGATTTGCATCTTTCAAAAACTGTTTGTATGGTTCGGATGTGTATGTTAGATTAGATACTTATGCTTATAGTAAAGGTAGAATGTATTTGTAAAATTGACTAGATGAGGGATATAAACGCGATGAAAAGAATATATGACGCGATATGATTATATGTTGGTATACGGATGCGAGTCGATTGAGATGATTGATACCCTGCCGGTCCCCTGATATGAGATTATTGCGGATGTGACCTGTGACATAGGTATATAGAGATATTTATATGTGTTGTGAATTGTGAGTGTTAGCCATAAGTGACGTTAGGTCCGTACCCTCCTCGTCTTATAGGTTGATAGGATCTCTGATAGCTTAATACCGCCGTACGATAATTTTCCGTGCGTGATGAGTTTGACATGATGATTGATCCTTACCCTTGACTAGAGGTTACCGTACGATGGATTATACCGTACTCGATGTTGTTAGGCTGGATGCCGATTGATAGATTCACCGACTCGGTCTTGTAGACACATATACCTTATAGCTTTTAGCTGATGATTTACCTTAGGCTGCATTCATGTTATTCGCATTGCATTATTTATACCTGTGATAGTACACCTGCACCATTATCGATGATGCGTATATTACACATACACATATTGTAGGCTCACACACTTCATCATCGATAATTGCCAGGTCACTACACAGTAGGATTGCTGCATTATGATGTGACTCTTCGCATAACATACTTGCGTATATACCACTTGTACATCCATATTGGCGCACATACATATTGTACACCCATGCTTGCATATATACCACTTGTATATCTATATTGGCGCTCATACCTATTGTACACCCATGCTTGCGTATATACCAATTGAACATCCATATTAGCGCACATACATATTGTACACTCATGCTTGCGTATATACCCACTTGTACATCCATATTGGCGCACATGCATATTGTACACTCATACTTGCGTAGGTATATCTTTGGCATCCCTAGCTACATACATACATATTGTGTTAGTTATATGTATGCCCTCGAGGCCATTACTGTACATACGATGTATATTGTAGTGGATGCTTGGACATATATAGGGAGGACTTTCTTGCTCGACATGATAGTATGCCATCTGGTTGTACTTTATCTTAACATGTACTCTGATTGTCTCTATGTTACATGTTGATAAAGCCCGTAGGATATGTACTCGACTACTGGGACTATGATGAGATCATACTAGTGGGGCCACGGTAGTCGACGAGTACATCCTATAATTGTTCCTAGTCGAGGGTGTATCGAGACAGGGCATCGATACACCAGAGTAGACTAGCGTATACGCATCTTGACCCATATGATGGGCGATGGATGATCCCATATCCATCGGTGTTTTACATCAAGGATGGTGTATGGGTGCTCAGTGGAGACTGGGTACACTAGACGGACTCGCCGAGAACTCCCAGACGATATTATACCTCACGTCAGATGGCAGTTCTCCGGTGACACAGGTACAGAGTAGTCTGTTGACCCGAGATCGTCATAGAGTCTTGTGTGATTCCCACTGTGCTTTGATTTCCATCATACCACGTCCAAGAGGGCGTGCAAAAAGGTGGCTTTTGGGTACAGTCCCGAATCACATGGAGGCAATGAGCGATAGGAGGGGATTCGTCTCTCCCGGTATAGGGAGTTGATGTTGCGCTGTGTTCGATTGGCTATAGCTGGAAATCCCTGGCCAGGGTTGCTGAGATTTACTGGTAAGTGTTACCAGTAGTTTCTTGAATTGTTATAGACCTCATATCGACATGACTTATCAAGCTACTGGGGTCTGACGTTTACCACCCCTAGGCGAGATATGCGACATATCAGACGACGAGACCGGACTGTACGGGAGTGTTACCGATTGCACTCACAGGAGAATGTACATGCCTGCTTGTTGATCTTCTGATCACTCAATACCCGGGTGGCCGTTACGTTTAGCAGACCGCTTGCGGCTTGTGTGTGTTTGATATGATCATCACCTACTGCCAGCGTATTGACGAGTCTTTAGAGTCCTACACAGGGGTTTCCTGGCTCAAGCGAAACGGAGTAGGAGCACATATGTGATATGTGCGGGACCGAGATTAATACGATATGAGATACCGTATTCTATTCTCGCGATTCATGTCATTGATCGGTTGTATGCGATATAGTCGGGTTATCGGATCAAGTGTTGATTCGATAAGTTGTTACACATGATATTAGTCGGTTATAGCCCGATTGTTAAATCAAGAGTTGATTTAATAATTTAATGTATAATTATATATTTGATATATTACATTACATTAACTAGTATTAGTTCACTTATGATTTATTTTCTCACTAGATTGTGCACATTGTTTATATGTGATATATACAAGTGTACATGTTTGTATCATGCTTGATGATACATAAAAGATGGGTGTATGAGAATTATATCAAGTTTAGGTTAAATTAAGGTTTACTTATTTCCTTAAGAATAACAAAAGAGAGGAGACTTTATTCAATGTTATCAAGCTTGTAGAAGCTTGTATGCAACATTGACAAAGTCAACTCTTTTGTCATTCCTTAGGATATTAGTTAACCCAACCCTTAACCTCATACTTTGGTTAATTCTCTACATGAGTTAAGCATGAGGGCTTAACTCAACCATGGTGCAATAATTCAAAGGATAAGTTTTCATTTGGATGAATTATTCACTTCTTCTTCTTCATCAAGCTCCTTGAAAAAGTTTTCAAGCTCTAATGGTGCTATGAGGAAAAATGTGAGAAAATCAATTCTAAAGTGAGCCCACCTCCTACTTCTTCATCCTCTACCACTTTCCATGTAGTAGAGTGTGTTCTCTTTACAAAGTTCATGACCTAGTGAAGGAATAACTTGAGTTAGTGTCTCCCCGACGTAGATCATCTTCGGCCTCGAAGTCATCGAAGCAAGCACGTTTGTTCTTCTTATGGAGCTTCTCTAGAGTCCGGAGTTCACGATCGCAGTGAAGGGGACATCTACACGGAGCTATTGAAGTGAAGGACCGGATCTACAAAGGTTGTAATCCCTCTCACTTAGTGTTAAAATGTTTAACATGCTTGTTTTCGCCTAAACTCTAGTTTAAAGATCCGGCTTTGGGTCGTTCGGCACGGCTAAAATTTTAATCGGGCATGGTTGATGCCTCGTAGACCCTTGTGAGCGTTCCTAGCAACCCTATAGTGATATCAAAGCCAATCTAGAGCTTTAGGCGAAGTATAGACGAAGTTTAAAGTCCGATCGAACCCGAAAACCCCGATGTAAACCCTTCTCTACATTTTTTGAAAATGTGATTTTTTATGAATTAAAAATGCTCAGAAAAACAAGTAGAAAAAACTAAGAATTACTGTGAAGTACGGTCCACTAAGTCCCTGAAATGACCGCGGAACCGCGGCCAAAATTTGGACTTAGTCCCTTATATTTCATATATTTATTCTTAGGTCCTTTCTTGTCAATTTTTTCTGGGAATTTTTTAATTCCACACAAGTGTTGAGTTTTCTAGGGTTGTATTGGGGACTCGTTGATTCGATTGGATAATTTAACTTTGTTTAGTTTGTCCGGATAATTTTTTAGATCGTGTTAAAAAGTTCGAACGGATATCAATAACTCACTTTTTCCCCTGCCGGAAAATTTCCAAGCGTTGGATTTTTTCGTAGTTTAGGAATGTTCTAAGTCATGCAAGTAACGTGGTGGACCCTCTAGAAGACAACAAACCTTAACTTGATTATGTGACCGTCTTGAACTACCTCTTAACCTTAGGGATTGGGGCAGTACGGCGTGCCACGTGTGAGGCATTGGCTTGACCCTTCTACGGCTGGACCATTGGTACTGTGGCATGTGATAGATGTTTTAAAACTAATTTCAAGTGTTGAGAACTATTTGGGAAATCTTGGGTATTTGATTATTCGATCGGAAAGTTTAACATTTTCTATTTATCTGGAATGTGATACAATATTTGGAATCCACATGTAGTTATGAGATAACTAATTTGAATGTTATAAATCTAGCGGTTTAGTCTCAAATGATCGGTTGCCACGAAGTTTTGATGCGATCAAAAGTCCGTTGCAATCACGTAGCGTACGTGGATACTCGCCGGGTAAACTTAACAGACAGCCACGCCCCATAGCCCCGACCAAGTGACTGTAGGAGAACCCCATCGCCAAAAGCATCCGTTCGGGTGCTCGCGGCAGCGGTGTTCCGCCTTAGTGCACTTCATCGACGGCATCCGGGGGTGCGGCCGTCTACTAAAGTTTGCGACGAGCATTCGATCAGGATGTCGGGAATCTTGTTGAATTGCCCGACTTGATATTGAAAAGAGTTTTCGATAATGAGACTAAAATGCGGGGTTTATAATTGTTAGGCATGCGATATCTAAGGAATTCATTTGGTTAGGCATGCGATGTCTAAGAAGGTTGCGGATTCCAACTGTTGTAGTTTTACACTTTCTTTTCTGTGACCGTAAGCGTAGTATGTGGTGTATCGCCGGCTTCGTTGCTATACATCAACGACAATCGGGATACGCATACTTACTTACGTTGATGATATGAGATATTATGTGTTGCTGTGATATGTTGTATTGGATCGTCGCATTTGAATAGCCGGGGGTTTTGTGTGAGATGAGAGTTTTTCTTTTTCATTCATGTAAAATTCATTTGTATGTAATATTATTTTATTGAGGCACTTCCGGGCTGACGATGATGTCACCATTGTATATTATTTACTTTTCCGCATTAGGTAGACCCAAGGAGGAAAGCACGAGTAACCGGGTTCTAGAGTCCAGTGGGAGACCAACTCGAGGAGTCGAGTCCGGGTCTCCTAACTCTAGAATTGGTAGGGTTGCTTGCCACTCTCGTAGGGGTCTAGGGATGTGGGTTTGGCTATTCATCGCGACCGTGGAATCCGTGTTTTATAGAGGCTCAAAATAAAACACGGACGTCCTAGTATATCCAATGTTTCATATGTTTCTTCTGCTGCGATATCTGTGATGTGATCATTTGATGTGTTGTGATAAATACTGTATATAGTATATATGATATATTATATAGACGTTACTTATGTTTTACACCCGCGCTAGCCCTGCCCCGCTCTTCCGTTAGTTACCTAACCTAACGGTGCATGAGGGGACATCGAGGCGAATGCGGATGGCATAATTGTACGTCGTATTTATCAGTGATGTTTAGGTGACTTAAATGATGGGACTTCATTAATGAGATTAATGAAATAAAAGAAACCTAAAGATGTTGTAGAAATTTGTTTAAAAACTGGTAGCTCTAGTTCTTGCTTTGCATAGAGGTGTTCCTTGTAGAACATCCAGCACCTTATTCGATAAGGAAAGAGCCGAGATCCCTTCACCGGGAGTGACCTCTTTAGTGAAACTAGAAGATGCTACAAACTCGGTTTGTCTTTTGATTGCTTCTATAGTTTTTGCTTTACATAGTGGTATATATGATATACCCTGCACCTTATTCGATGAGGAAAGGGCCGACGATCCCTTCACCAGGAGTGACCCCTTTAGCAAAACTAGAAAGGCCTCAGAAACATTCCATTTAAAAATCACTTGATTCTACAACGATATCAAGTTCATTACGCAAAGGGTTTTCTTAAAAACCTGTCGTAGCCCTCCGTTATTTCAGATAAGTACTTCATAGTATTCGTGCTGCGTTTGTTGACCTTGTCAAGGTGTAGTGTGCAGTAGCTATTTATGCTTATCTGCATAAGCATATGATGTGATTGGATTAGGGTAGTCGTGCGACTTTGTTGACCTTGTCAAGGGTCGTACGGGTGGGTTTAATTCAATCAGGAAATGACGGGTTGAACTTGACTTGCGGTCTATGGTTTGTTGACTTTGTCAAGGTCATAGATCGCTTGGGGCAAAATATTATTGGGAATTTAAAGTGTTGAAATTTGCAATGAGATTGCATACCTTCTATGAGATAGTTGGATCCCGATACCCGCTGTGAGTAAGAGTTACTCCTGGGAGAGTTTTACACATTACAATTAGCCGATCAAGTAGGTGTCTAGAAAGGTGTTAACGGGGTTATGCCTCTGGGAAAACGAGGTTTACTTTAATTAGGTTCGTGCGAAAGCACGGGGGACCTCCCTCAAAGTATCGACACTGGCCTGGCTGAAAGATTGGCGAACTTGTAGCGTGTAATTAATCCCGGCTAGTCTTTCCTTTTAGGGTTTGAAGGAAGATTTGATTGAAACAGTGGGAGACATCCTGCTTAGATATATTAGATAACCAATCTAATCTTACAAGAGCATACGCTGAGTGTTTTCTTCTCTCTCTCTCTCCAGGTAGCGACCATATCATGCTTTAATCAAGATAATAATACGGATATATTGACCGAACCCGCTTGTTATACTGAGCTGGGGAACGTTGGTCCCGCTCCAACTTATAATTATTATAAGACAGAGCAGGATATAGGGAATCACCAGAATTCCCGTGCCGCCCAAACGAAGAAAGTGCATGATGATGCATCTTCTTTGGGTGTGTTCATTACAGAGAACTGTTTCTCAATATCCTTTACGTCCTGGGTATGAGATACCGGATCAGGATCCCGCATATGTAATCTGTTACATGGGCTACAGAAATGTAGAGAACTGAGAACGAGTGATAAGTTTCATGAGACAGAAAACGGTGCAAGTATTGTAGCCAAGTCTGTTGGTCACTGTCACCCTGTATTACCAGAATACATTGATTCTGAACGAATGTTATTAGATACCGAACCTGATGTACAACATCATATCAGTCTCTTTATTAATAAAGAAAGGATATAATTTTGTATTGTTGGATAATGTTATGAACATTTCCTATATCAAGAGTTGATCGTTCAGGCATGTTATCTAAAAGTATTGACATTCTAAATCAAACTACAGTTCTTAGTATATAGAACACACACAAGAGGAAGAGTTCAGAAATGAACGGATCCTTCTTGAGGCATTGTAGACTAGGTCATATCAATGCGACCCGACTAGCTAAGTTACATTTAGATGCATATTTAAATTTGTTTGAATTTACATCTTGTGAAACTTGCCGGTCATGTCACAAAGATAAGATGACCCTAGCTCTGTTTATTGGAAACAGAGAAAGAGTTAGTGAACTTTTGGGATTGATACATGTTGATGTATGAAAGTCTCCCGTCTACACATGCCAAGACCGGTTCTTTGTACTTTATTATATTCACTGATGATTTCTCAAGATTCAGACATATGTTCCTGTTGAAACACAAGTCCGAACCTTTTGAGATATTCACAGAATGTAAGTTAGAAGTAGAGAACCAAAATACGGGTATAAGTATTTTGTCCTTTGATGAGATCAAGGAGGAGAATACTTGAGCACGGAATTCCTGGACTATTCTAAAGGAGAATGAGATTCTCTCTCAGCAATACTCCTACGTATACACCACAGCATATCGGTGTATCGGGGCGGAGCAGTAGCACCCTATGTGATATGGTGTGCTCTATAATGAGTACTACTGAGTTTCCTATTTCCTTTTGGGAGTAATGCACTTGAGAAGCTGCATACCTATTGAATAGGGTTCCAATCAAATCAGTTGCCTACCACTTCATATATGATATGGAAAGGGAATAGCCTATATCTTAAGTTTGTTAAGATTTGGGGTTGTCCGGCCTATGTCTAAAAGCAAAATCTGGACAAGCTCGAGGCAACGTCAGCTCTGTAAAACTGGAAGTAGTTCCAGCTATACAAACTGCAGCTGATGATTTGGTAGAACCAAAGGATTCAGTAGTTTCCAACGAACCTCAGCCTATCCGCCGATCTAGTAGGGTTCTTCACCCACCAGAGAGATACTTCGGTTTCTATATGACAGTGGGAGCGAGGATTGCATCATGAGATGATGACCCAACTAGTTTCGAGCTGGCCATCAGGAGTGGGACTCTGTAAGAATGGCTGGATGCTTAGCGATCTGAGATGGAATCCTTATACACCAACAAAGTATGGACTTTGGTTGCTTTATCTGAAGGGTTGAATCCCCATCAGGAGCGAGTATATCTTGAGATGATTACGTGGTGTACATGGAAAAGTTGAGACTTTCAAAGCAATGCTTAAGTCCATCCAGATCCTACTTGCCACGGCTACATACCATGACTACGATATCTGGCGGTTGGATGTCATGACTGCTTTTCTAAATGTTGATTTGGAAAAGAGCGTCTATAAGTACACAGCCAGAGGGCTTCGTAGACAGTGGGAGCAGCGGAAACATGCGCAAGATGCTTTATAGGATAAAGCAGGCATCACGGAGTTGGAACATCTGTTTTGATGTGGTAGTCAAAGAGTTTGACTTCATCAAAATGGTAGATGAGCCTTGTATATACAAAAAGGTAGTAGAGAGTATGGTGGTGATCCTCGTAGTGTACGTGGATGACATACTCTTGATAGGGAAGGAGTTTCCTATGCTACGCTCGGTCAATCTCCGCTTAACACAAGGATTCTACATATAGGATCAAAGTGATACCTCTTAAATCCTGGGTTTTTAGATCTATGAGATAGATCTAATTGGATGTTAGGATTCTCACTATTTGTAGTGAGATGGTATCAATCGATCCTGGGGAGAATCACTGGAAAGGTTCCAGGGTGATAAGGATGACTGAATGTCAGTCGCAGGCATTGTTTTTACCCTCAGTGGAGGGACGGTATGTTGGAAGAGTTCCAAGCTAGATACTGTGACTTACTAGACGATTAAAGGCAAGATACATCGTTACCAAGGATGCTACCAAAGAGGCAGTCTGGATATATATAGGTTCATGAGATGAACTTCGTTCCTACCATTGTGTGACAATGGAGTTGTAGCTTTGGCCAAGGAACGCCCGTCCCATCAGAAATCCAGATATAATTCTCAGGCAGTATCACCTGATAATGGAGATGGTTGATCTCCAGGGAGATCGAGGTTAGGAGAGTAGACACAGAGGACAACAGTGCGGATCCACTCACAAAGGCCTTTTTCCCAGTAGAGACTTTTATGGGATGGTTGAGTATGAGATACTTCGACCACAGCTAATTGTTGGGTATGTGATACCACAACAGATGGCCCTAGTGCAAGTGGGAGATTGTTAGTTATATGTATGCCCTAGAGGCCATTATTGTACATACGATGTATATTGTAGTGGATGCTTGGACATATATAGGGAGGACTTTCTTGCTCGACATGATAGTATGCTATCTGGTTGTACTTTATCTTAACATGTACTCTGATTGTCTCTATGTTACATGTTGATAAAGCCCTTAGGATTTGTACTCGACTACTGGGACTATGATGAGATCATACTAGTGGGGCCACGGTAGTCGACGAGTACATCCTATAACTGTTCCGAGTCGAGGGTGTATCGAGACAGGGCATCGATACACCAGAGTAGACTAGCGTATACGCATCTTGACCCATATGATGGGCGATGGATGATCCCATATCCATCGGTGTTTGACATCAAGGATGGTGTATGGGTGCTCAGTGGAGACTGGGTACACTGGACGGACTCGCCGAGAACTCCCAGACGGTATTGTACCTCACGTCAGATGGCAGTTCTCCGGTGACACTGGTACAGAGTAGTCTGTTGACCCGAGATCGTCATAGAGTCTTGTGTGATTCCCACCGTGCTTTGATTTCCATCATACCACGTCCAAGAGGGCGTGCAAAAAGGTGGCTTTTGGGTACAGTCCCGAATCACATGGAGGCAATGAGCGATAGGAGGGGATTCGTCTCTCCCGGTATAGGGAGTTGATGTTGCGCTGTGTTCGATTGGCTATAGCTGGAAATCCCTGGCCAGGGTTACTGAGATTTACTGGTAAGTGTTACCAGTAGTTTCTCGAATTGTTATAGACCTCATATCGACACGACTTATCAAGCTACTGGGGTCTGACGTTTACCACCCCTAGGCGAGATATGCGACATATCAGACGACGAGACCGGACTGTACGGGAGTGTTACCGATTGCACTCACAGGAGAATGTACAGGCTTGCTTGTTGATCTTCTGATCACTCAATACCCGGGTGGCCGTTACGTTTAGCAGACCGCTTGCGGCTTGTGTGTGTTTGATATGATCATCACCTACTGCCAGCGTATTGACGAGTCTTTAGAGTCCTACACAGGGGTTTCCTGGCTCAAGCGAAACGGAGTAGGAGCACATATGTGATATGTGCGGGACCGAGATTAATACGATATGAGATACCATATTCTATTCTCGCGATTCGTGACATTGATCGGTTGTATGCGATATAGCCGGGTTATCGTATCAAGGGTTGATTCGATAAGTTGTTACACATGATATTAGTCGGTTATAGCCGGATTATTAAATCAAGAGTTGATTTAATAATTTAATTTATAATTATATATTTGATATATTACATTATATTAACTAGTATTAGCTCACTTATGATTTATTTTCTCACTAGATTGTGCACATTGTTTATATGTGATATATGCAAGTGTACATGTTTGTATCAAGCTTGATGATACATACAAGATGGGTGTATGAGACTTATATCAAGTTTAGGTTAAATTAAGGTTTACTTATTTCCTTAAGAATAACAAAAGAGAGGAGACTTTAGTCAATGTTATCAAGCTTGTAGAAGCTTGTATGCAATATTGACAAAGTCAACTCTTTTGTCATTCCTTAGGATATTAGTTAAACCAATCCTTAACCTCATACTTTGGTTAATTCTTTACATGAGTTAAGCATGAGGGCTTAACTCAACCATAGTGCAATAATTCAAAGGATAAGTTTTCATTTGGATGAATTATTCACTTCTTCTTCTTCATCAAGCTCCTTGAAAAAGTTTTCAAGCTCTAATGGTGCTATGAGGAAAAATGTGAGAAAATCAATTCTAAAGTGAGCCCACCTCCTACTTCTTCATCCTCTACTACTTGCCATGTAGTAGAGTGTGTTCTCTTTGTAAGTCCATGCTACCTCTCCCGGTACTTTCGGGCATGCGGAATATGACGAAAAACAATTTTCTAGAGGTGGTAACATGGACTCATAACCGGATCTTTGTTAAACATCTAACTAACAGCCTAACTAGGAGTTGTTAACTACTCGGTTAGGGGGTTATACCTTTCTTTCTTGAACTCCTTCATCTTCAAGCCTCGATGGTTGTCCGAATCGGCTTCACTCCGTCGTCTCCTTGCGCCGAAGATAGATCCACCTGAAAGCTTCTACCTTTGGCTTCTTCTTCGGTCTTTGAAGAAACTAGTTCACTTGGTTTGCTAAACCTTATGAACTAGAATGAGTAGAGAAGAGTGTGTTGGGATTTTACTCTATGGTTCTTGTTTCTCAACACATGAGACAAGTGAACCATAGACAAAAGAGAGGGAGAGCAAGAGGAAGGAGATGAGAGCTCAAGAACAAGAGAGAGAGTGAGAATGATAGAATGAGAGAAGACTTTTTTCATTTGGCTCTCATAATCCATAACCATCATAACACATCATAGCAATCAAGTATTATGTGATGGTTTAAGCAACAATAGCCATATCATTTCATGCACTTATTTTGCACAAGAGAGCAAGCAAGCAAAAGTCTTTGCCATGAAATGATAGCTATTGTTATCATGATGGTCAACTAGTCAAGCCTAGTCAACCGGTCAACAAAGTCAACAAGTCAACAAAGTCAACCCCTCAACAACCATGTCACCATAATACTTAATTAATATAATTGTTAATCATATATCATATTCTCATTAGGGTTGAGCAAAAAGTCAATAGTCAACAGTCAACGGTCAACAACCCTAATGAGAATCCTCTGCCTCTGTCTCTCCGTCAACTGTGCATACACACCCGTATCCGCGTTCCGAGGAACACGAATACAAACTAGATAAAACCAATCCCAATACGTACACTAGGATCTGGCTTAAACCAAAGCCCGCTAGTGTAAACTGTCCGGACACTAAACGTGCGCAAGTGCACGGATGTGACTGAACCCTGTCGCAAAACCATGCGACCTGTCGCAAAGCCATGCGACCTCTACTCTTTTACCTAAAGGCGAATAGCTTTCTGTGTGGGACTCTAAAGACTCGACACTACGCTGGCAGTGGGTTTAACCACAGACCGCAAGCGGCACTAGCTGTGCGTAACGGTCCCCAGGTAGATGCCGATAAGAAGACTGACGAGGTGAAACCCATCTGAACTCCTACTGAGCCTGAATGTGACAATCTCCGTACAGTCCGGTCTGTTCGTCTGATACATCGCATGGCGGGCCTAGGGGGCGGTAAATGTCAGTCCCCTAATAGCGGTACAAGTCGTGTCGGAGTGAAGCCCAATACATCCTGAGATAACACTGGAAGCCTACCAGTATATCCCGCTTGCCCTGGCCAGGGACTACTCGTGTAATGGCTCTCCTAGACACAGCGCGATGTCAACCCCCAATACCGGGAGAGACGAATCCTGTCTAACCGTCACTGCCTCCAAGTGCTTCGGGACTGCACCCAACTACTACCTGTTTGCACGAGTCCTTTGAGCCGTGGTAGGGTAGTAATCAAAGTACAGTGGGAACACACTCGAGGCGAAGTGACAGTGTCAAGTCACAGACTAAGCTGTACTCATGTCACATGGGAACTGATAACTGACGATAGGTATAATACCAACCGGTCAGTTCCCGACGAGTCCTGTCCAGTGTACTCGTAACCCAACGAGCACACACATACTATCTCCAGTACGACGTACTGACGGCTGTGGGACAGACCGTCTCCCACACTGGGATGAGAAGCGCATGCGCTAGTCTACTCCGGAGTATCGATGCCCTGTCTCGATAGTCCTGCGACTAGGGACCTGCATAAGGATGTGCTTATAGATTACCCAGCCCCCACTAGTGTGACTGCCATCACAACGCTGGTAATCAAGCAAAGATCCTAAGGGCTCCACTAATGTGTATAGGTGATATACTAAAATAAACACATGTACACATTGAAGTAGAAACAAACCAAGTAGCATACTACCATTTTGAGCAAGATTGTCAATACAAGGTGAATATCCCAAGCTTCCATTAAGTAATATACATACTAGTATGATACAGTAATGGCCTCTAGGGCATATACACTAACAATCTCCTACTTGCACTAAGGCCATGTACTGGCGTATCGAAGACCTATCATCTCGATCAGCCGCTCAAACTGAGTCTGGGGTAAGGCCTTCGTGAGTGGATCTGCAGTGTTATCTTCCGTATTTGCTCTCTTCACCTCGATCTCCCGGCGATCAACGATCTCCCTGATCAGGTGGTACCGCCTCAAAATATGGCTGGACTTCTGATGGGATGGGTTCCTTCGCTAAAGCTATAGCGCCGTTGTTGTCACAATACAGCGGTATTGGATCAACACTGGTAGGAACCACCTGTAGTTCCGTGAGGAACTTCTTCATCCAGACAGCTTCCTTTGCGGCATCGCAAGCAGCTATGTACTCAGCTTCCATAGTTGAGTCAGCAACGGTTTCCTGCTTGGAACTCTTCCAGCAAACCGCCCCTCCATTGAGGGTAAAGACATAACCCGATATGGACTTGGAGTCATCCTTATCACTCTGGAAGCTGGAGTCAGCAAAGGCCTCAATCTGGAGGTTTTTTCCGCCATACACCAAGAACATCTCCTTAGTCCTTCTCAGGTACTTGAGAATGTTCTTTACTGCTATCCAGTGTTTCTCCCCTGGGTTCGACTGATACCGGCTTACAACGCTCAATGTGTATGCTACATCTGGTCTGGCACACAACATTGCATACATAATAGAGCCTACCGCAGATGCGTAGGGTATTGATGACATGCGAGCCCTTTCCAAATCAGTCTTGGGAGACATCTCTTTGGAGAGGGTGATTCCGTGACAAGCCGGTAGATTACCGCGCTTGGAATCTTCTATACTGAATCGTTTCAGTATGGTGTCGATGTACCTTGACTGTGAAAGTCCCAATATCCTCTTAGATCTATCACGATAGATCTGGATCCCCAGAATGTAGTTGGCATCGCCCAGGTCCTTCATGGAGAACCTCTGCGACAAGAATCATTTGACTGACTGTAGCATAGGAATATCATTTCCTATTAGCAGAATGTCATCGACGTACAAGACGAGGAATACGACATTTCTCCCTACAATCTTACTGTAAATGCATGGTTCATCTGGGTTTTTGACAAAGTCGAATTCTTTGACAGTATCATCAAAGCAGATGTTCCAACTCCGCGATGCCTGCTTGAGTCCATAGATGGACTTGAGCAACTTGCACACTTTACCGCTGCTCCCACTCTGATTGAATCCATCTGGCTGATCCATATAGACGCACTCTTCTAAATTTCCATTTAGAAAAGCCATCTTTACGTCCATCTGCCAGATTTCATAATCGTGGAAGGCGGCAATGGCAAGAAGGATCCGAATGGATTTAAGCATGGCTACCGGAGAAAAAGTCTCGTCATAGTCCAAACCAGGTCTTTGACGAAAACCCTTTGCAACGAGCCTAGCTTTATAGGTTTCAACCTGCCCATCTACACCAATCTTCTTTCTGAAGATCCATTTGCAGCCTACGGGTTTTACCCCTTCTGGAGCAAAGTCCAAAGTCCAAACTTTGTTGGTGTACATGGACTCCATCTCAGTCCGCATTGCATCCAGCCATTTTACCGAGTCACTGCTCTGAATGGCTTGCTGGAAGCTAGTAGGCTCACCATAATCCATGGTGCAATCCTCTCTATCCCCGTCTATGAGAAAACCGTAGTATCTCTCGGGCGGATGAGACTTCCTACTACTCTTGCGGAGTGGCGTAGGAATGTCCGGTTCTCCTGAAACTACTGGCTCTTCCAAGCTTTCAGTAATAGCTTGTGGTTCTGGAATTTCTTCCAGTTCTATTGCGCTCCCACTTATTCCTTTTTCTAAAAACTGATGTTCCAGAAAGTGGGCATGACGAGAAACAAAAACCTTTTGTTCCTCTGCGTAATAGAAAAAATACCCCCTGGAGTTATTTGGGTATCCCACAAACTTACACAGTACAGAGCGTGCCTCGAATTTGTCCGCATGCTGCTTTTTAACAAAAGCTGGACATCCCCATGTCTTTAGGTACTTAAGACAGGGTTTCTGCCCACTCCACATTTGATATGGGGTGGTAGGCACAGTCTTGGTTGGAGCCTTGTTCAAGAGATATGCAGCTGTTTCTAGTGCATAACCCCAGAAAGATCGCGGTAACTCAGCCTTACTCATCATGGAACGAACCATATCCAATAGGGTTCGATTCCTTCTTTCCGATACACCGTTGTGTTGTGGTATGTATGGAGGAGTACGCTGAGAAAGAATTCCATTCTCTTTTAAGTAGTCCAGAAACTCGGCACTCAAGTATTCTCCACCTCGATCAGATCTTAGTGTCTTAATACTTTTGCCTGTTTGTTTTTCAACTTCATTCTTGTATTCCCAAAATTTCTCAAAGGCCTCGGATTTGTGCTTCATCAAGAAGACATGTCCATACCTAGAGAAATCATCTGTGAAAGTAATGAAGTATGAATAACCGCTTCGCGCATGTGTAGACATTGGACCACACACATCACTGTGTATGAGTCCCAAGAGCTCGCTCGCTCTTACTCCGTGTCCAGTGAATGGAGTCTTTGTCATCTTTCCCATGAGACAAGATTCATAAGTGGCATAAGACTGGTACTCGAACGGATCCAAGTATCCTTCTTTATGTAACTTAGTCAACCGTGTCTCATTGATGTGACCCAGTCTACAATACCATAAGAAAGCCTGATTTAATTCTGGAGACTTTCTTTTAAGTGTGCTTTGGACACTGAATATCTGAGCTTGATTCAATACGTATATACCGTTATTTAATGTACCTGACCCAATCAGTACTTGATTTAGGTGGATGTTTACTACATCGCTTACAAAAGTAAAATCATATCCTTCCTTAGAAAGTAAGGATACAGATATGATATTACAAGTCGCACCTGGTACATACAAACAGTCACGCAGAATCAATATCTGCCCAGTTGTCAGTCCAAGGTGATATTCCCCTACGGATACAGCATCCATGCTCATTCCGTTAGCAACCCTGAGAGTCATATCACCTTTCCTGATAACCCTACGGTTTCTCAGAGCCTGTAACGAATTACAGATATGAGATCCTGATCCGGTATCCAATACCCAGGAAGTAGGGTTACTGACATACAGTTCTCAATTACTAACACACTCGAAGCCGAAGCCACAACATGCTTCGAATTCTGGCTACTGGCTTTGCAAGCCCTGCAATCTTTCTGCTAATGTTCATTCCCGTTACAATAGGAACGTCCCTCTTTTACTACATCCAGTCCTGAAACTTTTGCCCTTGCTTTTCCTTCTTCTTCCCTGGTTTCCTTCAGGGTATAAGCAGAGGGCAGGAACTGTAGAATTAAGTCAGTACTTGACCTATTCTCCAACGTGGTCTCCAGGTCCGTGAGCTCAAAATAGGTAGTCTCTGTAAGGACGTTGTCCCCTACAGATGACCCGACAGCCAACCTCGCTTGAATCAATTCGTTCGAGGTCTCATATCTTGCGATACGAGATTGCTCTCCATATAAATCTTTGTTATGGAGGAAGATAGAAATTGAGTCCATCTTCTCGTGCTGCCCCTGGTATGTACCATCAACTGAGGCTAACACGAGGCACTTGGCTTTCGCACAATTCTTTTCCGATGTCCTGCGGATGTAAATATCCGTGACAGGGGAAACTGGACCTGAGACGGCAGGGGTTTGATTAGTTAAGAGGTGTCCCAGCTTGTCATGGGAAATGGACATCTGGACAGACCTTTGCCAGTCATAACAGTCAGGTTCAGTCATTTTATTATCTAGATGTAACCTAGGTGCGGTCACTTGGTCGCTGCAATTAAGAGAGAGAGAAGAAAACACTCAGCATGATGCTCTTGTAAGTTCAGAGTGGTTTTTAATTTGTCTAAACAGCATGGCTCCCACTGTCTCTCGAATCCCTCCTCAAACCAAAAAGGAAGAATTAGTCAGGATCAATCTCACCGTACAATTCTTGCTTAACCGTTCGGCCAGGCTGGTGTCGGTACTTCGAGGGAGGTTTTCCAACGCTTTCGCGAAGTTCCTTAATTAAATAACTTCTTTTCCCTGTGGGCGTAGCCCCGCTAACACCTTTCTAGACACCTACTTGGTTTATAGCATTGATCGTTAAGTGAGAAATTTCCCGAGGAGTAGCATATACTCACAGTAAGATCGGGATCCAAATATCATCGCGTGACGAAACTGAAGGAATCCTACCAGAATAACCACACTCCAAATGGTATGCAACACTAGCAAGTTTCAGTACTTATGAAACTCCCGATGTGGATTTTTGCCCCATGCTCTTATGACCTTGACGAAGGCCAAAATATCATAAGTCACATGTCAAGTTCTACCCGTCATTATCCAGGTTAATTTGAACCCACTTGTACATACCCTTGACGAAGGCCAAAATGGTAGTACGACTGTCCCAAACCAACGCATCTATCTATGCTACATATAAACATTCAGCAGCTACCAATCACTATGCCTTGGCGAAGGTCAAAATACATAGCTTGAATACTACTGAATATTTAACTGAAACGACGGAGGGCTACGAATGGTTTTGGCGAAACCGTGAACGTAGTGAACTTGATATAATCGATGGAACCATGATAGCTTTTAAAAGGAGTGGCTCAAACTCCGCATTTAAAAGTTGGTTTTGAAAAGAACCGAGTGGTTTTTCGAAAGTGTTCCAACGACTTTTACTTGGTTTATTTTTCTTGCATTAGTTCTTTTAATGCGTGATATTCTTGCATTAGTTCTTTTAATGCGTCCCATCATTTAATCCTACCATTGTAGAAAACAACCAAAATACTTATGCCATTCGCATTCGCCACGGGGCCCCGTCATTACCCGTTAGGTTACTTAACTAACGACAGAGCGGGGGCTGGGCTAGCGCGGCTGTAAAACATAAGCAACGCCTAAATAATATCATATATAGATATATTGCAATGATAGCCATTTCAGATCACAGATGAACACATTGGATATACTAGGAACCCGCAATTCGTACGAGCCTGTAACGAAAAGCAGATTACACGGTCGCGGTGAATAGCCAATACCCCATCCAAGACCCCTACGGATGCGGCAAACTACCCGCCAAGTACCCGAAGCGAAGCAACCTCCCTCAATCCCGTGAGTAGGCCACTCTGCACTTCGGCATACCCGGTAGTTTGTGCACCCCCTCCATGGGTCTATCCTAGGAGCAAAAACAGTATAAAGAAATTATACAATGACGGCTACAACCCCGACCCGGTTGTGCGGCCATACAAATAATTATTACATCAATTTACAAATTTACATGAATTGAAAGAAAAGAAAACTCTCGTCTCACAACCCCCGGCTATTCACCCGCGACAATCCAATGAATTCATATACACATTCCAATGACATTACAGATCACAGATTTGTATAACCCCCACTAATCGACATATAGCGATTAGTAGACGTTCAATACAAATATCACATCACAGAAAAACCCGTCAGCTTAAGTCTTTTAGAAGTTCGATCAAAAATACGGATTTATAGGCCCCAAATACAAAATTTTCGTTCTGGAAAATCTGGGCAGAAAATACATATTCCAAAAATCCCAAAACAACCCCAGAAATACTCTGCACTAAATTTGGACCTCGGCCGAGTCAACTCGGCCGCGGAACCGCGGCGGGAGCGTGCTCCCGCCGCGTTTCCGCGGATCTTTGAACGGTTCGTGGGACCAAATTTGGTGGTTATTCAAACAAAAGCCTGAGCCGATTTTTAAGATGAAAATTATCAACTTTTGAACAGAATAAAAATCGGCAGAAACTTGACAACTCGGGTTCGTTTCGTGACTTTTTCTTTGATCGATCTTCTAGTTACTTTGCTAACATGTTAGATAGAGTTTAACTAGGCTCTGATACCACTGTAAGTCCATGCTACCTCTCCCGGTACTTTCGGGCATGCGGAATATGACGAAAAACAATTTTCTAGAGGTGGTAACATGGACTCAAAACCGGATCTTTGTTAAACATCTAACTAACAACCTAACTAGGAGTTGTTAACTACTCGGTTAGGGGGTTATACCTTTCTTTCTTGAACTCCTTCGTCTTCAAGCCTCGATGGTTGTCCGGATCGGCTTCACTCCGTCGTCTCCTTGCGCCGAAGATAGATCCACCCGAAAGCTTCTACCTTTGGCTTCTTCTTCGTTCTTTGAAGAAACTAGTTCACTTGGTTTGCTAAACCTTATGAACTAGAATGAGTAGAGAAGAGTGTGTTGGGATTTTACTCTATGGTTCTTGTTTCTCAACACATGAGACAAGTGAACCATAGAAAAAAGAGAGGGAGAGCAAGAGGAAGGAGATGGGAGCTCAAGAACAAGAGAGAGAGTGAGAATGATAGAATGAGAGAAGACTTTTTTCATTTGTCTCTCATAATCCATAACCATCATAACACATCATAGCAATCAAGTATTATGTGATGGTTTAAGCAACAATAGCCATATCATTTCATACACTCATTTTGCATAAGAGAGCAAGCAAGCAAAAGTCTTTGCCATGAAATGATAGCTATTGTTATCATGATGGTCAACTAGTCAAGCCTAGTCAACCGGTCAACAAAGTCAACAAGTCAACAAAGTCAACCCCTCAACAACCATGTCACTATAATACTTAATTAATATAATTGTTAATCATATATCATATTCTTATTAGGGTTGAGCAAAAAGTCAATAGTCAACAGTCAACGGTCAACAACCCTAATGAGAATCCTCTGCCTCTGTCTCTCCGTCAACTGTGCATACATACCCGTATCCGCGTTCCGAGGAACACGAATACAAACTGGATAAAACCAATCCCAATACGTACACTAGGATCTGGCTTAAACCAAAGCCCGCTAGTGTAAACTGTCCGGACACTAAACGTGCGCAAGTGCACGGATGTGACTGAACCCTGTCGCAAAACCATGCGACCTGTCGCAAAGCCATGCGACCTCTACTCTTTTGCCTAAAGGCGAATAGCTTTCTGTGTGGGACTCTAAAGACTCGACACTACGCTGGCAGTGGGTTTAACCACAGACCGCAAGCGGCACTAGCTGTGCGTAACGGTCCCCAGGTAGATGCCGACAAGAAGACTGACGAGGTGAAACCCATCTGAACTCCTACTGAGCCTGAATGTGACAATCTCCGTACAGTCCGGTCTGTTCGTCTGATACATCGCATGGCGGGCCTAGGGGCGGTAAACGTCAGTCCCCTAATAGCGGTACAAGTCATGTCGGAGTGAAGCCTAATACACCCTGAGATAACACTGGAAGCCTACCAGTATATCCCGCTTGCCCTGGCCAGGGACTACTCGTGTAATGGCTCTCCTAGACACAGCGCGATGTCAACCCCCAATACCGGGAGAGACGAATCCTGTCTAACCGTCACTGCCTCCAAGTGCTTCGGGACTGCACCCAACTACTACCTGTTTGCATGACTCCTTTGAGCCGTGGTAGGGTAGTAAAGTACAGTGGGAACACACTCGAGGCGAAGTGACAGTGTCAAGTCAGCGGACTAAGCTGTACTCATGTCACCTGGGAACTGATAACTGACGATAGGTATAATACCAACCGGTCAGTTCCCGACGAGTCCTGTCCAGTGTACTCGTAACTCAACGAGCACCCGCATACTATCTCCAGTACGACGTACTGACGGCTGTGGGACAGACCGTCTCCCACACTGGGATGAGAAGCGCATGCGCTAGTCTACTCTGGAGTATCGATGCCCTGTCTCGATAGTCCTGCGACTAGGGACCTGCATAAGGATGTGCTTATAGATTACCCAGCCCCCACTAGTGTGACTGCCATCACAACGCTGGTAATCAAGCAAAGATCCTAAGGGCTCCACTAATGTGTATAGGTGATATACTAAAATAAACACATGTACATATTGAAGTAGAAACAAACCAAGTAGCATACTACCATTTTGAGCAAGATTGTCAATACAAGGTGAATATCCCAAGCTTCCATTAAGTAATATACATACTAGTATGATACAGTAATGGTCTCTAGGGCATATACACTAACACTCTTTACAAAGTTCATGACCTAGTGAAGGAATAACTTGAGTTAGTGTCTCCCCGACGTAGATCATCTTCGGCCTCGAAGTCATCGAAGCAAGCACGTTCGTTCTTCTTGTGGAGCTTCTCTAGAGTCCGGAGTTCACGATCGCAGCGAAGGGGACATCTACTGTAACATTTTAAAAATAATTAAATAAATAATTAAATGAATAAAATTGTTTAAGTGAATTTTATGATTTTCGGTAAAGTAAAATGTATTTTTCGTAAAACCAAACAGTGATTGTTTTTCATTATAATTTCAAAAATACCTATTTTAATTATGTAATTACTAGTAAATGGTGTTTATTTAGCCACTTATAAATTTTTTGTTTAATTAAATATTTTTCCTAAATTAATTATTTTAAATATTAACATAAGCTTTATTTTTACACTAAATTAGTGTAAATTATAAATTTGAATGGTTTTAATTTGTAAAAATGAACCATGGCATATTAGAATTTAGTGTGTATCATGCAAAATTTATTTGTAAATTTTCTCATTTTTCTAGAGTTTTCTTGAGTTGCTATAGTAAAGAAATAAAAGAAAACTTAATAAATCATGAAAAGACATTAAGTGAGATATTATTTGATGAAGTTTCTACACAACTCATGAAATGCTTTTCTCTTTCTCCCTCTCTCCTTTGCTTGGCCGGCCACACCCTCATGCCAGCCCCCCCATTTCCCACTTCATTTTTTGTTCAAAATTCATCAAAAATCCATCAAAAAATTCAATAAAAATCCACAAAATCCTATTTATTTCATACCCTTTATTCCTTGCTCATTTTTATATGGAATTTGGAGATGGAAAGCATGCATTTTGGAGGCTCATTTTCTTGTTTGGATTTCATATTTTAGAGGTATAAATTTCCTTCTTTTGTTTATTTGTTATTAGATGTTTCTTTTAAGCATGTTTAGATTTAATGAATTAATTCTATGTTCAATTTTTAAAATTCAAGTTAGGGTTTTTAAATTCAAGTTATGATTTTTATTAATTAATTAGGGTTATAATAGTTAGTTTAACACTTTTAGAATTGGAAAATCTTGCATGGTTGTTGAATTGTAAGTTTTTCATTTAAAATTGTTTAAATTAGGAATTTTGCTAACTAGGTTTCTATAAAACATAATTTTTGGTGAAATAAAATTTCAATTAATATTTGTAATACTATATTGTGGTCTTAATAAGGGTATTAACTTGTTGGTGGAATGGAAACTTAAATTGATTGCTAGTTTCTATTGATAATTGATAAATTGTGATAAAAATTGCTATTTTGTAAACTAGATTTTAGAAATTCCTAAATAAATGAGATTAAAAATATAATTTATGGTTTCATTAAATCATTATCATCATGAATTATGGTTTAATACATTAATTCATGCAAAATCATGTTTTGTGGTGGAATTGTGGTATTTTGCTTGAAAAATGTTGAAAATTGTTAAAGGTTGCAAACTAGAAATTTCAAATTAATACAAATTTGTGTAATAAAAATATAGTAATGGTTTGTATAGTCTAGTTATACTATTTAATGAGTTTTATGACCATTGGTTTCATTTAAATGTCAAGTTTTGAAGAAAAACGGTAAATTGGCATTTTCAGGTTTTACGAAATCGGGTGATTTGATGGATTTTAGGGTTTCGATGGATTTAATCATGTTTTATAATATTAGTAATGAGTTTTAAAACTACGAGTTATTTGTTGATGTTTATCTCGATCCATCGGAGTTTGTACGCCGATATCGAGCGATATTTAGTGCTTTTGCGTGGACGGGACATAGGTTTTAACCTATGCTTGTTCCTTGCGTCGTTTTGACTTTTGTATGTGATTCAGTTTACGATGCTATTTGTATGTTTGCGTTTAGGTACCCCTCACGTGGACTGCGGGCGATGAAGAGGAGGATGGTGACACCGTCTTCGGCAGACATGGACCAAGTGAGTAGATGCATATCTACGGGGGGAAGTCGGGTGGATGGCGTTTAGCACCCCCGCAACGTAGAATAGGAATAGTACTTATTGACATTAGGAAACAAGATGTGACCCTAGATTCTTAATGAGTAGGACCCTAGTAATGACCCTAGGCTGGACTAGACTGATTTAGGAAAACCATATCAGAGGATGAGGTCCTTGGAAGAGGTTCGTAGGTTTCAGATAGAAACACACACGCACACACTGAAACTCGACATGGTGTATACGTATATGTGTATGTATATATAGGACTAGGTATAGTTATATATATATATATATATACAACACGTATATGGGATTCATTGATGTGATATGATATCTGAGGTGTGATGAAATAGTATAACTGGGCTTGATGCCGTGATTCTTGACTATATAGTCGTATTAAAGTGTTAGCGGATCATTAGAGAATGAGATAACGAACATGGATACATAAATTATAATGGGTGGTGATGATATTGAGATACACGGGACTCTAAAATAGTACCTGGACTGTAGCTTGTGACTGATCACGATATGGGATACGTATGACTTGATCACGATATCATATAGGTGTGACCTGATGTCGATATCATATAGGTGTGACCTGATGTTGATATCATATAGGTGTGACTTGATGACGATATGATATCAGTATGACCATCACAATATGATACATATGACATGATATTTTTGAGGATAAACTAATGATATATATTATGAGGGCAATGATATATGATTGATGTAGGCGATTACAGTTTAGCACCTTGATCATGAGATGTGTTGGTGATGACATTATACGAATGATGAGACACCTAGGAGATACTTGACCCGTACCCCGATATTGGGATGCCGTACGATGGATTTTACTGTACGAGGCATAAATATGATGATTGATCCGCACTCTTGATTCGAGGAAGCCGTACTACGTACGTGACGCTATTGAGGCTGGATCGCCGACTATTAGAAATATTGATTCAGACCTCAGGTAGACTCTTGTTTCTTATTGACTAGTTTCTTAGGTTTAGTTCCTTAGGAAGTTAGATGAACACTAGTTTAGGTTTGATTCATATAGTGGTAGTTGTACTCGTATATCGCAGAGAGTGGATAATGCACATCTGTCTTTACATTCATACTGTAATCATCATGGTGCATGTTCTTACATATGCTGCTATAATCAGTATAAACTTTACCTGTTAGGACACCGGCACCATTACCGATGATGCGCATATTCCACGCACACTTATTTGCCGGCTCACACACATCATCATCGGTAATTGCTATGTCACGTACACTTTAGATTATATTATCTTTTATTGATAGAATCAGTTAACAACTTGACCGATATAATATTGTGATTACTCTCTGATGTTAGTATAGACATGATATTTATTACTTAGACATTCATGCATTCATATTTTCATGTTATCATGCATTATTATGGGAATATGCCGACACTTATCATATACTTACTCATGATTTTGAGATTTGGGTTTCTATGAGATTTCTGGATTTTTGGGGAAAACCGCAAGAATATATAAAAACTTCTCTCTCTCTCCTCCTCTCTTTTTAAAACATAAGATGCGGTTTTCTCGTGATGTATGTGTCGTCCACCATGAGATTTCATGTTTTCTGATGGATTTCGAGACCCGATTCGAGGAGTGGATGAACCGTCTCGGGTACATGGTGGGCCCGGTATGGTACCCCGGGGCAAGAAGATCGAGTTGTAGACGATGGGCCTGGCAGGGGAAGGCTACCTACCGGTGTGTCTGGCGCGGCGGATATCCGGAGGATACCGACCGTTGTCGTGAGATTTGATGATATGGGCCGATCCGGACTGACGGAGCCCGAGGTATTGAGACTATGAGACTTGAGGTTTACATGTTTGTGTCAATGCTTGACACGGATTTCCATGGATTTCATTGTTGAGATTTCAGATTCCTATACACATTTTACTATGATAACAGCTAAAGATTTCTTATACAGATATTTCTGGATTTCAGGATTGGTTATTTTATTTTCATGATGCATGCATATCCATTCATATGACATAGTATTATATGAGGCACTGACACGAGCACGGAGTATCTGCATTTACACGTAGTTTTACCCTGCTATTACTAGATGATTGGGATATAATAGTGTAATATTATGACCTAGGATAGCGTCGTGCATTCGATTTCTTTTCGTAGATGTCTTCTACTCACGAGTTGGCAACTCACCCCCGTTGTGCCAAATTTTATTACAGGTTCGATGTACAGGTTTCCCTGGCAGTTGCGGGCACATCATTTCATTCAGGGTGATTTGCACGGTAGGTTGGTTCACTTGTATCTGAACCACCATTGTATTTTTATTCTTTCATTTGTATCTAGTAAGCTCCATCAACCATACTTGTATTACTTGATAAGTTTATTGGACCAGTATTTTTTTATTTCGACTTTAGAGTCGCGCATGTATTATTCTGATCTGGTGGTTTGTTTTCTTTGAGTTTCGAGCCTCGCCCTTTGGCGTTGTATATTATTGTGCTTGTTGTGGTTGTTTCCGCCTGTTGGCGTTGAGCTAGCTCCCGTTTGGGGATGCTTTTTATTGTTTATGTATATTATACTTGTTGTATCCGTTTGGGGGCCAGTTTTTATAGAGTAGACTCTGCCGAAATTTTTGAGAAAATTTGCTGATGTTTTAAACTTGTTCTTTCATGTTTTCTTTTACTGCTTCTTCTTCTTTTTCATGGTTTAGATTTTTGGGCTTCGGCTTACTTAGGTTACGTTGCGCCTCTAGACGTTTCGTAATCTAAGTGCCGGTCACGTTCCGTACTTTCGGGTCGTGACATCTACACGGAGCTATTGAAGTGAAGGACCGGATCTACAAAGGTTGTAATCCCTCTCACTTAGTGTTAAAATGTTTAACATGCTTGTTTTCGCCTAAACTTTAGTTTAAAGATCCGGCTTTGGGTCGTTCGGCACGGCTAAAATTTTAATCGGGCATGGTTGATGCCTCGTAGACCCTTGTGAGCGTGCCTAGTAACCCTACATATTGCACATACATAGATGATGCTGGCTTTGATTTTTGGAGAAAAGGGGACCGTATGATATATTTTCAAAACTGGATCCATTTAAAAGAGCGGTTTTCCCTTAATATGTCATATCACTGTTCCATGTTGCATGATATTCGGATATGCTTACATTTTTATCATATGTCGCATACATCATGCTTTATGATTTTACGTATTGAGATATGCTGTTTCATGAGATTTCTGGATTTGAGAACCGTGGCTATTTCAAAAGAAAGTATGTACTGTTTTAAAAACCCGGTTTCTCTTGATATGATATTTCAGTGCGTCCACCATGTGTTTTCTCGGTTCTGAGAGTGGCATGTGAAACCTTATTCGAGGAGGTGGATGATTCCGTTTGCGGGTACATGGTGGACCCGGTATGGTACCCCGAGGCGAGAGAGAGATTTCGTGTGGATGACGATGAGCCTAGCAGAGAGACTACTACCTACCGGTGATAGTATTTAGGCTCGACGGATATCCAGAGGATACCGACCGGAGTCGAGAGATGATATGGGCCGATCCGGACTGACGGAGCCCATGGGCCGATCTGGACTGACGGAGCCCGAGATATGAGGATTTACGTGTCGATGCCGGACATGGGTTTCATGATGTTTTCGAGTGTCGATGTTGGACACTCCAGTTCCATGATTTTGATGTGTCGCGAGGGACATACATTGATTTATATCCTCATATTTTCATGCATACGCTTTTATGAAATTTACATGCATGATATTGCTGTGTCATTGGTTGACACGTGGACGAGATCCACATGCACACATACATTGATTATATGGTGGACGAGATTCACATGCACACATACATTGATCATATGGTTGGATGATATCCGCATACACTTAGGTGTTGATTACATTGTTGGCACATATGATGACCCGGTCACCCTAGATATCATAGTATTACCTTTATGATATAGTTGAACTAGGAGTCGTTGTTTATTCAATTTCTACTTGTAGATGTTTTTCTACTCACGAGTTGGCAACTCACCCTTGTTGTGCCACAGTTCTTGCAGGTTGACCGCATGGATCAGTAGAGGCTTCGCTGGCACACTGTTGCATTCGGGTGTTTTGCTTTGGTAGGTGGGACATTTGTATTGTGCCCCCTCTTGTATATATTTTTCATATTGTATCTAGTCAACTCCATCAAATCAAACTTGTATTTGTGTAAGTAATTAGACTTAGCGAGACTTGTAGTTGCGAGACTTGAGCGATGGGTTATATGTTCGTATTTCGGGTTGATATCTCGCTTTATTCTTTATCTTTTTTGGTGAACTTCGTCGTTGGGCGTCGTATACTTATATTTACTGTCTTGCGTGGTTGTGATCCACCGGTTGACGAAGAGCTAGCTCCCGCTTGGGGATGCCTTTATTTTATCTTGTTTTGTGGTTTTGGATCAAAACATACAAAGGAGGTGCTGCCCAAATTTTTAAAAAGACGAAATATGTTTTCAAACTAGTAAATTTCACTTGCATTATTTATGTCCCTTTTCCATGCATTTAAGAAAACTTGATTTCAATATACCTTTATTTCAAAACTTCACCTCCTTTATTTTCTTAAAAAGGTTTAGATTTCTGGGTTTCAGTTTACTTGAATTACTCTACGCCTTTAAACGTTGCGTGACTTAAGTGCTGGTTACGAGCTAATATTTCGGGTCGTCACAGGAGCAGTGTGCCAGCAAGCCGCAATGAAACCTGTACGGCAGAACCTGCAAGAAACTGTGGCACAACGGGGGTGAGTTGCTAACTCGTGAGTAGAAAACATCACCGAGCAGAAATCGTATGTATGACTCTATCCTAGGTCATACCATAATATCCATATAATATATAACCCTGAAACCATCTACACATAAGTGTAATATCAAGTGTTCATGTCAGTGCCTCTGGTAGCAATATGTCACTAATATGATGTGCAAATGCATTACAAATGAAAACAGAATACATAATGAATGGGAAAACTGTTTTCTTAATTTAGTGAGATTTCTGTATATAAAAATTGAGATATCATCAATGAAATCAACATAGAATCCGTGTCAAGTATCGACACAAAACATATATCCCAATATCCAATATCTCAGGCTCCGGCAATCCGGAATGGCCCCTATCATAAAATATCAATATCTCAATATCTCGGGCTCCAGCAATCCGGACTGGCCCAAATCATAAATATCTCACGACAACGTCGGTATCCTCCCGATATCTGCCGCGTCACAAATAACCGGTCGGTAGTGTTCCCCTGCCAGGCTCAACGCCATCCTCTGCGACCATCTTGCCCCGGGGTACCGCACCGGGTCCACCATGCACCCGCAGACGGTTCCTCCTCCTCCTCCTCGAATCGGGTGTATGATATCGCTCAAGAGCCGAGAAAACTCATGGTGCACACCTCTCAAATCATATTACGAGAAAACCACAACTTTTATCTTTTGAAATGAAAATGAGTTTATAAAATCCTTGCGGTTTCTCGAAATCCAGAAATCTCATGGAAAATCCGAAATCCCAATATCGAGAGTAAATAAACAATAAATTACCTGCATAAAACCCATAATATCGCATGACAAATGAATACATATGCATGCATGAAGTATCTCAGTAGTAAATGCAATATCTAAACTAGCACAGTAATGACATATCGGAACTATCAGCTAACAAGTGATATCAGTAAAGTAACATTCTCTAAAGTGTACGTGACATGGCAATTACTGATGATGATGTGTGTGAGCTGGAAAGCAAGTGTTCGTAGACATACGCATCATCGGTAATAGTGCTGGTGTCCTGACGGTATGGGTTCATAATAACAATAAAAACATATTTAAGCATGCAATACGATGCGAATAGCAAGAATATACAGAAAATGAATAGTAAATGCAACAATAAGGAATGTACATTAGATATACGAGTCATACAGTTTGGCATTTTAAATAACAAGAATCTTGGTGTTTAGAAAATAGGGGCTACGGTGTTTTTTTAAGAAAAGATACGTCCTTTGAAATATCCGTAGTATCCCTTGGCCTGTCTTTAAAATACTCACGATTCGCTAGTTTTGGAAACAAGTATGACTCAAGCCCAGTCTAACATCTACTAAGTAAATTACAGGATAAAACTTAGAGACTAATCAAAAGGGTAAAGAAATCCACCTAAGTCCGAGTCGACACATCTAGTAGTCGGTGATCCCGCCTCAATAGCTTCACATACGATAAATTATATAATACGACATTCTCGAGTCAAGAGTGCGGATCAATTATCATAATTATATCTTGTACGGTAAATCCATCGTACGGCATCCCAAAATCGGGGTACGGGTCAACTATCACATTTATCACATTATTCATATGGTATCATCATCATAATATCATGAACTAGAGTACTGATCTAAGTCTAGTACATACCGATACCATCAACATATATCCGTGGGTGTATGAAAACACATCGCCCATCAATTCGCTAATATAATATGTCGTATCTCATAACACGACCTAAATCACATCACCGATCTCACGGCATCATGCCCAATCACATCGACTCATCTCCAAGTATCATATACTATCCTCATCATACGGGTATACATATATGTATATATATATATATATCGCAACACATCTACATATATATATATACATATATCATATACGCCAAAACATAACCCGTGTGTGCATGCGTGTGTGTAAACCTTATTCTAGGGTTTCGCGACTAAGAAACTAACTAACGACACTATCATCCCATTGTTAGTTATATATATGCCCTAGAGGCCATTGTTGTACATATGATGTATATTATAGTGGATGCTTGGATATATATAGAGAAGACTTTCTTGCTCGACATGATAGTATGCTATTTGGTTTTACTTTGTCTCAACATGTTGACTTGTATTAGTTTACTGTTTTACTCTCACATGTTGATAAAGCCCTTAGGATATGTACTCGACTACTAGGACTATGATGCATATCATACTAGTGGGGCTAGGGTAGTCAACGAGTACATCCTATAACTGTTCCTAGTCGAGGGTGTATCGAGACAGGGCATCGATACACCAGAGTAGACTAGCGTATAAGCATCTTGACCCATTTGATGGGCGATGGATGATCCCATATCTATCGGTGTTTGACATCAAAGATGGTGTACGAGTGCTCAGTGGAGACTAGGTACACTGAACGGACTCGCCGAGAACTCCTAGATGGTATTATACCTATCGTCAAATAGTAGTTCTCCGGTGACACTGGTACAGGTTAGTCTGTAGACTCGAGATCGTCATAGAGTCTTGTGTGATTCCCACTGTGATTTGATTTCCACCTTACCACGTCCAAGAGGGCGTGCAAAACGGTGGCTTTTGGGTACAGTCCCGAATCACATGGAGGCAATGAGCGATAGGAGGGGTTTCGTCTCTCTCGGTATAGGGAGTTGATGTTGTGCTGTGTTCGATTGGCTATGACTTGAAGTCCCTGGCCTGTGCTGATCTGGAGTGCTACTAGTAAGAGTTATCAGTAGTTTCTCGATCTGTTATGGGCCTCACATTGACACGACTTATCGGTTACTGGGGTCTGACGTTTACCACCCCTAGACTTGATATGCGACATATCAGACGAAAAGACTGGACTGTACGGTAGTGTTACTGATTGGATTCACAGGAGAATGTACAGGCTTGCTTGTTGATCTTCTGATCGCTCAATACCTGGGTAGCTATTACGTTTAGATGACCGCTTGCAGCTTGTGGGTGTTTGATATGACATCACCTACTGCCGGCGTATTGACGATTCTTTAGAGTCCTACACAGAGGTTTCCTGGCTCAGGCAAAACGGAGTAGGAGCACATAGGTGATATGTGCGGGACCGAGAATAATATGATATGAGATACCGTATTCTATTCTCGCGATATGTGATATCGACTGGGTATATGTGATATAGCCGGGTCATCGGATCAAGTGTTGATTCGATGAATTGGTACATGTTATATTAGTCGTCTATATGTAATATAGCTGTATTATCGGATCAAGTGTTGATTCGATAATTTAATGTATAATTATATATGTGATATATTACATTATGTTAACTAATATAAGCTCGCTTTATTGATTCATTTTCTCACCGGATAATACATTGATGTATATGCGATATATGTTAATTGTATTATTTTCTTTTGTTACATTATATATATTATATATGTGATATATAATATTGTAACATGTTAGGGTTACAAATGCAACATGTATTATGAGAATAAAACAAGTTAGGGTTTGGATTAGGTTTAGCTTTTGGATGCTTCATGAAGTTTTGACTTTGTCTTTAGCTTTGATATTTTGAGTAGATATTTGTTAACCCAATCCAAACCATTAACTCTAGTTTATTCTCTACATGAGTTAAAAACCCTTCATGCTTAACTCATGGTTGAATAAGTAACCATAACAATAATTCATTATTCATCACAAAAGCTTTCTTCATCTTCTTCCTCTTTGAAAAAGCTTGCTAGCTTTTTGTGTGTGATGAATTAGTGTGAGAAATTGAAAACAAAAGAGAGCTAAATTCCTACTTCATCATACTCATCTATTCTAGCCACTTCATCTATTCTAGCCACTTATATTAGGGTGTTCACTTCTCTAATAAGTTGTTTAGTGAAGTGTAAGCTTGGGTTTGAGATTCTTCAAGGTAGATCATCTTAGATCATGAAGACTAGAAGCAAAGTGTCTCATTTACCTCATGGAGCCTCTCTAGAGTCGGAGTTCATGATGATCGTAGCGAAGGGACCTCAACACGGAGCTTATGAAGCGAAGGAACGGACTACAAAGGTTGTAATCCCTATCTCTTTTACTTATTTGTATGTGATACAAACTTGTTACCATAGAAATTCTAGCATAATTCTTTGTTTGCTTGCTTTACACCTCTCTGAATTATAAAATGGCATGAGTGATGCTACCAAACCCTAGACTAGGTGCAAGGGAAGCCCAACAGTGGTATCAGAGACAAACTAGAATTCTAGATACGATGTTATAACAATTACGAAAACGAAATCCACTCCGAAATACAGTATTAAGAAACCCTATATTTGCTCTCTGTAAATTTTCCAAAAAGTCTTCCTATAATATTTCAACCAGGTGCAGAATGTAGTATGGACAATTCTAAGAACATGGGAGGAATACGGAGGGAGGGGCTCGGATTTTGGCCGAGCCCCAAGCCAGGAATTCCGGCCAGGCTGGCCCTTTAGGCTCCTCTGCCCCCCGTATTCCCCCTATGCTCTTATGACTCCATTTTGGGTTTCCTAGTATTGTTTGATTAGCCCAATTTTCATGTGATGATTTGTTTGACCTGGGGCTAATTCGTAGTGCTTCGTAGTTGTATAATTTAACACTGTATTGGTAACCTTGACTATTTTTAGCAGTTCGATCGAACATCGCACACCACATTTTGTACCCCGCTGAAATTTCCAAGTGTTGTAATTTTTCGAAGTTGATTGTACTCGCAAAATCGTGCAAGTACCCTTATGGACCCCCTAGAAGACTATAATAACCTTAACTAGATTTATGCCTATGGAACCGCGTTCGAACCTTCAGGTTTGCCGTAGTTCCGTGGTGTCATAGGTGAGGCGTTGGTTAACTCCTTCTATGGCTGGACTATAGACACTGTGGCACGGTTTTGAGTGTTTTGACTTTGCTCAAGTGTTGAGCTCACGGGGGTAATTTGTGAGTGTATGTTGATTCGATCAAAACGTTAAATACCGTCATGATATTCTGTGATTCTGATACAATATGTGGAATTCATATAGTTAGGCATGAAATCCGTAATATGTGATATTTCGGGTTTACGATGTCTAAGGTGATGGATTCCAAATGTTGTAGTTTTTCACTTTTCTTTTCTGCGACCGTAAGCGTAGTATGTGGTGTATCGCCGGCTTCGTTGCTATATATCAACGACAATCAGGATACGCATACTTGCTTACGTTGATGATATGAGATATTATGTGTTGCTGTGATATATTATATTAGATCATCGTGTTCTGAATAGCCGGGGGTTTTATATGAGATGAGCGTTTTTATTTTCATTCATGTAAAATTCATTGTATGTAATATTCTTTCATTGGGGCACTTCCGGGTTGAGGATGATGTCACCATTGTATATTATTTACTTTTCCGCATTAGGATAGACCCGAGGAGGGGAGCACAAGTAACCGGGTTCTAGGGTCCAGTGGGAGGCCATCTCGAGGAGTCGAGACCGGGTCTTCTAATTCTAGAATTGGCAGGGTTACTTGCCGCTCTCGTAGGGGTCTAGGGATGTGGGTTTGGCTATTCATCGCGACCGTGGAATCCGTGTTTTATACAGGCTCGATATAAAATACGGACCTCCTAGTATATCCAATATTTCATATGTTTCTTCTGCTGCTGATATAATGTGATGTGATCATATTATATGCGTGAGATGAATGCTTTATTATTTTATATATGATATATAATAAACATTGCTTATGTTTTTCACCCGCGCTAGTCCGTCCCGGTTTGCCGTTAGTTAAGTAACCTAACGATGCATAACGGAACATTGTGGCGAATACGGATGGCATAAGCGTACGTTGTATTTTTGTTTCTTCTGTAATACTTAGGAAGCATAAATGATGGGATTTATTAATGAGATTAATAAAAGAAACGAAACCTAAAAGATGTTGTAGAATCAAATTTTCAAAAAGGGTAGCTACAGTTCTTGCTTTGCACCGCGGTATATGCGATATACCCTGCACCTTATTCGATGAGGAAAGAGCCGAGATCCCTTCACCGGGAGTGACCTCTTTAGCAAAACTGGCAGATGCTACAAACTCACGGTTTAGTTTTTGATTGCTTATATAGTTCTTGCTTTGCACCGTGGTATTTGTGAAATATCCTGCACCTTATTCGATAAGGAAAGAGCCGAGATCCCTTCACCGGGAGTGCCCTCTTTAGAGAAACTAGAAAAGCCTAAAAAACACTCCTTTTCAAAATCACTTGCTTCTACAACGATATCAAGTTCATTACGCTCATGGTTTTCTGAAAAACCCGCGTAGCCCTCCGACATTTCAGATAAGTAATACTTAGTATTCGTGCTGCGTTTGTTGGCTTTCGTCAAGACGTAGTGTGCGGTAGCTAACTATTGCTTATCTGCAGCATATGATGCGATTGGGTTAAGGTAGTCGTACGGCTTTTTTGGCTTTTGTCAAGGGTCGTGTGGGTCGGTTTAATTCAATCAAGAAATGTACGGGTTGAACTTGACTAGTGGACTATGGTTTGTTGGCATTCGTCAAGGTCATAGCACGTTAGGGGTAAAAGCATTATCGGGAATTTCAACTGTTGAAATTTGCAATGAGATTGCAAACCTTCTATGAGATAGATGGATCCTGATAACCACTGCGAGTAAGAGTTACTCCTGGGAGAGTTTTACACAGGACAATTAGCCGATCAAGTAGGTGACAAGAAAGGTGTTAACGGGGTTATACCTCTGGGAAAACGATGTTTATTCTAATTAGGTCTGTGCGAAAGCACGGGGAACCTCCCTCAAAGTACCAACACTGGCCTGGCTGAAAGATTGGCGAACTTGTAAGGTGTAATTAATCCCGGCTAGTCTTACTTTTTAGGGTTTTAAGGAAGATTTGATAAAAAGCAGTGGGAGCCATCCTGATTAGATAAGATAATAACCAGTCTAATCTTGCAAGAGCATACGCTAAAGTGTTTCCTTCTCTCTCTCTCCAGGTAGCGACCATGTCTGGACTTAATCAAGATAATAATATGGATGTATTGACTGAACCAGCTTATTTTACTGAGCAGGGGAATGTTGGTCCCGCTCCCACTTATAATTGTTATAAGTTCAAGTAGGGAATACGAGAATATCTGGATTCTCACACCGCCCAAACGAAGAATAAGCAAGCTGATGCATCTTCTTCGGGTGTGTTAATTATCGAGAACTGTTTCTCAGTTCACTCTACGTCCTGGGTATTAGATACTGGATCGGATCCCATATATGTAATATGTTACATGGGCTACGTAAAAGCAGGAAATTGGGAGAGGGTGATCATTCCGTAAGAGTTGGGAATGGTGGAAATGTTGCTGACAAAGCAGTTGGCGAATATCACCTTGTATTACCAAATGGTAATACATTGGTTCTGAACGAATGCTATTACATTCCGACCCTGATATGCAATCTTATATCTGTTTCTTTATTAAGCAAAGAAAGATATAATTTTGTAGTACAGGATAATGTTATGAACATATTCCTGAATCAAAAGTTGATTGGATCAGGATCGTTAAATAATGGCATATACGTTCTCAACCAAACTACAGTACTTAATATCCAAAACACACACAAGAGGAAGAGTTCAGAAATGAACGAATCCTTCTTGTGGTATTGTAGACTAGGTCATATCAATGCGACATGGCTAGCTAAGTTGCATAAGGATGGATATTTGAATCCGTTCGAATTTTCATCTTATGATACTTTCCAGTCATGTCTAAAAGGCAAGATGACCAAAACCCCGTTTAATAGATACGGAGAAAGAGTTACAGAACTCTTAGGCCTGATACATAGTGATGTATGTGGTCCCATGTCTATACATGCCAGGAACGGTTCTTCCTACTTCATTAAATTCACTGACGATCTCTCAAGATATAGACATGTGTTCCTGTTGAAACACAAGTCTGAAGCTTTTGAGAAATTCAGAGAATATAAGCACAAAGTAGAGAACCAAACGGGCAAAAGTATTAAGATCCTTAGATCAGATCTAGGAGGAGAATACTTGAGCAATGTGTTCCTAGATTATCTCAAAGAGAATGGGATTCTTTCTCAGCTTACTCCTCCCTATACACCATAACACAATGGTGTATCGGAGCGGAGGAATCGCACCTTATTAGATATGGTGCGCTCTATGATGAGCAACGCTGAGTTACCTATTTCCTTCTGGGGGTATGCGCGTGAGACAGCCATACACTTATTGAATATGGTTCCTACCAAATCAGTGCCTACCACTCCATATGAGATATGGATGGGGAAGAGACCATCTCTTAAGTATGTTAAGATATGGGGTTGTCCGGCCTATGTCAAAAGGCACAATCCGGACAAACTCGAGACAAGGTCTATCCTGTGCAAGTTTGTAGGATATCCTAAGAACTTACAAGGGTATATCTTCTACCCCACTGAGGAACAAAAGGTGCTTGTTTCTCGACATGCCACCTTTTTAGAAAAGGAATTTCTTGCAAAAGAAATTAGTGGCGAGGAGGTAGAACTGGAAGAAGTTCCAGCAACACAAACTACGACAGATGATTTTGTGGAACCAGAGGATTCAGTAGTCCCCGACGAACCCCAGCCTCTCCGCCGATCTAGCAGGGTTCCTCATCCACCTGAGAGATACTACGGTTTTCTCATAGATGGTGGAAGCGAGGATTGCACCATGGAAGATGATGACCCGACTAGCTTCGAGTAGGCCATCACGAGTGGTGACTCTGTGAAGTGGCTGGATGCAATGCGATCTGAGATGGAATCCATGTACACCAACAAAGTATGGACTTTGGAAGTTGCTCCTGAAGGGGTAAAACCCATTGGGAGCAAATGGATCTTTAAGAAAAAACTTGGTGTAGATGGAAAAGTGGAGACTTTTAAAGCTAGACTTGTTGCAAAGAGTTTTCGTCAACGACCAGGTGTGGATTATGACAAAACTTTTTCTCCAGTGGCTATGCTTAAATCCATCCGGATCTTACTTACCATTGCTGCATACCATGACTACGAAATCTGGCAAATGGATGTTAAGACCGCCTTTCTAAATGGTGATTTAGAGGAGTACGTGTACATGACTCAGCCAGAAGGCTTCGTAGATAGTGGGAGTAGCGGAAAGGTGTGCAAGCTGCTTAAATCTATCTACAGGTTAAACCAGGCATCGCGGAGTTGGAACATCTGTTTTGATGTTGTAGTCAAAGAGTTTGACTTCATCAAGAACGTAGATGAACCTTGTATATACAAGAAGGTTGCAGAGAGTAAGGTCGTCTTCCTCGTATTGTACGTGGATGGCATACTGTTGATAGGAAATGATGTTCCTATGCTGCACTCGGTCAAACTCTTTTTATCACATAGATTCTCAATGAAAGATCTAGGTGATGCCTCCTGCATTTTGGGCATTAAGATCTATAGAGATAGATCCAAACAGATACTGGGATTGTCACAATCCAGGTACCATACTAAAGAGATTTAGTATGGAAGAATCCAAGCGTGGGAACCAACCCATGATCTCTGGACTCACTCTCTCCAAAGAGATGTCTCCCAAGACTGATTTGGAGAGAGCTCACATGCAAGGGATACCCTATGCTTCGGCAGTAGGCTCTATCATGTATGCGATGCTATATACCAGACACGATGTAGCATACTCACTAAGTGTAGTGAGTAGGTATCAAGCAGATCCAGGAGAGAATCATTGGACAGCTGTGAAGAACATTCTCAAGTACTTGAGAAGAACTAAGGAGATATTCTTGGTGTATGGTAACGGAGAACTCCAGGTGGAGTCCACTACCGATTCGAGCTTCCAAAGTGATAAGGACGACTCTAAGTCCACTCGGGATTTGTCTTTACCCTGAATGGAGGGGCGGTTTGTTGGAAGAGTTCCAAGCAAGAAACCGTGGCAGACTCGACGATGGAGGCTGAATATATCGCTGCCAATGATGCTACCAAAGAGGCTGTCTGGATGAAGAAGTTCATCACTGAACTTGGTGTGGTTCCTTCCATTGAGTATCCAATACCTTTGTATTGTGATAACAATGGAGCCGTGGCTTTGGCCAAGGAACCCAGGTCCCATCAGAAGTCCAGACATATTCTGAGGCGGTATCACCTGATCCGGGAGATAGTTGATCGCCGCGAGATCGAGGTTAGGAGAGTTGACACGAAGGACAACACTGCGGATCCACTCACGAAGGCCATTCCCCAGACATAATTTGAGAGACTCTTCAGGATGTTGAGTATGAGATACTACAACAGCTGGCCTTAGTGCAAGTGGGAGATTGTTAGTTATATATATGCCCTAGAGGCGATTGTTGTACATATGATGTATATTATAGTGGATGCTTGGATATATATAGAGAGGACTTTCTTGCTCGACATGATAGTATGCTATTTGGTTTCACTTTGTCTTAACATGTTGACTTGTATTAGTTTACTGTCTTACTCTCACATGTTGATAAAGCCCTTAGGATATGTACTCGACCACTAGGACTATGATGCAGATCATACTAGTTGGGCCAGGGTAGTCAACGAGTACATCCTATAACTATTCCTAGTTGAGGGTGTATCGAGACAGGGCATCGATACACCAGAGTAGACTAGCGTATACGCATCTTGACCCATATGATGGGCGATGGATGATCCCATATCCATCAGTGTTTGACATCAAAGATGGTGTACAGGTGCTCAGTGGAGACTGGGTACACTGAACCGACTCACCGAGAACTCCTAGATGGTATTATACCTATCGTCAGATAGCAGTTCTCTGGTGACACTGGTACAGGTTAGTCTGTAGACCCGAGATCGTCATAGAGTCTTGTGTGATTCCTACTGTGATTTGATTTCTACCTTACCACGTCTAAGAGGGCGTGCAAAATGGTGGCTTTTGGGTACAGTCCCGAATCACATGGAGGCAATAAGCGATAGGAGGGGTTTCGTCTCTCCCGGTATAAGGAGTTGATGTTGTGCTGTGTTCGATTGGCTATGACTGGAAGTCCCTGGCCTGGGCTGATCTGGAGTGCTACCGGTAAGAGTTATCAGTAGTTTCTCGACATTTTATGGGCCTCACACCGACACGACTTATCGGTTACTGGGGTCTGACGTTTACCATCCCTAGACTTGATATGCGATATATCAGACGAAGAGACCGGACTGTACGGTAGTGTTACTGATTGGATTCACAGGAGAATGTACAGGCTTGCTTGTTGATCTTCTGATCGCTCAATACCTGGGTGGCTGTTACGTTTAGCTCACCGCTTGCAGCTTGTGGGTGTTTGATATGATCATCACCTACTGCCGGCGTATTGACGATTCTTTAGAGTCCTACACAGAGGTTTCCTGGCTCAGGCAAAACAGAGTATGAGCATATATGTGATATGTGTGGGACCGAGAATAATACGATATGAGATACCGTATTCTATTCTCGCGATATGTGATATCGGCCGAGTATATATGATATAGCCGGGTCATCGGATCAAGTATTGATTTGATGAATTGGTACATGTTATATTAGTCGGTTATATGTAATATAGCCGGATTATCGGATCAAGTGTTGATTCGATAATTTAATGTATAATTATATATGTGATATATTACATTACGTTAACTAATATAAGCTCGTTTTATTGATTCATTTTCTCACCGGATAATACATTAATGTATATGCGATATATGTTAATTGTATTATTTTCTTTTGTTACATTATATATATTATATATGTGATATATAATATTGTAACATGTTAGGGTTACAAATGCCACATGTATTATGAGAATAAAACAAGTTAGGGTTTGGATTAGGGTTAGCTTTTGGATGCTTCATGAAGCTTTGACTTTGTCTTTAGCTTTGATATTTTGAGTAGATATTTGTTAACCCAATCCAAACCATTAACTCTAGTTTATTCTCTACATGAGTTAAAAACCCTTCATGCTTAACTCATGGTTGAATAAGTAACCATAACAATAATTCATTATTCATCATAAAAGCTTTCTTCATCTTCTTCCTCCTTGAAAAAGCTTGCTAGCTTTTTGTGTGTGATGAATTAGTGTGAGAAGTTGAAAACAAAAGAGAGCTAAATTCCTACTTCATCATCCTCATCTATTTTAGCCACTTAGATTAGGGTGTTCACTTCTCTAATAAGTTGTTTAGTGAAGTGTAAGCTTGGGTTTGAGATTCTTCAAGGTAGATCATCTTAGATTATGAAGACTACAAGCAAAGTGCCTCATTTACCTCATGGAGCCTCTCTAGAGTCAGAGTTCATGATGATCGCAGCGAAGGGACCTCAACACGGAGCTTATGAAGCGAAGGAACGGAATACAAAGGTTGTAATCCCTATCTCTTTTACTTATTTGTATGTGATACAAACTTGTTACCCTAGAAATTCTACCCTGATTCTTTGTTTGCTTGCTTTGCACCTCTCTAAATTTTAAATTGGCATGAGTGATGCTACCAAACCCTAGACTAGGTGCAAGGGAAGCCCAACACCCATTACACTAAAATTTAACCCATGATCTCCTAAAATCTTACTTGCTAATTATCCATGTTTCACAAAACACATAAATAAATATAAATATATAACATATCCTTGCTACACTGCGAAACTGCTGGGGTGCTATTCGCCATCCACTCGACTTCCCCCATAGATATATATCTACTCACCTTGATCCTTCCTTACCGAAGTCGATGTCGCTCTTCTCTTCCTCGTCGTCCCGAAGTTCACATGGAGGTACCTACATGTCATTACACATCGTATCGCATTAAAATCCGATTCGAAATCAAAACGACATGCGAGGCGCTTATAGGTTAGAACCTATAGCCTACGCATGCAAGAAAGGCCAAACAAATCCTCGATGTCGATGTACAAACTTCAAACCATCGAGTTAAAACCCAAATACCAAAACCAAAGTTAAAACGAAGTCGCAAAATGAAACAGCAACACAAGAAAACACCTCCAGATTTTGTTTCAGGTGAAATTAGCCAATTTTGCATATAGGAGTGGTCTAATTAACTGATATAGGGGCCCCCGACCAAGAACGAACCGTTTCTACCCTACCCAGGCCGAAATTTATGGCCAAAGGGGTTTAATTTGCGGCCCTAAAGTGGAATTGGGGTCCCGGGTTTCAGTTGTAGCTTCTAGGTTGCCTGCTTGTATCACTGTAATCGCTAAATATTTTTCAGGTGCCCCGGGTCATATCAGATCTCTAAATATCATCACAATTCCCACAATCTTCCGATATCGGGGTTTCTAAGTTTGGGTTATAGGGTTTTAGTCTTAAGTTAGGTCCAGGTTTATGACACTAGAGGGTTATAATCCACAATTACACTCAATTACACCTTCCCAAGTCAAGGAAAACCTTAACTCTCATCTTGGAATTTTCAAACCTCACTAAACCTCACTTAAACACTTCTAAACTACTATGGATGCTAAAGTGAATCAAATACTGCACTAATGGTGAAAGAATTATCTCATTTGGCAACTCAAGAAAATTCTTCAGTTGCCCCAAGTGCTCAAAATCCAAACTTTCTTGGTTTCCCATGCTTGTAGTGAGCTTGTGCATAATTTTAATGAAGGGAAATGGGTGTTTTAAGGTGGTTTTGGTGGTGTTGTGAGTAGGTGGAGGAGGTGGAGAGAAGGGGGAAGCCATGAGAGAGGAGGAGGTGAGAATGATGAAGGAAATGAAGGGAAACAACAAATGGGAGCAATGGTCAAATGACCCCTCACCTCTCTCTCTTCTCTCTCATGCCCATACTCCTTTGTTTATTCTTTTCTTTATCTTTTCATTTCTTTTAAATTAAACACAAATAAAACCAAGTTATGCAAGAAATGAAGCATGGCTTTGATAAAAAGAAATGTAACAAGTATTATGCAAAATATCATGTTGCATATCATGCACATATCACACTTAATGAAAAATTAGTAAACACTAATTGAGTTTAGTACTTAACACTTTTACAAATGAGTATTTAAAAATCTATAAATGTTCATATCATATAAAACACCCTCAATTCAATAATTCTTATCAATTTCTAAATATTTCTCAATTTATTGGCATATAATTATACCATATCATTAAAGCTAATCTCCACACATTAAAATATTCATAATAATTATTATTTAATTATCTAAATTCCCCAAAACAAAATTTTATTTTTCTGAAATGTTACATTTCCGCATTAGGATAGACCCAAGGCGGGGAGCACAAGTAACCGGGTTTCAGAGTCCAGTGGGAGACCATCTCAAGGAGTTGAGTCCGGGTCTCCTAACTCTAGAATTGGCAGGGTTACTTGCCGCTCTCGTAGGGGTCTAGAGATGTGGGTTTAGCTATTCATCACGACCGTGGAATCCGTGTTTTACATTATTGGCTAAATTTAAAACACGGAAATCCTAGTATATCCAATATTTCATACGTTGCTTCTGTTGCTTGGTTCTGTGATGTTGATCATATAACTGCGTGAGATGAATGTAATATTATATATATGATATATAATAAACGTTGCTTATGTTTTGCACCCGCGCTAGTCCAGCCCCCGCTCTGCCGGTAGTTAAGTAACCTAACGGTGCATGACGGGGCCCAATGGCGAATGCGGATGACATAAGCCCTATTTTCGTTTCACTTTTCTGTAATGTTTAGGAAATATTAATTGATGGAACTTCATTAATGAGATTAATGAAAAGAAAGAAACCAAAAGATGTTGTAAAATCAAATTTTCAAAAAGAGTAGCTCTAGTTTTTTCTTTGCATAGTGGTATTCCTTGATGAATATCCAGCATCTCATTCGATGAGGAAAGAGTCGAGATCCCTTCATCGGGAGTGACCTCTTTAGCGAAACTACTAAATGCTACAACCCACTCGGTTTTGTCTTTTGACCGCTTCTCTAGTTCTTTCTTTGCATAGTGGTATTCATGAATATTCAGCACCTCATTCGATGAGGAAAGAGCCGAGATCCCTTCACTGGGAGTGACCTCTTTAGCGAAACTAGCAAAAGCCTAAAAAACACTCCTTTTCAAAATCACTAGATTCTACAACGATATCAAGTTCATGACGCTCATAGTTTTCTTAAAAACCTGCGTAGACCTCCGTCATTTCAGATAAGTACTATTAGTATTCGTGCTGCGTTTGTTGACTTTGTTAAGGCGTAGTGTGCGGTAGCTGATTAGTACTTATCTGCAGCATATGATGCGATTGGATTAGGGTAGTCGTACGACTTTGTTGACCTTGTTAAGGGTCGTACGGGTGGGTTTAATTCAATCAAGAAATGACGGGTTGAACTTGGCTAGCGCTTATGATTTGTTGACCTTGTTAAGGTCATAAGTGGCTAGGGGCAAAAACTATTATCGGGAATTTTAAGTGTTGAAATTTGCAATGAGATTGCATACCTTCTATATGATAGTTGGATCTCGATACCCACTGCGAGTAAGAGTTACTCCTGGGAGAATTTTGCACTTTACAATTAGCCGATCAAGTAGTTGTCTAGAAATGTGTCAATGGGATTATGCCTCTGGGAAAACGAGGTTTATTTTAATTAGGTCCGCGCGAAAGCATGGGGAACCTCCCTCAAAGTACCAACACTGGCCTGGCCGAACGATTAGCGAACTTGTAGGGTGTAATTAATCCCAGCTAATCTTACCTTTTAGGGTTTGAAGGAAGATTTGATAAAAATAGTGGGAGCCATCCTGATTAGATAAAATAACCAATCTAATCTTGCAAAGAGCGCACGCAAAGTGATTGTCCTTCTCTCTCTCCTGGTAGCGACCAATAACATGCCTTAATCAAGATAATAATATGGATGTATTGACCGAACCTACTTATTATACTGGGCTAGGTTCCGCTCTACCTTATGATTGTCATAAGTCTGAGCAAGGAATAGGGGAATATTCGGATTCTTACGCCACCCAAACGAAGAAAAAGCATGTTGATGCATTGTTTTCGAGTGTGTTCGTAACCAAGAACTGTTTCTCAGTTACCTCTACGTCTTGGTATTGGATTTGTTAGTGTATATGCCCTAAGGGCCATTATTGTATCATACTAGCTTATATATTACTTAATGGAAGCTTGGGATATTCACAATTATATTAACAGTCTTGCTAAACATAGTAATACGCTGCTTGGTTTATATCTATCTTAATATGTGTATTTGTTAGCATATCGAGAATACATATTGATAGAGCCCTTAGGATCTTGCTTGACTACCAGCGTTGTGATGGCAGTCACACTAGTGGGGGATGGGTAGTCTACAAGCACATCCTTTTTCAGGTCCCTAGTCGTAGGATTATCGAGACAGGGCATCGATACTCCGGAGTAGACTAGTGTGTACGCTTCTCATCCCAGAAGGGGAAATGGTCTATCCTACAGCCATTAGTACGTTGTACTGGAGATAGTATACAGGTGCTCGTTGGGTAATGGGTACACCGGACAGGACTCGCAGGGAACTGTTGGTTGGTATTATACCCGTCGTCAGTTAACAGTTCCCAGGTGACATGAGTACAGCATAGTCTGCAGACTTGACACTGCTGCTTCGTCTCGAGGGTGTTCCCACTGTTCTTAGATTGCTACCCTACCACGGCTCAAAGGAGTCGTGCAAACAGGGAGCAGTTGGGTGCAGTCCCGAAGCACTTGGAGGCGGTGGCGGTTAGATAGGATTCGTCTCTCCCGGTATTGGGAGTTGATATCGTGCTGTGTTTGGAGAGCCATTACGTAAAGTCCCTGGCCAGGGCAAACGAGATTTACTGGTAGGATTTCCTGTAGCTTCTCAAAGTGTAATGGGCTTCACTCCGACACGACTTATACCGCTTTTAGGGGACTGACGCTTGCCGCCCCCATAGACCCGATATGCGATAGTCCTAGACGAACAGACCGGACAGTACGGAGATTGTCACATCAGGCTCAGTAGGAGTTCGGATGGGTTTCCTCATCGGCCTTTTTATCGACATCTACCTGGAGACCGTTACGTACAGCTAGTACCGCTTGCAGCCTGTGGTTAAGCCCACTGCCAGCGTAGTAGTCGAGTCTTTAGAGTCCCACACAGAGAGTTTCCCTGCTTCGGGCGAAACGATATAGAGGTCGTATGGTTTTACGACAGGGTTCGGACACATACGTGTTTTTACGCACGTACGATGTTCGGACAGTTTATACTAGCAGGCTTTGGTTTAAGCCAGATTCTAGTATTGGATTATTGGATTTATACAATCTCAGTATTTCCGTGTTTTCACGGATGGGAGGGGAATTCTCGTAATTAGTCGAGAAGCTTCTAGAAGATTGATGAGTTGGATGCTCAGGTGGAATTTGCATTAAATGGTTTAATGACTCATGGTGTGATTCATCTAAAGGAGTTAATGATGCATTTATTGCTTAATGACTCATGAGATGAATCACACAAAGTGAATTAATGAAGCATGGTTGATATTATCATTTGATTATTCATTTAATAATTATTATGCTTCATATATTCTAAATGAGATATTATTTCATATTATTCTCACTCTCACCTTCTCTCTCCTCAAGCTCTCTCTCTTCAAAGAACTAACCCTAACCTTTCATGTGTTGAGATCCAAGGGTTAGCAAGACTAATAGATCCCTAATCTTATTCTATATCCTCTAGGTTACTTTGATTAGCACTCATAGCAACCTAGTTACCTCAAGTGAGAGGTTAAGCTTGGAGAAGTAGCTCTCGGGTGGATCTTCTATCACAACGAGGAGGCCGACGAGGAGGTGGTCAACGAGAACAAGAAGGACTTGATTCATTAGGTATAATCATCTTTCATAGTAGCTAATCACTTCTATGTTGTTGTTAGTTAGGGTTTAGCAAAGATCCGTAAAGTTAGTCGATGTTAGTTTTAACAAAATGATTGTTTTACCTATCCCGCCTCCCCGCTTCATGTGGGGTGTCTAACGTCGACTTACAGTGGTATCAGAGCCTCGCTAAACCATAACTAACTTGTTAGCAAAGTCGTTAGAAATTCGATCGCAAAACGAACTCGAAAAAACATCATTTTAACTAAGTTTCTGCCGATTTTAAAACGAGGTCTAAAAATTTTTCAGGGACCCTTAAAAATACAAGCAGGTAATTATAAGATTACTGGAGAAATTTGGGATCGTAACTCGGCCAAACCGCCACGGAACCGCAGCCGATCCAAGCGATCCGCCGCGGATCCGCGGCCGAGTTGAAGCCGAGTCAGCCCAAATTTGCCCAGTAACTCTTCTGTGTTGATGTTGTATTTTTTGGAATGTTTTGTTTCTGCTCAGGTTTCAGGTACACAGAGAATTATTTGAAGTAGAATCATTTATGTTTGCTTGATCGAAATTCTAAGATGTTTGGCTAACTTGATTATATCTGTGATGTGTTTAATGTGTTCGTAAACCTCCCCTAACTGCTAGTATGTCGGTTAGCAGGGGGTTGCACATTTCTGTAATGGTTTTTACTGGTTTGTATTTGTGGAATTGTTGGATTGTCGTGAATGGATAGCCGGGGATGTGAGACGAGTGTTTCTTTCATTCAAATGTAATTTGTAAATGTTGTAATATTCTTTTGGGGGGCAAATCCGGGTTGAGGTTGTAGCCACCGTTGTATTATTTCATTTACTGTTTTCTGCTCCTAGGATAGACCCAAGATGGGGTGCACAAACTACCGGGTACTTTGAAGTGTTTAGTGGCCTACTCACGTTGTTGAGGGAGACCGCTTCACTTCAGGTACTTGAAGGGTAGTTTGCCGTACCCGTAGGGGTCTAAGGTGGGGTTTTGGCTATTTATCGCGACTGTGTAATCCGTCTTTCTTTGCAGGCTCAAAAGGAATGCGGATTCGTAGAAAATCCAATATGTTCATCTGTGATCTGGAATGCCTATTATTGCCTCTGATGAATGTACAATATCTATATATGATAGCTATTAGACGTCACTTATGTTTTGCACCCGTGCTAGCCCAGCCCCCGCTCTGTCGTTAGTTAAGTAACCTAACGGGTGAATGACGGGGCCCAGTGGAAAATGCGGATGGCATAAGAGGACGTTGTATTTTCGTTGTTTTCTGCAATGATAGGTTAATTGATGGGACGCATTATATTAATGCAAAGAAAATAAACCAAAGTTTAATCGTTGGAACAGTTTAAAAGAAACCACTCGGTTATTTTTAAAACAGAAGATATTTTTAATTGCGGAGCTTAACCACTCCTTTTAAAAGCTATCTAGTTCCTTTAATCATATCAAGTTCACTACGTTCACGGTTTCGCCAAAACCATTCTTAGCCCTCCGTCATTTCATTTGGGTATTCAGTAGTATTCAAGCTATGTATTTTGACCAACGCCAAGGCATAGTGTTTGGTAGCTGCTGGGTATTCATTTGTTGCATAGATAGATGAGTTAGTTTGGGACAGTCGTATTATCATTTGGCCAACGTCACGGGTATGTACGGATGGGTTCAAATTAACAAGATAATGATGGGTAGAACTTGACATGTGACTTATGACATTTTGACCAACGCCAAGGTCATAAGAGCATGGGGCATAAATTTATATCGGGAATTTCTAAAGAAACTGAAATTTGCAAAGAGATGCATACCATTTGGAGTGCGATAATCTTGGTAGGATTCCTTCAGCTTTATCACACGATGATATTTAGATCCCGATCCTACTGTGAGTATCCGCTACTCATCGGGAGATTCGTCACTTAACGATCAATGCTATAAACCAAGTAGGTGTCGAGAAAGGTGTCAGCGGGGTTATGCCCCCAGAGAAAAGAGGTTATTTAATTAAGGAACTTCGCGAAAGCATAGTAAAACCTCCCTCGAAGTACCGACACCGGCCTGGCTGAACGGTTAAGCGAGAATTGTACGGTGAGAATAGTCCTGACTAGTTCTTCCTTTTTGGTTTGAGAAGGGATTCGAGAAACAGTGGGAGCCATCCAGTTTAGATAAATTAAAAACCACTCTAAACTTGCAAGAGCATCATGCTAAAGTATTCCCTCTCTCTCTCAATTGCAGCGACCCAGAACATGACATGCCTTAAGTTACTATTAGAGAAAAATATTCTGACAGGGCCAAACTATAAAGATTGGTTCCGGAATGTCAAGATGGCTTTAACTTATGACAAATTGGGGTATGTCCTTACTGCTAAGGCACCTGCTGTCCCTGGTCCAGAATCCAGTATTGCGGATAAGGAAATCCAGAAGACCTGGGAGTTAGATTGCGCGAAGGCCAAATGCATTGTGCTTGCCTCTATGAATAATGAACATTAGAGGAGGCACGGGGATATGGATCTTGAATCCATATTTCTCCACACAAAGGATCTGTATGGAGAGCAATCTCGTATAGCTAGATACGAGACCTCGAAGAACTTGTTTCAGTCGAGGCTGGCCGTCGGATCATCTGTAGGAGAACATGTCCTAAAGATGATTGGCTATATAGAAGAGCTCGCGAACCTCGGGACGACTTTAGAGAACGAGCTCTACACAGACTTGGTTCTTCAGTCCCTTCCTTCCACCTACGCCTAGTTTATTCTGAATTTTAACATTCAAGGAAAAGAAGTTGAACTTCCAGAACTCCTTAACATGTTGAGGAGTGCAGAGGGCACCTTGCAGAAGGCAAGGGAAACACCCACTATGTTTGTTCGCGGTGCTTCCTCTTCCAGGTCTAAGGCAAGGGCAAAAGGAAGGAAGAAGAAGGCCGCTACCAAACCAAGAGGAGGTGTTCGTAAGGTGAGAGTTAATGGATAGGCAAAGGTTGCGGTACCAGTAGTGGCAAAGGACGAGTGCTTCCACTGTCGTAGGAAAGGCCATTGGAAGAAAGATTGCAAATCTTGGATTGCTAAGAACCAGGAACCGAAGCAAGCCGTGGCTTCGACTTCAGGTGTGTTTGTAATTGAAAATTGTCTGTCAATCAACTCTATTTCCTGGGTATTGGATACCGGATCAGGATCTCATATATGCAATTCATTGCAGGCACTGAGAAACCGTAGAGTGCTGAAGGTTGGTGATATGACCCTCCAGGTTGCTAATGGAGCTAGCATGGGTGCTGTGTCCGTAGGGGATTATCACCTTGGATTGACGAGTGGACATATTTTATTTTTGCATAACTGTTTTTGTGTACCCAGTTTAACGTGTAATATCATATCAGTATCGTTGTTATCAAAAGAAGGTTATGATTTCACGTTTGTAAGCGATGTTGTTGTAAGTGCACGGCGGCGCCCCGGCCGTCAAACTGAGGCCAAAATGCGGAAACGATAATTCACTTTAACTATTAAACCGGCACCACCGCGCACAAAAATTCCCGGATCGGGCCATTAAACTAATTCTAGCTAACTAAAGAACGGGTAGAGAGATATACCGAGCGATCTGTGTCCTTCGGTCTTCTCATCGTCGTTCCGATCTCCCCGCGGAATCTCCATCTTCACCTCCTCGCCGGAAGCGCACCACATCGCCGGCTTCTTTTACGGGCTCCCACCTCTGGACCGAGGCAACTCGGGCACGAAGTTGGCGAGTCGACGTGCCCAAGGGTGCTGTAGGTTAACTGTAGAATGCTTTGTCCCTTGGGGTTGTAGGAAGTTGCCTTTTGTGGAGGAATAAGATGATAGCATTTTGGAGATGAAATTGGGGATCTTTGCAAGCACAAGAGAACCAAAAATCCCCACTCAAATATTGGGCAGCCCCTCCCTCTTGCTTGGCCGGCCAAAGTAGTGGAGAGAATGAGAGGAGAGAGGGTGGATCAAAAAATGAGAGAGCCCACCTCATGCAAGAGAGAGAAAAAGGGTCATGATGAAAAGCAATGATCATTAACCAAAACCAATACTCCATCAACTAATCATCATACCCAACGTCAAGCAATCATGAATTCATGGAGTCAATGAAAGTGCACCATCATGATGCAACAATATGCAAAGACAACCCTCCAAAATGCTTATTTGCACAAATGCAAATAAGCCCTCCTCCACCATTTTCGGCCAATGAAAGATACAAATGAAATATGGCCGAAACGGAAAACAAACTGGCAACTCCAAAAAGTGATCCCGTAATAAATTACAGGAAAACCCCGCTACTGTATATACATACCCGCATTTGTATTCCGACCGAATACAAAATGCAATGAGACAAAGTCTACACTGTACAATACTAGGATCTGGCTTAAACCAAAGCCCGTTAGTATTAACTGTCCGATCATGATCCGTGCAATACCGTACGTATCTGATCGAACCCTGCCATATCTCCATACGGCTTCTACAGCGTTTCGCCCGAAACTGGAGAAACTGTGTGTGGGGGACTCTAAAGACTCGTCAATACTATGGCTGCGGATTTAACCACTAGCATGTCAGAGGTATTAGCCATACGTGACGGGCTGCCGGCTATTGACCAAAAGGGACGTCGATGAGCGAACTTATCCTGACACCCTACTGAGCCTGTTAGTGACAATATCCATACAGTCCGGTCCGTTCGTCTATGAGCATCGTATGTGTTAGTGTATATGCCCTAGAGGCCATTACTGTATCATACTAGTTTGTATATTACTTGATGGAAGCTTGGGATATTCACCTTGTATAAACAATCTTGCTCAATATAGTAGTATGCTACTTGGTTTGTTTCTACTTTAATGTGTACTTGTGTTTATTTCATTATATCACTTATACGCATTAGTGGAGCCCTTAGGATCTTTGCTTGATTACCAGCGTTGTGATGGCAGTCACACTAGTGGGGGCTGGGTAATCTATAGGCACATCCTTATACAGGTCCCTAGTCGTAGGACTATCGAGACAGGGCATCGATACTCCGGAGTAGACTAGCGTATGCGCTTCTCATCCCAGTGTGGGAGATGGTCTGTCCCACAGCCATCAGTACGTCGTACTGGAGATAGTATACGGGTGCTCGTTGGGTTACGAGTACACTGGACAGGACTCGTCGGGAACTGAAAGGTTGGTATTATACCTATCGTCAGTTATCAGTTCCCAGGTGACATGAGTACAGCTTAGTCCGCTGACTTGATACTGGCACTTCGTCTCGAGTGTGTTCCCACTGCACTTTGATCACTACCCTACCACGGCTCAAAGGAGTCGTGCAAACAGGTAGTGGTTGGGTGCAGTCCCGAAACACTTGGAGGCAGTGACGGTTAGACAGGATTCGTCTCTCCCGGTATTGGGGGTTGACATCGCGCTGTGTCTAGGAGAGCCATTACACGAGTAGTCCCTGGCCAGGGCAAGCGAGATATACTGGTAGGTTTCCAGTGTTATCTCAGGGTGTTTTGGGCTTCACTCCGACACGACTTGTACCGCTATTTGGGGACTGACGTTTTACCGCCCCCTAGGCCCGACATGCGATGTATCAGACGAACAGACCGGACTGTACGGAGAATGTCACATTCAGACTCAGTAGGAGTTCAGATGGGGTTTCACCTCGTCAGCCTTCTTGTCGACATCTACCTGGGGACCGTTATGCACAGCTAGTGCCGCTTGCGGTCTGTGGTTAAACCCAGTGCCAGCGTAGTGTTAAGTCTTTAGAGTCCCACACAGAGGGTATTCGCCTCTGGGCAAAACAGAGTAGAGGTCGCATGGTTTTGCGACAGGGTTCGTTCTCATCCGCGCACTTGTGCACGTTTGGAGTCCGGACGGATTATACTGGCAGGCTCTGGTTTGAGCCAGATACTGGTATATGTTTTAGGGTTGCTTTTATATCTCGGTATTCTTGTTCCCCGGAACGAGAATGCAGGTGTGTATGCACAGTTGCTTGAGGCGGAGGATGAGTTTTTTCATTAGGGTTTCGGAACGGGTGCGTATGCACAGTTGACAGTTATCATTTTCCAAACCCTAATGGATTTATGGATTATCTATTTATAATAGTAATTAAATGAGAATTTTGTTATGGTTGATTTTGTTGACTTGTTGACCATGGTAGACTTGTTGACCATGGTTGAATGTTGACCACCATCATGCTTTGAAAGATCCTCCTTGATTCATGCTTACACTTCATTTAAAGAAGCATGATAGTGGTCATTCCAAATTACCATCAACTATTCTTATTTTGAATTATTATTATTTAGATAATTCTTTTCTTTTGGCATTATGGTTGCAAGAAAGAAAAGTTTGCTCATTATCTCATTTAGCTTCTCTCTCCTCACTTCATCTTCTTCTTCCTCTAGCAAAAGAGAAACCTTCTCATGTGTTGAGAATCCTTCTCTTTAAAAAGAAAAGCAAACCCTAGTCACTCTCTACTCATTCTAGGTTCAAGGTTTAGCAAGCCGGAAACCCTAGTTCACTCAAAGATCGAGGAAGAGCCCAAAGGTCGAACCTTCGAGGTGGATCCATCTTCGACGGAAGAAGGCGACAAGAAGAGAACCATCAACCTCTACAAGGTTTAAAGAAGAATGAGTTCAAGTTTTGGTATAACCATCTTCCATAGTAGCTAACTCTCTTTAGCAAGTTTGCTAGTTTAGTTTAGACACGATCCCGACCTTGTTTAGTCCATGTTGCCTCTTGCGATAAAAATTTGTTTTTTATACCGTTTCCGCCTCCCCGTAAGCACCGGGGGTCGCAATATGGACTTACAGTGTCTATCATTGCTTTCTATTTAGGCGTTGCTTATGTTTTACAGCCGCGCTAGCCCAGCCCGCGCTCTGTCGTTAGTTAAGTAACCTAACGAGTGATGACGGGACCCCGTGGCGAATGCGAATGGCATAAGCGTACGTCATATTTTGGTTGTTTTCTGCAATGGTAGGATTAAATGATGGGACGCATTAAAAGAACTAATGCAAGAATATCACGCATTAAAAGAACTAATGCAAGATAATAAACCAAGTTTAAGTCGATGGAACACTTTCGAAAAACCACTCGGTTCTTTTCAAAACTAACTTTTAAATGCGGAGCTTGAGCCACTCCTTCTAAAAGCTATCTCGTTCCATCGATTATATCAAGTTCACTACGTTCACGGTTTCGCCAAAACCATTCGTAGCCCTCCGTCGTTTCGTATGAAAATTCAATAGTATTCAAGCTATGTTTGTTGACCTTCGTCAAGACATAGAGATTGGTAGCTATTGGGTGTTCATATGTAGCATAGATAGATGCGTTGGTTTGGGACAGTCGTATTGCCTTGTTGACCTTCGTCAAGGGTATATACGGGTGGGTTCAAATTAACCTAGATAATGACGGGCAGAACTTGACATGTGACTTATGATTTGTTGACCTTCGTCAAGGTCATAAGAGCATGGGGCAAAAATCCACATCGGGAGTTTCATAAGTACTGAAACTTGCTAGTTTTGCATACCATTTGGAGTGTGATGATTATGGTAAGATTCCTTCATTTTCGTCACGCGATGATATTTGGATCCCGATCCTACTGTGAGTATATGCTACTCCTCGGGAAATTTCTCACTAAACGATCAATGCTATAAACCTAGTAGGTGCCTAGAAAGGTGTTAGCGGGGCTACGCCCCCAGGAAAAAGAGGTTATTTAATTAAGGAACTTCGCGAAAGCGTTGGAAAACCTCCCTCGAAGTACCGACACTGGCCTGGCTGAACGGTTAAGCAAGTATTGTACGGTGGGATTGATCCCGGCTAATTCTTCCTTTGTGGTTTGAGGAGGGATTCGAGAGACAGTGGGAGCCATCCTGTTTAGACAAATTAAAAACCATTCTAAACTTGCAAGAGCATCGTGCTAAGTGTTTCTTCTCTCCCCCTGCAGCGACCAAATCGAAATGACTGGACTTAAGTTACTTCTAGATAAAAACATATTGACAGGGCCAAACTACAAAGATTGGCTCAGGAATGTCAAATTGGCAATCACTTACGACAAGCTGGGGTATCTTCTTACCACCAAAGCTCCCCCCGTCCCAGGTCCCACCTCCAGCGTCGCGGATAAGGAAATCCGTAAGACTTGGGAGATCGATTGCGCGAAGGCCAGGTGCCTCGTGCTTGCCTCTATGGACAACGAACATCAGAGGAGGCATGAGAATATGGACCTCGAGTCCATATTTCTCCATACAAAAGAACTGTATGGAGAGCAGTCTCGTATCGCAAGATACGAAGTGTCGAAGAAGTTATTTTCGACAAAGTTGGCCGTCGGATCATCGGTAGCGGACCACGTGCTTAAGATGATTGGCTACACTGAGGAGCTCGCGAAACTTGGGACCACGTTGGATAGTGAACTCTATACAGATTTAATTCTCCAGTCCCTTCCATCCACTTACGCCCAGTTCATACTGAATTTCAACTTGCAAGAAAAGGAAGTTGAACTTTCAGAACTCCTCAACCTGCTGAGGAGCGCAGAGGGCACCCTACAGAAGGGTAGGGATACACCCGCTTTGTTTGTAGGAGGATCTTCTTCCTCTAGGTCCAAGGCGAAAGCCAAGGGAAAGAGGAAGAAAGCCCCCGCCAAACCAAGAGGCGGTGTTAGTAAAGTGGGTACGAAGGGAAAGGAAAAGGCAACAAAGATAGAGGGGAAGCTTGTTGGTAAAGAGGAATGCTTCTATTGTCACAAGAGTGGACACTGGAAGAAAGATTGCAGGGCTTGGAAAGCCAGGACACAGGAACTGAAGCAGGTTGCGGCTTCAGCTTCAGGTGTGTATGTTATTGAAAACTGTCTTTCTATAAACTCTACTTCCTGGGTATTGGATACCGGATCAGGATCTCATATCTGTAATTCTTTGCAGGCGTTGAGAAACCGTAGGTTTTTGAAAGAAGGTGACATGACCCTCAGAGTTGCGAACGGAGCTAGCATGGATGCTAAAGCCGTGGGGGACTATCACCTAGGAATGTCAGATGGACATGTTTTGGTTTTGCGTAATTGCTTTTTTGTACCCAACGCAACTTGTAATATCATTTCTGTATCTTTGGTTTCTAAAGAAGGTTATGAATTTGCGTTTGTAAGTAATGTTGTAAACATTCACCTTAATCAAGTTCTGATTGGGTCAGGTACATTGAGCAATGGTATATACGTATTAAACCAACCACAGATTTTCAATGTCCAGAATACACACAAAAGAAAGTCTCCAGATATCAATCAGGCTTTCTTATGGCATTGTAGACTGGGTCACATCAATGAGACACGGTTGACTAAGTTACATAAAGAAGGATACTTGGATCCGTTCGAATATCAATCTTATGCCACTTGTGAATCTTGTCTCATGGGAAAGATGACAAAGACTCCGTTCACTGGACACGGAGTAAGAGCGAGCGAGCTCTTGGGACTCATACACAGTGACATGTGTGGTCCAATGTCTACACATGCGCGAAGCGGTTATTCATACTTCATTACATTCACAGACGATTTCTCTAGGTATGGACATGTCTTCTTAATGAAGCACAAATCCGAGGCCTTTGAGAAATTTCGGGATTACAAGAATGAAGTTGAAAAACAAACAGGCAAAAGTATCAAGATCCTAAGATCGGATCGAGGTGGTGAATACTTGAGTGCCGAGTTCCTGGACTATTTAAAAGAGAATGGAATTCTCTCTCAGCGTACTCCTCCATACACTCCGCAACATAACGGTGTATCGGAAAGGAGGAATCGAACCCTATTGGATATGGTTCGTTCCATGATGAGTAAGGCTGAGTTACCGCGATCTTTCTGGGGCTATGCACTAGAAGCAGCTGCATATCTCTTGAACAAGGCTCCTACCAAGACTGTGCCTACCACTCCATATCAGATGTGGAGTGGGAAGAAACCCTGTCTTAAGTACCTTAAGATATGGGGATGTCCAGCTTTTGTAAAAAAGCAGCATGCGGACAAGCTCGAGGCACGTTCAGTACAGTGTAAGTTTGTGGGATACCCAAAGAACTCCAGGGGGTATCTGTTCTATTCCGCTGAGGAACAAAAGGTTTTTGTTTCTCAACATGCCCGCTTCTTGGAAACTGAGTTTTTGGAAACCCAGATAAGTGGGAATGCAATAGAACTGGAAGAAATTCCAGAACCACAAGCTATTACTGAAAGCTTGGAAGAGCCAGTAAGTTCAAAAGAACAGGACATTCCTATGCCGCTCCGCAGGAGTAGTAGGCAGTCTCATCCGCCCGAGAGATACTGCGGTTTTCTTATAGACGGGGATAGAGAGGATTGCATCATAGACTATGATGAGCCTACTAGCTTCCAGCAGGCCGTTCAGAGCGTTGACTCGGTAAAATGGCTGGATGCAATGCGGACCGAGATGGAGTCCATGTACACCAACAAAGTATGGACGTTGGACATTGCTCCAGACGGGGTAAAACCCGTAGGATGCAAGTGGATCTTCAAAAGGAAGATTGGTGTAGATGGACAGGTTGAGACCTATAAAGCTAGACTTGTAGCAAAGGGTTTCCGTCAAAGACCTGGTTTGGACTATGACGAAACCTTTTCTCCAGTGGCTATGCTGAAATCCATTCGGATCCTTCTTGCCATTGCTGCCTTCTACGATTATGAGATTTGGCAGATGGACGTAAAAACCGCTTTTCTAAATGGAAATTTAGAGGAGTGTGTCTATATGGATCAGCCAGAGGGTTTCATTCAGAGTGGGAGCAGCGGAAAGGTGTGCAAGTTGCTTAAGTCCATCTATGGACTAAAGCAGGCATCGCGGAGTTGGAACATCTGTTTTGATGAGACGGTCAAGGAATTTGACTTTATCAAAAATCCAGATGAACCGTGCATCTATAGTAGATTTGTAGCGAGAACTGTGGTATTCCTTGTTTTATACGTGGATGACATTCTCTTAATAGGAAATGACATTCCTATGCTACAATCTGTCAAGGGTTTCTTGTCACACAGGTTCTCCATGAAAGACCCGGGTGATGCCTCTTACATCCTAGGGATCCGGATCCATCGTGATAGATCCAAGAGGATATTAGGACTTTCACAGTCCAGGTACATCGACACCGTACTGAAAAGATTCAGTATGGAAGATTCCAAGCGCGATAACCTACCGGCTTGTCACGGGATCACCCTCTCTAAAGAGATGTCCCCCAAGACTGATTTGGAGAGGGATCGCATGTCTATTATACCCTACGCTTCTGCGGTAGGCTCTATAATGTATGCGATGTTGTGTACCAGACCGGATGTAGCTTATGCACTGAGTGTGGTAAGCCGGTATCAGTCAAACCCTGGGGAGAAACATTGGATAGCAGTAAAGAACATTCTCAAGTACCTGAGAAGGACTAAGGAGATGTTCTTGGTGTATGGCGGAAAAGACCTCCAGATTGAGGCCTTTGCTGACTCCAGCTTCCAGAGTGACAAGGATGATTCCAAGTCCATGTCGGGTTTTGTCTTTACCCTCAATGGAGGGGCGGTGTGTTGGAAGAGTTCCAAACAGGAAACCGTTGCAGACTCGACTATGGAAGCGGAATACATCGCTGCATCTGATGCCGCAAAAGAAGCTGTCTGGATAAGGAAGTTCTTAAAAGAACTTCAGGTGGTTCCGTCCATTGTTGACCCAGTACCTCTGTATGTGACAACAACGGGGCTATAGCTTTAGCGAAGGAACCCAGGTCCCATCAGAGATCCAGGCACATCTTGAGGCGGTATCACCTGATCAGGGAGATCGTGGATCGCAAGGAGATCGAGGTTCGGAGGGTTGCTTCAGAAGAAAACACTGCAGATCCATTCACCAAGGCCCTACCCCAGACTCAGTTCGAGCGGCTGATCGAGATGATAGGTCTTCAATACGCCAGTACATGGCCTTAGTGCAAGTGGGAGATTGTTAGTGTATATGCCCTAGAGGCCATTACTGTATCATACTAGTTTGTATATTACTTGATGGAAGCTTGGGATATTCACCTTGTATAAACAATCTTGCTCAATATAGTAGTATGCTACTTGGTTTGTTTCTACTTCAATGTGTACTTGTGTTTATTTCAGTATATCACTTATACACATTAGTGGAGCCCTTAGGATCTTTGCTTGATTACCAGCGTTGTGATGGCAGTCACACTAGTGGGGGCTGGGTAATCTATAGGCACATCCTTATACAGGTCCCTAGTCGTAGGACTATCGAGATAGGGCATCGATACTCCGGAGTAGACTAGCGTATGCGCTTCTCATCCCAGTGTGGGAGATGGTCTGTCCCACAGCCATCAGTACGTCGTACTGGAGATAGTATACGGGTGCTCGTTGGGTTACGAGTACACTGGATAGGACTCGCCGGGAACTGAAAGGTTGGTATTATACCTATCGTCAGTTATCAGTTCCCAGGTGACATGAGTACAGCTTAGTCCGCTGACTTGATACTGGCACTTCGTCTCGAGTGTGTTCCCACTGCACTTTGATCACTACCCTACCACGGCTCAAAGGAGTCGTGCAAACAGGTAGTGGTTGGGTGCAGTCCCGAAACACTTGGAGGCAGTGACGGTTAGACAGGATTCGTCTCTCCCGGTATTGGGGGTTGACATCGCGCTGTGTCTAGGAGAGCCATTACACGAGTAGTCCCTGGCCAGGGCAAGCGAGATATACTGGTAGGTTTCCAGTGTTATCTCAGGGTGTTTTGGGCTTCACTCCGACACGACTTGTACCGCTATTTGGGGACTGACGTTTTACCGCCCCCTAGGCCCGACATGCGATGTATCAGACGAACAGACCGGACTGTACGGAGAATGTCACATTCAGACTCAGTAGGAGTTCAGATGGGGTTTCACCTCGTCAGCCTTCTTGTCGACATCTACCTGGGGACCGTTATGCACAGCTAGTGCCGCTTGCGGTCTGTGGTTAAACCCACTGCCAGCGTAGTGTCGAGTCTTTAGAGTCCCACACAGAGGGTATTCGCCTCTGGGCAAAACAGAGTAGAGGTCGCATGGTTTTGCGACAGGGTTCGTTCTCATCCGCGCACTTGTGCACGTTTGGAGTCCGGACGGATTATACTGGCAGGCTCTGGTTTGAGCCAGATACTGGTATATGTTTTAGGGTTGCTTTTATATCTCGGTATTCTTGTTCCTCGGAACGAGAATGCAGGTGTGTATGCACAGTTGCTTGAGGCGGAGGATGAGTTTTTTCATTAGGGTTTCGGAACGGGTGCGTATGCACAGTTGACAGTTATCATTTTCCAAACCCTAATGGATTTATGGATTATCTATTTATAGTAGTAATTAAATGAGAATTTTGTTATGGTTGATTTTGTTGACTTGTTGACCATGGTAGACTTGTTGACCATGGTTGAATGTTGACCACCATCATGCTTTGAAAGAGCCTCCTTGATTCATGCTTACACTTCATTTAAAGAAGCATGATACTGGTCATTCCAAATTACCATCAACTATTCTTATTTTGAATTATTATTATTTAGATAATTCTTTTCTTTTGGCATTATGGTTGCAAGAAAGAAAAGTTTGCTCATTATCTCATTTAGCTTCTCTCTCCTCACTTCATCTTCTTCTTCCTCTAGCAAAAGAGAAACCTTCTCATGTGTTGAGAATCCTTCTCTTTAAAAAGAAAAGCAAACCCTAGTCACTCTCTACTCATTCTAGGTTCAAGGTTTAGCAAGCCGGAAACCCTAGTTTACTCAAAGATCGAGGAAGAGCCCAAAGGTCGAACCTTCGAGGTGGATCCATCTTCGACGGAAGAAGGCGACAAGAAGAGAACCATCAACCTCTACAAGGTTTAAAGAAGAAGGAGTTCAAGTTTAGGTATAACCATCTTCCATAGTAGCTAACTCTCTTTAGCAAGTTTGCTAGTTTAGTTTAGACACGATCCCGACCTTGTTTAGTCCATGTTGCCTCTTGCGATAAAAATTTGTTTTTTATACCGTTTCCGCCTCCCCGTAAGCACCGGGGGTCGCAATATGGACTTACAGTATGGCGGGCCTAGGGGTTGGTAAAAGTCAGACCCCCAAAAGCGGTACAAGTCGTGTCGGAGTGTAGCCCAGAACACCCTGAGATACTACTGGAATACCTACCAGTAAATCTCCTGCCTCGGCCGAGGGCTTTGTGTAGTGGCTCTCCTAGACACAGCGCAACCTCACCCCCAATATCGGGAGAGACGAACCCCCGAAGATCCGCTCACTGCCTCCATGTGGCTCGGGACTGTACCCAACTAAAACCTGTTTGCACGTCTTCTTTGAGCGTGGTAGGGTAGTAATCAAAGTACAGTAGGAACTCACACGAGACAAATGACGATCCTTAGGTCGATGAACTAACCTGTACGCATGTCACCAGGGAACTGCTATCTGACGTCTGGTATAAGACCAACTAGCATGTTCCCGACGAGTCCTGTCCGGTGTACTTATAACCCAATGAGCACCTGTATACATTTTAGGTGAACCAACTGACACCAGTGGCTTGTGAGACCGGCCATCGCCCCTCGTCGGGGTCTCGACTGTATACACTAGTCTACTCTGGAGTATCGATGCCCTATCTCGAAACTCCCACGACTAGGGACCTTTTAAGGATGTGCTTATAGACTACCAGCTCCCACGTATATGATCGTCCTCATACTGCTGGCAGTCAAGCAAGAATCCTAGGGGCTCTATTAATGTATAATAGCGACCTGTAAGGTCATCTAAAGCAGTACACGATGATAAAGATAAACCAGATAGCATACTATCATCTCGAGTAAGACTGTCCTACCGGCATTGGTCCTCCCTCAATCATTGCAATCACGTGCCTGTGATCTAATAATTGACTCTGAGGGCACTATATCCAACAATCTCCCACTTGCACTCAAGGCTAATTATTGCGATGTCGCATACTTACAGCCCGTGTGATACCGAACACCCAACTCCTCTACTAATCAGTCTCACAAAACTCGTTTCCGAAACTATTGCGTTCGAGGAATAGCCTCAGTGAGTGGATCCGCTTTGATGTTTCTTTCTATGTCTCTCTTTATCCCATGTTCGCGGAGAAAGCCATCTCCCGAAATGAGCAATACCTGTCTTAGAATGTCTGGATGTCTGATGGGACCTAGTTCATAAATGAACTCCAAATCCAAACTTCTTAGACTGTATCGTCAACTGAGCTTAATCAGTATCCTACGCCATCCTTCCCTCAGTATCCACCTGGACCACCTGTCCAAAATACCGCCCCTCGTCAGAGGGAAAACTAAAACTCTGACGGCCACTCTGCCGTCCAGGTCACCTTGGAAGCCTGGAATGATAACTGTCTCCTAAAAGAGGCTGTTGTTATCATATCCCTAGAACATTCACTTATGTTCTAAAACTGCTTCCTAATGTCTCTTCAAGATTGGGTTAATATCAATTTATTGCATCTACTGCAAAAACAACATCTGGTGTGGTACATGACATCTCATGATTGACTCATTTGCCTAAGCAAGTGATCTGCCAATCATGCACATCCCTCTCCCCTTTAGTCTGTAAGACACCTTTAGAGAGGGTGACTCCACCACCTGCAGGTACACTACCGTGCCTGGAGTCGTCCATTCTAAAACACCTTTAGAATGCTGTCTAACTACCCTGATTGGGAAACTACCCAAATCCAGATCTAAAACCATAGATCCAGTAACCAGAATGTCTTGATATTATATCCAAGTCCCATGTGGAGAAACCGCTGCGTGACAACCAAAGTATAAACGATTGTAGTATAGGAATATCACTTCCTACTTTGTGTATGTCATCCAAATACCAGGACATCACACCCTACTACCTTCTCAACAGATCCATCCCTTATTCCGATGAAGTCAAACCGATGACTGTCATATCAGAAATAGATGATCTATCTCCGCTATATCTTCTTTAGTCCATAGACATAAGCTACTAGTCCACCAATGCTTCCGCTGCTCCCACTGACTACGACAACCTTCTGGCAGAGTCATATAGACGTGCATTTCTAAAGCCTGTTTAGAACGACGCTATGTTCATCCTCCTACCGGGTCTCACAGTCTGGAACAACAGCAATGGAAAGTCTGGGTAAACAAGAACCTCCCTGTCACCGTCCTTGAGCATACCGAAGTACCTCTCGAGTGCCTGAGGTTACCCACTATATCTGCGGAGTGGCCAATGCAATGTCAAGCCAGATTGAATTTTTAGGTTCTTATCAAATCTTCAGTAATCGTTTGCGGTTCTGGAAACACTTCCAGTTCTACCATACTCCCACTACTGTTTTCTGAAAAAATCCATTTCTTTTAAAACTGTGGCGAGTCAAGAACAATATCACTATTGATCTTCCAGATGGTAGAAAGTTAACCCTCGTCATAGCCTGGGTCAACCCACAAACAGCCATTACAGAAACGCGCCTTGAGTTATCCAGAGTCTGGTTTTAAGCATAAGCCGGACAACTCCCCGTACCTTAACATCGTTAAGATATGAACTGTTCTATATCCAATATAGAAACATAGGCACTGATTTAATTGAACCAGATTCAAATCATGCAGCTGTCTCCAGTGCATGTCAACTAAATGGAAGAAGGCCGATCAGCGTTACTCAACTTAGGAGTGCTTCCAATTATGAGTAACCTGAAAGAGAAGCAAGTTCTCTTAATCATTACTATTAACTGAATACCATACACAAGTATCTACATCTTTGATCACTTTGAAGAATTCCGATACTTGCAATACCTGGTTCTCTACTTCATTCATATACCTATAACTTCTCAAAATTCAGACCTTGTGTTTCTACGAAACACCTGTCTAAAAACTAGAGAGGTCATAAGTAAACCTGAATATAGTACGAGGACCAACCCCTCTGTCCTATTGGACACTGGACAACATACAATACTCTGTATAAGTCCCTTGAGTCTAATAACTCAATCCCTGCGTGTCGTAGGTTGAAACTGTACTATGGTTATGAAGAATTACACCGCTGTTTAATGCTCCTTACTTAACCATCCACTGATATAGGTAAATGACATAGACATAATTTCAAAAAGGTATATCTCACTCTATAAAAATAGACGTACAGATATATCAATTTGAAATTGGTGCATAACAGCGGATATTCAAAACCAAATATTTGCCGTCCGGCAAACAACCCAGGTGACTTCCTCAAATATCACCGATTACAACGAATCCCGATATAATGAGGATGATCACCCAATTCCCAATAACTTACTCCCACTCATCATCTGTAAAACCATACAGATGTGAAAATCATACCTGGTAAATACAAACCCTGGAGTAAGGACTAATTGGGAAATCAGTTTTCTTTTAACAGTACACAGTGAAACTGAAACATTGAAATGTTTCGTAGGGGTTTCCTGGTATTCCTAGTAATGCCTCTTCCATTATCAGATTCACAACTGTAACCGTATATTTCTATACCATCTCTTCACATCCCTTCATATGTCTTTAGTCATTAACTTCTGTACACCCTTAGGCCAAATGGTTTTCTTCCTTCCCTACCGTTCGGCACCAGCCTATGGTTTGGAAGAAGACTATCCAATAAGCATAATGGGTGTACTGTCCTAATCCTAGGAGCACTCGCAACGCGAGAGAAGGTAAAGATAAAAGACACCTGAATAAACCTTATTCCTATTTCTCCTGAACCAGAATCCATCCCTGAACTGGAACAAGTTCCTTTCGAGTTCGTATATAACCATACGATGGAGTATCCAATAAACTGTGGATCTTCGTAGTGATACGGAGTGTCGTGGAGAAATACAAAGGTGAAGTGGGAGTGGTAATGAAATACCTGGTTTGGTCGTGAATATCAGTCGCAATTTACTTTGCCCTCTTACTAATCCCTTGATATGTCTTTACTGTAGGGTTCCTAGGCACTCTCAAGAGGTCTCACAAGGCATCAACCATGCCAATTTCAAATTTTACAAGTGCCGAGAAACTCTAATACGGATCGTTAACTAGAATTTTAGGCGAAACAATGAAACTAGTTAACAACTTAACTAAAAGAACGGAAATACAACCTTTGTAGATCCGGTCCTCCACCTCCATAGCTCCGCAATGAAGTCTCATCGCTTTCCAAATTGAATCCCGGGTTCTAGCGTCGGCTTCATCGGGAAAATGGGCGGGCTAGGTCATCGACTACGATGCCGAAGATGATCTACGTCGAGGCATCACAAGATCAAGCTCCCACTTCACCAAGTCATGAAACTTGTGAAGAAAACACACTCTACTACTTGGCAAGAGGTAGAGGATGAAGAAATAGGATGTGGGTTAACTTTAGAATTGGATTTCTCACTCATTTTCAAGAGTTGCCATTGATGGAGGAAGGTTTCTTCTTCAAGAAGAAGAAGAAGAAGATGATAGAATTATGATAAGTTATTTTGCAAAATAGAAAATCAATGAATACTTATCATAATCCAACTCTAGTTAGGTGTAGAGAATTAACTAAGGTTAGGTTGTATGGTTAGGGTTAGAGAAAGAAACAAAATAGTCAACCAATTCAAAGCTTCATGAAGCTTCAAGGATAATCCAAAATTGGCCACCATTTTATTTCTTTCACAAATCAATGAATAAATAAAAGAATAAGTAAATGAAGCATAAGAAACCCTAACCATTGACCAACCATGGTTTAAACCATACACCAAACTATCATGTATCATCAAACATGATACATATAAGTGCACAAAACTATATCACATATACAATGTGCAAATGAAGTGAGAAAACCCATTTAAAGTGAACCAATACTAGTTAATGCAAAGTAATATATCAAATATATATAATTATACATTAAATCATTAAATCAACACTTGATTCAATGATCCAGTCATGTCGCACATAACCGACTAGTATCCAATGTATCGTTTTATCGAATCAATCCTTGATTCGATAACTAGGTTATATCGCATATAACCATTCGACACATTCATCGCGAGAATGAAATACGGTATCACATACACGCATTATTCTCGGTCCCGCACATATCTCATATGCGCTCCTATTTCGTTTCGCTTGAGCCAGGAAACCTCTGTGTAGGACTCTAAAGACTCGTCAATACGCCTGCAGCAGGTGATGATCATATCAAACACCCACAAGCCGCAAGCGGTCTGCTAAACGTAACGGCCACCCGGGTATTCAGCGATCAGAAGATCGATGAGCAAGCCCGCTCACACTCCTGTGAATCCAACCAGTAACACTTACCGTACAGTCCGGTCTGATCGTCTGATATGTCGCATATCTCGCCTAGGGGTGGTAAACGTCAGACCCCAATAGCTCGATAAGTCGTGTCGATATGAGGTCTATAACAATTCGAGAAACTATTGGTAACACTTACCAGTAAATCTCAGCAACCCTGGCCAGGGATTTCCGGTTATAGCCAATCGAACACAGCGCAACATCAACTCCCTATACCGGGAGAGACGAATCCCCTCCTATCGCTCATTGCCTCCATGTGACTCGGGACTGTACCCAAAAACCACCGTTTTGCATGCCCTCTTGGACGTGGTAAGATGGAAATCAAAGCACAGTGGGAACCACACAAGATTCTATGACGATCTCGGGTCAACAGACAACTCTGTACCAGTGTCACCAGAGAACTGCTATCTGACGTAAGGTATAATACCATCTGGGAGTTCTCGGCGAGTCCGTCCAGTGTACCCAGTCTCCACTGAGCACCCGTATATCATCTCTGATGTCAAACACCAATGGATATGGGATCATCCATCGCCCATCTGTATGGGTCGAGAAGGTATACGCTAGTCTACTCTGCTATATCGATGCCCTGTCTCGATATACCCACGACTAGGGACCTTGAAGGATGTACTTATGGACTACCATGTCCCCACTAGTATGATCTGCATCATAGTCCAGGTAGTCAAGTACACATCCTAAGGGCTTTACCAATATGTAACAGAGAGACAATCAGTGTACACGTTAAGGTAAAGTGTAACCAGATAGCATACTATCATGTCGAGCAAGAAAGTCCTCCCTATATATGTCCCAGCATCCACTACAATATACATCCAATGTACAGTAATGGCCTCTAGGGCATACATATAACTAACATTTACTTAATACCTTCTGCACACCATCGTTATGCTAATTGGTTTTCTTCATTCCCTACCGTTCGGCACCAGCCTAAGGTTTGGAAGAAGACTATCTAATTTGCGTAATAGGTGTACTATCTCCTAAACCAAGGAGTACTCGCAACCTGAGAGAAGGTAAAAGGAAAAGACAATTGAATAGTCCTATTCGTTTTCTCCAGAACCGGAAACCATCCTCGAATAATTTCCTTCGAGTTCGTATATAACCATACGATGGTTTTATCCAATGGAAGTAGACGTTTATAGTAATACGGGGTGTCCTGGAGAAAAGGGTAAAAGTAGGAGTGGCAATGAGGTTTGCAACTCTGACAATCCAAAAGCCAGTGTTTAAGAAAGTTCAGTCAACTTGGTCACTGAGTCATAGTCTAGGGTCGGGTCATGGTCGCAGCCAAAGAGAGAGAGAAAAGAAACACTCAGCATGCACTCTAACCTTGATCAGAATGGTTATCATTTTATCTAATCTGGAAACCTCCCACTGTAACGTCAAATTCTCCTCCAAACCTGAAAGGAGAATTAGTCGGGATCACCCGAGGAGTAAACCAACTCATCAGTGGGAATCGGGATCCAACTATCATCGCATGATAACGTGACGGACTTCGCTCACGTTATCACACTCCAGAAGGTATGCGCATATCTGGCAAGTTTCAGTTTCTTTAGAAACTCCCGATGTGATTTTTGCCCCATGCTCTTATGACCTTGACGAAGGCCAACAAATCATAAGTCACATGTCAAGTTCTACCCGTCATTCTCCAGGTTGATTTGAACCCACCCGTACAAGCCCTTGACGAAGGCTAACAAGGCTATACGACTGTCCCAAACTAACGCATCTATCTATGCTACAGAAAGGCAACAAGCAGCTACCATACACTATGCCTTGACGAAGGCCAACAAACATAGCATGAATACTACGTGCTACTCTTCTGAAACGACGGAGGGCTACGAATGGTTTCTGGCGAAAAACCTTTAACGTAATGAACTTGATATCGTTGAAGGAACTGGATAGCTTTTATAAAAATATAGCGGCGAAAACCTTTGCTAAAGAGGTCATTCCCGGTGAAGGGATCTCGGCTCTTTCCCCGTAGAATGAGGTGCAGGATATTCCAACTGAATACCACGATGCAAAGCAAAAGTAAATGACTATAGTGAAACTATTGCCCTGACGCAAACTTCTGTCCAAGGGGTCACTCCCGGTGAAGGGATCTCGGCCCTTGCCTCGTCGACTGAGGTGCTGGATATTCATAACCGAATACCACTGTGCAAAACAAAAGAGAACGCCCTTGCAATAACAGCTTTTTTGAAAAGTGTTCCAACAACATCAGATTAGGTTTGTTTAACTTGCATTGATCCGAATCAACGCAGTCCCATCAATTAATCACACCAATAAAGAACGAAAATAATAACGTACGTATATGCCATGCGCATTCGCCACTGGGTCCCGTCATTACCCGTTAGGTTAGTTAACTAACGACAGAGCGGGGACTGGACTAGTGCGGATGCAAAACATATACAACATCTACTAGTATATATATCAATATATAATATTTCGCTCAAGGCGTGATAAAATGCAACATCACAGAAATGTAATAAGCATCACAGAATAATACAGATATCTGGGATCCCCGGGTTTCATAGAGACGCTACTGAAACCCGACGTTCCCCTGGTCGTGTGGATAGCCTGTGCAATGAAATCCTAGACCCCTACGGGCGCGGCAAGTTACCCGCCAAAACCTGAAGCGAGACAGCCCCCTTCAGCAACGTGAATGGACCACCCAGCACTTCACAGAATCCGGTAACTTGGGCACCCCTCCTGGGTCAACCTGTACCCCCTACGAGTGCGGCGAATAGCCCGCCAATTCTAGAGTGAAGCCCCCTCCGTCTGAATGCCATGAGATGCGGGCCCGTTGCCTTCTAGAATTCGGCTATCCGTGCACCCCTCCGCGGGGCAATCCTAGTACAGAAAGTAAAATATACATACAACGGGTACATCGACCTCGACCCGGTCGTGCCCCAAAAGAATAATATACAAATAGGCAGTGACGGCAATCCACATGTCGGACGCTCGCCCCGCAATATCAAATGTACATAATACAACCAAATCTGTACTAACATTGCATCCAGGCTATCCTCCACGACCAATCCGCAACATCACAGCAATACACAGAACATCAACGTGAATGTCACGTTCGCAAATCCGTCTAACCGGGCTATAGCAGTTAGACAGGATTTACCGATCAAGTGACATTCACGGTCGCAGATATAATGTAAGTACTGTGAACTAATGTGTTTAAAATTTTCGATCGATCAAATTTACCCAAGTGGGCCCCAAGCACTACTGTAGCACTCACAGAAAATCTGGGCCCAAAAAGAATGTTCCAAAAACCCTATTTTCAAGTCAGGAGGCCTCTGTAAAAACTTGGTGCATTGAACAGTAAATATGGCGGCGGAACCGCGGCCCAAGCATGGGTTTGGCCGCGGTTCCACGGTGGGATGATGACGTCACATGACCAAAATTTTACAGAGTGCTCAGAATTCCCTGTACATGTCTCTGCAACAACCTGAAAAATTTTTGGAGCCAAAAAAATTTCGACAGAGAACTGATACTTTGAAAATGCGGGTTTTGGAATTTTGTTCGATCGAGAATGTAAACACATTAGACCAAGCTAGACTAGGTTAATGGCCTGGCTCTGATACCAATGTAAGTGCACGACGGCGCCCCAGCCGTCAAACTGAGGCCAAAATGCGGAAACGATAATTTACTTTAACTTTTAAACCGGCACCACTGCGCACAAAAATTCCCGGATCGGGCCATTAAACTAATTCTAGCTAACTAAAGAACGGGTAGAGAGATATACCGAGCGATCCGTATCCTTCGGTCTTCTCGTCGTCGTCCCGATCTCCCTGCGGAATCTACGGTCTTCACCTCCTCGCCGGAAGCGCACCACATCGCCGGCTTCTTTTACGGGCTCCCACCTCTGGACCGAGGCAACTCGGGCATGAAGTTGGCGAGTCAACGGGCCCAAGGGTGCTGTAGGTTAACTGTAGAATGCTTTGTCTCTTGGGGTTGTAGGAAGTTGCCTTTTGTGGAGGAATAAGATGATAGCATTTTGGAGATGAAATTGGGGATTTTTGCAAGCACAAGAGAACCAAAAATCCCTACTCAAATATTGGGCAGCCCCTCCCTCTTGCTTGGCCGGCCAAAGTAGTGGAGAGAATGAGAGGAGAGAGGGTGGATCAAAAAATGAGAGAGCCCACCTCATGCAAGAGAGAGAAAAAGGGTCATGATGAAAAGCAATGATCATCAACCAAAACCAATACTCCATCAACTAATCATCATACCCAAAGTCAAGCAATCATGAATTCATGGAGTCAATGAAAGTGCACCATCATGATGCAACAATATGCAAAGACAACCCTCCAAAATGCTTATTTGCACAAATGCAAATAAGCCCTCCTCCACCATTTTTCGGCCAATGAAAGATACAAATGAAATATGGCCGAAACGGAAAACAAACTGGCAACTCCAAAAACTGATCCCGTAATAAATTACAGGAAAACCCCGCTACTGTATATACATACCCGCATTTGTATTCCGACCGAATACAAAATGCAATGAGACAAAGTCTACACTGTACAATACTAAGATCCGGCTTAAACCAAAGCCCACTAGTATTAACTGTCCGATCATGATCCGTGCAATATCGCACGTATCTGATCGAACCCTGCCATATCTCCATACGGCCTCTACAGCGTTTCACCCGAAACTGGAGAAACTATGTGTGGGGGACTCTAAAAACTCGTCAATACTATGGCTGTGGATTTAACCACTAGCACGTCAGAGGTATTAGCCATACGTGACGGGCTACCAGCTATTGACCAAAAGGGACGTCGATGAGCGAACTCATCCTGACACCCAACTGAGCCTGTCAGTGACAATATCCGTACAGTCCGGTCCGTTCCTCTATGAGCATCGCATGGCGGGCCTAGGGGGTTGGTAAAAGTCAGACCCTCAAAAGCGGTACAAGTCGTGTCGGAGTGTAGCCCAGAACACCCTGAGATACTACTGGAATACCTACCAGTAAATCTCCTGCCTCGGTCGAGGGCTTTATGTAATGGCTCTCCTAGACACAGCGCGACCTCACCCCCAATACCGGGAGAGACGAACCCCCGAAGATCCGCTCACTGCCTCCATGTGGCTCGGGACTGTACCCAACTAAAACCTGTTTGCACGTCTTCTTTGAGCGTGGTAGGGTAGTAATCAAAGTACAGTGGGAACTCACACGAGACAAATGACGATCCTCAGGTCGATGAACTAACCTGTACACATGTCACCAGGGAACTGCTATTTGACGTCTGGTATAAGACCAACTAGCATGTTCCCGGCGAGTCCTGTCCGGTGTACTCATAACCCAATGAGCACCTGTATACATCTTAGGTGAACCAACTGACACCAGTGGCTTGTGAGACCGGCCACCGCCCCTCGTCGGGGTCTCGACTGTATACACTAGTCAACTCTGGAGTATCGATGCCCTATCTCGAAACTCCCATGACTAGGGACCTTTTAAGGATGTGCTTATAGACCACCAGCACCCACGTATATGATCGCCTTCATACTGCTGGCAGTCAAGCAAGAATCCTAGGGGCTCTATCTACGTGTAATAGCGACCTGTAAGGTCAGCTAAAGCAGTACACGATGATAAAGATAAACCAGATAGCATACTATCATCTCGAGTAAGACTGTCCTACCGGCATTGGTCCTCCCTCAATCATTGCAATCACGTGCCTGTGATCCAATAATTGACTCCGAGGGCACTATATCCAACAGTTGTTAACATCCACTTTAATCATGGTTTGATTGGGTCCGGTACACTAGATAACGGTATATATGTGTTAAACCAATTACATATTTTCAATGTCCAGAACACACTAAAAAGAAAGTCTCCAGATATAAATCAGGCTTTCTTATGGTATTGTAGACTAGGTCACATCAGTGAGACAAGGTTAACTAAGTTACATAGAGAAGGATATTTGGATCCGTTCGAATATCAATCTTATACCACTTGTCAATCATGTCTCAAAGGAAAGATGACAAAGACTCCATTCGCTGGACATGGAGTAAGAGCGAGCGAGCTTTTAGGACTCATACACAGCGATGTATGTGGTCTAATGTCTACACATGCAAGAGGTGGTTTTTCATATTTCATTACTTTTACGGATGATTTCTTTAGGTATGGATTCATTTTCTTAATGAAACATAAATCCGAGGCCTTTGAGAAATTCCAAGAATATAAGAATGAAGTAGAAAACCAAACCGGCAAAAGTATCAAGATACTTAGATCTGATCGATGTGGTGAATACTTAAGTGCCGAGTTCCCGGGTTACCTAAAAGAGAAAGGAATTTTCTCTCAGCTTACTCCTCCATACACTCCACAGCATAACGGTGTATCGGAAAGATGGAACCGAACCCTATTGGATATGGTACGTTCCATGATGAGTAATGCTGAGTTACCGCGATCTTTCTGGGGTTATGCGCTAGAATCAGCATCATATCTTTTGAACAGGGTTCCTACCAAGACTGTGCCCACCACACCATATCAGATGTGGAGTGGAAAGAAACCTTATCTTCAGTATCTGAAGATATGGGGATGTCCAGCTTTTGTTAAAAAGAAGCATGCGGACAAACTCGAGGCACGATAGTACAGTGTAAGTTTGTGGGATATCCAAAGAACTCCAAGGGGTATTATTTCTATTACGCAGAGGAACAAAAGGTTTTTGTTTCTCGTAATGCCCATTTTCTAGAACAGCAGTTTTTAGAAAAGGAAACAAGTGGGAGCGCAATAGAACTGGAAGAAATTCCAGAACCACAAACTACTACTGAAAGTTTGGTCGAACCAGTAGTTCAAGAAGAACAGGACATTCCCGCACCCCTCCGCAGGAGTAGTAGGCCGTCTCATCCGCCTGAGAGATACTACGGTTTTCTCATAGATGGGGATAGAGAGGATTGCATCATTGATAATGATGAACCTACTAGCTTCCAGCAGGCCATCCAGAGCGGCGACTCGGTAAGATGGCTGGGTGCAATGCGGACCGAGATGGAGTCCATGTACACCAACAAAGTATGGACTTTGGACTTCGCTCTAGGTGGGGTAAAATCCATAGGATGTAAATGGATCTTCAAGAAAAAGATTGGTGTAGATGGACATGTGGAAACCTAGAAGGCTAGACTTGTTGCAAAGGGTTTTCGTCAAAGACCTGGTTTGGACTATGACGAAACTTTTTCTCCAGTGGCTATGCTCAAATCCATTCGGATCCTTCTTGCCATTGCCGTCTTCCATGATTATGAGATCTGGCAGATGGACGTAAAGACAGCTTTTCTAAATGGTAATTTAGAAGAGTGCGTCTATATGGATCGGCCAGAAGGTTTCAATCAAAGTGGGAGCAGCGGGAAAGTGTGAAAGTTGCTTAGGTCTATTTATGGACTGAAGCAGGCATCGCGGAGTTGGAACATCTGTTTTGATGAAACGGTCAAAGAATATGACTTTATCAAAAATTCAGATGAACCATGTATATATATTAAAATTGTAGCACGAACTGTCGTATTCCTCGTCTTGTACGTGGATGACATTCTCTTGATAGGAAATGACATTCCTATGCTACAATCTGTCAAAGGATTCTTGTCACACAGGTTCTCCATGAAAGACCTAGGTGATGCCTCTTACATTCTGGGGATCCGGATCTATCGTGATAGATCCAAGAGGATGTTGGGACTTTCACAGTCCAAGTATATCAACACTATACTAAAAAGATCAGTATGGAAGATTCTAAGCGCGGTAGTTTAGCGGCTTGTCACGGAATCACCCTCTCCAAAGAGATGTCTCCCAAGACTGATTTGAAAAGGGATCGCATGTCTATTATACCCTACGCTTCTGCGGTAGGCTCTATAATGTATGCGATGTTGTGCACCAGACCAGATGTAGCTTACGCACTGAGCGTGGTAAGCAGGTATCAGTCAGACCTAGGGGAGAAGCAATGGATAGCAGTAAAGAACATTCTCAAGTACCTGAGAAGGACTAAGGAGATATTCTTGGTTTACAGCAGAAAAGACCTCAAGATCGAGGCCTTTGCTGATTCCAGCATCCAGAGTGACAAGGATGACTCCAAGTCCATGTCAGGTTATGTCTTTACCCTCAATGGAGGGGCGGTGTGCTGGAAGAGTTCCAAACAGGACACCGTTGCTGACTCGACGATGGAAGCGGAGTATATCGCTGCTTGCGATGCAGCAAAAGAAGCGGTCTGGATGAAGAAGTTCCTCACAGAACTTCAGATGGTTCCATCTATTGTTGATCCAATACCTCTGTATTATAACAACAACGGGGCTATAACTTTAGCAAAGGAACCCAGGTCCCATCAGAAGTCCAGACACATCTTGAGGTGGTATCACCTGATCAGGGAGATCATAGATCGCCAGGAGATCAAGGTCCGGAGAGTTGCTACAGAGGAGAACACTGCAGATTCATTCACTAAGGCTTTACCTCAGATTCAGTTTGAGAGGCTACTCGAGATGATAGGTCTTCGATACGCCAGTACATGGCCCTAGTGCAAGTAGGAGATTGTTAGTGTATATGCCCTAGGGGCCATTATTGTATCATACTAGCTTGTATATTACTTAATGGAAGCTTGGGATATTCACAGTTATATTAACAGTCTTGCTAAACATAGTAGTACGCTACTTGGTTTATATCTATCTTAATATGTGTATATGTTAGCATATCGAGAATACATATTGATAGAGCCCTTAGGATCTTGCTTGACTACTGTAGGGTTCCTAGGCACTCTCAAGAGTCTCATAAGGCATCAACCATGCCAATTTCAAATTTTACGGGTGCCGAGAAACCCTAATACGGATCGTTAACTAGAATTCTAGGCGAAACAAGCAACTAGTTAACTACTTAACTAAGTGATTGGAAATACAACCTTTGTAGATCCGGTTCTCCACCTCCATAGCTCCATGATGAAGTCCCCTCGTTGTACAAGTCGGATCCCGGACTCTAGCATCGGCTTCATCGAAGAAATGGGCGGGCTTGGTCGTCGGCTTCGATGCCGAAGATGATCTACGTCGAGGCATCACAAGATCAAGCTCCCACTTCACCAAGTCATGAAACTTGTGAAGAAAACACCCTATACTACTTGGCAAGAGGTAGAGGATGAAGAAATAGGAAGTGGGTTCACTTTAGAATTGGATTTCTCACTCATTTTCATCAATCATCATTGATGGAATCAAGGTTCTTCATCTTGAAGAAGAAGAAGAAGAAGATAGAAATTATTATGATAAGTTAATTAAAAGGAAAAGAAAAAGAATACTTATCATAATAATAACCATGGTCAATTGTAGAGACTAAACTAAGGTTAAGTGAAGTGGTTAGGGTTAAGCATGAGACAAAATGGTCACTTAGTCAAAGCTTCATGAAGCTTCAAAGAAAAAACAAAACTTGCAACCATTTCATTTCATATCTTTTCCAAAAATAAATAAATAAATGAATAAGAAAATGAAAACCCTAACCATTACACAACCATGGTTTAATCTTTACACAAACCCAAGTCAGCATGCATCATCAAACATGATACAAACTTGTGCACAAAAACATATCACATATACAATGTGCACAAACAAGTGAGAAAAACCATTTAAAGTGAACCAATACTAGTTAATGCAAAGTAATATATCAAATATATAATTATGCATTAAATCATCAAATCAACACTTGATTTAACGATCCGGTCATATCGCATATAACCGACTAATATTTAATGTATCGGTTTATCGAATCAATCCTTGATTCGATAACTAGGTTATATCGCATACAACCATTCGATACATTCATCGCGAGAATGAAATACGGTATCACATACACGCATTATTCTCGGTCCCGCACATATCTCATATGCGCTCCTATTTCGTTTCGCTTGAGCCAGGAAACCTCTCTGTAGGACTCTAAAGACTCGTCAATACGCCGGCTGCAGATGATGATCATATCAAACACCCACAAGCCGCAAGTGGTCTGCTAAACGTAACGGCCACCCGGGTATTGAGCGATCAGAAGATCGACGAGCAAGCCCGCTCACACTCCTGTGAATCCAACCAGTAACACTTACCGTACAGTCCGGTCTGATCGTCTGATATGTCGCATATCTCGCCTAGGGGTGGTAAACGTCAGACCCCAATAGCTTGATAAGTCGTGTGATATGAGGTCTATAACAGTTCGAGAAACTACTGGTAACACTTACCAGTAAATCTCAGCAACCATGGCCAGGGATTTCCGGTTATAGCCAATCGAACACAGTGCAACATCAACTCCCTATACCGGGAGAGACGAATCCCCTCCTATCGCTCATTGCCTCCATGTGACTTGGGACTGTACCCAAAAACCACCGTTTTGCATGCCCTCTTAGACATGGTAAGATGGAAATCAAAGCACAGTGGGAACCACACAAGACTCTATGACGATCTCGGGTCAACAGACTACTCTGTACCAGTGTCACCAGAGAACTGCCATCTGACGTAAGGTATAATACCATCTGGGAGTTCTCGGCGAGTCCGTCCAGTGTACCCAGTCTCCACTGAACACCCGTATGTCATCTCTGATGTCAAACACCAATGGATATGGGATCATCCATCGCCCATCTGTATGGGCCGAGAAGGTATACGCTAGTCTACTCTGGTATATCGATGCCCGGTCTCGATACACCCACGACTAGGGACTTTGAAGGATGTACTTATGGACTACCATGTCCCCACTAGTATGATCGGCATCATAGTCCAGGTAGTCAAGTACACATCCTAAGGGCTTTACCAACATGTAACAGAGAGACAATCAGTGTACACGTTAAGGTAAAGAGTAACCAGATAGCATACTATCATGTCGAGCAAGAAAGTCCTCCCTATATATGTCCCAGCATCCACTACAATATACATCCAATGTACAGTAATGGCCTCTAGGGCATACATATAACTAACAATCTCCCACTTGCACTAGGGCCATCTGATAGCAGTGGTTGTAGTATCTCATACTCAACCATCCCATAAAAGTCTCTCTTTGGGAAAAAGGCCTTTGTTAGTGGATCCGCGGTGTTTTCCTCTGAGTCTTCTCTCCTAACCTCGATCATTCTGGAGATCAACCATCTCCATGATCAGGTGATACTGCCTTAGAATATGTCTGGATCACTGATGGGACCGGCGTTCCTTGGCATAAGCCACAACTCCATTGTCACACAATGGGAAGAACATAGTTCATCTCATGAACCAATATACACCCAAACAGCCTCTTTGGTAGCATCTTAAGTAGCGATGTATCCTGCCTTTACGTCTAGTATGTCACGGTATCTAGCTTGGAACTCTTCCAACATACCGTCCCTCTACTGAGGATTAAGACAATGCCTGTGACTGACACTCAGTCGTCTTTATCACCCTGGAACCCTTCCAGTGATTCTCCCCAGGATCAACTGATACCATCTCACTACAATTAGTGAGTATGCTAATATCCAATAAGATCTATCTCATAGATCCAAATACCAGGATTTAGGAGGTATCACTTTGATCCTATATGGAGAATCTTTGTGATATGCGGAGATTGATCGAGCGTAGCATAGGAAACACCTTCCCTATCAAGAGTATGTCATCCACGTACTTTACGAGGATCGTCACCATACTCCCTACTACCTTTTTGTTTATTCAAGGTTCATCTTCCATTTTGATGATGTCAAACTCTTTGACTACTTCATCAAAACAGACGTTCCATCTCCGCGATGCCTGCTTTATCCTATAAAACATCTTGCACACGTTTCCGCTGCTCCCACTGTCTACGAGGCCCTCTGGCTGTGTACTTATAGACGCATTCTTCTAAAACATCATTTAGAAAAGCAGTCATGACACCCAACCGCCAGATATCGTAGTCATGGTATGTAGCCGTGGCAATTAGTATCTGGATGGACTTAAGCATAGGTACTGGAAAAGGTTTCATCATCATCCATACCTGGTCAATGATGTAGACCTTTAACAAGTTTAGCTTTGAAAGTCTCAACTCTTCCATGTACACCAAGTAATCTTCTCAAGATATACTTGCTCCTGATGGGGATTTAACCCTTCAGATATAGCAACCAAAGTCCATACTTTGTTGGTGTATAAGGATTCCATCTCAGATCGCTAAGCATCCAGCCATTCTTATAGAGTCCCAACTCTCGATGGCCTGCTCGAAACTAGTTGGGTCATCATCTCATGATGCAATCCTCGCTCCCACTGTCATAGAGAAACCGAAGTATCTCTCAGGTGGGTGAGGAACCCTACTAGATCGGCGGAGAGGCTGAGGTTCGTTGGTAACTATTGAATCCATTGGTTCTATCAAATCATCAGCTGCAGTTTGTATAGCTGGAACATTTCCAGTTCTACATAACAGATCTTGCCTCGAGCTTGTCCGGATTTTGCTTTTAGACATAGGCCGGACAACCCCAAATCTTAACTAGCTTAAGACATGGGCTCTTCCCATTCCATATCACATATGAAGTGGTAAGCAACTGATTTGATTTGAACCCTATTCAATAGGCATGCAGCTTATCAAGTGCATAACCCTTAAAAGGAAATAGGAAACTCAGTAGTACTCATCATAGAGCACACCATATCACATAGGGTGTTATCGCTCCGCCCTGATATACCATCGTGCTATGGTGTATACGGAGGAGTAATACTGAGAGAGAATCTCATTCTCCTTTTAGAAAAGTCCAAGAATTTCGTGCTCAAGTATTCTTCTCCCTGATCTCATCATAGGACATAATACTTATACCCGTATTGGTTCTCTACTTCTAACTTATATTCTGTGAATATCTCAAAAGGTTCAGACTCATGTTTCAACAGGAACATATGACTGAATCTTGAGAGATTATCAGAGAATATAATGAAGTACAAAGAACCAGTCTTGGCATGTGTAGACAGGGGGCCTACATACATCAACATGTATCATCCCAAGAGTTCACTAACTCTTTCTTTGTTACCAGTAAACGGAGCTGATGTCATTATATCTTTGTGACATGACTGGCAAGTTTCACAAGATGTAGATTCAAACTGATTTAAATATGCATCTAAATGTAACTTTAGCCAGTCGGGTCGTATTGATATGACCTAGTCTATAATGCCTCAAGAAGGATCCGTTCATTTCTGAACTCTTCCTCTTGTGTGTGATCCATATACTAAGAACTGTAGTTTGATTTAGAACATCAATGCTTTTAGATAACGTGCCTGAATCGATCAACTTTTGATATAGGAAATGTTCAAAACATTATCCAACAATACAAAATTTTATCATTTCTTTACTAATAAAGAGATTGATATGATTTTGTATATCAGGTTCGGTATCTAATAACATTTGTTCAGAATCAATGTATTTGGAATACAGGGTGACAGTGACCAACAGACTTGGCTGCAACACTTGCCCCGTTTTCTGCCTCATGAAACTTATCACCCGTTCTCAGTTCTCTACCTTTCTGTAGCCCTATGTAACAGATTACATATCTGGGATCCTGATCCGGTATCATATACCCAGGATGCGGAGGAGACTGAGAAACAGTTCTTTGTAACGAACACACCCGAAGATGATGCATCAGCATGCACTCTCTTCGTTTGGGCGGCACGGGAAATCTGGTATTCCCCAATTTCCTGCTCTGTCTTATAACAATTATAAGTTGGAGCGGGACCAACGTTCGCCAGCACAGTATAACAAGCGGGTTCGGTCAAATATCCGTATTATTATCTTGATTAAGGCGTGATATGGTCGCTACCTGGAGAGAGAGAGAAGAAAACACTCAGCGTATGCTCTTGCAAGTCAGATTGGTTATTATTTTATCTAATCAGGATGGCTCCCACTGTTTTTATCAAATCTTCCTTCAAACCCTAAAAGGAAAGACCAGCCGGGATTAATTACACACTACAAGTTCGCCAATCTTTCAGCCAGGCCAGTGTCGGTACTTTGAGGGAGGTCCCCCGTGCTTTCGCACGAACCTAATTAATGTAAACCTCGTTTTCCCAGAGGCGTAACCCCGTTGACACCTTTCTAGACACCTACTTGATCGGCTAATTGTAATGTGTAAAACTCTCCCAGGAGTAACTCTTACTCGCAGCGGGTATCGGGATCCAACTATCTCATAGAAGGTACGCAATCTCATTGCAAATTTCAACACTTGAAATTCCCGATAATATTTTTCCCCTAGCGTCCTATGACCTTGACGCAGGCCAACAAACCATAGTGCGCTAGTCAAGTTCAACCCGTCATTTCCTGATTAAATTAAACCCACCCGCACGACCCTTGACGCAGGCCAACAAAGTCGTACGACTACCCTAATCCAATCTGCATCATATGCATAAGCAGATAAATACTAGTTAGTGTTAGTTATATGTATGCCCTAGAGGCCATTACTGTACATTGGATGTATATTGTAGTGGATGCTGGGACATATATAGGTAGGACTTTCTTGCTCGACATGATAGTACGCTATCTGGTTGCTCTTTATCTTAACATGTATACTTTCTGTCTCTCTGATTGCATGTTGATAAAGCCCTTAGGATGTGTACTCGACTTCCAGGACTGTGATGCAGATCATACTAGTGGGGCCTGGATAGTCCATGAGTACATCCTTGAAATGTTCCTAGTCGATATCGAGACGGGGCATCGATAATCCAGAGTAGACTAGCGTATATCTTCTCGACCCATGCGATGGGCGATGGATGATCCCATATCCATTGGTGTTTGACATCGGAGATAGTATGCGGGTGCTCAGTGGAGACTGGGTACACTGAACGGACTCGCCGAGAACTCCCAGATGGTATTATACTCACGTCAGATGGCAGTTCTCTGGTGACACTGGTACAGCTTAGTCTGTTGACCCGAGATCGTCATAGAGTCTTGTGTGTCTCCCACTGTGCTTTGATTTCCTCCCTACCACGGCTCTACTGAGTTGTGCAAACAGGTGGTTTTTGGGTACAGTCCCGATTCACATGGAGGCAATGAGCGATAGGAGGGGATTCGTCTCTCCCGGTATTGGAGGTTGATGTTGTGCTATGCTCGACTGGCCATAACAGGAAATCCCTGGCCAGGGTTGCAGTGATATACTGGTAAGAGTTATCAGTAGTTTCATGAATGTTATGGACCCTACGTCGGCATGACTTATCGAGCTATTGGGGTCTGACGTTTACCACCCCTATGCGAGATATGCGACATATCAGACGAACAGACCGGACTGTACGGTAAGTGTTACTGGTTGGATTCACAGGAGTGTCAGCGGGCTTGCTCGTCGATCTTCTGATCGCTCAATACCCGGGTGGCCGTTACGTTTAGCAGACCGCTTGCGGCTTGTGGGTGTTTGATATGATCATCATCCGCTGCCGGCGTATTGACGAGTCTTTAGAGTCCTACACAGAGGTTTCCTGGCTCAAGTGAAACGAAATAGGAGCGCCTATGAGATATGTGCGGGACCGAGAATAATGCGTGTATGTGATACCATATTTCATTCTCGCGATGAATGTGTCGAATGGTTGTATGCGATATAACCTAGTTATCGAATCAAGGATTGATTCGATAAGCCGATACATTGGATACTAGCCGGTTATATGCGATATAACCGGATCATTGAATCAAGTGTTGATTTAATGATTTAATGTATAATTTTATATTTGATATATCACTTTGCATTAACTAGTATTGGTTCACTTTAAATGGATTTTCTCACTTGGTATGCACAAGTTGTATATATGATATACTTTTGTGCACAAGATTGTATCATGTTTGATGATACATGCAAGCTAGGGTTTGTGTAAAGAATTGACCATGGTTATATGAATGGTTAGGGTTTCATTTTATTTGCTTATTTATTTATTCATTTATTCTTTATTGAAAGAAATAAAATAGTGGCTAAGTTTGGATAATCTTTGAAGCTTCATGAAGCTTTGAATGGTTGACTATTTTGTTTGTTTCCTTAACCTTAACCATTCACTTTAACCTTAGTTTGTTCTCTACATCTAACCATAGTTGACATTATGATAAGAATGATTTATTTTTCTATTATCATATATCTTATCATAATTCTTTATCATCTTCTTCTTCATCTTCAAGTTGAAGAAAGCTTGCACCTTCAATGGCAACTAGCCAAATCAAGTGAGAAATCCTAATCTAAAGTCTACCCACTTCCTATTTCTTCATCCTCTACTACTTGCCATGTAGTAGAGTGTGTTGTCTTCACAAGTTTCTTGACTTGGCGAAGGCGGAGCTCGAGTTTTGTGATGCCTCGACGTAGATCATCTTCGGCATCGAACCGACGATCAAGCCCGCCTATTCTCCGATGGAGCCGATGCCAGAGTCATGGATTTGATTTGGACAGCGGAGGGACCTTGACTTGCGGAGCTATGGAGGTGGAGCACCGGATCTACAAAGGTTGTATTTCCGTATTCTTATAGTTAAGTGTTAACTAGTTTCCTTTTTCGCCTAGATTTCTAGCCAACGATCCGTAGTCGGGTTTCTCGGCACCTAGAATTTTTGAAATTGGCAAGGTTGATGCCTTGTGAGACCTCATTACGGTGCCTAGGAACCCTATAGTGGTATCAGAGCCTAGCTAGAGCCTTAGGCGAAGTCCCGACGGAATCAGAAGTCCGATCGACCTAAAACCCCGACTTTGAATATGCTCTCTGTACTTTTTTTAATTTCGAGGATTTTTCTATATTAAAAATATTCAGAAATATCAGCAGGAAAATATAAGAGTAACTGTGCAATTCGTAACCCTAATTCCATCAAACTGCCGCGGTTCCGCGGCACGAACTTGGCTCGTGCGGCGGTTCCGCGACTATTTTGTCGTATATTGCATTGAATTTAGCACAGTAACTCATATTTGACAGTGCTGGTTTTCCTGGGAATTTTTAATATTTATTAAAGAGTTGAAATTTCTGGGTTGATTTGGGGACTCGGTGTATTCGATCGGACTGTCTAATTTTGTCGGTGTGCCTTTCCGGGTAATTTTAGAATATGTTAAAAAGTTCGACCGGATATAAATACCCACTTTTTCCCCTGTCGGGAAATTTCCAAGTGTTGGATTTTTCCGTAGTTTAACGACGTTCTAAGTAGTGCAAGTAACGCGATGGACCCTCTAGAAGACAACAAACCTTAACTCGATTATGTGACCGTCTTGAACTGCCCTTTGAACCTTCGGGTTTGGGGCAGTACGGCGTGCCACATGTGAGGCGTTGGCTTGACCCTTCTACGGCTGGACCGTTGGTACTGAGGCACGAACTGAATGTTGTTAGACTTATTTCATGTGTTGAGCTATATCGGGAAAACTTGGGTGTTCGATTGTTCGATCGAAAAGTTTAGCATTTTCTATTTATCCGGAATGTGATACAATAATTGGAATTCACAAATAGTTTTGAGATAACGGAATGAATATTATAAACGTAGCAGTTTAGTCTCACTTGATCGGTTGCCACGGAATTTTGATGTGATCAAAAGTCCGTCGCAATCACGTAGCGTACGCGGATACTCGCCGGGTAAACTTAATAGACAGCCTCACTCCATAGCCCCGACCAAGTGACTGTAGGAGAACCCCGTCGCCGAAAGCATCCGTTCGGGTGCTCGCGGCAGCGGTGTTCTGCCTTGGTGCACTTTGTCGACGGCGTCGGGGGTGCGGCCGTCTACTAAAGTTTGCGACGAGTATTCGATCAGAATGTCGGGAATCCTGTTGAATTGCCCGACTTGATATTGAAAAGTGTTTTCGATTTTGAGACTAAAATGCGGGGTTTATAATTGTTAGGCATGCGATGTCTAAGTAATTCATTTGGTCAGGCATGCGATGTCTGAGGAGGTTGCGGATTCCAACTGTTGTAGTTTTACACTTTCTTTTCTGTGACCGTAAGTGTAATATGTGATGTCGCCGGTTTTGTTGCTATATGTCAACGACAATTGGGATGCGCATATTTACTTACGTTGATGACATGTGATGTTATGTGTTGCTGGATATGTTATATTGGATCGTCGTGTTTGAATAGCCGGGGGTTTTTATGTGAGATGAGTGTTTTTTCATTTTCATTCATGTAAAAACTTGTATGTAATATTCTTTTATTGGGGAACTTCCAGGTTGCGGAAGTTGTCACCGTTGATGTATATTATTTACTTTTCCGCATTAGGATAGACCCAAGGAGGGGAGCACAAGTAACCGGGTTCTGGGGTCCAGTGGGAGACCAACTTGAGGAGTCGAGTCCGGGTCTCCTAACCCTAGAATTGGTAGGGTTGCTTGCCGCTTTCGTAGGGGTCTAGGGGTGTGGGCTTGGCTATTCATCACGACCGTGGAATCCGTGTTTTGTACTGGCTCGTATTGAAAACACGGACGTCCTATTATATCCAATATTTCATATGTTTCTTCTGCTGTGATTTATCTGTGATCATGTGATGTTCTGTGACAGGTATTATATATAGTATATATGATATATTATATAGACGTTGCTTATGTTTTACACCCGCGCTAGCCCTGCCTCGCTCTGGCATTAGTTACCTAACCTAACGGTGCAGACGGGACATCGAGGCGAATGCGGATGGCATAAGCGTACGTTATATTTATCTGTGATGGTTAGGTGGACTTAAATGATGGGATATTCATTAATGAGATTAATGAAAGAAAATAAACCTAATTGATGTTGTGGAATCGAATTTCAAAATAAAACAGGTAGCTACAGTTCTTGATTTGCATCGCGGTGTTCATTATAGAACATCCTGCACCTTATTCGATAAGGAAAGGACCGAGATCCCTTCACCGGGAGTGACTCCTTTAGCAATAACTGGCAGATGCTACAACCCTCGGTTTGTCTTTTGATCGCTTCTATAGTTTCTGCTTTGCACAGCGATATATATGATATATCCCGCACCTCATTCGACGAGGAAAGGGCCGACGATCCCTTCACCGGGAGTGACCCTTTTAGCAAAACTAGAAAAGCCTAAAAAACATTCCATTTAAAAACCATTTGATTCCGCTACGAGATCAAGTTCAAAGCGTTAAAGGTTTTCACAAAAACCAGCCGCAACCCTCCGTCATTTTAGGAAGTAGAGTACTTAGTATTCGTGCTGTGTTTGTTGACCATAGTCAAGGCACAGTGTACGGTAGCTAAGTGATGTCTTCCTACACCGCGTATGATGCGATTAGTTAGGACAGTCGCGTGACTTTGTTGACCTTAGTTAAGGGTCATGTGGGTGGGTCTAATTAATCACGAAATGACGGGTAGAACTTGACTAGTACTTATGATTTGTTGACCATAGTTAAGGTCATAAGTGCTAGGGGTAAAAACCATTATCGGGAGTTTCAAGTGTTGAAATTTGCAATGAGATTGCATACCTTCTATGTGATAGTTGGATCCCGATACCCACTGCGAGTAATTGTTACTCCTGGGAGAGTTTTGCACTTTACAATTAGCCGATCTGTTGGAGATAGTGCCCTTAGAGTCAATTATTGGGTCACAGGTACGTGATTGCAATGATTGATGGAGGACCTATCCCGGTAGGACAGTCTTACTCGAGATGATAGTATGCTATCTGGTTTACCTTTATCATCGTGTACTGTTTTAGGTGACCTGACAAGTTGCTATTACATGTTGATAGAGCCCTTAGGATTCTTGCTTGACCACCAGCAGTATGAGGGCGATCATATAAGTGGGAGCTGGGGTCTATAAGCATATCCTTAAATGGTCCCTAGTCATGAGAGTTTCGAGACAGGGCATCGATACTCCAGAGTAGACTAGTGTATACAGTCGAGACCCCGACGAGGGGCAGTGGCCGGTCTCACAAGCCACTGGTGTCAGTTGGTTCACCTAAGATGTATACAGGTGCTCATTAGGTTATGAGTACACCGGACAGGACTCGCCGGGAACATGCTAGTTGATCATATACCAGACGTCAGATGGCAGTTCCCAGGTGACATGTGTACAGGTTAGTTCATCGATCTGGGGATCGTCATTTGTCTTGTGTGAGTTCCCACTGTACTTTGATTACTACCCTACCACGGCTCAAAGGAGTCGTGCAAACAGGTTTTAGTTGGGTACAGTCCCGAGCCACATGGAGGCAGTGAGCGTATCTTCAGGGGTTCGTCTCTCCCGGTATTGGGGGTGAGGTCGTGCTGTGTCTAGGAGAGCCATTACACGAAGCCCTCGGCCGAGGCAAGGAGATTTACTGGTAGGTATTCCAGTAGTATCTCAGGGTGTTCTGGGCTACACTCCGACACGACTTGTACCGCTTTTGGGGGTCTGACTTTTACCAACCCCCTAGGCCCGCCATGCGATGCTCATAGACGAACGGACCGGACTGTACGGATGTTGTCACTGACAGGCTCAGTAGGGTGTCAGGATGAGTTCGCTCATCGACGTCCCTTTTGGTCAATACCTAGTAGCCCGTTATGTATTGGCTTATACCTCTGATGTGCTAGTGGTTAAATCCACAACCAAGGTGTTGACGAGTCTTTAGAGTCCCCCACATTCAGTTACTCAGCTTTCGGGTGAAAAGTTGTAGAGGCCGTATGGAGATATGGCAAGGTTCGATCAGATACGTGCGGTATTGCACGGATCAGATACGTGCGGTTTGTACTATAGGCCGTATGGATATATGGCAGGGTTCGATCAGATACGTGCGGTATTGCACGGATCAGGATCGGACAGATTTTACTAGCCGGCTTTGGTTTAAGCCGGATCCTAGTATAGTACAGTATAGATTTTGTCTCATTGCATTTGTATTTCGTTCGGAATACAAATGCGGGTGTGTATGCACAGTATCGGGGTTTCCTGTAATTTATTACGGGACCAGTTTTCTGGAGTTGCCATTTTGCTTTTCGTTTCGGCCAATTTCCTTTGTATCGTTCATTGGCCGAAGTTTGGTGGAGGAGGGCTTATTTGCATTGTTGCAAATAGGCAATTGTGGAGGGGGTCTTTTGCATATTGGTTGGATCATGATGGTTGCTCCATTGACCTTGACTTCTTCACTTCTTCATGATGGCTTGACCATTTGGAGTCATCATGGTTGTTTTTGGAGTGATTTGTTTTTGTTTGTGATGATATTGTTTTGATCATCACTCATTATTCTTCCTTGCATGATAGCTCACCCACTCCCTTGTCTTTTATTGACTTCACTCCATTTCCCTCCTACCACCATGAGGTATGGCCGGCCACTAGTGAGGGAGGGGGCTCTTTCTCTTTTTGTGGGGGGAGAAAAATGTTACTCTCATTCTTGAGATATCACATTTTTCCTTACCTCTCTCCAAGTTCTTTTCCTCCACCACAAAGGCATCTCCATGAACCCCAAAAATGAGACTTGCTCACTAGATATTCTACAGCAAATCTTGGGCACGTCGACTAGCCAGCTTCGTGCCCGAGTTGCCTCGGCATTGAGGTGGGAGCCCATAAAAGACGTAGGCGATGTGGTGCACTTCCGGCGACGAGGTGGAGACCGGAGCATTCCGCAGGAGATCGGGACGACGACGAGAAGACCGGAGGACTTGGATCAGTCGGTATATCTCTATTCCCTATCTTGTAGTTAGCTAGGACTAATTAATGGTTCGATCCGGGTATAAGTGCGCGGCGGTTTGCCAGTTCAAGTAAAAATTAAAGTTTATCACCGCTTCCGCATTTGGCCGTCGGATTGACGGCCGGGGCGCCGCCGTGCACTTACACGATCAAGTAGGTGTCTAGAAAGGTGTCAACGGGGTTACGCCTCTGGGAAAACGAGGTTTACTGTAATTAGGTCCGTGCGAAAGCACGGGAACCTCCCTCAAAGTACCGACACTGGCCTGGCTGAAAGATTGGCGAACTTGTAGAGTGTAATTAATCCCGGCTAGTCTTTCCTTTTAGGGTTTGAAGGAAGATTTGATAAAAACAGTGGGAGCCATCCTGATTAGATAAAATATATAACCAATCTGATCTTGCAAGAGCGCACGCTGAGTGTTTTCTTCTCTCTCTCTCCAGGTAGCGACCATATCACGCCTTAATCAAGATAATAATATGGATGTATTGACCGAACCCGCTTGTTATACTGAGCTGGGGAACGTTGGTCCTGCTCCAACTTATAATTGTTATAAGACTGAGCAGGAAATAGGGGAATGCCAGGATTCCCATGCCGCCCAAACGAAGAAAGTGCATGAGATGCATCTCCTTCGGGTGTGTTCATTACAAAGAACTATTTCTCAGTATCCTCTGCATCCTGGGTATATGATACCGGATCAGGATCCCAGATATGTAATATGTTACATAGGGCTACAAAAGGGTGGAAAAACTGAGAACGGGTGATAAGTTTCATAAGGCAGAAAATGGGGCAAGTGTTGCAGCCAAGTCTGTTGGTCACTGTCACCCTGTATTACCAATACATTGATTCTGAACAAATGCTATTAGATACCGAACCTGATATACAAAATCATATCAGTCTCTTTATTAGTAAAAGAATGATATAATTTTGTATAGATGGATAATGTTTTGAACATTTCCTATATCAAAAGTTGATCGGTTCTGGCACGTTATCTAAAAGCATTGACGTTCTAAATCAAACTACAGTTCCTCGTATACAGAACACACATAAGAGGAAGAGTTCAGAAATGAACGAATCATTCTTGAGGCATTGTAGACTAGGTCACATCAATGCGACCCGACTGGCTGAAGTTACGTTTTAGATGCATATTTAAATCAGTTTGAATTTACATCTTGTGAAACTTGCCAGTCATGTCACAAAGATTAGATGACCATAGCTCTGTTTATTAGAAACAGAGAAAGAGTTAGTAAACTCTTGGGACTGATACATGATGATGTATGTAAAGTCTCCTGTCTACACATGCCAGGACTGGTTCTTCATACTTCATTATATTCTCTGATAATCTCTCAAAATTCAGTCATATGTTCCTGTTGAAACATAAGTCCGAACCATTTGAGATATTCACAGAATATAAGTTAGAAGTAGAGAACCAAAATACGGGTATAAGTATTATGTCCTATGATAAGATCAGGGAGGAGAATACTTGTGCATAGAATTACTGGACTATTCTAAAGGAGAATGAGATTCTCTCTCAGTGTTACTCCTCTGAATACACCACAGCACAACGGTGTATCGGGGCGGAGCAATCACATAATATTAGATATCGTGTGCTCTATGATGAGTATTACTGAGTTACCTATTTCCTTTTGGGATTATGCACTTGAGAAGCTGCATACCTATTGAATTAGGTTTGAATCAAATCACTGCCTACCACTCCATATAAGATATGGTATGGGAAGAACCCATCTCTTAAGCGAGTTAAGATTTGGGGTTGTCCAGCCTATGTTTAAAGCAAAATCCGGACAAGATCGAGGCAGGATCAGTTCTGTAGAACTGGAAAGGTTCCAGCTATACAAAACTGCAGTTGATGATTTGACAGAACCATAAGATTCTATAGTTCCCGACGAACCTCAGCCTCTCCGCCGATCTAGTAGGGTTCCTCATCCGCCTGAGAGATACCTCGGTTTCTCGATGACAGTAGGAGCAAGGATTGCATCATGAGATGATGACCCAACTATTTTCGAGCAGGCCATCGAGAGTAGGGACTCTGTAAGAATGGCTGGATGCTTAGCAATCTGAGATGGAATCCATGTACACCAGCAAAGTATGGACTTTAGCTGCTATATCTGAAGGGTTAAATACCCATCAGGAGCAAGTATATCTTGAGAAGATTACTTGGTGTAGATGGAAAAGTTGAGACTTTCAAAGCTAGACTTGTTAAAGGTTTTCGTCATCAACCAGGCACGGATAATGATGAAACCTTTTCCAGTAGCTATGCTTAAGTCTATCCAGATCCTACTTACCACGGCTACATACCATGACTACGATATCTGGCGGTTGGGTGCCATGACTGCTTTTCTAAATACTGATTTAGAAGAGAACGTCTATAAGAACACAGCCAGAGGTCTTCGTAAACAGTGGGAGCAGCGGAAACGTGTGCAAGTTGCTTTACATAATGAAGCAGGCTTCGCGGAGTTGGAACGTCTGTTTTGATGTGATAGTCAAAGTGTTTGACTTCATCAAAATGGTAGACGAACCTTGTATATACAAAAGGGTAATAGAGAGTAAGGTGGTCATCTTCGTATTGTACGTAGACAACATACTCTTGATAGGAAAAGAGTTTCCTATACTACGATCGATCAATCTCCTATTATCACAAGGATTCTCCAAATAGGATTAAGATGATACCTCCTAAATCCTGAGATTTGGACCTATGAGATAGATCTAAAGGGATATTAGGGTTCTCACTAGGTATAATGAGATTGTATCAATCGATCCTGGGGAGAATCACTGGAAGTGTTCCAGGGTGATAAAGACGACTGAATGTCAGTCACAGGCATTGTCTTTACCCTCTGTAAAGGGACGGTATGTTGGAAGAGTTCTAAGCAAGATACCGTGGCAAACTAGACGATAAAGGCTGGTAACATCGCTATTAAAGATACTACCAAAGAGGCAGTTTGGGTGTATATTGGTTCATAGGATGAACTAGGTTCCTACCATTGTGTGACAATAGAACTGTGGCTTTGGCCCTGGAACCCTGGTCCCATCAGTGACCCAGACATAATCTAAGGCAGCATCACCTGATCATGGAGATAGTTGATCTCCAGGGTGATCGAGGTTAGGAGAGTAGACTCAGAGGACAACACGGCGGATCCACTCACGAAGACCCTTTTCCCAAAGAAAGACTTTTAGGGGATGGTTGAGTATGTGATACTGCAACCACTGCTACAGATGGCCCTAGTGCAAGTGGGAGATTGTTAGTTATATGTATGCCCTAGAGGCCATTACTGTACATTGGATGTATATTGTAGTGGATGCTGGGACATATATAGGTAGGACTTTCTTGCTCGACATGATAGTACGCTATCTGGTTGCTCTTTATCTTAACATGTATACTTTCTGTCTCTCTGATTACATGTTGATAAAGCCCTTAGGATGTGTACTCGACTTCCAGGACTGTGATGCAGATCATACTAGTGGGGCCTGGATAGTCCATGAGTACATCCTTGAAATGTTCCTAGTCGAGGGAATATCGAGACGGGGCATCGATATTCCAGAGTAGACTAGCGTATATCTTCTCGACCCATGCGATGGGCGATGGATGATCCCATATCCATTGGTGTTTGACATCGGAGATGGTATGCGGGTGCTCAGTGGAGACAGGGTATACTGAACGGACTCGCCGAGAACTCCCAGATGGTATTATACCTCACGTCAGATGGCAGTTCTCTGGTGACACTGGTACAGCTTAGTCTGTTGACTCGAGATCGTCATAGAGTCTTGTGTGTCTCCCACTGTGCTTTGATTTCTACCCTACCACGGCTCTACTGAGTTGTGCAAACAGGTGGTTTTTGGGTACAGTCCCGATTCACATGGAGGCAATGAGCGATAGGAGGGGATTCGTCTCTCCCGGTATTGGGGGTTGAAGTTGTGCTATGCTCGACTGGCCATAACAGGAAATCCCTGGCCAGGGTTGCAGTGATATACTGGTAAGAGTTATCAGTAGTTTCACGAATGTTATGGACCCTACGTCGGCATGACTTATCGATCTATTGGGGTCTGACGTTTACCACCCCTAGGCGAGATATGCGACATATCAGACGAACAGACCGGACTGTACGGTAAGTGTTACTGGTTGGATTCACAGGAGTGTGAGCGGGCTTGCTCGTCGATCTTCTGTTCGCTCAATACCCGGGTGGCCGTTACGTTTAGCAGACCGCTTGCGGCTTGTGGGTGTTTGATATGATCATCATCCGCTGCCGGCGTATTGACGAGTCTTTAGAGTCCTACACAGAGGTTTCCTGGCTCAAGCGAAACGAAATAAAAGCGCATATGAGATATGTGCGGGACCGAGAATAATGCGTGTATGTGATACCATATTTCATTCTCGCGATGAATGTGTCGAATGGTTGTATGCGATATAACCTAGTTATCGAATCAAGGATTGATTCGATAAGCCGATACATTGGATACTAGCCGGTTATATGCGATATAACCGGATCATTGAATCAAGTGTTGATTTAATGATTTAATGTATAATTTTATATTTGATATATCACTTTGCATTAACTAGTATTGGTTCACTTTAAATGGATTTTCTCACTTGGTATGCACAAGTTGTATATGTGATATACTTTTGTGCACAAGATTGTATCATGTTTGATGATACATGCAAGCTAGGGTTTGTGTAAAGAATTGACCATGGTTATATGAATGGTTAGGGTTTCATTTTATTTGCTTATTTATTTATTCATTTATTCTTTATTGAAAGAAATAAAATAGTGGCTAAGTTTGGATAATCTTTGAAGCTTCATGAAGCTTTGAATGGTTGACTATTTTGTTTGTTTCCTTAACCTTAACCATTCACTTTAACCTTAGTTTGTTCTCTACATCTAACCATAGTTGACATTATGATAAGAATGATTTATTTTTCTACTATCATATATCTTATCATAATTCTTTATCATCTTCTTCTTCATCTTCAAGTTGAAGAAAGCTTGCACCTTCAATGGCAACTAGCCAAATCAAGTGAGAAATCCTAATCTAAAGTCTACCCACTTCCTATTTCTTCATCCTCTACTACTTGCCATGTAGTAGAGTGTGTTGTCTTCACAAGTTTCTTGACTTGGCGAAGGCGGAGCTCGAGTTTTGTGATGCCTCGACGTAGATCATCTTCGGCATCGAACCGACGATCAAGCCCGCCCATTCTCCGATGGAGCCGATGCCAGAGTCATGGATTTGATTTGGACAGCGGAGGGACCTCGTCTCGGAGTCTAGGATGTGGTGGACCGGATCTACAAAGGTTGTAGCCCCTTCCATTTAGCTATATTTCCGTATACTTGCTTACTTCGCCTATATATCTAGTTAACGATCCGTTCTAGGTTTTCTTGGCACTAGGAATTTTTGATTTGTGCATGTTTGATCACTTGGGAGACTCCATTAGAGTGCCTAGGAACCCTACAGTTAGCTACCGCACACTACGCCTTGACGCAGGCCAACAAACGTAGCACGAATACTAACTAGCACTTATCTGAAATGACGGAGGGCTACGACAGGTTTTTCTGAAAACCTATTGCGTAATGAACTTGATATCGTTGTAGAATCAAATGATTTTAAAATGGAGTGTTTTTGAGGCTTTTCTAGTTTTGCTAAAGGAGTCACTCTCGGTGAAGGGATCGTCGGTCTTTTCCTCGTCGAATGAGGTGCGGGACATATCATATATATCACTGTGCAAAGCAAAAACTCTTAAAAGCAATCAAAAGACAAACCGAGTGCAGTTATTGCTAAAGGAGTCACTCCCAGTGAAGGGATCTCGGTCCTTTTCTCATCGAATAAGGTGCAGGATATATCACATATACCGCTGTGCAAAGCAAGAACTGTTGCTACCTGTTTTATTTTGAAATTCGATTCTACAACATCTAAGATTTCTTTTATTTCATTAATCTCATTAATGAAGTCCCGTCATTTAAGTACCTAAACATCACAGATAAATACGACGTACACTTATGCCATCCGCATTCGCCTCGATGTCCCCTCGTGCACCGTTAGGTTAGGTAACTAACGGCAGAGCAGGGCAGGGCTAGCGCGGGTGTAAAACATAAGTAACATCTATATAATATATCATATATACTATATACTATATCTGTCACAGAACATCACATGATCACATCACAGATAAATCACAACAGAAGATACATATGAAATATTGGATATACTAGGACGTCCGTGTTTTCAATACGAGCCAGTATAAAACACAGATTCCACGGTCGTGATGAATAGCCAAACCCATACCCCTAGACCCCTACGAGAGCGGCAAGCAACCCTACCATTTCTAGAGTTAGGAGACCCAGACTCGACTCCTCGAGTTGGTCTCCCACTGGACCCCAGAACCCGGTTACTTGTGCCCTCCTCCTTGGGTCTATCCTAGTGCGGAAAAGTAAATAATATACAAAGGGTGACAACATCCACAACCTGGAAGTGCCCCAATAAAAGAATATTACATACAAGTTTTTACATGAATGAAAATGAAAAACACTCATCTCACATAAAAAACCCCCGGCTATTCAAGCACGACGATCCAATATAACATATCCAGCAACACATAACATCACATGTCATCAACGTAAGTAAATATGTCCATCCCAATTGTCGTTGACATATAGCAACGAAACCGGCGATATCACATATTACACTTACGGTCACAGAAAAGAAAGTGTAAAACTACAACAGTTGGAATCCGCAATCTCTTTAGACATCACATGCCTAATCAAATGAATTCCTTAGACATCGCATGCCTAACAATCATAAACCCCGCATTTTAGTCTCATTATCGAAAACTCTTTTCAATATCAAGTCAGGCAATTCAACAGGATTCCCGACATGCTGATCGAATGCTCGTCGCAAACTTTAGTAGGCGGCCGCATCCCCGACGCCGTCGACGAAGTGCACCAAGGCGGAACACCGCTGCCGCGAGCACCCGAACGGATCCTTTCGGCGACGGAGTTCTCCTACAGTCACTTGGTCGGGGCTATGGAGCGAGGCTGTCTATTAAGTTTACCCGGCGAGTATCCGCGTACGCTACGTGATTGCGACGGACTTTTGATCACATCAAAATTCTGTGGCAACCGATCAAGTGAGACTAAACTGCTATGTTTATAACATTCATTCAGTTATCTCATAACTTATTGTGAATTCCAATTATTGTATCACATTCCAGATAATTAGAAAATGTTAAACTTTCCGATTGAACATTCGAACACCCAAGTTTTCCCGATACAGCTCAACACATGAAACAAGTCTAACAACATTCAGTTCGTGCCTCAGTACCAACGGTCCAGCCGTAGAAGGGTCAAGCCAACGCCTCACATATGGCACGCCGTACTGCCCCAAACCCGAAGGTTCAAAGGGCAGTTCAAGACGGTCACATAATCGAGTTAAGGTTTGTTGTCTTCTAGAGGGACCATCTGTAGGGTTCCTAGGCACTCTAGTGAGGTCTCACGAGGCATCGAACATGCCCGTTTCAAAAATTACGGTGCCGAGAAACCCTAAACTATGGATCGTTTGCTAGAAAACTAGGCGAAAAACCTAACTAGTTAACACTTAACTACAAGATACGGAAATACAACCTTTGTAGATCCGGTGTTCCACCTCCATAGCTCCGCAACGAGGTCCTCTCCGCTGTCCAAATCAAATCCGGGCTCTAGCGTCGGCTTCGTCGGAGAATGGGCAAGCTAGGTCGTCGATGTCCATGCCGAAGATGATCTACGTCGAGGCATCGCTAGATCAAGCTCACAACTTCACCAAGTCATGAAACTTGTGAAGTAAACACACTCTACTACTTGGCAAGAGGTAGAGGATGAAGAAATAGGAAGTGGGTAGACTTTAGAATTGGATTTCTCACTCATATCATCAAGTTGCCATTGATGGTCAAGCTTTTCTTCACTTGAAGGAAGAAGAAGAAGAAGCTAAAATATATGATAAGTTAATTAGAAAAGAAAAGAAAAACCAATCCTTATCATATATTGAACCATGGTTAGATGTAGAGAGTTAACTAAGGTTTAAGTTAGTGGTTAGGGTTAAGCATGAGACAAAATGGTCAAAAAGTCAAAGTCTTCATGAAGGTTCATGAATGAACAAAAGAAAGCAACCATTTTCCTCATTTTGCCTTTTCTTTTTCCAAAAAGATAAATGAATAAAATGAAATCAAAAACCCTAATCACCCACTTAACTATAGTTTAATTCTTAACACTTAACCATAAGGCATGTATCATCAAACATGATACAAGCAAGTGCACAAAACTATAACGAATATACAATGTGCACACCCGAGCGAGAAAATCCATTTAAAGTGAACCGATACTAGTTAATGCAAAGTAATATATAAAATATATAATTATGCATTAAATCATTAAATCAACACTTGATTTAACGATCCGATCATATCGCATATAACCGACTAGTATCATTAGTGACAACTTATCGAATCAACATTTGATCCGATAACCCGGCTATATCGCATATAACCGATCAATGTCACATCGCGAGAATCGAATACAGTATCATATACTGGTATTATTCTCGGTCCCGCACATATCTCATATGCGCCCCTATTTCGTTTTGCTTGAGCCAGGAAACCTCTGTGTAGGACTCTAAAGACTCGTCAATACGCCGGCAGCAGATGATGATCATATCAAACATCCACAAGCCGCAAGCGGTCTGCTAAACGTAACGGCCACCCGGGTATTGAGCGATCTGAAGATCGACGAGCAAGCTCGCTCACACTCCAGTGAATCCGACCAGTAACACTACCGTACAGTCCGGTCTGATCGTCTGATATGTCGCATATCTTGCCTAGGGGTGGTAAACGTCAGACCCCAATAGCTCGATAAGTCGTGTCGATATGAGGTCTATAACTTTTCGAGAAACTACTGGTAACACTTACCAGTAAATCTCAGCAACCCTGGCCAGGGATTTCCTGTTATAGCCAATCGAACACAGCGCAACATCAACCCCCTATACCGGGAGAGACGAATCCCCTCCTATCGCTCATTGCCTCCATGTGACTCGGGACTGTACCCAAAAACCACCGTTTTGCACGCCCTCTTGGACGTGGTAAGATGGAAATCAAAGCACAGTAGGAACCATACAAGACTCTATGACGATCTCGGGTCAACAGACTACTCTGTACCAGTGTCACCAGAGAACTGCCATCTGACGTGAGGTATAATACCATCTGGGAGTTCTCGGTGAGTCCGTCCAGTGTACCCAGTCTCTACTGAGCACCCGTATATCATCTCTGATGTCAAACACCAATGGATATGGGATCATCCATCGCCCATCTGTATGGGTCGAGAAGGTATACGCTAGTCTACTCTGGTATATCGATGCCCCGTCTCGATACACCCACGACTAGGGACTTTATAGGATGTACTTATGGACTACCATGTCCCCACTAGTATGATCCGCATCATAGTCCAGGTAGTCAAGCACACATCCTAAGGGCTTTACCAACATGTAATAGAGAGACAATCAGTATACACGTAAAGGTAAAGTTCAACCAGATAGCATACTATCATGTCGAGCAAGAAAGTCCTCCCTATATATGTCCCAGCATCCACTACAATATACATCCTATGTATAGTAATGGCCTCTAGGGCATACATATAACTAACAATCTCCCACTTGCACTAGGGCCATCTGTAGCAGTGGTTGCAGTATCTCATACTCAACCATCCCATAAAAGTCTCTCTCTGGGAACAGGCCTTTGTGAGTGGATCCGCTGTGTTGTCCTCTGAGTCTACTCTCCAAACCTCGATCACCCTGGAGATCAACTATCTCCATGATAAGGTGATACTGCCTTAGAATATGTCTGGATCACTGATGGGACGGACGTTCCTTGGCATAAGCCACAACTCCTTTGTCACACAATGGTAGGAACATAGTTCATCTCATGAACCAATATACACCCAAACAGCCTCTTTGGTAGCATCTTAAGTAGCGATGCATCGTGCCTTTATCGTCTAGTATGTCACGGTATCTAGCTTGGAACTCTTCCAACATACCGTCCCTTTACTGAGGGTAAAGACAATGCCTGCGACTGACATTCAGTCGTCTTTATCACCCTGGAACCCTTTCAGTGATTCTCCCCAGGATCGATTGATACCATCTCACTACAACTAGTGAGTATCCTAATTTCCAATTAGATCTATCTCATAGATCCAAAATCCAGGAGTTAGTAGGTATCATTATGATCCTATATGGAGAATCATTGTGATAAGCGGAGATTGATCGAGCGTAGCATAGGAAACTCCTTCCCTATCAAGAATATGTCATCCACGTACTCTACGAGGATCGTCACCATACTCCCTACTACCTTTTTGTATATACAAGGTTCATCTACCATTTTGATGATGTCAAACTCTTTGACCACTTCATCAAAATAGATGTTCCAACTCCGTGATGCCTGCTTTATCAGATAAAACATCTTGCACACGTTTCCGCTGCTCCCACTGTTTACGAAGCCCTCTGGCTGTGTACTTACAGACGCACTCTTCTAAATCATCATTTAGAAAAGCAGTCATGGCACCCAACCGCCAGATATCGTAGTCATGGTATGTAGCCGTGGCAAGTAGGATCCGGATGGACTTAAGCATAGCTACTTGAAAAGGTTTCATCATTATCCACGCCTGGTCAAAGATGAAAACCTTTAACAAGTCTAGCTTTGAAAGTCTCAACTTTTCCATGTACACCAAGTAATCTTCTCAAGATATACTTGCTCCTGATGGGGATTTAACCATTCAGATATAGCAACTAAAGTCCATACTTTGTTGGTGTATCAGGATTCCATCTCAGATCGCTAAGCATCCAGCCATTCTTACAGAGTCCCACTCTTGATGGCTAGCTCGAAGCTAGTTGGGTCATCATCTCATGATGCAATCCTCGCTCCCACTGTCATAGAGAAACCGAAGTATCTCTCAGGTGGGTGAGGAACCCTACTAGATCGGCGGAGAGGCTGAGGTTCGTTGGTATCTACTGAATCCCTTGGTTCTATCAAATCATTTGCTGTAGTTCGTATAGCTGGAACTTTTCCAGTTCTACATTACAGACCTTGCCTCGAGCTTGTCCGGATTTTGCTTTCAGACATAGGCCGGACAACCCCAAATCTTAACCAACTTAAGATATGGGCTCTTCCCTTTCCATAACACATATAAAGCGGTAGGCAACTGATTTGATTGGAACCCTATTCAATAGGTATGCAACTTCTTAAGTGCATAACTCCCTTAAGGAAAAAGGTAACTCAGTAGTACTCATCATAGAGCACACATTATCATATAGGATGTGATTGCTCCGCCCCGATATACCATCGTGCTATGGTGTATACGGAGGAGTAATGCTGAGAGAGAATCTCATTCTCGTTTAGAATTGTCCAGGAATTCCGTGCACAAGTATTCTCCTCCTTGATCTCATCAAAGGACATAGTACTTATACCCGTATTTTGGTTCTCTACTTCTCGCTTATATTCTGTGAATATCTCAAAAGGTTCGGACTTGTGTTTCAACAGGAACATATGTCTGAATCTTGAGAGATTATCAGAGAATGTAATGAAGTACTAAGAACCGGTCTTGGCATGTGTAGACAGGGGACCTACATACATCAACATGTATCATCCCAAGAGTTCAGTAACTCTTTCTCTGTTTCCAATAAACGGAGCTATGGTCATCTTATCTTTGTGACATGACTGGCGAGTTTCACAAGATGTAAATTCAAACTGATTTAAATATGCATCTATATGTAACTCTAGCTAGTCGGGTCACATTGATCTGACCTAGTCTACAATACCTCAAGAAGGAATCGTTCAGTTCTGAACTTTTCCTCTTGTGTGTGTTCAGTATACTAAAGAACTGTAGTTTGATTTAGAACATCAATGCTTTTAGATAACGTGCCTGAACCGATCAACTTTTGATATAGGAAATGTTCAAAACATTATCCAACAATACAAAATTTTATCATTTCTTTACTTATAAAGAGACTGATATGATTTTGTATATCAGGTTCGGTATCTAACAACATTCGTTCAGAATCAATGTATTGGTAATACAGGGTGACAGTGACCAACAGACTTGGCTGCAACACTTGCCCCGTTTTCTGCCTCATGAAACTTATCACCCGTTCTCAGTTCTCTACCTATCTGTAGCCCTATGTAATAGATTACATATCTGGGATCCTGATCTGGTATCACATACCCAGGACGTAAAGGATACTGAGAAACAGTTCTATATAATGAATACACCCGAAGATGATGCATCAGCATGCATTCTCTTCGTTTGGGCGGCACGGGAAATCTGGTATTCCCCAATTTCCTGCTCTGTCTTATAACAATTATAAGTTGGAGCGGGACCAACGTTCCCTAGCTCAGTATAACAAGCGGGTTCGGTCAAAATTCCGTATTATTATCCTGATTAAGGCGTGATAAGGTCGCTACCTGGAGAGAGAGAGAAGAAAACACTCAGCGTGCGCTCTTGCAAGAATAGATTGGTTATTATTTTATCTAATCAGGATGGCTCCCACTGCTTTTTATCAAATCTTCCTTCAAACCCTAAAAGGAAAGACTAGCCGGGATTAATTACACACTACAAGTTCGCCAATCTTTCAGCCAGGCCAGTGTCGGTACTTTGAGGGAGGTCCCCCGTGCTTTTGCACGAACCTAATTAATGTAAACCTCGTTTTCCCAGAGGCGTAACCCCGTTGACACCTTTCTAGACACCTACTTGATCGGCTAATTGTAATGTATAAAACTCTCCCAGGAGTAACTCTTACTCGCAGCGGGTATCGGGATCCAACTATCTCATAGAAGGTATGCAATCTCATTGCAAATTTCAACACTTGAAATTCCCGATAATATTTTGCCCCTAACGTGCTATGACCTTGACGAAAGCCAACAAACCATAGCCCGCTAGTCAAGTTCAACCCGTACATTTCTTGATTGAATTAAACCCACCCGCATGACCCTTGACGAAAGCCAACAAAGCCGCACGACTACCCTAATCCAATCGCATCGTATGCTAGCAGATAAGTAGCATATAGCTACCGCACACTGCACCTTGACGAAAGCCAACAAATGCAGCACGAATACTATATACAAGTTATCTGAAATGACGGAGGGCTACGACAGGTTTTTCTGAAAACCTATTGCGTAATGAACTTGATATCGTTGTAGGATCGAATGATTTTAAAATGGAGTGCTTTTGAGGCTTTTCCAGTTTTGCTAAAGGAGTCACTCCCGGTGAAGGGATCGTCGGTCCTTTCCTCGTCGAATGAGGTGCGGGATATATCATATATATCACTGTGCAAAGCAAAAACACTTAAAAGCAATCAAAAGACAAACCGAGTGTGTAGCATCTGCCAGTTATTGCTAAAGGAGTCACTCCCGGTGAAGGGATCTCGGTCCTTTCCTTATCGAATAAGGTGCAGGATATATCACATATACCGCTGTGCAAAGCAAGAACTGTAGCTACCTGTTTTATTTTGAAATTCGATTCTACAACATCTTAGGTTTCTTTTATTTCATTAATCACATTATTGAAGTCCCATCATTTAAGTACCTAAACATCACAGATAAATACGACGTACACTTATGCCATCCGCATTCGCCTCGATGTCCCCTCGTGCACCGTTAGGTTAGGTTACTAACGACAGAGCGGGGCAGGGCTAGCGCGGGTGTAAAACATAAGTAACGTCTATATAATATATCATATATACTATATACTGTATCTATCACAGAACATCACATGATCACATCACAGATATCGCAGCAGAAGAATCATATGAAATATTGGATATACTAGGACGTCCGTGTTTTCAATACGAGCCAGTATAAAACACGGATTACACGGTCGCGACGAATAGCCAAACCCACACCCCAGACCCCTACGAGAGCGGCAAGCAACCCTACCAATTCTGGAGTTAGGAGACCCGGACTCGACTCCTCGAGTTGGTCTCCCACTGGACTCCAGAACCCGGTTACTTGTGCTCCCCTCCTTGGGTCTATCCTAGTGCGGAAAAGTAAATAATATACAAAAGGTGACAACTTCCGCAACCTGGAAGCGCCCCAATAAAAGAATATTACATACAAGTTTTTACATGAATGAAAATGAAAAACACTCATCTCACATAAAAACCCCCGGCTATTCAAACACGACGATCTAATATAACATATCCAGCAACACATAACATCACATGTCATCAACGTAAGTAAATATGCGCATCCCAATTGTCGTTGACATATAGCAACGAAACCGGCGATATCACATATTACACTTACGGTCACAGAAAAGAAAGTGTAAAACTACAACAGTTGGAATCCGCAACCACCTCAGACATCGCATGCCTGACCAAATGAATTCCTTAGACATCACATGCCTAACAATTATAAACCCCGCATTTTAGTCTCAAAATCGAAAACACTTTTCAATATCAAGTCGGGTAATTCAACAAGATTCCCGACATCCTGATCGAATGCTCGTCGCAAACTTCAGTAGACGGCTACACCCCTGATACCGTCGACGAAGTGCACCAAGGCGGAACACCGCTACCGCGAGCACCCGAATGGATGCTTTCAGCGACGGGGTTCTCCTACAGTCACTTGGTCGGGGCTATGGAGTGAAGCTGTTTATTAAGTTTACCCGGCGAGTATCCGCGTACGCTACGTGATTGCGACGGACTTTTGATCACATCAAAATTCCGTAGCAACCGATCAAGTGAGACTAAACTGCTATGTTTATAACATTCATTCCGTTATCTCATAACTATTTGTGAATTCCAATTATTGTATCCCATTCCAGATAAATAGAAAATGTTAAACCTTCCGATTGAACATTCGAACACCCATGTTTTCCCGATACAGCTCAACACATGAAACAAGTCTAACAACATTCAGTTCGTACCTCAGTACCAACGGTCCAGCCGTAGAAGGGTCAAGCCAACGCCTCACATGTGGCACGCCGTACTGCCCCAAACCCGAAGGTTCAAAGGGCAGTTCAAGACGGTCACATAATCGAGTTAAGGTTTGTTGTTTTCTAGAGGGACCATCGCGTTACTTGCACTACTTAGAACGTCGTTAAACTACGGAAAAATCCAACACTTGGAAATTTCCCGACAGGGGAAAAATTGGGTATTTATATCCGGTCGAACTTTTTAACATATTCTAAAATTTATCCGGAAAGCCAAATAGACAAAATTTGATACCCCGATCGAAACACCGAATCCCCAAAAACAACTGCAAAAAATTCAACTCTTGAATAAATTTTAAAAATTCCCAGAAAACTCAGCATAATTTATCAGGAATTACTGTGCAAACATAGTGGGATGACGTCACCAAGGGGCCGCGGAACCGCCGCAGAAGGCACGCTTCTGCCGCGGTTCCGCCGCGGAATTTACTGTTCATCCAAAAATTTTTGCATCGTAATTCTTATTTTTCCCTGCTGAATTTTTTAGCAATTTTTAATTTTGAAAAATCCATTGTTTTCAAAAATGTACAGAGAGCATGATCCGGGTCGGGTTTTCGGTTCGTTCGGACTTCAAATTCCGTCTAGACTTCGCCTAAGGCTCTAGCTAGGCTCTGATACCACTGTAGGGTTCCTAGGCACTCTAGTGAGGTCTCACGAGGCATCGAACATGCCCGTTTCAAAAATTACGGTGCCGAGAAACCCTAAACTACGGATCGTTTGCTAGAAAACTAGGCGAAAAAGCTAACTAGTTAACACTTAACTACAAGATACGGAAATACAACCTTTGTAGATCCGGTGTTCCACCTCCATAGCTCCGCAACGAGGTCCTCTCCGCTGTCCAAATCAAATCCGGGCTCTAGCGTCGGCTTCGTCGGAGAATGGGCAAGCTAGGTCGTCGATGTCCATGCCGAAGATGATCTACGTCGAGGCATCGCTAGATCAAGCTCACAACTTCACCAAGTCATGAAACTTGTGAAGTAAACACACTCTACTACTTGGCAAGAGGTAGAGGATGAAGAAATAGGAAGTGGGTAGACTTTAGAATTGGATTTCTCACTCATATCATCAAGTTGCCATTGATGGTCAAGCTTTTCTTCACTTGAAGGAAGAAGAAGAAGAAGCTAAAATATATGATAAGTTAATTAGAAAAGAAAAGAAAAACCAATCCTTATCATATATTGAACCATGGTTAGATGTAGAGAGTTAACTAAGGTTTAAGTGAGTGGTTAGGGTTAAGCATGAGACAAAATGGTCAAAAAGTCAAAGTCTTCATGAAGGTTCATGAATGAACAAAAGAAAGCAACCATTTTCCTCATTTTGCCTTTTCTTTTTCCAAAAAGATAAATGAATAAAATGAAATCAAAAACCCTAATCACCCACTTAACTATAGTTTAATTCTTAACACTTAACCATAAGGCATGTATCATCAAACATGATACAAGCAAGTGCACAAAACTATATCGAATATACAATGTGCACACCCGAGCGAGAAAATCCATTTAAAGTGAACCGATACTAGTTAATGCAAAGTAATATATCAAATATATAATTATGCATTAAATCATTAAATCAACACTTGATTTAACGATCCGGTCATATCGCATATAACCGACTAGTATCATTAGTGACAACTTATCAAATCAACATTTGATCCGATAACCCGGCTATATCGCATATAACCGATCAATGTCACATCGCGAGAATCGAATACAGTATCACATACTGGTATTATTCTCGGTCCCGCACATATCTCATATGCGCCCCTATTTCGTTTTGCTTGAGCCAGGAAACCTCTGTGTAGGACTCTAAAGACTCGTCAATACGCCGGCAGCAGATGATGATCATATCAAACATCCACAAGCCGCAAGCGGTCTGCTAAACGTAACGGCCACCCGGGTATTGAGCGATCTGAAGATCGACGAGCAAGCCCGCTCACACTCCAATGAATCCGACCAGTAACACTATCGTACAGTCCGGTCTGATCGTCTGATATGTCGCATATCTTGTCTAGGGGTGGTAAACGTCAGACCCCAATAGCTCGATAAGTCGTGTCGATATGAGGTCTATAACTTTTCGAGAAACTACTGGTAACACTTACCAGTAAATCTCAGCAACCCTGGCCAGGGATTTCCTGTTATAGCTAATCGAACACAGCGCAACATCAACTCCTTATACCGGGAGAGACGAATCCCCTCCTATCGCTCATTGCCTCCATGTGACTCGGGACTGTACCCAAAAACCACCGTTTTGCACGCCCTCTTGGACGTGGTAAGATAGAAATCAAAGCACAGTGGGAACCACACAAGACTCTATGACGATCTCGGGTCAACAGACTACTCTGTACCAGTGTCACCAGAGAACTGCCATCTGACGTGAGGTATAATACCATCTGGGAGTTCTCGGCGAGTCCGTCCAGTGTACCCAGTCTCTACTGAGCACCCGTATATCATCTCTGATGTCAAACACCAATGGATATGGGATCATCCATCGCCCATCTGTATGGGTCGAGAAGGTATACGCTAGTCTACTCTGGTATATCGATGCCCCGTCTCGATACACCCACGACTAGGGACTTTGAAGGATGTACTTATGGACTACCATGTCCCCACTAGTATGATCCGCATCATAGTCCAGGTAGTCAAGCACACATCCTAAGGGCTTTACCAACATGTAATAGAGAGACAATCAGTATACACGTTAAGGTAAAGTTCAACCAGATAGCATACTATCATGTCGAGCAAGAAAGTCCTCCCTATATATGTCCCAGCATCCACCACAATATACATCCTATGTACAGTAATGGCCTCTAGGGCATACATATAACTAACACCATCGCGTTACTTGCACTACTTAGAACGTCGTTAAACTACGGAAAAATCCAACACTTGGAAATTTCCCGACAGGGGAAAAATTGGGTATTTATATCCGGTCGAACTTTTTAACATATTCAAAAATTATCCGGAAAGCCACACAGACAAAATTTGATAATCCGATCGAACATTCGAATCCCCAAAACAACCCAGAAAATTCAACTCTTGAAAAAATATTAAAAATTCCCAGGAAAACCAGCACTGCAAACTAAGAATTACTGTGCAAAATTGAACGCAAGAAGAGACCACATGGCCGCGGAATCGCCGCATTAGCCATGCTAATGCCGCGGTTCCGCCGCACTTTGGTGGATTCATGGGTACGGGCTTCACAGTAATTCTTACAATTCGCTGCTGATTTTTCTGCATATTTTAAATATCGAAAAACTCCAGATTTTGGAAAAAGTCCAGAGAGCATGTTTGTGTTAGGGTTTCGGGTTCGTTCGGGTTTCAAACTTCGTTTACGCATCGCCTAAGGCTCTAGCTAGGCTCTGATACCACTGTAGGGTTCCTAGGCACTCTCAGGAGTCTCACAAGGCATCAACCAAGCCAATTTCAAAAATTACGGTGCCGAGAAACCCTAATACGGATCGTTGGCTAGAAGTCTAGGCGAAAGATGCAACTAGTAAACTACTTTAGTAAGAGATCGGAAATACAACCTTTGTAGATCCGGTTCTCTACCTCCATAGCTCTATGATGAAGTCCCCTCGCTGTACAAGTCGGATCCCGGACTCTAGCATCGGCTTCATCGAAGAAATGGGCGGGCTTGGTCGTCGGCTTCGATGCCGAAGATGATCTACGTCGAGGCATCACAAGATCAAGCTCCCACTTCACCAAGTCATGAAACTTGTGAAGAAAACACCCTATACTACTTGGCAAGAGGTAGAGGATGAAGAAATAGGAAGTGGGTTCACTTTAGAATTGGCTTTCTCACTCATTTTCATCAATCACCATTGATGGAATCAAGGTTCTTCATCTTGAAGAAGAAGAATAAGAAGATAGAAATTATTATGATAAGTTAATTAAAAGGAAAAGAAAAAGAATACTTATCATAATAATAACCATGGTCAATTGTAGAGACTAAACTAAGGTTATGTGAAGTGGTTAGGGTTAAGCATGAGACAAAATGGTCACTTAGTCAAAGCTTCATGAAGCTTCAAAGAAAAAACAAAACTTGCAACCATTTCATTTCATATCTTTTCCAAAAATAAATAAATAAATAAATAAACGAATAAGAAAATGAAAACCCTAATCATTACACAACCATGGTTTAATCTTTACACAAACCCAAGTTAGCATGCATCATCAAACATGATACAAACTTGTGCACAAAAACATATCACATATACAATGTGCACAAACAAGTGAGAAAAACCATTTAAAGTGAACCAATACTAGTTAATGCAAAGTAATATATCAAATATATAATTATGTATTAAATCATCAAATCAACACTTGATTTAACGATCCGGTCATATCGCATATAACCGACTAATATTCAATGTATCGGCTTATCGAATCAATCCTTTATTCGATAACTAGGTTATATCGCATACAACCATTCGATACATTCATCGCGAGAATGAAATACGGTATCACATACACGCATTATTCTCGGTCCCGCACATATCTCATATGCGCTCCTATTTCGTTTCGCTTGAGCCAGGAAACCTCTGTGTAGGACTCTAAAGACTCGTCAATACGCCGGCAGCAGATGATGATCATACCAAACACCCACAAGCCGCAAGCGGTCTGCTAAACGTAACGGCTACCCGGGTATTGAGCGATCAGAAGATCGACGAGCAAGCCCGCTCACACTCCTGTGAATCCAACCAGTAACACTTACCGTACAGTCCGGTCTGATCGTCTGATATGTCCCATATCTCGCCTAGGGGTGGTAAACGTCAGACCCCAATAGCTTGATAAGTCATGTCGATATGAGGTCTATAACAGTTCGAGAAACTACTGGTAACACTTACCAGTAAATCTCAGCAACCCTGGCCAGGGATTTCCGGTTATAGCCAATCGAACACAGTGCAACATCAACTCCCTATACCGGGAGAGACGAATCCCCTCCTATCGCTTATTGCCTCTATGTGACTCGGGACTGTACCCAAAAACCACCGTTTTGCACGCCCTCTTGGACGTGGTAAGATGGAAATCAAAGCACAGTGGGAACCACACAAGACTCTATGAAGATCTCGGGTCAACAGACTACTCTGTACCAGTGTCACCAGAGAACTGCCATCTGACGTAAGGTATAATACTATCTGGGAGTTCTCGGCGAGTCCGTCCAGTGTACCCAGTCTCCACTGAGCACCCGTATGTCATCTCTGATGTCAAACACCAATGGATATGGGATCATCCATCGCCCATCTGTATGGGTCGAGAAGGTATACGCTTGTCTACTCTGGTATATCGATGCCCCGTCTTGATACACCCACGACTAGGGACTTTGAAGGATGTACTTATGGACTACCATGTCCCCACTAGTATGATCCGCATCATAGTCCAGGTAGTCAAGTACACATCCTAAGGGCTTTACCAATATGTAACAGAGAGACAATCAGTGTACACATTAAGGTAAAGAGTAACCAGATAGCATACTATCATGTCGAGCAAGAAAGTCCTCCCTATATATGTCCCAGCATCCACTACAATATACATCCAATGTACAGTAATGGCCTCTAGGGCATACATATAACTAACAACTACCAGCGTTGTGATGGCAGTCACACTAGTGGGGGCTGGGTAGTCTACAAGCACATCCTTTTTCAGGACCCTAGTCGTAGGATTATCGAGACAGGGCATCGATACTCCGGAGTAGACTAGTGTGTACGCTTCTCATCCCAGCAGGGGAAATGGTCTGTCCCACAGCCATTAGTACGTTGTACTGGAGATAGTATACATGTGCTCGTTGGGTTACGGGTGTTGGATGTATTGCCCTCAAAGTCAATTATTGGATCGCAGGTATGTGATTGCAATGATTGAGGGAGGACCTATATCGGTAGGACAGTCTTACTCAAGATGATAGTATGCTATCTGATTTGCCTTTGTCCGTCGTGTACAGCTTTAGGTGACATGATCACTATTACACGTTGATAGAGCCCTTAGGATCCTGCTTGACTACCAACAGTATGATGGCGATCATATACGTGAGAGTTGGGTAGTCTATAAGCACATCCTTAAAAGTGGTCCCTAGTCATGGGAGTTTCGAGACAGGGCATCGATACTCCGGAGTAGACTAGTGTATACAGTCGAGACCCCGACGAGGGGCGGTGGCCAGTCTCACAAGCCATTGGTGTCAGTTGGATCACCTAAGATGTATACAGGTGCTCATTGGGTTATGAGTACACCGGACAGGACTCGCTGGGAACCTGCTAGTTGGTATTTATACCTAACGTCACATAGCAGTTCCCTGGTGATATGTGTACAGGTTAGTTCATCGACCCGAGGTCGTCATTTATCTCGTGTAAGTTTCCACTGTGCTTTGATTACTACCCTACTACGGCTCAAAGGAGTCGTGCAAATAGGTTTTAGTTGGGTACAGTCCCGAGCCACATGGAGGCAAGTGAGCGGATCGGCAGGGGATTCGTCTCTCCCGGTATTATGGGTGAGATCGCACTGTGTCTAGGAGAGCCATTACACCAAGTCCTTGGCCAAGGCAGGTGAGAATTACTGGTAAGTATTCCAGTAGTTTCTCAGGGTTTTCAGGGCTACTCTCCAACACGACTTATACCGCTATTGGGGGTCTGACGTTACCAGCCCCCTAGGCCCGATATGCGATACTCATAGACGAACGGACCGGACTGTATGTATATTGTCACTGATAGGCTCAGCAGGGTTCCAGGATGAGTTCGCTCATCAGGCTTCCCTTTCGGTCAGTACATGGGCAGCCATTACGTACAGCTAGTGCCGCTGACGTGCTTATGGTTGAACCCACTGCTAGGGTATTGACGAGTCTTTAGAGTCTCCCACAGATAGTTTCCCAAGTTTGGACGAAACGTTGTAGAGGCCGTATGGTTTTATGGCAGGGTTCGAAAATGCACGTGCACTTATGCACGTGTCATATTTCGGACAGATAATACTGGTGGGCTTTGGTTTAAGCCGGATCCATGTATTATATTGAGTCGGAATATTTTAGTCCCTCGTATTCGTATTCGGTCGGAATACGGATACATGTATGTATATACAGGTGATGGGTATTCTCGTAATCCGTTACGAGAATATTTTAGAAGTTGGATTTCTTTTTGGATTAATCATTTTGGTTTAAATGATTATTAAGTTTTGGAAAGGGTGACTTATATTGGTGACACATTTCTTCTAGCATGTTCATTAGTGACTCATGCTAATGAGTCACTAAGTGAGTCATGATAGAATTAATGTGTTTTGTTTTGGGTTTGGATATTTGAGGAGATATTTTCATAAGATATTTTGGTTATGGTTTTGATTATATAACCTCATATATCTATTCACAAGAGAAAAAATAATAGATCACAAGTTGATGAGCTTAGTTTTCTTTTGCTCACTTGAGTTTCTTGAGTTCACCATTTCCAACTCTTTGCATCTTCTTCTACCTCCACCCTATCCCTCTCTTGTGATGAGAACCCTAGGGTGTTTGAGACAAAGTATTCTACTCATTCTCTACTTCATCTTGGTCATCTCTTTTACCAGACTTGATGACCGAGTTGCCTCGGTATAGAGGCGGGAGCCCGTTTAAAGATCCGTTGACGTGGTGCCACCTCGATAAGGAGATAAGAGATCGGAGTTGCCGCGAGGAGTGTGGGATGATGGCTAAAGACCGAAGGACTCGGATCGATCGGTATAGCCTTTCTACCTCTTTACAGTTTGTTAGTTTAGCGTTAATGGCAAGATCCGGGTTATAGTATGCGATAGCACCAGTTATAAAAGTTTTTGTTCCGCGTTTGGCGTCAGAATGACGGCCGGGGCGCTACCGTAGACTTACATGGTATCAGAGCCACGCCATTAACCTTTACTAACTTATTCTAACGTATTTAAAATATCGATCGAACGAAATTTCCAAAACCGCGATTTCAATGTTAAAGTTTCTGTCGAATTTTTAAACTGGTCTAAAAATCATTTTGAGTATCACAGAAAATCGAGCAGGCTTTTTTAAGGATACTGTAGAAATTTGGTCCACTGTCTCCACAGTACTGCCGCACAAACCGTGGTTTGGCCGCGGTTCCGCCGCTGTTTTGGAGCAACAGTGAACCATTTTTCTATAGTAGTGTCTTTCATGGGAATTGTGGTTTCTGGAATATTTTGTTTGGGCCCAGATTTTGTTTGTGTACTGCAGTTGTACGTGGTGCCCACTTTGGGAAGTTTTGTCGATCAGAATTTTAAACTTGTTAGTTTACAGTACTTACATTATATCTCCGACCGTGAATGTCATTCGAGCGGTAAATTGCGTCTAATTGCTATAGTTCTTTTAGACGGGTTTGCGAACGTGACATTCACATTGATGTTCTGTGTTGTGCTGTGATGTTGCGGATTTGTCGTGGTGGATAGCTGTGTGCAATGGTAGTGCAGTTTGGATTTATTTGTACATTTAGTATTGCAGGGCGAGCGTCCAACATGTGGACTGCCGTCACTGCCTGTTTGTATAATATTCTTTTGGGGCACGACCGGGCTGAGGTCGATGTACCCGTTGTACATATTTTTCATTTCTGTACTAGGTTTACCCCGCGACGGAGTGCACGGATAGCCGAGTTCTGGAGGGCAACGGGTCCGCATCTCATGGCTTTGAGAGGCAGAGGGCCTCACTCTAGAATTGGCAGACTATACGCCGCACTCGTAGGGGATACAGGTTGACCCAAGATGTGGTGCTCAAGTTACCAGATTCCGTGAAGTGCAGGGTGGTCCATTCACTTTACTATAGGGGGCTGCTTCGCTTCAGGTTTTGGCAGGTAACTTGCCACACCCGTAGGGGTCTAGGTTTTATTGCACAGGCTATCCACACGACCAGGGGAACGTCGGGTTTCAGCAGCGGCTCTGTGAAACCCGGGGATCCCAGATTATCTGTATTGTTCTGTGATACTTATTACTTTTCTGTAATGTTGCATTTATCACGCCTGGAGCGATTATTGTATATTGGTATATATACTAGTAGATGTTGTATATGTTTTACACCCGCGCTAGTCCAGTCCCCGCTTTGTCGTTAGTTAAGTAACCTAACGGGTGATGATGGGACCCAGTGACGAATGCGGATGGCATATACGTACATTTTATTTTCGTTCTTTTCTGGTGTGATTAATTGATAGGACTGCGTTGATTCTGATCAATGCAAAGGAAAACAAACCTGTTTTGACGTTGTTGGAACAGTTTTAAAAAGTGTTATTATAAGGACATTTTCTTTTGTTTTGCACAGTGGTATTCAGTTGGAATATCCTGCACCTCATTCGACGAGGCAAGGGCCGAGATCCCTTCACCGGGAGTGACCCTTTGGGCAGAAATTTGTGTCAGGATAATAACTTCACTACAGTCGATTACTTGTTGCTTTGCATCACGGTATTCAGTTGGTATATCCTGCACCTCATTCTATAGGGAATGAGCTGAGATCCCTTCACCGGGAGTGACCTCTTTAGTAAAATGTTTTCGCCACTATATTTTTATAAAAAGCTATCAGGTTCCTTCAGCGATATCAAGTTTGTTACGTTAAAGGTTTTTTCGCCAAAAACCAGCCGTAGCCCTCCATCATTTCAGACAGGTAGCACATAGTATTCATGCTATGTTTGTTGGCCTTCGTCAAGGTATAGTGGATGGTAGCTGCTTGTTACCTTTCTGTTGCATAGATAGATGATTTGGTTTGGGGCAGTCGTTCTGCCATTTGACCAACGTCAGGGGCATGTACGGGTGGGTTCAAATTGATAAGATAATGACGGGTAGAACTTGACATGTGACTTATGATTTGTTGGCCTTCGTCAAGGTCATAAGAGCATGGGGCAAAAATCCATATCGGGAGTTTCTAAAGAAACTGAAACTTGCCAGGCATGCGCATACCTTCTGGAGTGTGATAACGTGAGTGGATACCTTCACGTTATCATGCGATGATAGTTGGATCCCGATTCCCACTGATGAGTTGGTTTACTCTTCGGGTGATCTCGATTGATTCTTCTTTTAGGTCTGGAGGAGAATTTGACAGTACAGTAGGAGATTTCCTGATTAGATAAAGTGATAACCATTCTGATCTAGGTTAGAGTGCACGCAGAGTGTTTCTTTTCTCTCTCTCTTTGGCAGCGACCTTTGACCGACCCTAGACTATGACTCAGTAACCAAGTTGACCGAACCTTCTTAAAATACTGGCTTTTGGATTGTCTAAGTTGCATAAGTCATTGCCGCTCCTTATTTTACCCTTTGCATTTCTCAGAACATCTCGTATCACTACGAACATCCACTTCCGTTGGATAGATCCATCGTATGGTTATATACGAACTCGAAGGGACTTCTTCGAGGATGGATCCAGGTTCATGAGAAATTGAATTGGTTTATTCAGTTGTCTTTTATCATTACCTTCTCTCAGGTTGCAAGGGCTCTTTGGTTTAGGAGAGTACACCTATTACGCTTATTGGATAGTCTTCTTCCAAACCATAGGCAGGTGCCGAAAGGTAGGGAATGAAGAAAACTAATTAGCCTAAGTAGGGTGTACAGAAGGTAATAAGTAAGGACAAAATAAAGGGATTAGAAAGAGGGAAAAGTAAATTGCGACTGCTATCATTCACGACCAAACCGTGTAGTTCATCGCTACTCCTATTTCGCCTTTGCTTTTTTCCCCAGTTCGGGAGAAATAAAATAAGGTATTATTCAGTTGTCTTTTATCATCATCTTCTCTCAGGTTACGAGTTCTCCTAGGATTAGGAGAGTACACCTATTACGCTTATTGGATAGTCTTCTTCTAAACCATAGGCTGGTGCCGAACGGTAGGGTAAGAAGAAAACCACTTAGCCTAAAGGGGTGTACAGAAGGTAATGAATAAAGATAAATAAAGGGATTTGGAGAGATGGCAAAGAAATATATGGTTACAGTCATGAATTGGATTTTGGAAGAGGCATTACTAAGAATACCAGGATACCCCTACGAAACATTTTCATGTTTCAGTTTCACTGTGCATTGTTAAAGGAAAACTGATTTCCCGATTAGATACTTACTCCAGGGTATGTATTTACCAGGTATGATTCTCACATCTGTATGGTTTTACAGATATGAGTGGGAGTAAGTTATTGGTAATAAGGTGATCATCCTCATTATATCGGAATTCGTTGTAATTGGTGATATTTGAGGAAGTCGCCTGGGTTTTTGCCGGACGACAAGTATTTGGTTTTGGGTATCCGTTGTTGTGCACCAATTTCAAACTGATATATCTGTACGTTTATTTTTATAAAGTGAGATATAACTTTTTGAAATTATGTCCTTGACATTTACCTATATCAGTTGACGATTGGGTAAGGAGCATTGAACAAACGGAGTAGTTCTTAACTATAAGTATAGTTTTCAACCTACGATGCACAGGTTTTGAGTTATTCAACTCAGCGGACTTATACAGAGTATTGTATGTTGTCCAGTGTCTATCAGGACAAAAGGGTTGGTCCTCGTACTATGTTCTGTTTACTTGTAACTTCTCTAGTTTTTAGACAAGTGTTTCGTAGAAATACAAGGTCTAAGTTTTGAGAAGTTGTGGGTATAGGAATAAAGTAGAGAACCAGATGTCGCAAGTATCGGGATTCTTCAAAGAGATCGAAGATGTAGATACTTATGATTGGTATTCAGTTGATAGTAATGGTTTTGAGAAACTTGTTTGTCTTTCAGGTTACTCATAATTGGATGTATTCCTAAGTTGAGTAATGCTGATTAGCCTCTCTCCATTAAGTTGATATGCACTGGAGACAGCTGCATGATTTGAATCTGGTTCCAATTAAATAAGTGCCAAAGTTTCTATATTGGATATAGAATGGTTCATATCTTAACGATGTTAAGGTACGGGGAGTTGTCCGGCTTATGATTAAAACCAGACTCTGGATAACTCAAGGCACGTTTCTGTAATGGCAGTTTGTGGGTTGACCCAGGCTATGACGAGGGTTGATTTTCTACCATCTGGAAGATCAATGGTGATATTGTTCTTGACTCGCCACAGTTTTAGTAAAATGGATTTTTTCAGAAAACAGTAGTGGGAGTATGGTAGAACTGGAAGTGATTCCATAACCGCAAACGATTACGGAAAATTTAATAGGACCTAAAGATTCAATCAGGTTTGACATTCCATTAGCCACTCCGCAGATATGGTGGGTAACCCCAGGCACCCGAGAGGTACTCCGGTAGCCTCAAGGATGGTGACAGGGAGGTTCTTGTTCACCCAGACTTGACACTACTGTTGTTCCAGGCTTTGAGACCCGGTAGGAGGTTAAGTATAGCGCCGTTCTAAACTAGCTTTAGAAGTGCACGTATATATTATTCTTCCAGAGGGTTGTTGTGGTCAGTGGTGTTAGTTATATGTATGCCCTAGAGGCCATTACTGTACATACGATGTATATTGTAGTGGATGCTAGGACATATATAGGGAGGACTTTCTTGCTTGACATGGTAGTATGCTATCTGGTTGTACTTTATCTTAACATGTACTCTGATTGTCTCTATGTTACATGTTGATAAAGCCCTTAGGATATGTACTCGACTACTGGGACTATGATGAGATCATACTAGTGGGGCCGCGGTAGTCGGCGAGTACATCCTATAATTGTTCCTAGTTGAGGGTGTATCGAGACAGGGCATCGATGCACCAGAGTAGACTAGCGTATACGCATCTTGACCCATATGATGGGCGATGGATGATCCCATATCCATCGGTGTTTGACATCAAGGATGGTGTACGGGTGCTCAGTAGAGACTGGGTACACTGGACGGACTCGCCGAGAACTCCCAGATGGTATTATACCATACGTCAGATGGCAGTTCTCCGGTGACACTGGTACAGAGTAGTCTGTTGACCCGAGATCGTCATAGAGTCTTGTATGATTCCCATTGTGCTTTGATTTCCATCATACCACGTCCAAGAGGGCGTGCAAAAAGGTGGGTTTTGGGTACAGTCCCGAATCACATAGAGGCAATGAGCGATAGGAGGGGATTCGTCTCTCCCGGTATAGGGAGTTGATGTTGTGCTGTGTTCGATTGGCTATAACCGGAAATCCCTGGCCAGGGTTGCTGAGATTTACTGGTAAGTGTTATCAGTAGTTTCTCGAACTGTTATAGACCTCATATCGACACGACTTATCGAGCTACTGGGGTCTGACGTTTACCACCCCTAGGCGAGATATGCAACATATCAGACGACAAGACCGGACTGTACGGGAGTGTTACTGTTTGGATTCACAGGAGAAGTTACAGGCTTGCTTGTTAATCTTCTGAGCGCTCAATACCTGGGTAGCTGTTACGTTTAGCTGACCGCTTGCAGCTTGTGGGTGTTTTATATGATCATCACCTACTGCCGGCGTATTGACGATTCTTTAGAGTCCTACACAGAGGTTTCTTGACTCAGGCAAAATGAAGTAGGAGCACATATGTGATATGTGCGGGACCGAGGATAATGCGATATGTGATACCGTATTATATTCTCGCGATATTTGATATCAGCCGGGTCATCGGATCAAGTGTTGATTCGATGAATCGGTACGGATATATATTAGTCGGTTATATGCGATATAGCCGGATTGTCGGATCAAGTGTTGATTCGATAATTTAATGTATAATAATATATTTGATATATTAAATGACATTAACTAATATTAGCTCACTAAAAGATTCTTTTTCTCATTCGGGTAATACATTGATATATATGCGATATATGTTAAATGTATTATTTTATTTGGTTACAATAAATATTATATATGTGATATATAATATTGTAACATGATATGATAACTAATGCAACTTGTTTTGTGGAGTTTAAACATGATTAGGGTTTGGATTAGGGTTAAACCTTCTAGTTGATTCTAGAAGCTTTTCTTTTTGTCATGATAAAGATATTTTCAAGTGAGTCATGCCTTAACTCAACCCAAACCCTAACCCTTGGTTAATTCTCTACAATGGTTAAGTGAACCATGGTTGCATAATTCTATCATATTATTCTTTTCCTATTCATCACAAAAGGATTCAAGCATTATTCATCTTCTTCTTCCTTGAGTTCTTCTTGAAAAGCTTTCTTGCTTTGATAAAAGTGATGAATAAATATGAGAAAAAGATAAATAAAAAGAGCAAAAATTCTACTTCATCATCCTCATCTTCCCTTGCCATTTAGATGAGGGTGTTCACATCATTTGATGAGTGTTAGCTTGTGTTTACGAAACTTCAAGGTAGATCATCTTAGTATCGAAGATCGGAAGCAAAGGTTGCGTCTTTCTCTTCGTGGAACCTCTCGAGAGTCCGGATCCCGATGATCGCAGCGAAGGGACCACAACACGGAGCATATGAAGTGAAGGACCGGATCTACAAAGGTTGTAATCCCTCTCACTTTGTGTTAAAATGTTTAGCATGCTTGTTTTCGCCTAATCTCTAGTTTAAAGTTCCGTATTCGGGTTGTTCGGCACGGCTAATTTTTTAATCGGGCATGGTTGTTGCCTAATAGACCCTTGTGCGCGTGCCTAGCAACCCTACAGTGGTATCAGAGACAAGCTAGAGCTTTAGGCGAAGTCTATACGAAGTTTGAAGTCCGATCGAACGCCGAAACCCCGACACGGAACCCTCTCTGTACATTTTTCAAAAAGTTGATATTTTCTGAATTAAAAATGCTCAGAAAAACAAGCAGGAAAAACTAAGAATTACTGCGAAGTACGGACTTCTAATTCCAAAATTGGAGCGCGGAACCGCGGCCAAAACATGGATTTTGCGGCGCTTCAGCGGCCAAAATTTGACTTAGTCCCTGAAATTTCATGTAATTATTTTTAGGCCCTTTCTTGTTAAGTTTTTCTGGGAATATTTTAATTCCACCCAAGTGTTGAGTTTTCAAGGGTTGTATTGGGGAATCGTTGATTCGATCGGATGTTTTAACTTTGTTTAGAAGTTCCGGATAATTTTTAGAAACTGTTAAAAAGTTCGAACGAATATCAATAACTCACTTTTTCCTCAGTCGGAAATTTTTTCAAAAGTTGGATTTTTCCTCGAGTTTAAGAATGTTCTAAGTCGTGCAAGTAACGCGGTGGACCCTCTAGAAGACAACAAACCTTAACTCGATTATGTGACCGTCTTGAACTGCCTTTTGAACCTTAGGGTTTGGGGCAGTACGGCGTGCCACATGTGAGGCGTTGGCTTGACCCTTCTACGGCTGGACCATTGGTACTGTGGCATGTGATGGATGTTTTTAAACTGATTTCAAGTGTTGAGATACATTGGGGAAATCTTGGGTGTTTGATGATTCGATCGGAAAGTTTAACTTTGTCTATTTATCTGGAATGTGATACAATATTTGGAATCCACAGGTAGTTATGAGATAACTGATTTGAATATTATAAACATAGCAGTTTAGTCTCAAATGATCGGTTGCCACGGAATTTTGATGTGATCAAAAGTTCGTCGCAATCACGTAGCGTACGCGGATACTCGCCGGGTAAACTTAATAGACAGCCACGCCCCAAAGCCCCGACCGAGTGACTGTAGGAGAACCCCGTCGCCGAAAGCATCCGTTCGGGTGCTCGCGGCAGCGGTGTTCCGCCTTAGTGCACTTCGTCGACGGCATCTGGGGGTGCGGCCGTCTACTAAAGTTTGCGACGAGCATTCGATCAGGTTGTCGGGAATCTTGTTGAATTGCCCGACTTGACATTGAAAAGAGTTTTCGATAATGAGACTAAAATGCGGGGTTTATAATTGTTAGGCATGCGATGTCTAAGGAATTCATTTGGTTAGGCATGCGATGTCTAAGGAGGTTGCGGATTCCAACTGTTGTAGTTTTACACTTTCTTTTCTGTGACCGTAAGCGTAGTATGTGGTGTATCGCCGGCTTCGTTGCTATACATCAACGACAATCGGGATACGCATACTTGCTTACGTTGATGATATGAGATATTATGTGTTACTGTGATATGTTATATTGGATCGTCGCGTTTTGAATAGTCGGGGGTTTTATGTGAGATGAGAGTTTTTCTGTTTCATTCATGTAAAATTCATTTGTATATAATATTCTTTTATTGGGGCACTTCCAGGTAGCGGAAGATGTCACCGTTGTATATTATTAACTTTTCCGCATTAGGTAGACCCAAGGAGGGGAGCACAAGTAACCGGGTTCTAGGGTCCAGTGGGAGGCCATCTCGAGGAGTCGAGACCGGGTCTCCTAACCCTAGAATTGGCAGTGTTACTTGCCGCTCTCGTAGGGGTCTTGGGATGTGGGTTTGGCTATTCGTCGCGACCGTGGAATCCGTGTTTTATACAGGCTCGTATTGAAAACACGGACGTCCTAGTATATCCAATATTTCATATATGTTCTTCTGCTGCAATGTTCTGTGATGAGATCATATTACTGCCTGAGACGAATGTTTATATTTTATATATATGAGATATATGTTATATTGCAGATTTCGTTTCAAAAGAGATGCTTGTGAAGCATAATAAAATGGGACTTCATTAATGAGATTAATGAAATAAAAGAAACCTAAGATGTTGTAGAAACTTGTTTAAAAACTGGTAGCTCTAGTTCTTGCTTTGCATAGCGGTGTTCCTTGTAGAACATCCAGCACCTTATTCGATAAGGAAAGGACCGAGATCCCTTCACCGGGAGTGACTCCTTTAGCAATAACTGGCAGGTGCTACAAACTCGGTTTGTCTTTTGATTGCTTCTATAGTTCTTGCTTTGCATAGTGATATTTGTGAAATATCCTGCACCTTATTCGATGAGGAAAGGGCCGACGATCCCTTCACCGGGAGTGACCCCTTTAGCAAAACTAGAAAAGCCTCAAAAACATTCCATTTAAAATCACTCGATTCTACAACGATATCAAGTTCATTATGCAAAGGGTTTTCTGAAAAACCCGTCGTAGCCCTCCGTCATTTCAGATAAGTACTGGTTAGTATTCGTGCTACGTTTGTTGACCTTAGCCAAGGCGTAGTGTGCGGTAGCTGATTAGTGCTTATCTGTATAAGCATATGATGCGATTGAGTTAGGGTAGTCGTGCGACTTTGTTGACCTTAGCCAAGGGTCGTGCGGGTGGGTTTAATTCAATCGGGAAGTGACGGGTTGAACTTGGCTAGCACTTATGATTTGTTGACCTTAGCCAAGGTCATAAGATGCTAGGGGCAAAATATTATCGGGAATTTCAAGTGTTGAAATTTGCAATGAGATTGCATACCTTCTATGAGATAGTTGGATCCCGATACCCGCTGCGAGTAAGAGTTACTCCTGGGAGAGTTTTACACATTACAATTAGCCGATCTAGTAGGTGTCTAGAAAGGTGTTAACGGGGTTACGCCTCTGGGAAAACGAGGTTTACTTTAATTAGGTTCGTGCGATAGCACGGGGGACCTCCCTCAAAGTACCGACACTGGCCTGGCTGAAAGATTGGCGAACTTGTAGCGTGTAATTAATCCCGGCTAGTCTTTCCTTTTAGGGTTTGAAGGAAGATTTGACTAAAACAGTGGGAGACATCCTGATTAGATATATTAGATAACCAATCTAATCTTGCAAGAGCATACGCTGAGTGTTTTCTTCTCTCTCTCTCTCCAGATGGCGACCATATCACGCCTTAATCAAGATAATAATACGGATATATTGACTGAACCCGCTTGTTATACTGAGCTGGGGAACGTTGGTCCCGCTCCAACTTATAATTGTTATAAGATAAAGCAGGAAATTGGGGAATACCAGATTTCCCATGCCGCCCAAACGAAGAAAGTGCATGTTGATGCATCATCTTCGGGTGTGTTCATTACACAGAACTGTTTCTCAGTATCCTTTACGTCCTGGGTATGAGATACCGGATCAGGATCCCGCATATGTAATCTGTTACATGGGCTACAGAAAGGTAGAGAACTGAGAACGGGTGATAAGTTTCATGAGGCAGAAAATGGTGCAAGTGTTGCAGCCAAGTCTGTTGGTCACTGTCACCCTGTATTACCAGAATACATTGATTCTGAACAAATGTTATTAGATACCGAACCTGATATACAAAATCATATCAGTCTCTTTATTAGTAAAGAAAGGATATAATTTTGTATTGTTGGACAATGTTTTGAACATTTCCCATATCAAGAGTTGATCGGTTCAGGCACGTTATCTAAGAGCATTGTCGTTCTAAATCAAACTATAGTTCTTAGTATACGGAACACACACAAGAGGAAGAGTTCAGATATGAACGAATCCTTCTTGAGGCATTGTAGACTAGGTCATATCAATGCGACCCGACTGGCTGAAGTTACATTTAGATGCATATTTAAATTAGTTTGAATTTACATCTTGTGAAACTTGCCTGTCATGTCACAAAGATAAGATGACCACAGCTCTGTTTATTGGAAACAGAGAAAGAGTTAGTGAACTCTTGGGATTGATACATGCTGATGTATGTAAGTCCTCTGTCTACACATGCCAAGACCGGTTCTTTGTACTTCATTACATTCTCTGATGATCTCTCAAGATTCAGACATATGTTCCTGTTGAAACACAAGTCCGAACCTTTTGAGATATTCACAGAATATAAGTTAGAAGTAGAGAACCAAAATATGGGTATAAGTATTATGTCCTTTGATGAGATCAAGGAGGAGAATACTTGAGTACGGAATTCCTGGACCATTCTAAAGGAGAATGAGATTCTCTCTCAGCATTACTCCTCCGTATACACCACAGCACGTCGGTGTATCGGGGCGGAGCAATAACACCCTATGTTGTATGGTGTGCTCTATGATGAGTACTACTGAGTTTCCTATTTTCTTTTGGGAGTTATGCACTTGAGAAGCTGCATACCTATTGAATAGGGTTCAAATCAAATCAGTTACCTACCACTTCATATGTGATATGGAAAGGGAAGAGCCCATATCTTAAGTTTGTTAAGATTTGGGGTTGTCCGGCCTATGTTTAAAAGCAAAATCCGGACAAGCTCAAGGCAAGGTCTGTTATGTACAACTGGAAAGGTTCCAGCTATACAAAATGTACAGCTGATGATTTGGTAGAACCAAAGGATTAAATAGTTTCCAACGAACCTCAGCCTCTCCGCCGATCTAGTAGGGTTCCTCACCCACCTGAGAGATACTTCGGTTTCTCTATGACAGTGGGAGCGAGGATTGCATCATGAGATGATGACCCAACTATTTTCGAGCTGGCCATCAGGAGTGGGACTCTGTAAGAATGGCTGGGTGCTTATCGATCTGAGATGGAATCCTTATACACCAACAAAGTATGGACTTTGGTTGCTTTATCTGAAGGGTTAAATCCCCATCAGGAGCAAGTATATCTTGAGAAGATTACTTGGTGTACATGGAAAAGTTGAGACTTTCAAAGCTAGACTTATTAAAGGTTTGCATCATAGACCAGGTATGGATTATGTTGAAACCTTTTCTAAGGATCTATGCTTAAGTCCATCCAGATCCTACTTGCCACGGCTACATACCATGACTACGGTATCTGGTGGTTGGGTGTCATGACTGCTTTTCTAAATGATGTTTTAGAAGAGAACGTCTATAAGTACACAGCCAGAGGGCTTCGTAGACAGTGGGAGCAGCGGAAACGTGTGCAAGATGTTTTATATGATAAAACAGGCATCGCGGAGTTGGAACATCTGTTTTTGATATGATAGTCAAAGAGTTTGACTTCATCAAAATGGTAGATGAGCCTTGTATATACAAAAAGGTAGTAGGGAGTATGGTGGTGATCCTCGTAGAGTACGTGGATGACATACTCTTGATAGGGAAGGAGTTTCCTATACTACGCTCGGTCAATCTCCGCTTATCACAAGAATTCTCCATATAGGATAAAAGTGATACCTCCTAAATCCTGGGTTTTGGATCTATGAGATAGATCTAATTGGATGTTAGGATACTCACTAGTTGTAGTGAGATGGTATCAATCGATCCTAGGGAGAATCACTGGAAAGGTTCCAGGGTGATAAGGACGACTGAATGTCAGTCACGGGCATTGTCTTTACCCTCAGTGAAGGGACGGTATGTTGGAAGAGTTCCAAGCTAGATACCGTGACATACTAGACGATTAAAGGCAAGATACATCGTTACCAAGGATGCTACCAAAGAGGTAGTCTGGATATATATAAGTTCATAAGATGAACTTCGTTCCTACCATTGTGTGACAATGGAGTTGTGGCTTTAGCCAAGGAACTACCGTCCCATCTGAAATCCAGACATAATTCTTAAGCAGTATCACCTGATCATGGAGATGGTTGATCTCCAGGAAGATCGAGGTTAGGAGAGTAGACACAGAGGACGACAGCGCGGATCCACTCACAAAGGCCTTTTTCCCAGTAGAGACTTTTATGGGATGGTTGAGTATGAGATACTTCAACCGCAGCTAATTATTGGGTATGCGATACCATAACAGATGGCCCTAGTGCAAGTGGGAGATTGTTAGTTATATGTATGCCCTAGAGGCCATTACTGTACATACGATGTATATTGTAGTGGATGCTAGGACATATATAGGGAGGACTTTCTTGCTTGACATGGTAGTATGCTATCTGGTTGTACTTTATCTTAACATGTACTCTGATTGTCTCTATGTTACATGTTGATAAAGCCCTTAGGATATGTACTCGACTACTGGGACTATGATGAGATCATACTAGTGGGGCCGCGGTAGTCGGCGAGTACATCCTATAATTGTTCCTAGTCGAGGGTGTATCGAGACAGGGCATCGATGCACCAGAGTAGACTAGCGTATACGCATCTTGACCCATATGATGGGCGATGGATGATCCCATATCCATCTATGTTTGACATCAAGGATGGTGTACGGGTGCTCAGTAGAGACTGGGTACACTGGACGGACTCGCCGAGAACTCCCAGATGGTATTATACCATACGTCAGATGGCAGTTCTCCGGTGACACTGGTACAGAGTAGTCTGTTGACCCGAGATCGTCATAGAGTCTTGTGTGATTCCCATTGTGCTTTGATTTCCATCATACCACGTCCAAGAGGGCGTGCAAAAAGGTGGGTTTTGGGTACAGTCCCGAATCACATAGAGGCAATGAGCGATAGGAGGGGATTCGTCTCTCCCGGTATAGGGAGTTGATGTTGTGCTGTGTTCGATTGGCTATAACCGGAAATCCCTGACCAGGGTTGCTGAGATTTACTGGTAAGTGTTATCAGTAGTTTCTTGAACTGTTATAGACCTCATATCGACACGACTTATCGAGCTACTGGGGTCTGACGTTTACCACCCCTAGGCGAGATATGCAACATATCAGACGACAAGACCGGACTGTACGGGAGTGTTACTGTTTGGATTCACAGGAGAAGTTACATGCTTGCTTGTTGATCTTCTGAGCGCTTAATACCTGGGTAGCTGTTACGTTTAGCTGACCGCTTGCAGCTTGTGGGTGTTTTATATGATCATCACCTACTGCCGGCGTATTGACGATTCTTTAGAGTCCTACACAGAGGTTTCTTGACTCAGGCAAAATGAAGTAGGAGCACATATGTGATATGTGCGGGACCGAGGATAATGCGATATGTGATACCGTATTATATTCTCGCGATATTTGATATCAGCCGGGTCATCGGATCAAGTGTTGATTCGATGAATCGGTACGGATATATATTAGTCGGTTATATGCGATATAGCCGGATTGTCGGATCAAGTGTTGATTCGATAATTTAATGTATAATAATATATTTGATATATTAAATGACATTAACTAATATTAGCTCACTAAAAGATTCTTTTTCTCATTCGGGTAATACATTGATATATATGCGATATATGTTAAATGTATTATTTTATTTGGTTACAATAAATATTATATATGTGATATATAATATTGTAACATGATATGATAACTAATGCAACTTGTTTTGTGGAGTTTAAACATGATTAGGGTTTGGATTAGGGTTAAACCTTCTAGTTGATTCTAGAAGCTTTTCTTTTTGTCATGATAAAGATATTTTCAAGTGAGTCATGCCTTAACTCAACCCAAACCCTAACCCTTGGTTAATTCTCTACAATGGTTAAGTGAACCATGGTTGCATAATTCTATCATATTATTCTTTTCCTATTCATCACAAAAGGATTCAAGCATTATTCATCTTCTTCTTCCTTGAGTTCTTCTTGAAAAGCTTTCTTGCTTTGATAAAAGTGATGAATAAATATGAGAAAAAGATAAATAAAAAGAGCAAAAATCCTACTTCATCATCCTCATCTTCCCTTGCCATTTAGATGAGGGTGTTCACATCATTTGATGAGTGTTAGCTTGTGTTTACGAAACTTCAAGGTAGATCATCTTAGTATCGAAGATCGGAAGCAAAGGTTGCGTCTTTCTCTTCGTGGAACCTCTCGAGAGTCCGGATCCCGATGATCGCAGTGAAGGGACCACAACACGGAGCATATGAAGTGAAGGAGCGGATCTACAAAGGTTGTAATCCCTCTCACTTAGTGTTAAAATGTTTAGCATGCTTGTTTTCGCCTAATCTCTAGTTTAAAGTTCCGTATTCGGGTTGTTCGGCACGGCTAATTTTTTAATCGGGCATGGTTGATGCCTCGTAGACCCTTGTGCGCATGCCTAGCAACCCTACAAGTGGGAGCAGCGGAAGCATAGTGGACAAGTAGCTTATGTCTATTTATAGACTCGAGCAGATATAGCGGAGATAGATCATCCATTTTTGATGTGACAGTCATGGGTTTGACTTCATCAGAATAAGGGATGGACATGTTAAGAAGGTAGTATAGTATGATGTCCTGGTATTTGGATGACATACACAGACTAGGAAGTAAAATTCCTAGACTACGATCGGTTGTACTGTGGTTGTCACACAGTTGTTTCTCTTTATAGGATATAGATATAATATCAGACATTCTGGTTACTAGATCTATGGTTTTAGATCTAGATTTGGGTAGTTTCCCAATGTGGGTACTTTGTTAGTATTCTAATAGTATTTTAGAATGGACGACTCCTGGCATGGTGGTGTACTGCAGGTGATGGATTCACCCTCTCTAAAGGTGTCTTACAGACTAAAGGGGAGAGGGATGTGCATGATTGGCATATCACTTGCTTAGGCAATTGAGTCGATCATGAGATGTGAAGTACCACACCAGATGTTGTTTTTGCACTAGATGCGATAAGTTCATATTAATCCAATCTTGGAGAAACATTCGGAAGCAGTTTTAGAACATAAAAGGATGTTCTACGGATTTGATGACGGCAGCCTCCTTCGGGAGACGGTTATCATTCCAAGCTTTCAAAGGTGACATGGATGACAGAGTGATTGTCAGAGTTATAGTTTTCCCTCCGACGAGAGACAGTATTATGGACAGGTGGTCCAAGAGGATACTGTGGGAGGCATGGTGCTGGATACTGATTAGGTTCAGTTGACGATACAGTCTAAGAAGTTTGGATTTGGAGTTCATTTATGAACTAGGTCCCATCAGATATCCAGACATATTCTAAGATAGGTATTACTCAATTCGGGAGATGGCTTTTTCCGCGAACTTGAGATTAAGAGAGACATAGAAAGGAACATCAGGGCGGATCCACTCACTGAGGCTATTTCTCGAACGCAAGAGTTTTACAAACGAGCTTTGTGAAACTGATTAGTAGAGGAGTTGGATGTTCGGTATTACACGGGCTGTGAGTATGCGACATCGCAATAATTAGCCTTAAGTGCAAGTGGGAGATTGTTGGATGTAGTGCCCTCAAAGTCAATTATTGGATCGCAGGTACGTGATTGCAATGAGTGAGGGAGGATCTATACCGGTAGGACAATCTTACTCAAGATGATAGTATGCTATCTGGTTTGCCTTTATCAGTCGTGTACAGCTTTAGGTGACATGATCACTATTACATGTTGATAGAGCCCTTAGGATCCTGCTTGACTACCAACAGTATGATGGTGATCATATACGTGGGAGTTGGGTAGTCCATAAGCACATCCTTAAAAGTGGTCCCTAGTCGTAGGAGTTTCGAGACAGGGCATCGATACTCCGGAGTAGACTAGTATATACAGTCGAGAACCCGACGAGGGGCGGTGGCCGGTCTCACAAGCCATTAGTGTCAGTTGGATCACCTAGGATGTATACAGGTGCTCATTGGGTTATAAGTATACCGGGCAGGACTCGCCGGGAACCTGCTAATTGGTATTTATACCTAGCGTCAGATAGCAGTTCCCTGGTGACATGTGTACAGGTTAGTTCATCGACCTGAGGTCGTCATTTGTCTCGTGTGAGTTCCCTCTGTGCTTTGATTACTACCCTACCACGGCTCAATGGAGTCGTGCAAACAGGTTTTAGTTGGGTACAGTCCCGAGCCACATGGAGGCAAGCGAGCGGATCGGCAGGGGATTCGTCTCTCTCGGTATTGGGGGTGAGATCACACTGTGTCTAGGAGAGCCATTACACCAAGTCCTTGGCTAAGGCAGGTGAGAATTACTGGTAAGTATTCCAGTAGTTTCTCAGGGTGTTCAGGGCTACTCTCCGACACGACTTATACCGCTATTGGGGGTCTGACGTTACCAGCCCCCTAGGCCCGATATGCGATACTCATAGACGAACGGACCGGACTGTATGTATATTGTCACTGATAGGCTTAGTAGGGTTCCAGGATGAGTTCGCTCATCAGGCTTCCCTTTCGGTCAGTACATGGGCAGCCGTTACGCACAGCTAGTGCCGCTGATGTGCTTGTGGTTGAACCCACTGCCAGGGTATTGACGAGTCTTTAGAGTCCCCCACAGATAGTTTCCCAAGTTCGGGCGAAACGTTGTAGAGGCCGTATGGTTTTATGGCAGGGTTCGAAAATGCACGTGCACTTGTACACGTGTCATATTTCGGACAGATAATACTGGTGGGCTGTCACGACTTGAAATTTTAGCTCGTGACCAGCACTTGAATCACGCAATGTCTAAAGGCGTAACGGAATTCAAGTAAGCTGAAACCCAGAAATCTAAACCTTTTTGAAAAAATAAAGGAGGTGAGTTTTTGAAATAAAGGTATATGAAATCATGTTTTCTTAATGCATAGAAAGGAACATGAATGATGCAAGTGAAATTTACTAGTTTAAAAAAAACATGTTTGGTCTTTTAAAGATTTTGGCAGCACCTCCTTTGTAAATTTTGATCCAAAACCACAAATACATAATAAGGATAATGACATCCCCAAGCGGGAGCTAGCTCTTCGCCAAACGACGGATCACAACCACGCAATACAGTATAAATAAGTATACGACGCCCAACGGCGAAGTTCACCATAAAAAGATAAAGAAATGAGCAAGATATAACCTCAAAAGTGAATATAAAACCCATCGCTCAAATCTCGCAACTACAAGTCTCACTAAGTCTCATCACTTATACAATTTACAACTTTTGATTGATGGAGTTAACTAGATACAATATGAAATATAGATACAAGAGTGGGAATGATACAAATATCCCACCTACTAATGCAAAACACCCGAATGCAACTGTGTGCCAGCGAAACCGCTACTGATCCAAGCAGACAACCTGCAAGAACTGTGGCACAACGGGGGTGAGTTGCCAACTCATGAGTAGAAAAATATCAACAGATAGAAATCGAATAAACAACGACTCCTAGGTCAACTATATCATAAAGGTAATACTATGATATCTAGGGTGACCGGGTCTGTATATATGCCAACAAGGTAGTCAATACCTATATGCATGTGGATAACATCCAACAGTAATAATCAATGCATGTATACGGATCTCGTCCAACCATAATCAAGGTATGTATGCATATGGATCTCGTCCACCCAAAATCAATGTCTGCATGCACGTAAATATCATAAAGGGGTGTGCATGAAAGTATGAGGATATATATCAACGGTGTCCTTCCCAACACATCAAAATCATGGAACCTGAGTTCCTAGCATCGACACTCGAAAACATCATGAAAACCGTGTCCAGCATCGGCACGTAAATCCTTATATATCAGGCTCCGTCAGTCTGGATCGGCCCATCTCATCTCTCGACTCCGGTCGGTATCCTCCGGATATCCACCGAGCCTAAATACTATCACCGGTAGGTACTCGCCACCCTGCCAGGCTCATCGTCTGCTCCACGAAAAACATTTCTCGCCCCGGGGAACCATACCGGGTCTACCATGAACCCGCAAACGGATCATCCAACTCCTCGAATCGGGTTTCAAGCACACGCCTCAGAACCGAGAAAACGCATGGTGGACGCACTGAAATATCATATCAAGAGAAACCGGGTTTTTAAAACAGTACACGCTTTCTTTGAAATAGCCACGGTTCTCAAATCCAGAAATCTCATGAAAACAGCATACCTCAATGCGTAAAATCATAAAGCATGATGTATGCGACACGTGATGGAAATGTAAGCATAGCAATATATCATGCAACATCGTATAAAAGTGCATAGGTAACTATAGAAGGCAGATTATGCAAAGAGTCATATCATGATGCAGCAATCCTACTGTGTAGTGACATGGCAATTATCGATGATGAAGTGTGTGAGCCGGCAAATCTGTATACGTGTAACATACGCATCATCGATAATGGTGTAAGTGTACTAATACAGGTATATGCAATGGAATGAAAATAATATGAATGCAGCATAAGGTAAATCATATGCAATGTTGACGGGTATACGTATCTAATATGACCGAGTCGGGGAATCTATCAATCGGCATCCAGCCTAACAACATCGCATACGGTATGATCCATCGTACGGCAATTTCTAGTCAAGGGTAAGGATCAATCATCAAGTCAAACTCATCACGCACGGAAATCATCGTACGGCGGCATTAAGCTAATAGGGATCCTATCATCCTATATGACAAATGAGGGTACGGCCTGAAATCACGTACGACCTATCATCCATGATTCACAACATTCTATATATATCTATATACCTATGTTCTAGTCACATCCGCAATAATCTCACATCAGGGGACCGACAGGGTATAAATCATCTCGATCGACTCGCATCCGTATACCAACATATCATCAGGTCATCATATCCGTCTTATAATCTTTTCATCGCATTTATAACTCATATCAAGCCGAGTTTACCTAAACATTCTACCTCTACTATAAGTATAGGTATCTAATCTAACATACACACCCGAACCATACAATCAGATTTTTAAAAGAAGCGAATCGTAGTTTTGAAAATAGGGGTTACGGTGTTTTTAAGAAAAAGATATCATTTGAAAATCCGTAACATCCTCAAGGTATATTTTTAAAGATACATACGACTCTTCGGTTTAGAAGAAGGTATGGTTCGGATGTCGCATCTACATCGACTATCTAGTCCTACGATACCCTAAACGGCAATATCGACAAACGTCGTCCTCGAATCCCGTCATCACATAATAGCCGTATTATCTCATTTCTAACTATCCTTAGTTTCTAATATAGTATCGCTAACTATCCTTTACTATAACCCTAGTTCCCAATCTAGGTTTTCTAAGCATATTCTATGATCAGCTTTCCATCAATACTTTGCGGGGGTGTTATACGCCATCCACCCGACTTCCCCCGTGGATATAGATCCACTCACCTGGTCTTCGCTCTCCGAAATCGATGACGCCGCGCTTCTTTGCCTTGGAATCCATACGAGGGTACCTACAATAATCAACAGTCGCAATGCGTATTAAAATCGAATCCGGAAAACCGATCTGGCGCACGGTGTGCTCATAGGTTAGAACCTACGGCCTATACGTGCAAAACAATCAAACAACCCCTGTTGTCGATGTACAAACATCCGACAACCAAATACAAATCCAATTGTCAAGAAATTGCATTTCAAAATACGGAAAACATAGCCTAAAACACACCAAAATGCTCCCAGATTTTCCCCAGGTGACAATTAGCCAATTTTGCATATAAGAGGGGTCTATTTTACTGACATAGGAGCTACAGACGAAGCAAGAACCAAAAATGAGGTACCCAGGCCGCAAACTGCGGCCCAGGGGATTAAATCTGCGGCCCAAAGGTTAGGGTTTGGTCTCGGGTCTCTGTGGTAGCTTCCTGGGTGCCTGCATGTGCTACAGTGTTTGCAAAATTATTTTTAGAGGCTCCGGGTGTTAGCAGATTCCAATTTACATCCACAGAATTCACAATTCTCCCGATATCCATTTCTAAATCTGAATTCCAGGTTTTCTAGTCTCTGGTTTGAGTCTTAATTCTAACACTAGGGGGTTTGTGTGGCCTCTACTGAGCTTAATTACCCATCACCACTCTCAATTCCCATTAACCCTAACTAGGTTTTTCCTAAATCCACAAAACCACTCAATATCGATTCAATTCTAATATGGGGGTAAAAGTAATGGAAACACTAAGCTTATGGTTCAGAAATTACCTTATTTGGCAACTCAAGAAAATTCTTGAGTTGACCCAAGTAGCCAAAATCCTTGCTTTCTTGGTCCAATGTGCTTCCCTTGAGCTTGTGCACAAAATTTGTGAAATGGGGATAGGATTTTGAAGTGTTTATTGAGGTGATTTGAGGGGGTTGAAGATGGAAGAGGAGAGGGTGCTGCCTTGGGCTGAAGAAGGAAGGGAAAAATGAAGGAGAATGATGGAGGGGAGAATGGCTTGGTCAAAGTAAACCCTCCCTCCCTCTCTCTCACCCATACCTCTATTATTCAAATCTTTTTTCTTTCTTTTCTTTTCTTTTCCCCTCTCCAATAAATCATCAACCATGATAAAAACATGTAGAAAAGCCATAGGAAAATATGTAACAAGTGTAGAAAAAGATACGGTGCATGTTTTGCACAAATACGCTTAAAGCGCGATTAGCGATTTTTAATTGCGATTAATGCTAAATTAGCATATAATTAATCATAAAAACATTAAAAATGGCATAATTCCATAAAACACCCTCTTTTAGAATTTTCCATAATTTTCCAAAAATTTTCCCAATTTATCGGTATTTAATTATACCGAAATATTAAAATATTCAATATAATATTATTTAATTATAAAAATTCATAAAAATAATATTTTATTTTTTTTGGAAGTGTTACACGGGCTTTGGTTTAAACCGGATCCATTTATTATATTGAGTCGGAATATTTTAGTCTCTCGTATTCGTATTCGGTCGGAATACGGATACAGGTATGTATATACAGGTGAGGGGTATTCTCGTAATCCGTTACGAGAATATTTTAGAAGATGCATTTCTTTTTGGATTAATCATTTTGGTTTAAATGATTATTAAGTTTTGGAAAGGGTGACTCATATTGGTGACACATTTCTTCTAGCATGTTCATTAGTGACTCATGCTAATGAGTCACTAAGTGAGTCATGATAGAATTAATATGTTTTGTTTTGGGTTTGGATATTTGAGGAGATATTTTCATAAGATATTTTGCTTATGGTTTTGATTATATAACCTCATATATCTATTCACAAGAGAAAAAATAATAGATCACAAGTTGATGAGCTTAGTTTTCTTTTGCTCACTTGAGTTTCTTGAGTTCACCATTTCCAACTCTTTGCATCTTCTTTACCTCCACCCTATCCCTCTCTTTTGATGAGAACCCTAGGGTGTTTGAGACAAAGTATTCTACTCATTTTCTACTTCATCTTGGTCATCTCTTTTAGCAGACTTGATGACCGAGTTGCCTCGGTATAGAGGCGGGAGCCCGTTTAAAGATCCGTTGACGTGGTACCACCTCGATGAGGAGATAAAAGATCGGATTTGCCGCGAGGAGCGTGGGATGATGGCTAAAGACCGAAGGACTCGGATCGATCGGTATAGCCTTTCTATCTCTTTACAGTTTGTTAGTTTAGCGTTAATGGCAAGATCCGGGTTATACTATGCGATAGCGCCAGTTATAAAAGTTTTTGTTCCGCGTTTGGCGTCAGAATGACGGCCAGGGCGCTACCGTAGATTTACAACGGGTACACCGGACAGGAATCGCAGGGAAATGTTGGTTGGTATTATACCCGTCGTCAGTTAACAGTTCCCAGGTGACATGAGTACAGCATAGTCCGCAGACTTGACACTGCTGCTTCGTCTCGAGTGTGTTCCCACTGTTCTTAGATTGCTACCCTACCACGGCTCAAAGGAGTCGTGCAAACAGGTAGCAGTTGGGTGCAGTCCCGAAGCACTTGGAGGCAGTGGCGGTTAGATAGGATTGGTCTCTCCCAGTATTAGGAGTTGATATCGCGCTGTGTTTGGAGAGCCATTACGCAAAGTCCCTGGCCAGGGCAAACGAGATTTACTGGTAGAATTTCCAGTAGCTTCTCAAGGTGTAATGGGCTTCACTCCGACACGACTTATACCGCTTTTAGGGGACTGATGCTTGTCGCCCCCTAGGCCCGATATGCGATAGTCCTAGACGAACAGACCGGATTGTACGGAGATTGTCACATCAGGCTTAGTAGGAGTTCGGATGGGTTTCTGTAGGGTTCCTAGGCACACCCATGAGGTTCTACAAGTGATCAAACATGGCAAATTCAAAATTTTTCTATGTGCCGAGAAACCCTAAACTAGATCGTTACTAGAGGTAAGGCGATGCAAGCAACTAAACGACTTTATTGCTAAAGGAAAGTGGGTACAACCTCTGTAGATCCGGTCCTCCACCTCTCTAGCTCCGTGATGATGTCCCTCCGCTGTACCTATCGGAATCTGGACTCTGGCGATGGTTTCGTCGGAGAAATGATCGGGCTAGGTCGTCGACTTCGATGCCGAAGATGATCTACGTCGAGGCAACTCAAGATCAAGCTCCAACTTCACCAAGTCATGAAACTTGTGAAGAAAACACCCTATACTACTTGGCAAGTGGTAGAGGATGAAGAAATAGGAAGTGGGTTCACTTTAGAATTGGATTTCTCACTCTTTTTCTCATGTTGCCATTAATGGTAGCAAGCTTTCTCCTTGTTGAAGAAGAAAAAGAAGAAGAAAAAGAATATGATAAGTATATAGAAAATAGAAAATAAAATTATACTTATCATATTTCCAACCATGGTTTAGTGTAGAGAATTAACTAGGGTTTAGTTGAATGGTTAGGGTTAGGAGATGAAGACAAAAATGGTCACTTAGTCAAAGGTGCATGAAGCATCAAGAAGCTTCTTGTATGAAAGCAACCATTTTGTTTACCTTTTTCTTTTAACCAAAATAAATAGATAAATAAATAAGTGAAATGAAACCCTAACCATTCACTAAACATGGTTAAAGTCTTACACAAACCCAAGTTTGTATGTATCATCAAACATGATACAAACAAGTGCACAAAAATATATCACATATACAACTTGTGCAATTCAAGTGAGAAAGTCAATCTTGAGTGAACCAATACTAGTTAATGTAAAGTATATATCAAATATATAATTATACATTAAATCATTAAATCAACACTTGATTCAATGATCCGGTAATGTCGTATATAACCGACTAGTATCCAATGTATCGATTTATCGAATCAATCTTCGATTCGATAACTAGGTTATATCGCATACAATCAATCGATACATTCATCGCGAGAATAGAATATGGTATCACATACACGCATTATTCTCGGTCCCGCACATATCTCATATGCGCTCTTATTTCGTTTCGCTTGAGCCAGGAAACCTCTGTGTAGGACTCTAAAGACTCGTCAATACGCCGGCAGCAGGTGATGATCATATCAAACACCCACAAGCCGCAAGCGGTCTGCTAAACGTAACGGCCACCCGGGTATTGAGCGATCAGAAGATCGACGAGCAAGCCCGCTCTCACTCCTGTGAATCCAACCAGTAACACTTACCGTACAGTCCGGTCTGTTCGTTTGATATGTCGCATATCTCGCCTAGGGGTGGTAAATGTCAGACCCCAATAGCTTGATAAGTCATGCTGACGTGAGGTCCATAACATGTGTGAAACTACTGATAACACTTACCAGTAGATCACTGGAACCCGGGCCAGGGATTTCCAGTTATGGCCAGTCGAGCATAGCGCAACATCAACCCCCAATACCGGGAGAGCCGAATCCCCTCCTATCGCTCATTGCCTCTATATGAATCGGGACTGTAACCAAAAACCACCTGTTTGCACGACTCAGTAGAGCCGTGGTAGGGTGGAAATCAAAGCACAGTGGGAGACACACAAGACTCTATGACGATCTCGGGTCAACAGACTAAGCTGTACCAGTGTCACCAGAGAACTGCCATCTGACGTGAGGTGTAATACCATCTGGGCGTTCTCGGCGAGTCCGTTCAGTGTACCCAGTCTCTACTGAGCACCCGCATACCATCTCTGATATCAAACATCAATGGATATGGGATCATCCATCGCCCATCACATGGGTCGAGAAGATATGCGCTAGTCTACTCTGGAATATCGATGCCCCGTCTCGTTATTCCCACGACTAGGAACATTGAAGGATGTACTCATGGACTACCCAGGCCCCACTAGTATGATCCACATCATAGTCCTGGAAGTCGAGTACATATCCTAAGGGTTTTATCAACATGTGACAGAGAGACAGAAAGTATACATGTTAAGATAAAGAGCAACCAGATAGCGTACTATCATGTCGAGCAAGAAAGTCCTACCTATATATGTCCCAGCATCCACTACAATATACATCCAATGTACAGTAATGGCCTCTAGGGCATACATATAACTAACAATCTCCCACTTGCACTAGGGCCATCTGATAGTAGTGGTTGTAGTATCTCATGCTCAACCATCCCATAATAGTCTCTCTCTAGGAAAAGACCTTTGTGAGTAGATCCGCCGTGTTGTCCTTTGAGTCTACTCTCCTAACCTCGATCCTTTGGAGATCAACCATCTGCATGATCAGGTGACACTGCCTTAGAATATGTCTGGATCACTGATGGGACCGGTGTTCCTTGGCATAAGCCACAACTCCATTGTCTCACAATGGTAGGAACGTAGTTCATCTCATGAACCAATATACACCCAAACAGCCTCTTTGGTAGCATCTTAAGTAGTGATGTATCCTGCCTTTATCGTCTAGTTAGCCACGGTATCTAGCTTGGAACTCTTCCAACATACCGTCCCTTTACTGAGGGTAAAGACATTGCCTGTGACTGACTTTCAGTCGTCCTTATCACCCTGGAACCCTTCCAGTGATTCTCCCCAGGATCGATTGATACCATCTCACTACAACTAGTGAGAGTCCTAACATCCATTTAGATCTATCTCATAGATCCAAAACCCAGGATTTAGTGGGTATCACTTTGATCCTATGTGGAGATTCATTGTGATAAGCGGAGATTGATCGAGCGTAGCATAGGAAACTCCTTCCCTATCAAGAGTATGTCATCCACGTACTCTACGAGGATCGTCACCATACTCCTTACTACCTTTTTGTTTATACAAGGTTCATCTACCATTTTGATGATGTCAAACTCTTTGACTACTACATCAAAACAGACGTTCCAACTCCGCGATGCCTGCTTTATCCTATAAAGCATCTTGAACACGTTTCTGCTGCTCCCACTGTTTATGAAGCCCTCTGACTGTGTACTTATAGACTCTCTCTTTTAAAATATCATTTAGAAGAGCAGTCATGACACCCAACCGCCAGATATCGTAGTTATGGTATGTAGCCGTGGCAAGTAGGATCTGGATGGACTTAAACATAGATCCTTAGAAAAGGTTTCAACATAATCCATACCTGGTCAATGATGCAAACCTTTAACAAGTCTAGCTTTGAAAGTCTCAACTTTTCCATGTACACCAAGTAATCTTCTCAAGATATACTTGCTCCTGATGGGGATTTAACCCTTCAGATATAGCAACGAAAGTCCATACTTTGTTGGTGTATAAGGATTCCATCTCAGATCGCTAAGCATCCAGCCATTCTTACAGAGTCCCACTCCTGATGGCCAGCTCGAAACTAGTTGGGTCATCATCTCATGATGCAATCCTCGCTCCCACTGTCATAGAGAAACCGAAGTATCTCTCAGGTGGGTGAGGAACCCTACTAGATCGGCGGAGAGGCTGAGGTTCGTTGGTAACAATTGAATCCTTTGGTTCTACCAAATCATCAGCTGCAGTTTGTATAGCTGGAACCTTTCCAGTTCTACAAAACAGACCCTGCCTCGAGCTTTTCCGGATTTTTCTTTTTAGACATAGGCCGGACAACTCCAAATCTTAACTAACTTAAGATATGGGCTCTTCCCTTTCCATATCACATATGAAGTGGTAGACAACTGATTTGATCTGAACCCTATTCAATAGGTATGCAGCTTCTCAAGTGCATAACTCCCAAAAGGAAAATAGGAAACTCAGTAGTACTCATTATAGAGCACACCATATCACATAGGGTGCTATTGCTCCGCCCCGATATACCATCGTGCTATGGTGTGTACGGAGGAGTAATGCTGAGAGAGAATCTCATTCTCCTTTAGAATAATCCAGGAATTCCGTGCTCAAGTATTCTCCTCCTTGATCGCATCAAAGGACATAATACTTATACCCGTATTTTGGTTCTCTACTTCTAACTTATATTCTGTGAATATCTCAGAAGGTTCGGACTTGTGTTTCAACAGGAACATATGTCTGAATCTTGAGAGATTATCAAAGAATGTAATGAAATACAAAGAACTGGTCTTGGCATGTGTAGACAGGGGACCTACATACATCAACATGTATCATCCCAAGAGTTCACTAACTCTTTCTCTGTTTCCAGTAAACAGAGCTATGGTCATCATATCTTTGTGACATGACCAGCATGTTTCACAAGATGTAAATTCAAACTAATTTAAATATGCATCTAAATGTAACTTCAGCCAGTCGGGTCGCATTGATATGACCTAGTCTACAATGCCTCAAGAAGGATTCGTTCATTTCTGAACTCTTCCTCTTGTGTGTGTTCTATATACTAGGAACTGTAGTTTGATTTAGAACATCAATGCTTTTAGATAACGTGCCTGAACCGATCAACTTTTGATATAAGAAATGTTCAAAACATTATCCATCAATACAAAATTTTATCATTTCTTTACTAATAAAGAGACTGATATGATTTTGTATATCAGGTTCGGTATCTAATAGCATTTGTTCAGAATCAATGTATTGGTAATACAGGGTGACAGTGACCAACAGACTTGGCTGTAACACTTGCCCCGTTTTCTGTCTCATGAAACTTATCACCCGTTCTCAGTTCTCTGCCTTTCTGTAGCCCTATGTAACAGATTACATATCTGGGATCCTGATCCGGTATCAAATACCCAGGATGCAGAGGATACTGAGAAACAGTTCTTTGTAATGAACACACCCGAAGGAGATGCATCATATGCACTTTCTTGGTTTGGGCGGCATAGGAATTCTGGTGTTCCCCTATTTCCTGCTCTGTCTTATAACAATTATAAGTTGGAGCGTGACCAACGTTCCCCAGCTCAGTATAACAAGCGGGTTCGGTCAATACATCCATATTATTATCTTGATTAAGGCGTGATATGGTCGCTATCTGGAGAGAGAGAGAAGAAAACACTCTGCGTGCACTTTTGCAAGATTAGATTGGTTATAAATTTTATCTAATCAGGATGGCTCCCACTGTTTTTATCAAATCTTCCTTCAAACCCTAAAAGGAAAGACTAGCCGGGATTAATTACACTCTACAAGTTCGCCAATCTTTCAGCCAGGCCAGTGTCGGTACTTTGTGGGAGGTTCCCCGTGCTTTCGCACGGACCTAATTATAGTAAACCTCGTTTTCCCAGAGGCGTAACCCCGTTGACACCTTTCTAGACACCTACTTGATCGGCTAATTGCAAAGTGCAAAACTCTCCCAGGAGTAACAATTACTCGCAGTGGATATCGGGATCCAACTATCATATAGAAGGTATGCAATCTCATTGCAAATTTCAACACTGGAAACTCCCGATAATGGTTTTCACCCCTAGCACCTATAACCTTGGCTAAGGTCAACAAATCATAAGCACTAGTCAAGTTCTACCCGTCATTTCGTGATTAGTTAGACCCACCCACATGACCCTTGGCTAAGGTCAACAAAGCCACATGACTGTCCTAACTAATCGCATCATATGCGGTGTAGGAAGACATCACTTAGCTACCGTACACTACGCCTCGGCTATGGTCGACAAACGTAGCACGAATACTAAGTACTCTACTTCTTAAAATGACAGAGGGTTGCGGATGGTTTTTAAGAAAACCTTTAACGCTTTGAACTTGATCTCGTTGCGGAATCAAATGGTTTTTAAATGGAGTGTTTTTGAGGCTTTTTCTAGTTTTGCTAAAGGGGTCACTCCCGGTGAAGGGATCGTCGGCCCTTTCCTCGTCGAATGAGGTGCGGGATATATCATATATATCACTGTGCAAAGCAGAAACTATAGAAACGATCAAAAGACAAACCGAGTGTGTAGCATCTGCCAGTTATTGCTAAAGGAGTCACTCCCGGTGAAGGGATCTCGGTCCTTTCCTCATCGAATAAGGTGCAGGATGTTCTACAAAGAACACCGCGATGCAAAGCAAGAACTGTAGATACCTGTTTTTTATTTTGAAATTCGATTCCACAACATCAATTAGGTTTATTTTCTTTCATTAATCTCATTAATGAATGTCCCATCATTTAAGTCCACCTAAACATCACAGATAAATATAACGTACGCTTATGCCATCCGCATTCGCCTCGATGTCCCGTCTGCACTGTTAGGTTAGGTAACTAACGCCAGAGCGAGGCAGGGCTAGCGCGGGTGTAAAACATAAGCAACGTCTATATAATATATCATATATACTATATATAATATCTATCTGAACATATTACATGATCACATCACAGATAACGCAGCAGAAAGTATCATATGAAATATTGGATATACTAGGACGTCCGTGTTTTTAATACGAGCCAGTATAAAACATGGATTCCACGGTCGTGATGAATAGCCTATCCCACACCCCTAGACCCCTACGAGAGCGGCAAGCAACCCTACCAATTCTAGGATTAGGAGACCCGGACTCGACTCCTCGAGATGGTCTCCTACTGGACCCTAGAACCCGGTTACTTATGCTCCCTTCTTCGGGTCTATCCTAATGCGGAAAAGTAAATAATATACAAATGGTGACATCATCCGCAACCTGTAAGTGCCCCAATAAAAGAATATTACATACAAGTTTTTACATGAATGAAAATGAAAAACACTCGTCTCACATAAAACCCCCAGCTATTCAAACACGACGATCCAATATAACATATCCAGCAACACATAACATCACATGTCATCAACGTAAGTAAACATGCGTATCCCAATTGTCGTTGACATATAGCAACGAAACCGGCGATATCACATATTACACTTACGGTCGCAGAAAAGAAACTGTAAAACTACAACAGTTGGAATCCGCAACCTCCTTAGACATCGCATGCCTAATCAAATGAATTCCTTAGACATCACATGCCTAACAATTATAAACCCCGCATTTTAGTCTCAAAATCGAAAACACTTTTCAATATAAAGTTGGGCAATTCAACAAGATTCCCGACATCCTGATCGAATGCTCGTCGCAAACTTTAGTAGGCGGCCGCACCCCTGATACCGTCGACGAAGTGCACCAAGGCGAAACACCGCTGCCGCGAGCACCCAAAAGGATGCTTTCGGCGACGGGGTTCTCCTACAGTCACTTGGTCGGGGCTATGGAGTGAGGCTGTCTATTAAGTTTACCCGGCGAGTATCCGCGTACGCTACGTGATTGCGACGGACTTTTGATCACATCAAAATTCCGTGGCAACCGATCAAGTGAGACTAAACCGCTAGATTTATGACATTCATTCAGTTATCTCATAACTACTTGTGAATTCCAATTATTGTATCACATTCCGAATAAGATAGAAAATGTTAAACTTTCCAATTGAACAATCGAACACCCAAGTTTTCCCGAAACAGCTCAACACATGAAATAAGTTCAAAGACATTCACTTCATGCCTCAGTACCAACGGTCCAGCCGTAGAAGGGTCAAGCCAACGTCTCACATGTAGCACGCCGTACTGCCCCAAACCCTAAGGTTCAAAGGGCAGTTCAAGACAGTCACATAATCGAGTTAAGGTTTGTTGTCTTCTAGAGAGACCATCGCGTTACTTGCACTACTCAGAACGTCATTAAACTACGGAAAAAATCCAACAATTGGAAATTTCCCGGCAGGGGAAAAAGTGGGTATTTATATCCGGTCGAACTTTTTAACATATTCTAAAAATACCCAGAAAAACACATAGACAAAGTTTGACAATCCGATCGAATCTACGAACTCCCGATACAACCCAGAATACTCAACTCTTGAGTAAGATTTAAAAATTCCCAGAAAATACAGCACCCAAATATAGAAATTACTGTGCCAAAACTAATGGGAGAAGCGACCGTACTGCCGCGGAACCGCGGCTGGGTTTTTTCCAGATTAAATCTAGTTATATGTATGCCCTAGAGGCCATTACTGTACATTGGATGTATATTGTAGTGGATGCTGGGACATATATAGGTAGATTTAATCTGGAAAAAACCCAGTTTTGAAAAAATGTACAGAGAGGGGTATTCGGTTAGGATTTCGAGTTCGAACGGACTTCTAGCTTCGTCTACTCATCGCCTAAGGCTCTAGCTAGGATCTGATACCACTATAGGGTTCCTAGGCACACCCATGAGGTTCTACAAGTGATCAAACATGGCCAATTCAAAATTTTTCTATGTGCCGAGAAACCCTAAACTAGATCGTTACTAGAGGTAAAGCGATGCAAGCAAGTAAATGACTTTATTGCTAAAGGAAAGTGATTACAACCTTTGTAGATCCGGTCCTCCACCTCTTTAGCTCCGTGATGACGTCCCTCCGCTGTACCTATCGGAATCCGGACTCTGCCGATGGTTTCGTCGGAGAAATGATCGGGCTAGGTCGTTGACTTCGATGCCGAAGATGATCTACGTCGAGGCAACTCAAGATCAAGCTCCAACTTCACCAAGTCATGAAACTTGTGAAGAAAACACCCTATACTACTTGGCAAGTGGTAGAGGATGAAGAAATAGAAAGTGGGTTCACTTTAGAATTGGATTTCTCACTCTTTTTCTCATGTTGCCATTAATGGTAGCAAGCTTTCTCCTTGTTGAAAAAGAAAAAGAAGAAGAAAAAGAATATGATAAGAATATAGAAAATAGAAAATAAAATGATACTTATCATATTTGTAACCATGGTTTAGTGTAAAGAATTAACTAGGGTTTAGTTGAATGGTTAGGGTTAGGAGATGAAGATAAAAATGGTCACTTAGTCAAAGATGCATGAAGCATCAAGAAGCTTCTTGTATGAAAGAAACCATTTTGTTTTCCTTTTTCTTTTAACCAAAATAAATAGATAAATAAATAAGTGAAATGAAACCCTAACCATTCACTAAACATGGTTTAAGTCTTACACAAACCCAAGTTTGCATGTATCATCAAACATGATACAAACAAGTGCACAAAAATATATCACATATACAACTTGTGCAATTCAAGTGAGAAAGTCAATCTTGAGTGAACCAATACTAGTTAATGTAAAGTAATATATCAAATATATAATTATACATTAAATCATTAAATCAACACATGATTCAATGATCCGGTCATGTCGCATATAACCGACTAGTATCCAATGTATCGACTTATCGAATCAATCTTCGATTCGATAACTAGGTTATATCGCATACAACCAATCGATACATTCATCGCGAGAATAGAATACAGTATCACATACATGCATTATTCTCGGTTCCGCACATATCTCATATGCGCTCCTATTTTGTTTCGCTTGAGCCAGGAAACCTCTATGTAGGACTCTAAAGACTCGTCAATACGCCGGCAGCAGGTGATGATCATATCAAACACCCACAAGCCGCAAGCGGTCTGCTAAACGTAACGGCCACCCGGGTATTGAGCGATCATAAGATCGACGAGCAAGCCCGCTCACACTCTTGTGAATCCAACCAGTAACACTTACCGTACAGTCCGGTCTGTTCGTCTGATATGTAGCATATCTCGCCTAGGGGTGGTTAACGTCAGACCCCAATAGCTTGATAAGTCATGCTGACGTGAGGTCCATAACATGTGTGAAACTACTGATAACACTTACCAGTAGATCACTGCAACCCTGGCCAGGGATTTCCAGTTATGGCCAGTCGAGCATAGCGCAACATCAACCCCCAATACCGGGAGAGCCGAATCCCCTCCTATCGCTCATTGCCTCCATGTGAGTCGGGACTGTACCCAAAAACCACCTGTTTTTCTGACTCAGTAGAGCCGTGGTAGGGTGGAAATCAAAGCACAGTGGGAGACACACAAGACTCTATGACGATCTCGGGTCAACGGACTAAGCTGTACCAGTGTCACCAGAGAACTGCCATCTGACGTGAGGTATAATACCATCTGGGAGTTTTCGGCGAGTCCGTTCAGTGTACCCAGTCTCCACTGAGCACCCGCATACCATCTCTGATGTCAAACATCAATGGATATGGGATCATCCATCGCCCATCACATGGGTCGAGAAGATATGCGCTAGTCTACTCTGGAATATCGATGCCCCGTCTCGATATTCCCATGACTAGGAACATTGAAGGATGTACTCATGGACTACCCAGGCCCCACTAGTATGATCCACATCATAGTCCTGGAAGTCGAGTACATATCCTAAGGGCTTTATCAACATGTGACAGAGAGACAGATAGTATACATGTTAAGATAAAGAGCAACCAGATAGCGTACTATCATGTCGAGCAAGAAAGTCCTACCTATATATGTCCCAGCATCCACTACAATATACATCCAATGTACAATAATGGCCTCTAGGGCATACATATAACTAACAGTTTCCTCATCGGCCTTCTTATCGACATCTACCTGGGGACCGTTACGTACAGCTAGTATCGCTTGCGGCCTGTGGTTAAACCCACTGCTAGCGTAGTAATCGAGTCTTTAGAGTCCCACACAGAGAGTTTCCCTGCTTCGGGCGATACGATATAGAGGTCGTATGGTTTTATGACAGGGTTCGGACACATACGTGTTTTTACGCACGTACGATGTTCGGACAGTTTATACTAGCAGGCTTTAGTTTAAGCCAGATTCTAGTATTGAATTATTGGATTTATACAGTCTCAGTATTTCCATGTTTTCACGGATGGGAGGGGCATTCTCGTAATTAGTCGAGAAGCTTCTAGAAAATTGATGAATTGGAGGCTTAGGTGGAATTTGCATTAAATGGTTTAATGACTCATGGTGTGATTCATCCAAAGGAGTTAATGATGCATTTATTGGTTAATGACTCATGAGATGAATCACACAAAGTGAATTAATAAAGCATGGTTGATATTATCATTTGGTTATTTATTTAATAATTATTATGCTTCATATATTCTAAATGAGATATTATTTCATATTATTCTCACTCTCACCTTTTCTCTCCTCAAGCTCTCTCTCTTCAAAGAACTAACCCTAACCTCTCATGTGTTGAGATCTAAGGGTTAGCAAGACTAATAGATCCCTAATACTATTCTATATCCTCTAGGTTACTTTGATTAGCACTCATAGCAACCTAGTTACCTCAAGTGAGACGTTAAGCTTGGAGAAGTAGCTCTCGGGTGGATCTTCTATCACAACGAGGAGGCCGACGAGGAGGTGGTCAACGAGAACAAGAAGGACTTGATTCATTAGGTATAATCATCTTTCATAGCAGCTAATCACTTCTCTGTTGTTGTTAGTTAGGGTTTAGCAAAGATCCGTAAAGTTAGTCGATGTTAGTTTTAACAAAATGATTGTTTTACCTATTCCGTCTCCCCGCTTCATGTGGGGTGTCTAACGTTGACTTACAGGATACCGGATCAGGATCCCACACATGTAATTTGTTACATGGGCTATATAAAGGTGGAGAACGGGGAAAGGGTGATATGCCTCTAAGTAGAAGAGAATGATGCAATTGTTGCTGCCAAAGCAGTTGGCATATATCACCTAGTGTTACCAATTGGTAATACATTGATTCTAAGCGACTGTTATTCTGTACCAAAATATTGTGAATATTTTCCTAAATCAGGTGTTGATTGGGTAAGGTATGTTGTATAACAGTATACACGTTCTGAATCAAACTACAGTTCTAAACGTACAGAACACACACAAGAGGAACAATTCAGAAATGAACGAGGACTTCTTGTGGCATTGTAGACTGGGTCATTTCGATGAAACAAGACTAGCTGAAGTTCCAAAAGGATGCATTTTTGAATCCGTTCGAATTTACATCTTATGAAACTTGCCAGTTATGTCTCAAAGACTAGGTGACCAAATCTCTGTTTACTGGAAACGGAGAAAGAGCTACTGAACTCTTGGACAGATACATGGTGATTTATGCGGTCCTATGTCTACATATGCCAGGGATGGTTCTGCGTACTTTATTACATTCAACGATGTTCTCTCAAGATACGGACATGTGTTCTTGTTGAAACACAAAACTGATTTTTTTGAGAATTTCAAGGAATATAAGTACGAAGAAGAGAACCAGATGGGTAAAGGTATTCAAATCCATCGATATGATCGGGGAGAAGAATACTGGAGCACGGAATTCCGAGACTATTCAAAAGAGAATGAGATTCTCTCTTAGTTTACTCCTTCGTATACACCGCAGCACAATGGTATATCGGGGTGGAGGAATCGCTCCCTATGAGATATGGTGCGCTCCATGATGAGTAATGCTGAGTTGCCTAATTCCATTCAGGGACATGCACTTGAGAAGATGCATACCTTTTGAATAGAGTTCCGATCAAATCCATTGCCTACCACTCCATATGAGATATGGAATGGGAAGATACCATCGCTTAAACGAGTTAAGATATGGGGTTGTCCGGCCTATGTTGAAAAGAAAAATTTGGACAAGCTCGAGGCAAGATCAGTTCTGTGCAAGTTTGTAGGATATCCCGACCATTCGCGAGGGTATATCTTCTACCACACCAAGGAACAAAAGATGTTTTGTTTCTCGCCATGCCACATTTTTGGAAAAGGAATTTCTTGTGGAAGAAATTAGTGGCGATAACGTAGAACTGGAAGTAGTTCCAGTAAACACAAACTATAACTGACGATTTGGTGGAATCGGAGGATTCAATAGTCCCAGACAAACCAAAGCCACTCCGCAGATCTAGTAGGGTTCCTCATCCACCTGAGAGATACTACGGTTTTCTCGTAGACGGTGGGAGTGGGAATTGCATCATGGAGATGATGACCCAACAAATTTCGAGCAGGTCATCACAAGTGGAGACTATGTGAAATGGTTGGATGCTATGCGATCTGAGATAGAATCCATATACACCAGCAAAGTGTTGACTTTGCATGTTGCTCATGAAGGGGTAAAACCCATCGGGAACACGAGGATCTTTGAAAAAGATAATTTGGTGTAAATGGAAAAGTTGAGACTTTCAAAACTATGCTTAAGTTCATCAGGATCCTACTTGCCATTGCTGCATACCATGACTACGAAATCTGGCAGACTGCACGTGAAAACCACTTTTCTAAATGTTGATTTAGAAGAGAGCGTGTATATGACACTGCCAGAGGGATTCATAGACAGTGGGAGCATCGGAAGCATGTGCAAGCTGCTTAAACCCATCTACGGGTTAAAGCAGGCATCGCGGAGATGGAACATCTGTTTAATGAAGTTGTCAAAGAGTTTGACTTCATAAAAAAGGTAGATGAACCATGTATAAATAAGAAGGATGTAAAAAGTATGGTTGTCTTCCTCGTATTATACGTGGATGTCATACTCTTAATAGGAAAGGGTGTTCTTATGCTACACTCGGTCAGGCACCTCTTATCATACAGGTTCTCCATGAAAGATCTAACTGATGCCTCCTACATCCTGGGGTTATAGATCTATAGAGATAGATCTAAATGGATTTGGGATTTTCCTAATCCAGATACATAGACACCATGCTAAAAGGGTTTTAGTATGGATGATTCTAAGCGTGGTAATGTACCCGCTTGTTCAGGAATCACTCTCTCCAAAGAGATGTCTCTCGAGACTGATTTGGAGAGGGCTCGCATACAAGGGATACCCTATGCTTTGGCAGACAGGTCAATCATGTATGTGATGTTATGTACCAGACCAGATGTAGCTTACTCACCAGGTGCAGTGAATAAGTATCGAAAAGATCTTTAGGAAAACCACTGAACAGCTGAAGAACATTCTTAAGTGCTTGAGAAGGACTAAAGAGATGTTCTTGGTGTATGGTAACGGTGAACTCCAGATGGAGTCCTTTACCAATTCGAGCTTCCAGACTGATGAGGATGACTGAAAGTTAGTCTCGAGTTTTTTCTTTACCCTCAGTGGAGGGACGGTATGTTGGAAGGGTTCCAAGCGATATACCATAGCAGACTCGTTGATAGAGGCTAACTAAATCGCTACCAACGATACTGCCAAAGAGGTTGTCTGGATAAATAGAGTACATGAGATGAACTAGGTTCCTACCATTGGGCATCCAACACCTGTGTATTGGGATGACAATGGAGCTGTGGCTTTGGCCTAGGAACCCCGGTCTCGTCAGCGATCCAGACATATTCTTAGACAGTATCATCTGATCAAGGAGATAGTTGATCTCCGGGAGATCGAGGTTAGGAGAGTTGACACAGAGGATAACATAGCGGATCCACTCACCGAGGCCATTCCCCATATACTATTCGAGAGACTTTTGGGACGTTGGGTATGAGATATGACAACAACTGGCCTTAGTGCAAGTGGGAGATTGTTAGTAATATGTATGCCTTAGAGGCCATTATTGATGATATAGTGGATGCTTGGACATATATATAGAGAACTTTCTTTCTCGAAATGATAGTATGCTATCAGGTTACCTTTATCTTAACATGTAGACTAGTATTTATACCGTTTGTCTCTTACATGTTGATAAATCCCTTAGGATATGTACTTGACTACCAGGATTATGATGAGATCATACTAGTGGGGCCAGGGTGGTCAAAAAGTACATCCTTTTAATCAGTTCCTAGTCGAGGGAATATCGACACTAGGGCATCAATATTCCAGAGTAGACTAGTGTGTACGTTTCTCGTCCCTTAGAGGGCAATGGTTGTGTAGGGTTCCTAGGCACACTAGTGAGGTCTCACAAGGCATCGATCATGCCAAATTAAAATTTTAACGTGCCGAGAAACCCTAAACTACGGATCGTTTGCTAGAAAACTAGGCGAAAAAGCTAACTAGTTAACACTTAACTAATGAGAAACGGAAATACAACCTTTGTAGATCCGGTCCTCCACCTCCACGGCTCCGCAACGAAGTCGTCTCCGCTGTCCAAAACAAATCCGGGCTCTAGAGTCGGCTTCGTCGGAGAAAAAGTGAGCCAGGTCGTCGATGTCCATTCCGAAGATGATCTACGTCGAGGCATCGCTAAATCAAGCTCCACCTTCACCAAGCCCTAAAACTTGTGAAGGAAACACACTCTACTACTTGGCAAGAGGTAGAGGATGAAGAAATAGGAAATGGGTAGACTTTAGAATTGGATTTCTCACTTGTTTGCTCAATTCACCATTGATGAAGAAAGCTTTTTCTTCTTGAGTTCAAGGAAGAAGAAGAAGAAAATGTTATGATAAGTTAATTGAAAAAGAAAAGAAAATGAATTCTTATCATAAAATTAACCATGGTCAAGTGTAGAGATTAAACTAGGGTTAGTGGGAATGGTTAGGGTTAAGGATGAGATAAGAATGGTTGACTTGATCAAAGCTTCATGAAGCTTCAACTAAAGAACAAAATTAGCCACCATTCTTTTCTCTTTTCTTTTATTCATTTATCAAAAATAAAAGGATAATTAAATAAGATAAATGAATAACAAATAATAAACCCTAACCATTTCATTAACCAAGGTTTAATACTTTACACTTAACCAAAAAGCTTGTATCATCAAACATGATACAAGCAAGTGCACAAAATCATATCACATATATAATGCGCACATTCGAGTGAGAAAATCCATCTTAAGTAAACCGATACTAGTTGATGCAAAGTAATATATCAAATATATAAATATGCATTAAATCATTAAATCAACACTTGATTCAATGATCCGGTTATGTCGCACACAACCGACTAGTATCCAATATATCGGCTTATCGAATCAACGCTTGAATCGATAACTAGGTTATATCGCATACAACCATTCGATACATTTATCACGAGAATAGAATACGGTATCACATACACGCATTATTCTCGGTCCCGCACATATCTCATATGCGCTCCTATTTCGTTTCGCTTGAGCCAGGAAACCTCTGTGTAGGACTCTAAAGACTCGTCAATACGCCGGCAGCAGGTGATGATCATATCAAACATTCACAAGCCGCAAGCGGTCTGCTAAACGTAACGGCCACCCAGGTATTGAGCGATCTGAAGATCGACAAGCAAGCCCGCTCACACTCCAGTGAATCCGACCAGTAACACTACCGTACAGTCCGGTCTGATCGTCTGATATGTCGCATATCCCGCCTAGGGGTGGTAAACGTCAGACCCCAAAGCTCGATAAGTCGTGTCGATATGAGGTCTATAACAATTTGAGAAACTACTGGTAACACTTACCAGTAAATCTCAGCAACCCTGGCCAGGGATTTCCTGTTATAGCCAATCGAACACAGCGCAACATCAACCCCCTATACCGGGAGAGACGAATCCCCTCCTATCGCTCATTGCCTCCATGTGACTCGGGACTGTACCCAAAAACCACCGTTTTGCACGCCCTCTTGGACGTGGTAAGATAGAAATCAAAGCACAGTGGGAACCACACAAGACTCTATGACGATCTCGAGTCAACAGACTATTCTATACCAGTGTCACCAGAGAACTGCCATCTGACGTGAGGTATAATACCATCTGGGAGTTCTCGGCGAGTCCGTCCAGTGTACCCAGTCTCTACTGAGCACCCGTATATCATCTCCGATGTCAAACACCAATGGATATGGGATCATCCATCGCCCATCTGTATGGGTCGAGAAGGTATACGCTAGTCTACTCTGGTATATCGATGCCCCGTCTCGATACACCCACGACTAGGGACTTTGAAGGATGTACTTATGGACTACCATGTCCCCACTAGTATGATCCACATCATAGTCCAGGTAGTCAAGCACACATCCTAAGGGCTTTACCAACATGTAACAGAGAGACAAACAGTATACACGTTAAGGTAAAGTTCATCCAGATAGCATACTATCATGTTGAGCAAGAAAGTCCTCCCTATATATGTCCCAGCATCCACTACAATATACATCCTATGTACAGTAATGGCCTCTAGGGCATACATATAACTAACAATCTCCCACTTGCACTAGGGCCATCTGTAGCAGTGGTTGTAGTATCTCATACTCAACCATCCCATGAAAGTCTCTCTCTGGGAACAGGCATTTGTGAGTGGATTCGCTGTGTTGTCCTCTGAATCTACTCTCCTAACCTCGATCTCCCTGGAGATCAACCATCTCCATGATCAAGTGATACTGCCTTAGAATATGTCTAGATCACTGATGGGACGGACGTTCCTTGGCATAAGCCACAACTCCATTGTCACACAATGGGAGGAACATAGTTCATCTTATGAACCAATATACACCCAGACTGCCTCTTTGGTAGCATCTTAAGTAGCGATGTATCCAGCCTTTATCGTCTAGTATGTCACGGTATCTAGCTTGGAACTCTTCCAACATACCGTCCCTTTACTGAGGATTAAGACAATGCCTGTGACTGACACTCAGTCGTCTTTATCACCCTGGAACCCTTCCAGCGATTCTCCCCAGGATCGATTGATACCATCTCACTACAACTAGTGAGAATCCTAACATCTATTTAAATCTATCTCATAGATCCAAAACTCAGGATTTAGGAGGCATCATTTTGATCCTATATGGAGAATCATAGTGATAAGCGGAGATTGCTCGAGCGTAGCATAGGAAACTCCTTCCCTATTAAGAGTATGTCATCCACGTACTCTACGAGGATCGTCACCATACTCCCTACTACCCTTTTTGTTTATACAAGGTTCATCTACCATATTGATGATGTCAACTTCTTTGACTAATCCATCAAAACAGATGTTCCAACTCCGCGATGCCTGCTTTATCCTATAAAGCATCTTGCACACGTTTCCGCTGCTCCTACTGTCTACGAAGCCCTCTGGCTGTGTACTTATAGACACTCTCTTCTAAACATCATTTAGAAAAGCAGTCAAGACACTCAACCACCAGATATCGCAGTCATGGTATGGAGCCGTGACAAGTAGGATCTGGATGGACTTAAGCATAGCTACTTGAAAAGGTTTCATCATTATCCGTACTTGGTCAATGATGCAAACTTTTAACAAGTCTAGCTTTGAAAGTCTCAACTTTTCCATGTACACCAAGTAATCTTCTCAAGATATACTTGCTCCTGATGGGGATTTAACCCTTCAGATATAGCAACCAAAGTCCATACTTTGTTGGTGTATAAGGATTCCATCTCAGATCGATAAGCATCCAGCCATTCTTACAGAGTCTCACTCTTGATGGCCAGCTCGAAACTAGTTGGGTCATCATCTCATGATGCATTCTTCGCTCCCACTGTCATAGAGAAACCGAAGTATCTCTCAGGTGGGTGAGGAACCCTACTAGATCGACGGAGAGGCTGAGGTTCGTTGGTATCTACTGAATCCTTTGGTTCTATCAAATCATCTGCTGTAGTTTGTATAGCTGGAACCTTTCCAGTTCTACATAACTGACCTTGCCTCGAGCTTGTCCGGATTATGCTTTTAGACATAGGTCGGACAACCCCAAATCTTAACTAACTTAAGACATGGGCTCTTCCCTTTCCATATCACATATGAAGTGGTAGGCATTGATTTGATTCGAACCCTATTCAATAGGTATGCAGCTTCTCAAGTGCATAACCTCCAAAAGGAAATAGGTAACTCAGTAGTACTCATCATAGAGCACACCATATCAAATAGGGTGTATCTGCTCCGCCCCGATATACCATCGTGCTATGGTGTATACGGAGGAGTAATGCTGAGATAGAATCTCATTCTCCTTTAGAATAGTCCTGGAATTCCGTGCTCAAGTATTCTCCTCCTTGATCTCATCAAAGGACATAATACTTATACCCGTATTCTGGTTCTCTACTTCTGTCTTATATTCTATGAATATCTCAAAAGGTTCAGACTTGTGTTTCAACAGGAACATAGGTCTGAATCTCGAAAGATTATCAGAGAATGTAATGAAGTACAAAGAACCGGTGTTGGCATGTGTAGACAGGGGACCTACATACATCAACATGTATCATCCTAAGAGTTCACTAACTCTTTCTCTGTTTTCAGTAAACGGAGCTATGGTCATCTTATCTTTGTGACATGACTGGCGAGTTTCACAAGATGTAAATTCAAATTGATTTAAATATACATCTATATGTAACTCTAGCCAGTAGGGTCGCATTGATCTGACCTAGTCTACAATACCTCAAGAAGAATCTGTTCATTTCTGAACTCTTCCTCTTGTGTGTGTTCCATATACTAAGAACTGTAGTTTGATTTAGAACGTCAATGCTTTTAGATAACGTGCCTGAACCGATCAACTTTTGATATAGGAAATGTTCAAAACATTATCCAACAATACAAAATTTTATCATTTCTTTACTGATAAAGAGACTGATATGATTTTGTTTATCAGGTTCGGTATCTAATAACATTCGTTCAGAATCAATGTATTGGTAATACAGGGTGACAGTGACCAACAGACTTGGCTGCAACACTTGCCCCGTTTTCTGCCTCATGAAACTTATCACCCGTTCTCAGTTCCCTACCTATCTGCAGCCTTATGTAACAGATTGCATATCTGGGATCCTGATCAGGTATCACATACCCAGGACGTAAAGGATACTGAGAAACAGTTCTGTATAATGAACAAACCCGAAGATGATGCATCAGCATGCACTCTCTTCGTTTGGGCGGCACGGGAATTCTGGTAATCCCCAATTTCCTGCTCTGTCTTATAACAATTATAAGTTGGAGCGGGATCAACGTTCCCCAGCTCAGTATAACAAGCGGGTTCGGTCAATATTCCGTATTATTATCTCGATTAAGGCGTGATATGGTCGCTACCTGGAGAGAGAGAGAAGAAAACACTCAGCGTGCGCTCTGTCAAGAAAAGATTGGTTATTATTTTATCTAATCAGGATGGCTCCCACTGCTTTTTATCAAATCTTCCTTCAAACCCTAAAAGGAAAGACTAGCCGGGATTAATTACACACTACAAGTTCGCCAATCTTTCAGCCAGGCCAGTGTCGGTATTTTGAGGGAGGTCCCCCGTGCTTTCGCACGAACCTAATTACTGTAAACCTCGTTTTCCCAGAGGCATAACCCCGTTGACACCTTTCTAGACACCTACTTGATCGGCTAATTGTAATGTATAAAACTCTCCCAGGAGTAACTCTTACTCGCAGCGGGTATCGGGATCCAACTATCTCATAGAAGGTATGCAATCTCATTGCAAATTTCAAAACTTGAAATTCCTGATAATATTTTGCCCCTAGCGTCCTATGACCTTGACGGAGGTCAACAAACCATAGGCTACTAGTCAAGTTCAACCCGTCATTTCTTGATCGAATTAAACCCACCCGCACGACCCTTGACGGAGGTCAACAAGGCCGCACGACTACCCTAACTCAATCTGCATCATATGCATAAGCAGATAAATACTGGTTAGCTACCGCACACTGCGCCTTGACGGAGGCCAACAAACGCAGCACGAATACTAAACAGCACTTATCTGAAATGACGGAGGGCTACGACAGGTTTTTCTGAAAACCTATTGCGTAATGAACTTGATATCGTTGTAGAATCAAATGAATTTTGAAATGGAGTGTTTTTGAGGCTTTTCTAGTTTTGCTAAAGGAGTCACTCCCGGTGAAGGGATCGTCGGTCCTTTCCTCGTCGAATGAGGTGCGGGATATATCGTATATATCACTGTGCAAAGCAAAAACTCTTAAAAGCAATCAAAAGACAAACCGAGTGTGTAACATCGGCCAGTTATTGCTAAAGGAGTCACTCCCGGTGAAGGGATCTCGGTCCTTTCCTCATCGAATAAGGTGCAGGATATATCGTATATACCGCTGTGCAAAGCAAGAACTGTAGCTACCTGTTTTATTTTGAAATTCGATTCTACAACATCTTAGGTTTCTTTTATTTCATTAATCACATTAATGAAGTCCCATCATTTAAGTACCTAAACATCACAGATAAATACGACGTACACTTATGCCATCCGCATTCGCCTCGATGTCTCCTCGTGCACCGTTAGGTTAGGTAACTAACGGCAGACCAGGGCAGGGCTAGCGCGGGTGTAAAACATAAGTAACGTCTATATAATATATCATATATACTATATATAATATCTGTCACAGAACATCACATGATCACATCACAGATATCGCAGCAGAAGAAACATATGAAATATTGGATATACTAGGACGTCCGTGTTTTCAATACGAGCCAGTATAAAACACGGATTCCACGGTCGTGATGAATAGCCAAACCCACACCCCTAGACCCCTACGAGAGCGGCAAGCAACCCTACCAATTCTAGAGTTAGGAGACCCGGACTCGACTCCTCGAGTTGGTCTCCCACTGGACTCCAGAACCCGGTTACTTGTGCCCTCCTCCTTGGGTCTATCCTAGTGCGGAAAAGTAAATAATATACAAGAGGTGACAACTTCCGCTACCTGGAAGTGCCCTAATAAAAGAATATTACATACAAGTTTTTACATGAATGAAAATGAAAAACACTCATCTCACATAAAAAACCCCCGGCTATTCAAACACGACGATCCAATATAACATATCCAGCAACACATAACATCACATGTCATCAACATAAGTAAATATGCGCATCCCAATTGTCGTTGACATATAGCAACGAAACCGGCGATATCACATATTACACTTATGGTCACAGAAAAGAAAGTGTAAAACTGTAACCCTTCGAAAATCGTTTAGGCAGTTTTTCGGTAATCGGCAAATTTTTCGGCTTTTTCCGTAAAAAGTAAAAATTGATATTTTTCATTGTAGACCTAATTATACAAAATTTAGATAAGATATTACTATAATTTTGTCACTAAAATGTCACTTATAATTATCTAGTTAAATAAAAAAAATTTCGTAATTAATTAATTTTTTATTATTTTAAGCCTTTTTAAATACATTTAATTAGGGATAAATACAAATTTAATTAGGTAAATTTCTTAATTAGGAGTCTTCATAAGCTAAAATATGGTGTTAATAAAATTATATCATGTCTTGCAAACTTTTAGATTTTTGGTGGGAAAATTATGAAAAAAATGGCTTAAAAATGGGTTTTTTTGTAAAAAGTTGATGTAACATTCATTAATTGATCTTTGAAGAAGCTTTTTGTGCATAATTTTCCACACAATTCTCTCTCACTCTCCTCCTTCACCTCCTGGTCGTGCTACCTGCAGCAAACCCCCTCCCATTTCCCCCATTTTGTTTAGCTCAAAATTCTTGCAAAAAATCCTCCGAAATCCACAAAAATTCACACTTTTCTTCTCTAATTCAAATCTAAACCCTATTCCATTCCTTTTCAACCCCAAATTGGACTAATACAAGGAGAAAAGAGGCATCTTTAGAGGCTAATTGCAAGAGGATCATAACTTGGAAGGTATAAATCCTAAACTAGTTGTTAAATTTGTAGTTTAAATAAGCTAGATTAGTATTTTGAAGTATTAATTTAGTGTAAATCTTTGTTCATGAAAAATCAAGAGAAGGTTTTGATTTTTAAAATTTAGGGTTTGTAGAATAATGGTTGGATTATGTTAGGGATGGTTATCTAATTGATTAGAATGGTTAATGGTGTAATTATATGCTTGCTAAATCGACAAATATCGATGTTTGCATTGAATCGGCGTTGAATTCGCTTACTAGATTTTTGTAGAAAATAGAATGCGGTCAATTTGCGTTAGGTTAGCAATATTATTAGCTTCGTATAGGATTATTAGAATGCGCAAACGCGGTGTTTCGTCTAGTCGGGTTGTAGTTTTGCCGATTTCCCCGAAATGACGATTCTAGTTAAAGCGATTTTCGTGCGTTTTTCCGCGCACCGAGTGCATGCTATGATTATTTTGAGAGCGTGGATAATTGTATGTTGTGACTTGTATTGTGTTAGGTTTTGTAATCTTATGCTTGGTATTGTGCAAATATAGGATCGGTCGGGGAAACTTCGGATACGGCGCGAAAAGGCAAAGCGGTGGCCGGATCAGATTAGCGGGGATTTCAGGTGAGTAGATATATTCATCTATGGGGGAATCGTCTGGATGGCGCGAGGCGCCCCCTAGCTAGGATTACCCTACTTTATGCAAGATTTATATTGTTAGATAGCTTACCCCTTTATGTACATTGCATACCCTCACAGCTAACCGTATGCTAGATTGCATGGACATTCATCTTCATATATGCGATATCACTTCGTAGGACACGAACACTATTACCATTGGCATCTGTTGCACGCGCACTATTCATGTGACACACACGCCTTTGGTAATTGACATGCCACGTGCACGATAGAACCTGTTTATCTTAATATCATCACCTGCATTCATACTTGATATATGAAACTGCATCGCATGCACATATCTCGCATCATCATCATATTTACATAGAACTCTAGCCAAAATTCACATCATACACATTGATATCATAGACATTTATCATATATATAACATGTGGACATTATGATTTTCTTGAGGATTTCAGTTTTGCTGCTATTTCTGGATTTTTGGGGAAAACCGCAAGAATTTAACAAAACCTTATCTTTATCATTTTCAAAACAAAGTTGCGGTTTTCTCGTGATGTATGTGTCGTCCACCATGAGTTTTCATGTTTTCTGTTGGATTTCGAGACCCGATTCGAGGAGTGGATGAACCGTCTCGGGTACATGGTGGGCCCGGTATGGTATCCCGGGACAAAAAGATCGAGTTGTAGACGATGAGCCTGGCAGGGGAAGACTACCTACCGGTGATGTCTGGCACGGCGGATATCCGGAGGATACCGACCGTTATCGTGAGATTTATGATATGGGCCGATCCGGACTGACGGAGCCCGATATTGAGACTGATGTGATTCCTATTTGGTGTCGATGCTTGACACGGGTTTTCAGAGGATTTCTTGATGATATTTAGCTATTATGCAGACATTCATTTTTTAAAAGTTAAGAATGCAGTAAAATTAACATTTAAAACACTTAAAGAGTTAGAAAAGATATTGCATACATGTGCATGCATACTAGAGTTATTATATCACATATGGACATACATGTTGTTCCGCATTGCGTGCATTCTTACGATTGCCTTACTAGATGTTATATTCTACTCACGAGCTGGCAACTCACCCCCGTTGTGCCACAGTGTCTTGCAGGTCGGACCCGTCAGTCTTGTAGCGGCGGGCTATCTTGTCATCAGTTCCTTTTGCTCAGACTCGCGACATCGCCCGTAGGTGGGTTGCGAGTATACTTTATTCCTTTTTGCTTTATCATTGTATCTAGTATTCTCCATCTACCACTTGTATTGTATATGCGACCTAGTGATGAGACTGAGAGATTTGTATATTTGTGGTTTCTTTTGGGTCGAGCTCACTTGAGCCGACATGTGTTTTCTGGTATTTGCATCTCTTTTATGCTCTTCTCTTGATATTACTATTATATTGCATGTGGTTGTGATCCGCCTTGGGCGAAGAGCTAGCTCCCGCTTGGGGATGCCATTTTTATGATTACAGGTTTATTATCTTGTTGTACCCATTTTGGGCGATAGAAAATACAGGGGAGACTCTGCCGAAATTTTCGGGAATTTTTGATGTTTTTAAAAAGGGATTCTATGCAACTTAATTGATTTTTAAAAAAAACCGTTTTCATTCAAGGTTTTCCTTCACTCTCTTTTGATTTTGGGTTAGATTTCTGGGCTTTGGCTGACTTAGGTTACGGTACGCCTTTAGACGTCTCGTAATCTAAGTGCCAGTCACGTTCCGTACTTTCGGGTCGTGACAAAGTTGGTATCAGAGCGTAGGTTTTACCTTTCTGATTGTAGGACGACCTTGGTAGATGGAGTAGGTGACTTAAGCAGAGTGGCGTAGCGTGGGTATGATCCGCGGCATACTTACGATACGGTACTCCGCCTAAGTGACCTTAGGACATAATTGCTTGTATTTCCTTTCATGATTCCTTGCATTTCTTGATCCAATTGCAATGTCCTTATCAGTTCTATTTCTTATTCCAGCTTCGATGCCGCCAAAGACTACGAGAGCTCAGCGGGCTGCCGCTAGGGATGAGATTCGCCTATCCCTCAGGGTCATACTGATCCGCCTTATCCAGACCGTATTGCCAGATTAGAGGCCGGCATGCAAGAGTTGCGGCAGATGATGGGATCTTTAGTTGAGTCCAGCCGGGCACAGAGATCCGAGGACGTTCCTTCCACCGCACAGACCACGATCGTACCTGCTGCACAGATGGTCACTCCTGCTGCTACTACGGAGACTATCCCTGTTTCACTACAGGAGTTCATGAGATTGAGACCTCCAGCTTTTACCGGTACAGATGCGACAGAGGACCCACAGGCATTTCTCGATAGGATGGCACGGATTGGCCGTTCGTTGAGGTGTTCTGAGGATAGGTTGGTGGAGTTTGCGAGTTTTCGTCTGGAGGGTCTTGCCCAGACATGGTATGACTCAGTAGAGAGAGGCCGAGCTGCAGGTCTGCCTTCTATGACCTGGGATGAGTTTACAGCTGCATTTCTTGCCTGTTTTCATCCGGAGAGTGTTCGAGATGCTCGAGCCCGTAGTTTTGAGTCTTTGCGCAAGACTCCGGGGATGACAGTGTCGGAGTATGATATACAGTTTACCCAGTTGTCTCGATATGCTCCGTACCTAGTCGACACAGAAGAGAAGAGGATAAAGAGGTTTGTACGAGGGCTTGATACACAGCTATTCCTTGCCATCGGCACCCAGCACTTTGATACATACGCAGCCGCGATGGACGCAGCCTTACTTTTGGAGGAGCGTATTTCTGAGACTCCAGTCGTTTCTGGGCCGAAGAGGATCCGTACTGATACGCCAGCTCAGCGGCAGATGGGCAGACATCGTGATAGATTATTTCCGGGAGATGGCGGAGGCAGAGGATTGAGACGAGGTCAGTTATTTGGTTCATATCCACAGACCCAGCAGTCGTCTCCAGGATGTTTTCGGTGCGGGAGTCAGTATCACCATGTCAGAGACTGTACCATGGGACGTCCGGGCGCGGCGACAGTCCCGCATGTGACTTTACCACCTTCACCACCATCGCAGAGAGCTTTACTTCCTACTCCTGATGATGCTTCACGCCAGCCAGATGCTTCTAGAGGCCGTGGGCGTGGCGGTCCGGTTCCGCGAGGACGAGGCGATAGAGGCAGAGGCAGAGGCCGAGGTAGAGGCAGAGGACAGCCAGCTATTAGTGGTGGACAGGCCCGAGTGTTCGCGTTGACTCCTCAGGATGCACAGGCATCCAATGCCGTCGTGACAGGTACTCTGCCAGTATGTTCTTTTGATGCACGGGTATTATTTGATCCAGGCTTCACACATTCCTATGTTTCCACGTATTTTGCACTGAGGTTGGGCCGAGAGTCATCTCCGTTAGATCAGCCGCTTGTCGTTATTACCCCGGTAGGCGAGTCTTTTGTTGCCCGTTTTGTATACCGATCTTGTTCCGTTCGTATCGGGGAGAGAGATTCTTCAGTAGATTTGATTCTCCTCGATATGCTTGACTTTGACGTTCTTCTTGGTATGGGCTGGCTAGCCACCTGTTATGCATCCGTGGACTGCCGTGAAAAAGCAGTCAGATTCAGTTTTCCTGGTGAGCCGATTCTTATTATTCAGGGAGATCGTAGCGCTACCCTTCCCAGCTTGATTTCATCTCTTCGCGCTAGTCAGCTCTTAAGGAAAGGGTGTCAGGGATTCTTAGCCTATGTTTGTGATACTCGCTCCACAGAGGTTCCGTTGGACCAGGTCCCTGTTGTGAGAGAGTTTCCTGATGTATTCCCTGATTAGCTGCCTGGTCTGCCACCAGAGCGCGAGATTGAGTTCTGTATTGACTTGATCCCTGGCACGGGGCCTATTTCTATACCTCCTTATCGGATGGCCCCGGCGGAGCTGAGAGAGCTAAAGGATCAGTTACAGGACTTGCTGGACAAAGGGCTTATCCGACCGAGTGTGTCACCTTGGGGCGCTCCCGTCTTGTTTGTTAAGAAGAAGGACGGAAGTATGCGTTTATGCATTGATTATCGTCAGCTGAACCGAGTTACTGTGCGGAACAGGTATCCCCTACCCCGCATTGATGACTTATTCGATCAGCTCCAGGGTGCAGGGTTTTTCTCGAAGGTTGATTTACGGTCAGGTTATCACCAGTTGCTAGTTCGGAAGGAGGATATTCCGAAGACCGCTTTCTGTACTCGATATGGTCATTACGAGTTCTTGGTGATGTCGTTCGGGCGCACCAATGCCCCGGCAGCTTTTATGGATTTGATGAACCGCTTATTCAGGTCGTATCTCGATCAGTTCATCATTGTGTTCATTGACGACATCTTGGTTTATTCTCGGAGCCGGGAGGAGCATGAGCAGCACTTACGTATCACATTACAGACTTTGAGAGAGCATCAGCTGTTCGCCAAATTCTCCAAGTGCGCATTCTGGCTAGACAGTGTCGATTTCTTGGGTCATGTGGTGATGAGAGATGATATTTGCGTGGACCCGAAGAAGATCGAGGCAGTTCAGCGTTGGCCTAGACCGGTATCAGTTACAGAGGTTAGTAGCTTTCTAGGTCTGGCCGGCTATTATCGACGTTTTGTCCAGGATTTCTCCCGCATTGCTGCACCGTTGACCGGGTTGACCCGGAAGGGGATTCCTTTTGATTGGACCCAGGCATGTGAGGATAGCTTCCAGCAGTTGAAGACTCGTCTGACTACTGCTCCAGTGTTAGCATTGCCTTCAGGATCAGGCGGGTTCGTGGTATATTGTGATGCATCTAGAGTGGGGCTGGGCTGTGTATTGATGCAGCACGACAGAGTTATCGTGTATGCTTCTCGGCAGCTGAGGAAACACGAGCAGAACTACCCTACCCATGATTTAGAGATGGCTGCAGTGGTGTTTGCACTCAAGATCTGGAGACATTACCTATACGGTGAGTCGTGCCAGATATACACTGACCACAAGAGTTTGAAGTATATCTTCCAGCAGCGAGACCTGAACCTGAGACAGTGCCGTTGGATGGAGTTGGTGAAAGATTATGACTGTGAGATTCTATACCATCCGGGCAAGGCGAATGTGGTGGCAGATGCTTTGAGTAGGAGGCCCGGAGGTAGCTTATCTTGTTTGAGCGCAGTACAGATGCAGTCGACGGCGGATTGGCAGGTTTTATGTGATAGCAGAGTGCAGTTCGAGTTTACTCCTACAGGGGGACAGCTAGCCCATTTCAGAGCACGCCCACAGTTACTTGACTGTATCCACGAGGCACAGTCCGGCGATGCCCGTACATTAGAGATTATTGAGCAGATTCGACAGGGCAGAGTTTCTGAGTTCGTGATTGATGATCAGGGGATACTTCGATATGGGACTCGACTGTGCGTGCCAGATTCAGAGGGACTGAGGCGTGATATTCTCGAGGAGGCACATAGATCAGTATACAGTGTGCATCCAGGTTCCACCAAGATATACCGTGATTTGAGAGAGGTTTACTGGTGGGACGGGATGAAGAAGGATATTACAGACTTTGTGTCGAGATGCCTGACTTGTCAGCAAGTCAAGGCTGAGCACCAGAGGCCAGCCGGCGAGTTACAGCCTTTGCCCATCCCTGAGTGGAAGTGGGAGCAGGTCTCCATGGACTTCGTTGTGGGTCTACCCAGGACCAGTTTAGGGTATGACTCTATTTGGGTGATTGTGGATCGACTGACGAAAGCAGCTCACTTTCTGCCAGTAAAGACCACTTTTGGATTTTCTCAGTACGCCCAGGTTTATATTGATGAGATAGTGCGACTGCATGGCGTTCCGACTTGCATCGTGTCCGACCGTGGCACCCAGTTTACCAGCCGATTGTGGCAGAAACTCCAGGAAGCTTTGGGCACCCGATTGAGTTTTAGCACAGCCTTTCATCCGCAGACTGACGGTCAGTCGGAGCGTACTATTCAGACTCTTGAGGACATGCTCAGAGCTTGTGTTTTAGATTTCGGTGGTAGCTGGGATCGTCATTTGCCTCTAATCGAGTTTTCCTACAATAATAGCTTCCAGGAGACGATTCAGATGGCACCTTTCGAGGCTTTATATGGGAGGAGATGTCGATCGCCTGTATGTTGGACAGAGCTCAGGGAGAGCAGTATTTTGGGGCCTCAGATCGTACAGGAGACGACCGAGAAGATACGGCTGATTTGGGACAGGATGAGAGCGGCACAGAGCAGGCAGAAATCATATGCTGACAGGCGTCGTCGCCGACTCGAGTTCGCTGTTGGCGATCATGTTTTCCTGAAGGTCTCTCCGATGAAGGGTGTGATGAGATTTGGGCGGAAAGGGAAACTGAGTCCTAGATATGTTGGTCCTTTCGAGATCCTAGAGCGTGTTGGTCCAGTCGCTTATCGGTTAGCTCTTCCGCCCAGCTTCCCCGATGTTCACCCCGTATTCCATGTCTCGATGCTCCGCAAGTACCTTCATGATCCTTCCCAAGCGATTCAGCACCAGACGATCCAGTTAGAGCGTGACCTTTCTTTCACCGAGCAGCCGGTTGTCATCTTGGATCGGCAGGTGAAGAAATTGAGGTCGAAGGTCATACCGTCTGTCAAGGTTCTTTGGCGTGGCCCGAACAGCGAGGAGGTCACCTGGGAGACCGAGGTCGAGATGAGGAAGAGATATCCCCATCTTTTTGAAGGTACGCGTAGTTAAATTCTAAATTCGGGGACCGAATTTCTTTAAGGGGGGAAGATTGTAACCCTTCGAAAATCGTTTAGGCAGTTTTTCGGTAATCGGCAAATTTTTCGGCTTTTTCCGTAAAAAGTCAAAATTGATATTTTTCATTGTAGACCTAATTATACAAAATTTAGATAAGATATTACTATAATTTTGTCACTAAAATGTCACTTATAATTATCTAGTTAAATAAATTTTTTTTCGTAATTAATTAATTTTTTATTATTTTAAGCCTTTTTAAATACATTTAATTAGGGATAAATACAAATTTAATTAGGTAAATTTCTTAATTAGGAGTCTTTATAAGATAAAATATGGTGTTAATAAAATTATATCATGTCTTGCAAACTTTTAGATTTTTGGTGGGAAAATTATGAAAAAAATGGCTTAAAAATGGGTTCTTTTGTAAAAAGTTGATGTAACATTCATTAATTGATCTTTGAAGAAGCTTTTTGTGCATAATTTTCCACACAATTCTCTCTCACTCTCCTCCTTCACCTCCTGGTCATGCTACCTGCAGCAAACCCCCTCCCATTTCCCCCATTTTGTTTAGCTCAAAATTCTTGCAAAAAATCCTCCGAAATCCACAAAAATTCACACTTTTCTTCTCTAATTCAAATCTAAACCCTATTCCATTCCTTCTCAACCCCAATTGGACTAATACAAGGAGAAAAGAGGCATCTTTAGAGGCTAATTGCAAGAGGATCATAACTTGGAAGGTATAAATCCTAAACTAGTTGTTAAATTTGTAGTTTAAATAAGCTAGATTAGTATTTTGAAGTATTAATTTAGTGTAAATCTTTGTTCATGAAAAATCAAGAGAAGGTTTTGATTTTTAAAAATTAGGGTTTGTAGAATAATGGTTGGATTATGTTAGGTGTGGTTATCTAATTGATTAGAATGGTTAATGGTGTAATTATATGCTTGCTAAATCGACAAATATCGATGTTTGCATTGAAACGGCGTTGAATTCGCTTACTAGATTTTTGTAGAAAATAGAATGCGGTCAATTTGCGTTAGGTTAGCAATATTATTAGCTTCGTATAGGATTATTAGAATGCGCAAACGCGGTGTTTCGTCTAGTCGGGTTGTAGTTTTGCCGATTTCCCCGAAATGACGATTCTAGTTAACGCGATTTTCGTGCGTTTTTCCGCGCACCGAGTGCATGCTATGATTATTTAGAGAGCGTGGATAATTGTATGTTGTGACTTGCATTGTGTTAGGTTTTGTAATCTTATGCTTGGTATTGTGCAAATATAGGATCGGTCGGGGAAACTTCGGATACGGCGCGAAAAGGCAAAGCGGTGGCCGGATCAGATTAGCGGGGATTTCAGGTGAGTAGATGTATTCATCTATGGGGGAATCGTCTGGATGGCGCGAGGCGCCCCCTAGCTAGGATTACCCTACTTTATGTAAGATTTATATTGTTAGATAGCTTACCCCTTTATGTACATTGCATACCCTCACAGCTAACCGTATGCTAGATTGCATGGACATTCATCTTCATATATGCGATATCACTTCGTAGGACACGAACACCATTACCATTGGCATCTGTTGCACGCGCACTATTCATGTGACACACACGCCTTTGGTAATTGACATGCCACGTGCACGATAGAACCTGTTTATCTTAATATCATCACCTGCATTCATACTTGATATATGAAACTGCATCGCATGCACATATCTCGCATCATCATCATATTTACATAGAACTCTAGCCAAAATTCACATCATACACATTGATATCATAGACATTTATAATATATATAACATGTGGACATTATGATTTTCTTGAGGATTTCAGTTTTGCTGCGATTTCTGGATTTTTGGGGAAAACCGCAAGAATTTAACAAAACCTTATCTTTATCATTTTCAAAACAAAGTTGCGGTTTTCTCGTGATGTATGTGTCGTCCACCATGAGTTTTCATGTTTTCTGTTGGATTTCGAGACCCGATTCGAGGAGTGGATGAACCGTCTCGGGTACATGGTGGGCCCGGTATGGTACCCCCGGGGCAAGAAGATCGAGTTGTAGACGATGAGCCTGGCAGGGGAAGACTACCTACCGGTGATGTCTGGCACGGCGGATATCCAGAGGATACCGACCGTTGTCATGAGATTTATGATATGGGCCGATCCGGACTGACGGAGCCCGATATTGAGACTGATGTGATTCCTATTTGGTGTCGATGCTTGACACGGGTTTTCAGAGGATTTCTTGATGATATTTAGCTATTATGCAGACATTCATTTTTTAAAAGTTAAGAATGCAGTAACATTAACATTTAAAACACTTAAAGAGTTAGAAAAGATATTGCATACATGTGCATGCATACTAGAGTTATTATATCACATATGGACATACATGTTGTTCCGCATTGCGTGCATTCTTACGATTGCCTTACTAGATGTTATATTCTACTCACGAGCTGGCAACTCACCCCCGTTGTGCCACAGTGTCTTGCAGGTCGGACCCGTCAGTCTTGTAGCGGCGGCTATCTTGTCATCAGTTCCTTTTGCTCAGACTCGCGACATCGCCCGTAGGTGGTTGCGAGTATACTTTATTCCTTTTTGCTTTATCATTGTATCTAGTATTCTCCATCTACCACTTGTATTGTATATGCGACCTAGTGATGAGACTGAGAGATTTGTATATTTGTGGTTTCTTTTGGGTCGAGCTCACTTGAGCCGACGTGTGTTTTCTGGTATTTGCATCTCTTTTATGCTCTTCTCTTGATATTACTATTATATTGCATGTGGTTGTGATCCGCCTTGGGCGAAGATCTAGCTCCCGCTTGGGGATGCCATTTTTATGATTACAGGTTTATTATCTTGTTGTACCCATTTTGGGGGATAGAAAATACAGGGGAGACTCTGCCGAAATTTTCGGGAATTTTTGATGTTTTTAAAAAGGGATTCTATGCAACTTAATTGATTTAAAAAAAAAACGTTTTCATTGAAGGTTTTCCTTCACTCTCTTTTGATTTTGGGTTAGATTTCTGGGCTTTGGCTGACTTAGGTTACGGTACGCCTTTAGACGTCTCGTAATCTAAGTGCCAGTCACGTTCCGTACTTTCGGGTCGTGACAAAAACTACAACAGTTGGAATCCGCAACCATTTCAGACATCACATGCCTGACTCAATGAATTCTTTAGACATCACATGCCTAACAATTATAAACCCCGCATTTTAGTCTCATTATCAAAAACTCTTTTCAATATCAAGTCGGGCAATTCAACAAGATTCCCGACATCCTGATCGAATGCTCGTCGCAAACTTTAGTAGGCGGCCGCACCCCCGATGCCGTCGACGAAGTGCACCAAGGCGGAACACCGCTACCGCGAGCACCCGAACGGATGCTTTCGGCGATGGGGTTCTCCTACAGTCACTTGGTCGAGGTTATGGAGTGAGGCTGTCTATTAAGTTTACCCGGCGAGTATCCGCGTACGCTATGTGATTGCGACGGACTTTTGATCACATCAAAATTCCGTGGCAACCGATCAAGTGAGACTAAACTGCTATGTTTATAATATTCATTTAGTTATCTCATAACTACTTGTGAATTCCAATTATTGTATCTCATTCCAGATAAATAGAAAATGTTAAATGTTTCGATCGAACAGTCAAACACCCAAGTTTTCCCAATACAGATTAACACATGAAATAAGTCTAACAACATTCAGTTCATGCCTCAGTACCAACGGTCCAGCCGTGGAAGGGTCAAGCCAACGCCTCACATGTGGCACGCCGTACTGCCCCAAACCCGAAGGTTCAAAGGGCAGTTCAAGACGGTCACATAATCGAGTTAAGGTTTGTTTTCTTCTAGAGGGACCATCGCGTTACTTGCACTACTTAGAACATCGTTAAACTACGGAAAAATCCAACACTTGGAAATTTCCCGACAGGGGAAAAATTGGGTATTTATATCCGGTCGAACTTTTTAACATATTCTAAAATTTATCCGGAAAGCCACATAAACAAAATTTGATACTCCGATCGAAACACCGAATCCCCAAAAAAACTGCAGAAAATACAACTCTTGAATAAATATTAAAAATTCCCAGAAACACCAGAAATAATATATAAGAATTACTGTGCAGAAAGTGATGCACAAAACGACAAAAGTAGCGCGGATCCGCCGCATCAGCCTACTGTAAGGCCGCGGATCCGCACCCCCTTTAATGAATCAAGCCCTCGAATTTAAACAGTAATTCTTAGATTATTTTACTGAGTTTTCTGAATATTTTTAATCTGGAAAAATCCCAGTTTTTCAAAATCGTCCAGAGAGCAATTTTAGGGTTTTGGTTTTGATTCGATCGGAGTTCAAATTCCGTCAAGACTTCGCCTAAGGCTCTAGCTAGGCTCTGATACCACTGTAGGGTTCCTAGGCACACTAGTGAGGTCTCACAAGGCATCGATCATGCCAAATTAAAATTTTAACGTGCCGAGAAACCCTAAACTACGGATCGTTTGCTAGAAAACTAGGCGAAAAAGCTAACTAGTTAACACTTAACTAATGAGAAACGGAAATACAACCTTTGTAGATCCGGTCCTCCACCTCCACGGCTCCGCAACGAAGTCGTCTCCGCTGTCCAAAACAAATCCGGGCTCTAGAGTCGGCTTCGTCGGAGAAAAAGTGAGCCAGGTCGTCGATGTCCATGCCGAAGATGATCTACGTCGAGGCATCGCTAAATCAAGCTCCACCTTCACCAAGCCCTAAAACTTGTGAAGGAAATACACTCTACTACTTAGCAAGAGGTAGAGGATGAAGAAATAGGAAGTGGGTAGACTTTAGAATTGGATTTCTCACTTGTTTGCTCAATTCACCATTGATGAAGAAAGCTTTTTCTTCTTGAGTTCAAGGAAGAAGAAGAAGAAAATGTTATGATAAGTTAATTGAAAAAGAAAAGAAAATGAATTCTTATCATAAAATTAACCATGGTCAAGTGTAGAGATTAACCTAGGGTTAGTGGGAATGGTTAGGGTTAAGGATGAGATAAGAATGGTTGACTTGATCAAAGCTTCATGAAGCTTCAACTAAAGAACATAATTAGCCACCATTCTTTTCTCTTTTCTTTTATTCATTTATCAAAAATAAAAGGATAATTAAATAAGATAAATGAATAACAAATAATAAACCCTAACCATTTCATTAACCAAGGTTTAATACTTTACACTTAACCAAAAAGCATGTATCATCAAACATGATACAAGCAAGTGCACAAAATCATATCACATATATAATGCGCACATTCGAGTGAGAAAATCCATCTTAAGTAAACCGATACTAGTTGATGCAAAGTAATATATCAAATATATAAATATGCATTAAATCATTAAATCAACACTTGATTCAATGATCCGGTTATGTCGCACACAACCGACTAGTATCCAATATATCGGCTTATCGAATCAACGCTTGAATCGATAACTAGGTTATATCGCATACAACCATTCGATACATTTATCGCGAGAATAGAATACGGTATCACATACACGCATTATTCTCGGTCCCGCACATATCTCATATGCGCTCTTATTTCGTTTCGCTTGAGCCAGGAAACCTCTGTGTAGGACTCTAAAGACTCGTCAATACGCCGGCAGCAGGTGATGATCATATCAAACACCCACAAGCCGCAAGCGGTCTGCTAAACGTAACGGCCACCCGGGTATTGAGCGATCTGAAGATCGACGAGCAAGCCCGCTCACACTCCAGTGAATCCGACCAGTAACACTACCGTACAGTCCGGTCTTATCGTCTGATATGTCGCATATCCCGCCTAGGGGTGGTAAACGTCAGACCCCAATAGCTCGATAAGTCGTGTCGATATGAGGTCTATAACAATTCGAGAAACTACTGGTAACACTTACCAGTAAATCTCAGCAACCCTGGTCAGGGATTTCCTGTTATAGCCAATCGAACACAGCGCAACATCAACCCCCTATACCGGGAGAGACGAATCCCCTCTTATCGCTCATTGCCTCCATGTGACTCGGGACTGTACCCAAAAACCACCGTTTTGCACGCCCTCTTGGACGTGGTAAGATGGAAATCAAAGCACAGTGGGAACCACACAAGACTCTATGACGATCTCGGGTCAACAGACTACTCTGTACCAGTGTCACCAGAGAACTGCCATCTGACGTGAGGTATAATACCATCTGGGAGTTCTCGGCGAGTCCGTCCAGTGTACCCAGTCTCTACTGAGCACCCGTATATCATCTCCGATATCAAACACCAATGGATATGGGATCATCCATCGCCCATCTGTATGGGTCGAGAAGGTATACGCTAGTCTACTCTGGTATATCGATGCCCCGTCTCGATACACCCACGACTAGGGACTTTGAAGGATGTACTTATGGACTACCATGTCCCCACTAGTATGATCCACATCATAGTCCAGGTAGTCAAGCACACATCCTAAGGGCTTTACCAACATGTAACAGAGAGACAAACGGTATACACGTTAAGGTAAAGTTCAACCAGATAGCATACTATCATGTTGAGCAAGAAAGTCCTCCCTATATATGTCCCAGCATCCACTACAATATACATCCTATGTACAGTAATGGCCTCTAGGGCATACATATAACTAACAGGTTGATCCTACAACCATTGGTGTGTGACATCAAAGATTGGACACAGGTGCTCATTGGAGAATGGGTACACCGAACAGGACTCGCCGAGGACTCCTATGTGGTAGTATACCTATCGTCAGATAGCAGTCCTCTGGTGACACTGGTACAGGTTAGTTTGTAGACCTGAGATCGTCATAGAGTCTTGTGTGGCTCCCACTGTGCTTTGATTTCCTCCCTACCACGGCTCAAAGGAGTCGTGCAAACATGTTGATTTTGGGTACAGTCCCGAGTTACATGGAGGCAATGAGCGATAGGAGGGGTTTCGTCTCTCCCGGTATTGGGGATTGATGTTGCGCTATGCTCGATTGGCTATAACTGGAAGTCCCTGGCCAGGGCTGCTGCTGAGATTTACTGATAAGAGTTATCAGTAGTTTCTCAAACCGTTATAGGCCAGACATCGGCATGACTTATCACGTTATTGAGGACTGACGTTTACCACCCCTAGACATGATATGCGACATATCAGATGAAGAGACCGGACTGTACGGTAGTGTTACTGATAGGCTTCATGGAGAGTATGGACGAGCTTACTTGTTGATCTTCAAATCGCTCAATACCCGGGTAGCCGTTACGTCCAGCTAGTACCGCAGACGGCTTGTAGGTGATTGATGTGATCATTACCTACTGTTGGCGTATTAACGAGTCTTTAGAGTCCCACACAGAAGTTTCCTGGTTCGAGCAAAACGAAGTAGGGCATATATGTTGATATGTGCGTGGGCCTGATTAAATATGAGTATATGATACCGTATTGTAATCTGGCAGTTATCTGTTATCGGTTCGGTTATATATGATAAAACCAGATTGTCGAATCAAGTGTTGATTTGATAATGTGATATACAGATGAATGATATTAGTCGGTTATATGCGATATAACCGGATTATTAAATCAAGTGTTGATTTAATAATGTGATATAATTATATCTTAACTAATATCACTAGCTCACTAATTATTCTTCATTATATATATATATAATAATGAAGCATGGCTTGATTTTCTATTTTTGAGAAAAATAGAAATGAGGTGGAAAATGAGAGCATGGTTGCAAGCATAGGATTTATTTTTGTTTCTTCATCTTGACTCACTATTCAAGCATGGTTGCAATTTTATATTGCAAAATTCCATGCTTGAATGAGTGGGGGTCAAGAGTTGCCATTCATTCTTTGCTCATTCTCAACACTTAGCCATTTTTCTTGCTTTGCTCCCATGGTTGCTCTCTAGCTTCTTCTTCCTCCTCAATTCCATGGTTCAAGCTTCAACCCTCACATGTGATGTGAACCATGAAGCTTGAACACAAACTAGTGAGCAAATTAAACCCCTACTTCACTATCGCACATTAGATTAGCAATTTGATGTGGAGTGTTGCCTTCACTAATGAGATTAGTGAAGTATTAGCTTGAGCTTGTGGACTTCGGGTGGATCATCTTTGGCGTGAAGATCACGAAGGAGGTTCGTTCAATTCGAAGAGGAGCCTAGTAGAGTCGCGTGGACTTAAACCCGGAGCTATTAAAGAGAAGGACTCGACTACAAAGGTTGTATGCTTTTTTCTTCTCTTTAAGTTAATCACATCACAAAGGAAAACCCTAATAATCTAGTAATGATCTTGTTAGTCTAACTTAGCACCTAATAAAAATTTAAATGCGATATGCTTGATGCCTCTAGAACTTCATGGTGGTGTTAAGGTAGACTTTCACAGGGTTCCTAGGCCAAAACCACAACTCCATTGTCATTACAATACACAGGTATTGGATGCCCAATGGTAGGAACCTAGTTCATCTCATGAACTCTATTCATCCAGAAAACCTCTTTAGCAGCATCGTTGGTAGCGATGTAATTAGCCTCTATCAACGAGTCTGCTACGGTATATTGCTTGGAACCCTTCCAACATACCGTCCCTCCACTGAAGGTGAAGACAAAACCCGAGACTGACTTTCAGTCGTCCTTATCACTCTGGAAGCTCGAATCGGTAAAGGACTCCATCTGGAGTTCACCGTTACCATACACCAATAACATCTCTTTAGTCCTTCTCAAGTATTTATGAATGTTCTTCAGCCGTCCAGTGGTTTTTCTAAAGATCTTTTCGATACTTATTCACTACGCCTAGTGAGTAAGCTACATCTGGTCTGGTACATAACATCATATACATGATTGACCTGTCTGCCAAAGCATAGGGTATCCCTTGTTGTCACGACCCAAAATTGGCCCGTGACGGCCCTAGTACTATGCAACGCCCTAAGACGTAACGTAGTAAAAGAAAGCCAAAAACCTAGAAATCTAAACCATAAAAATACAGAAAAAATAATATAAGTTTTTGAAACATTTGAAATCGCAACCCAAATTCTTTAAAAGTTCTACTTTATTTCTTTAAAATTTTGGCAACACCCCTTTTTGTAAAAATTAACCCAAGATGAATACAACACAAAAATATGACGCCGTAGCGAAGAATTAAAGACAATAGAGAGAAAGCTGTATATAATGTAAGGTTTGCCTTGCACCCTATGAAGAGTTTTGAAGCATCACATGTCTCAAAGTATGTATTTTTAAGGTGCTAAACAAACACGCAAAGGAATCGATCCTAGAAAATTAGGGTTACAAAATTATAAGCTAATAAAATTTAGGGTTTGAAGGCTACAACCTTTGTAGCTCCCCTTTTGCTTGACTCCTTGATCTCTAGGGTGTTGGAAGAAGGTCCACTTGTAGTCCTCTTTCGTCCATGATGATCCACCCGAAGTTTCCCGTCCAAGCTTGCAACTTTGGAAAAGCAAAGAGAACACTCTAATCAAGTTGGGTAGACTTGAGTAGAATGATGTTGTGGCTAAGGATCTCACTTCAAAAACCTTTCTTTGATTGTGTTTAACTCACTAGAAAAAACTAGAGAGGAAAAAGTGAAGGAGGATGAAGATGGTGGCTATTTTTTAACAAGAGGTGAAAAATAACCCCTTAGTTAAAAAAAATGAAATATATATCACTATATATATTTATTTCCTTCTTGCATTCAACCATGATTAAATGATGGAGAGTTAATTTAACTTGGGTTTCAAATGATAAAGAGAAGGATAACCCTAGGTTAGTGGTAGTTGATCTTGGTTAGGTTAGAAGAAGAATTTAGAAGCTAGAATGATTATCCTTTTCTTTTCATTTTGTTTTTAAAACCAAAATTAAATAATAATCCATAATTTAATCCATGGTGTGAGTCTTATATTGCCACCATTTCCATATGCTAACAACCATGATGGATGGGTGTATGTATGTATGCATGTATGCACATCCACATATGCATGAAACTAGAATGAAAGAAAGAAACACATGCATGCATGCATACATCCATCAAACCCTAGAAAGGTTTCAAGTGAGAAAACTAATGGTTAGATGATAAATCAACACTTAACTTATCAATCCGGTCATATCTCATATGACCCCACCAAAAGCAGGCCACCCGATCAATGTTCGGTATCATATACGCACATTTTAATCGGGTGCATGCGCATATCGCATACGCGCACCACAACGTTTCGCCTGGACTGGGTAACTCCTTTGTGGGACTCTAAGACTCGTCAATACGCGCGGCAGAGGGTAATGATCATATCAAGTCCCCCAAGCCGCAAGCGGTCAGCTAAACGTAACGGCTACCCGGGTATTGAGCGATCAGAAGAAAACAAGCGAACCTGCTACAACTCCCGTCGAGCCAACCGGCAACACTGCCGTACAGTCCGGTCTCTTCGTCAGATATGCTGCATATCGAGCCTAGGGATGGTCATGTCGACCCTAATAACTCAATAAGTCATGCCGGTGAATGGTCTATAACAGATCGAGAAACTACCGATAACACTTATCAGCAAATCTCAGTAGCCCTGGCCAGGGACTTACTGATATAACCAGTCGGGCACAGCACAACATCAACTCCCAATACCGGGAGAGACGAAACCCCTCCTATCGCTCATTGCCTTCGTGTGTCTCGGGACTGTACCCAATGGCCACCTGTTTGCACGACTCAGTAGAGCCGTGGTAGGGTGGCAATCAAAGTACAGTGGGAGAACACACAAGACTCTATGACGATCTCGGGTCTACAGACTAACCTATACCAGTGTCACATGAGAACTGCTATTCGACGATAGATATAATTCCATATAGGAGTTCTCGGTGAGTCCGTCCAGTGTACCCAGTCAGCACTGAGCACCCGTATATGATCTTGATGTCAAACATCGATGAATGTGGGAACATCCATCGCCCATCGCATGGGTCTAGCATCATATATGCTAGTCTACTATGGTATATCAATGCCCCGTCTCGATATACCTACGACTAGGGACTTTCCAGGATATGCTTATAGACTACAGATGTCCCACTAGTATGATCTCCATCATAATCAGAGCAGTCAAGCCAATATCCTCAGGGCTTAATCAGCATGTATGAGTGAATAATAAGCATGATCAAATCAACATGTCAGATAAAGAAGAACCAGATAGCATACTATCATGTCGAGCAAGAATGCATACTGAATATATATATACATGTATAGATACATCCACTATCATATAATGGCCTCTAGGGCATACATATATCCAACAATCTCCCACTTGCACTAAGGCCAGTTATTGGCGTATCTCATACCCAACATCTCAAAAAGTCGCTCATGCTGCGGCTGAGGGAGGGCCTTGGTGAATGGATCCGCGGCGTTATTCTTTGTGTCTACCCTTCTAATCTCGATCTCGCGGCGATCAACAATCTCCCGGATCAAATGAAAACGCCTCATGATGTGTCTGGACCGCTGATGGGATCTGGGCTCCTTGGCTAACGCCATAGCCCCATTATTGTCACAATACAAAGGTATTGGATCAATAATGGTTGGAACTACTCCTAGCTCCGAGACGAACTTCTTCATCCAGACGGCTTCCTTGGCGGCATCATTTGCAGCAATGTACATAGCTTCCATCGTAGAGTCTGCAACGGTATCTTGTTTGGAACTCTTCCAACTCACCGCCCCTCCATTGAGGGTAAATACAAACCCAGAGATAGATTTGCTGTCGTCGTTATTGCTCTAGAAGCTCGAATCGGTAAAGGCCTCCATTTGGAGATCTCTATTACCATACACCAAGAACAATTCTTTAGTCCTTCGCAAGTACTTAAGAATGTTCTTCACAGCTGTCCAGTGATTCTCCCTTGGGTTGGATTGATACCTGCTTACAACACTAAGTGCATAAGCTACATCTGGGCGTGTACATAAGATCACATACATTATAGATCCTACTGCCGAAGCATAGGGTATAATACTCATGCGAGCTCTCTCTTCATCGGTCTTTGGACAAGAATCCTTGGAGAGAGTGACCCCATGGGAAGCGGGTAAGGCACCCCGCTTGGAGTCTTCCATACTAAACCTTTTTAGGATGGTGTCAATGTATCTGGTTTGGGACAATCCCAATAACCTTTTGGATCTATCCCTATAGATCCTTATGCCTAGAATGTATGTGGCATCACCCAGGTCCTTCATGGAGAACCATAGTGATAAGAAAGATTTGACCGACTGTAGCATAGGAATATCATTTCCTATCAGAAGAATGTCGTCCACGTACAATACGAGGAATATGACAGCTCTCCCTACAGCCTTCTTATAAACACAAGGTTCATCTGGATTTTTGATGAAATCAAACTCTTTGATGACATCATCGAAACAGATGTTCCAACTCCGTGATGCCTGCTTTAACCCATATATGGATTTAAGCAATTTACATGCTTTCCCGCTGCTCCCACTATTAATGAAGCCCTCTGGCTGATCCATATAAACGCATTCTTCCAAATTTCTATTTAGAAACGCGGTTTTAACGTCCATCTGCCAGATTTCATAGTCGTAGTGAGCAGCAATAGCAAGTAGGATCCGAATGGATTTAAGCATGGCTACGGGAGAAAAAGTCTCGTCATAGTCCAAACCTGGTCTTTGACGAAAACCTTTCGCCACAAGTCTTGCCTTATAGGTCTCCACCTGCCCATCTACACCAATCTTTCTTTTAAAGATCCATTGCACCCTACAGGTTTTACCCCAGGGGGTACAACGTCCAAAGTCCACACTTTGTTAGTGTACATAGACTCCATTTCGGATCTCATGGCATCCAGCCACTTCACAGAGTCTTTACTCATGATAGCTTGCTGAAAACTGGTAGGATCATCATCATCCATGATGCAATCTTCTCCGTTACCATCAATGAGGAAACCGTAGTACCTCTCCGGTGGGCGAGAAGTCCTACCAGACCTACGGAGTGGCCGAGGTTCTTCAGTTTCTGCTGCAACAGCCGGTTCAACCAAATCGTCATTTGTAGTTTGTGTCTCTAGAACCTCTTCTAGATCCACCACCTTGCCATCATCTTTATATGTGAAAAACTCTTTTTCCAAGAATGTGGCATACTGAGAAACAAATACCTTTTGTTCCTCTTTGTGGTAGAATAGATATCCATAAGAATTATTTGGATATCCCACAAAGTTACACATGACCGACCGTGTCTCGAGTTTGTCCGGATTCTGCTTTTTAACATAGACCGGGCAACCCCAAATCTTAATTCTTTTAAGAGAGGGTTTCTTCCCATGCCATATCTCATATGGTGTGGTGGACACGGTTTTGGTTGGAACCCTGTTCAGTAGAAACGCTGCAGTCTCCAATGCATGCCCCCAAAACGAGACGGGTAACTCAGCGTCACTTATCATGGACCGGACCATATCTAATAGGGTCTTATTCCTTCGTTCTGATACACCGTTGTGCTGTGGTGTGTAAGGAGGAGTGAGCTGAGAGAGAATCCCATTTTCTTTCAAGAAGTTTGCAAATTCTGCACTGAGATACTCACCACCTCGATCTGATCGAAGCATCTTGATACTCAAGCCGGTTTGTTTTTCTATTTCTTGTTTATATTCAATGAATTTCTCAAAAGTTTCAGACTTGTGTTTTAATAAAAATATATGACCGAATCTTGAGAAATCATCAGTGAATGTAATGAAGTATGAAAAACCGCCTCTAGCCTGTGTAGACATAGGCCCACATACATCACTATGTATGAGGCCCAGGAGCTGAGTAGCTCTTTCTCCGTGTCCGGTAAACGGAGTTTTGGTCATTTTACCCTTGATACAAGACTGGCAAGTCGCATAAGATTTATATTCAAAAGAATTTAAATATCCATCTTTGTGTAACTTGTTTAGTCTTGTTTCGTTAATATGACCAAGTCTACAGTGCCAAAGAAAAGCTTCATTTAACTCTGAAAGTTTTCTTTTATTAGTGTGTTGTATACTGAAAACTGTGTGTTGATTTAGGACATATATTCCGTTGTTAAGCATACCATACCCAACCAACATTTGATTCAGGTTAATGTTCATAACATTGTTCTGCAATACAAAATTGTATCCTTCATTGTCCAACAAAGAAACGGATATTATATTACATAGCATATTTGGTACAAAATAACATGGATTTAAAACCAAAATACATCCAGATGGCAACCCCAAGTGATACTCTCCCACTGCGACTGTATGTACATTGGAACTATTTCCAACGCGGAGAGTATGGTCACCTGTCCTCAAAACCTTGCTATTTCTCAGCCCCTGCATAGAATTGCAAATGTGAGAACCTGAACCGGTATCCAATACCCAGGAAGCAGAGTTTATAGAAAAACAGTTTTCAGTCACAAACGCACCTGAAGCAGAAGCATCACCATGCTTCTTCTTGAGACTTAAGTACTCCGTGCAATTGCGCTTCCAATGTCCTGTCTTGTGGCAGTGAAAACATTCGCCCTTCCCCGAGTCTCTAGCCTTGGACTTTCCCTTTCCCTTCACCTTTTTAACTCCGCCCTTAGGATTGGTGGGTTTCTTCTTTTTCTTTCCCTTGGACTTGGCTTTCGGGCGAGAAGAGGAAGACTGTCCAATAGTCATAACGGGAGTTTTTGCTAACTTCATAGTGCTCTCTCACTCCTTAACATATTAAGGAGTTCAGGGAGGTCCTTCTCCATGCCATGCATGTTGAAGTTCACTATGAACTGAGCAAAGGTGGAGGGGAGGGACTGCAGAATAATATCTATATATTGTTCATTTTCCATCGTCCATCCAAGGTCCTCAAGCTCTTTTATAAGAGCTATCATCTTCAGAACATGGTCTCCTACTGGTGTGCCAGGGGCCATTCGCATCTGAAACAATTTCTTTGATGCTTCGTATCGTAATACGCGGGATTGCTCCCCATACAACTCCTTTGTATGGAGCAATATACCGTGAATGTCCATGTCCTCGTGTTGCTTTTGATGTGTGTTATCCATCGATGCAAGCGCGAGGCATGTGGCCGTGGCACAGTCAGCGTCCCATGTCTTGCAGACTTCAATGTCCGCAACTGAGGATTTTGGACCAGGGACGGGCGGGGCTGAAGCCATGAGGACATATGATACTTTATCATAAGTCAAGGCGATTTTCAGATTCCTCAGCCAGTCTTTATAGTTGGTCCCATTCAGTTTGTTTTTATCTAGTAAAAGCTTGAGTCCAGTCATGGGTATCTGCCATTAAGAGAGAGAAAAGAATACACTCAGCAAAAGCTCTTGCATAGATTAGATTGGTTATTATCTTGTCTAATCGATGTTTCCCACTGCTTTTATCGAGTCTTTCTTTCAAACCTTAAAAAGAAAAACTAGCCAGGATTAATTACAGTCTACAACTTCGCTAACCGTTCAGCCAGGCCAGTGTCGGTACTTGAGGGAGGTTCCCCGTGCTTTCGCACGGACCTAATTAGAGTAAACCTCGTTTTCCCAGAGGCGGAGCCCCGTTAACACCTTTCTAGACACCTAATGAGTTAGCTAATTGTAAACTGCAAAATACTCCTAGGAGCAACTATTGCCCACAGTGGGATCGGGATCCAACCATCACATGGAAGGTATGCAATCTCATTGCAAATTTCAACTATTGAAATTCCCGATGTGGTTTTTACCCCTGGCTCTTATGACCTTAACTAAGGTCAACAAATCATAAGTACCAGTCAAGTTCTACCCGTCATTTCTTGATTAATTAGACCCACTCACATGACCCTTAACTAAGGTCAACAAAGTCATAAGAATGTCCTAATTAATCTGCATCATATGCAATGTAGGAAGACATCACTTAGCTACCGTACACTACGCCTTAACTATAGTCAACAAACGTAGCACGAATACTAAGTACTCTATTTCCTAAAATGACGGAGGGTTGCAGATGATTTTTGAGAAAATCTTTAACGCTTTGAACTTGATATCGTTGTAGAATCAAATGGTTTCCAAAAGGAGTGGCTTAAGCTCCGCAGTTTTGAAATATAGCTTTTTCATAAATAGCCGAGTAGTTTTCAAATCCGATTCTACAACATCTTTTTAGGTTTATTTTCTTTACATTAATCACATTAATGTAATCCCATCATTTAAGTCCTTAAGCCAATCACAGAAAAGAAACGAAAATAACACGTACGCTTATGCCATCCGCATTCGCCGCAATGTTCCGTTATGCACCGTTAGGTTACTTAACTAACGGCATACCGGGACGGGACTAGCGCGGGTGTAAAACATAAGCAAAGTCTACTATATATCATTTATATAATATGTCATTCGTCTCAGATATCTCAGAACACAGGCAGCAGAAATATAGATATAACGTGGGATATACTAGGACGTCCGTATTTAGTATTTAGCCAGAATAGAAAATACGGATTCCACAGTCGTGATGAATAGCCAAGCCCACACCCTGGATCCCTACGAGAGCGGCAAGTGACCCTACCAATCCTGGAGTTTAGGAGACCCGGTCTCGACTCCTCGAGATGGCCTCCCACTGAACCCCAGAACCCGGTCACCTGTGCTCCCCTCCTTGGGTCCATCCTAATGCGGAAAAGTAAATAATATACAACACAGGTGGCAGCAACCTCAACCCGGAAGTGCCCCAAATAAAAGAATATTACATTACATATGAATTTACATGAATGAAAATACAAAAACTCTCATCTCACATAAAAACCCCCCGGCTATTCAATCGCGACAATCCTGCACATCATATCACAGCAACACATAATATCTCATATCATCAACGTAAGTAAGTACGCATACCCCAATTGTCGTTGATGTATAGCAACGAAACCGGCAATATCGTACATACTACACTTACGGTCACAGAAAAGAAAGTGTAAAACTACAATATTTGGAATCCACATTCTCTTTAGACATCATAAATGCGAAATATCACATATTTCGTATTTCATGCCTAAACTATACGAATTCCATATATTGTATCACATTCCGAATAAACAGACAGCATTGAAGTTTTCGAACGAACGATCAAATACCCAGGATTCACTAAAGCCCAACACTTGAGCAGAGTTCAAACACTTGGAGTGTGACACAGTAGTAGCGGTCCAGCCGTAGAAGGGTCAAGCCAACGCCTCACATGTGGCACGCCGTACTGTCCCAAACCCTAAGGTTCAAAGGGCAGTTCAAGACGGTCATATAATCGAGTTAAGGTTTGTTGTCTTCTAGAGGGACCACCACAAAAAGACTTGCACGTATTTCCAAAACATTTAAACCCCGTGAATAGTGAGCAAATGATACTCGTTCAAACACTTCAATACATTCTTATTTACCTGGAAAAGCTACGAAATGAAAATTCCGATCGAATCGACGAGTCCAAAATCATCTCCAGAATTTTTCAAAACTAAATACAGATTAAAAATACCCAAAAATTTATACAAGCAGATTCAAAAATTACAGTAAAAAATTATCCAATAATTCATATATACGGCCGCGGAACCGCGGCCTAAGCAAGCTTAGGCCGCGTTTCCGCGGCAACAATCACTGTTCATTGGAAAATTTTTGTACCGTAATCCTTAGATTTATCTGCTGATAATTTTAGATATTTTTAATTCTGAAAAATGTCAAATTTTAGAAAATTTCCAGAGAGCACCCTAAAATATCGTATTTCGGTTCGATCGGAGTTTTAACTTCGTAAAAAGGTCGCCTAATGTTCTAGGTCGGCTCTGATACCAATGTAAGGTTTGCCTTGCACCCTATGAAGAGTTTTGAATCATCACATGTCTCAAAGTATGTATTTTTAAGGTGCTAAACAAACACGCAAAGGAATCGATCCTAGAAAATTAGGGTTACAAAACTAAAAGCTAATACAAATTAGGGTTTGAAGGCTACAACCTTTGTAGCTCCCCTTTTGCTTGACTCCTTAATCTCTAGGGTGTTGGAAGAAGGTCCACTTGTAGTCCTCTTTCGTCCACGACGATCCACCCGAAGTTTCCCGTCCAAGCTTGCAACTTTGGAAAAGCAAAGAGAACACTCTAATCAAGTTGGCTAGACTTGAGTAGAATGATGTTGTGGCTAAGGATCTCACTTTAAAAACCTTTCTTTGATTGTGTTTAACTCACTAGAAAAAACTAGAGAGGAAAAAGTGAAGGAGGATGAAGATGGTGGCTATTTTTTAATAAGAGGTGAAAAATAACCCCTTAGTTAAAAAAAAATGAAATATATATCACTATATATATTTATTTCCTTCTTTCATTCAACCATGATTAAATGATGGAGAGTTAATTTAGCTTGGGTTTCAAATGATAAAGAGAAGGATAACCCTAGGTTAGTGGTAGTTGAGCTTGGTTAGGTTAGAAGAAGAATGTAGAAGCTAGAATGATTATCCTTTTCTTTTCATTTTGTTTTTAAAACCAAAATTAAATAATAATCCATAATTTAATCCATGGTGTGAGTCTTATATTGCCACCATTTCCATATGCTAACAACCATGATGGATGGGTGTATGTATGTATGCATGTATGCACATCCACATGTGCATGAAACTAGAATGAAAGAAAGAAACACATGCATGCATGCATACATCATCAAACCCTAGAAAGGTTTCAAGTGAGAAAACTAATGGTTAGATGATAAATCAACACTTAACTTATCAATCTGGTCATATCTCATATGACCCCACCAAAAGCAGGCCACCCGATCAATGTTCGGTATCATATACGCACATTTTAATCGGGTGCATGCGCATATCGCATATGCGCACCACAACGTTTCGCCTGGACTGGGTAACTCCTTTGTGGGACTCTAAGACTCGTCAATACGCCGGCAGAGGGTAATGATCATATCTAGTCCCCCAAGCCGCAAGTGGTCAGCTAAACGTAACGGCTACCCGGGTATTGAGCGATCAGAAGAAAACAAGCGAACCTGCTACAACTCCCGTCGAGCCAACCGGCAACACTGCCATACAGTCCGGTCTCTTCGTCAGATATGCTGTATATCGAGCCTAGGGATGGTCACGTCGACCCTAATAACTCAATAAGTCATTCCGGTGAATGGTCTATAACAGATCGAGAAACTACCGATAACACTTATCAGCAAATCTCAGTAGCCCTGGCCAGGGACTTACTGATATAACCAGTCGGGAACAGCACAACATCAACTCCCAATACCGGGAGAGACGAAACCCCTCCTATCGCTCATTGCCTTCGTGTGTCTCGGGACTGTACCCAATGGCCACCTGTTTGCACGACTCAGTAGAGCCGTGGTAGGGTGGCAATCAAAGTACAGTGGGAGAACACACAAGACTCTATGACGATCTCGGGTCTACAGACTAACCTGTACCAGTGTCACCTGAGAACTGCTATTCGACGATAGATATAATTCCATATAGGAGTTCTCGGTGAGTCCGTCCAGTGTACCCAGTCAGCACTGAGCACCCGTATATGATCTTGATGTCAAACATCGATGAATGTGGGAACATCCATCGCCCATCGCATGGGTCTAGCATCATATACGCTAGTCTACTCTGGTATATCAATGCCCCGTCTCGATATACCTACGACTAGGGACTTTCCAGGATATGCTTATAGACTACAGATGTCCCACTAGTATGATCTCCATCATAATCAGAGCAGTCAAGCCAATATCCTCAGGGCTTAATCAGCATGTATGAGTGAATAATAAGCATGATCAAATCAACATGTCAGATAAAGAAGAACCAGATAGCATACTATCATGTCGAGCAAGAATGCATACTGAATATATATATACATGTATAGATACATCCACTATCATATAATGGCCTCTAGGGCATACATATATCCAACATATAAAAGACAACAAATCCCCAATAATATACAATATCGTCCTCACCAAATCTCTAAGTCAACAACATACTAGTAGATGGAGAGTACAAGATACAACGAATGTACAATACAAAATACAGATAACCTCCAAAACCCATCTAAGCAAAATAGTACTGTGAGCTGATGCGGTATCTGTAGCAAAAGATGATAGCTGAATAGCGGAATAGCCTGTCTCGACTACTCTGGGGAACAACCTGAAACACCTGTGGCACAACGGGGGAGAGTTGCCAACTCGTGAATAGTAGATAACATATGCAGGTAATCGCTGGAATGTACATACAGCATGAATCTAAGATATGCGATTACAGTAATAACATGTCATGCAAATGTTGAATAAAGGAAAGTACACTAGCAGGTACAATCAATATGTGTAGCGATAGTAACATGACAATAATATGCAATAACCATGCAATAGGGATATAAGAATGTAGACATGCAACTATCATAAGGGTACACTAACAGGTACTACCAATATATGAAACTGTGCATAAAATTGATAAATGTGAGGTATGGGGTGGAATATGTCATTTCCACGGAAACCTGACATCGTGGCCGGATCACAATCCATCAAGACACTCAAATCCACAATTCCTTAAATCAGCCCCCAAACTGGGCTCTCACATCACATAGGTCTCACATCACCTCAATGTACAATATCGAAGCTCTCCTATATCTCGAATGTACAAATCAACAATCTCTTTCATATCCAATATCCAATCTCAATGAATCACCTATATCCCAAGTCGAATCTCAAGTAAGTTTCTAACATCCTAAAGGTATATATATATTTGCAGAAATAAATATGATGGGGGCAATACACATATATTAGCGTCCCATTCCACTAATATTGGTGTAAGGATATATATAACAACGGCTAATCCCCTGTTATATATACAAAGGTGTTAAAAGAAATATCATGAAAACAATGTGCCAAGCATCGACACAGAAATCCTGATAGCTACGTATCATACGCTGTCCCGAAAGCACGAGTGCCTAGCTCTGACCCTCGCCTTTCGACGTATGCATACGTGCATGACTCCCAACGGTGTCTCCATGACCCCCGCCGAGTCATTAGTACTGTCACCGGTAAGTACTAGCCCGCCTCTAGGCTCAATTGGCAACATCCATCGATCTTCTTGCTGAGGGGAACCATACCGGGCCCCACCATGTACCCTCATACGGCAACCACACCTCGTATGGAGTATATAATCAGAACCGATAAATCTCATGGTGGCTGCGCAAATATCATATCAAGGAAACCGGGTTTTTCAATGTATGCATAATTTCATGAACTCCCACGGTTCCCAAATCCAGAAAACATCATGTAAAATCCAAATAATAATACGCAATCCAGGAATAAACATATACGATATATCTGAAATGCGAGCATATAACAGAGAATAGGTCGCTGAAACCAGATGTATGCGAAATCAATAAGGTACGACTAAGTAACATCAGTAAAGGTAAATATGTGACTGCAACTGAATATATGTGTAACGTATAGGTGTAGCAATGTATAGGTATCTACCTATAAGAACTGATGTCGTATACCCCCCTGGGTATAACTAAAATATGTAGGATATCCTTCCCGGTATAAGTAAAATGAGTGCAAGGTATACCTGTAGCTGTATCGTAGGGTGTATATGTACCTATCACTAAAAGTATACCGATAAGCTAGATGTCATGTGTGATAAGCAATAATATCTATAATGGTTAGTGTGTGACATGGCAATTATTGACGGTGTGTGTGTAGCATACAATCCGTGCTCGTGCAACATGAACCGTCAATAATGTGTGCAGTGTCCTACGGCTGCTAGTCACAGTATAACTATATCAAGGAAATAAAGTAAGGACGCAATTCTAACAATGACGTAGAATATGCGACAAGTATTTGAATCCTAGCCCAGACGCATAACGCCATGCGGGCGATTCCCCTGTAGATGTTAAATCTACTCACCTACACTCCAAGCTAGGTGAATCCTATCATCTGCTCTCCCCTATAGCAGTGTCCGTAGTCCCTGCCTGCAAACCTGCAAATCAGACACAGGAATCATATATAAGCCAAATATTCCGCGAAACGCGATATCGAACCAAAACGAGAAACTCGCGTCGTGAACTAAACGCACGTGTGCACGATACGCTAAAACGTGTGTGTACGCGTCTAAAACCATCGCGACACGCCGCGATACGCTGGATCACAGAACCCTCTCACGTATCGCGCGTATCGCGCAAACACAACGGACACCAAAAACGATATATAGTCCCAGATTTTCCTACATGCCAAAACTTACAAAACTAGACATGCCAAAGCACTAGACAACCCTACAGACAACCCTAGCTAAGACCCCAACACCCCAGTCCCCAACTTAGCCACAAATTGCGGCCAAACCTAATAAAACTGCGGCCTGGATAGAGAATTAGGGGGTCGTGCTCAGGTGGTAGTATCTAGACCTAGTGTACATGCTCCAGTTTTCTCAATTTTACCCTGAAGGGTCCGGGTCAAAAGCAGATTACAAATACCCAATATATCACTTTATATACACCAAATTGCGCAATTTAGAAACCTTATGGTCTTTTAGTGTAATCCAGGGCTAAGTTCAGTTCAACTGACCCTAATAACACTAAAATAGGTAGGGTTTACCAACACACTCATCACTTAATCAAAGTTCCACACAAATCACCTTAATCAGCATTAAACTAGCTAATTAACACAAACCGACACTAATAAGCACACAAGCTAAGCAACTAGGAAATTGGGTTCAAGAATTATACCCTATAGGATCTCAAGATGCAGGAGGAGAAGTGAATGGAGGAAATGAGGGCTTGCTATTGCTGTTGGGCTCCTGCTGTTGCTGTTGCAGAAGTTGCTGCTGCTGTTAATGCTGCTCTGCTGCTTGCCGATGCTGCTGTCTGCTACTGATGTTGCTGTTGTTTGGTGCTGCTGGGGCTGCTGCTTCAGCTTGTGTGTGTGTGTGTGTGTGTGTTTGAGAGAGTATGAGAGAATGAGTGAGAAATGAGGGAACTCTCAATAACCCCTCCCATTCTCTTTCTCTTTCCTCATTAATGAGGTATGGTTCACACCATGCTCCCCATGCCCTCTCTCTCACACAAAGTCAACATTCAACCAAAATAAAACCCCTTTTAAATTCATTTTTCATTTTCTTTTTAAAAGAACAACCATAACTATTTAACCCAAAACACCTAAACAATAATAAAACTAGATTAAGCAATGGTTAAACCACAATTAACACCCTAGTTATCATGCACAAGTGTGTGTGTGTGTCTAGAAAAATTCTAATAAAATACTCATAAAATAGGTAAAACTTAATTTGGTAAACTTTTTATTAAAAACCATACATTAAAATATAATTAGCTACAAAACACAGTCTAAGGTGTTACAATCTCCCCCCTTAAAAGAAATTCGTCCCCGAATTTAAAAATATACTAAGCGTACCTTCAAAGAGAAGATTAAAATCCTCAAATCTCGCTCGCAGCCTCCCAAGTGACTATCTCACTATACGGCTACATCCAAGGAAACCCTTCACAGATGGCAAGACCCTTGGCCGACGTTCCTCCACCTGCCGAGCCATTAACACAATGGCTGCCGGTGAGTGAAACGATCGTGTCCAAGCCAAATGGTCTGGTGCCAAATTATGTGAGAAAGGTCATGAAGGTAATTGTAAAGCATCATCACAAGGAATATAGGGTGAAAATCCAACAATCTGGGCGGAAGTGCCAAATTAAAGGCAACGAAACTAACTCGTTTATAGGACCTCAGAAAGACCTAAATCCTGGGACAAGCTTCCCAAAATCCAACACGTCATTCATCGGAAAGTCCGTAGGAATACATGATCTGTCCCTGCGAACTCGAGTCTATTACCAAGGCAGTCAACATAAGACCTCAGTTCGCAATGGACAATTCCCATCCTGACCTAACACAACTGGACCATCTCCGAAGTCTCTAGACTAACTGGGGTCCAAAGTCCTACTTACGCAGAGTCAGAAAGACAACAGACTGGTGATCGACATGACCTAACCCGTAAACCTAAAGGTGGCCAATTGGAGTCTCTCCTGATAACAGCTATCGAAGGAGAACCCTAACGATGGCGAGTGACGATCCCAAACTGCTGACAACAATCAACACAACACACAACTTAACAAAAACAACTGAGCACATTGAGTATAATCGGACGACAAGAATCCGAATGGAGTCACACCCTGACTAAACTTGGGTAGAGACCATAACGAAATTCGTGGAGATTTGCTCCCACTCCTACTTCGGAACGGTAAAAGATTGCAACTCTCCAGCCGGCCTCAGATGCTCGACCCAAGCACACAACAAGACAGACACCTTGAAACGAAACCTGAAACTTCTCTTTACATCCCTGTCCACCCGTAACTATCTCACAAGTCACATCAAATGTTGGTGGAACTTGAATGCATATAGAGAGTTGACAGATGTCCTTGTTCTAGGATTACACGTCTCTACCCGATGATATCAGGTACACAAACGCGTCCCTAACTTAGCACACTATTGTCACAATCAAGGTCTCCGAATCATTACCCAGCCGAGTATGCTCAAGTATCACTGACGAACGAGCATCGGCGGGCAGTGTCTCGCGAAAATGATTTAAGGAAAGTGGTCGGGCGCGGACATGAGCAAGCTGTCCCCTCCGTAGAGACGAACTTAAGCTGTACTCAACGATCACACAAGAACTGTAAATCTGCAGAAGACTATCACAACAATCAAAATCCGCTGCAGGAAGATGTTCATTAAGCTCTAGTGGTCCGTTGAAAATCTGACACGACTCTCAAACAAGTAGTGTCCCCAAATCTCCAACGCAAAACCACCGTGGCCATCTCTAGATCATGAGTGGAATATCCTTCTCGTACTTCCTCCAAATGTAGGGAAGTAAAAGCGATGACTCTGTAGTTTCACCTCAGTATACACTCGAGTCCACTCAAGAAACATTACAGTTAAACAACAAAGTCGCCCGAACCAAAAGCAAAGAAAGAACTGATGCAGTTGTTAACCGAATCTCTAACTGCCGAAAACTCCGTACACATGCCTCAGTCCACAGAAAAGAAACCTTCCTTCCGGTCCATTCAGTCGACGGTGCAGTACTACTCTAGCAATCCTGCACGAAGCGGCGGTAAAACCTGCTAAGCCCAACAATCTGCGGATCTCCGTCCTGCACACAAGTCTGAGCCTAAGCTGTACGACCACGATCTCCCTCGGAACCATACGAAACCATCTCCCGTGACCACAAGACCTAGGAGTCAACACAAAACAAGCCTGAAGAAACACTCCAAGAATCTAGCAAACTGCTGGTACTCTCCCAGTATCTGCACAACAAATCCTCAAGTGCTACTACTGTCCCTCAAAACACATTAGATAGATTAGAATGTCATAAATAACACAACGAAAACTGGTTGAGGAACGGCCTGCAGAAATCTGGTTCATCATATATACGAATGCTGCTAGGGCATCAGTGAATCCAGTGACTCACTAAAACACACCAGGCCCGTAGTACGCACAAGGCAGTCTTCGGAATGCCATCACTCCGAACCCATAATAATGATGACCTGATCCCAAGCAAACTTAGAAGATGTCTTGCACTCTGGAGCTGATCGAAGAAATCGTCACGGCGAGGTGAAGGATACCTATCCGCACCGTAAGCCGGTTCAATTGACGATCCGTCGATACACAACCTCAAACTGCCGTCTTTCTCCTTGATGAACAGGAATAGGTGCTTCCAAAAGAAAAACACTCCGACACACAAAACTCCCCAAACAACAACTCTGCAGCTGATCCTTAAGCTCCCAAGCTTCGCCGGCTCATCCGGAACATCGTCGGAAAAAATCTCGCACAAAAGGAACCCGGTCCAACAATCCTAACTGTGGCTCCGGTATCACGAATGAACGCCAAGAATCCACGACATCTCCTTAGTAGCCGACTAGAGAAAAAGGCTGAATTCAAGCTGTGAGAGGCGGCACAACTATCCACCTGCACAACAAGAACTGACCTGCCGAGAAAAACAAACCTGACTGTTTCCTCACGGTAGTCCACAGACGCCTAGCACGTAGTTAACCAGTCCGTGCCCAGGAGAACGTCAAATCCAACATCTCTAGAAGGATCGAAACGATGGACGAATCTCTATCTCCTATCCGATTGGCACACAACTGAATACGTGTCGCGCAACAAAAGAATCGCTGACAGAAGTTAGCACAACTACGACTAATCTACCCAACCACGGTACAAGCAAGAAAACAAACGAATACATTAAAAGAACATATAAATAAAAGATACCTAAAAGCTCCACATTGGACGCCTGCGTGTCCCGATGAGTAGAAGCAAACTCCTGTGTCTGCCCTCTACCCGCAACTGGATGAACTCCTCTGGTAGACTGAGCCCTCTGAGCGAATCTTCCACATCCACGGCCTCTCAGATGACGGTCCTGACGAGGTGCTAAGGAACAATCCCTGACGAAGTGCTGAAGGCTCCCGCATCGAAAACATCCACGCGCTGACTGCTGACCATCCTGGGGATGAGAGCTGAACGATTGTCCTCGTCCTAAGCCTCTGCTATTCCCGCGACGGCCACGAAATCTGTCTCGACGACCAAACCTCTGCCTCTGGGCTGGTACACTGGTACGAGTCCTCCACTGTCCTGGAACTCTTTGAGCCTCTGGAATATGCGCCTCATCAACTGGAGCTGCAACCACTGGTGCTATGTAGGTGACGGACTGCTGCATGCTGATCGCAAGCGACAACTGAGTAACAGGGGTGACAACCTCCTGTCGTAGCTCCCGAACGACCTCAACCAATGAACTCATCGTCTGGCGGAAGTCCTGCATCTCTACCAAAAGTCTATCCATAGTATAGGTTGTAGGCAGATCCGTCTGCACCGGTGCAACTAGAGTGCCATCCTGGTCAGTACTCGTCTCACCCGAGCCAACTCTGACCTCGGCCCTCGCTGCATCACTCTGAGTCCCCATAGTCATCGGCGGCAAGGCTATCAATAGATATGAGATAAGATTCGATAAGAACAAGGAAATTGAATCTCAAGGATATGAATCATCAAGGAAGGAATGTCAAGCAATTTTTACTTAGGTCACTTAATGCGAAGTACCGCATCGTGGGTATGCTGCAGACATACGCACACTACGTTACTTTGCTTAAGCTACCTACTCCATCATACTAAGGGCATCCTACACTCCGAAAGGTAAAAACCTAGCGCTCTGATACCAACTTTGTCACGACCCAAAATTGGCCCGTGACAGCCCTAGTACTATGCAACGCCTTAAGACGTAACGTAGTAAAAGAAAGCCAAAAACCCAGAAATCTAAACCATAAAAATACGGAAAAAATAATATAAGTTTTTGAAACATTTGAAATCACAACCCAAATTCTTTAAAAGTTCTACTTTATTTCTTTAAAATTTTGGCAACACCCCTTTTTGTAAAAATTAACCCAAGATGAATACAACACAAAAATATGACGCCGTAGCGAAGAATTAAAGATAATAGAGAGAAGGCTGTATATAAAAGACAACAAATCCCCAATAATATACAATATCGTCCTCACAAGGTCTCTAAGTCAACAACATACTAGTAGATGGAGAGTACAAGATACAACGAATGTACAACACAAAATACAGATAACCACCAAAACCCACCTAAGCAAAATAGTACTGTGAGCTGATGCGGTATCTGTAGCAAAAGATGATAGCTGAATAGCGGAATAGCCTGCCTCGACTACTCTGGGGAACAACCTGAAACACCTGTGGCACAACGGGGGTGAGTTGCCAACACTTGAATAGTAGATAACATATGCAGGTAATCGCAGGAATGTACGTACAGCATGAATCTAAGATATGCGATTACAGTAATAACATGTCATGCAAATGTTGAATAAAGGAAAGTACACTAGCAGGTACAATCAATATGTGTAGCGATAGTAACATGACAATAATATGCAATAACCATGCAATAAGGATATGAGAATATAGATATGCAACTATCATAAGGGTACACTAATAGGTATTACCATTATATGAAACTGTGCATAAAATAGATAAGTGTGAGGTATGGGGTGGAATATGTCATTTCCATGGAAACCTGACATCGTGGCCGGATCACAATCCATCAAGACACTCAAATCCACAATTCCTCAAATCAGCCCCCAAACCGGGCACTCACATCACATAGGTCTCACATCACCTCAATGTACAATATCGAAGCTCTCCTATATCTCGAATGTACAAATCAACAATCTCTTTCATATCCAATATCCAATCTCAATGAATCACCTATATCCCAAGTCGAATCTCATGTAAGTTTCTAACATCCTAAAGGTATATATATATTTGCAGAAATAAATATGATGGGGGCAATACACATATATTAGCGTCCCATTCCACTAATATTGGTGTAAGCGTATATATAACAACGGCTAATCCCTTGTTATATATACAAAGGTGTTAAAAGAAATATCATGAAAATAATGTGCCAAGCATCGACACAGAAATCCTGATAGGTACGTATCATACGCTGTCCCGAAAGCACGAGTGCTTAGCTCTGACCCTCGCCTTTCGACGTATGCATACGTGCATGACTCCCAACGGTGTCTCCATGACCCCCGCCGAGTCATTAGTACTGTCACCGGTAGGTACTAGCCCGCCTCCAGGCTCAATCGGCAACATCCATCGATCTTCTTGCCGAGGGGAACCATACCGGGCCCCACCATGTACCCTCATACGGCAACCACACCTCGTATGGAGTATATAATCAGAACCGATAAATCTCATGGTGGCTGCGCAAATATCATATCAAGGAAACCGGGTTTTTCAATGTATGCATAATTTCATGAACTCCTACGGTTCCCAAATCCAGAAAACATCATGTAAAATCCAAATAATAATACGCAATCCAGGAATAAACATATACGATATATCTGAAATGCGAGCATATAACAGAGAAGAGGTAGCTGAAACCAGATGTATGCGAAATCAATAAGGTACGGCTAAGTAACATCAGTAAAGGTAAATATGTGACTGCAACTGAATATGTGTGTAACGTATAGGTGTAGCAATGTATAGGTATCTACATATAAGAACTGATGTCGTATACCCCCCTGGGTATGACTAAAATATGTAGGATATCCCCTCCGGTATAAGTAAAATGTGTGCAAGGTATACCTGTAGCTGTATCGTAGGGTGTATATGTACCTATCACTAAAGGTATACCGATATGCTAGATGTCATGTGTGATAAGCAATAATATCTATAATGGTTAGTGTGTGACATGGAAATTATTGACGGTGTGTGTGTAGCATACAATCCGTGCTCGTGCAACATGAACCGTCAATAATGTGTGCAGTATCCTACGGCTGCTAGTCACAGTATAACTATATCAAGGAAATAATGTAAGGGCGCAATTCTAACAATGACGTAGAATGTGCGACAAGTATTTGAATCCTAGCCCAGACGCATAACGCCATGCGGGCGATTCCCCTGTAGATGTAAAATATACTCACCTACACTCCACGCTAGGTGAATCCTACCATCTGCTCCCCCCTGTAGTAGTGTCCGTAGTCCCTGCTTGCAAACCTGCAAATTAGACACGGAAATCATATATAAGCCAAATATTCCGCGAAACGCGATATCGAACCAAAACGAGAAACTCGCGTCGTGAACTAAATGCGCGTGTGCACGATACGCTAAAACGTGTGTGTACGCGTCTAAAACCATCGCGACACGCCGCGATACGCTGGATCACAGAACCCTCTCACGTATCGCGCGTATCGTGCAAACACAACGGACACCAAAAACGATATATAGTCCCAGATTTTCCTACAGGCCAAAACTTACAAAACTAGACATGCCAAAGCACTAGACAACCCTACATACAACCCTAGCCAAGACCCCAACACCCCAGTCCCCAACTTGGCCGCAAATTGCGGCCAAACCAAATAAAACTGCGGCCTGGGTTGAGAATTAGGGGGTCGTGCTCAGGTGGTGGTATCTAGACCTAGTGTACATGCTCCAGTTTTCTCAATTTTACCCTGAAGGGTCCGGGTCAAAAGCAGATTACAAATACCCAATATATCACTTTAAAACACCAAATTGCGAAATTTAGAAACCTTATGGTATTTTAATGTAATCCAAGGCTAAGTTCAGTTCAACTGACCTTAATAACACTAAAATAGGTAGGGTTTACCAACACACTCATCACTTAATCAAAGTTCCACACAAATCACCTTAATTAGCATTAAACTAGCTAATTAACACAAACCGACACTAATAAGCACACAAGCTAAGCAATTAGGAAATTGGGTTCAAGAATTATACTCTATAGGATCTCAAGAAGCAGGAGGAGAAGTGAATGGAGGAAATGAGGGCTTGCTATTGCTGTTGGGCTCCTGCTGTTGCTGTTGCAGAAGTTGCTGCTGCTGTTGATGCTGCTCTGCTACTTGCTGATGCTGTTGTCTGCTACTGAAAATTGCTGTTGTTTGGTGCTGCTGGGGCTGCTGCTTCAGCTTGTGTGTGTGTGTGTGTGTGTGTGTGTTTGAGAGAGTATGAGAGAATGAGTGAGAAATGAGGGAACTCTCAATAACCCCTCCCATTCTCTTTCTCTTTCCTCATTAATGAGGTATGGTTCACACCATGCTCCCCATGCCCTCTCTCTCACACAAAGTCAACATTCAACCAAAATAAAACCCCTTTTAAATTCATTTTTCATTTTCTTTTTAAAAGAACAACCATAACTATTTAACCCAAAACACCTAAACAATAATAAAACTAGATTAAGCAATGGTTAAACCACAATTAACACCCTAGTTATCATGCACAAGTGTGTGTGTGCCTAGAAAAATTCTAATAAAATACTCATAAAATAGGGTAAAATATTTAAAACTTAATTTGGTAAACTTTTTATTAAAAACCATACATTAAAATATAATTAGCTACAAAACACAGTCTAAGGTGTTACACTTGTATGCGAGCCCTCTCCAAATCAGTCTCGAGATACATCTCTTTGGAGAGAGTGATTCCTGAACAAGCGGGTACATTACCACACTTAGAATGATCCATACTAAAACCCTTTTAGCATGGTGTCTATGTACCAGGATTGGGACAATCCCAAATCCATTTAGATCTATCTCTATAGATTTATAACCCCAAGATGTAGGAGGCATCTGTTAGATCTATCATGGAGAACCTGTGTGATAAGAGGTGCTTGACCAAGTAGCATAGGAACACCCTTTCCTATCAAGAGTATGTCATCCGCGTACAATACGAGGAAGACAATCATACTTTCTACAACCTTCTTATTTATACATTGTTCATCTACCTTTTTGATGAAGTCAAACTCTTTGACAGCTTCATTAAACATATGTTCCATCTCCTCTATGCCTGCTTTAACCCGTAGATGGGTTTAAGCATCTTGCACATGCTCCTACTGCTCCCACTGTCTATGAAGCCCTCTGGCAGTGTCATATACACGCTCTCTTCTAAATCACCATTTAGAAAAGCGGTTTTGACGTGCAGTCTGCCAGATTTCGTAGTCATGGTATGCAGCAATAGCAAGTAGGATCCTGATGGACTTAAGCATAGCTTTGAAAGTCTCAACTTTTCTATTTACACCAAATTATCTTTCTCAAAGATCCTCTTGCCCCCGATGGGTTTTACCTCTTCAGGAGCAATATCCAAAGTCAATAATTTGTTGGTGTACATGGATTCCATCTCAGATCGCATAGCATCCAACTATTTCATATAGACTCCACTTGTGATGGCCTGCTCGAAACTAGTTGGGTCATCATCTCCATGATGCAATCCTCGCTCCCACCGATTATAAGAAAACCATAGTATCTCTCAGGTGGATGAGGAACCCAACTAGATCTGCGGAGTGGCTTCGGTTCATCATGGACTATTGAATCCTCCGGTTCCACCAAATCGTCAGTTATAGTTTGCTTTGCTGGAATTTCTTCCAGTTCTACCTCATCGCCACTAATTTCTTCCACAACAAATTCCTTTTCTAAAAATGTGGCATGTCGAGAAACGAAACATCTTTTGTTCCTCGGTGTGGTAGAAGATATTCCCTCGCGAATGTTTGGGATATCCTACAAACTTGCACAGAACTGACCTATGTCTCAGGCTTGTCCGGATTTTTCTTTTCAACATAAGTTGGACAACCCCATATCTTAACTCTTTTAAGGGATGGTCTATTCCAATTCCATATCTCATATAGAGTGGTAGGCAACAGATTTGATCGGAACTCTATTCAATAGGTATGCAGCTTCTCAAGTGCATGTCCCTGAAAGGAAATAGGCAACTCAGTAGTACTCATCATAGAGCGCACCATATCTCATAGGGCCGATTCCTCCATCCCGATATACCGTTGTGCTGTGGTGTATATGGAGGAGTAAGCTGAGAGAGAATCTTATTCTCTTTTAAATAGTCTCGGAATTCCGTGCTCCAGTATTCTTCTCCCCGATCATATCGAAGGATTGAATACCTTTACCCATCTGGTTCTCTTCTTCGTACTTATATTCCTTGAAATTCTTAAAAGATTCAGTTTGTGTTTCAACAAGAACACATGTCCGTATCTTGAGAGAACATCGGTGAATGTAATAAAGTACGTGGAACCATCACTGGTATGTGTAGACATAGGACCGTATACATCACCATGTATCTGTCCAAGAGTTCAGTAGCTCTTTCTTCGTTTCCAGTAAACGGAGATTTGGTCACCTAGTCTTTGAGACATAACTGGCAAGTTTCATAAGATGTAAATTCAAACGGATTCAAAAATGCATCCTTCTAGAACTTCAGCTAGTCATGTTTCATCGAAATGACCCAGTCTACAATGCCACAAGAAGACTTCGTTCATTACTGAACTGTTCCTCTTGTGTGTGTTCTGTACGTTTAGAACTGTAGTTTGATTCAGAACGTGTACACTGTTATACAAAATACCTTACCCAATCAACACCTGATTTAGGAAAATATTCACAATATTTTGGTACGGAATAACAGTCGCTTAGAATCAATGTATTACCAGTTGGTAACACTAGGTGATAGCTGCCAACTGCTTTGGCAGTAATAATTGCACCATCTCTACTACTAGAGATATATCACCCTTTCCAGTTCTCCACCTGTCTATAGCCCATGTAACAAATTACATGTGTGGGATCCTGATCCGGTATCCAATACCCAGGACGTAGAGGTAACTGAGAAATAGTTCTTGGTTACGAACACACCCGAAGGCAATGCATCAACATGCTTATTCTTCGTTTGGGTAGCGTGGGAATCCGAATATTCCCCTATTCCTTGCTCAGACTTATGACAATCATAAGGAAGAGAGGAACCTAGCCCAGTATAATAAGTAGGTTTGGTCAATACATCCATATTATTATCTTGATTAAGGCATGTCATTGGTCGCTACCAGGAGAGAGAGAAGGATAATCACTTTGCGTGCACTCTTTGCAAGATTAGATGGTTATTTTATCTAATCAGGATGGCTCCCACTGTTTTTATCAAATCTTCCTTCAAACCCTAAAAGGTAAGATTAGCCGGGATTAATTACACCCTATAAGTTCGCTAATCGTTCGGCCAGGACAGTGTCGGTACTCTGAAGGAGGTTCACCGTGCTTTCGCACGGACCTAATTAAAATAAACCTCATTTCCCTAGAGGCATAACCCCGTTGACACCATTCTAGACACCTACTAGATTAGCTAATTGTAAAGTGCAAATTCTCCCAGGAGTAACTCTTACTCGCAGTGGGTATCAGTATCCAACTATCATATAGAAGGTATGCAATCTCATTGCAAATTTCAACACTTGAAATTCCCGATAATAGTTTTTACCCCTAGCCACTTATGACCTTAACAAGGTCAATAAATCATAAGCGCTAGCCAAGTTCAACCCATCATTTCTTGATTGAATTAAACCCACCCGTACGATCCTTAACAAGGTCAACAAATCCGTACGACTACCCTAATCCAATCGCATCACATGCTGCAGATAAGTACTAATCAGCTGCCGCACACTACGCCTTAACAAAGTCAACAAACACAGCACGAATACTAAATAGCACTTATCTGAAATGACGGAGGGCTACGCAGTTTTATGAAAACCATGAGCGTATTGAACTTGATATCGTTGTAGAATTGAGTGATTTTGAAAAAGAGTGTTTTTTAGGCTTTTACTAGTTTCGCTAAAGAGGTCACTCCCGCTGAAGGGATCTCGGCTCTTTCCTCATCGAATGATGTACTGGATATTCTACAAGGAATACCGCTATGCAAAGCAAGAACTAAAAAAGAAATCAAAAACAAAACCGAGTGGTTTGTAGCATTTGCTAGTTTTGCTAAAGATATCACTCCCAGTGAAGAGATCTCGGCTCTTTCCTCATCGAATGAGGTGCTGGATATTCATCAAGGAATACCACTGTGCAATGCAAAAACTAGAGCTACCCTTTCTGAAAATTTGATTCTACAACATCTATTGGTTTCTTTCTTTTCATTAATCTCATTAATGAAGTCCCATCATTTAATGTTTCCTAAATATTACAGAAAAATGAAACGAAAATAGAACGTACGCTTATACCATCCGCATTCTCCACGGGGCCCCGTCATGCACCGTTAGGTTACTTAACTACCGGCAGAGTGGGGGCTGGACTAGCGCGGGTGCAAAACATACGCAACGTTTATTATATATCATATATATAATATTACATTCGTCTCACGCAGTTATATGATCAACATCACAGAAATAAGCAGCAGAAGCAACATATGAAATATTGGATATACTAAGATGTCCGTGTTTTAAATTTAGCCAATAATGTAAAATACGGATTCCACAGTCGTGATGAATAGCTAAACCCACATCCCTAGACCCCTACGAGAGCGGCAGGTAACCCTGCCAATTCTAGAGTTAGGAGACCCGATCTCAACTCCTTGAGATGGTCTCCCATTTGACTCTAGAACCCAGTTACTTGTGCTCCCCGCCTTGGGTCTATCCTAATGCGGAAAAGTAAATAATATACAACATTGGTGACATCATCCTCAACCCGGAAGTGCTCCAATAAAAGAATATTACATACATATTTTACATGAATGAAAATAAAAACCCTCATCTCACATAAAACCTCCCGGCTATTCTTTCACGACGATCCAATAAATCATATCAACAGCAACACATGATATCACATATCATCAACTTAAGCAAATATGCGTATCCCTAAAACTTGTTGACATATAGCAACGAGATTGGGAAACCCCACATATTACACTTACGGTCGCAGAAAAGAAAACAGAAAACTACAATAATTAGAATCTGCAATCTCGTTAGACATCATAAACCCTGAATATCTCATATTCCGAATTTCATGCCTAACTTATAAAACTTGCATTTTAGTCTCAAATTGAAAAATCTTTTCAATTGCTTGTCGGATAATTCAACAAGATTCCCGACTTAGTGATCGCGTACAATACGCAATTGCGACAGAGTTTTAATCTGAATCAAAACTTCATGGCAATCGATCAATTGAGACTAAACTGCTAGCTTTACAATATACTAACTAGTTTTCATAAAACTAATTAATCCGAATTCTAATAATTGTATCACACACATCACAAAGCTTGTAAAGAAACCGCGACATTAGAATTCCGCACGCAATTAGCAAACTTAACCAATTTTTCCAAAACACGAAAAATCCATTGAGCTAAAGTTCCAAAATCGATCGTTTTAAGCCAATCCGGGAGTGGAAATGAACTCGAAACCCGCCCGAATCTTTGCGGGGGAGAAGACCCAAAATAAACTATCGAATGGAGGGCCTAGAGGGGTACCCCATCCCCGAGGCCACCATGAGGTGGCCAGGGGGTGAGGCAGACCCAAAACTGCCTATGGTGGGGCAGTTTCGGGTCCCCACCGCCAAGACCACCTTGTAGTGGTCTTGGGGAGTGGGCCCAGCCGTTTGGTCCCCCTCGGGGGTGTCCCCTGGGTATGCACGCTCCACCCCGCGGCTTCTTGCTTCAAACCGTGAGCCTGCGGGGTGTGCAAACAACTCAAAATATCAATTTCGAAACAGTTTTTATCGGCAGTTTTTGCGCGACAAAAACGGCGGATTTCTAACGTCGCTACAAGTTACCCTAATATTCTAGCTTGGCTCTGATACCATGAAAGTCTACATTAACACCACCATGAGGTTCTATAGGTATCAAGCATGCCGCATTTTAATTTTTATTAGGTGCTAAGTTAGACTAACAAGATCATTAGTAGATTATTAGGGTTTGCCTTTATGATGTGATTAACTTAAGAGAAGAAAAGAGCATACAACCTTTGTAGTTCTAGTCCTTCTCTTCTAAAGCTCCGAGTTGAAGTCCACACGACTCTACAAGACTCCTCTTCGAGTTGAACGACCCTTCTTCGTGATCTTCGCGCCAATGACGATCCACCCGAAGTCCCTCCAGCCCAAGCTAACTCTGCACTAAACTCTTTTAGTGTAGCAAACACACCATATTGGTGTGGGATGGTGAAGTAAGGGATGTTAAAAGCTCACAAGATTGTGTTCAAGCTTCATGTTTCACATCTCATGTGAGGGTTGAAGCTTGAACCATGACATTTGAGGAGGAAAATGAAGCTAGAGAGCAACCATGGGAGCAACTCAAGAAAAATGGCTAAGTGTTGAGAATGAGACTAGAATGAATGTCAACTCTTGACCCCCACTCATTCAAGCATGGAATTTTGCAATATAAAATTGCAACGGTGCTTGAATAGTGAGTCAAGATGAATAAACTATGAATAAAGCCCATGCTTGCAACCATGCTCTCATTTTCCACCTCTTTTTCTATTTTTCTCAAAAATAGAAATCACGCCATGCTTCATTACACACACACACACACACATATATATATATATCTATCATATATATATTAATATATATATTATGAAGAATAATTAGTGAGCTAATGATATTAGTTAAGATATAATTATATCACATATAATATATATCACATTATTAAATCAAAAATTGATTTAATAATCCGGTTATATCACATATGACCGACTAATATCATATATCTGTATATCACATTATCAAATCAACACTTTGTCATGACCCGAAATTGGCACGTGACGGCCCTAATACTACGCAACGCCTAAAGACGTAACGCAGTAAAAGAAATCCAAAACCCAAAAATCTTAAAAAGACAAGAAAAGATAATAGAAGTTTTTAAAACATTTGAAATCACAACCCAAATTCTTTAAAAGTCCAACTTTTCTTTCTTTAAAATTTTTACAGCACCTCCTTTGTAAAAACTAGCCCTAAAAATGGGTACAACATAAATATAAATGAAGCATCCCCAAACGGGAGCAAATACACGCCCAAAGGCGGAAAACAACCACCACAACAAATATAGGCCGCCGTAGCGAAGAAATAAAAGACGATAGAAAGAAAGCTGTATAAAAGACAAACAAATCACAAATAATATACAATATCGTCCTCACCAAGTCTCTAAGTCAACAAAATAATAGTAGATGGAGAGTACAAGGATACAACGAATATACAATACAACAATACAGATAACCACAAAACCTACCGAAGCAAAACTGCACACTATGAGCTGAAGCGGTATCCGTAGCACAAGATGATCAAATAGATGAATAGCCAGCCTCGACTACTCTGGGGAACACCCTGCAAAACAACTGTGGCACAACGGGGGTGAGTTGCCAACTCGTGAATAGTAAATAACATATGCAGGTAATCGCAAGTATGCGCGTACAGCGTGAATCTAACATAAGCAATTAATAGCAATAACAGGACATATGAATGCAATAATCATGAAAAATACACTAGCAGGTACAACTAATACATGGAGCAATAATAATATGACAATCAGTATGCAATAATCATGCAATAATGATATGAAAATGTGTATATGCAACAATCATGGAAGGTACACTAACAGGCACTACTAATACATGAAACAATGCATATAAATAAAGGTGGAGTATGGAATGAAATATGTGATTTCCATGGAATCTTGACATCGTGGCTGGATCACAATCCATCAAGACAATCCAAATTCCAATTTCTCAAATCAGCCCCCAAATTGGCTCTCATATCATATAAGTCTCACAAATCCTTAATGTACAATATCGAATAAATCTCCTATATCCTGAATGTACAAAATCAAGTGAACCTCATATATCCTATATGAGCAATATCAAGTAAATGTCATATGTCCTAAATCCAATATCAAGTGAATCTCTTATAACCTAGGTATATTTGCATGAATAAATATGATGAAGTATATGAATTTATATGTATAAATATATACAATATCGAGCATATAGGTCCCGAGCACATAGGCCCCTCACATCGACCATATAGGCCCCTCACATCGAGCACATAGGCCCCGAGCACATAGGCCCCACTCATCGACCATATAGGCCCCTCATATCGAGCACATAGGCCCCACTCATCGACCATATAGGCCCACTTATATAATGAATAAATATATTGCATATATCATCATGATGATATATATATATATATATATATATATATATATATATATCAGCGTCCCATACCACTGATATATATATATATATACGATGGGTATACATATATATATCAGCGTCCCATACCACTGATATATATACGCAGGAGTAAAACAATCCAGAAAACATCATATGAAAATCATATCTCAATGCGAAAATCCATGAATATAATATATGCAACATAAACTGAAATGTAAGCATATAAAGGAAAAGCCGCTAATTAACTGCAACAAGTTAATATAAATATCATGCGGTTCCTAATTTCTCCAATTCTAAATAACATCTAGTAAAGGTAAACCTGTAGCTATAACCAGATATATGTGTAAACATAAAGGTATAGCATGATGTATGTATCTACCTATAAGTAATGATGTAATATACCCCCTGGGTATAAGTGAAGTATGTGTGCAATGTATACCTGTAGCTATGTCATGAAGTGTGTATGTACCTATCGTTAATGGTACAATACTCTATAGGTATACAGGTAACTAGTATGTAAGTATGTCAAGGTATATGTGTAAGCATGTAGGTATACAGGTATGCTATAAGTCATATGCATAAAGAAATATGAATCAATGTCTCAATGTCCCTAACCAAACCATAGCATTTCTATATGTGGATTGTGCGTGACATGGCAATTATTGACGGTGTGTGTGGCATACAATCAGTGCCCGTGCAACATGAGCCGTCAATAATAGTGCAGTGTCCTAAGGATACTAGTCCAAGCACAACAATTTACTAAGCAGTAGGGTAAATGCGCAATTCTAAATATGACATAGAATATGCGACAAGTTAAGTCATCTCTAGCCCAGACGCATAACGCCATGCGGACGATTCCCCTGTAGATGTTAAATCTACTCACCAACGCTCCAAACTAGGTGAATCCTACCACCTGTTTCCTTTTGTAGCAGTATTGTAGTCCTCGCCTGTGAACTTGCAACATAAACAATAAAACAAGTATATATTAATAATAAACCTAAAATACTTACAATCTACACGGACCAACACGACACACATACGTACTCTAAAGGGTTCGTATTGCAGCTAACGCGTATAGCGACACTACGAAACCAACTCAGCACAACAGCAACACGTATCACGCACCGTATCGGATAACGTATCGCGTGAAACGAAACACGAGAAACACACAAGGGGTCCCGGATTTTTCTGTTCTAACAATTTGTAAAAATCGCAAGTACCATGAGAATACAATTAACCCCAGAGACCCCTACACCAAAACCCCAAACCCAAGCCCCCTGTCTGGCCGCAAATTGCGGCCAGAACCAATAAATCTGCGGCCTGGCAATGGAGGAACTGGCTCGTATTTTGAGGGTAGGTTCTAGGTCTCTATACTAGGTTACTGTCAAGTCAATTTTTGCAACAAATACTTAGTCTAACAGCAGATCACCCGAGACCCCAAATCGACACTAAAAATACGATATTTATCCGAAATGATACGATACGCAATAAAAACAGCAACTAAAAAGTTAAGCTACACAAAAATAACTTAAGCAACAGAAAGGGGACATTACCTAATCAAAAGAACACAAAGATCCAAGCTTTGTACACTCCATGGTATCCAAGAGGAAAAATGTGAACAAAGATGTGATTTTGATTTAGTTTTGGTGAATTTGTGATGGATTTGAGATGGAGTGAGAGAGAGTGTTCAGAATTTGTTGAGGGAGATAGAGAAATGAGAAAGAGATAGAGAGAAAGAGAGAGGGTGTGAGGAAATGAGAGAGGGAGGTGAGTGTAGGGTGAGAATGAGAGGTGAGTTTATCTATGCATTAATTGCATACCATGCCTCACATTTAATGCTATCATACACTCATCACCCAAAAGAAAATATCTCTCTCTCACGTAACATAGAAACTTCTCACTCTCACAAAAGAAATAATTAAGGATTTAGCAAAGGGTGGAAAATCAAAGGATTATGTTATGTGTCATGGTTGCTAATACTAGATTAGCACAAACAAATCCTCACATTTACGTGCACACGTGCGTGCATGCTTATAACAAATAATAATAAATTATTAATTAAATGTTATAAAATGTGAGGAACCCGAATTGGTAAACTTTTTACAGTAAACCCGCATTAACGTCTAAACGAACACTAACCGAAATCTAAGGCGTTACAATCTCCCCCCTTATAGAAATTTGTCCCCGAATTTATAATTCTTACTATGCGTACCTTTAAAGAGAAGATTACAAACTCTCATATCTCGCTCGCAGCCTCCCAAGTGATTACCTCACTATACGGCTACGTGCAAGAAAACCCTTCACAGATGGCAAGACCCTTGAACGAAGTTTCTCCGCCTGTCGAGCCATTAACACGATTGGCTGCTGGTGTACGAAAGATCGTGTCCAAGCTAAATGGTCTGATGCTGAATCATGTGAGAAAGTCATGAAGGTAATTGCAAAGTATCAACACCAGGAATACGGAGTGAATACTCAATAATCTGGGCGGAAGTGCCAAATTAAAGGCAACGGAACTAACTCGCTTTAAGGATCTTAAAAGGACCTACAATCCTGGGATAAGCTTCCCAAAACTCAACACGTCATTCATCGGAAAAATCCGTAGGAATACATGAGCTCCCACTGCGAACTCAAGTCTGCGACCGCAACGGTCGGCATAAGACCTCTGTCTACACTGGACAATTCTCATCCTGACCTAAAACAACTGGATCATCTCCGAGGTCTCTAGACTGGCTGGGGTCCAAAAATCCTATTACGTAGAATCAGAAAAACAGACTGGTGATCGATACGACCTAACCCCTAAACCTAAAGGTTGCCAATTGGAGTGTCTCCTGATAACAGCTATCGAAAGAGAACCTTAACAATGGCGAGTGACGATCCCAACTGCCGAAAACAATTAATACGTACGCACAAACTTAACAAAGAACAACTGAGCAAACTGAGTATAACCGGACGACAAGCATCCGAATGGAGTCACACCCTGACTAAACCTGGGTAGACACCATAACGAAATTCGTGGAGATCTGCTCCCATTCCCACTTCGGAACGGTTAAAGGTTGCGACTCTCCAGCCGGTCTCATATGCTCAACCAAAACACACAACAAGACAAACACTTTGAAACGAAATCTGAAACTTCTCTTTACATCCCTGCCCACCCGTAACTATCTCACAAGTCACGTCAAATGTTGGTGGAACTTGAATGAGTACAGAGAGTTGACAGATGTGCCTGCTCTAGGATTTTACGTCTCTACCCAATAATATCATGTACACAAACGCGTCCCTAAACTTAGCACACCCTTGTCACAATTCAAGGACTCCGAATCTTTACCCAGCTGAGTATGCTCAAGTATCCCTGGCGAACGAGCATCAGCGGGCAGTGCCTCGCGAAAGCGATTAAAGAAAAGTGGTCGGGTGCGGACATGAGCAAGCTGTCCTCTCAGTAGAGACGAGCTTAAGCTGTACTCAACGATCGCACAAGAACTGTAAATCTACAGAAGACTGTCTCAACAATCAACACCTGCTGCAGGAAGATGTATATTAAGCTCTGGTGGTCCGTGAAAATCTGACACGACTCTCGAACAATTAGTGTCTCCAATCTCCAACGCAAGACTACCGCGGCCATCTCCAGATCATGAGTGGGATATCCTTCTCGTACTTCCTCCAATGTAGGGAAGCAAAAGCGATAACTCTATAGTGTCGCCTCAGTACACAATCGAGCCCCACTCGTGAAACATTACAGTTAAACAACAAAGTTTCCTGAACCAGAAAGCAAAGAAAGAACTGATGCAGTTGTTAACCGAGTCTTCAACTGCCGAAACTCCGCACACATGCCTCAGTCCAAAGAAAAGAAATCTCCTTTCCGGTCATCCCAGTCAACGGTGCAGCACTACACTAGCAATCCTGCACCGAACGGCGGTAAAAACCTACTAAGCCCAAAAATCTGCGGACCTCCGTCCGAACACAAGTCTGGGCCAAAGCTGTATGGCCTCGATCTTTCTCGGAACCATACGAAAAACCGTCTCCCGTAACTACAAGACCTGGGAGTCAACACAAACCAGCCTGAAGAAATCTGGTTCATCATATCTACGAATGCTGCTAGGGCATTGGTGAATCCAATGACACACCAATACACACGAAGCCATTAGCACGCACAAGGCAGTCTTCGGAATGTCATCACTCCGAACCCGCAACAATGATGACCTGATCCCAAACAAACTTAGAAAATGTCTCGCACTCGGGAGCTGATCGAAGAAATCGTCAATGCGAGGTAAAGGATACCTATCCGCACCGTAAGCCGGTTCAATTAACGATCCATCAATATACAACCTCAATCTGTCATCTTTCTCCTTGACTAATAGAAATAGGAGCTTCCAAAAGCGAAACACTCAGACGCACAATCCCCCCAACAAACAACTCTGCAGCTGACCTTAAGCTCCCTAAGCTTCGCCGGCTCATCTGGAACAACGTCGGAAAACTCTAGCACGATAGAAATCCGGTCCAACAAACCAACTGTGGCTCCAGTATCACGAATGAATGCCAAGAATCCATGACATCTCCTAAAAAACCGACTAGCAAAAATGCTGAATTCAAGCTGTGAGAGGCGGCACAACTATCCACCTGCACAACAAGAACTGACTCGCCGGGGAAAACAAAACCTCACTGTTTCCTCACGGCAGTCCACAGACGCCTAGCACGTAGCTAACCAGTCCGTTCTTAGGAGAACGTCAAATCCAACATCTCTAGAAGGATCAAGTGACGGACGAATCTCCTACCCGATTGGCACACAACTAAAATACGTGTTGCGCAACAAAAGAATCGCTGTCCGAAATTAACACAACAAACGGCTGATCTACCTAACACGACTCTCATCCTAACCACGGCACAAGTGTGAAAAACAACAAATACATCAAAAGAACCTACAAATTAAGGATACCTGAAAACTCTGCATTGGACGCCCGCGCGTCCCGATGAGTAGAAACAAACTCTCGTGTCTGCCCCCTAACCGCAACTGGCTGAACTCTTCTTCTGCTAGACTGACCCCTCTGAGCGAACCCTCCGTGTCCACGACCTCTCTGAATATGACCCTGACACGGTGTTAGGGAACAACTCCTGATGTGGTGATGAAGGCTCCCGCACCGATAGCATCCAGAATAACGCTGCTGACATTCCTGGGGTTGAGAGCTGGACGACTGTTCTCGTCCAAAGCCTCTGCTACACCCGCGACAGTCACGAAAGTTGTCTCGACGACTAAGCCTCTGTCTCTGGGCAGGTATACTGGTACGGGTCCTCCACTGTTCCGGAATTCTCAAAGTCTCTGGAAGACGTGTCTCGTAAACCGGGGTTGCATCCACTGGTGCTATGTAGGTGATGGACTGCTGCATACTGATCGCAAGGAACAACTGAGTAACAGGGGTGACAACCTCCTGTCGCTGCGCTCGAACAACCTCAACCAATGAACTCATAGTCTGGCGCATGTCCTGCATCTCTGCCACAAGCCTAGCGAGCTGATCTGTCGAAGGCGGATCCGTCTGCACCTGTGCAACTAGCGTGCCATCCTGGTCAGTGCTCGTCTCACCCGATCCAACTCTGACCTCAGCCCTCGCTGCATCACCTTGAGTCCCCATAGTCATCGGCGGCAAGGCTATAAACGGAAACAAGATTCGATAAGAACACGGAAATCAAATCATCAAAGAAGGAATTTCAAGCAATGTACTTAGGTCACTTTAGGCGAAGTACCGCATCGTGAGTATGCTGCAGACATACACACACTACGTTACTCTGCTTAAGCTGTTGGAGATAGTGCCCTCGGAGTCAATTATTGGATCGCAGGTACGTGATTGCAATGATTGCGGAGGAACTATACCGGTAGGACAGTCTTACTCGAGATGATAGTATGCTATCTGGTTTGCCTTTATCAGTCGTGTACATGTTCAGGTGACTGATTACATGTTACACTTTGATAGAGCCCTTAGGATCTTGCTTTACTACCAACAGTATGATGGCGATCATATACGTGAGAGTTGGGTAGTTTATATGAATATCCTTAATTATGGTCCCTAATCGTGGGAGTTTCGAGACAGGGCATCGATACTCCGGAGTAGACTAGTGTATACAGTCGAGACCTTGACGAGGGGCGATGGCCGGTCTCACAAGCCACTGGTGTCAGTTGGATCACCTAAGATATATACAGGTGCTCATTGGGTTATGAGTACACCGGACAGGACTCGCCGGGAATCTGCTAGTTGGTATTATACATATCGTCAGATAGCAGTTCCCTGGTGACATGTGTACAGGTTAGTTCATCGACCTGAGGTCGTCATTTGTGTCGTGTGAGTTCCCACTGTGCTTTGATTTCTACCCTACCACGGCTCAAAGGAGTCGTGCAAACAGGTGGCTTTTGGGTACAGTCCCGAGCAACATAGAGGCACGTGAGCAGATCGGCAGGGGATTCGTCTCTCCCGGTATTGGGGGCGAGATCGTGCTGTGTCTAGGAGAGCCATTACACAAAGCCCACGGCCGTGGCAGGAGATTTACTGGTAGGTACTCCAGTAGTATCTCAGGGTGTTATTGGGCTACACTCCGACACGACTTATACTGCTATTGGGGGTCTGACGTTACTAGCCCTCTAGGCAGATATGCGATACTCATAGGCGAACGGACCGGACTGTATATACATTGTCACTGTTAGGCTCAGTAGGGTTTCCGGGTGAGTTCGCTCATCGGCCTCCCTTGAGGTCAGTCCATGGGCAGCCGTTATGCATAGCTAGTGCCGCTGACGGTTTGTGGTTAAACCCACTGCCAGGGTACTGACGAGTCATTAGAGTCCCCCACAGACAGTTTCCAAAGTTCGGGCGAAACGTTATAGAGGCCGTATGGTTTTATGGCAGGGTTCGGAAAATGCACGTGCGTTTACGCACGTGTCAGATTTCGGGCAGATGATACTGGTCGGCTTTGGTTTAAGCCGGATCCGAGTATTATATTGAGTAGATATAATATCTTTGTCTCAGTTACATTTGTATTCGGTCGTAATACAAATGCGGGTATATTTATATAGTTACGGGGTTGTCCTGAAATTCATTTCAGGATCGCTTTTGGAAGTTGCCAGTTTCCAGTTTTCTATCAGCCGTCTTTTAACATTCGGTTAAAGTCGGATTTATCTTTTCTTGAGATGAGTGTAGATGCTTCTAGAAGTTTCTAGAAGAGGTGACTAGGATGGTGACAAGGTTCATGAACCTTTGTTTGCATTAAATGAATGGATGACTAGGTTTAGTGAGTCATTCATTGCATTAATGTGGTTTTGTTCTTGCTTAGATATTTCTTCATGATCTTTTCTTATGGTCACCCTCTCCTTCCTCCTACACTCACCCCCCACTCCTATATAGTGGCCGGCCCCTCCCCTCTCTCTCACTTACTTGATTGATTCATTTGTTTAAAAGATATGATAGTTTTGGGGTGTATAGAAATTTCATATATCATTTCATTCCATCACCCGATTCGAGTGGCAACTTCATTAACCGATCGTCCATGGCTTTGGACAAAGTGAGACAAAGTCTTCTACTCATTCTCTACATCATTCTTGGTCGTCACTTTTAGCAAACTTGACGACCGAGTTGTCTCGAGCCAGAGGCGGGAGCCCGTTTAAAGAATCGTTGATGTGGTGCCACCTGGACGAGCAGATCGGAGATCGACGAGATCGGAGCAGCCGCAACGGAGCGTGGGATGATGGTTAAAGAACGAAGGACTCGGATCGTTCGGTATAACCTTTCTACACTCTTTACAGTTTGTTAGTTTAGCAAAAATGGCAGATCCGGGTTATAGTATACGATAGCGCCAGTTAAAAAGTTTTTGTTCCGCATTTGGCGTCTATAGACGGCCGGGGCGCTACCGTAGACTTACATAAGCTACCTACTCCATCATACCAAGGTCATCCTACACTTCGAAAGGTAAAAACCTAGCGCTCTGATACCAACTTTGTCACGACCCGAAATTGGCACGTGACGGCCCTAATACTACGCAACGCCTACAGACGTAACGCAGTAAAAGAAAGCCAAAACCCAAAAATCTGAACCATTAAAAAGACAAGAAAAGATAATAGAAGTTTTTAAAACATTTAAAATCACAACCAAAATTCTTTAAAAGTCTAACTTTTCTTTCTTTAAAATTTTGGCAGCACCTCCTTTGTAAAAAGTAGCCCCAAAAATGGGTACAACATAAATAAAAATGAAGCATCCCCAAACGGGAGAAAATACACGCCCAAAGGCGAAAAACAACCACCACAATAAATATACGACGCCGTAGAGAAGAAATAAAAGACGATAAAAAGAAAGCTGTATAAAAGACAAACAAGTCACAAATAATATACAATATCGTTCTCACCATGTCAATAAAATAATACTAGATGGAGAGTATAAGGATACAACGAATATACAATACAACAATACGGATAACCACAAAACCCACCGAAGCAAAACTGTACACTATGAGCTGAAGCGGTATCCGTAGCAAAAGATGATCAGATAGATGAATAGCCAGCCTCGACTACTCTGGGGAACACCCTGCAAAACAACTGTGGCACAACGGGGGTGAGTTGCCAACTCGTGAATAGTAAATAACATATGCAGGTAATCGCAAGTATGCACGTACAGCGTGAATCTAACATATGCAATTAATAGCAATAACAGGACATATGAATGCAATAATCATGAAAAGTACACTAGCAGGTACAACTAAAACATGAAGCAATAATAATATGACAATCAGTATGCAATAATCATGCAATAATGATTTGAAAATTTGTATATGCAACAATCATGGAAGGTACACTAACAGGTACTACTAATACATGAAACAGTGCATATAAATAAAGTTGGAGTATGGAATGAAATATGTGATTTCCATGGAATCCTGACATCGTGGCAGGATCACAATCCATCAAGACAATCCAAATTCCAATTCCTCAAATCAGCCCCCAAATTGGCTCTCATATCATATAAGTCTCACAAATTCTTAATGTACAAAATCGAATAAATCTCCTATATCCTGAATGTACAAAATCAAATGAACCTCATATATCCTTTATGAGCAATATAAAGTAAATGTCATATGTCCTAAATCCAATATCAAGTGAATCTCTTATAACCTAGGTATATTTGCATGAATAAATATGATGAAGTATATGAATTTATATGTATAAATATATACAATATCGAGCATATAGGCCCCGAGTACATAGGCCCCTCATATCGACCATATAGGCCCCTCACATCGAGCACATAGGCCCCGAGCACATAGGCCCCACTCATCGACCACATAGGCCCCTCACATCGAGCACATAGGCCCCGAGCACATAGGCCCCACTCATCGACCATGTAGGCCCACTCATATAATGAATAAATATATTGCATATATCATCATGATGATATATGATGTAGGTGTATATATATATATATATCAGCGTCCCATACTACTGATATATATATACGATGGGTATACATATATATATCAGCGTCCCATACCACTGATATATATACGCAGGCGTAAAACAATTCAGAAAACATCATATGAAAACCATATCTCAATGCGAAAATCCATGAATATAATATATGCAACATAAACTGACATGTAAGCATATAAAGGAAAAGCCGCTAATTAACTGCAACAAGTTAATATAAATATCATGCGGTTCCTAATTTCTCCAATTCTAAATAACATCAAGTAAAGGTAAACCTATAGCTATAACCAGATATATGTGTAAACATAAAGGTATAGCAAAGTATATGTATCTACCTATAAGTAATGATGTAATATACCCCGTGGGTATAAGTGAAGTATGTGTGCAAGGTATACCTGTAGCTATGTCATGAAGTGTGTATGTACCTATCGCTAATGGTATAATACTCTATAGGTATACAGGTAACTAGCATGTAAGTATGTCAAGGCATATGTGTAAGCATGTAGGTATACATGTATGCTATAAGTCATATGCATAAAGAAATATGAATCAATGTCTCAATGTCCCTAACCAAACCATAGCATTTCTATATGTGGGTTACGCGTGCCATGGCAATTATTGACGGTGTGTGTAGCATACAATCAGTGCTCGTGCAACATGAGCCGTCAATAATAGTGCAGTGTCCTAAGAATACTAGTCCAAGCACAACAATTTACTAAGTAGTAGGGTAAATGTAGGGTTACTAGGAACTCTTACAATGGTCTATAAGGCATCAACCATGCCCGAATAAAAATTTAGACGTGCCGAACAACCCAAAGCCGGGATCTTTGCTAGATTATTAGGGTTAAACATGCAAGTAAACATCTTTACAACTTAGAGATAGGGATTATAACTTTTGTAGTTCGTTCCTTCGCTTCATAAGCTCCGAGTAGAAGTCCCTTCGCCGCGATCCATGACCTCCCGGACTCAAGAGAGGCGCCACAACTCAAACGATCCATGCTAGCTTGTAGTCTTCCTTTTCTCCGATGATCTACCTCGAAGTTCCTATAACTCAAGCTCTCTCTCTCTCTAATGAGGTGAACACCCTAATCTAATTGGCTAGATTAGGTGAGGATGATGCAGTAGTATTTGTGCTCTCTTTTCTTATCAAATTCTCACTCTTAATCATCACAAAATGAAAACCTAGAAAGCTTTCTCAAAGCTCAAGGTTGAAGAAGAAGAAGAAGAATATGAGCTAATCCTTTTGTGATGAATAATGAATTATTATAGTGGTTACAAATCTAACCAAGGGTTAAGCATGAAGGAGTTAACCCTTGTAGAGAATTAACTAGAGCTAATGGTTTTGATTGGGTTAACATAATATCTTCACAAAATATCAAGCCAAAGACAAAGTCAAAGCTTCATGAAGCTTTATGCAAAAGCTAACCCTAACCAAGATTAAAGCCTAAACCATTGTTAAATTTGTAACCCTAACATGTTACAATATTATATATCACATATACAATATATTTTGTAACAATAGAAAATAATACAATTAACATATATCGCATATATATCAATGTATTATCCTGTGAGAAAATGAATCAATAAAGCGAGCTTATATTAGTTAACATAACGTAATATATCACATATATAATTATACATTAAATTATCGAATCAACACTTGATTCAGTAACCCGGCTATATTACATATAACCGACTAATATAACATGTACCATTTCATCGAATCAACACTTGATCCGATGACCCGGTTATATCACATATACCCGGCCGATATCTCATATCACGAGAATAGAATACGGTATCTCATATCGTATTATTCTCGGTACCGCACATATCACATATGTGCTCCTACTCCATTTTGCCTGAGCCAGGAAACCTCTGTGTAGGACTATAAAGAATCGTCAGTACGCCGGCAGTAGGTGATGATCATATCAAACACCCATAATTTGCAAGCGGTCAGCTAAACGTAACAGCCACCCAGGTATTGAGCGATCAGAAGATCAACAAGCAAGCCTGTACATTCTCCTGTGAATCCAATCAGTAACACTCCCGTACAGTCCGGTCTCTTCGTCTGATATGTTGCATATCTAGTCTAGGGGTGGTATACGTCAGACCCCAGTAACTGATAAGTCGTGTCGATATAAGGCTCATAATGGGTCGAGAAACTACTGATAACTCTTACCAGCAACACTCCATATCAGCCCTGGCCAGGGACTTCCAGTTATAGCTAATCGAACACAACACAACATCAACTTCTAATACCGGGAGAGACGAAACCCCTCCTATCGCTCATTGCCTCCATGTGATTCGGGACTGTACCTAAAAGCCACCGTTTTGCACGCCCTCTTGGACGTGGTAAGGTGGAAATCAAAGCACAGTGGGAATCACACAAGACTCTATGACGATCTCGGGTCTACAGACTAACCTGTACCAGTGTCATCGGAGAACTGCTATCTGACGATAGGTATAATACCATCTAGGAGTTCTCGGCGAGTCCGTTCAGTGTACCCAGTCTCCACTGAGCACCCGTACACCATCTTTGATGTCAAACATCAATGGATATGGGATCATCCACCGCCCATCATATGGATCAAGATGCGTATACGCTAGTCTACTCTGGTGTATCGATGCCCTGTCTCGACACACCCTCGACTAGGAACAGTTATAGGATGTACTCATCGACTACCGTGGCCCCACTAGTATGATCTCATCATAGTCCCAGTAGTCGAGTGCAGATCCTAAAGGCTTTATCAATATGTGAGAGTAAGACAGTAAACTAATACAAGTCAACATGTTAAGACAAAGTGAAACCCAATAGCATACTATTATGTCGAGCAAGAAAGTCACATCATATGTACAACAATGGCCTCTAGGGCATATATATAACTAACAATCTCCCACTTGCACTAAGGCCAGGTGTTGTAGTATCTCATACCCAATATCCCAAAGAGTCTCTCAAATTGTATCTGGGGTATGGCCTTCTTGAGTGGATCCGCAGTGTTGTCCTTCGTGTCAACTCTCCTAACCTCGATCTCGAGGCGATCAACTATCTCCTGGATCAGGTGATACCGCCTCAGAATATGTCTGGATTTCTGATGGGACTTGGGTTCCTTGGCCAAAGCCACAGCTCCATTGTTATCACAATACAAAAGTATTGGATGCTCAATGGAAGGAACCACACCAAGTTCAGTGATGAACTTCTTCATCCAGACAGCTTCTTTGGCAGCATCGTTGGCAGCGATGTATTCAGCTTCCATCGTCGAGTCTGCTACGGTTTCTTGCTTGGAACTCTTCCAGCAAACCGCCCCTCCATTTAGGGTAAAGACAAATCCCGATTTGCGAATTAGAGTCGTCCTTATCATTTTGGAAGCTTGAATCGGTAAAGGACTCTACCTGGAGTTCTCCGTTACCATACACCAAGAACATCTCCTTATTTCTTCTTAAGTACTCAAGAATGTTCTTCACAGCTGTCCAATGATTCTTTCCTGGATCTGCTTGATACCTACTCACTACACTTAGTGAGTATGCCACATCGGGTCTGGTACATAGCATCGCATACATGATAGAGCCTACTGCTGAAGTATAGGGTATCCCTTGCATGCGAGCTCTCTCCAAATCAGTCTTAGGAGACATCTCTTTGGAGAGAGTGAGTCCAGAGATCGTGGGTTGGTTCCCACGCTTGGATTCTTCCATACTAAACCTCTTTAGTATGGTGTCAATGTACCTGAATTGGGACAATCCCAGTATCCTCTTGGATCTATCTCTATAGATCCTAATTCCCAAAATGCAGGAGGCATCACCTAGATCTTTCATTGAGAATCTATGTGATAAGAAGAGCTTGACCGAGTGCAGCATAGGAACATCATTTGCTATCAAGAGTATGTCATCGACGTACAATACGAGGAAGACAACCTTACTCTCTGCAACCTTCTTGTAAATACAAGGTTCATCTATGTTCTTGATGAAGTCAAACTCTTTGATTACCACATCAAAACAGATGTTCCAACTCCGCGATGCTTGCTTTAACCCATAGATGGATTTAAGCAGCTTGCACAACTTTCCGCTGCTCCCACTATCTACGAAGCCCTCTGGCTGATTCATGTACACGCACTCCTCTAAATCACCATTTAGAAAGGCGGTCTTAACATCCATTTGCTAGATTTCGTAGTCATGGTATGCAGCAATGGCAAGTAAGATCCGGATGGACTTAAGCATAGCCACTGGAGAAAAAGTTTCGTCATAATCCATACCTGGTCGTTGACGAAAACCCTTTGCAACAAGTCTAACTTTGAAAGTCTCCACTTTTCTATCTACACCAAGTTTCTTCCTAAAGATCCATTTGCTCCTAATGGGTTTTACCCCTTCAGGAGCAACTACCAAAGTCCATACTTTGTTGGTGCACATGGATTCCATCTCAGATCGCATTGCATCCAGCCATTTCACAGAGTCCCCACTCGTGATGGCCTGCTCGAAGCTAGTTGGGTCATCATCTTCCATGATGCAATTCTCGCTTCCACCATCAATGATAAAACCTTAGTATCTCTCAGGTGGATGAGAAACCCTGCTAGATCGGTGGAGAGGCTGGGGTTCGTCGGGAACTACTGAATCCTCTGGTTCTACCAAAACATCTGTCGTAGTTTGTGTTGCTGGAACTTCTTCCAGTTCTATCTCCTCGCCACAAATTTCTTTCGCAAGAAATTCCTTTTCTAAAAAGGTGGCATGTCGAGAAACAAACACCTTTTGTTCCTCAGTATGGTAGAAGATATACCCTTGTGAGTTCTTAGGATATCCTACAAACTTGCATAGGACAGACCTTGCCTCGAGTTTGTCCGGATTCAACTTTTTGACATAGGCCGGACAACCCCATATCTTACCATACTTAAGAGATGGTCTCTTCCCTTTCCATATCTCATATGAAGTGGTAGGCACTGATTTGGTAGGAACCATATTCAATAGGTGTATGGCTGTCTCAAGCGCATACCCCCAGAAGGAAATAGGTAACTCAGCATTACTTATCATAGAGCGTACCATATCTAATAGGGTGTGATTCCTCCTTTCTGATACACCATTGTGCTATGGTGTATAAGGAGGAGTAAGCTGAGAGAGAATCCCATTCTCTTTTAGATAGTTCAGAAACTCATTGCTCAAGTATTCTCCTCCTCGATCAGATCGTAGGATCTTAATACTTTTACTCGTTTGGTTCTCTACTTCGTGCTTATATTCTCTGAATTTCTCAAAAGCTTCAGACTTGTGTTTCATCAGGAACATATGTCCGTATCTAGAGAGATCGTCAGTGAATGTAATGAAGTAGGAAGAACCGTTCCTGGCGTGTGTAGACATGGGACCGCATACATTACTGTGTACCAGTCCTAAGAGTTCCGTAACTCTTTCTCCGTGTCCACTAAACGAAGTCTTGGTCATTTTCCTTTTGAGACATGAATGGAAAGTATTATAAGATGATAATTCGAAAGAATTCAAATATCCATCCTTATGTAACTTAGCTAGCCGTGTCGCATTGATATGACCAAGTCTACAATGCCACAAGAAGGATTCGTTCATTTCTGAACTCTTCCTCTTGTGTGTGTTTTGTACATTAAGGACTGTAGTTTGATTGAGAACGTATATGCCATTAAAGAATGAACCTGATCCAATCAACTTTTGATTCAGGAATATGTTCATAACATTATCCTGTACTATAAAATTATATCATTCTTTGCTCAATAAAGAAACTGATATAAGATTACATATCAGGGTCGGAATGTAATAGCATTCGTTCAGAACCAATGTATTACCATTTGGTAACCCAAGGTGATATTCGCTAACTGCTTTGGCTGCAACATTTGCACCATTCCCAACTCTTACGGAATGATCACCCTGTCCCAGTTCCCTACCTTTACGTAGCCCATGTAACATATTACATATATAGGATCCCGATCCGGTATCTAATACCCAGGACGTAGAGTGAACTGAGAAACAGTTCTCGATAACTAACACACCTGAAGAAGATGCATCAACTGTTAGTTATATGTATGCCCTAGAGGCCATTACTATACATGAGATGTATATTATAGTGGATGGTTGGACATATATAGGGAGGACTTTCTTGCTCGACATGATAGTATGCTATCTGGTTACTCTTTACCTTAACGTGTACACTAATTGTCTCTCTGTTACATATTGGTAAAGCCCTTAAGATGTGTACTTGACTACCTCGACTATGATGCGGATCATACTAGTGGGGACATGGTAGTCCATAAGTACATCCTTCTGTAGGGTTCCTAGGCACACTAATGAAGTCTCACAAGTGATCAAACATGCACAAATCAAATTTTACAAGTGCCTACAAACCCTAATACGGATCGTTAACTAGATATATAGGCGAAGCAAGCATGTAATCGAATTAAATGCTAAGGGAAAGTGACTACAACCTTTGTAGATCCGGTCCACCACCTCCTAAGCTCCGCAACGAAGTCCCCTCGCTGTCCAAATGAGTTCCCGGGCTCTAGCGTCGGCTTCGTCGGAGAATGGGCAAGCTAGGTCGTCGATGTCCATGCCGAAGATGATCTACGTCGAGGCATCGCTAGATCAAGCTCCAACTTCACCAAGTCATGAAAACTTGTGAAGGAAACACACTCTACTACTTGGCAAGAGGTAGAGGATGAAGAAATAGGAAGTGGGTTCAATTTAGAATTGGATTTCTCACTTGTTTTCATCAATCACCATTGATGAAGTAAGCTTCTTCATGGAAGAAGAAGATGAAGATTGTTGTGATAAGTTATTTCAAAAATAGAAAATAAAAGGAATGCTTATCATAATCTAACCATGGTGAAGTGTAGAGAATCAACTAGGGTTGAGTGGAGTGGTTAGGGTTAAGCATGAGACAAAATGGTGACTAAGTCAAAGCTTCATGAAGCTTCAACATGCAAGTCCAAAATTAGCCACCATTTCATTTCTTTATGCTTAATATTTTTCCAAAATAAATAAATGAATAAATAATGGATAAAACAAAACCCTAATTTCCAACTTAACCATGGTTAAATTCTTTACACTTAACCAAAAAGCATGCATCATCAAACATGATACAATCATGTGTACAAAAGTATATCACATAAACAATGTGCACAAACCAAGTGAGAAAATCCGTTTAAAGTGAACCAATACTAGTTAATGCAAAGTAATATATCAAATATATAATTATGCATTAAATCATTAAATCAACACTTGATTTAACGATCCGGTCATATCGCATACAACCGACTAATGTCCGATGTATCGGCTTATCGAATCAACCCTTGATTCGATAACCAGGTTATATCGCATACAACCAATCGATACATTCATCGTGAGAATGGAATACGGTATCACATACACGCATTATTCTCGGTCCCGCACATATCTCATATGCGCTCCTATTTCGTTTCGCTTAAGCCAGGAAACCTCTGTGTAGGACTCTAAAGACTCGTCAATACGCCGGCAGCAGGTGATGATCATATCAAACACCAACAAGCCACAAGCGGTCTGCTAAACGTAACGGCCACCCGGGTATTGAGCGATCAGAAGATCGACGAGCAAGCCCGCTCACACTCTTGTGAATCCAACCAGTAACACTTACCGTACAGTCCGGTCTGATCGTCTGATATGTCGCATATCTCGCCTAGGGGTGGTAAACGTCAGACCCCAATAGCTCGATAAGTCGTGTCGATATGAGGTCTATAACAATTCGAGAAACTACTAGTAACACTTACCAGTAAATCTCAGCAACCCTGGCCAGGGATTTCCTGTTATAGCCAATCGAACACAGCGCAACATCAACCCCCTATACCGGGAGAGACGAATCCCCTCCTATCGCTCATTGCCTCCATGCGACTCGGGACTGTACCCAAAAACCACCGTTTTGCATGCCCTCTTGGACGTGGTAAGATGGAAATCAAAGCACAGTGGGAACCACACAAGACTCTATGACGATCTCGGGTCAACAGACTACTCTGTACCAGTGTCACTAGAGAACTGCCATCTGACGTAAGGTATAATACCATCTGGGAGTTCTCGGCGAGTCCGTCCAGTGTACCCAGTCTCTACTGAGCACCCGTATATCATCTCTGATGTCAAACACCAACGGATATGGGATCATCCATCGCCCATCTGTATGGGTCGAGAAGGTATACGCTAGTCTATTCTGGTATATCGATGCCCCATCTTGATACACCCACGACTAGGGATTTTCAAAGATGTACTTATGGACTACCATGTCCCCACTAGTATGATCCGCATCATAGTCCAGGTAGTCAAGTACACATCCTAAGGGCTTTACCAACATGTAACAGAGAGACAATCAGTGTGCACGTTAAGGTAAAGAGCAACCAGATAGCATACTATCATGTCGAGCAAGAAAGTCCTCCCTATATATGTCCAAGCATCCACTACAATATACATCCTATGTATAGTAATGGCCTCTAGGGCATACATATAACTAACAATCTCCCACTTGCACTAGGGCCATCTGATAGCAGTGGTTGCAGTATCTCATACTCAACCATCCCATAAAAGTCTCTCTCTGGGAACAGGCCTTTGTGAGTGGATTCGCTGTGTTGTCCTCTGAGTCTACTCTCCTAACCTCGATCTCCCTGGAGATCAACTATCTCCATGATCAGGTGATACTGCCTTAGAATATGTGTGGATCACTGATGGGACCTGCGTTCCTTGGCATAAGCCACAACTCCATTGTCACACAATGGGAGGAACATAGTTCATCTTATGAACCAATATACACCCAAACAGCCTCTTTGGTAGCATCTTAAGTAGCGATGTATCCTGCCTTTATCGTCTAGTGTGCCACGGTATCTAGCTTGGAACTCTTCCAACATACCGTTCCTCGATTGAGGGTAAAGACAATGCCTGTGACTGACATTCAGTCATTCTTATCACTATGGAACACTTCCAGCGATTCTCCCCAGGATCAATTGATATCATCTCACTACAACTAGTGAGAATCCTAACATCCAATTAAATCTATCTCATAGATCCAAAATCCAGGATTTAGTAGGTATCACTTTGATCCTATATGGAGAATCCTAGTGATAAGCAGAGATTGATCGAGCGTAGCATAAGAAACTGTTTTCTTATCAAGAGTATGTCATCCACGTACTCTACGAGGATCGTCACCATACTCCCTACTACCTTTTTGTTTATACAAGGTTCATCTACCATTTTGATGATGTCAACTTCTTTGACTAATTCATCAAAACAGATGTTCCAACTCCGCGATGCCTGCTTTATCAAATAAAGCATCTTGCACACGTTTCCGCTGCTCCCACTGTCTACGAAGCCCTCTGGCTGTGTACTTTTAGATGCTCTATTCCAAATCATCATTTAGAAAAGCAATCAAGACACCCAACCACCAGATATCGTAGTCATGGTATGTAGCCGTGGCAAGTAGGATCTGGATGGACTTAAGCATAGATTCTTAGAAAAGGTTTCAACATAATCCACAGCTGGTCAATGATGCAAACCTTTAACAAGTCTATCTTTGAAAGTCTCAACTTTTCCATCTACACCAAGTAATCTTCTCTAGATATACTTGCTCCTGATGGGGATTTAACCCTTCAGATATAGCAACCAAAGTCCATACTTTGTTGGTGTACATGGATTCCATCTCAGATCACTAAGCATCCAGCCATTCTTACAGAGTCTTACTCCTGATGGCCAGCTCGAAACTAGTTGGGTCATCATCTCATGATGCAATCCTCGCTCCCACTGTCATAGAGAAACAGAAGTATCTCTCAGGTGGGTGAGGAACCCTACTAGATCGGCGGAGAGGCTGAGGTTCGTTGGAATCTACTGAATCCTTTGGTTCTATCAAACCATCAGCTGCAGTCTGTATAGCTGGAACATTTCCAGTTCTACATAACAGACCTTGCCTTGAGCTTGTCCGGATTTTGCTTTTAGACAAAGGCTGGACAACCCCAAATCTTAACTAGCTTAAGATATGGGCTCTTCCCTTTCCATATCACATATGAAGTGGTAGGCATCTGATTTGATTCGAACCCTATTCAATAGGTATGCAACTTTTTAAGTGCATAACACCCAATAGGAAAAAGGTAACTCAGTAGTACTCATCATAGAGCACACCATATCAGATAGGGTGTATCTGCTCCGCCCCGACATACCATCGTGCAATGGTGTATACGGAGGAGTAATGCTGAGAGAGAATCTCATTCTCCTTTAGAATAGTCCAGGAATTCCGTGCTCAAGTATTCTCCTTCTTGATCACATCAAAGGACATAATACTTTTACCCGTTTTGGTTCTCTACTTCTAACTTATATTCCGTGAATATCTCAAAAGGTTCGGACTTGTGTTTCAACAGGAATATATGTCTGAATCTTGAGAGATTATCAGAGAATATAATGAAGTATAAAGAATCAGTCCTGGCATTTGTAGACTGGGGACCTACATACATCATCATGTATCATCCCAAGAGTTCACTAACTCTTTCTCTGTTTCCAATAAACAGAGCTGTGGTCATCTTATCTTTGTGACATGACTGGCGAGTTTCACAAGATGTAAATTCAAACTAATTTAAATATGCATCTTTATGTAACTCTAGCTAGTCGGGTCACATTGATCTGACCTAGTCTACAATACCTCAAGAAGGATTCGTTCAGTTCTGAACTCTTCCTCTTGTGTGTGTTCTATATACTAAGAACTGTAGTTTGATTTAGAACATCAATGCTTTTAGATAACGTGCCTGAACCGATCAACTTTTGATATAGGAAATGTTCAAAACATTATCCAACAATACAAAATTATATCCTTTTTTTACTGATAAAGAGACTGATATGATTTTGTATATCAGGTTCGGTATCTAATAACATTCGTTCAGAATCAATGTATTGGTAATACAGGGTGACAGTGACCAACAGACTTGGCTGCAACACTTGCCCCGTTTTCTACCTCATGAAACTTATCACCCGTTCTCTGTTTTTTACCTATCTGTAGCCCATGTAACATATTACATATCTGGGATCCTGATATGGTATCACATACCCAGGACGTAAAGGATACTGAGAAACAGTTCTCTGTAATGAACACACCCGAAGATGATGCATCAGCATGCACTCTCTTCGTTTGGGCGGCACGGGAAATCTGGTATTCCCCAATTTCCTGCTCTGTCTTATAACAATTATAAGTTGGAGCGGGACCAACGTTCCCCAGCTCAGTATAACAAGCGGGTTCGGTCAATAATCCGTATTATTATCTGATTTAGGCGTGATATGGTCGCTACCTGAAGAGAGAGAGAAGAAAACACTCAGCGTGCGCTCTTGCAAGAATAGATTGGTTATTATTTTATCTAATCAGGATGGCTCCCACTGCTTTTTATCAAATCTTCCTTCAAACCCTAAAAGGAAAGACTAGCCGGGATTAATTACACACTACAAGTTCGCCAATCTTTCAGCCAGGCCAGTGTCGGTACTTTGAGGGAGGTCCCCCGTGCTTTCGCACGAACCTAATTAATGTAAACCTCGTTTTCCCAGAGGCGTAACCCCGTTGACACCTTTCTAGACACCTACTTGATCGGCTAATTGTAATGTGTAAAACTCTCCCAGGAGTAACTCTTACTCGCAGCGGGTATCGGGATCCAACTATCTCATAGAAGGTATGCAATCTCATTGCAAATTTCAACACTTGAAATTCCCGATAATTTTGCCCCTAGCGTCCTATGACCTTGACGCAGGCCAACATACCATAGTGCGCTAGTCAAGTTCAACCCGTCATTTTCTGATTGAATTAAACCCACCCGCACGACCCTTGACGCAGGCCAACAAAGTCGCACGACTACCCTAATCCAATCTGCATCATATGCATAAGCAGATAAATACTAGTTAGCTACCGCACACTACGCCTTGACGCAGGCCAACAAACGTAGCATGAATACTTACTACCATTTATCTGAAATGACGGAGGGCTACGACAGGTTTTTCTGAAAACCTATTGCGTAATGAACTTGATATCGTTGTAGAATCAAATGATTTTGAAAATGGAGTGGTTTTTGAGGCTTTTCTAGTTTTGCTAAAGGAGTCACTCCCGGTGAAGGGATCGTCGGTCCTTTCCTCGTCGAATGAGGTGCTGGATATATCATATATATCACTGTGCAAAGCAAAAACTCTTAAAAGCAATCAAAAGACAAACCGAGTGTGTAGCATCTGCCAGTTATTGCTAAAGGAGTCACTCCCGGTGAAGGGATCTCGGTCTTTTCCTCATCGAATAAGGTGCAGGATATATCGTATATACCTCTGTGCAAAGCAAGAACTGTAGCTACATGTTTTATTTTTGAAATTCGATTCTACAACATCTTAGGTTTCTTTTATTTCATTAATCACATTAATGAAGTCCCATCATATAAATACCTAAACATCACAGATAAATGCGACGTACACTTATGCCATCCGCATTCGCCTCGATGTCCCCTCATGCACCGTTAGGTTAGGTAACAAACGGCAGAGCGGGGCAGGGCTAGCGCGGGTGTAAAACATAAGTAACGCCTATATAATATATCATATATACTATATACTGTATCTATCACAGAACATCACATGATCACATCACAGATATCGCAGCAGAAGAATCATATGAAATATTGGATATACTAGGACGTCCGTGTTTTCAATACGAGCCAGTATAAAACACGGATTCCACGGTCGTGATGAATAGCCAAACCCATACCCCCAGACCCCTACGAGAGCGGCAAGCAACCCTACCAATTCTAGAGTTAGGAGACCCGGACTCGACTCCTCGAGTTGGTCTCCCACTGGACTCCAGAACCCGGTTACTCGTGCTCCCCTCCTTGGGTCTATCCTAGTGCGGAAAAGTAAATAATATACAAAGGGTGACAACTTCCGCAACCTGGAAGTGCCCCAATAAAAGAATATTACATACAAGTTTTTACATGAATGAAAATGAAAAACACTCATCTCACATAAAACCCCCCCGGCTATTCAAACACGACGATCCAATATAACATATCCAGCAACACATAACATCAGATGTCATTAACGTAAGTAAATATGCGCATCCCAATTGTCGTTGACATATAGCAACGAAACCGGCGATATCACATATTACACTTATGGTCACAGAAAAGAAAATGTAAAACTACAACAGTTGGAATCCGCAACCTCCTCAGACATCGCATGCCTGACCAAATGAAATACTTAGACATCGCATGCCTAACAATTATAAACTCCGCATTTTAGTCTCATTATCGAAAACTCTTTTCAATATCAAGTCGGGCAATTCAACAAGATTCCCGACATCCTGATTGAATGCTCGTCGCAAACTTTAGTAGGCGGCCGCACCCCCGATGCCGTCGACGAAGTGCACCAAGGCGGAACACCGCTGCCGCGAGCACCCGAACGGATGCTTTCGGCGACGGGGTTCTCCTGCAGTCACTTGGTCGGGGCTATAGAGTGAGGCTGTCTATTAAGTTTACCGGCGAGTATCCGCATTCACAACGTGATTGCAACGGACTTTTGATCACATCAAAATTCCGTGGCAACCGATCAAGTGAGACTAAAGTGCTATATTTATAACATTCATTCAGTTATCTCATAACTAATTGTGAATTCCAATTATTGTATCACATTCCGGATAAGATAGAAAATGTTAAACTTTTCGATAGAACAATCGAACACCCAAGTTTTCCCGATCAACCGAATGAAATAAGTTCAAAGACATTCACTTCATGCCTCAGTACCAACGGTCCAGCCGTAGAAGGGTCAAGCCAACGCCTCACATGTGGCACGCCGTACTGCCCCAAACCCTAAGGTTCAAAGGGCAGTTCAAGATGGTCACATAATCGAGTTAAGGTTTGTTGTCTTCTAGAGGGACCATCGCGTTACCTGCACTACTCAGAACGTCCTTAAATCACGGAAAAATCCAACACTTGGAAATTTTCCGGCAGGGGAAAAAGTGGGTATTTATGTCCGGTCGAAATTTTTAACATATTCTAAAATACCGAAAAACACATAGACAAAATTAGACAATCCGATCGAATGTACGAACTCCTAATACAACCCAAAAAACTCAACTCTTGATTTCAGATAAAAAAAATTCCCAGGAAAACCAGCACTGCAAAATAGGAATTACTGTGCAAAATTGAATGCCTAATAAGACAAAAAGGCCGCGGAACCGCCGCATTAGCACGCTAACGCCGCGGTTCCGCCACACTTTTGAGGGATCATTAGTTACTTTTTGCACCGTAATTCTTAGAATTTCCTGCTGATTTTTCTGCATATTTTTAATTCTCAAAAATCCACGAAAACAGAAAATGTCCAGAGAGCACTTTCAAGTCGGGGTTTCGGGTCGATCGGACTTCTAACTACGTCTACGCATCGCCTAAGGCTCTAGCTAGTCTCTGATACCACTGTAGGGTTCCTAGGCACACTAATAAAGTCTCACAAGTGATCAAACATGCACAAATCAAATTTTACAAGTGCCTACAAACCCTAATACGGATCGTTAACTAGATATATAGGCGAAGCAAGCATGTAATCGAATTAAATGCTAAGGGAAAGTGACTACAACCTTTGTAGATCCGGTCCGCCACCTCCTAAGCTCCGCAACGAAGTCCCCTCGCTGTCCAAATGAGTTCCCGGGCTCTAGCGTCGGCTTCTTCGGAGAATGGGCAAGCTAGGTCGTCGATGTCCATGCCGAAGATGATCTACGTCGAGGCATCGCTAGATCAAGCTCCAACTTCACCAAGTCATGAAAACATGTGAAGGAAACACACTCTACTACTTGGCAAGAGGTAGAGGATGAAGAAATAGGAAGTGGGTTCAATTTAGAATTGGATTTCTCTCTTGTTTTCATCAATCACCATTGATGAAGTAAGCTTCTTCATGGAAGAAGAAGATGAAGATTGTTGTGATAAGTTATTTCAAAAATAGAAAATAAAAGGAATGCTTATCATAATCTAACCATGGTGAAGTGTAGAGAATCAACTAGGGTTGAGTGGAGTGGTTAGGGTTAAGCATGAGACAAAATGGTGACTAAGTCAAAGCTTCATGAAGCTTCAACATGCAAGTCCAAAATTAGCCACCATTTCATTTCTTTATGCTTAATATTTTTCCAAAATAAATAAATGAATAAATAATGGATAAAACAAAAACCTAATTTCCAACTTAACCATGGTTAAATTCTTTACACTTAACCAAAAAGCATGCATCATCAAACATGATACAATCATGTGTACAAAAGTATATCACATATACAATGTGCACAAACCAAGTGAGAAAATCCGTTTAAAGTGAACCAATACTAGTTAATGCAAAGTAATATATCAAATATATAATTATGCATTAAATCATTAAATCAACACTTGATTTCACGATCCGGTCATATCGCATACAACCGACTAATGTCCGATGTATCGGCTTATCGAATCAACCCTTGATTCGATAACCAGGTTATATCGCATACAACCAATCGATACATTCATCGCGAGAATGGAATACGGTATCACATACACGCATTATTCTCGGTCCCGCACATATCTCATATGCGCTCCTATTTCGTTTCGCTTGAGCCAGGAAACCTCTGTGTAGGACTCTAAAGACTCGTCAATACGCCGGCAGCAGGTGATGATCATATCAAACACCCACAAGCCGCAAGCGGTCTGCTAAACGTAACGGCCACCCGGTGTCACGACCCGAAAGAGCACGTGACTGGCCCTTGAACCCTATGAAGCCTATAGGACTCCATCTGATCCAAGTAAACCAAAAGCCCAGAAGTCTAAAACCATTTTGAAGAATAAGTAAAGAAAACTGGTTTAAAGAAGTGAAGAAATACAGGTTTGAAATCAAGGTTGTTAAATAACTAAGCCGAAGGTACGTTTTGGAAACAATAAGTCTTTTCTAAAAATTTCGGCAGAGTCTCTTTTGTAAAACTGGCCCCGAATGGGGGAAAACATGGATATCAATATATAACATGATAAAGGCATCCCCAAGCGGGAGCTAGCTCTTCGTCAATCGACAGTCACAACCACACAATGATATGATAATATACAACTCCAAGTGGCGAGGATCAAATCCAAAGAAAGCTCAAAAGCAAAAAGAAAACCGCAATACTACTAAACGCGACTCTAAGGTCGAAATAATACAACACTGTTTCTAAGTCTGAAAGAATATACAAGTTTTGGTTGATGGACATTTCTAGATACAATGAATGAATAAGTACAAAATTGGGATTCTTGATGCAAAAGAATCCACCTACCAAAAGCAAATCACCCGCAAGAAGGTGGTGTGCCAGAAATGCCGCAATAGAACCTGTACGGCAGAACCTGCAAGAACTGTGGCACAACGGGGGTGAGTTGCCAACTCGTGAATAGAAACATCTACAAGGATAAATCGAATGCAAGACATAATCCTAAGTCAACGATCAATAATATAATCCACAAGAGTACATCTGAGTGTAATAAGGTGGCAAGGTAACATCTAATCATGTATATAGTGCCAGGTACTCAGGTAACAACATGTCATCAGTGTAAGGTATGTCTGCATGAAGTATCAATGAAGAAATATCAATAGTATCAATACACATATATTAGCGTCCCATACTACTAATATTAGTGTAAGATAAGTGTAAATCCAGTCTGTATATGAACCATGTCTGTATATATGTGGAACCCGTCCACCCGTCACCCAATGACAATAAGCATCATGTATGCAATGTGAGTATATAAACAAAATCATGGAAAAAACATCATGAAACCCGTGCCTAGCATCGACACGTAAATCCTCCTGTATCGGGCATCCGTCATTCCGGAGCATACCCTATCTCAATCCATCGGGCATTCGTCATTCCGGAGCATACCCTATCTCAATCCATCGGGCATCCGTCATTCCGGAGCATACCCTATCTCAATCCATCGGGCATCCGTCATTCCGGAGCATACCCTATCTCAATCCATCGGGCATCCGTCATTCCGGAGCATACCCTATCTCAAAGTACATATCGGGAATCCGTCAGTCCGGGTCATCCCTCTCTCAGTGCATCGGGCATCCGTCATTCCGGAGCATGCCCTATCTCAACGCATCCTCTAGCACCGAGAAAACACGGGGCGACGCCCCAAATATCATATCAAGGGAACCGGGTTTTTAAATGGTTACTTATTCGAAAAGACTACGGTTCCCAAATCCAGAAATCACATGAAATCCAACATCAGGAAGTAAATCCAATGCGATGTACTATGCAATCAATCCATGATATATGCGACATGTAAAGAGAGTAATCATATCGGAAATCATGCAACATGGAATAGGAATGCGCATATGTCGAATGAAGCATCATATCACAAATGCAATAGTACTACTGTGTAGTGACATGGCAATTATCGATGATGAAGTGTGTGAGCCGGCAAATAGTGTACGTGAAACATACGCATTATCGATAATGGTGCTGGTGTCCTAACAGCATGATAATAACATGGTAATGAACATATGCCAGCAATGCGAAAAGCATGAATATGCGGAAATCTAGTAATCAGCAGCACAGTGAAGTATCTACTATGCAAACTACATCTAAGTATCCTGTCAATCAGGAAGGGTAGGTGTGGAAACCACCTAAAACTGAGTCAAAGTATATATGTAGATATATAGTCGGGATCCCGTCTTAATGTCATATCGTAAGATATCCTCTAGCTATGAGTGCGGATCTATCATCAATATCAGCTCGTACGGTAACCCGTCGTACGGCATTCCCAAAAGCTGGGTACAGGTCAACATCTCACTGTCTCATCACATAACAAATATCACCATCATCAGATCATATAGTCTGGATGTACTACTCTATCTCTAGTACAAACGGTAACATCGGTAAAGTATGCATGCGGGGGTAAACACCATCCCAAGCCCGCAAGAATCACAAGTCATATCCCACATATGAATCGTATCAAATCACCGATCTCAGGGCACCAAGCCCACATCATCGACTCATCTCCCAAGTCGTCACATATCATCAACCACAGTGTAAGTACATGTGAAAAGCAAGGGTAATGTATAGGTGTAATTCTATCCTAGGGTTCGCGACTATGAACTACACTAGTCACTTCCAACCCTACATTATCCAAAATACATCTAATATCACAATACTATAAAATAAGCTATCTACGGACTGCGGGGGTGCTATACGCCATCCACCCGACTTTCCCCCGTAGATATAATCTACTCACCTTGCATCACCATTTGCGGACATCCCCATGCATTTGCTTGTCGTCCGAAGTCTTCATGGGTACCTACACATCAAAATATCGTATATGCGCATTAGAACCAAACCCAATCTAAAACGGCGCATAAACTCCAAAACGATACGATAAGGGGGCCTATAGGTGAGAACCTATGGCACGCCTTCAAAACCATCCATAATCCTCTATATCGTCGTATAAATGACAATAGTCGAGGCAAAACACATTCCACCATTTCAGAATCCAAAAATACGGAATACGGAAACACGAATCCAAAACGACAACATAGGATATATGTCCCAGATTTCACCCTAGGAAGAATCTGTCAAAACTAGAAGTACCCAGGGCCAAGAATTGATGAAATGGGGCCAGGCACGCAAAACGAGGAGATTCCTCCCTGGTCTGGCCGCAATTGGCGGCCAGAATGCAGGTTTTGGCGGCCGGAAAGTGGAATGGGGAGCTAGGGTTTTGGGGTTGGCTTCCTGGGTTCCTACACATTTCACTTTCCACTCAATTTTATTTTAGGGCATCTCGGGTGATAGCAGATTTCAATTAACCTTCACAGATTACACAATATCCCCGATATCGGTTTCTAAAATCCGTATTCTGGCTCTAGCATCAGGTTTTGGGGTTCCAATTCAAACACCAGGGTGTTGGGAAGATCAATACTGAGTCCAATTTCATAATGCAACACCAATTCACTCAAACCCTAACTAGGTTTCTCTCAAATTCATAATATCACACAATATCGATAAAATCTTGACATGGGGTTATAGGAAAGGCTATAATTAAGCAAATGGTTCAGAAATTACCTCAATTGGCAACTCAAGAATTTTCTTGAGTTGCCCTCTAATGGCCAAATCCATGCTTCTTTAGCTCCATGTGTAGATCTAGGGATTTTGGACATTTTTAATGAAAGGAGATTGGGGTTTTGGTGTGTTTTTAGAGATGATTCATGGCTTGAGGAGGGGAGGTAAATGGAGAAGGGGCAGCAGCAGCAAGTATGGGAGAGAGGGGAAGAAATGAGAAGGAGGAAACAAGGCTAAGGGTTAAGGTCAAAGTCCACCTCTCTCTCTCACCTACCCTCATCATTGCATTTTCTTTTCTTTTCCCTTTTCTTTTAAAACCCCACCCTTCTCACATCAATAGTAATTCCAAAAGAAAACCATGGCTAGAAAAGTGCACAAGTGTAGAAAAAGTGATATGTGCAAGTTTTGCACAAAATTGCCAAAAAAAAACCCAATTAGCGATTTTAATCGCGATTAGCACTAAATTAGTGTCCAACTAATCACAAAAACTTAAAAATGTCTTAATTCACTAATTTACCCTATTTTAGAATTTTCCATAATTTTTCATAATTTTTCAAACATTTTTCCTATTTATTTGCATTTAAAATTAAAATAATCAATAAAATAATATTAAATTATAAAAATTCCCAAAATTAATATTTTATATTTTTGAAGATGTTACAATCTACCCCCCTTAAAGAAATTCGGTCCCCGAATTTAAATTTAAACCCCCACTACTAAAACAATCTCCGTAATAAACCAAAGTCGTCGGGGCTCCGAAATCATCAACACAAAGGACGTCACAGCGCAATGCATGCGCAAGGGTACTGAGCAGATAACTCAAAAACAAAACTCCGTCAAGCATCCCGCAATCATCGGAGTCGATGTAAAAACACAATGTCAAATCCAATACAAAACCGATATGATATGGGCCAAAACTACACATGTAGAAATCCAATCTATACATGTAAAAAGCTGATGTAAAAGCATGCAAAAGTATATCCATGTATTGTCTACTGACTAGTCCTGCTCAGCATGAAAGCAAAAACCCAACATCATAAAAGGTACTGCTCCAAAAGGAATAAATCTCAAAATGTACATAACACAATCCTGTGCGTCTGGTGCGCACGGAAATCAAAAACCAATATGTGCTAAACAAGTGCACAAGACAATATCTAGGTGCAACGGGTGTGCACGAAACCTCTGTCATGGGCAACGTATGTGCCTGACAGCCAAGGTCCGGTGCATCTAACATGCACGAAGAAATCTCGATTTAGTGCATCGGGTGCGCACCAAAATCGTATCTAAAAACATGCGCCCAACATGCGCGAAAATCCAAATCTGTGCATCTATCGTGCACGAACGAAAATCTAAACCCTGCGCTCTCAACATGCACAGAATCACGAAATCCAATAACAAACACCGAACAGGTGTAAAGCACATCACCAGCACGGAGCGCAAAACCAACCATCAAAATCCGGGTCAAAATCAACGATAAAATGCGTCTCAAACCAAAATCAGGTGTACCGAAAAGGAAATCTCACAATCGTGTGCATCAGCGTGCACGAATCAAAGCATAACACTAAAATGCATGAAAACTCTGCGCGAAATATATAAATATCCAGTGGGTGCATGAAACCAACATCATGAAACTCAGTCACCAAAACTAAATCATGCAAACAGAACACCCAAAATACCGAAATCCAAAATGACGGATACGTGATAATCGGATCACAAAATCACAAATCACAAATACCGTCTTCGGTAGTTCCTCCTTCAAGGTCGAGAAGGAGTCGGCGCAATCCACTGCTAGCAGCGCAGGATATCTACCTGCCCCATGCTCACAGTCTGGCGTCGGCCTCTGGCTCTCTGAATGCAAGTCACACATCTGACCCTGGGTGCAAACATCATTGCAGCAATGTCCTGGAAGGAATCCTGCTCAAGGTCTCTTCCAATCATGCCTATGCCGAACTGTACGAAGGCTGGTACTCTGCCCTGCTGGGTGTGCACAAAATGACCACGCGGGGTCTAAGTCTTCTCATATCATACTCCAGAAAGGTCCTGCCGAGATTCCTTTCTCAAATCTCAATCCTGCCGAAGTGCCCGGAAGTCATCATCCAATGCTGAAGCTCACGCTTATTCCGGAACGGCTGCATACTTATCACGCTTCTTTCTGGAAGATATATCCATATACCACGCCTCGGGGTGCGTATCACATCTCTAATGTCAGCGGAGGGGAACATCATCTCGTCGAAATCTCGTACGAACTCTTTTCTTCACTCTGCTCAAATGCCGACTGATTCGGACTCGTCTCATCGTGGCTACACGAACTGTGCTCCAACGGCTATCCTCGCATCTGGAGTCTCCCAAGCAGTGTCCCATCACGATATCCGAAAGATGTCGAACCATCCGATCGACTCGTCAGATCCTCATAATCCCTCAAGTGCTCACATCTCGGGTACAGTTTAATAGTATCGAGTACATGCCACAGCGTCGGTGGTCCAGCCATAGAAGGGCAAACCCAAGCCTCACTAATGGCGCCGCGGAACCGCCGTAAACCCTAAGGTTCAAAGGCTGTCACACGGTCATTAAGTCGAGTTAGGGTTTCATTCTTCTAGAGGGTCCATAGAATCACCTGCCTGTCTTTCCGTATACTTTAAACTTGGAAAATGGCTCCTGACATTCGATCGTCTCAATCGACTCTCAACGAACCTGCGTGAAGTCGTCTCTAGCTGGAAACAATCAATCTGATATCCACGCATCGGGGTAAGCGAACTCACCACACGTCCTAGTCACTCATCCTCGGTGACTAGCGACTCGCTATCATCTCTCTAAGTACATGCTCATGCTGCAGTAGCTCCAATCATCTGGGCGATATCTCATCATTCGCAGCAGCAACTGGCTCATACGCCTGTACGCCGAACAATGCCTCAATCCTCCAGGAAAGGCAACACAATGGCGGTCGTCTCTGAATCAGCCTGCTCTAGATCTGAGTAAGACTCTCCACACTGGAAATCTTCAACTCAACTGGGCTCGCTCTGGCGGAAAATCGGACGAATCACATTCGTCCCTCAAATCGGGTAGACTAGCTATCATCTGTCGCATATCTGCCTGAAAGCTCCGGCAATCTCAGCTCGTAAGCTCCGAAAGCAACATCCTGACAATCTCAGCAACAGCTGGTCCATCTGTCTGCACAGTAGGCGACATCACAATCTCGGAGGTATGCTGTACATCAACAGTCCTCTCTCAACTGGCAGCTCTAACAAAGGCACGATCAACCGGTGCAAGACCAAGCACTCGCCTCCACTAGAGGTCACAATCACCACACTAACTCGAGACGTTCCCATGTCACCAGAAAACACAAAGGTCGGCCCTCGTACCACACGAGCTCACACCGGCCGTAACCCTAGCAGCAGCCCAAACTGCGCTCAAACATGGTGACAGGAATCTCAATCGAGTATCAAAGAGAGCACATCAGTGGTAAGAAGGAAAACAACAGATCCAAAGTGGATACATGATCATAGGAAGGAACAACATCAATGAAGGTATGATCATGAAACTAATAGAATCGGGGATCTCAAATGGATGTATAATCCAGGATATGAAAGAATCACTGATCTCAAAACAAATGTCCATCCTAAGGTTCCTTAAGCGGAGTGGCGTGTCGTAAGTATGCCGCGGAACATACCAACGGTACGTCACTCTACTTTAGTCACCTAATCCATCAACCAAGGGTCATCCTAAAACGACGAAAGTTCGGGTTTACACCCCCTCAACCAAGTCTAAGTTCCGTAAGGTCAAGCCTAAGTTCCGTATATAAGCAACTCCCTAGGCTCCACATAGTCAAACTTAGACTCGAACCAAGGTCAACCTAGTGCTCTGATACCAACTTTGTCACGACCCGAAAGAGCACGTGACTGGCCCTTGAACCCTATGAAGCCTATAGGACTCCATCTGATCCAAGTAAACCAAAAGCCCAGAAGTCTAAAACCATTTTGAAGAATAAGTAAAGAAAACTGGTTTAAAGAAGTGAAGAAATACAGGTTTGAAATCAAGGTTGTTAAATAACTAAGCCGAAGGTACGTTTTGGAAACAATAAGTCTTTTCTAAAAATTTCGGCAGAGTCTCTTTTGTAAAACTGGCCCCGAATGGGGGAAAACATGGATATCAATATATAACATGATAAAGGCATCCCCAAGCGGGAGCTAGCTCTTCGTCAATCGACGGTCACAACCACACAATGATATGATAATATACAACGCCAAGTGGCGAGGATCAAATCCAAAGAAAGCTCAAAAGCAAAAAGAAAACCGCAATACTACTAAACGCGACTCTAAGGTCGAAATAATACAACACTGTTTCTAAGTCTGAAAGAATATACAAGTTTTGGTTGATGGACATTTCTAGATACAATGAATGAATAAGTACAAAATGGGGATTCTTGATGCAAAAGAATCCACCTACCAAAAGCAAATCACCCGCAAGAAGGTGGTGTGCCAGAAATGCCGCAATAGAACCTGTACGGCAGAACCTGCAAGAACTGTGGCACAACGGGGGTGAGTTGCCAACTCGTGAATAGAAACATCTACAAGGATAAATCGAATGCAAGACATAATCCTAAGTCAACGATCAATAATATAATCCACAAGAGTACATCTGAGTGTAATAAGGTGGCAAGGTAACATCTAATCATGTATATAGTGCCAGGTACTCAGGTAACAACATGTCATCAGTGTAAGGTATGTCTGCATGAAGTATCAATGAAGAAATATCAATAGTATCAATACACATATATTAGCGTCCCATACCACTAATATTAGTGTAAGATAAGTGTAAATCCAGTCTGTATATGAACCATGTCTGTATATATGTGGAACCCGTCCACCCGTCACCCAATGACAATAAGCATCATGTATGCAATGTGAGGATATAAACAAAATCATGGAAAAAACATCATGAAACCCGTGCCTAGCATCGACACGTAAATCCTCCTGTATCGGGAATCCGTCATTCCGGAGCATACCCTATCTCAATCCATCGGGCATCCGTCATTCCGGAGCATACCCTATCTCAATCCATCGGGCATCCGTCATTCCGGAGCATACCCTATCTCAATCCATCGGGCATCCGTCATTCCGGAGCATACCCTATCTCAATCCATCGGGCATCCGTCATTCCGGAGCATACCCTATCTCAATCCATCGGGCATCCGTCATTCCGGAGCATACCCTATCTCAATCCATCGGGCATCCGTCATTCCGGAGCATACCCTATCTCAAAGTACATATCGGGAATCCGTCAGTCCGGGTCATCCCTCTCTCAGTGCATCGGGCATCCGTCATTCCGGAGCATGCCCTATCTCAACGCATCCTCTAGCACCGAGAAAACACGGGGCGACGCCCCAAATATCATATCAAGGGAACCGGGTTTTTAAATGGTTACTTATTCGAAAAGACTACGGTTCCCAAATCCAGAAATCACATGAAATCCAACATCAGGAAGTAAATCCAATGCGACGTACTATGCAATCAATCCATGATATATGCGACATGTAAAGAGAGTAATCATATCGGAAATCATGCAACATGGAATAGGAATGCGCATATGTCGAATGAAGCATCATATCACAAATGCAATAGTACTACTGTGTAGTGACATGGCAATTATCGATGATGAAGTGTGTGAGCCGGCAAATAGTGTACGTGAAACATACGCATCATCGATAATGGTGCTGGTGTCCTAACAGCATGATAATAACATGGTAATGAACATATGCCAGCAATGCGAAAAGCATGAATATGCGGAAATCTAGTAATCAGCAGCACAGTGAAGTATCTACTATGCAAACTACATCTAAGTATCCTGTCAATCAGGAGGGGTAGGTGTGGAAACCACCTAAAACTGAGTCAAAGTATATATATGTAGATATATAGTCGGGATCCCGCCTCAATGTCATATCGTAAGATATCCTCTAGCTATGAGTGCGGATCTATCATCAATATCAGCTCGTACGGTAACCCGTCGTACGGCATTCCCAAAAGCTGGGTACAGGTCAACATCTCACTGTCTCATCACATAACAAATATCACCATCATCAGATCATATAGTCTGGATGTACTACTCTATCTCTAGTACAAACGGTAACATCGGTAAAGTATGCATGCGGGGGTAAACACCATCCCAAGCCCGCAAGAATCACAAGTCATATCCCACATATGAATCGTATCAAATCACCGATCTCAGGGCACCAAGCCCACATCATCGACTCATCTCCCAAGTCGTCACATATCATCAACCACAGTGTAAGTACATGTGAAAAGCAAGGGTAATGTATAGGTGTAATTCTATCCTAGGGTTCGCGACTATGAACTACACTAGTCACTTCCAACCCTACATTATCCAAAATACATCTAATATCACAATACTATAAAATAAGCTATCTACGGACTGCGGGGGTGCTATACGCCATCCACCCGACTTTCCCCCGTAGATATAATCTACTCACCTTGCATCACCATTTGCGGACATCCCCATGCATTTGCTTGTCGTCCGAAGTCTTCATGGGTACCTACACATCAAAATATCGTATATGCGCATTAGAACCAAACCCAATCTAAAACGGCGCATAAACTCCAAAACGATACGATAAGGGGGCCTATAGGTGAGAACCTATGGCACGCCTTCAAAACCATCCATAATCCTCTATATCGTCGTATAAACGACAATAGTCGAGGCAAAACACATTCCACCATTTCAGAATCCAAAAATACGGAATACGGAAACACGAATCCAAAACGACAACATAGGATATATGTCCCAGATTTCACCCTAGGAAGAATCTGTCAAAACTAGAAGTACCCAGGGCCAAGAATTGATGAAATGGGGCCAGGCACGCAAAACGAGGAGATTCCTCCCTGGTCTGGCCGCAATTGGCGGCCAGAATGCAGGTTTTGGCGGCCGGAAAGTGGAATGGGGAGCTAGGGTTTTGGGGTTGGCTTCCTGGGTTCCTACACATTTCACTTTCCACTCAATTTTATTTTAGGGCATCTCGGGTGATAGCAGATTTCAATTAACCTTCACAGATTACACAATTTCCCCGATATCGGTTTCTAAAATCCGTATTCTGGCTCTAGCATCAGGTTTTGGGGTTCCAATTCAAACACTAGGGTGTTGGGAAGATCAATACTGAGTCCAATTTCATAATGCAACACCAATTCACTCAAACCCTAACTAGGTTTCTCTCAAATTCATAATATCACACAATATCGATAAAATCTTGACATGGGGTTATAGGAAAGGCTATAATTAAGCAAATGGTTCAGAAATTACCTCAATTGGCAACTCAAGAATTTTCTTGAGTTGCCCTCTAATGGCCAAATCCATGCTTCTTTAGCTCCATGTGTAGATCTAGGGATTTTGGACATTTTTAATGAAAGAAGATTGGGGTTTTGGTGTGTTTTTAGAGATGATTCATGGCTTGAGGAGGGGAGGGAAATGGAGAAGGGGCAGCAGCAGCAAGTATGGGAGAGAGGGGAAGAAATGAGATGGAGGAAACAAGGCTAAGGGTTAAGGTCAAAGTCCACCTCTCTCTCTCACCTACCCTCATCATTGCATTATCTTTTCTTTTCCCTTTTCTTTTAAAACCCCACCCTTCTCACATCAATAGTAATTCCAAAAGAAAACCATGGCTAGAAAAGTGCACAAGTGTAGAAAAAGTGATATGTGCAAGTTTTGCACAAAATTGCCCAAAAAAAACCCAATTAGCGATTTTAATCGCGATTAGCACTAAATTAGTGTCCAACTAATCACAAAAACTTAAAAATGTCTTAATTCACTAATTTACCCTATTTTAGAATTTTCCATAATTTTTCATAATTTTTCTAACATTTTTCCTATTTATTTGCATTTAAAATTAAAATAATCAATAAAATAATATTAAATTATAAAAATTCCCAAAATTAATATTTTATATTTTTGAAGATGTTACACCCGGGTATTGAGCGATCAGAAGATCGACGAGCAAGCCCACTCACACTCCTGTGAATCCGACAAGTAACACTTACTGTACAGTCCGGTCTGATCGTCTGATATGTCGCATATCTCGCCTAGGGGTGGTAAACGTCAGACCCCAATAGCTCGATAAGTCGTGTCGATATGAGGTCTATAACAATTCGAGAAACTACTAGTAACACTTACCAGTAAATCTCAGCAACCCTGGCCAGGGATTTCCTGTTATAGCCAATCGAATACAGCGCAACATCAACCCCCTATACCGGGAGAGACGAATCCCCTCCTATCGCTCATTGTCTCCATGCGACTCTGGGCTGTACCCAAAAACCACCGTTTTGCACGCCCTCTTGGACGTGGTAAGATGGAAATCAAAGCACAGTGGGAACCACACAAGACTCTATGACGATCTCGGGTCAACAGACTACTCTGTACCAGTGTCACCAGAGAACTGCCATCTGACGTAAGGTATAATACCATCTGGGAGTTCTCGGCGAGTCCGTCCAGTGTACCCAGTCTCTACTGAGCACCCGTATATCATCTCTGATGTCAAACACCAATGGATATGGGATCATCCATCGCCCATCTGTATAGGTCGAGAAGGTATACGCTAGTCTACTCTGGTATATCGATGCCCCATCTTGATACACCCACGACTAGGGATTTTCAAGGATGTATTTATGGACTACCATGTCCCCACTAGTATGATCCGCATCATAGTCCAGGTAGTCAAGTTCACATCCTAAGGGCTTTACCAACATGTAACAGAGAGACAATCAGTGTACACGTTAAGCTAAAGAGCAACCAGATAGCATACTATCATGTCGAGCAAGAAAGTCCTCCCTATATATGTCCAAGCATCCACTACAATATACATCCTATGTATAGTAATGGCCTCTAGGGCATACATATAACTAACACTTTCAAGGTCCCTAGTTGTGGGTGTATCGAGACGGGGCATCGATATACCAGAGTAGACTAGCGTATAGCTTCTCGACCCATATAGATGGGCGATGGATGATCCCATATCCATTGGTGTTTGACATCAAAGATGATATACGGGTGCTCAGTGGAGACTGGGTACACTGGACGGACTCACCGAGGACTCCCAGATGGTATTATATCTTACGTCAGATGGCAGTTCTCTGGTGACACTAGTGCAGGTTAGTCTGTAGACCCAAGATCGTCATAGAGTCTTGTGTGATTCCCACTGTGCTTTGATTTCCACCTTACCACGTCCAAGAGGGCATGCAAAACGGTGGTTTTTGGGTACAGTCTCGAGTCACATGGAGGCAATGAGCGATAGGAGAGGTTTCGTCTCTCCCGGTATTGGGGGTGGATATTGCGCTATGCTCGATTGGCCATAACAGGGAAGTCCCTGTCCAGGGCTGGTTTAGAGATTGTAAGTCGATGTACAACACCCCACGACTTGCGGGGAGGCGGAAATATGAAAAACGATCTTGTTCTTTACTTAAACATCGACTAACCGTATGAATCGAAGCTAAACGATAACTAACAACTATCATAGAAGTTCTAAACTACTATGTGAAGTGATTATACCTAAAGAACCGTATCCTTCGTCTTTACGAACTCCATCTCCTCCTCGGCCTTCTCCAAGTAGTAGACGATCCACCACGAGAGCTTTACTCCAAGCTTTGCCTCTAAACTTGAGGCAACTAGGTTTCTTTAAGTGCTAATCAAAGTACCTAGATGATATAGAGTGAGGGTTATGGATTAAGTAGTCTAACTAATCCTTATACTCAACACATGAGAGGGGAGGATTAGGGTTTGAAGAGAGGAAGCTTGAGGAGAGAGAAGGTGAGAATAATATTGAAATGAGAAAATGAGCTATCATAATATATATCAAGCATTATTGTTTTTCAAGAAAAGAAAAGAAAATGATTTACAACCATGCTTGATAAATATCTAATGGTGATTCATCTCCATGAGTCATTAAGCATTTATGATGCATTAATGACATGGATGAATCATCCATATGACTCACTAATCTCATTTAATGTATATGCCACCTTAACCCCCTTAGTCACCATCTTCTAGAAGCTTCTCGCGCAGTTACGAAAACGCCCCTCCTATCCGTGAAAACACGGAAAAACTTTAGACTGTATAAATCCAATAACCGGATACTAGTAACTGGCTTAAACAAAAGCCGACTAGTAAAAACTGTCCGAAAGTCGTACGTGCGTAAACACACGTATGCGTCCGAACCCTTGTCGTAAAACCATACGACCTCTATATCGTTTCGCCTGTAGTAGGGAAACTCTCTGTGTGGGACTCTAGAGACTCGACTACTACGCTGGCAGTGGGTTTAACCACAGACCGCAAGCGGCACCAGCTGTACGTAACGGTCCCCAGGTAGATGTCGATAAGAAGGCCGATGAGGAAACCCATCCGAACTCCTACTGAGTCTGATGTGACAATCTCCATAAAGTCCGGTCCGTTCGTCTAAGACTATCGCATATCGGGCCTAGGGGGCGGCAAGCGTCAGTACCCTAATAGTGGTATAAGTCGTGTCGGAGCGAAGCCCATTACACCATGAGAAACTACTGGAACCTAATAGCAAATCTCTCTTGCCCTGGCCAGGGACTTTGCGTAATGGCTCTCTGACAAGCGCGATATCAACCCCCAATACCGGGAGAGACGAATCCTGTCTAACCGCCACTGCCTCCAAGTGCTCGGGACTGCACCCAACTGCTACCTGTTTGCACGACTCCTTTGAGCCGTGGTAGGGTAGGAATCTAAGAACAGTGGGACACACTCGAGGCAAAGTAGCAGTGTCAAGTCTGCGGACTATGCTGTACTCATGAAACCTGGGAACTGTTAACTGACGACCGGTATAAAACCAACCAACAGTTCCCTGTGAGTCCTGTCTGGTGTACCCGTAACCCAACGAGCACCTGCATACTATCTCCAGTACAACGTACTGACGGCTGTGGGACAGACCATCTCCCCAACTGGGATGAGAAACGTACATACTAGTCTACTCCGGAGTATCGATACCCTGTCTTGATAATCCAACGACTAGGGACCAGAATAAGGATGTGCTTGTAGACTACCCAGCCCCCACTAGTGTGACTGCCATCACAACGCTGGTAGTCAAGCAAGATCCTAAGAGCTCTATCAATACGTATACTCACATATTAAGATAGAAAAAATCAAGTAGCATACTACCATGTTTAGCAAGACTGTTATATACATGTGAATATCCTAAGCTTCCATTAAGTAATATACAAACTAGTATGATACAATAATGGCCCCTAGGGCATATACACTTACAATCTCCCACTTGCACTAGGGCCATGTACTGGCATATCGAAGACCGATGATCTCGAGTAGCCTCTCGAACTGAATCTGAGGTAGGGCCTTTGTGAATGGATCAGCAATGTTCTCTTCAGTAGCAACTCTCCGAACCTCGATCTCCTGACGATCAATGATCTCCCTGATCAAGTGATACCGTCTTAAGATGTGTCTAGACTTCTGATGGGACCTTGGTTCCTTCGCTAAAGCTATAGCACCGTTGTTGTCGCAATATAGAGGTATTGAATCAACAATGGTAGGAACCACCTGAAGTTCTGTTAGGAACTTCTTCATCCAGACTGCTTCTTTTGCGGCATCGCAAGCAGCTATATACTCCGCTTCCATCGTCGAGTCAGCAACGGTGTCCTGCTTGGAGCTCTTCCAGCACACCGCCCCTCCATTGAGGGTGAAGACAACCTGACATGGACTTGGAATTGTCCTTATCACTCTGGAAGCTGGAATCAGCATAAGCCTCCAACCTGAGGTCTTTTACGCCGTAAACCAAGAACATCTCCTTAGTCCTCCTCAGGTACTTGAGAATGTTCTTTACTGCTATCCAGTGCTTCTCCCCTGGGTCTGACTGATACCGGCTTACCACGCTCAGTGCGTAAGCTACATCTGGTCTGGTGCACAACATTGTATACATTATAGAGCCTACCGCAGAAGCGTAGGGTATAATAGACATGCGTTCCCTTTCCAAATCAGTCTTGGGAGACATCTCTTTGGATAGGGTGATTCCATGACAATCCAGTAGATTACCGCGCTTGGAATCTTCCATACTGAATCTTTTCAGTACAGTGTCAATATACCTGGATTGCGAAAGTCCCAACATCCTCTTGGATCTATCACGATAGATCCGGATCCCCAGAATGTAAGAGGAATCACCCAAGTCTTTCATGGAGAACCTGTGTGACAAGAATCCTTTGACAGATTGTAGCATAGGAATGTCATTTCCTATCAATAGAATGTCATCCACGTACAAGACGAGGAATACGACACTTCTGGCTATAACTTTACTATATATGCATGGTTCATCTGGATTTTTGATAAAGTCATATTCTTTGATTGTCTCATCAAAACAGATGTTCCAACTCCGCGATGCCTGCTTTAGTCCATAAATGGACTTAAGCAACTTGCATACTTTCCCGCTGCTCCCACTCTGATTGAAACCCTCTGGCTGATCCATATAGACGCACTCTTCTAAATTACCATTCAGAAAAGCCTTCTTTACGTCCATCTGCCAGATTTCATAATCATGGAAGGCAGCAATAGCTAGAAGGACCCGAATGGATTTGAGCATAGCCACTGGAGAAAAAGTTTCGTCATAGTCCAAACCAGGTTTTTGACGAAAACCCTTTGCAACAAGTCTAGCCTTATAGGTTTCCACCTGTCCATCTACACCAATCTTTTTCTTGAAGATCCATTTGCATCCTATGGGTTTTACCCCATCTGGAGCAAAGTCCAAAGTCCATACTTTGTTGGTGTACATGGACTCCATTTCGGTCCGCATTGCATCTAGCCATCATACCGAGTCGCCGCTCTGGATGGCCTGCTGGAAGCCAGTAGGTTCATCATCATCTATGATGCAATCCTCTCTATCCTCATCTATGAGAAAACCGTAGTATCTCTCAGGCGGATGAGACGGCCTACTATTCCTACGGAGGGGTACGGGAATGTCCTGTTCTTCTTGAACTACCGGTTCTACCAAAATTTCAGTATTAGTTTGTGGTTCTGGAATTTCTTCCAGTTCTATTTCGCTCCCACTTGATTCCTTTTCTAAAAACTGATGTTCTAGAAAATGGGCATTACGAGAAACAAATACCTTTTGTTCCTCTGCGTAATAGAATAAATACCCCTTGGAGTTCTTTGGATATCCCACAAACTTACATTTTACTGATCGTGCCTCGAGCTTGTCCACATGCTATTTTTTAACAAAAGCTGGACATCCCATATTTTTAGATACTGAAGATTGGATTTCTTCCCACTCTACATCTGATATGGCGTGGTAGGCACAGTTTTGGTAGGAACCATGTTCAAAAGATATGTCGCTGAATCTAGTGCATAACCCCAAAAAGATCGCGGTAACTCAGCATTACTCATCATGGATCGTACCATATCCAATAGGGTTCGATTCCGTCTCTCCGATAAGCCGTTATGCTGTGGAGTGTATGGAGGAGTAAGCTGCGAGAGAATTCCTTTCTCTTTTAGGTAACCTAGGAACTCGGCACTTAAGTATTCACCACCTCGATCAGATCTTAGTGCCTTGATACTTTTGCCGGTTTGGTTTTTTACTTCATTCTTATACTCTTAGAATTTCTCAAAAGCCTCGGATTTATGTTTCATCAGATAAATGAATCCGTACCTTGAGTAATCATCCGTGAAAGTAATGAAATAGGAAAAACCACCTCTTGCATGTGTAGACATTGGACCACATACATCGCTGTGTATGAGTCCTAAGAGCTCGCTCGCTCTTACTCCATGTCCAGTAAATGGAGTCTTTGTCATCTTTCCTTTGAGACAAGATTGACAAGTGTCATAAGTTTGATATTCGAACGAGTCCAAATATCCTTCTCTATGCAACTTAGTCAACCTTCTCTCATTGATGTGACCCAGTCTACAATGCCATAAGAAAGCTTTATTTAAATCTAGAGACTTTCTTTTTAGTGTGTTCTGGACATTGAATATTTGGAGTTGGTTTAACACATATATACCGTTTTCCAGTGTACCGGACCCAATAAAACTATGATTAAGGTGGATGTTAACAACACCACTTCCAAACGTGAAATCATAACCTTTATTTGATAACAAGGAAACATATATGATATTACACGTTAAGCTGGGTACACAAAAACAGTTATGTAAAACCAAAATGTGTCCACTCGTCAATCCCAGGTGATAATCCCCTACGGACACAGCTCCCACGCTAGCTCCGTTAGCAACCATCAGGGTCATATCACCTTCCTTCAGCACTCTACGGTTTCTCAGTGCCTGCAATGAATTGCAAAATGAGATCCTGATCCGGTATCCAATACCCAGGAAGTAGAGTTGATTGACAGACAATTCTCAATTACAAACACACCTAAAGTCGAAGCTACAGCTTGCTTCGGTTCCTGGTTCTTGGCGCTAAATGCCTTGCAATCCTTTTTCCAGTGCCCTTTCCTATGACAATGGAAGCACTCATCCTGGGCCACTACCGGTACCGTAAACCTTTTCTTTCCTTTCACTGCCACCTTACTAACACCTCCTCTAGGTCTGGGGGCGGCCTTATTTTTCCTTCCTTTGGCCTTAGCCTTGAACCTGGAAGAAGAAGCACCGCTAACAAACATAGCGGGTGTTTCCCTTGCCTTCTGCAAGGTGCCCTCTGCACTCCTTAACATGTTCAGGAGTTCCGGAAGTTCAACTTCTTTTCTTTGAATGTTGAAGTTCAGGATAAACTGGGCATAGGTGGGAGGAAGGGACTGGAGAATAAGGTCTGTATAGAGCTCATTATCCAAAGTCGTCCCAAGGTCTGCGAGCTCTTCTATATAGCCGATCATCTTTAGGACATGTTCTCCTACCGATGACCCGACAGCCAACCTCGCTCGAAACAAGTTCTTTGAGGTCTCGTATATTGCTATATGAGATTGCTCCCCATACAGATCTTTTGTATGGAGAAATATGGAGTCAAGATCCATATCCTCGTGCCTCCTCTGATGTTCATTGTTCATCGAGGCAAGCACGATGCACTTGGCTTTCGCGCAATTTAAATCCCAGATTTTGCGGATTTCCTTATCCGCATTACTGGATTTGGGACCTGGGACTTCAGGTGCCTTAGTGGTGAGGACATACCCCAATTTGTCATAAGTCAAGGCTATTTTGACATTCCGCAGCCAATCTTTATAGTTTGGCCCTGTCAGTATATATTTCTCTAAAAGTAACTTAAGTCCAGTCATTTTCAGGGTCGCTGCAATTAGGAGAGAGAGAAGAAAACTCTTTAGCATGATGCTCTTGCAAGTTTAGAGTGGTTTTTAGTTTATCTAAACTGGATGGCTCCCACTGTTTCTCGAATCCTTCCCCAAACCATAAAAGAAGAATTAGCCAGGACTATTCTCACCGTACAATACTTGCTTAACCATTCAGCCAGGCTAGTGTCGATACTTCACTGAAAGGTTTTCCAACGCTTTCGCGAAGTTCCTTAATTAAATAACCTCTTTTCTCTGGGGGCGTAACCCCGCTGACATCTTTCTTGACACCTACTTGGTTTATAGCATTGATCGTTAAGTGACGAATATCCTGATGAGTAGCATATACTCACAGTAGGAGCGGGATCCAAATATCATTGTATGATAATGTTGAAGGAATCCTACCAACCTTCATCAAACTCCAAATGGTATGCAACTCTTTGCAAATTTCAGTTTCTTTAGAAATTCCCGATATATATTTTTTGCCCCATGCTCTTATGACCTTGGCGTTGGTCAAAATGACATAAGTCACATGTCAAGTTCTACCCATCATTATCTTGTTAATTTGAACCCATCCGTACATATCCTTGACGTTGGCCAAAATGATCATACGACTGTCCCAAACTAACTCATCTATCTATGCAACAAATGAATACCCAGCAGCTACCAAACACTATGCCTTGGCATTGGTCAAAATACATAGCTTGAATACTACTGAATACCCAAATGAAATGACGGAGGGCTACGAATGGTTTTGGCGAAACCGTGAACGTAGTGAACTTGATATAATTGAAGGAACCTGATAGCTTTTTTCTTTTAAAAGGAGTGGTTAAAGCTCCGCAATTAAAAATATCATCTGTTTAAAAATAACCGAGTGGTTTCTTTTAAATTGTTCCAACGATTAAACTTTTGGTTTATTTTCTTTGCATTATAAATAATGCGCCCCATCATTAACCTATCATTGCAGAAAACAACGAAAATACAACGTCCTCTTATGCCATCCGCATTCGCCACTGGGTCCCGTCATCACCCGTTAGGTTACTTAACTAACGACAGAGCGGAGGCTGGGCTAGCGCTGGTGTAAAACATAAGTGACGTCTAAATAGATATCATATATAGATATTGTACATTCGTCAGACGCAATAATAGGCATTCCAGATCTCATATGAACTTTATTGGATTTGCAAGCAATCCGCGTTTGTTTAGAGCCTACAACAAAAGACGGATTACACAGTTGTGATGAATAGCCATTACCCCACCCTAAACCCCTACGGGTACGGCAAACTACCTGCCAAATACCCGAAGTGAAGCGGTCCCCCTCAACAAAGTGAGTAGGCCACTAAACACTTCAAAGTACCCGGTAGTTTGTGCACCCCACCTTGGGTCTGTCCTAGGAGCAAAAACAGTAAAAAGAAATAATACAACGGTGGCTACAACTGTTAGTTATATGTATGCCCTAGAGGCCATTACTATACATATGATGTATATTGTAGTGGATGCTTGGACATATATAGGGAGGACTTTCTTGCTCGACATGATAGTATGCTATCTGGTTACTCTTTACCTTAACGTGTACACTGATTGTCTCTTTGTTACATGTTGGTAAAGCCCTTAGGATGTGTACTTGACTACCTGGACTATGATGCAGATCATACTAGTGGGGACAGGGTAGTCCATAAGTACATCCTTCAAGGTCCCTAGTCGTGGGTATATCGAGACGGGGCATCGATATACCAGAGTAGACTAGCGTATACCTTCTCGACCCATATAGATGGGCGATGGATGATCCCATATCCATTGGTGTTTGACATCAGAGATGTTATACGGGTGCTCAGTGGAGACTGGGTACACTGGACGGACTCGCCGAGAACTCCCAGATGGTATTATACCTTACGTCAGATGGCAGTTCTCTGGTGACACTGGTACAGAGTAGTCTGTTGACCCAAGATCATCATAGAGTCTTGTGTGATTCCCACTGTACTTTGATTTCCACCTTACCACGTCCAAGAGGGCGTGCAAAACGGTGGTTTTTGGGTACAGTCCCGAATCACATGGAGGCAATGAGCGATAGGAGGGGATTCGTCTCTCCCGGTATAGGGAGTTGATGTTACGCTGTGTTCGATTGGCTATAACCAGAAATCCCTGGCCAGGGTTGCTGAGATTTGCTGGTAAGTGTTACCAGTAGTTTCTCGAACTGTTATAGACTTCATATCGACACGACTTATCGAGCTATTGGGGTCTGACGTTTACCACCCCTAGGCGAGATATGCGACATATCAGACGACGAGACCGGACTGTACGGTAAGTGTTACTGGTTGGATTCACAGGAGTATGAGCGGGCTTGCTCGTCGATCTTCTGATCGCTCAATACCCGGGTGGCCGTTACGTTTAGCAGACCGCTTGCGGCTTGTGTGTGTTTGATATGATCATCACCTGCTGCCGGCGTATTGACGAGTCTTTAGAGTCCTACATAGAGGTTTCCTGGCTCAAGCGAAACGAAATAGGAGCGCATATGAGATATGTGCGGGACCGAGAATAATGCGTGTATGTGATACCGTATTCTATTCTTGCGATGAATGTATCGATATAGTTGTATGCGATATAACCTAGTTATCGAATCAAGGATTGATTCGATAAATCGGTACATTGGATACTAGTCAGTTATGTGCGACATGACCGAATCATTGAATCAAATGTTGATTTAATGATTTAATGTATAATTATATATTTGATATATTACTTTGCATTTACCAGTATTGGTTCATTTTAAATGTATTTTCTCACTTGAAGTACACAAGTTGTATATGTGATATGCTTTTGTGCACTTGATTGTATCATGTTTGATGATACATGCTTACTTGAGTTTGTGTAAAGATTAAACCATGGTTATTTAAATGGTTAGGGTTCTGATTTTCATATCTATTTATTTATTTATCCATTTATTTTTGGTCAAATATAGAGAGAAGAAAACAAAATGGTTGCTTGAAAACATGATGCTTGTTGAAGTTTCAAGAAGGTTTGACCATTTTGTCTTCATCTACTAAACCTAACCATTCGCTAACCCTAGTATATTCTCTACACTTAATCATAGTTAGGATATGATAAGTATTCAATTATTTTATTATTTTGACATAACACTTATCATATTCTTTCTTCTTCTTCTTCTTCTTCTTCACATGAAGAAAAGCTTGCTATCAACAATGGCAACTAGTGAAAAAGAGTGAGAAATCCAATTCTAAAGTGAACCCACTTCCTATTTCTTCATCCTCTACCTCTTGCCAAGTAGTATAGGGTGTTTTCTTCACAAGTTTCTTGACTTGGTGAAGTTGGAGCTTGATCTAGTGTTGCCTCAACGTAGATCATCTTCGGCATCGAAGCCGACGACCAAGCCCGCCCATTTCTCCGATGAAACCGACGCTAGAGCCCGGGATTTTATTTGGACAGCAAGGAGACTTCATCATGGAGCTATGGAGGTGGAGGACCGGATCTACAAAGGTTGTATTTCCGTTCTTTTAGTTAAGTTGTTAACTAGTTTCATTGTTTTGCCTAAAATTCTAGTTAACGATCCGTATTAGGGTTTCTCGGCACTTGTAAAATTTGAAATTGGCATGGTTGATGCCTTGTGAGACCTCTTTAGTGTGCCTAGGAACCCTACAGTGGTATCAGAGCCTAGCTAGAGCCTTAGGCGACGCGTAGACGGAGTTAGAATTCCGATCGAACCGAAACCCTAACTCCAAAATGCTCTCTGGACTTTTTTCAAAAACTGGGATTTTTCCAGATTAAAAATTCTTTAAAAATTCAGCAGGAAATTCTAAGAATTACGATGCAAAATTGACCAAGTGATGCTGCTAAAGTGCGGCGGAACCGCGGCAGAAGCTTGGCTTCTGCGGCGGTTCCGCGGCCGAATTATGTGATCACTCTTTAATTTTTGCACAGTAACTCCTATATTTTGGTTCTGGATTTTCTAGGTTTTTTTAATATTTATTCAAGAGTTGAATATTCTGGGGTATTTTGGAGCTTCATTGATTCGATCGGAAATTTCAAATTTTGTCTATGTGGCTTTCCGGGTATTTTTAGAAACTGTTAAAAAGTTCGACCGGATATAAATACCCACTTTTTTCCCTGTCGGGAAATTTCCTAGTGTTGGATCTTTCCGTAGTTTAACGACGTTCTAAGTAGTGCAAGTAACGCGATGGTCCCTCTAGAAGACAACAAACCTTAACTCGATTATGTGACCGTCTTGAACTGCCCTTTGAACCTTCGGGTTTGGGGCAGTACGGCATGCCATATGTGAGGCGTTGGCTTGACCCTTCTACGGCTGGACCGTTGGTACTGAGGTATGAAGTGAATGTTTTTAAACTTATTTCATGTGTTGATCTGTATCGGGAAAACTTGGGTGTTTGAATGCTCGATCGGAAAGTTTAACATTTTCTAATTATCTGGAATGTGATACAATAATTGGAATTCACAAGTTGTTATGAGATAACTGAATGAATGTTATAAACATAGCAGTTTAGTCTCACTTGATCGGTTGCTACGGAATTTTGATGTGATCAAAAGTCCGTCGCAATCACGTAGCATACGCGGATACTCACCGGGTAAACTTAATAGACAACCTCACTCCATAGCCCCGACCAAGTGACTGTAGGAGAACCGCGTCGCCGAAAGCATCCGTTCGGGTGCTTGCGGCAGCGGTGTTACGCCTTGGTGCACTTCGTCGACAGTATCGGAGGTGCGGCCGTCTACTAAAGTTTACGACGAGCATTCGATCATGATGTCGGGAATCTTGTTGAATTGCCCGACTTGATATTCAAAAGTGTTTTCGATAATGAGACTAAAATGCGGGGTTTATAATTGGTAGGCATGCGATGTCTAAGGAATTCATTTGGTTAGGCATGTGATGTCTAAAGAAGTTGAGGATTCCAACTGTTGTAGTTTTACACTTTCTTTTCTGTGACCGTAAGTGTAATATGTGATATCGCCGGTTTCGTTGCTATATGTCAACGGCAATTGGGATACGCATGTTTACTTACGTTGATACATGTGATGTTATGTGTTGCTGGATATGTTATATTGGATCGTCGTGTTTGAATAGCCAGGGGTTTTTATGTGAGATGAGTGTTTTTCATTTTCATTCATGTAAAAACTTGTATGTAATATTCTTTTATTGGGGCACTTCCAGGTTGCGGAAGATGTCACCCTTTGTATATTATTTACTTTTCCGCACTAGGATAGACCCAAGGAGGGGAGCACAAGTAACCGGGTTCTGGAGTCCAGTGGGAGACCAACTCGAGGAGTCGAGTCCGGGTCTCCTAACTCTAGAATTGGTAGGGTTGCTTGCCGCTCTCGTAGGGGTCTAGGGGTGTGGGTTTGGCTATTCATCGCGACCGTGGAATCCGTGTTTTATACTGGCTTGTATTGAAATCACGGACGTCCTAGTATATCCAATATTTCATATGATTCTTCTGCTGCGATATCTGTGATGTGATCATGTGATATGTTCTGTGATGGATACTTTATATAGTATATAGGCGTTACTTATGTTTTACACCTGCGCTAGCCCTGCCCCACTCTGCCGTTAGTTACCTAACCTAACGGTGCACGAGGGGACATCGAGGCGAATGCGGATGGCATAAGTGTACGTCGTATTTATCTGTGATGTTTAGGTACTTAAATGATGGGACTTCATTAATGTAATTAATGAAAGTAAAAGAAACCTAAAGATGTTGTAGAATCGAATTTCAAAAATAAAACGGGTAGCTACAGTTCTTGCTTTGCACAGAGCTATATGTGATATATCCTGCACCTTATTCGATGAGGAAAGGACCGAGATCCCTTCACCGGGAGTGACTCCTTTAGCAATAACTGGCAGATGCTACACACTCGGTTTGTCTTTTGATTGCTTTTAAGAGTTTTTGCTTTGCACAGTGATATATATGATATATCCCGCACCTCATTCGACGAGGAAAGGACCGACGATCCTTTCACCGGGAGTGACTCCTTTAGCAAAACTAGAAAAGCCTAAAAAACACTCCATTTTAAAATCATTTGATTCTACAACGATATCAAGTTCATTACGCAATAGGTTTTTAGAAAAACCTGTCGTAGCCCTCCGTCATTTCAGATAAGTGGTAGTTAGTATTCGTGCTACGTTTGTTGGCCTGCGTCAAGGCGTACTGTGCGGTAGCTAACTAGTATTTATCTGCTTATGCATATGATGCAGATTGGATTAGGGTAGTCGTGCGACTTTGTTGGCCTGCGTCAAGGGTCGTGCGGGTGGGTTTAATTCAATCAGGAAATGACGGGTTGAACTTGACTAGCGCACTATGGTTTGTTGGCCTGCATCAAGGTCATAGGACGCTACGGGCAAAATTATCGGGAATTTCAAGTGTTGAAATTTGCAATGAGATTGCATACCTTCTATGAGATAGTTGGATCCCGATACCCGCTGCGAGTAATTGTTACTCCTGGGAGAGTTTTACACATTACAATTAGCCGATCAAGTAGGTGTCTAGAAAGGTGTTAACGAGGTTACGCCTCTGGGAAAATGAGGTTTACATTAATTAGGTTCGTGCGAAAGCACGGGGGACCTCCCTCAAAGTACCGACACTGGCCTGGCTGAAAGATTGGCGAACTTGTAGCGTGTAATTAATCCCGGCTAGTCTTTCCTTTTATGGTTTGAAGGAAGATTTGATAAAAACAGTGGGAGCCGTCCTGATTAGATAAAATAATAACCAATCTGATCTTGCAAGAGCGCACGCAGAGTGTTTTCTTCTCTCTCTCTCCAGGTAGCGACAATATCACGCTTTAATCAAGATAATAATACGGATATTTGACCGAACCCACTTGTTATACTGAACTGGGGAACGTTGGTCCCGCTCCAACTTATAATTGTTATAAGACAGAGCAGGAAATTGGGGAATACCAGAATTCCTATGCCGCCCAAACGAAGAAAGTGCATATGATGCATCTCCTTCGGGTGTGTTCATTATAAAGAACTGTTTCTCTGTCTCCTCTACATCCTGGGTATTTGATACCAGATCAGGATCCCAGATATGTAATATGTTACATAGGGCTACAGAAAGGTAGAGAACTGAGAACGAGTGATAAGTTTCATGAGGCAGAAAACGGGGTAAGAGTTGCAGCCAAGTCTGTTGGTCACTATCATCCTGTATTCCAAATACATTGATTCTGAACGAATGTTATTAGATACCGAACCTGATATACAAAATCATATCAGTCTCTTTATTAGTAAAGAAAGGATATAATTTTGTATTGCTGGATAATGTTTTGAACATTTCCTATATCAAAAGTTGATCAGTTCAGGCACGTTATCTAAAAGCATTGATGTTCTAAATCAAACTATAGTTCTTTAGTATACTGAACACACAAAAGAGGAAGAGTTCAGAAATGAAGGAATCCTTCTTGAGGCATTGTAGACTAGGTCATATCAATGCGACCCGACTAGCTGAAGTTACATGAAGTTGCATATTTAAATCAGTTTGAATCTACATCTTGTGAAACTTGCCAGTCATGCCACAGAGATATAATGACACCAGCTCTGTTTATTGGAAACAGAGAAAGAGTTAGTGAACTCTTGGGGTGATACATGTTGATGTATGTAAGGTCCCCTGTCTACACATGCCAAGACCGGTTTCTTGTACTTAATTACATTCTCTGATAATCTCTTTGGATTCAGACATATGTTCTTGTTGAAACACAAGTCCGAACCTTTTGAGATATTCACAGAATATAAGTTAGAAGTAGAGAACCAAAACGGGTATAAGTATTATGTCTTTTGATGTGATCAAGGAGGAGAATACTTGAGCACGGAATTCCTGGACTATTCTAAAGGAGAATGAGATTCTCTCTCAGCATTACTCCTCTGTATACACCATAGCACGATGGTATATCGGGGCGGAGCAATCACACCCTATATGATAAGGTGTGCTCTATGATGAGTACTACTGAGTTACCTATTTCCTTTTTGGGAGTTATGCACTTGAGAAGCTGCATACCTATTGAATAGGGTTCAAATCAAATCAGTTGCCTACCACTTCATATTTGATATGATAAGGGAAGAGCCCATCTCTTAAGTTAGTTAAGATTTGGGGTTGTCCAGCCTGTGTCTGAAAAGCAAAATCCGGACAAGCTCGAAGCAAGGTCTGTAATGTAGAACTGGAAAGGTTCCAGCTATACAAACTACAGCAGATGATTTGATAAAACCAAAGGATTCAATAGTTACCAACGAATCTCATCCTCTCCGCCGATCTAGTAGGGTTCCTCACCCACCTGAGAGATACTTCGATTTCTCTATGACAGTGGGAGCGAGGATTGCATCATGAGATGATAACCCAACTAGTTTCGAGCTGGCCATCAGGAGTGGGACTCTATAAGAATGGTTTGATGCTTAGTGATCTGAGATGGAATCCATGTACACCAACAAAGTATAGACTTTGGTTTCTGTTGCGCCACGGCAGCGCCCCGGCCTCGTGCTCGAGGCCAAATTGCGGAACAAAAAATTTTCCTTGCTCGGAAACCGGCGCTACCGCGGACAAAGAAAACCCGGATCGTAACCATTAACCTAACGTTAGAAATCATGAGATAGGGTGAGAAGTATACCGAGTGATCCGAGTCCTCCGGTCTTCTCGTCATCGTCCCGATCTCCCGCGGAAAGTGTTGCCTCCACATCGTCGCCTCCTCGCCGGAAAGGGCACCACATTGCCTTCTTCTTTTACGGGCTCCCGCCTCAATACCGAGGCAACTCGCGCATGAAGCCGGCAACTCGACATGCTCAAGATATGCTGTAGGAAGTGTAGTGTAGAATCATAGTCTCCTTTGGGGTTTGTTGTTGCCATGATGGAGGATTGGGGTTAGGAAAAATGGTGCTTGCATTTTTCCGAAACAAGAAGAAGAAGGAGATGAAGAATTTCTCCCATAACAAAGATGAACTCTCTCATTCTTTTTCTTTCTCTCTTTCTTTTTCTTCCTCTCTTTCTTTTTCTTCTTCTCTTTCTTTTTCTTCTTCTCTTTTTTCTCATAACCATGAAAGACTTATCATCTTCAAGTGAGAATGGTGGAGGAGGAACTCATACAAGGGAGGTGATGGTAGGAGCAAAGAAAAGGTGACCACAACCCAAGACAAGAAAACATACAACCATGCTTCCTCTCACATCAAACCCATACCCTTCATATCACTCAATTCAAAAGCATGGAGCAAAGATATGAAAGCTATCATAATCAAACAATATGCAAAGAAACCCCTCCACAAAGTGTTATTTGCAAAACTGCAAATAACCCCCTCCATCGGAAAAGTCCGGCCGGGAAAGAACAAATGAAAACCGGCCGGAACGGAATGCAAACTGGCAACTCCAGAAAACTGGTCCCGTAATAAATTACAGGAAAACCCCGATACTGTGCATACACACCCGCATCTGTATTCCGACCGGATACAAATGCAATGAGACAAAATCTACACTGTACTAGACTAAGACCGGCTTAAGCCAAAGCCGGCTAGTAAAATCCGTTCGATCCTGATCCGTGCAATACCGCACGTATCAGATCAAACCCTGCCATATTACTATACGGCCACTAGTACAAAACTGTCCGATCCTGATCCGTGCAATACCGCACGTATCTGATCGGACCCTGCCATATCTCCATACGGCCTCTACAGCGTTTCGCCCGAAAGCTTGAGTAACTGTAAGTGTGGTGGACTCTAAAGACTCATCAATACTATGGCTGTGGATTTAACCACTGGCACGTCAGAGGTATAAGCCAATACGTGACGGGCCACCAGCTATTGACCAAAAGGGACGTCGATGAGGAAGCTCACCCCGACACCCAACTGAGCCTGTCAGTGACAATATCCGTACAGTCCGGTCCGTTCGTCTATGAGTATCGCATGGCGGGCCTAGGGGGTTGGTGAAAGTCAGACCCCCAAAAGCGGTACAAGTCGTGTCGGAGCGTAGCCCAGAACGCCCTGAGATACTACTGGAATACCTACCAGTAAATCTCCTGCCTCGGCCGAGGGCTTTGCGTAATGGCTCTCCTAGACACAGCGCGACCTCACCCCCAATACCGGGAGAGACGAACCCCTGCAGATCCGCTCACTGCCTCCATGTGGCTCGGGACTGTACCCAACTAAAACCTGTTTGCACGACTCCTTTGAGCCGTGGTAGGGTAGTAATCAAAGCACAGTGGGAACTCACACGAGACAAATGACGATCTCAGGTCGATGAACTAACCTGTACACATGTCACCAGGGAACTGCTATCTGACATCTGATATAAGACCAACCAGCAGGTTCCCGGCGAGTCCTGTCCGGTGTACTCATAACCTAATGAGCACCTGTATACATCTTAGGTGAACCAACTGACACCAGTGGCTTGTGAGACCGGCCACCGCCCCTCGTCGGGGTCTCGACTGTATACACTAGTCTACTCAGGAGAATCGATGCCCTGTCTCGAAACTCCTACGACTAGGGACCTTTTAAGGATGTGCTTGTAGACTACCAGCTCCCACGTATATGATCGCCATCATACTGCTGGCAGTCAAGCAAGAATCCTAGGGGCTCTATCAACGTGCAATAGCGACCTGTCAGGTCACCTAAAGCAGTACACGATGATAAAGGTAAACCAGATAGCATACTATCATCTCGAGTAAGACTGTCCTACCGGGATAGGTCCTCCCTCAATCATTGCAATCACGTGCCTGTGATCCAATAATTGACTCTGAGGGCACTATCTCCAACAATCTCCCACTTGCACTCAAGGCTAATTATTGCGATGTCGCATACTCACAGCCCGTGTGATACCGAACACCCAACTCCTCTACCAGTCAGTCTCACAAAGCTCTTTTGTGAAACTATTGCGTTCGAGGAATAGCCTCAGCGAGTGGATCCACTGTGAAGTTTCTTTCTATGTCTCTCTATATCTCAAGTTCACGGAGAAAACCATCTCCCGAAATGAGCAATACCTGTCTTAGAATGTCTGGATGTCTGATGGGACCTAGCTCATAAATGAACTCCAAATCCAAATTTCTTAGACTGTATCAACAACTGAAACTAATCAGTATCCTGCGCCATGCCTCCCTCAGTATTGCCTTGGACCACCTGTCCAAAATACTGTCCCTCGTTAGAGGGAGAACTATAACTCTGACGACCTCCTTGTCGTCCATGTCACCTTGGAAGCCCGGAGTGATAACCATCTCCTAAAGGAGGCAGCCGTTATCATATCCCTAGAACATTCACTTGTGTTCTAAAACTGCTTCCGACTGTTCCTCCAGGATTAGATCAATATCAACTTATTGCATCTAGTGCAAAAACAACATCTGGTGTGGTACTTGACATCTCATGATTGACTCAATTGCCTAAGCAAGTGATCTGTCAATCATGCGTATCCCTCTCCCCTTTAGTCTGTAAGACACCTTTAGAGAGGGTGACTCCATTACCTGCAGGTATACTACCGTGCCAGGAGTCGTCCATTCTAAATACTCATAGAATGCTGTCAAGTTACCCAGATTGGGAAACCACCCAAATCTAGATCTAAAACCATAGATCTAGTAACCAGTATGTCTGATATAATATCCAAGTCCCATGTGGAGAAACCTCTGTGTGACGACCAAAGTATAACCGATCGTAGTATAGGAATATCACTTCCTACTACCTTCTCAACAGATCCATCCCCTATTCTGATGACGTCAAACCCATGACTGTCACATCAGAAACAGATGATCTAACTCCGCTATATCTGCTTTAGTCTATAAATAGACATAAGCATGAAGTCCACCAATGCATCCGCTGCTCCCACTGACTACGACAACCCTCTGCCAGAGTCATATAGACGTGCACTTCTAAAGCTAGTTTAGAACGACGCTATACTCATCCTCCTGCCGGGTCTCGCAGCCTGGAACAACAACAATGGCAAGTGTGGGTAAACAAGAACTTCCCTGTCACCGTCCTTGAGGCTACCGGAGTACCTCTCGGGTGCCCGAAGTTACCCACCTTATCTGCGGAGTGGCCAATGGAATGTCAAAACAGATTGAATCTTTAGGTTCCTTATTAAATCTTCAGTAATCGTTTGCGGTTCTGGAATCACTTCCAGTTCTACCATACTCCCACTGCTGTTTTTGAAAAAATCCATTTTTAATAAAACTGTGGTGAGTCTAGAACAATATTTCTATTGATCTGCCAGATGGTAGAAAGTCAACCCTCGTCATAGCCTGGGTCAACCCACAAACAGCCATTACAGAAACGTGCCTTGAGTTGTCCAGTGTCTGGTTTTAATCATAAGCCGGACAACTCCCCGTACCTTAACATCGTTAAGACATGAACTGTTCTATATCCAATATAGAACCAGAGGCACTGATTTAATTTATCCAGATTCAAATCATGCATCTATCTCTAGTGCATGTAAACTAAATGGAGAGAGGCCGATCAGCGTTACTCAACTTAGGAATGCTTCCAATTATGAGTAACCTGAAAGAGAAGCAAGTTCTCATTACTATCAACTGAATACCATATACAAGTATCTACATCTTCGATCTCTTTGAAGAATCCCGATACTTGCTACAGCTGGTTCTCTACTCTATTCAAATACCTATAACTCCTCAAAACTTAGACCCTGTGTTTCCACGAAACAGCTGTCTAAAATCTAGAGAAGTCATAAGTAAACCGAATATAGTACGAGGACCAACCCCTCTGTCCTGATGGACACTGGACAACATACAATACTCTGTATAAGTCCGCTGATTCTAACAACTCTTTCACTGTGTGTCGTAGGTTGAAAACTGTACTTATGGTTAAGAAGAATTACACCGCTGTTTAATGCTCCTTACCTAACCATCCACTGATATAGGTAAATGTCATCGACATAATATCAAAAGGTACATCTCACTCTATGAAAATAGACGTACAGATATATCGATTCGAAATTGGTGCACAACAGCGGATATTCAAAACCAAATATTTGCCGACCGGCAAACAACCCAGGTGACTTCCTCAAATATCACCGATTACAACGAATCCCGATATAATGAGGATGATCACCCAATTCCCAATAAGTTACTCCCACTCATCATCTGTAAAACCATACAGGTGTGAGAATCATACCTGGTAAATACATACCCTGGAGTAAGCGTCTAATCGGGAAATCAGTTTTCTTTTAACATTACACAGTAAAACTGAAACATTAAAAATGTTTCTGTGGGGTATTCTGGTATTCCTAGTAATGCCTCTACCATTATCCAGATTCATAACTATAACCGTATAATTCTTTGCCATCTTTCTAAATCCCTTTCTGTGTCTTTAGTCATTACCTTCTGTACACCCCTTTAGGCCAAATGGTTTTCTTCCTTCCCTACCGTTCGGCACCAGCCTATGGTTTGGAAGAAGACTATCCAAAAGGCATAAAGGGTGTACTGTCCTAATCCTAGTAACACTCGCAATACGAGAGAAGGTGAAGATAAAAGACACCTGAATGTACTTTATTCCTATTTCTCCTGAACCAGAATCCATCCCCGAACTGGAACAAGTTCCTTTCGAGTTCGTATATAACCATACGATGGATTATCCAATAAAATGGGATCTTCGTAGTGATACGGAGTGTCCTGGAGAAATACAAAGGTGATTTAGGATTGGCGGAGAAATACTTGGTTTGGTCGTGAATAGCAGTCGCAACTTACTTTGCCCTCTTACTAATCCCTTGCTTTGTCTTAACTTAATACCTTCTGTACACCGTTTAGGCTAACTGGTTTACTTCATTCCCTACCGGTCGGCACCAGCCTATGGTTTGGAAGAAGACTATCCAATTTGCTTAATAGGTGTACTACTCCTAAACCAAGGAGCACTCGCAACCTGAGAGAAGGTGAAAAGAAAAGACAACTGAATAATCCTATCCGTTTTCTCCAGAACCAGAAACCATCCTCGAAGTCCTTCGAGTTCGTATCTAACCATACGATGGTTTTGTCCAATGGAAGTGGACGTTCGTAGTAATACGGGGTGTCCTGGAGAAAAGGGTAAAAGCAGGAGTGGCAATGAGGTCTGCAACTCTGACAATCCAAAAGCCAGTGTTAAGAAGGTTCGGTCAACTTGGTCACTGAGTCATAGTCCAGGGTCGGGTCAATGGTCGCTGCCAGAGAGAGAGAAAAGAAACACTCAGCGTGCACTCAAACCTAGATCAGAATGGTTACCAATTTATCTAATCAGGAAACCTCCCACTGTACATCAAAATCTCCTCCAAACCTGAAAGAAGAATTAGTCGGGATCACCCGAGGAGTAAACCAACTCATCAGTGGGAATCGGGATCCAACTATCATCGCATGATAACTTGACGGAATTCACTCAAGTCACCACACTCCAGAAGGTATGCGCATGTTTGGCAAGTTTCAGTTCTTTTGAAACTCCCGATGTTTGTTTTTACCCCTAGGACCCAAGTGACCTTGACAATGCCAACAAATCAAAGAGTCCTAGTCAAGTTCTACCCGTCATTATCTTGATTGCATTAAACCCACCCGTACGAGTCCTTGACAATGCCAACAAGACCGCACGACTGTCCTAACCAATCCACTTATCCATGTGACAGAAAAGCATTACATAGCTACCGAACACTACGCCATGGCAATGCACGACAAACGCAGCACGAATACTAAGTAATACTAATCTGAAATGACGGAGGGCTACGACTGGTTTTTGGCGAAAAACCTTTAACGTAATGAACTTGATATCGTTGAAGGAACTGGATAACCTTTTTAGAAAATATAGTGACGAAAACCTTTACTAAAGAGGTCACTCCCGGTGAAGGGATCTCGGCTCTTTCCCCGTAGAATGAGGTGCAGGATATTCCAACTGAATACCACGATGCAAAGCAAAAGTAATCGGCTATAGTGAAGTTAATGCCCTGACGCAAACTTCTGTCCAAGGGGTCACTCCCGGTGAAGGGATCTCGGCCCTTGCCTCGTCGACTGAGGAGCAGGATATTCTAAATGAATACCACGATGCAAAACAAAAGCGAACGTCCTTGCAATAACAGCTTTTTGAAAAGTGTTCCAACAACATCAGAATAGGTTTGTTTATCTTGCATTGATCCGAATCAATGCAGTCCCATCAATTGATCACACCACAAAGAACGAAAATATACTGACGTACGTATATGCCATCCGCATTCGCCACTGGGTCCCGTCATCACCCGTTAGGTTAGCTAACTAACGGCAGAGCGGGGACTGGACTAGCGCGGATGTAAAACATATACAACATCTACTAATATATATACCAATATATAGTATTTCGCTCAAGGCGTGAATAAAATGCAACATCACAGAAATGTACAGCATCACAGAACAATACAGATATCTGGAAGCCCCGGGTTTCACAGAGCCGCTGCTGAAACCCGACGTTCCTTTGGTCGTGTGGATAGCCTGTGCAATGGAAATCCTAGACCCCTACGGGCGCGGCAAGTCACCCGCCAAAACCTGAAGCGAGGCAGCCCCCTTCAGCACCGTGAATGGACCACCCAGCACTTCACGGAATCCGATAACTTGGGCACCCCTCCTGGGTCAACCTGTACCCCCTACGAGTGCGGCGAATAGCCCGCCAATCCTGGACTGAAGCCCCCTCCGTCTCAATGCCCTGAGATGCGGGCTTGTTGCCCTCCAGAACCCGGCTATCCGTGCACCCCACCGCAGGGCAAACCTAGTACAGAATGTAAAATATACATACACCGGGTACATCGACCGCAACCAGGTCGTGCCCCAAAAGAATAATACAAACTGGCAGTGACGGCAGTCCACATGTCGGACGCTCGCCCCGCAATATCAAATGTACATAATACACCAAAACTGTACTAGCATTGCATCCAGGCTATCCCCCACGACCGATCCGCAACATCACAGCATAAACATAGAACATCAACATGAAAATCACGTTCGCAAATCCGTCTAACCGGGCTATAGTAGTTAGACCGGATTTACCGATCGAGTGACATTCGTGGTCGCAGATATAATGTAAATACTGTGAAATAATGTGTTTAAAAATATCCGATCGATCAAACCTTAACAAGTGGGCCCCCAATCAAAACTGTAGCACTCACAGAAAAACTGGGCCCAATTTTAATATTCCAAATACCACATTTTCATGTGAAAACCTCACTGGAAAAATTTGGTCCAGAGACCAAACTGAACCGCGGCGGAAGAGCGGCGCCAAGGAGGGTTACGCCGCGCTTCCGCGGCGGATCTACAGTAACTCATGCCCAAAATTTCCCAGATGTCTTATAATTTCCTGTACATCATTCTGCAATCACCTGAAAAAATTTTCGAGCCCGGAAAAAATCGACAGAAAACTGATGTACACAAAACGCGGTTTTTGGAATTTCGGTCGATCGGAAACGCAAACACATCAAACGAAGCTAGGTAAGGTTAATGGCGTGGCTCTGATACCATGTTGCGCCACCGCAGCGCCCCGGCCTCGTGCTCGAGGCCAAATTGCGGAACAAAAAATTTTCCTTGCTCAGAAACCGGCGCTACCGCGGACAAAGAAAACCCGGATCGTAACCATTAACCTAACGTTAGCAATCATGAGATAGGGTGAGAAGTATACCGAGTGATCCGAGTCCTCCGGTCTTCTCGTCATCGTCCCGATCTCCCGCGGAAAGTGTTGCCTCCACATCGTTGCCTCCTCGCCGGAAAGGGCACCACATTGCCTTCTTCTTTTACGGGCTCCCGCCTCAATACCGAGGCAACTCGCGCATGAAGCCGGCAACTCGACATGCTCAAGATATGCTGTAGGAAGTGTAGTGTAGAATCATAGTCTCCTTTGGGGTTTGTTGTTGCCATGATGGAGGATTGGGGTTAGGAAAAATGGTGCTTGCATTTTTCCGAAACAAGAAGAAGAAGGAGATGAAGAATTTCTCCCATAACAAAGATGAACTCTCTCATTCTTTTTCTTTCTCTCTTTCTTTTTCTTCCTCTCTTTCTTTTTCTTCTTCTCTTTCTTTTTCTTCTTCTCTTTTTTCTCATAACCATGAAAGACTTATCATCTTCAAGTGAGAATGGTGGAGGAGGAACTCATACAAGGGAGGTGATGGTAGGAGCAAAGAAAAGGTGACCACAACCCAAGACAAGAAAACATACAACCATGCTTCCTCTCACATCAAACCCATACCCTTCATATCACTCAATTCAAAAGCATGGAGCAAAGATATGAAAGCTATCATAATCAAACAATATGCAAAGAAACCCCTCCACAAAGTGTTATTTGCAAAACTGCAAATAACCCCCTCCATCGGAAAAGTCCGGCCGGGAAAGAACAAATGAAAACCGGCCGGAACGGAATGCAAACTGGCAACTCCAGAAAACTGGTCCCGTAATAAATTACAGGAAAACCCCGATACTGTGCATACACACCCGCATCTGTATTCCGACCGGATACAAATGCAATGAGACAAAATCTACACTGTACTAGACTAAGACCGGCTTAAGCCAAAGCCGGCTAGTAAAATCCGTTCGATCCTGATCCGTGCAATACCGCACGTATCAGATCAAACCCTGCCATATTACTATACGGCCACTAGTACAAAACTGTCCGATCCTGATCCGTGCAATACCGCACGTATCTGATCGGACCCTGCCATATCTCCATACGGCCTCTACAGCGTTTCGCCCGAAAGCTTGAGTAACTGTAAGTGTGGTGGACTCTAAAGACTCGTCAATACTATGGCTGTGGATTTAACCACTGGCACGTCAGAGGTATAAGCCAATACGTGACGGGCCACCAGCTATTGACCAAAAGGGACGTCGATGAGGAAGCTCACCCCGACACCCAACTGAGCCTGTCAGTGACAATATCCGTACAGTCCGGTCCGTTCGTCTATGAGTATCGCATGGCGGGCCTAGGGGGTTGGTGAAAGTCAGACCCCCAAAAGCGGTACAAGTCGTGTCGGAGCGTAGCCCAGAACGCCCTGAGATACTACTGGAATACCTACCAGTAAATCTCCTGCCTCGGCCGAGGGCTTTGCGTAATGGCTCTCCTAGACACAGCGCGACCTCACCCCCAATACCGGGAGAGACGAACCCCTGCAGATCCGCTCACTGCCTCCATGTGGCTCGGGACTGTACCCAACTAAAACCTGTTTGCACGACTCCTTTGAGCCGTGGTAGGGTAGTAATCAAAGCACAGTGGGAACTCACACGAGACAAATGACGATCTCAGGTCGATGAACTAACCTGTACACATGTCACCAGGGAACTGCTATCTGACATCTGGTATAAGACCAACCAGCAGGTTCCCGGCGAGTCCTGTCCGGTGTACTCATAACCCAATGAGCACCTGTATACATCTTAGGTGAACCAACTGAGACCAGTGGCTTATGAGACCGGCCACCGCCCCTTGTCGGGGTCTCGACTGTATACACTAGTCTACTCAGGAGAATCGATGCCCTGTCTCGAAACTCCTACGACTAGGGACCTTTTAAGGATGTGCTTGTAGACTACCAGCTCCCACGTATATGATCGCCATCATACTGCTGGCAGTCAAGCAAGAATCCTAGGGGCTCTATCAACGTGCAATAGCGACCTGTCAGGTCACCTAAAGCAGTACACGATGATAAAGGTAAACCAGATACATACTATCATCTCGAGTAAGACTGTCCTACCGGGATAGGTCCTCCCTCAATCATTGCAATCACGTGCCTGTGATCCAATAATTGACTCTGAGGGCACTATCTCCAACAGTTTCTATATCTGAAGGGTTAAATCCCCATCAGGAGCAAGTATATCTTGAGAAGATTACTTGGTGTAGATGGAAAAGTTGAGACTTTCAAAGCTAGACTTGTTAAAGCTTTTCGTCATCGACCAGGCGTGGATAATGATGAAACATTTTCAAGTGGCTATGCTTAAATCCATCCAGATCCTACTTGCCATGGCTACATACCATGACTACGATATCTGCCGGTTGGGTGCCATGACTGCTTTTCTAAATGCTGTTTTAGAAGAGAGCATCTATAAGTACACAGTCAGAGGGTTTTGTAAACAGTGGGAGCAGCGGAAACGTGTACAAGATGCTTTATAGGATAAAGCAGGTATCGCGGAGTTGGAACATCTGTTTTGATGTGTTAGTCAAACAGTTTGACTTCATCAAAATGGTAGATGAACCCTGTATAAACAAAAAGGTAGTAGGGAGTATGGTGACGATCCTCGTAGAGTACGTGGATGACATGCTCTTGATAGGGAAGGAGTTTCCTATGCTACGCTCGGTCAATCTCCGCTTATCACAATGATTCTCTATATAGGATCAAAGTTATACCTCCTAATAAATCCTGGGTTTTGGATCTATGAGATAGATCTAATTGGATGTTAGGATTCTCACTAGTTGTAGTGAGATGGTATCAATCGATCCTGGGGAGAATCACTGGAAGGGTTCCAGAGTGATAAGAACGACTGAAAGTCAGTCACAGGCATTGTCTTTACCCTTAGTAAAGGGACGGTATGTTGGAAGAGTTCCAAGCTAGATACCGTGGCATACTAGACGATAAAGGCTGGATACATCGCTACTTAAGATGCTACCAAAGAGGCAGTCTGGATGTATATTTGTTCATGAGATGAACGTCGTTCCTACCATTGTGAGACAAAGAAGTTGTGGCTTATGCCAAGGAACGCCCGTCCCATCAGTGATCCAGACATATTCTGAGGCAGCATCACCTGATCATGGAGATAGTTGATCTCCAGGGTGATCGAGGTTAGGAGAGTAGACTCAGAGGATAACACGGCGGATCCACTCACAAAGGCCTTTTCCCAGAGAGAGACTATTATGGGATGGTTGAGTATGAGATACTACAACCACTGCTATCAGATGGCCCTAGTGCAAGTGGGAGATTGTTAGTTATATGTATGCCCTAGAGGCCATTACTATACATAGGATGTATATTGTAGTGGATGCTTGGACATATATAGGGAGGACTTTCTTGCTCGACATGATAGTATACTATCTGGTTACTCTTTATCTTAACGTGTACACTGATTGTCTCTCTATTACATGTTGGTAAAGCCCTTAGGATGTGTACTTGACTACCTGGACTATGATGCGGATCATACTAGTGGGGACAGGGTAGTCCATAAGTACATCCTTCAAGGTCCCTAGTCGTGGGTATATCGAGACGGGGCATCGATATACCAGAGTAGACTAGCGTATACCTTCTCGACCCATATAGATGGGCGATGGATGATCCCATATCCATTGGTGTTTGACATCAGAGATGATATACGGGTGCTCAGTGGAGACTGGGTACACTGGACGGACTCGCCGAGAACTCCCAGATGGTATTATACCTTACGTCAGATGGAAGTTCTCTGGTGATACTGGTACAGAGTAGTCTGTTGACCCGAGATCGTCATAGAGTCTTGTGTGATTCCCACTGTGCTTTGATTTCCACCTTACCACGTCCATGAGGGTGTGCAAAACGGTGGTTTTTGGGTACAGACCCGAATCACATAGAGGCAATGAGCGATAGGAGGGGATTCGTCTCTCCCGGTATAGGGAGTTGATGTTGCGCTGTGTTCGATTGGCTATAACCGGAAATCCCTGGCCAGGGTTGCTGAGATTTGCTGGTAAGTGTTACCAGTAGTTTCTCGAACTGTTATAGACCTCATATCGACATGATTATCGAGCTATTGGGGTCTGACGTTTACCACCCCTAGGCGAGTTATGCGACATATCAGACGACGAGACCGGACTGTACGGTAAGTGTTACTGGTTGGATTCACAGGAGTATGAGCGGGCTTGCTCGTCGATCTTCTGATCGCTCAATACCCGGGTGGCCGTTACGTTTAGCAGACCGCTTGCGGCTTGTGGGTGTTTGATATGATCATCACCTGTTGCCGGCGTATTGACGAGTCTTTAGAGTCCTACACAGAGGTTTCCTGGCTCAAGCGAAACGAAATAGGAGCGCATATGAGATATGTGCGGGACCGAGAATAATGCGTGTATGTGATACCGTATTCTATTCTTGTGATGAATGTATCGATATAGTTGTATGCGATATAACCTAGTTATCGAATCAAGGATTGATTCGATAAATCGGTACATTGGATACTAGTCGGTTATGTGCGACATGACCAGATCATTGAATCAAATGTTGATTTAATGATTTAATGTATAATTATATATTTGATATATTACTTTGCATTAACTAGTATTGGTTCATTTTAATTGGATTTTCTCACTTGAAGTACACAAGTTGTATATGTGATATACTTTTGTGCACTTGATTGTATCATGTTTGATGATACATGCTTACTTGAGTTTGTGTAAAGATTAAACCATGGTTATTTAAATGGTTAGGGTTTTGATTTTCATATCTATTTATTTATTTATCCATTTATTTTTGGTCAAATATAGAGAGAAGAAAACAAAATGGTTGCTTGAAAACATGATGCTTGTTGAAGTTTCAAGAAGGTTTGACCATTTTGTCTTCATCTACTAAACCTAACCATTCACTAACCCTAGTATATTCTCTACACTTAATCATAGTTAGGATATGATAAGTATTCAATTATTTTATTATTTTGACATAACACTTATCATATTCTTTCTTCTTCTTCTTCTTCTTCTTCACATGAAGAAAAGCTTGCTATCAACAATGGCAACTAGTGAAAAAGAGTGAGAAATCCAATTCTAAAGTGAACCCACTTCCTATTTCTTCATCCTCTACCTCTTGCCAAGTAGTATAAGGTGTTTTCTTCACAAGTTTCTTGACTTGGTGATGTTGGAGCTTGATCTAGTGTTGCCTCAACGTAGATCATCTTCGGCATCGAAGCCGACGACCAAGCCCGCCCATTTCTCCGATGAAACCGACGCTAGAGCCCGGGATTCTATTTGGACAGCGAGGAGACTTCATCATGGAGCTATGGAGGTGGAGGACCGGATCTACAAAAGTTGTATTTTCGTTCTTTTAGTTAAGTTGTTAACTAGTTTCATTGTTTCGCCTAAAATTCTAGTTAACGATCCGTATTAGGGTTTCTCGGCACTTGTAAAATTTGAAATTGGCATGGTTGATGCCTTGTGAGACCTCTTTAGTGTGCCTAGGAACCCTACAACCACCGCAACCTGGATGTGCCCCGCAAAATAATATTACAACAAATTACATTTACATCAAATGAATTAAATAATAACCCATCACAAAACCCCGGCTATACATCACAACAATCCAACACAGTTCATATACACAAATAGATAAAATCCATTATAGAAGTGTGCAACCCCCTGCCAACCGACATACTAGCAGTTAAGGGAGGTTTACGAACACATTATACAAACACAGATATAATCAAATTAGCAAACATCGCAAAATTTCGATCGTGCAAACACATTAGATTCTACTCTAATACTTCTCTGTGCACCTGAGACTTGAGCAGAAAAAAAATCCAGAAATATCACTGTTAACACCAGAAGGTCACTGAAGAAATTTGGACCGACTCGGCCCTAACTCGGCCGCGGATCCGCGGCGGATCGCATGGATCCGCCGCGGTTCCGCGGCAAGTTAGCCGAGTTACACGACCAAGTTTCTTGAGTACCCCTATAATTTCCTTCTTGTTATTCTGCAGATCCCTGAAAAATTTTTAGGGGCTGTTTTAATTTTGACAGAATCTGTGCAAAACGATGATGTTTCCGGTTCTTTTTTTTTTGCGTTCGAAATACTTACGACTTTGCTAATGAGTTAATTATTGTTTAGCGAGGCTCTGATACCACTGTAAGTCGATGTACAACACCCCACGACTTGTGGGGAGGCGGAAATATGAAAAACGATCTTGTTCTTTGCTTAAACATCGACTAACCACATGAATCGAAGCTAAACGATAAATAACAACTATAATAGAAGTTCTAAACTACTATGTGAAGTGATTATACCTAAAGAACCGTATCCTTCGTCTTTACGAACTCCACCTCCTTCTCGGCCTTCTCCAAGTAGTAGACAATCCACCACGAAAGCTTTACTCTAAGCTTTGCCTCTAAACTTGAGGCAACTAGCTTTCTTTAAGTGCTAATCAAAGTACCTAGATGATATAGAGTGAGGGTTATGGATTAAGTAGTCTAACTAATCCTTGTACTCAACACATGAGAGGGGAGGATTAGGGTTTGAAGAGAGGAAGCTTGAGGAGAGAGAAGGTGAGAATAATAATGAAATGAGAAAATAAGCTATCATAATATATATCAAGCATTATTGTTTTTCAAGAAAAGAAAAGAAAATGATTTACAACCATGGTTAATAAATATCTAATGGTGATTCATCTCCATGAGTCATTAAGCATTTATGATGCATTAATGACATGGATGAATCATCCATATGACTCACTAATCTCATTTAATGTATATGCCACCTTAACCCCCTTAGTCACCATTTTCTACAAGCTTCTCGCGCAATTACGAGAACGCCCCTCCTATCCGTGAAAACACGGAAAAACTTTAGACTGTATAAATCCAATAACCGGATACTAGTAACTGGCTTAAACCAAAACCGACTAGTAAAAACTGTCCGAAAGTCGTACGTGCGTAAACACACGTATGCGTCCGAACCCTTGTCGTAAAACCATACGACCTCTATATCGTTTCGCCTGGAGTAGGGAAACTCTCTGTGTGGGACTCTAGAGACTCGACTACTACGCTGGCAGTGGGTTTAACCACAGACCGCAAGCGGCACCAGCTGTACGTAACGGTCCCCAGGTAGATGTCGATAAGAAGGCCGATAAGGAAACCCATCCGAACTCCTACTGAGTCTGATGTGACAATCTCCATACAGTCCGGTCCGTTCGTCTAAGACTATCGCATATCGGGCCTAGGGGGCGGCAAGCGTCAGTCCCCTAATAGCGGTATAAGTCGTGTCGGAGCGAAGCCCATTACACCCTGAGAAACTACTGGAACCTACCAGCAAATCTCGCTTGCCCTGGCCAGGGACTTTGCGTAATGGCTCTCTGACACAGCGCGATATCAACCCCCAATACCGGGAGAAACGAATCCTTTCTAACCGCCACTGCCTCCAAGTGCTCGGGACTGCACCCAACTGCTACCTGTTTGCACGACTCCTTTGAGCTGTGGTAGGGTAGCAATCTAAGAACAGTGGGACACACTCGAGGCGAAGTAGCAGTGTCAAGTCTGCGGATTATGCTGTACTCATGTCACCTGGGAATTGTTAACTGACGACTGGTATAAAACCAACCAACAGTTCCCTGTGAGTCCTGTCCGGTGTACCCGTAACCCAACGAGCACCTGCATACTATCTCCAGTACGACGTACTGACGGCTGTGGGACAGACCATCTCCCCAACTGGGATGAGAAGCGTACACACTAGTCTACTCCAGAGTATCGATGCCCTGTCTCGATAATCCAACAACTAGGGACCAGAATAAGGATGTGCTTGTAGACTACTCAGCCCCCACTAGTCTGACTGCCATCACAACGCTGGTAGTCAAGCAAGATCCTAAGAGCTCTATCAATACGTATACTCACATATTAAGATAGAAAAAACCAAGTAGCATACTACCATGTTTAGCAAGACTGTTATATACATGTGAATATCCCAAGCTTCCATTAAGTAATATACAAACTAGTATGATACAATAATGGCCCCTAGGGCATATACACTAACAGAGATTTACTGGTAAGTGTTACCAGTAGTTTCTCGACCCGTTATGAGCCTCGCATCGGCATGACTTATCGGTTATTGGGGTCTGACATTTACCACCCCTAGACTTGATATGCGACATATCAGACGAGGAGACCGGACTGTACGGTAGTGTCACTGTCAGGCTTTTGCAGGAGTTGGAGCGGGCTTGTTTGCTGATCTTCTGATCGCTCAATACCCGGGTAGCCGTTACGTCCAGTTAGTACCGCTGACGGCTTGTGGGTGCTTGATATGATCATCACCTACTGCCGGCGTATTGACGAGTCTTTAGAGTCCTACATAGAGGTTTTACTAGCTCAGGCAAAACGAAATAGGAGCGCATATGTGATATGAGCGGGACCGAGAATAATGCGTGTATGTGATACCGTATTCTATTCTCGCGACTATTGTATCGGCCGGTTATATGTGATATAGCCGGGTTATCGAATCAAGTGTTGATTCGATAAGTTGGTACATTTTGTGTTAGTCGGTTATATGAGATATAACCGGATTATTAAGTCAAGTGTTGATTTAATAATTTAGTGTATAATTGTATATGTGATATACTAATTTACATTAACTAACATTGGTTCACTTAAGCATTTGTTTTTCTCACTTGTGCACAACTTAATATATATGTGATATATATTTATTTGAGTTCATTTTGTATCATGGTTGTTGATACAACTATACATGGGTGTATGAAACATACACCATTATAATTATATTGGTGGGGTTTTAATATACAAAGTAAATACAAAATTAGTGGATAATTGTTCAAGTGCATGAAGCTTCATGAAGCTTGTGAGTGCATTGACCAAAGTCCACTAGTTTTGTTTTACTTAAGATTTTTATAAACTTAACCACTATAATTAGCTATGGTTATGTCTCTACATGAGTTAGTATATGATACCGATTCACCCATGGTTAGCTCTCTCCTCTCTTGATTAGTTTTCATTCTCATTTTGAGCTTATCTTCTTCCTCCTTCAAATGCTTGCTAGGGTTTGATAAAGAGAGAGAAAGATTGTGAGAAAAGAAATTCTAAAGTGTACCCATTTCCTATTTCATCATCCTCTACTAGACTAGAACTTTAGTTTAGGGTGTTTGCTTCACTAATTCTCTAGTTAGTGAAGTAGAAGCTTGTGTTCGTATTCTCTCGACGTAGATCATTTTCAGCCTCGAAGACTTCAAGCAAAACCGTTGCCCTCTTCTCATGGAGCCATCCGAGAGTCCGGGAATTCGATGATCGCAGCGAATGGACTACAACAAGGAGCTTTAGAAGTGAAGGACCGATCTACAAAGGTTGTATTTCATATTCACTTAGTGATAATTGTTATTTACTTGCATGTGTTACCCTAATATCTAGCAAAGATCTTGTTTAGGGTTATTCGGCACGGCTAAAATTTTAATCGGGCATGGTTGATGCCTTGTAGAACCTTATTAGAGTGCCTAGTAACCCTATAGTGGTATCTGAGCCTAGCTAGAGCATTAGGTGACCTGTATACGAAGTTAACCCCGATCGAACCCCGAAACATCATTTTAACCCCCTCTTTGGACATTTTTTTAAAATGTGGTTTTTTCTTTATTAAAAATACCTAAAAAAATCAGCAGGGAAATATAAGCAATACTGTGAAAAATGAGGCAATAAGCCGTACATACCGCCGCGGAACCGCGGCAATGCAATGCTGCTGCCGCGGATCCGCGGCCATACGGATGACCTAATGACTGGTTTTGCCACAGTAATACCCGTATCTGTTATTGCTATTTTCTGGGTATTTTTAATCTGGCTCAAGTGTTGAGTGTTCTGGGGAGTATTTTGTATTCGTTGATTCGATTGGAATATTAAATTTCGTTATGTTTTCTGGATAATTTAGAAAGTATTAAAAAGTTCGAACGGATATCAATAACTCACTTTTTCCCGACCCGGAAAATTTCCAAGTGTTGGATTTTTCCGTAGTTTAAGAACGTCTAAATCGTGCAAGTTACGCAATGGACCCTCTAGAAGACAACAAACCTTAACTCGATTATGTGACTGTCTTGAACTGCCTTTTGAACCTTAGGGTTTGGGGCAGTACGGCGTTGCTACATGTGAGGCGTTGGCTTGACCCTTCTACGGCTGGACCATTGGTACTGTGGCATGTGATGGATGTTTTTAAACTCCCCTCAAGTGTTGAGAACTATTTGGGAAAACTTGGGTGTTTGATCATTCGATTGGAATGTTTAACATTGTCTATTTATCTGGAATGTGATACAATATTTGGAATCCACAAGTAGTTATGAGATAACTAATTTGAATGTTATAAACATAGCAGTTTAGTCTCAAATGTTCGGTTGCCACGGAATTTTGATGCGATCAAAAGTCTGTTGCAATCACGTAGCATACGCGGATACTCGCCGGGTAAACTTAATAGACAGCCACGCCCCAAAGCCCCGACCAAGTGACTGTAGGAGAACCCCGTCGCCAAAAGCATCAGTTTGGGTGCTCGCGGCAGCGGTGTTCCGCCTTAGTGCACTTCGTCGATGGCTTCCGGGGGTGCGGCCGTCTACTAAAGTTTGCGACGAGCATTCGATCACATATCGGGAATCTTGTTGAATTGCCCGACTAGATATTGAAAAGAGTTTTCGATATGGAGACTAAAATGCGGGGTTTATAATTGTTAGGCATGTGATATCTAAGAAGGTTGCGGATTCCGACTGTTGTAGTTTTACACTTTCTTTTCTGCGACCGTAAGTGTAATATGTGATATCGCCGGTTTCGTTGCTATATGTCAACGACAATTGGGATGCGCATATTTACTTACGTTGATGACATGTGATGTTATGTGTTGATGGATATGTTTTATTGGATTGTCGCGTTTCTGAATAGCCGGGGGTTTTATGTGAGATGAGGGTTTTTATTTTCATTCATGTAAAATTCATTGTATGTAATATTATTTTATTGGGGCACTTCCGGGATGAGGTTGATGCCACTATTTGTATATTATTTACTTTTCCGCACTAGGATAGACCCAAGGAGGAGAGCACAAGTAAACGGGTTCTAGAGTCCAGTGGGAGACCAACTCGAGGAGTCGAGTCTGGGTCTCCTAACTCTAGAATTGGTAGGGTTGCTTGCTGCTCTCGTAGGGGTCTAGGGGTGTGGGTTTGGCTATTCATCGCGACCGTGGAATCCGTGTTTTATAGAGGCTCAAAATAAAACACGGACGTCCTAGTATATCCAATGTTTCATATGTTTCTTCTGCTGCGATATCTGTGATGTGATCATTTGATATGTTTTGATAAATACTGTATATAGTATATATGATATATTATATAGACGTTACTTATGTTTTACACCTGCGCTAGCCTTGCCCCGCTCTGCCGTTAGTTACCTAACCTAACGGTGCACGAGGGGACATCGAGGCGAATGCGGATGGCATAAGTGTACGTCGTATTTATCTGTTATGTTGAGGTAACTTAAATGATGGGACTTCATTAATGTGATTAATGAAAGAAAAGAAACCTAAAAGATGTTGTGGAATCGAATTTTCAAAAACAGGTAGCTACAGTCCTTACTTTGCATCGCAGTGTTCCTTGTAGAACATCCTGCACCTTATTCGATAAGGAAAGGGCCGAGATCCCTTCAACGGGAGTGACCCCTTTAGCAATGACAGGCAGATGCTACACCCCTCGGTTTTTTCTTTTGATTGATTTTCTAGTTCTTGCTTTGCATAGTGATATATGTGATATATCCTGCACCTCATTCGACGAGGAAAGAGCCGAGATCCCTTCACCGGGAGTGACCTCGTTAGCGAAACTAGAAAAAGCCTAAAAAACACTCCATTTTAAAATTATTTGATTCTACAACGATATCAAGTTCATTACGCAATAGGTTTTCAGAAAAACCTGTCGTAGCCCTCCGTCATTTCAGATAAGTCCTACTTAGTATTCGTGCTACGTTTGTTGGCCTGCGTCAAGGCGTAGTGTGCGGTAGCTAACTAGTATTTATCTGCTTATGTATATGATGCAGATTGGATTAGGGTAGTCATGCGACTTTGTTGGCCTGCGTCAAGGGTCGTGCGGGTGGGTTTAATTCAATCAAGAAATGACGGGTTGAACTTGACTAGCGCACTATGGTTTGTTGGCCTGCGTCAAGGTCATGGGACGCTAGGGGCAAAATATTATCGGGAATTTCAAGTGTTGATATTTGCAATGAGATTGCATACCTTCTATGAGATAGTTGGATCCCGATACCTACTGCGAGTAATTGTTACTCCTGGGAGAGTTTTACACATTACAATTAGCCGATCAAGTAGGTGTCTAGAAAGGTGTCAACGGGGTTACGCCTCTGGAAAAACGAGATTTACTTTAATTAGGTCCGTGCGAAAGCACGGGGAACCTCCCTCAAAGTACCGACACTGGCCTGGCTGAAAGATTGGAGAAATTGTAGATTGTAATTAATCCCGACTAGTCTTTTCTTTTAGGGTTTGAAGGAAGATTTGACAAAAATAGTGGGTGCCATCCTGATTAGATAAAATATATAACCAATCTGATCTTGCAAGAGCGCACGCAGAATGTTTTCTTCTCTCTCTCTCTCCAGGTAGCGACCATATCATGCCTTAATCAAGATAATAATATGGATGTATTGACCGAACCCGCTTGTTATACTGAGCTGGGGAACGTTGGTCCCGCTCCAACTTATAAATGTTATAAGACAGAGCAAGAAATAGGGGATTACCAGAATTCCCGTGCCGCCCAAACGAAGAAAGTGCATGCTGATGCATCTTCTTCGGGTGTGTTCATTACAGAGAACTGTTTCTCAGCATCCTTTACGCCCTGGGTATGTGATACCGGATCAGGATCCTACACATTTAATTTCTTACATGGGCTACAGATAGGTAGAGAACTGAGAACGGGTGATAAGTTTCATGAGATAGAAACGGTGCAAGTGTTGCAGCCAAATCTGTTGGTAGTTATCTGTAGGGTTCCTAGGCACACCCATGAGGTTCTACAAGTGATCAAACATGGCCAATTCAAATTTTTTCATGTGCCTAGAAACCCTAATACGGATCGTTAACTAGATGTATAGGCGATGCAATGCAAGTAAACAACTTTAATTTAAAGGAAAGGGGCTACAACCTTTGTAGATCCGATCCTCCACCTCCATAGCTCCGTGATGAAGTCCCCTCGCTGTGATCATCGGATCCCGGGCTCTAGCGTCGGCTTCATCGGAGAAATGGGCGGGCCAGGTCGTCGACTTCGATGCCGAAGATGATCTACGTCGAGGCAACACAAGATCAAGCTCCAACTTCACCAAGCCATGAAACTTGTGAAGAAAATACCCTATACTACTTGGCAAGTGGTAGAGGATGAAGAAATAGGAAGTGGGTTCACTTTAGAATTGGATTTCTCACTCTTTTTCTCATGTTGCCATTGATGGAGGCAAGGTTTTTTCTTTGTTGAAGAAGAAGAAGAAGAAGAAAGAATATTATAAGTTTTTTTTTCAAATAGAAAATAATATGATACTAATCATATTTTCAACCATGATTAAGTGTAGAGAATAAACTACGGTTAGGTGAATGGTTATGTTTAGGAGATGAAGACAAAATGGTCAAAGCTTCTTGAAGCTTCAAAGAAAAGAACAAAAGAAGCAACCATTTCATTTTCTTTCCAAATGAAGAATAAATAAATAAATAGTTTATAAAATCAAAACCCTAACCATTATATAACCATGGTTTAATCATACACTTAACCAAGTTTGCATGTATCATCAAACATGATACAATCAAGTGCACAAAAATATATCACATATACAATGGGCACATCAAGTGAGAAAATCCATCCAAAGTGAACAAATACTGTTAGTTGTATGTATGCCCTAGAGGCCAGTATTGTACAGATGATGTATATTATATTGGATGCTTGGACATATATAGAGATGACTTTCTTGCTCGATATGATAGTATGCTATCTGGTTACTCTTTATCTTAACATGTACACTAGTCTCTTCATACTGTCTTATAGTTACATGTTGGTAAAGCCCTTAGGATTTGTACTTGACTACCTGGACTATGATGCAGATCATACTAGTGGGGACATGGTAGTCCATAAGTACATCCTTCAAGGTCCCTAGTCGTGGGTGTATCGAGACGGGGCATCGATATACCAGTGTAGACTAGTGTATACGCTTCTCGACCCATGTGATGGGCGATGGATGATCCCATATCCATTGGTGTTTGACATCAGAGATGGTATACGGGTGCTCAGTGGAGACTGGGTACACTGGACGGACTCGTCGAGAACTCCCAGATGGTATTATACCTCACGTCAGATGGCAGTTCTCAGGTGACACTTGTACAGGTTAGTCTGTAGACCCGAGATCGTCATAGAGTCTTGTGTGATTCCCACTGTGCTTTGATCTCCACCTTACCACGTCCATGAGGGCGTGCAAAACGGTGGTCTTTGGGTACAGTCCCGAGTCACATGGAGGCAATGAGCGATAGGAGGGGTTTCGTCTCTCCCGGTATTGGGGGTTGATGTTGCGCTGTGCTCGATTGGCCGTAACAGGGAAGTCCCTGGCCAGGGCTGATCAGAGATTTGCTGGTAAATGTTACCAGTAGTTTCTCGACCCGTTATGAGCCTCACATCGGCACGACTTATCGGTTATTGGGGTCTGACGTATACCACCCCTAGACTTGATATGCGACATATCAGACGAAGAGACCGGACTGTACGGTAAGTGTTACTGGTCGGATTCGTAGGAGTGTGAGCGGGCTAGCTCGTCGATCTTCTGATCGCTCAATACCCGGGTGGCCGTTACATTTAGCAGACCGCTTGCGGCTTGTGGGTGATTGATATGATCATCATCTGCTACCGGCGTATTGACGAGTCTTTATTGTCCTACACAGAGGTTTCCTAGCTCAAGCGAAACGAAATAGGAGTGCATATGAGATATGTGCGGGACCGAGAATAATGCGTGTATATGATACCGTATTTGATTCTCGCGATTAATGTTTCGATTGGTTGTATATGATATAACCTAGTTATCGAATCGAAGATCGATTCGATAAGTCGATACATTGAATACTAGTCAGTCATGTGCGACATGACCGGATCATTGAATCAAGTGTTGATTTAATGATTTAATGTATAATTATATATTTGATATATTACTTTGCATTAACTAGTATTGGTTCACTTTAAACGGATTTTTCTCACTTGATGCACATTGTATATGTGATATGCTTTTGTGCACATGATTGTATCATGTTTGATGATGCATGTTGACTTGACTATGTGTAAAAGAATTGAACCATGGTTATGAGAGTGGTTAGGGTTTATGATTTATTCACTTATTATTTAATCCATTCATTATTTATTAATTGGTTTTATGAAAATAAAATGGTTTCATTTATCATGAAGAATGGTGAAGCTTCATGAAGCATTTGCTAATGATGCTATTTTGTCTTCATACTTAAACCTAACCACTCCCACTAACCATGGTCAATTCTCTACACTTGACCATGGTTAGGATATGATAAATATCATTTTCTTTTCTATTTTGAAATAGGTTTTTATCATATTCTATCATCTTCTTCATCTTCTTCTTCAAAAAGAAAAGCTTGCTACTTTAATGGCAACTTGAGATCTAGTGAGAGAAATCTAAATCTAATGTGAACCCACCCCCTATTTCTTCATCCTCTACCTCTTGTCAAGTGGTTTTGGGTGTTTTCTTCACAAGTTTCACTACTTGGTGAAGTCGGAGCTTGAACTAGTGCAACCTCGACGTAGATCGTCTTTGACACGAAGCCGACGAACTATTCCGCTCACTTCTCCGATGAAGCCGTCGCGAGAGTCCGAGGTTCGTGATGGACAGCGAGGGGACGACCACATGGAGCTAAGCAAGTGGATATCCGGATCTACAAAGGTTGTAGCATCTCAACTTTAGTTAAAGTGTTAACTAGTTTGTAGTTTCGCCTAGAAATCTAGCCGACGATCCGTATTAGGGTTTCTCGGCACCCATAAATTTTTAAATTGGCATGTTCGATGCCTTGTGAGACCTCTATTGTGTGCCTAGGATCCCTACAGTGGTATTAGAGCCTAGCTAGAGCCTTAGGCGAAGTCTAGACGGAGTTTGAAACCCGGACGAATCGAAAACCCAACCCCGAAATAGCTCTCTGGAAATTTTTCGAATTTGTGGTTTTTTGTCAATTAAAAATGCTTAAAAAATTCAGCAATAAAATCTAAGAATTACTGCGCAAAAAGTTTCCCATGAACAGTGTTTTGTGCGGCGGGACCGCGGCAGAAGCATGCCTTCTGCGGCGGTTCCGCGGCGCTTTGATGACGTCAGCCATATTTCTTTGCACAGTAATTCCTGATAAATTGTTCTGAGTTTTCTGGGAATTTTAAATTGACTTCCGAGGAGAGTGTTCTGGGGTTGTTTAGGGAATCGACGGTTCGATCGGATTATCGAACTTTGTCTAAGTGTTTTCCGGATATTTTTTGAATATGTTAAAAAGTTCGACCGGATATAAATACCCATTCTTTCCCCTGCCAAAAATATCCAAGTGTTGGATTATTGTGTGGTTTAAGGACGTTCTGAGTAGTGCAAGTAACGCGATGGTCCCTCTAGAAGACAACAAACCTTAACTCGATTATGTGACCGTCTTGAACTGCCCTTTGAACCTTCGGGTTTGGGGCAGTACGGCGTGCCACATGTGAGGCGTTGGCTTGACCCTTCTACGGCTGGACCATTGGTACTGAGGCATGAAACGAATGTCTTTGAACCTATTTCATGTGTTGGATGGTTTCGGGAAAACTTGGGTGTTCGAATGTTCGATCGGAAAGTTTAATATATTCTATTTATCTGGAATGGGATACAATAATTGGAATTCACAAACAGTTATGTGATAACTGAATGAATGTTGTAAATTTAGCAGTTTAGTCCCATATGATATTGAAAATAGTTTTCGATAATGAGACTAAAATGCGGGATTTATATCTGTTAGGCATATGATGTCTAAGTATTTCATTTAATTAGGCATGCGATGTCTAAAGAAGTTGCGGATTCCAATTGTTGTAGTTTTACACTTTCTTTTCTGTGACCGTAAGTGTAGTATGCAGATATCGCCGGTTTCGTTGCTATACGTCAACGACAATTGGGGTATGCATACTTACTTACGTTGATGACATGTGATGTTATGTGTTGCTGGATATGTTATATTGGATCGTCGTATTCGAATAGCCGGGGGGTTTTATGTGAGATGAGTGTTTTTCATATTCATTCATGTAAAAACTTGTATGTAATATTCTTTTATTTGGGGCACTTCCAGGTAGCGGAAGATGTCACCCTTTGTATATTATTTACTTTTCCGCATTAGGATAGACCCAAGGAGGGGAGCACAAGTAACCGGGTTCTGGGGTCCAGTGGGAGACCAACTCGAGGAGTCGAGTCCGGGTCTCCTAACCCTAGAATTGGCAGGGTTGCTTGCCGCTCTCGTAGGGGTCTAGGGGTGTGGGATTGGCTATTCATCACGACCGTGGAATCCGTGTTTTATACTGGCTCGTATTGAAAACACGGACGTCCTAGTATATCCAATATTTCATATGTTGATTCTGCTGCGATATATGTGTTGTGACTCTGTGATGGATATAGTATATAGTATATATGATATATTATATAGACGTTACTTATGTTTTGCACCCGCACTAGCCCTGCCCTGCTCTGTCGTTAGTTACCTAACCTAACGGTGCACAAGGGGACATCGAGGCAAATGCGGATGGCATAAGTGTACGTCATATCTATCTGTGATGTTTAGGTATTAAATGATGGGACTTCATTAATGTGATTAATGAAAGAAAAGAAACCAAATGATGTTGTAGAATCAAATTTTAAACAAAACAGGTAGCTACAGTTCTTGCTTTGCATAGCGGTATATATGATATACCCTGCACCTTATTCGATGAGGAAAGGACCGAGATCCCTTCATCGGGAATGACTCCTTTAGTAGTAACTGGCAGATGCTACACACTCGGTTTGGCTTTGATTGCTTTTAAGAGTTTTTGCTTTGCACAGTGATATATATGATATATCCCGCACCTCATTCGACGAGGAAAGGGCCGACGATCCCTTCGCCGGGAGTGACCCCTTTAGCAAAACTGGAAAAGCCTCAAAATCACTCCATTTCAAAACTTCATTTGATTCTACAACGATATCAAGTTCATTACGCTCATGGTTTTATGAAAACCTGCGTAGCCCTCCGTCATTTCAGATAAGTACTAGTTAGTATTCGTGCTGCGGTTGTTTGGCATGCGTCAAGGCGTAGTGTACGGTAGCTAACTAGTGCTCATTTGCTAGCATACGATGTGATTGGATTAGGGTATTCGCACGGCGTTGTTTGGCATGCGTCAAGGGTCGTGCGGGTGGGTTTAATTCAATCAAGAAATGTACGGGTTGAACTTGACTAGCGGACTATGGGTTGTTTGGCATGCGTCAAGGTCATAGCACGCTAGGGGCAAAATATTATCGGGAATTTCAAGTGTTGAAATTTGCAATGAGATTGCATACCTTCTATGAGATAGTTGGATCCCGATACCCACTGCGAGTAAGAGTTACTCCTGGGAGAGTTTTACACATTACAATTAGCCGATCAAGTAGGTGTCTAGAAAGGTGTTAACGAGGTTACGCCTCTGGGAAAACGAGGTTTACAGTAATTAGGTTCGTGCGAAAGCACGGGGGACCTCCCTCAAAGTACCGACACTGGCCTGGCTGAAAGATTGGCGAACCTGTAGTGTGTAATTAATCCCGGCTAGTCTTTCCTTTTAGGGTTTGAAGGAAGATTTGATAAAAAGCAGTGGGAGCCATCCTGATTAGATAAGATAATAACCAATCTGATCTTGTACGAGCATACGCTAAAGTGTTTTCTTCTCTCTCTCTCCAGGTAGCGACCATTTCATGCCCTAATGAAGATAATAATATGGATGTATTGACCGAACCCGCATGTTATACTGTGCTGGGGAACGTTGGTTCCGTTCTTTCCTATAAGAGTTATAGGAATGAACAGGAAATAGGGGAATACCAGGATTCCCATGCCACCCGATTGAAGAAAGTACATGTTGATGCATTTTCTTCGGGTGTGTTCGTTACTGAGAACTGTTTCTCCATTTGCTCTACGTCCTGGGTATTGGATACCGGGTCAGGATCCCATATATGTAATCAGTTACATGGGCTTAGGAAAGGTAGAGAACTTGGAGAAGGTGATAAAGACATTAGAGTTGGAAATGGTGCAATTGTTGCAGCTAAAACTGTCGGGGAATATCACCTTGAATTACCAACTGGTAATACATTTGTTCTGAACGAATGGTATTACATGCCGAACCTGATTTGCAACATTATATCGGTTTCTTTATTGAGTAAAGAGAGATATAATTTTGTATTACAGGATAATGTTATGAACATTTTCCGTAACCAAAAGTTGGTTGGATCAGGTACGTTGTGCAATGGCATTTATGTTCTAAACCAATCAACAGTTCTGAGCATAACAAACACACACAAGAGGAAGAGTTCGGAACTGAACGAATCCTTCTTGTGGCATTGTAGACTAGGTCCCATCAATGCGACACGATTGGCTAAGTTGCATAAGGATGGATATTTAAAATCCGTTTGAATTTTCATCTTATGACACTTGCCAATCATGTCTCAAAGGCAAGATGACCAAAGCTCCGTTTACGGGACACGGAGAAAGAGTTACCGAACTCTTAGGACTGATACATAGTGATGTATGCGGTCCTATGTCTACACATGCCAGGGATGGTTCTTCATACTTCATTACATTCACTGACGATCTCTCTAGATTTGGATATGTGTTCTTGATGAAACACAAATCAAAAGCTTTTGAGAAATTTAGGGAATATAAACAAGAAGTCGAGAACCAAACCGGAAAAAGTATTAAAATCCTACGATCTGATCGAGGAGGGGAATACTTGAGCAATGAATTCCTGGACTTCCTAAAAGAGAATGGGATTCTCTCTCAGCTGACTCCTCCATATACACCACAGCACAACGGTGTATCTGAATGGAGAAACCGCACCCTATTAGATATGGTGCGCTCTATGATGAGTACAGCTGAGTTACCTATTTCCTTCTGGGGACATGCGCTTGAGACAGCTATGGACCTATTGAATAGAGTTCCTACCAAATCAGTGCCTACCACTCCATATGAGATATGGAAAGGGAAGAGACCACATCTTAATTATATTAAGATATGGGTTGTCCAGCCTATGTCAAAAGACAAAATCCGGACAAACTCGAGGCAAGATCTGTTTTATGTAAGTTTGTAGGATATCCCAAAAATTCACAAGGGTATATCTTCTACCACCCCGAGGAACAAAAGGTGTTTGTTTCTCGACATGCCACTTTCTTAGAAAAAGGTTTTCTTATGAAACAGATAAGTGGCATTGAGGTAGAACTGGAAGAGGTTCCAGCGACACAGACTACAACAGAAGATTTGGTTGAACCAGAGGATTCCGTAGTTCCCGATGAACCCCAGCCACTCCGCCGATCTAGTAGGGTTCCTCGCCAACCTGAGAGATACTACGGTTTTCTCATGGATGGTGGGAGCGAGGATTGCATCATGGAGGATGATGACCTGACTAGTTTCGAGCAGGCCATCACGAGTGCTGACTCAGTGAAATGGCTGGATGCTATGCGGTCCGAGATGGAATCCATGTACACCAACAAAGTATGGACTTTGGACGTTGCTCCTGAAGGGGTAAAACCCATTGGGAGCAAGTGGATCTTCAAGAAGAAACTTGGTGTAGATGGGAAAGTGGAGACTTTCAAAGCTAGACTTGTAGCAAAGGGTTTTCGTCAAAGACCAGGTGTGGACTATGACGAAACCTTTTCTCCAGTGGCTATGCTTAAATCCATCCGGATCATGCTTGCCATCGCTGCTTATCATGATTACGAAATCTGGCAAATGGATGTTAAGACCGCCTTTCTAAACGGTGATTTAGAAGAGTGCGTGTACATGACTCAGCCAGAGGGCTTCGTAGACAGTGGGAGCAGCGGAAAGGTGTGCAAGCTGCTTAAATCCATTTATGGATTAAAGCAAGCATCGCGGAGTTGGAACATCTGCTTTGACGTCGTTATCAAAGAGTTTGATTTCGTCAAAAACCCAGATGAACCTTGTATCTACAAGAAGGTGGCAGAGAGTAAGGTTGTCCTCCTCGTATTGTACGTGGACGACATACTCTTGATAGGAAATGATATTCCTATGCTGCAGTCGGTCAAGCTCTTCTTATCACAAAGATTCTCAATGAAAGATCTTGGTGATGCCTCCTGTATATTGGGGATTAGGATCTATAGTGATAGATCCAAACGGATTTTGGGATTGTCCCAATCCAGGTACATTGACACCATACTAAAGAGGTTTAGTATGGAAGAGTCCAAGCGTGGGAACCTGCCCACGATCTCTGGAGTCACTCTCTCCAAAGAGATGTCTCCCAAGACTGATTTGGAGAGAGCTCGCATGCAAGGGATACCCTATGCTTCGGCAGTAGGCTCTATCATGTATGCGATGCTATGTACCAGACCCGATGTAGCATACTCACTAAGTGTAGTGAGCAGGTATCAAGCTGATCCTGGAGAGAATCACTGGACAGCTGTGAAGAGCATTCTCAAGTACTTGCGAAGGACTAGAGATATGTTCTTGGTGTATGGTAACGGAGAACTCCAAGTGGAGTTCTTTACCGATTCGAGCTTCCAGAGTGATAAGGACGACTCTAAGTCGTAGTCGGGATTTGTCTTTACCCTTTACGGAGGGGCGGTTAGCTGGAAGAGTTCCAAGCAGGAAACCGTGGCAGACTCGACGATGGAGGCTGAATACATCGCTGCCAACGATGCTGCTAAAGAGGCTGTCTGGATCAAGAAGTTCATTACTGAACTTGGAGTGGTTCCATCCATTGAGCGTCCAATACCTTTGTATTGCGATAACAATGGAGCGGTGGCTTTGGCCAAGGAACCCAGGTCCCATCAGCGATCCAGGCATATTCTGAGGCGGTATCACCTGATCCGGGAGATAGTTGATCGCTGGGAGATCGAGGTCAGGAGGGTTGACACGAAGAATAACACGGCGGATCCACTCACGAAGGCCATTCCCCAGATACAGTTTGAGAGACTCTTCGGGATGCTCGGTATGCGATACTACAGCAGCTGGCCCTAGTGCAAGTGGGAGATTGTTAGTTGTATGTATGCCCTAGAGGCCAGTATTGTACAGATGATGTATATTATATTGGATGCTTGGACATATATAGAGATAACTTTCTTGCTCGATATGATAGTATGCTATCTGGTTACTCTTTATCATAACATGTACACTAGTCTCTTTATACTGTCTTATAGTTACATGTTGGTAAAGCCCTTAGGATTTGTACTTGACTACCTGGACTATGATGCAGATCATACTAGTGGGGACATGGTAGTCCATAAGTACATCCTTCAAGGTCCCTAGTCGTGGGTGTATCGAGACGGGGCATCGATATACCAGTGTAGACTAGCGTATACGCTTCTCGACCCATATGATGGGCGATGGATGATCCCATATCCATTGGTGTTTGACATCAGAGATGGTATACGGGTGCTCAGTGGAGACTGGGTATACTGGACGGACTCGCCGAGAACTCCCAGATGGTATTATACCTCACGTCAGATGGCAGTTCTCAGGTGACACTTGTACAGGTTAGTCTGTAGACCCGAGATCGTCATAGAGTCTTGTGTGATTCCCATTGTGCTTTGATCTCCACCTTACCACATCCATGAGGGCGTGCAAAACGGTGGTCTTTGGGTACAGTCCCGAGTCACATGGAGGCAATGAGCGATAGGAGGGGTTTCGTCTCTCCCGGTATTGGGGGTTGATGTTGCGCTGTGCTCGATTGGCCATAACAGGGAAGTCCCTGGCCAGGGCTGATCAGAGATTTGCTGGTAAGTGTTACCAGTAGTTTCTCGACCCGTTATGAGCCTCACATCGGCACGACTTATCGGTTATTGAGGTCTGACGTATACCACCCCTAGACTTGATATGCGACATATCAGACGAAGAGACCGGACTGTACGGTAAGTGTTACTGGTCGGATTCGTAGGAGTGTGAGCGGGCTACCTCGTCGATCTTCTGATCGCTCAATACCCGGGTGGCCGTTACGTTTAGCAGACCGCTTGCGGCTTGTGGGTGCTTGATATGATCATCATCTGCTACCGGCGTATTGACGAGTCTTTAGAGTCCTACACAGAGGTTTCCTAGCTCAAGCGAAACGAAATAGGAGTGCATATGAGATATGTGCGGGACCGAGAATAATGCGTGTATGTGATACCGTATTTGATTCTCGCGATTAATGTTTCGATTGGTTGTATATGATATAACCTAGTTATCGAATCGAAGATCGATTCGATAAGTCGATACATTGAATACTAGTCGGTCATGTGCGACATGACCGGATCATTGAATCAAGTGTTGATTTAATGATTTAATGTATAATTATATATTTGATATATTACTTTGCATTAACTAGTATTGGTTCACTTTAAACGGATTATTCTCACTTGATGCACATTGTATATGTGATATGCTTTTGTGCACATGATTGTATCATGTTTGATGATGCATGTTGACTTGACTATGTGTAAAAGAATTGAACCATGGTTATGAGAGTGGTTAGGGTTTATGATTTATTCACTTATTATTTAATCCATTCATTATTTATTAATTGGTTTTATGAAAATAAAATGGTTTCATTTATCATGAAGAATGGTGAAGCTTCATGAAGCATTTGCTAATGATGCCATTTTGTCTTCATACTTAAACCTAACCACTCCCACTAACCATGGTCAATTCTCTACACTTGACCATGGTTAGGATATGATAAATATCATTTTCTTTTCTATTTTGAAATAGGTTTTTATCATATTCTATCATCTTCTTCATCTTCTTCTTCAAAAAGAAAAGCTTGCTACTTTAATGGTAACTTGAGATCTAGTGAGAGAAATCCAAATCTAATGTGAACCCACCTCCTATTTCTTCATCCTCTACCTCTTGCCAAGTGGTTTTGGGTGTTTTCTTCATAAGTTTCACTAATTGGTGAAGTCGGAGCTTGAACTAGTGCAACCTCGACGTAGATCGTCTTTGACACTAAGCCGACGAACTATTCCGCTCACTTCTCCGATGAAGCCGTCCCGAGAGTCCGAGGTTCGTGATGGACAGCGAGGGGACGACCACATGGAGCTAAGCAAGTGGATATCCGGATCTAAAAAGGTTGTAGCATCTCAACTTTAGTTAAAGTGTTAACTAGTTTGTAGTTTCGCCTAGAAATCTAGCCGACGATCCGTATTAGGGTTTCTCGGCACCCATAAATTTTTAAATTGGCATGTTCGATGCCTTGTGAGACCTCTATTGTGTGCCTAGGATCCCTACAAATACTAGTTAATACAAAGTAATATATCAAATATATTATACATTAAATCATTAAATCAACACTTGATTTAACGATCCGGTCATATCGCATATAACCGACTAGTATCCAATGTATCGACTTATCGAATCAATCTTCGATTCGATAACTAGGTTATATCGCATACGACTATTCGATACATCCATCGTGAGAATAGAATACGGTATCACATACACGCATTATTCTCGGTCCCGCACATATCTCATATGCGCTCCTATTTCGTTTCGCTTGAGCCTCTAGGGCAACCAGATAGCGTACTATCATGTCGAGCAAGAAAGTCCTACCTATATATGTCCCAGCATCCACTACAATATACATCCAATGTACAGTAATGGCCTCCAGGGCATACATATAACTAACAATCTCCCACTTGCACTAGGGCCATCTGTAGCAGTGGTTGTAGTATCACATACTCAACCATCCCATATAAGTCTCTCTCTGGGAAAAAGCCTTTGTGAGTGGATCCGCCGTGTTGTCCTCTAAGTCTACTCCCCCAACCTCGATCACCCTGGAGATCAACTATCTCCATGATCAGGTGATGCTGCCTCAGAATATGTCTGGGTCACTAATGGGACCAGGGTTCCTGGGCCGACGCCACACTTCCATTGTCATACAATGGTAGGAACCTAGTTCATCTTATGAACCAATATACATCCAAACTGCCTCTTTGGTAGTATCTTTAATAGTGATGTTACCAGCCTTTATCGTCTAGTTTGCCACGGTATCTAGCTTGGAACTCTTCTAACATACCGTCCCTTTACTGAGGGTAAAGACAATGCCTGTGACTGACATTCAGTCGTCTTTACCACCCTGGGACCCTTTCAGTGATTCTCCCCAGGATCGATTGATACCATCTCACTACATCTAGTGAGAATCATAGCATCCAATTACATCTATCTCATAGATGAAAACTCAAGATTTAGGAGGTATCACTTTGATCCTATTGGAGAATCCTTATGATAAGCAGAGATTGACCGAGCGTAGCATAGGAAACTTTTTTCTTATCAAGAGTATGTTGTCCACGTACAATACGAGGATGACCACCTTACTCTCTACTACCTTTTTGTATATACAAGGTTCATCTACCATTTTGATGACGTCAATCTGTTTGACTAATATATCAAAAACAGACATTCCAACTCCGCGATGCCTGTTTTATCGCATAAAACATCTTGCACACGTTTCCGCTGCTCCCACTGTCTACGAGGCCCTCTGGCTGTGTACTTATAGACTCACTCTTCTAAAACATCATTTAGAAAAGCAGTCATAGCACCCAACCGCCAGATATCGTAGTCATGGTATGTAGCCGTGGCAAGTAGGATCTGGAAGAACTTAAGCATAGTCCCTGGAAAAGGTTTCATCATTATCCATGCCTGGTTGATGACGAAAACCTTTAACAAGTCTAGCTTCGAAAGTCTTAACTTTTCCATTTACACCAAGTAATCTTCTCATGATATACTTGCTTCTGATGGGGATTTAACCCTTCAGATATAGCAACCAAAGTCCATACTTTGTTGGTGTATATGGATTCCGTCTCAGATCGCTAAGCATCCAGCCATTCTTACAGAGTCCCTACTCTCGATGGCCTGCTCGGAACTAGTTGGTCATTATCTCATGATGCATTCCTCGCTCCCACTGTCATCGAAAAACCGAAGTATCTCTCAAGCGGATGAGAAACCATACCAGATCGGCGGAGAGGCTGAGATTCGTCGGGAACTATTGAATCCTTTGGTTCTGTCAAATCATCAGCTGCAGTTTTGTATAGCTGGAACCTTTCCAGTTCTACAGAACTGACCTTTCCTCGATCTTGTCCGGATTTTGCTTTTGACACAGGCCGGACAATCCCAAATCTTAACTTACTTAAGAGATAGGCTCTTCCCATACCATATCTCATATAGAGTGGTAGGCACTGATTTGAATCGAACCCTATTCAATAGGTATGCAACTTCATAAGTGCATAACTCCCTAAAAGGAAATAGGAAACTCAGTAGTACTCATCATAGAGCGCACCATATCATATAGGGTGTGATTGCTCCGCCCCGATATACCATCGTGCTATGGTGTATACGGAGGAGTAATGTTGAGAGAGAATCTCATTCTCCTTTAGAATAGTCCAGGAATTCCTTGCACAAGTATTCTCCTCCCTGATATCATCATAGGACATAATACATATACCCAGTTATTGGTTCTCTACTTCTAACTTATATTCTGTGAATATCTCAAAAGCTTCAGGCCTATGTTTCAACAGGAACATATGTCTGAATCTTGAGAGATCATCAGAGAACGTAATGAAGTACAAAGAACCTGTCCTGGCATGTGTAGACAGAAGACCTTACATACATCATCATGTATCAGTCCCAAGAGTTTACTAACTCTTTCTCTGTTTCCAATAAATAGAGCTATGGTCATCTTAATTTTGTGACATGACTGGCAAGTTTCACAAGATGCAAATTCAAACTGATTTAAATATGCATCTAAAATGTTACTTTAGCTAGTCGGGTCGCATTGATATGACCTAGTCTACAATGCCTCAAGAAGGATTCGTTCATTTCTGAACTCTTCCTTTTGTGTGTGTTCTGTATACTAGGAACTGTAGTTTGATTTAGAACATCAATGCTTTTAGATAACGTGCCTGAACCGATCAACTTTTGATATAGGAAATGTTCAAAACATTATCCAACAATACAAAATTATATCCTTTCTTTACTAATAAAGAGACTGATATGATTTTGTATATCAGGTTCGGTATCTAACAACATTCGTTTAGAATCAATGTATTGGTAATACAGGGTGACAGTGACCAACAGACTTGGCTACAACACTTGCCCCGTTTTCTGTCTCATGAAACTTATCATCCGTTCTCAGTTTTCTACCTTTCTATAGCCCTATGTAACAGATTAGTTATTGTTGGAGATAGTGCCCTCATAGTCAATTATTGGATCGCAGGTACGTGATTGCAATGATTGCGGAGGACCTATCCCGGTAGGGCAGTCTTACTCGAGATGATAGTATGCTATCTGGTTTGCCTTTATCAGTCGTGTACATGTTCAGGTGACTGATTGCATGTTACACTTTGATAGAGCCCTTAGGATCTTGCTTTACTACCAACAGTATGATGGCGATCATATACGTAAGAGTTGGGTAGTTTATACGCATATCCTTAATTGTGGTCCCTAGTCGTGGGAGTTTCGAGACAGGGCATCGATACTCCGGAGTAGACTAGTGTATACAGTCGAGACCCCGACGAGGGGCGGTGGCCGGTCTCACAAGCCACTGGTGTCAGTTGGATCACCTAAGATGTATACAGGTGCTCATTGGGTTATGAGTACACCGGACAGGACTCGCCGGGAATCTGCTAGTTAGTACTATACCTATCGTCAGATAGCAGTTCCCTGGTGACGTGTGTACAGGTTAGTTCATCGACCTGAGGTCGTCATTTGTCTCATGTGAGTTCCCACTGTGCTTTGATTTCTACCCTACCACGGATCAAAGGAGTCGTGCAAACAGGTAGCTTTCGGGTACGATCCCGAGCCATATGGAGGCACGTGAGCGGATCGGTAGGGGATTCGTCTCTCCCGGTATTGGGGGCAAGGTCGTGCTGTGTCTAGGAGAGCCATTACACAAAGTCCATGGCCATGGCAGGAGATTTACTGGTAGGTACTCCAGTAGTATCTCAGGGTGTTATTGGGCTACACTCCGACACGACTTATACTGCTATTGGGGGTCTGACGTTACTAGCCCCCTAGGCGGATATGCGATACTCATTGACGAACGGACCGGACTGTATATACATTGTCACTGTTAGGCTCAGTAGGGTTTCCGGATGAGTTCGCTCATCGGCCTCCCTTGAGTTCGCTCATCGGTCTCCCTTGAGGTCAGTCCATGGGCAGCCGTTACGCATAGCTAGTGCCGCTGACGGTTTGTGGTTAAACCCACTGCCAGGGTACTGACGAGTCATTAGAGTCCCCCACAGACAGTTTCCCAAGTTCGGGCGAAACGTTGTAGAGGCCGTATGGTTTTATGGCAGGGTTCGGAAAATGCACGTGCGTTTACGCACGTGTCAGTTTTCGGGCAGATGATACTGGTCGGCTTTGGTTTAAGCCGGATCCGAGTATTATATTGAGTAGGTATAATATCTTTGTCTCAGTTGCATTTGTATTCGGTCGTAATACAAATGCGGTTATATTTATACAGTTACGGGGTTATCCTGAAAGTCGTTTCGGGATCACTTTTGGAAGTTGCCAGTTTCCAGTTTTCTATCAGCCGTCTTTTAACATTCGGTTAAAGACGGATTTATCTTTTCTTCAGTTGAGGAGAGTCAGTGTTCTAGAAGCATCTAGATGAGGTGACTAGGATTAATTGGTGTTGAGTTTTCATTGGATGCATTTAATGGTTCATTAATGCATGATGACTAGGTTTATGACTCATGCTTTAACATTAAAGCATTTTGTTTTGGTTAAGATCTTTTGTTCATGATATTATTTCTAATTGTCACCTCCCTCCTCCTACCATCACCTCCCTCCACCTATATATGGCCGGCCTCTCCTCTCTCTCTCACTTGCTTGAGTTTTTCATTTGCTAGAAAAGATTATGATAGGTTTTATCGGTGTATGGAATTTCACAGTCCATTTCATTCCATCACCCGATTCCTCGGCAACTTCATTAACCGATCGTCCACGGATTTGCACGAAGTGAGACAAAGTCATCTACTCATTCTCTACATCATTCTTGGTCGTCTCTTCTAGCAAACTTGACGACCGAGTTACCTCAAGTCAGAGGCGGGAGCCCGTTTAAAGAATCGGTGATGTGGTGCCACCTGGACGAGCAGATCGGAGATCGAAGAGATATGAGAAGCCGCAACGGAGCGTGGGATGATGGTTAAAGAACGAAGGACTCGGATCGTTCGGTATAACCTTTCTACACTTTTTACAGTTTGTTAGTTTAGCAATAATGGCAGATCCGGGTTAAAGTATACGATAGCGCCAGTTAAAAAGTTTTGTTCCGCATTTGGCGTCTGTAGACGGCCGGGGCGCTAGCGTAGACTTACAGTGGTATCAGAGCCTCACCATTTTGCTATACTAACTTGTGCTAACGCGTTTAAAATATCGATCGAACCGGAAATCAAAAATCACATTTTTCCAACTTGACAGTTTCTGTTGATTTTAAACGGTCTCCTAAAAATATTTCACACATCTCAGAAATCTGTGCAGGGTTTTCTAAGGCACACGACAAAATTTGAGCAAGTGATTCCACTATATAGCCGCGGAAGCGCGGCCAAACCCATGGTTTGGCCGCGGATCCGCGGCCATCCTAATGAATCACTGCATCAAATTTTCTCAGTGTCTTCTCTGGTGGAATTTTGGGTTTTTGGTATATATCTTTTAGGCCTAGGTTTTGTTACTGTTCTGCAGATTTTCGTGGGGCCCACTTTATGATATTTTGTCGATCGAAATTTAAACATGTTAGTTTACAGTGCTTACATTATATCTCCGACCGGGAATGTCATTTGATCGGTAAACCGCGTCTGATTGCTATAGTTCTTTTAGACGGGTTTGCGAACGTGACATTCGCGTTGATGTTCTGTGTTGTGCTGTGATGTTGCGGATTTGTCGTGGTGGATAGCAGTGTGCAATGGTAGTGCAGTTTGAGTTTATTTGTACATTTGATATTGCGGGACGAGCGTCCAACTTATGGACTGCCGTCACTACCTGTTGTATAATATTCTTTTGGGGCACGACCAGGTTGCGGTCGATGTATCTATTGTACTATTTTTCATTACTGTACTAGGTTTTGCCCCGCGACGGAGTGCACGGATAGCCGGGTTTTGGGGGGCAACGGGTCCGCATCTCATGGCTTTGAGAGGCAGAGGGGTCCCACTCTAGAATTGGCAGACTATTCGCCGCACTCGTAGGGGGTACAGGTTGACCCAAGGAGGGGTGCTCAATTTACCGGATTCCGTGAAGTGCCGGGTGTTCCGTTCACTATGCTGTGGGGACTATCTCGCTTCAAGATATGATGGGTAACTTGCCGCAACCGTAGGGGTCTAGGTTTCATTGCACAGGCTATCCACACGACAGGGGAACGTCGGGTTTCAGCAGCGGCTCTGTGAAACCCGGGGATCCCAGATTATCTGTATTGTTCTGTGATGCTTATTACTTTTCTGTAATGTTGCATATTATCACGCCTGGAGCGATTATGTATATTGGTTTATATACTATTAGATGTTGTATATGTTTTACACTCGCGCTAGTCCAGTCCCCGCTCTGTCGTTAGTTAAGTAACCTAACGGGTGATGACGGGACCCAGTGACGAATGCGGATGGCATATACGTACATTTTATTTTCGTTCTTTTCTGGTGTGATTGATTGATTGATGGGACTGCGTTGATTATGATCAATGCAAATTTAAACAAACCTGTTTTAGTTGTTGGAACAAATTTAAAAAAGGTGTTATTACAAAGACGTTTCTTTTTGTTATGCATAGCGGTATTCAGTGGAATATCCTGCACCTCATTCGACGGGGCAAGGGCCGATATCCCTTCACCGGGACTGACCCCTTGGGCAGAAGTTTGCGTCAGGGTAATAACTTCACTATAGTCGATTACAAGTTGCTTTGCATAGCGGTATTCAGTGGAATATCCTACACCTCATTCCACGAGGAAAGAGCCGAGATCCCTTCACCGGGAATGACCTCTTTAGCAAAAGGTTTTCGCCACTATATTTTAAAAAGCTATCAGGTTCCTTCAACGAGATCAAGTTCACTACGCTAAAGGTTTTTCGCCAAAAACCAGCCGTAGCCCTCCGTCGTTTCTTATGGATGGTCAGTAGTATTCAAGCTATGTTTGTTGGCATACGTCAAGGCATAGTGTTTGGTAGCTGCTGGGTATTCATTTGTTGCATAGATAGATGAGTTGGTTTGGGACAGTCGTATTACCTTGTTGGCATATGTCAAGGGTATGTACGGGTGGGTTCAAATTAACAAGATAATGACGGGCAGAACTTGACATGTGACTTATGATTTGTTGGCATACGTCAAGGTCATAAGAGCATGGGGCATAAATCATATCGGGAGTTTCTAAAGAAACTGAAACTTGCCAAGTATGCGCATACCTTCTGGAGTATGAGTAACGTGGATGCATTCCATCACGTTATCATGCGATGAGAGTTAGATCCCGATTCCCACTGATGAGTTGGTTTACTCTTCGGGTGATCCCGATTGATTTTTCTTTCAGGTTTGGAGGAGAATTTGACAGGACAGTGGGAGGTTTCCGGATTAGATAAAGTGATAACCATTCTGATCTAGGTTAGAGTGCACGCAGAATGTTTCTTTTCTCTCTCTCTTTGGCAGCGACCTTTGACCGACCCTAGACTATGACTCAGTGACCAGGTTGACCGAACCTTCTTAAAAATACTGGCTTTTGGATTGTCTGAGTTGCATAAGTCATTGCCACTCCTTCTTTTACCCTTTGAATTTCTCAGAACACCCGCATTACTACGGACATCCACTTCCATTGGATAGATCCATCGTATGGTTATATACGAACTCGAAGGGACTTCTTCGAGGATGGATCCAGGTTCAGGAGAAATAGAATTGGTTTATTCAGTTGTCTTTTATTATCACCTTCTCTCAGGTTGCGAGAGCTCCTTGGTTTAGGAGAGTACACCTATTACGCTTATTGGATAGTCTTATTCCAAACCATAGGCTGGTGCCGAAAGGTAGGGAATGAAGAAAACCAATTAGCCTATATAGGGTGTGCAGAAGGTAATATGTAAAGACAAAATAAAGGGATTAGAAAGAGGGCAAAGTAAATTGCGACTGATATCATTCACGACCAAAACCGCGTACTTCATCGCCACTCCTATTTCACCTTTAAAGGAATAAGGTATTATTCAGTTGTCTTTTATCATCACCTTCTCTCAAGATACGAGTACTCCTTGGTTTAGGAGGGTACACCTATTATGCTTACTGGATAGTCTTCTTCCAAACCATAGGCTGGTGCCGAACGGTAGGGAAGGAAGAAAACCATTTAGCCTAACGATGGTGCACAGAAGGTAACGACTAAAGACAAATAAAGGGATTTGGAGAGATGGCAATAAAATATACGGTTGAAGTCATGAATTGGATTATGGAAGAGGCATTGCTATGAATACCAGGATACCCCTACGAAATATTTTCATGTTTCAGTGCATTGTTAAAGGAAAACTGTTTTCCCGATTGGATACTTACTCCAAGGGTATGTATTTACCAGGTTTCATTCTCATGTCTGTATGGTTTTACAGATGATGAGTGGGAGTAAGTTATTGGGAATTAGGTGATCATCCTCATTATATCGGAATTCGTTGTAATTGGTGATATTTGAGGAAATCGCCAGGGTACAGTTTTCAACCTACGACGCACAGGTTTTTGAGTTGTTTAATTCAGCGGACTTATACAGAGTATTGTATATTGTCCAGTGTCCATTAGGACAAAGGGGTAGGTTCTCGTACTATGTTCTATTTACTTATAACTTCTCTAGTATTTGGACAAGTGTTTCGTAGAAATACAAGGTCTAAGTTTTGAGAAGTTGTGGGTATAAGAATAAAGTAGAGAACCAGGTATCACAAGTATCGGGATTCTTCAAAGAGATCGAAGATGTAGATTCTTGTGATTGGTATTCAGATGATAGTGATGGTTTTGAGAAACGTGTTTCTCTTTCAGGTTACTCATAAGTGGATGGATTCCTAAGTTGAGTAATGCTGATTAGCCTCTTTCCATTAAGTTGATATGCACTGGAGACAGCTGCATGATTTGAATATGGTTCCAAATTAAATAAGTGCCAAAGTTTCTATATTGGATATAGAATGGATCGTACCTTAAAAGATATTAAGGTACGGGGAGTTGTCCAGCTTTTGCTTAAAACCAGACTCTGGATAACTCAGGGCACGTTTCTGTAATGGCTGTTTGTGGGTTGACCCTGGCTATGACGAGGGTTGATATTCTACCATTTGGAAGATCAATAGTGATATTGTTCTTGACTCGCCACAGTTTTAGTAAAATGGATTTTTTCAGAAAACGGTAGTGGGAGTATGGTAGAACTGGAAGTGATTCCAGAACCGCGAACGATTACAGAAAATTTAATAGGACCTATATATTCAATCAGGTTTGACATTCCAATAGCCACTCTGCAGATATGGTGGGTAACCTCAGACACCCGAGAGGTACTTCGGTAGCCTCAAGGACGGTGACAGGGAGGTTCTTATCTACCCAGACTTGACACTACTGTTGTTCCAGGATATGAGACCCGGTAGAAGGGTTGTCGTAGTCAGTGGGAGCATCGGAAGCAAAGTGGGCAAGTAGCTTATGTCTATTTATAGACTAGAGCAGTTATAGCGGAGATAGATCATCTAATTTTGATGTGACAGTCATGGGTTTGACTTCAATCAGAATAGGGGATGGATCTGTTAAGAAGGTAGTAGGGTGTGATGTCATGGTATCAGGATGACATACACAAAGTAGGAAGTAAAATTCCTATACTACGATCGGTTGTACTTTGGTCGTCACACAGTTGTTTCTCCAGACAGGATATGGATATAATATTTGACATTCTGGTTTCTGGATCTATGGTTTTAGATCTGGATTTGGGTAGTTTCCCAGTGTGGGTACTTTGACAGTATTCTAATGGTTTTTAGAATAGATGACTCCTAGCATGGTGTTGTACCTGCAGGTGATGGAGTCACCCTCTCTAAAGGTGTCGTATAGACTAAAGGGGATAGGGATGTGCATGATTGGCAGATCACTTGCTTAGGCAATTGAGTCAATCGTGAGGTGTCAAGTACCACACCAGATGTTGTTTTTGCACTAGATGCGATGAGATTGTATTAATCCAATCCTGGAGAGACATAAGGAAGCAGTTTTAGAACATAAGTGGATGTTCTACAGAATTGATGACGGCAGCCTCCTTCGGGAGACGATCATCATTCCAGGCTTCAAAGGTGACATGGTTGACAGAGTGATTGTCAGAGTTATAGTTTTTTCCCTCTGACGAAGAGGGACAGTATTATGGACAGATGGTCCAAGAGGATACTGTGGGTGGCATGGTGCCGGATACTGATTAGGTTCAGTGATCGATACAGTCTAAGAAGTTTGGATTTGGAGTTCATTTATGAACTAGGTCCCATCAGATTTCCAGACATATTCTAAGACAGGTATTACTCGATTCGGAAGATGGCTTTCTCCGCGAACTTGAGTTTTAGAGACATATAGAAAGAAACATCTAGGCGGATCCACTCACTGAGGCTATTTCTCGAACACAATAGTTTTACAAACGGGCTTTGTGAAACTGATTAGTAGAGGAGTTGGACGTTCGGTTTCACACGGGCTGTGAGTAGTCGACATCGCAATATTAGCCTTGAGTGCAAGTGGGAGATTGTTGGAGATAGTGCCCTCATAGTCAATTATTGGATCGCAGGTACGTGATTGCAATGATTGCGGAGGACCTATCCCGGTAGGACAGTCTTACTCGAGACGATAGTATGCTATCTGGTTTGCCTTTATCAGTCGTGTACATGTTCAGGTGACTGATTGCATGTTACACTTTGATAGAGCCCTTAGGATCTTGCTTTACTACCAACAGTATGATGGCGATCATATACGTGAGAGTTGGGTAGTTTATACGCATATCCTTAATTGTGGTCCCCAGTCGTGGGAGTTTCGAGACAGGGCATCGATACTCCGGAGTAGACTAGTGTATACAGTCGAGACCCCGACGAGGGGCGGTGGCCGGTCTCACAAGCCACTGGTGTCAGTTGGATCACATAATATGTATACAGGTGCTCATTGGGTTATGAGTACACCGGACAGGACTCGCCGGGAATCTGCTAGTTAGTACTATACCTATCGTCAGATAGCAGTTCCCTGGTGACGTGTGTACATGTTAGTTCATCGACCTGAGGTCGTCATTTGTCTCGTGTGAGTTCCCACTGTGCTTTGATTTCTACCCTACCACGGCTCAAAGGAGTCGTGCAAACAGGTAGCTTTTGGGTACAGTCCCGAGCCATATGGAGGCACGTGAGCGGATTGGCAGGGATTCGTCTCTCCCGGTATTGGGGGCGAGGTCGTGCTGTGTCTAGGAGAGCCATTACACAAAGTCCATGGCCATGGCAGGAGATTTACTGGTAGGTACTCCAGTAGTATCTCAGGGTGTTATTGGGCTACACTCCGACACGACTTATACTGCTATTGGGGGTCTGACGTTACTAGCCCCCTAGGCGGATATGCGATACTCATTGACGAACGGACCGGACTGTATATACATTGTCACTGTTAGGCTCAGTAGGGTTTCCGGATGAGTTCGCTCATCGGCCTCCCTTGAGTTCGCTCATCGGTCTCCCTTGAGGTCAGTCCATGGGCAGCCGTTACGCATAGCTAGTGCCGCTGACGGTTTGTGGTTAAACCCACTGCCAGGGTACTGACGAGTCATTAGAGTCCCCCACAGACAGTTTTCCAAGTTCGGGCGAAACGTTGTAGAGGCCGTATGGTTTTATGGCAGGGTTCGGAAAATGCACGTGCGTTTACGCACGTGTCAGTTTTCGGGCAGATGATACTGGTCGGCTTTGGTTTAAGCCGGATCTGAGTATTATATTGAGTAGGTATAATATCTTTGTCTCAGTTGCATTTGTATTCGGTCGTAATACAAATGCGGGTATATTTATACAGTTACGGGGTTATCCTGAAAGTCGTTTCGGGATCACTTTTGGAAGTTGCCAGTTTCCAGTTTTCTATCAGCCGTCTTTTAACATTCGGTTAAAGACGGATTTATCTTTTCTTCAGTTGAGGTGAGTCAGTGTTCTAGAAGCATCTAGATGAGGTGACTAGGATTAATTGGTGTTGAGTTTTCATTGGATGCATTTAATGGTTCATTAATGCATGATGACTAGGTTTATGACTCATGCTTTAAAATTAAAGCATTTTGTTTTGGTTAAGATCTTTTGTTCATGATATTATTTCTAATGGTCACCTCCCTCCTCCTACCATCACCTCCCTCCACCTATATATGGCCGGCCTCTCCTCTCTCTCTCACTTGCTTGAGTTTTTCATTTCCTAGAAAAGATTATGATAGGTTTTATCGGTGTATGGAATTTCACAGTCCATTTCATTCCATCACCCGATTCCTCGGCAACTTCATTAACCGATCGTCCACGGACTTGGACGAAGTGAGACAAAGTCATCTACTCATTCTCTACATCATTCTTGGTCGTCTCTTCTAGCAAACTTGACGACCGAGTTGCCTCAAGTCAGAGGCGGGAGCCCGTTTAAAGAATCGGTGATGTGGTGCCACCTGGACGAGCAGATCGGAGATCGAAGAGATCGGAGCAGCCGCAACGGAGCGTGGGATGATGGTTAAAGAACGAAGGACTCGGATCGTTCGGTATAACCTTTCTACACTCTTTACAGTTTGTTAGTTTAGCAATAATGGCAGATCCGGGTTAAAGTATACGATAGCGCCAGTTAAAAAGTTTTGTTCCGCATTTGGCGTCTGTAGACGGCCGGGGCGCTAGCGTAGACTTACACTTATCTGGGATCCTGATCCGGTATCAAATACCCAGGATGCAGAGGATACTGAGAAACAGTTCTTTGTAACGAACACACCCGAAGAAGATGCATCATATGCACTTTCTTCGTTTGGGCGGCATAGGGATTCTGGTATTCCCCTATTTCCTGCTCTGTCTTATAACAATTATAAGTTGGAGCGGGACCAACGTCCCCCAGCTCAGTATAACAAGCAGGTTCGGTCAATATCCGTATTATTATCTTGATTAAGACGTGATATAGTCGCTACCTGGAGAGAGAGAGAAGAAAACACTCTGCGTGCGCTCTTGTAAGATTAGATTGGTTATTTATTTTATCTAATCAGGATGGCTCCCACTGTTTTTATCAAATCTTCCTTCAAACCCTAAAAGGAAAGACTAGCCGGGATTAATTACACTCTACAAGTTTGCCAATCTTTCAGCCAGGCCAGTGACGGTACTTTGAGGGAGGTTCGCCGTGCTTTCGCACGGACCTAATTACAGTAAACCTCGTTTTCCCAGAGGCGTAACCCCGTTGACACCTTTCTAGACACCTACTTGATCGGCTAATTGTAAAGTGCAAAACTCTCCCAAGAGTAACAATTACTCGCAGTGGGTTTCGGGATCCAACTATCACATAGAAGGTATACAATCTCATTGCAAATTTAAACACTTGAAACTCCCGATAAAGATTTTTACCCCTAGCACCTATGACCTTAACTATGGTCAACAAATCATAAGTACTAGTCAAGTTCTAGCCATCATTTCGTGATTAATTAGACCCACCCACATGACCTTTAACTAAGGTCAACAAAGTCACGCGACTGTCCTAACTAATCGCATCATATGCGGTGTAGGAAGACATCACTTAGCAACCGTACACTGTGCCTTAACTAAGGTCAACAAACACAGCACGAATACTAAGTACTCTACTTCCTAAAATGACGGAGGGTTGCGGATGGTTTTTAAGAAAACTTTTAACGCTTTGAACTTGATCTCGTTGCGGAATCAAATGGTTTTTAAATGGAGTGTTTTTTGAAGCTTTTCTAGTTTTGCTAAAGGGGTCACTCCCGGTGAAGGGATCGTCGGCCCTTTCTTCGTCGAATGAGATGCGGGATATATCATATATATCACTGTGCAAAGCAGAAACTATAGAAGCAATCAAAAGACAAACCGAGGGTGTAGCTTCTGCCAGTTATCGCTAAAGGAGTCACTCCCGGTGAAGGGATCTCGGTCCTTTCCTCATCGAATAAGGTGCAGGATGTTCTACAAGGAACACCGCGATGCAAAGCAAGAACTGTAGCTACCTATTTTTTATTTTGAAATTCGATTCCACAACATCAATTAGGTTTATTTTCTTTCATTAATCTCATTAATGAATGTCCCATCATTTACGTCTACCTAAACATCACAGATAAATATAACGTACGCTTATGCCATCCGCATTCGCCTCGATGTCCCGTCTGCACCGTTAGGTTAGGTAACTAACGCCAGAGCGAGGCAGGGCTAGCGCGGGTGTAAAACATAAGCAGCGTCTATATAATATATCATATATACTATATATAAAATCTATCTGAACAAATCACATGATCACATCACAGATAACGCAGCAGAAAATATCATATGAAATATTTGATATACGAGGACGTCCGTGTTTTCAATACGAGCCAGTATAAAACACGGATTCTACGGTTGTGATGAATAGCCAATCCCACACCCCTAGACCCCTACGAGAGCGGCAAGCAACCCTACTAATTCTAGGGTTAGGAGACCCGGACTCGACTCCTCGAGATGGTCTCCCACTGAACCCTAGAACCCGGTTACTTGTGCTCCCTTCCTTGGGTCTATCCTAGTGCAGAAAAGTAAATAATATACAAATGGTGACATCATCCGCAACTTGGAAGTGCCCCAATAAAAGAATATTACATACAAGTTTTTACATGAATGAAAATGAAAAACACTCATCTCACATAAAAACCCCCGGCTATTCAAACACGACGATCCAATATAATATATCCAGCAACACATAACATCACATGTCATCAACGTAAGTAAACATGCGTATCCCAATTGTCGTTGACATATAGCAACGAAACCGGCGATATCACATATTACACTTACGGTCACAGAAAAGAAAGTGTAAAACTACAACAGTTGGAATCCGCAACCTCTTTAGACATCGCATGCCTAATCAAATGAAATACTTAGACATCGCATCCCTGACAATTATAAACCCCGCATTTTAGTCTCAAAATCGAAAACACTTTTCAATATAAAGTCGGGCAATTCAATAAGATTCCCGACATCCTGATCGAATGCTTGTCGCAAACTTTAGTAGGCGGCTGCACCCCCGACGCCGTCGATGAAGTGCACCAAGGCGGAACACCGCTGCCGCGAGCACCCGAACGGATGCTTTCAGCGACGGGGTTCTCCTACAGCCACTTGGTCGGGGCTATGGGGCGAGGCTATCTATTAAGTTTACCCGGTGAGTATCCGCGTACGCTACATGATTGCGACGAACTTCTGATTGCATCAAAATTCCGTGGCAACCGATCAAGTGAGACTAAACTGCTATGTTTATAACATTCATTCAGTTATCTCATAACTGCTTGTGAATTCCAAATATTGTATCACATTCCGGATAAATAGAAAATGTTAAACTTTCCGATCGAACAATCGAACACCCAAGTTTTCCCGAAACAGCTCAACACATGAAATAAGTTTAAAAACATTCACTTCATGCCTCAGTACCAACGGTCCAGCCGTAGAAGGGTCAAGCCAACGCCTCACATGTGGCACGCCGTACTGTCCCAAATCCTAAAGTTCAAAGGGCAGTTCAAGACGGTCACATAATCGAGTTAAGGTTTGTTGTCTTCTAGAGGGACCATCGCGTTACTTGCACTACTTAGAACGTCATTAAACTACGGAAAAATCCAACAATTGGAAATTTCCCGACAGGGGAAAAAGTGGGTATTTATATCCGGTCGAACTTTTTAACATATTCTAAAATATCCGGAAAACACATAGACAAAGTTTGATAATCCGATCGAATCTACGAACTCCCAATACAACCCAGAAAACTCAACTCTTGAGTAAATATTAAAAATTCTCAGAAAACTCAGCATTTAAATAAAGAAGTTACTGTGCAAAAATAATTGACTGAAGAGACTAATTGGCCGCGGAACCGCCGCATTAGCCATGCTAATGCCGCGGTTCCGACGCGCTATGATTGAATTAGGTGCTCGTGCTTCACAGTAATTCTTAGAAATTCCTGCTGATTTTCCAGCATATTTTTAATTCTCAAAAATCCCCGATTTCAAAAAATGTACAGAGTGCAAATTTGTATTAGGGTTTCTGTTCGATCGGACTTGTAACTCCGTCTACTCATCGCCTAAGGCTCTAGCTAGGCTATGATACCACTGTAGGGTTCCTAGGCAAACCCATGAGGTTCTACAAGTGATCAAACATGGCAAATTCAAATTTTTTCATGTGCCTACAAACCCTAATACGGATCGTTAACTAGATTTATAGGCGATGCAATGCAAGTAAACAACTTTAATTTAAAGGAAAGGGGCTACAACCTTTGTAGATCCGATCCTCCACCTCCATAGCTCCGTGATGAAGTCCCCTCGCTGCGATCATCGGATCCCGGGCTCTAGCGTCGGCTTCATCGGAGAAATGGGCGGGCTAGGTCGTCGACTTCGATGCCGAAAATGATCTACGTCGAGGCAACACAAGATCAAGCTCCAACATCACCAAGCCATGAAACTTGTGAAGAAAACACTCTATACTACTTGGCAAGTGGTAGAGGATGAAGAAATAGGAAGTGGGTTCACTTTAGAATTGGATTTCTCACTCTTTTTCTCATGTTGCCATTGGTGGAGGCAAGGTTTCTTCTTTGTTGAAGAAGAAGAAGAAGAAAGAATATGATAAGTTTTTTTTTCAAATAGAAAATAATATGATACTTATCTTATTTTCAACCATGATTAAGTGTAGAGAATAAACTAGGGTTAGGTGAATGGTTAGGTTTAGGAGATGAAGACAAAATGGTCAAAGCTTCTTGAAGCTTCAAAGAAAAGAACAAAAGAAGTAAACATTTCATTTTCTTTCCAAATGAAGAATAAATAAATAAATAGTTAATAAAATCAAAACCCTAACCATTACATAACCATGGTTTAATCATACACTTAACCAAGTTTGCATGTATCATCAAACATGATACAATCAAGTGCACAAAAATATATCACATATACAATGGGCACATCAAGTGAGAAAATCCATCCAAAGTGAACAAATACTAGTTAATGCAAAGTAATATATCAAATATATTATACATTAAATCATTAAATCAACACTTGATTTAACGATCCGGTCATATCGCATATAACCGACTAGTATCCATTGTATCGACTTATCGAATCAATCTTCGATTCGATAACTAGGTTATATCGCATACGACCATTCGATACATCCATCGTGAGAATAGAATACGGTATCACATACACGTATTATTCTCGGTCCCGCACATATCTCATATGCGCTCCTATTTCGTTTCGCTTGAGCCAGGAAACCTCTGTGTAGGACTCTAAAGACTCGTCAATACGCCGGCAGCAGATGATGATCATATCAAACACCCACAAGCCGCAAGCTGTCTGCTAAACGTAACGGCCACCCGGGTATTGAGCAATCAGAAGATCGATGAGCAAGCCCGCTCACACTCCTGTGAATCCAACCAGTAACACTTACTGTACAGTCCGGTCTGTTCGTCTGATATGTCGCATATCTCGCCTAGGGGTGGTAAACGTCAGACCCCAATAGCTTGATAAGTCATGCTAACGTGAAGTCCATAACATGTGTGAAACTACTGATAACACTTACCAGTAGATCACTGCAGCCCTGGGCAGGGATTTCCTGTTATGGCCAGTCGAGCATAGCGCAACATCAACCCCCAAAATCGGGAGAGACGAATCCCCTCCTATCGCTCATTGCCTCCATGTGAATCGGGACTGTACCCAAAAACCACCTGTTTGCACGACTCAGTAGAGCTGTGGTAGGGTGGAAATCAAAGCACAGTGGGAGACACACAAGACTCTATGAAGATCTCGGGTCAACAGACTAAGCTATACCAGTGTCACCAGAGAACTGCTATCTGACGTGAGGTATAATACCATCTGGGAGTTCTCGGCGAATCCGTTCAGTGTACCCAGTCTCCACTGAGCACCCGCATACCATCTCTGATGTCAAACACCAATGGATATGGGATCATCCATCGCCCATCACATGGGTCGAGAAGATATACTCTAGTCTACTCTGGAATATCGATGCCCCGTCTCGATATTCCCATGACTAGGAACATTGAAGGATGTACTCATGGACTACCCAGGCCCCACTAATATGATCTACATCATAGTCCTGGAAGTCGAGTACACATCCTAAGGGCTTTATCAACATGTAACAGAGAGACAGAAAGTATACATGTTAAGATAACGAGCAACCGGATAGCGTACTATCATGTCGAGCAAGAAAGTCCTACCTATATATGTCCCAGCATCCACTACAATATACATCCAATGTACAGTAATGGCCTCTAGGGCATACATAGTTATCACCCTGTATTACCAGAATACATTGATTCTGAACGAATGTCATTAGATACCGAACCTGATATACAACATCATATCAGTCTCTTTATTGGTAAAGAAGGATATAATTTTGTATTGTTGGATAATGTTTTGAACATTTCCTATATCAAGTGTTGATCGGTTCAGGCACGTTATCTAAAAGCATTGACGTTCTAGATCAAACTACAGTTCTTAGTATACAGAACACACACAAGAGGAAGAGTTCAGAAATGAACGAATCCTTCTTGAGGTATTATAGACTAGGTCATATCAATGTGACCCGACTAGCTGAAGTTACATAAAGATGCATATTTAAATTAGTTTAAATTTACATCTTATGAAACTTGCCGGTCATGTCACAGAGATAAGATGACCACAGCTTCGTTTATTAGAAACAGAGAAAGAGTTAGTGAACTCTTGGGATGATACATATTGATGTATGAAGGTCCCCTGTCTACACATGCCAAGACCGGTTCTTTGTACTTTATTACATTCTCTGTTGATCTCTCAAGATTCAGACATATTCCTGTTGATACACAAGTCCGAAGCTTTTGAGATATTCATAGAATATAAGTTAGAAAGTAGAGAACCAAAATAGGTATAAGTATTATGTCCTTTGATGTGATCAAGGAGGAGAATACTTGAGCACGGAATTCCTGGATTATTCTAAAGGAGAATGAGATTCTCTTCAGCATTACTCCTCCGTATACACCACAGCACGTCGGTGTATCGGGGCGGAGCAATAACACTCTATGTGATAAGGTGTGCTCTATGATGAGTACTACTGAGTTACCTCTTTCCTTTTGGGAGTTATGCACTTGTAAAGTTGCATACCTATTGAATAGGGTTCCGATCAGATCAGTTGCCTACTACTTCATATGAGATATGGAAAGGGAAGAGCCCATATCTTAAGTTTGTTAAGATTTAGGGTTGTCCAGCCTATGTCTAAAAGCATAATCCGGACATGCTCGAGGAAAAGTCAGTTCTGTAGAAGTTTGTTGGATATCCCAAGCATACGCAAGGGAATATCTTCTACCAAACCGAGGAACAAAAGATATTTTGTTTCTCAATATGCCATCTTTGTGAAAGGGAATTTCTTGTGAAGAAATTAGTGGACATGAGGTAGAACTGGAAGTAGTTCCAGCTATACAAACTGCGGCTGATGATTTGGTAGAACCAAAGGATTCAATAGTTTCTAACGAACCTTAGCCTCTCCGCCGATCTAGTAGGTTCCTCACCCACCTGAGAGATACTTCGAGTTTCTCTATGACAGTAGGAGCGAGGAATGCATCATGAGATGATGACCCAACTAGTTTTGAGCTGGCCATCAAGAGTGGGGACTCTGTAAGAATGGCTGGATGCTTAGCGATCTGAGATGGAATCCTTATAACCAACAAAGTATGGACTTTGGTTGCCTTATCTGAAGGGTTATATCCCCATCAGGAGCTAGTATATCTTGAGAAGATTACTTGGTGTACATGGAAAAGTTGAGACTTTCAAAGCTATGCTTAAGTCCATCCAGATCCTACTTGCCACGGCTACATACCATGACTACGATATCTGGCGGTTGGGTGTCATGACTGTTTTTCTAAATATTGATTTAGAAGAGTGCATCTATAAGTACACAGCTAGAGGGCTTCGTAGACAGAAGGAGCAGCGGAAATGTGTGCAAGATATTTCATGTGATAAAGCAGGCATCACGGAGTTGGAACGTCTGTTTTGATGTGGTAGTCAAAGAGTTTGACTTCATCAAAATGGTAGATGAACCTTGTATATCCAAAAGGTAGTAGGGAGTATGGTGGTGGTCGTCGTAAAGTACGTGGATGACATACTCTTGATGGGGAAGGAGTTTCTTATGCTACGCTCGATCAATCTCCGCTTATCACAATGATTCTCCATATAGGATCAAAGTGATACCTACTAAATCCTGGGTTTTGGATCTATGAGATAGATCTAATTCGATGTTAGGATACTCACTAGATGTAGTGAGATGGTATCAATCGATCCTGGGGAGAATCACTGGAAAGGTTCCAGAGTGATAAGGACGACTGAAAGTCAGTCACAGGCATTGTTTTTACTCTCAGTAGAGGGACGGTATGTTGGAAGAGTTCCAAGACAGATACCGTGGCATACTAGACGATTAAAGGCAAGAAACATCGTTACCAAAGATACTACCAAAGAGGCAGTCTGGGAGTATATTAGTTCATGAGATGAACTTCGTTCCTACCATTGTGTGACAATGGAGTTGTGGCTTATGCCTAGGAACGCCCGTCCCATCAGTGATCCAAACATATTCTAAGGCAGTATCACCTGATCATGGAGATGGTTGATCTCCAGGGGATCGAGGTCAGGAGAGTAGACTCAGAGGACAACACGGCGGATCCACTCACAAAGGCCTTTTCCCAGAGAGATACTTTTATGGAATGGTTGAGTATGAGATACTTGAACCACTGTTATCAGATGGCCCTAGTGCAAGTGGGAGATTGTTAGTTATATGTATGCCCTAGAGGCCATTACTATACATGAGATGTATATTGTAGTGGATGCTTGGACATATATAGGGAGGACTTTCTTGCTCGACATGATAGTATGCTATCTGGTTACTCTTTACCTTAACGTGCACACCGATTGTCTCTCTGTTACATGTTGGTAAAGCCCTTAGGATGTGTACTTGACTACCTGGACTATGATGCGGATCATATTAGTGGAGACATGGTACTCCATAAGTACATCCTTCAAGGTCCCTAGTCGTGGGTGTATCGAGATGGGGCATCGATATACCAGAGTAGACTAGCGTATAGCTTTTCGACCCATATAAATGGGCGATGGATGATCCCATATCCATTGGTGTTTGACATCAGAGATGATATACGGGTGCTCAGTGGAGACTGGGTACACTGGACGGACTCGCCGAGAACTCCCAGATGGTATTATACCTTACGTCAGATGACAGTTCGCTGGTGACACTGGTGCAGGTTAGTCTGTAGACCCGAGATCATCATAGAGTCTTGTGTGATTCCCACTGTGCTTTGATTTCCACCTTACCACGTCCAAGAGGGCGTGCAAAATGGTGGTTTTTGGGTACAGTCCCGAGTCACTCGGAGGCAATGAGCGATAGGAGGGGTTTCATCTCTCCCGGTATTGGGGGTGGATGTTGCGCTATGCTCGATTGGCCATAACAGGGAAGTCCCTGGCCAGGGCTGGTTTAGAGATTTACTGGTAAGTGTTACCAGTAGTTTCTCGACCCGTTATGAGGCTCGCATCGTCATTACTTATCGGTTATTGGGGTCTGACGTTTACCACCCTTAGACTGGATATGCGACATATCAGACGAGGAGACCGGACTGTACGGTAGTGTCACTATCAGGCTTTTGCAGGAGTTGGAGCGGGCTTGCTTGCTGATTTTCTGATCGCTCAATACCCGGGTAGCCATTATGTCCAGCTAGTACCGCTGACGGCTTGTGGGTGCTTGATATGATCATTACCTACCGCCGGCGTATTGACGAGTCTTTAGAGTCCTACATAGAGGTTTTACTAGCTCAGGCAAAACGAAATAGAAGCGCATATGTGATATGTGCGGGACCGAGAATAATGCGTGTATGTGATACCGTATTCTATTCTCGCGACTATTGTATCGGCCGGTTATATGTGATATAGCCGGGTTATCGAATCAAGTGTTGATTCGATAAGTTGGTATATTTTGTGTTAGTCGGTTATATGAGATATAACCGGATTATTAAGTCAAGTGTTGATTTAATAATTTAGTGTATAATTGTATATGTGATATACTAATTTACATTAACTAACATTGGTTCACTTAAGCATTTGTTTTTCTCACTTGTGCACAACTTAATATATATGTGATATATATTTATTTGTGTTCATTTTGTATCATGGTTGTTGATACAACTATACATGGGTGTATGAGACATACACCATTATAATTATATTAGTGGGGTTTTAATATACAAAGTAAATACAAAATTAGTGGATAATTGTTCAAGTGCATGAAGCTTCATGAAGCTTGTGAGTGCATTGACCAAAGTCCACTAGTTTTGTTTTACTTAGGATTTTTATAAACCTAATCACTATAATTAGCTATGGTTATGTCTCTACATGAGTTAGTATATGATACCCACTCACTCATGGTTAGCTCTCTCCTCTCTTGATTAGTTTTCATTCTCATTTTGAGCTTATCTTCTTCCTCCTTCAAATGCTTGCTAGGGTTTGATAAAGAGAGAGAAAGATTGTGAGAAAAGAAATTCTAAAGTGTATCCATTTCCTATTTCATCTTCATCTACTAGACTAGCAATTTAGTTTAGGGTGTTTGCTTCACTAATTCTCTAGTTAGTGAAGTAGAAGCTTGAGTTCGTATTCTCTCGACGTAGATCATCTTCGGCCTCGAAGACTTCAAGCAAAACCGTTGCCCTCTTCTCATGGAGCCGTCCGAGAGTCCGGGAGTTCGATGATCGCAGCGAAGGGACTACAACAAGGAGCTTTAGAAATGAAAGACCGATCTACAAAGGTTGTATTTCGTATTCACTTAGTGATAATTGTTATTTACTTGCATGTGTTACCCTAATATCTAGCAAAGATCTTGTTTAGGGTTATTCGGCACGGCTAAAATTTTAATCGGGCATGATTGATGCCTTGTAGAACCTTATTAAAGTGCCTAGTAACCCTACATCAACATGCTTATTCTTCGATTGGATGGCGTGAGAATCCAGATATTCTCCTATTTCCTGTAGTCTTATAATACTTATAAGAAAGAACGGGACCAATGTTTTCCTGCTCAGTATAATAAGCAGGTTCAATCAATACATCCATATTATTATCTTGATTAGGGCCTGACAGGATCGCTACCTGGAGAGAAAGAAGAAAACACTTTAGCGTATGCTCTTACAAAATTAGATTGGTTATTATTTTATCTAATCAGGATGGCTCCCACTGCTTTTTATCAAATCTTCCTTAAAACCCTAAAAGGTAAGATTAGCCGGGATTAATTACACCTTACAAGTTCACCAATCTTTCAGCCAGGCCGGTGTTGGTACTTTGAGGAAGGTTTCCCGTGCTTTCGCACGGACCTAATTAAAATAAATCTCGTTTTCCCAGAGGCATAACCCCGTTAACTCCTTTCTAGACACCTACTTTATCGGCTAATTGTCCTGTGTAAAACTCTCCCAGGAGTAACTCTTACTCGCAGTGGGTATTGGGATCCAACTATCTCATAGGAGGTATGCAATCTCATTGCAAATTTCGACACTTGAAATTCCCGATAATATTTTGCCCCTAACGTGCTATGACCTTGACGAATACCAACAAATCATAGTCCGCTAGTCAAGTTCAACCTGTACATTTCTTGATTGAATTAAACCCAACCATACGTCCCTTGACGAAAGCCAACAAAGCCGCACGACTACCCTAACCCAATCTCATCATATGTTACAGATAAGCAATAGTTAGCTACCGCACACTACGCCTTGACGAAAGCCAACAAACGCAGCACGAATACTAAGTATTACCTATCTGAAATGTCGGAGGGCTACACAGGTTTTTCAGAAAACCTATTGCGTAATGAACTTGATATCGTTGTAGAAACAAGTGATTTTTGAAAAGGAGTGTTTTTGAGGCTTTTCTAGTTTCGCTAAAGAGGTCACTCCCGGTGAAAGGATCTCGGCTCTTTCCCCATCGAATAAGGTGCTGGGTATATCATATATACCACGGTGCAAAGCAAGAACTATTTAAGCTGTCAAAAACTAAACCGCGACTTTGTAGCATCTGCCAGTTTCGCTAAAGAGGTCACTCCCGGTGAAGGGATCTCGGCTCTTTCTTCATCGAATAAGGTGCAGGGTATATCATATATACCGCTATGCAAAGCAAAACTGTAGCTACATTTTTTTTATAAAGTTTTGATTCTACAACATCTTTTAGGTTTCTTTTCTTTTATTAATCTCATTAATATATCCCATCAGCTTATGCTTCCTAAGCATCATAAAAGAAACGAAAACGGTAATATTTTTATATCAGCATATATATATAGTATAAGCATTCGTCTCAGGCAGTAATATGATCTCATCACAGAACATTGCAGCAGAAGAACATATATGAAATATTGGATATCCTAGGATGTCCGTGTTTTTAATACGAGCCTGTATAAAACACGGATTCTACGGTCGCGATGATAGCCAAACCCACATCCCTAGACCCCTATGAAAGCGGCAAGCAACACTGCCAATTCTAGGGTTAGGAGACCCTGTCTCGACTCCTCGAGATGGCCTCCCACTGGACCCTAGAACCCGGTTACTTATGCTCCCCTCCTTGGGTCTGCCAAATGCGGAAAAGTAAATAATATACAATGGTGACATCATCCTCATCCCGGAAGTGCCCCAATAAAAGAATATTACATACAAATGAATTTTACATGAATGAAAATAAAAACCCTCATCTCACATAAAACCCTGGGCTATTCAGAACACGACGATCCAATACAACATATCATAGCAACACATAATATCTCATATCATCAACGTAAGAAAGTATGCGTATCCTGATTGTCGTTGATGTATAGCAACGAAGCCGGCGATACCCTACATACTACGCTTACGGTCACAGAAAAGAAAGTGTAAAATTACAACATTTAGAATCCACAATTACTTTAGACACCATAAATCCGAAATATCACTACTTCGCATTTCATGCCTAACTATATGAATTCCACATATTGTATCACATTCCAGATAAATAGACAATATTAAACTTTCCGATCGAATAATCAAATACCCAAGATTTCCTAAATAGCTCAACACTTGAGTGGAGTTCAAATAATCCTAGAATATGTCACAGTACCAATGGTCCAGCCGTAGAAGGGTCAAGCCAACGCCTCACATGTGACACGCCGTACTGCCACAAACCCTAATGTTTAGAGGCAGTTCAGACGGTCACATAATCGAGTTAAGGTTTGTGTTCTTCTAGAGGGTCCACCGCATTACTTGCACGTTTTTCCGAAAGATTTAAACTCAAGAAAAATTCAACACTTGAAAGTTTTCCGTGTCGGGAAAGAGTGAGTTAATGATATCCGTTCGAACATTTTAATAGTTTCTAAATTCTCCAGAAAACAAAACGAAATTAAACTTTCCGATCGAATCAACGAGTACCAAAAGATCCCCAGAAAACTGAACACTTGAGTCAGATTAAAAATACCCAGAAGCAGCTATAAATACCTATGGATGTACTATGCCAAAAACCTAACCCTAATACTACTGTGCTGCCGTGGAACCGCCGCAGAAGGCATGGTACGGCCGCGGTTCCGCGGCGCTTTAGTGGTATTTCGGTGTCGTTTTGCACAGTAACTCTTAGAATCCCCTGCTGTTTTTTTTTGAGTATTTTTAATGCAGAAAAAATCACATTTTTACAAAATTTCCAGAGAGGGGGTCAAGTTTGATGTTTCGGGGTTCGATCGGAGTTTTAACTTCGTATACACGTCGCCTAATGCTCTAGCTAGGCTCTGATACCACTGTAGGGTTACTAGGCACTCTTACAAAGGTCTATAAGGCATCAACCATACTCGAATAAAAATTTAGACGTGCCGAACAACCCAAAGCCGGGATCTTTCCAAGATTATTAGGGTTAAACATGCAAGTAAACATCTTTACAACTTAGAGATAGGGATTACAACCTTTGTAGTCGGTTCCTTCGCTTCATAAGCTCCGAGTAGAAGTCCCTTCGCCGCGATCCATGATCTCCCGGACTCAAGAGAGGCTCCACAACTCGAACGATCCATGCTATTTTGTAGTCTTCCTTTTCTCCGATGATCTACCTCGAAGTTTCTATAACTCAAGCTCTCTCTCTCTCTCTCTAATGAGGTGAACTCCCTAATCTAATTGGCTAGATTAGATGAGGATGATGGAGTAGTATTTGTGCTCTCTTTTTTTTTTATCAAATTCTCACTCTTAATCATCACAAAATGAAAACCTAGAAAGCTTTCTCAAAGCTCAAGGTTTAAGAAGAAGAAGAATAATATGAGCTAATCCTTTTGTGATGAATAATGAATTATTGTAGTGGTTACAAATTTAACCAAGGGTTAAGCATGAAGGAGTTAACCCTTGTAGAGAATTAACTAGAGTTAATGGATTGGATTGGGTTAACATAATATCTTCACAAAATATCAAGCCAAAGACAAAGTCAAAGCTTCATGAAGCTTCATGGAAGCTTCATGCAAAAGCTAACCCTAATCCAAACCCTAACCAAGTTTAAACCCTATACCATTGTTAAATTTGTAACCCTAACATGTTACAATATTATATATCACATATACAATATATTTTGTAACAATAGAAAATAATACAATTAACATATATCGCATATATATCAATGTATTATCCCGTGAGGAAACGAATCAATAAAGCGAGCTTATATTAGTTAACGTAACGTAATATATCACATATATAATTATACATTAAATTATCGAATCAACACTTGATCCGATAACCCAGCTATATTATATATAACCGACTAATATAACATGTACCATTTCATCGAATCAACACTTGATCCGATGACCCAGTTATATCACATATACCCGGCCGATATCTCATATCGCGAGAATAGAATACGGTATCTCATATCGTATTATTCTCGGTACTGCACATATCACATATGTGCTCCTACTCCGTTTTTCCTAAGCCAGGAAACCTCTGTGTAGGGCTCTAAAGAATCGTCAATACGCTGGCAGTTGGTGATAATCATATCAAACACCCACAAGCTGCAAGCGGTCAGCTAAACGTAACAGCCACCCAGGTATTGAGCGATCAGAAGATCAACAAGCAAGCCTGTACATACTCCTGTGAATCCAATCAGTAACACTCCCGTACAGTCTGGTCTCTTCGTCTGATATGTTGTATATCTAGTCTAGGGGTGGTATACGTCAGACCCCAGTAACCGATAAGTCGTGTCGATATAAGGCTCATAACGGGTCGAGAAACTACTGATAACTCTCACCAGCAGCACTCCATATCAGCCCTAGCCAGGGACTTTCAGTTATAGCCAATCGAACACAGCACGACATCAACTCCTAATACCGGGAGAGACGAAACCCCTCCTATTGCTCATTGCCTCCATGTGATTCGGGACTGTACCCAAAAGCCACCATTTTCCACGCCCTCTTGGACGTGGTAAGGTGGAAATCAAAGCACAGTGGGAATCACACAAGACTCTATGACGATCTCGGGTCTACAGACTAACCTGTACCAGTGTCACCGGAGAACTGCTATCTGACGATAGGTATAATACCATCTAGGAGTTCTCGGCGAGTCCGTTCAGTATACCCAGTCTCCACTGAGCACCCGTATACCATCTTTGATGTCAAACACCAATGGATATGGGATCATCCATCGCCCATCATATGGGTCAAGATGCGTATACGCTAGTCTACTCTGGTGTATCGATGCCCTGTCTCGACACACCCTCGATTAGGAACAGTTATAGGATATACTCATCGACTACTATGGCCCCACTAGTATGATCTCATCATAGTCCCAGTAGTCGAGTAGAGATCCTAAGGGCTTTATCAACATGTGAGAGTAAGACAGTAAACTAATACAAGTCAACATGTTAAGATAAAGTGAAACCCAATAGCATACAATTATGTCGAGCAAGAAAGTCCTCTCTATATATATCCAAGCATCCACTATAATATACATTATATGTGTAGGGTTCCTAGGCACGCTCAAGAGGTCTCACAACAGATCAAACATGCCCAATTCAAATTTTTTCTTGTGCCTACAAACCCTAATACGGATCGTTAACTAGATGATAAGGCGATGCAAGCAAGTAAACAACTTTATTGCTAAAGGAAAGTGACTACAACCTTTGTAGATTCGGTGCTCCACCTCCATAGCTCCACGTTGACGTCCCTCCGCTGCGATCATCGGATCCCGGACTCTAGCGATAGTATCGTCGAAGAAATGATCGGGCTAGGTCGTCGACTTCGATGCCGAAGATGATCTACGTCGAGGCAACTCAAGATTAAGCTCCAACTTCACCAAGTCATGAAACTTGTGAAGAAAACACCCCATACTAGTTGGCAAGTGGTAGAGGATGAAGAAATAGGAAGTGGGTTCACTTTAGAATTGGATTTCTCACTCTTTTTCTCATGTTGCCATTAATGGTAGCAAGCTTTCTTCAAGTTGAAGAAGAAGAAGAAAAAGAAGAATATGATAAGTATTATCTAAAATAGAAAATAAAAATGATACTTATCATATAGAAACCATGGTTAAGTGTAGAGAATAAACTAGGGTTAGGTTTAATGGTTATGTTAAGGCTAAGAAACAAAATGGTCAAAGCTTCAAAGCTTCATGAAGTTTCAACAAAAGACAAAAGAAGCAACCATTTCATTTCTTTCCAAAAATGAATTAAAGAAAATAAATAGATAAGTAAATCAAAACCCTAACCATTAACATAACCATGGTTTAATCATACATACCCAAGTTTGCATGTATCATCAAACATGATACAAACTAGTGCACAAAACTATATCATATATACAATGTGCACATCAAGTGAGAAAGTCAATCTTGAGTGAACCAATACTAGTTAATGTAAAGTAATATATCAAATATATAATTATACATTAAATCATTAAATCAACACTTGATTCAATGATCCGGTCATGTCGCATATAACCGACTACTATCCAATGTATCGACTTATCGAATCAATCTTCGATTCGATAACTAGGTTATATCGCATACAACCAATCGATACATTCATCGCGAGAATAGAATACAGTATCACATACACGCATTATTCTTGGTCCCGCACATATCTCATATACGCTCCTATTTCGTTTCGCTTGAGCCAGGAAACCTCTGTGTAGGACTCTAAAGACTCGTCAATACGCCGGCAGCAGGTGATGATCATATCAAACACCCACAAGCCGCAAGCGGTCTGCTAAACGTAATGGCCACCCGTGTTTGTGTATATGCCCTAGAGGCCATTACTGTATCATACTAGTTTGTATATTACTTAATGGAAGCTTGGGATATTCACCTTGTATAAACAATCTTGCTCAAAATAGTAGTATGCTACATGGTTTGTTTCTACTTCAATGCGTACATGTGTTTATTTTATAATATCACCTATGCGCATTAGTGGAGCCCTTAGGATCTTTGCTTGATTACCAGCGTTGTGATGGCAGTCACACTAGTAGGGGCTGGGTAATCTATAAGCACATCCTTATGCAGGTCCCTAGTCGCAGGACTATCAAGACAGGGCATCGATACTCCGGAGTAGACTAGCGCATGTGCTTCTCATCCCAGTATGGGAGATGGTCTGTCCCACAGCCATCAGTACGTCGTACTGGAGATAGTATGCGGGTGCTCGTTGGGTTACGAGTACACTGGACAGGACTCGACGGGAACTGACCGGTTGGTATTATACCTATCGTCAGTTATCAGTTCTCAGGTGACATGAGTACAGCTTAGTCCGCTGACTTGACACTGTCACTTCGCCTCGAGTGTGTTCCCACTGTACTTTGATTACTACCTTACCACGGCTCAAAGGAGTCGTGCAAACATGTAGTAGTTGGGTGCAGTCCCGAAGCACTTGGAGGCAGTGACGGTTAGACAGGATTCGTCTCTCCCGGTATTGGGGGTTGACATTGTGCTGTGTCTAGGAGAGCCGTTACACGAGTAGTCCCTGGCCAGGGCAAGCGAGATATACTGGTAGGCTTTCAGTATTATCTCTGGGTGTTTTGGGCTTCACTCCGACACGACTTGTACCGCTATTAGGGAACTGACGTTTACCGCCCCCTAGGCCCGCCATGCGATGTATCAGACGAACAGACCGGACTGTACGGAGACTGTCACATTAAGGCTCAGTAAGAGTTCAGATGGGTTTCACCTCGTCAGTCTTCTTGTCGGCATCTACCTGGGGACCGTTACGCACAGCTAGTGCCGCTTGCGGTCTGTGGTTAAACCCACTGCCAGCATAGTGTCGAGTCTTTAGAGTCCCACACAGAAAGCTATTTGCCTTTAGGCAAAAGAGTAGAGGTCGCATGGTTTTGCGACAGGGTTCGGTCACATCCGTGCACTTATGCACGTACAGTGTCCGGACAGTTAACACTAGCGGGCTTTGGTTTAAGCCAGATCCTAGTGTACGTTTTGGGATTGGTTTTATCTCGTTTGTATTCGTGTTCCTCGGAACGCGGATGCGGGTGTGTATGCACAGTTGACAGAGAGACAGAGGCAGAGTATTCTCATTGGGGTTGTTGACCGTTGACTGTTGACAGTTGACTGTTGACCATTGACTTTTGCTTAACCCTAATGAGAATAAGATATATGATTAACATTAATATTAATTAAGTATTATAGTGACATGGTTGTTGAGGGGTTGACTTTGTTGACTTGTTGACTTTGTTGACCGGTTGACTAGGTTGGACTAGTTGACCATCATCATGACAATGGCTATCATTCCATAGCAAAGACTTTTGCTTGCTTGTTTATTTATGCAAAATGAGTGCATGAAATGATATAGCCATTTTGACTTAAACCATTTACACAATACTTGATTAAATTTTTGTTATGATGGCTTTTGGATTATGAGAGGTGAGAATGAGAAGAGTATGGTTCATTTTTCTATCATTTGCTTTCTCTCTCTTGAGCTCTCTCATTCTCAACCTCTCCCTCTTTCTCTTGCTCTCTCTACCTCAAGAAAAACCATTCTCATGTGTTGAGACTCATTGCCTTAGAGATAAAAAGACACCAAAACATTCCTCTACTCACTCTAGTTCACAAGGCCTAGCAAGCCAAGTGATCTAGTTTCTTCAAAGTTCGAAGAAGAAGCCAAAGGTAGAAGCTTTCGGGTGGATCTATCTTCGGCGCAAGGAGACGACGAGGTGAGGCCGATCCGTACACCGGAAGGAGTCGAAGACGAAGGAGTTCAAGAAAGGTATATCCCTCTAACCGAGTAGGTAAACTCTTGTTAGGTTGTTAGTTAGTAGTTTAACAAAGATCCGTATTTTGAGTCCATGTTTCCGCCTCTTGAAAATCGTTTTTCACCAAATTCCGCATGCCCGTAAGTACCGGGAGAGGTAGGATGGACTTACAGTGGTATCAGAGCCAAGTTAAACACTACCTAACATGTTAGCATAGTAGCTAGAAATTCGATCGGAGAAAAAGTCCCGAAATGAACCCGGAATTCATTCTTGCTGTCGATTTTTTTAAGTCTGTAAAAATAATAAATCATGCTTTAAAAATCGACTCAGGGTTTTTATAGTCTACTGTAGAAAAACGGTCGACAGATCCCACCAAACCACCGCGGAAACGCGGCAATAGCTTGCTATTACCGCAATTCCGCGGCCGATTAAGCTCCTCTCTGGATCGTCTTTACTGCAGTTTGTTCTATGGGGTATTTTGGGAATTTTGGTATATGTTTTTTCAGCCCAGATTTTCCAGAAAGAAAAATTTGTTTTTGGGGCTTTAAAAACCGTATTTCGATCGAGTTTCTAAAGACTTAAGCTGACGGGTTTTTATCTGTGATGTGATATTTGTATTGAACGTCTGCTAATCGCTATATGTCGATTAGTGGGGGTTATACAAATCTGTGATCTGTAATGTTATTGGTTTGTGTATATGAATTCATTGGATTGTCGCGGGTGAATAGCCGGGGGTTGTGAGACGAGAGTTTTCTTTTCTTTCAATTCATGTAAATTTGTAAATTGATGTAATAATTATTTGTATGGCCGCACAACCGGGTCGGGGTTATAGCCGTCATTGTATAATTTCTTTTTACTGTTTTTGCTCCTAGGATAGACCCATGGAGGGGGTGCATAAACTACCGGGTATACCGAAGTGCCGAGTGGCCTACTCACAGAGTTGAGGGAGGTTGCTTCGCTTCGGATACTTGGCGGGTAGTTTGCCACACCCGTAGGGGTCTTGGGGTGGGATATTGGCTATTCACCGCGACCGTGTAATCTGCTTTTCGTTACAGGCTCGTACGAATTGCGGATTCCTAGTATATCCAATGTATTCATCTGTGATCTGAAATGGCTATCATTGCAATATATCTATATATGTTATTATTTAGGCGTTGCTTATGTTTTACAGCCGCGCTAGCCCAGCCCCCGCTCTGTCGTTAGTTATGTAACCTAACGGGTAATGACGGGGCCCCATGGCGAATGCGAATGGCATAAGCGTACGTCATATATTGGTTGTTTTCTGCAATGGTAGGATTAAAAGATGGGACGCATTAAAAGAACTAATGCAAGAAAATAAACCAAGTAAAAGTCGTTGGAACACTTTCGAAAAACCACTCGGTTCTTTTCAAAACCAACTTTTAAATGCGGAGCTTGAGCCACTCCTTTTAAATGCTATCTCGTTCCATCGATTATATCAAGTTCACTACGTTCACGGTTTCGCCAAAACCATCCGTAGCCCTCCATCATTTCAGTTAAATATTTGGTAGTATTCAAGCTATGTATTTTGACCTCACGCCAAGGCATAGTGATTGGTAGCTGCCGGATATTTATCTGTAGCATAAATAGAATGCGTTGGTTTGAGACAGTAGTACTGCCATTTTAGCCTACGTCAAGGGTAGGTACGGGTGGGTTCCAATTGACCTGGATAATGATGGGAAGAACTTGACATGTGACTTATGATATTTTGACCTCACGCCAAGGTCATAAGAGCATGGGGAAAAAATCCACATCGGGAGATTCATAAGTACTGAAACTTGCAAGCGCTGCATACCATTTGGAGTGTGATGATTCTGGTAGGATTCCTTCAGTTTTGTCACGCGATGATATTTGGGTCCCGATCCTACTGTGAGTATATGCTACTCCTCGGGAAATTTCTCACTTAACGATCAATGCTATAAACCAAGTAGGTGTCTAGAAAGGTGTTAGCAGGGCTACGCCCACAGGGAAAAGAGGTTATTTAATTAAGGAACTTCGCGAAAGCGTTGGAAAACCTCCCTCGAAGTACCGACACTAGCCTGGCCGAACGGTTAAGCAAGAATTGTACGGTGAGATTGATCCTGACTAATTCTTCCTTTTTGGTTTGAAGAGGGATTCGAGAGACAGTGGGAGCCATCCTGTTTAGATAAACCAAAAACCACTCTAAACTTGCAAGAGCATCATGCTGAGTGTTTCTTCTCTCTCTCCTAATTGCAGCGACCAATCGACATGACTGGACTTAAGTTACTTCTAGATAAAAACATACTGACAGGGCCAAACTACAAAGATTGGCTCAGGAATGTTAAGATGGCAATCACTTACGACAAGCTGGGGTATCTTCTTACCACCAAAGTGTAAGTCCATATTGCGACCCCCGGTGCTTACGGGGAGGCGGAAACGGTATAAAAAACGAATTTTTATCGCAAGAGGCAACATGGACTAAACTTGGTCGGGATCGTTGTCTAAACTAAAACTAGCAATCTAGCTAAAGAGAGTTAGCTACTATGGAAGATGGTTATACCTAAACTTGAACTCCTTCTTCTTCAAACCTTGTAGAGGTTGATGGTTCTCTTTACGTCGCCTTCTCCCGTCGAAGATGGATCCACCTCGAAGGTTCGACTTTGGGCTCTTCCTCGATCTTTGAGTGAACTAGGGTTTCCGGCTTGCTAAACCTTCATCCTAGAATGAGTAGAGAGAGATTAGGGTTTGCTTTTCTTTCTAAAGAGAATGATTCTCAACACATGAGAAGGTTTCTCTTTTCAAGAGGAAGAAGAAGATGAAATGAGGAGAGAGAGAGGTTATGATAGAATGAGCTCAATTATTTCTTTCTTGCAACCATATTGCAAAAGAAAAATATTATCTAAATGATAATAATTGAAAATGAGAATAGTTGATGGTAGTATTTGGAATGACCACAACCATGCTTCATTTAATAAAAAGTAAGCATGAATCAAGGAAGACTTTTTAAAGCATGATGGTAGTCAATGGTCAACAAGTCAACCAAGGTCAACAAGTCAACATAAAATCAACCATAACATAATTCTCATTTAATTACTATTATTAATAGATAATATATAAATCCATTAGGGTTTGGAAAATGAAGACTGTCAACTGTGCATACGCACCCGTTCCGAAACCCTAATGAAAAACCTCATTCTCCGCCTCAAGCAACTATGCATACACACCTGCATTCTCGTTCCGAGGAACAAGAATACCAAGATATAAAAGCAACCCCCAAAACATATACCAGTATCTGGCTCAAACCAGAGCCTTCCAGTATAATCCGTCCGGACTCCAAACGTGCACCAGTGCGCGGATGAGAACGAACCCTGTCGCAAAACCATGCGACCTCTACTCTGTTTTGCCCAGAGGCGAATACCCTCTGTGTGGGACTCTAAAGACTCGACACTACGCTGGCAGTGGGTTTAACCACAGACCGCAAGCGGCACTAGCTGTGCGTAACGGTCCCCAGGTAGATGCCGACAAGAAGGCTGACGAGGTGAAACCCCATCTGAACTCCTACTGAGTCTGAATGTGACATTCTCCATACAGTCCGGTCTGTTCGTCTGATACATCGCATGGCGGGCCTAGGGGGCGGTAAAACGTCAGTCCCCCAATAGCGGTACAAGTCATGTCGGAGTGAAGCCCAAAACACCCTGAGATAACACTGGAAACCTACCAGTATATCTCGCTTGCCCTGGCCAGGGACTACTCGTGTAATGGCTCTCCTAGACACAGCGCGATGTCAACCCCCAATACCGGGAGAGACGAATCCTGTCTAACCGTCACTGCCTCCAAGTGCTTCGGGACTGCACCCAACCACCACCTGTTTGCACGACTCCTTTGAGCCGTGGTAGGGTAGTGATCAAAGTGCAGTGGGAACACACTCGAGGCGAAGTGTCAGTGTCAAGTCAGCGGACTAAGCTGTACTCATGTCACCTGGGAACTGATAACTGACGATAGGTATAATACCAACCTGTCAGTTCCCGACGAGTCCTGTCCAGTGTACTCGTAACCCAACGAGCACCCGTATACTATCTCCAGTACTACGTACTGATGGCTGTGGGACAGACCATCTCCCACACTGGGATGAGAAGCGCATACGCTAGTCTACTCCGGAGTATCGATGCCCTGTCTCGATAGTCCTACGACTAGGGACCTGTATAAGGATGTGCCTATAGATTACCCAGCCCCCACTAGGGTGACTGCCATCACAACGCTGGTAATCAAGCAAAGATCCTAAGGGCTCCACTAATGCGTATAAGTGATATACTGAAATAAACACAAGTACACATTGAAGTAGAAACAAACCAAGTAGCATACTACTATATTGAGCAAGATTGTTTATACAAGGTGAATATCCCAAGCTTCCATCAAGTAATATACAAACTAGTATGATACAGTAATGGCCTCTAGGGCATATACACTAACAATCTCCCACTTGCACTAAGGCCATGTACTGGCGTATCGAAGACCTATCATCTCGATTAGCCGCTCGAACTGAGTCTGGGGTAGGGCCTTGGTGAATGGATCTGCAGTGTTCTCTTCTGAAGCAACCCTCCGAACCTCGATCTCCTTGCAATCCACGATCTCCCTGATCAGGTGATACCGCCTCAAGATGTGCCTGGATCTCTGATGGGACCTGGGTTCCTTTGCTAAAGCTATAGCCCCGTTGTTGTCGCAATACAGAGGTACTGGGTCAACAATGGACGGAACCACCTGAAGTTCTTTTAAGAACTTCCTTATCCAGACAGCTTCTTTTGCGGCATCAGATGCAGCGATGTATTCCGCTTCCATAGTCGAGTCTGCAACGGTTTCCTGTTTGGAACTCTTCCAACACACCGCCCCTCCATTGAGGGTAAAGACAAAACCCGACATGGACTTGGAATCATCCTTGTCACTCTGGAAGCTGGAGTCAGCAAAGGCCTCAATCTGGAGGTCTTTTCCGCCATACACCAAGAACATCTCCTTAGTCCTCCTCAGGTACTTGAGAATGTTCTTTACCGCTATCCAATGTTTCTCCCCAGGGTTTGACTGATACCGGCTTACTACACTCAGTGCATAAGCTACATCCGGTCTGGTACACAACATCGCATACATTATAGAGCCTACCGCAGAAGCGTAGGGTATAATAGACATGCGATCCCTCTCCAAATCAGTCTTGGGAGACATCTCTTTAGAGAGGGTGATCCCGTGACAAGCCGGTAGGTTACCGCGCTTGGAATCTTCCATACTGAATCTTTTCAGTACGGTGTCGATGTACCTGGACTGTGAAAGTCCTAATATCCTTTTGGATCTATCACGATGGATCCGGATCCCCAGGATGTAAGAGGCATCACCCAGGTCTTTCATGGAGAACCTGTGTGACAAGAAACCCTTGACAGATTGTAGCATAGGAATGTCATTTCCTATTAAGAGAATGTCATCCACGTATAAAACAAGGAATACCACAGTTCTCGCTACAAATCTACTATAGATGCACGGTTCATCTGGATTTTTGATAAAGTCAAATTCCTTTACCGTCTCATCAAAACAGATGTTCCAACTCCGCGATGCCTGCTTTAGTCCATAGATGGACTTAAGCAACTTGCACACCTTTCCGCTGCTCCCACTCTGAATGAAACCCTCTGGCTGATCCATATAGACACACTCCTCTAAATTTCCATTTAGAAAAGCGGTTTTTACGTCCATCTGCCAAATCTCATAATCGTGGAAGGCAGCAATGGCAAGAAGGATCCGAATGGATTTCAGCATAGCCACTGGAGAAAAGGTTTCGTCGTAGTCCAAGCCAGGTCTTTGACGGAAACCCTTTGCTACAAGTCTATTTTTATAGGTCTCAACCTGTCCATCTACACCAATCTTCCTTTTGAAGATCCACTTGCATCCTACGGGTTTTACCCCGTCTGGAGCAATGTCCAACGTCCATACTTTGTTGGTGTACATGGACTCCATTTCGGTCCGCATTGCATCCAGCCATTTTACCGAGTCAATGCTCTGAACGGCCTGCTGGAAGCTAGTAGGCTCATCATAGTCTATGATGCAATCCTCTCTATCCCCGTCTATGAGAAAACCGTAGTATCTCTCGGGCGGATGAGACTGCCTACTACTTCTACGGAGCGGCATAGGAATGTCCTGTTCATTTGAACCCTCTGGTTCCACTAAGCTTTCAGTAATAGTCCGTGGTTCTGGAATTTCTTCCAGTTCTACTGTGCTCCCACTTATCTGGTTTTCCAAAAACTCAGTTTCCAAGAAGTAGGCATGACGAGAAACAAGGACTTTTTGTTCCTCTTCACAGTAGAAGAAATATCCCTTGGAGTTCTTTGGATATCCCACGAACTTACACTGTACTGAGCGTGCCTCGAGCTTGTCCGCATGCTGCTTTTTAACAAAAGCTGGACATCCCCAAGTCTTGATGTGACTGAGATGGGGTCTCTTCCCACACCATATCTCATATGGTGTAGTAGGCACAGTCTTAGTAGGAACTCGGTTCAAAAGGTACGCAGCTGATTCTAGTGCATACCCCCAGAATGATCGCGGTAACTCAGCGTTACTCATCATGGACCGTACCATATCCAATAGGGTTCGGTTCCGTCTCTCCGATACACCGTTGTGTTGCGGAGTGTATGGAGGAGTAAGCTGAGAGAGAATCCCATTCTCTTTTAAGTAATTCAGGAACTCGGCACTTAAGTATTCTCCACCTCGATCCGATCTTAGAATCTTGATACTTTTGCCGGTCTGTTTTTCTACTTCATTCTTAAATTCCTGGAACTTTTCAAAAGATTCTGACTTATGTTTCATTAAGAAGACATAACCGTATCTTGAAAAATCATCCGTAAAAGTAATGAAGTAAGAATAACCGCTTCGTGCATGTGTAGACATTGGACCGCACACGTCGCTGTGTACGAGTCCCAAGAGCTCGCTCGCTCTTACTCCGTGTCCAGTGAACGGAGTCTTTGTCATCTTTCCTTTGAGACAGGATTGACAAGTGGCATATGATTGATATTCGAACGGATCCAAATATCCTTCTGTATGTAACTTAGTCAACCTTCTCTCATTGATGTGACCCAGTCTACAATGCCATAAGAAAGTCTGATTAATATCTGGTGACTTTCTTTTGTGTGTATTCTGGACATTGAAAATCTGTGGTTGGTTTAATACGTATATACCATTGCTCAATGTACCTGACCCAATCAGAACTTGATTAAGGTGAATGTTAACAACATTACTTACAAACGCAAATTCATAACCTTCTTTAGAAACCAAAGATACAGAAATGATATTACAAGTTGCGTTGGGTACAAAAAAGCAATTACGCAAAACCAAAACATGTCCATCTGACATTCCTAGGTGATAGTCCCCCACGGCTTTAGCATCCATGCTAGCTCCGTTCGCAACTCTGAGGGTCATGTCACCTTCCTTCAAAAACCTACGGTTTCTCAACGCCTGCAAAGAATTACAGATATGAGATCCTGATCCGGTATCCAATACCCAGGAAGTAGAGTTTATAGAAAGACAGTTTTCAATAACATACACACCTGAAGCTGAAGCTGCAACCTGCTTCAGTTCCTGTGTCCTGGCTTTCCAAGCCCTGCAATCTTTCTTCCAGTGTCCACTCTTGTGACAATAGAAGCATTCCTCTTTACCAACAAGCTTCCCCGCTATCTTTGTTGCCTTTTCCTTTCCCTTCGCACCCACTTTACTAACACCGCCCCTTGGTTTGGCGGGGGCTTTCCTCTTCTTTCCCTTGGCTTTCGCCTTGGACCTAGAAGAAGAAGATCCTCCTACAAACAAAGTGGATGTATCCCTACCCTTCTGTAGGGTGCCCTCTGCGCTCCTCAGCAGGTTGAGGAGTTCTGAAAGTTCAACTTTCTTTTCTTGCAAGTTGAAATTCAGTATGAACTGGGCGTAAGTGGATGGAAGGGACTGGAGAATTATATCTGTGTAGAGTTCACTATCCAACGTGGTCCCAAGTTCCGCGAGCTCCTCAGTGTAGCCAATCATCTTAAGCACGTGGTCCGCTACCGATGATCCGACGGCCAACTTAGTCGAAAATAACTTCTTCGACACTTCGTATCTTGCGATACGAGACTGCTCTCCATACAGTTCTTTTGTATGAAGAAATATGGATTCCAAATCCATATTCTCGTGCCTCCTCTGATGGTCATTGTCCATCGAGGCAAGTACGAGGCATCTGGCCTTCGCGCTGTCAATCTCCCAAGTCTTACGGATTTCCTTATCCGCGACGCTGGAGGTGGGACCTGGGACGGGGGGAGCTTTGGTGGTAAGAAGATACCCCAGCTTGTCGTAAGAGATTGCCAATTTGACATTCCTGAGCCAATCTTTGTAGTTTGGCCCTGTCAATATGTTTTTATCTAGAAGTAACTTAAGTCCAGTCATTTCGATTTGGTCGCTGCAGGGGGAGAGAAGAAACACTTAGCACGATGCTCTTGCAAGTTTAGAATGGTTTTTAATTTGTCTAAACAGGATGGCTCCCACTGTCTCTCGAATCCCTCCTCAAACCACAAAGGAAGAATTAGCCGGGATCAATCCCACCGTACAATACTTGCTTAACCGTTCAGCCAGGCCAGTGTCGGTACTTCGAGGGAGGTTTTCCAACGCTTTCGCGAAGTTCCTTAATTTAAGAACCTCTTTTCCCTGGGGGCGTAGCCCCGCTAACACCTTTCTAGGCACCTACTAGGTTTATAGCATTGATCGTTTAGTGAGAAATTTCCCGAGGAGTAGCATATACTCACAGTAGGATCGGGATCCAAATATCATCGCGTGACGAAAATGAAGGAATCCTACCATAATCATCACACTCCAAATGGTATGCAAATCTAGCAAGTTTCAGTACTTATGAAACTCCCGATGTGGATTTTTGCCCCATGCTCTTATGACCTTGACTTTGGCCAACAAATCATAAGTCACATGTCAAGTTCTTCCCGTCGTTATCCAGGTTAATTTGAATCCACCCGTACATACCCTTGACTTTGGCCAACAAGGCAGTACGACTGTTCCAAATCAACGCATCTATCTATGCTGCACATGAATATCCAATAGCTACCAATCACTATGCCTTGACTTTGGCCAACAAACACAGCTTGAATACTATTGACTATTTATGTGAAACGACGGAGGGCTACGAATGGTTTTGGCGAAACCGTGAACGTAGTGAACTTGATATAATCGATGGAACGAGATAGCTTTTAGAAGGAGTGGCTCAAGCTCCGCATTTAAAAGTTAGTTTTGAAAAGAACCGAGTGGTTTTTCGAAAGTGTTCCATCGACTTAAACTTGGTTTATTATCTTGCATTAGTTCTTTTAATGCGTGATATTCTTGCATTAGTTCTTTTAATGCGTCCCATCATTTAATTCCTACCATTGCAGAAAACAACCAAAATATGACGTACGCTTATGCCATTCGCATTCGCCACGGGGTCCCGTCATCACTCGTTAGGTTACTTAACTAACGACAGAGCGGGGGCTGGGCTAGCGCGGCTGTAAAACATAAGCAACGCCTAAATAGAAAGCAATGATAGACATTACAGATCACAGATGAATACATTGGATATACTAGCAATCCGCATTTCTTTCGAGCCTGAAACGAAAAGCGGATAACACGGTCGCGGTGAATAGCAAATACCCCACCCAAGACCCCTACGGGTGCGGCAAACTACCCGCCAAGTTCCCGGTAGTTTGTGCACCCCACCATGGGTCTATCCTAGGAGCAAAAACAGTAAAAAGAATTATACAATGACGGCTACAACCCCGACCCGGTTGTGCGGCCAAACAAATAATATAATTACATCAATTTACATTTACAATGAATGAAAGAAAAACAAAAGCTCATCTCACATCCACCCCGGCTATTCACCCGCGACAGTCCAACACATTCATATACACATTCCAGCACATTACAGATCATGTATAACCCCGACTAATCGACTTATAGCGATTAGCCGACGTTCAATACATGCAAACATCACAGATATAACCAACAAAGCCAAAGTGCAGTGAAGTTCGGAAAAAAAATACGGAATTATAGGACCCCAAAAGTGAATTTCAGTTCTGGAAAATCTGGGTATATATAATATATCTGAAAAATCCCAAAACCAATACAGAAGAACACTGCACGAAAAACGATGCAAAGATGACTACAACCTGCGGCGGTTCCGCGGCCAAATGAGTAGGTGAGGCCGCGGAAGGGCGGCGGCTTGGAGGAAACATGCTATCGTTTTTCTTGTGTGTTCTTAGAAAACCCTGAGACAATTTTACAAGTATAAAGTTTTTCATTTTGAGCCAAAAAAAAATCAACAGAAACTCAGGTTTTTAGTTTTCCGGTTTTGCGATTTTTCGGTTCCGAACTTCGTTACACTTCACTACCAAGCTAGTTTAAGTTTAGTTAGGCTCTGATACCACTGTAAGTCCATATTGCGACCCCCGGTGCTTACGGGGAGGCGGAAACGGTATAAAAAACGAATTTTTATCGCAAGAGGCAACATGGACTAAACTTGGTCGGGATCGTTGTCTAAACTAAAACTAGCAATCTAGCTAAAGAGAGTTAGCTACTATGGAAGATGGTTATACCTAAACTTGAACTCCTTCTTCTTCAAACCTTGTAGAGGTTGATGGTTCTCTTTACGTCGCCTTCTCCCGTCGAAGATGGATCCACCTCGAAGGTTCGACTTTGGGCTCTTCCTCGATCTTTGAGTGAACTAGGGTTTCCGGCTTGCTAAACCTTCATCCTAGAATGAGTAGAGAGAGATTAGGGTTTGCTTTTCTTTCTAAAGAGAATGATTCTCAACACATGAGAAGGTTTCTCTTTTCAAGAGGAAGAAGAAGATGAAATGAGGAGAGAGAGAGGTTATGATAGAATGAGCTCAATTATTTCTTTCTTGCAACCATATTGCAAAAGAAAAATATTATCTAAATGATAATAATTGAAAATGAGAATAGTTGATGGTAGTATTTGGAATGACCACAATCATGCTTCATTTAATAAAAAGTAAGCATGAATCAAGGAAGACTTTTTAAAGCATGATGGTAGTCAATGGTCAACAAGTCAACCAAGGTCAACAAGTCAACATAAAATCAACCATAACATAATTCTCATTTAATTACTATTATTAATAGATAATATATAAATCCATTAGGGTTTGGAAAATGAAGACTGTCAACTGTGCATACGCACCCGTTCCGAAACCCTAATGAAAAACCTCATTCTCCGCCTCAAGCAACTGTGCATACACACCTGCATTCTCGTTCCGAGGAACAAGAATACCAAGATATAAAAGCAACCCCCAAAACATATACCAGTATCTGGCTCAAACCAGAGCCTTCCAGTATAATCCGTCCGGACTCCAAACGTGCACCAGTGCGCGGATGAGAACGAACCCTGTCGCAAAACCATGCGACCTCTACTCTGTTTTGCCCAGAGGCGAATACCCTCTGTGTGGGACTCTAAAGACTCGACACTACGCTGGCAGTGGGTTTAACCACAGACCGCAAGCGGCACTAGCTGTGCGTAACGGTCCCCAGGTAGATGCCGACAAGAAGGCTGACGAGGTGAAACCCCATCTGAACTCCTACTGAGTCTGAATGTGACATTCTCCATACAGTCCGGTCTGTTCGTCTGATACATCGCATGGCGGGCCTAGGGGGCGGTAAAACGTCAGTCCCCCAATAGCGGTACAAGTCATGTCGGAGTGAAGCCCAAAACACCCTGAGATAACACTGGAAACCTACCAGTATATCTCGCTTGCCCTGGCCAGGGACTACTCGTGTAATGGCTCTCCTAGACACAGCGCGATGTCAACCCCCAATACCGGGAGAGACGAATCCTGTCTAACCGTCACTGCCTCCAAGTGCTTCGGGACTGCACCCAACCACCACCTGTTTGCACGACTCCTTTGAGCCGTGGTAGGGTAGTGATCAAAGTGCAGTGGGAACACACTCGAGGCGAAGTGTCAGTGTCAAGTCAGCGGACTAAGCTGTACTCATGTCACCTGGGAACTGATAACTGACGATAGGTATAATACCAACCTGTCAGTTCCCGACGAGTCCTGTCCAGTGTACTCGTAACCCAACGAGCACCCGTATACTATCTCCAGTACTACGTACTGATGGCTGTGGGACAGACCATCTCCCACACTGGGATGAGAAGCGCATACGCTAGTCTACTCCGGAGTATCGATGCCCTGTCTCGATAGTCCTACGACTAGGGACCTGTATAAGGATGTGCCTATAGATTACCCAGCCCCCACTAGGGTGACTGCCATCACAACGCTGGTAATCAAGCAAAGATCCTAAGGGCTCCACTAATGCGTATAAGTGATATACTGAAATAAACACAAGTACACATTGAAGTAGAAACAAACCAAGTAGCATACTACTATATTGAGCAAGATTGTTTATACAAGGTGAATATCCCAAGCTTCCATCAAGTAATATACAAACTAGTATGATACAGTAATGGCCTCTAGGGCATATACACTAACACAAAGCTCCCCATGTCCCAGGTCCCAAAACCAGCGTCGCGGATAAGGAAATCCGTAAGACCTGGGAACTATACTGTGCGAAGGCCAAGTGCCTCGTGCTTGCCTCTATGGACAACGAACATCAGAGGAGGCACAAGAATATGGACCTCGAATCCATATTTCTTCATACAAAAGAACTGTATGGAGAGCAATCTCGTATCGCAAGATACGAAGTGTCGAAGAAGTTATTTTCGGCAAGATTGGCCGTCGGATCATCGGTAGCGGAACACGTGCTTAAGATGATTGGCTACATTGAGGAGCTCGCGGACCTTGGGACCACGTTGGAGAATGAGCTCTATACGGACTTGATTCTCCAGTCCTTTCCTTCCACTTACGCCCAGTTTATACTGAACTTCAACTTACAAGAAAAGGAAGTTGAACTTTCAAAACTCCTCAACGTGCTGAGGAGCGCAGAGGGCACCCTACAGAAAGGTAGGGAAACATCCACTTTGTTTGTAGGAGGATCTTCCTCTTCTAGGTCCAAGGCGAAAGCCAAGGGAAAGAAGAAGAAAGCCCCCGCCAAACCAAGGGGCAGTGTTAGTAAAGTGGATACGAAGGGAAAGGCAAAAGCAACAAAGAAAGTGGGAAAGCTTGTGGATAAAGAAGAATGCTTCTATTGTCATAAGAAGGGTCACTGGAAGAATGATTGCAGGGCTTGGAAAGCCAGAACACAGGATCTGAAGCAGGTTGCGGCTTCAGCTTCAGGTGTGTATGTTATTGAAAACTGTCTTTCAATAAACTCTACTTCCTGGGTATTGGATACCGGATCAGGATCTCATATCTGTAATTCTTTGCAGGCGTTGAGAAACCGTATGGTTTTGAAGGCAGGTGACATGACCCTCAAAGTTGCAAATGGAGCTAGCATGGATGCTAAGGCCGTGGGGGACTATCACCTGGGAATGTCAGATGGACATGTTTTTGTTTTGCGTAATTGCTATTTTGTACCCAACGCAACTTATAATATCATTTCTGTATCTTTGGTTTCTAAAGAAGGTTATGAATTTGCGTTTGTAAGCAATGCTGTAAACATTCACCTTAATCAAGTTCTGATTGGGTCAGGTACATTGAGCAATGGTATATACGTATTAAACCAACCACAGATTTTCAATGTCCAGAATACACACAAAAGAAAGTCTCCAAAAATCAATCAGACTTTCTTATGGCATTGTAGACTGGGTCACATCAATGAGAGAAGGTTGACGAAGTTACATATAGAAGGATATTTGAATCCGTTTGAATATCAATCGTATGCCACTTGTCAATCATGTCTCAAAGGAAAGATGACAAAGACTCCGTTCATTGGACACGGAGTAAGAGCGAGCGAGCTCTTGGGACTCGTACACAGCGACGTGTGCGGTCCAATGTCTACACATGCGCGAAGCGGTTTTTCTTACTTCATTACTTTTACGGATGATTTTTCAAGGTTCGGACATGTCTACTTAATGAAACATAAATCCAAAGCCTGTGGAAAGTTCCAGGAATATAAGAATGAAGTAGAAAAAAAAACCGGCAAAAGTATCAAGATTCCAATATCGGATCGAGGTGGTGAATACTTGAGTGCCGAGTTCCTGGACTATTTAAAAGAGAATGGAATTCTCTCTCATCTTACTCCTCCATACACTCCGCAACATAACGGTGTATCAGAGAGACGGAACCGAACCCTATTGGATATGGTACGGTCCATGATGAGTAACTCTGAGTTACCGCGATCATTCTGGGGATATGCGCTAGAATCAGCCGCATACCTTTTGAACCGAGTTCCTACTAAGACTGTGCCTACCACACCATATGAGTTATGGAGTGGGACGAAATCCTATCTTCAATATCTGAAGATCTGGGGATTTCCAGCTTTTATCAAAAAGCAGCATGCGGACAAACTCGAGGCACGCTCAGTACTGTGCAAGTTTGTGGGATACCCAAAGAACACCAGGGGGTATCTTTTCTACCATGCAGAGGAACAAAAAGTCCTTGTTTCTCGTAATGCCCACTTTCTAGAACACCAGTTCTTGGAAAAGGAAATTAGTGGGAGCGCAGTAGAACTGGAAGAAATTCCAGAACCACAGACTATTACTGAATGATTAGTAGAACCAGAGGGTTCAAAAGAACAGGACATTCCTACACCGCTCCACAGGAGTAGTAGGCAGTCTCATCCGCCCGAGAGATACTACGGTTTTCTCATAGACGGGGATAGAGAGGATTGCATCATAGATTATGATGAGCCTACTAGCTTCCAGCAGGCCGTACAGAGCGTTGACTCGGTAAAATGGCTGGATGCAATGCGGACCGAAATGGAGTCCATGTACACCAACAAAGTATGGACGTTGGACATTGCTCCAGACGGGGTAAAACCCGTAGGATGCAAGTGGATCTTCAAAAGGAAGATTGGTGTAGATGGATAGGTTGAGACCTATAAAGCTAGACTTGTTGCAAAGGGTTTTCGTCAAAGACCTGGTTTGGACTATGACGAAACCTTTTCTCCAGTGGCTATGCTGAAATCCATTCAGATCCTTCTTGCCATTGCTGCCTTCCACGATTATGAGATTTGGCAGATGGACGTAAAGACCGCTTTTCTAAATGAAAATTTAGAGGAGTGTGTCTATATGGACCAGCCAGAGGGTTTCATTCAGAGTGGGAGCAGCGGAAAGATGTGCAAGTTGCTTAAGTCCATCTATGGACTAAAGCAGGCATCGCGGAGTTGGAACATCTGCTTTGATGAGAAGGTCAAAGAATTTGGCTTTATCAAAAATCCAGATGAACCATGCATCTATAGTAGATTTGTAGCGAGAACTGTAGTATTCCTCGTTTTATACGTAGATGACATTCTCTTAATAGGAAATGACATTCCTATGCTACAATCTGTCAAGGGGTTCTTGTCACACAGGTTCTCCATGAAAGACCTGGGTGATGCCTCATACATCCTGGGGATCCGGATCCATCGTGATAGATCCAAGAGGATATTAGGACTTTCACAGTGCAGGTACATCGACACCATACTGAAACGATTCAGTATGGAAGATTCCAAGCACGGTAACCTACCGGCTTGTCACGGGATCACCCTCTCTAAAGAGATGTCTCCCAAGACTGATTTGGAGAGGGATCGCATGTCTATTATACCCTACGCTTCTGCGGTAGGCTCTATAATGTATGCGATGTTGTGTACCAGACCGGATGTAGCTTATGCACTTAGTATAGTAAGCCGGTATCAGTCAAACCCCGGGGAGAAACACTGGATAGCGGTAAAGAACATTCTCAAGTACCTGAGAAGGACTAAGGAGATGTTCTTGGTGTATGGCGGAAAAGACCTCCAGATCTTGGCCTTTGCTGACTCCAGCTTCCAGAGTGACAAGGATGATTCCAAGTCGATGTCGGGTTTTGTCTTTACCCACAATGGAGGGGCGGTGTGTTGGAAGAGTTCCAAACAGGAAACCGTTGCTGACTCGACTATGGAAGCGGAATACATCGCTGCATCTAATGCCGCAAAAGAAGCCGTCTGGATGAGGAAGTTCTTGAAAGAACTTCAGGTGGTTCCGTCCATTGTTGATCCAATACCTCTGTATTGCGACAACAACGGGGCTATAGCTTTAGCGAAGGAACCCAGGTCCCATCAGAGATCCAGACACATCTTGAGGCGGTATCACTTGATTAGGGAGATCGTGGATCGCCAGGAGATCGAGGTTCGGAGGGTTGCTTCAGAAGATAACACTGCAGATCCATTCACCAAGGCCTTGCCCCAGACTCAGTTCGAGCGGCTGATCGAGATGATAGGTCTTCGATACGCCAGTACATGGCCTTAGTGCAAGTGGGAGATTGTTAGTGTATATGCCCTAGAGGCTATTACTGTATCATACTAGTTTGTATATTACTTAATGGATGCTTGGGATATTCACCCTGTATAAACAATCTTGCTCAAAATAGTAGTATGCTACTTGGTTTGTTTCTACTTCAATGTGTACATGTGTTTATTTTATTATATCACCTATGCGCATTAGTGGAGCCCTTAGGATCTTTGCTTGATTACCAGCGTTGTGATGGCAGTCACACTAGTGGGGGCTGGGTAATCTATAAGCATATCCTTATGCAGGTCCCTAGTCGCAGGACTATCGAGACAGGGCATCGATACTCCGTAGTAGACTAGCGCATGCGCTTCTCATCCCAGTGTGGGAGATGGTCTGTCCCACAGCCATCAGTACGTCGTACTGGAGATAGTATGCGGGTGCTCGTTGGGTTACGAGTACACTGGACAGGACTCGTCGGGAACTGACCGGTTGGTATTATACCTATCGTCAGTTATCAGTTCCCAGGTGACATGAGTACAGCTTAGTCCGCTGACTTGACACTGTCACTTCGCCTCGAGTGTGTTCCTACTGTACTTTGATTACTACCCTACCACGGCTCAAAGGAGTCGTGCAAACAGGTAGTAGTTGGGTGCAGTCCCGAAGCACTTGGAGGCAGTGACGGTTAGATAGGATTCGTCTCTCCCGGTATTGGGGGTTGACATCGTGCTGTGTCTAGGAGAGCCGTTACACGAGTAGTCCCTGGCCAGGGCAAGCGAGATATACTGGTAGGCTTCCAGTGTTATCTCAGGGTGTTTTGGGCTTCACTCCGACACGACTTGTACCGCTATTAGGGGACTGACGTTTACCGCCCCCTAGGCCCGCCATGCGATGTATCAGACGAACAGACCGGACTGTACGGAGACTGTCACATTCAGGCTTAGTAGGAGTTCAGATGGGTTTCACCTCGTCAGTCTTCTTATCGGCATCTACCTGGAGACCGTTACACACAGCTAGTGCCGCTTGCGGTTTGTGGTTAAACCCACTGCCAGCGTAGTGTCGAGTCTTTAGAGTCCCACACAGAAAGCTATTCGCCTTTAGGCAAAAGTGTAGAGGTCGCATGGTTTTGCGACAGGGTTCGGTCACATCCGTGCACTTGTGCACGTACAGTGTCCGGACAGTTAATACTAGCGGGCTTTGGTTTAAGCCAGATCCTAGTGTACGTTTTGGGATTGGTTTTATCTCGTTTGTATTCGTGTTCCTCGGAACGCGGATGCAGATGTGTATGCACAGTTGACAGAGAAACAGATGCAGAGTATTCTCATTGGGGTTGTTGACCGTTGACTGTTGACAGTTGACTGTTGATCATTGACTTTTGCTTAACCCTAATGAGAATAAGATATATGATTAACATTAATATTAATTAAGTATTATAGTGACATGGTTGTTGAGGGGTTGACTTTGTTGACTTGTTGACTTTGTTGACCGGTTGACTAGGTTAGACTAGTTGACCATCATCATGACAATGGCTATCATTCCATGGCAAAGAATTTTGCTTGCTTGTTTATTTATGCAAAATGAGTGCATGAAATGATATAGCCATTTTGACTTAAACCATTTACACAATACTTGATTACTATTTTTGTTATGATGGCTTTTGGATTATGAGAGGTGAGAATGAGAAGAGTATGGTTCATTTTTCTATCATTTGCTTTCTCTCTCTTGAGCTCTCTCATTCTCAAGCTCTCCCTCTTTCTCTTGCTCTTTCTACCTCAAGGCAAACCATTCTCATGTGTTGAGACTCATTACCTTAGAGATAAAAAGACACCAAAACATTCCTCTACTCACTCTAGTTCACAAGGCCTAGCAAGCCAAGTGATCTAGTTTCTTCAAAGTTCGAAGAAGAAGCCAAAGGTAGAAGCTTTCGGGTGGATCCATCTTCGGCGCAAGGAGACGACGAGGTGAGGCCGATCCGTACACCGGAAGGAGTCGAAGACGAAGGAGTTCAAGAAAGGTATAGCCTCCTAACCGAGTAGGTAAACTCTTGTTAGGTTGTTAGTTAGTAGTTTAACAAAGATCCGTATTTTGAGTCCATGTTACCGCCTCTTGAAAATCGTTTTTCACCAAATTCCGCATGCCCGTAATTACCGGGAGAGGTAGCATGGACTTACAACCCGGGTATTGAGCGATCAGAAGATCGACGAGCAAGCCCGCTCTTACTCTTGTGAATCCAACCAGTAACACTTATCGTACAGTCCGGTCTCGTCGTCTATATGTCGCATATCTCGCCTAGGGGTGGTAAACGTCAGACCCTAATAGCTCGATAAGTCGTGTCGATATGAGGTCTATAACAGTCCGAGAAACTACTGGTAACACTTACCAGTAAATCTCAGCAACCCTGGCCAGGGATTTTCGGTTATAGCCAATCGAACACAGCGCAACATCAACTCCCTATACCGGGAGAGACGAATCCCCTCCTATCGCTCATTGCCTCCATGTGACTCGGGACTGTACCCAAAAACCATCATTTTGCATGCCCTCTTGGATGTGGTAAGGTGGAAATCAAAGCACAGTGGGAATCACACAAGACTCTATGACGATCTCGGGTCAACAGACTACTCTGTACCAGTGTCACCAGAGAACTGCCATCTGACGTAAGGTATAATACCATCTGGGAGTTCTCGGCGAGTCCGTCCAGTGTACCTAGTCTCCACTGAGCACCCGTATATCATCTCTGATGTCAAACACCAATGGATATGGGATCATCCATCGTCCATCTGTATGGGTCGAGAAGGTATACGCTAGTCTACTCTGGTATATCGATGCCCTGTCTCGATACACCCACGACTAGGGACCTTGAAGGATGTACTTATGGACTACCATGTCCCCACTAGTATGATCCGCATCATAGTCCAGGTAGTCAAGTACACATCCTAAGGGCTTTACCAACATGTAACAGAGAGACAATCAGTGTACATGTTAAGGTAAAGAGCAACCAGATAGCATACTATCATGTCGAGCAAGAAAGTCCTCCCTATATATGTCCAAGCATCCACTATAAAATACATCCTATGTATAGTAATGGCCTCTAGGGCATACATATAACTAACAATATTCCACTTGCACTAGGGTCATCTGATACAGTGGTTGTAGTATCTTATACTCAACCATCCCATAAAAGTCTCTCTCTGGGAAAAGGCCTTTGTGAGTGAATCCGCCGTGTTATCCTCTGAGTCTACTCTCCTAACCTTGATCCCCTGGAGATCAACCATCTCCACGATCAGGTGACACTGCCTTAGAATATGTCTGGATCACTGATAGGACGGGCGTTCCTTGGCATAAGCCACAACTCCATTGTCTCACAATGGTAGGAACGAAGTTCATCTCATGAACTAATATACATCCAGACTGCCTCTTTGGTAGCATCTTAAGTAGCGATGTATCCAGCCTTTATCGTCTAGTATGCCACGGTATCTAGCTTGGAACTCTTCCAACATACCGTCCCTTTACTGAGGGTAAAGACAATGCCTGTGACTGACATTCAGTCGTCCTTATCACCCTGGAACCCTTCCAGTGATTCTCCCCAGGATCGATTGATACCATCTCACTACATCTAGTGAGTATCCTAACATCCAATTACATCTATCTCATAGATGAAAACTCAGGATTTAGGAGGTATCACTTTGATCCTTTATGGAGAATCTTTGTGATAAGCGGAGATTGACCAAGCGTAGCATAGGAAACTCCTTCCTTATCAAGAGTATGTCATCTACGTACTCTACGAGGATCACTACCATACCCCCTACTACCTTTTTGTATATACAAGGTTCATCTACCATTTTGATGATGTCAAACTCTTTGACTAACACATCAAAACAGACGTTCCAACTCCGCGATGCCTGCTTTATCACATAAAACATCTTGCCCACGTTTCCGCTGCTTCCACTGTCTACGAGGCCCTCTGGCTGTGTACTTATAGACCCACTCTTCTAAAACACCATCTAGAAAAGCAGTCATGGCACCCAACCGCCAAATATCGTAGTCATGGTATGTAGCCGTGGCAAGTAGGATCTGGATGGACTTAAGCATAACACCTTAGAAAAGGTTTCATCATTATCTACGCCTGGTCGATGACGAAAACCTTTAACAAGTCTAGTTTTGAAAGTCCCAACTTTTCCATCTACACCTAGTAATCTTCTCAAGATATACTTGCTCCTGATGGGGATTTAACCCTTCAGATATAGCAACCAAAGTCCATACTTTGTTGGAGTATAATGATTCCATCTTAGATTTCTAAGCATCGAGCCATTCTTATAGAGTCCCACTCCTGATGGCCAGCTCGAAACTAGTTGGGTCATCATCTCATGATGCAATCCTTGCTCCCACTGTCATAGAGAAACTGAAGTATCTCTCAGGTGGGTGAGAAACCCTACTAGATCGGCGGAGAGGCTGAGGTTCGTTTGTATCTACTGAATCCTTTGGTTGTACCAAATTATCTGCTGTAGTTTGTATAGCTGGAACCTTTCCAGTTCTACATAACTGACCTTGCCTCGAGCTTGTCCGGATTTTGCTTTTAGACATAGGCCGGACAACCCCAAATCTTAACTGACTTAAGAGATGGGCTCTTCCCTTTCCATATCTCATATGAAATGGTAGGCATCTGATTTGATCAGAACCCTATTCAATAGGTATGCAACTTCATAAGTGCATAACTCCCTAAAAGGAAATAGGAAACTCAGTAGTACTCATCATAGAGCACACCATATCTCATAGGGTGCTATCGCTCCGCCCCGATATACCATCGTGCTATGGTGTATACGGAGGAGTAATGCTGAGAGAGAATCTCATTCTCCTTTAGAATAATCGAGGAATTCCGTGCTCAAGTATTCTCCTCCTTGATCACATCAAAGGACATAATACTTTTACCCGTATTTTGGTTCTCTACTTCTAACTTATATTCTATGAATATCTCAAAAGGTTCGGACTTGTGTTTCAACAGAAACATATGTCTGAATCTTGAGAGATTATCAGAGAATGTAATGAAGTACAAAGAACCGGTCTTGGCATGTGTAGAAAGGGGACCTTCATACATCAATATGTATCATCCCAAGAGTTCACTAACTCTTTCTCTGTTTCCATTAAACAGAGCTATGGTCATCTTATTTCTATGACATGGCTGGCAAGTTTCACAAGATGTAAATTCAAACTAATTTAAATATGCATCTATATGTAACTTAAGCTAGTCGGGTCGCATTGATATGACCTAATCTACAATACCTCAAGAAGGATTCGTTCATTTCTGAACTTTTCTTCTTGTGTGTGTTCTATATACTAAGAACTGTAATTTGATTTAGAACGTCAATGATTTTAGATAACGTGCCTGAACCGATCAACTTTTGATATAGGAAATGTTCAAAACATTATCCAACAATACAAAATGATATCCTTCTTTATCTAAATAAAGAGACTGATATGATTTTGTATATCAGGTTCGGTATCTAATAACATTTGTTCAGAGTCAATGTATTCTGGTAATACAGGGTGACAGTGACCAACAGACCTGGCTGCAACACTTGCACCGTTTTCTGCCTCATGAAACTTATCACCCGTGGTCAGTTCTCTACCTTTCTGTAGCCCATGTAACAAATTACATATGCGGGATCCTGATCTGGTATCTCATACCCAGGACGTAAAGGATACTGAGAAACAGTTCTCTGCAATGAACACACCCGAAGATGATGCATCGGTATGCACTTTCTTCGTTTGGGCGGCATGGGAATTCTGGTAATCCCCTAATTCCTGCTCTGTCTTATAACAATTATAAGTAGGAGCGGGACCAACGTTCCCCAGCTCAGTATAACAAGCGGGTTCGGTCAATATTCCGTATTATTATCTTGATTAAGGCGTGATATGGTCGCTACCTGGAGAGAGAGAGAAGAAAACACTCAGCGTGCGCTCTTGCAAGAATAGATTGGTTATTATTTTATCTAATCGGGATGGCTCCCACTATTTTTTATCAAATCTTCCTTCAAACCCTAAAAGGAAAGACTACCCGGGATTAATTACACACTACAAGTTCGCCAATCTTTCAGCCAGGCCTGTGTCGGTACTTTGAGGGAGGTCCCCCGTGCTTTCGCACGAACCTAATTAATGTAAACCTCGTTTTCCCAGAGGCGTAACCTCGTTAACACCTTTCTAGACACCTACTTGATCGGCTAATTGTAATGTGTAAAACTCTCCCAGGATTAACTCTTACTCGCAGCGGGTATCAGGATCCAACTATCTCATAGAAGGTATGCAATCTCATTGCGAATTGCAACACTTGAAATTCCCGATAATATTTTGCCCCTTACCTCCTATGACCTTGACAAAGGCCAACATACCATAGGATGCTAGTCAAGTTCAACTCGTCATTTCTTGATTGAAATAAACCCACCCACACGGCCCTTGACAAAGGCCAACAAGGTCGCACGACTACCCTAATCCAATCTGCATCATATGCATAAGCAGATAAGCATCAGTTAGCTACCGCACACTACGTCTTGACAATGGCCAACAAACGCAGCACGAATACTAACTACTATTTATCTGAAATGACGGAGGGCTACGACAGGTTTTTCTGAAAACCTATTGCGTAATGAACTTGATATCGTTGTAGAATCAAATGATTTTGAAATGGAGTGTTTTTTATGCTTTTCTAGTTTTGCTAAAGGGTCACTCCCGGTGAAGGGATCGTCGGCCCTTTCCTCGTCGAATGAGGTGCGGGATATATCATATATATCACTGTGCAAAGCAAGAACTATAGAAGCAATCGAAAGATAAACCGAGGGGTGTAGCATCTGCCAGTTATTGCTAAAGGAGTCACTCCCGGTGAAGGGATCTCGGTCCTTTCCTTATCGAATAAGGTGCAGGATGTTCTACAAGGAACACCGTGATGCAAAGCAAGAACTGTAGCTACCTGTTTTATTTTTGAAATTCGATTCTACAACATCTTTAGGCTTCTTTTACTTTCATTAATCATATTAATGAAGTCCCATCATTTAAGTACCTAAACATCACAGATAAATACAACGTACATTTATGCCATCCGCATTCGCCTCGATGTCCCCTCGTGCACCGTTAGGTTAGGTAACTAACGGCAGAGCAGGGCAGGGCTAGCGCTGGTGTAAAACATAAGTAACGTCTGTATAATATATCATATATACTATATAAAGTATTTATCACAGAACATCACATGATCACATCATAGATAACGCAGCAGAAAATATCATATGAAATATTGGATATACTAGGACGTCCGTGTTTTCAATACGAGCCAGTATAAAACACGGATTCCACGGTTGTGATGAATAGCCAAAACCCACACCCCTAGACCCCTACGAGAGCGGCAAGTAACTCTACCAATTCTAGAATTAGGAGACCCGGACTCGACACCTCGAGTTGGTCTCCCACTGGACTCCAGAACCCGGTTACTTGTGCTCCCCTCCTCGGGTCTATCCTAGTGCGGAAAAGTAAATAATATACAAAAGGTGACATTTTCCCCAACCTGAAAGTGCCCCAATAAAAGAATATTACATACAAGTTTTTACATGAATGAAAATGAAAAACACTCATCTCACGTAAAAAAACCCCCGGCTATTTAAACACGACGATCCAATATAACATATCCAGCAACACATAACATCACATGTCATCAACGTAAGTAAATATGCGCATCCCAATTGTCGTTGACATATAGCAACGAAACCGACGATATCACATATTGCACTTACGGTCACAGAAAAGAAAGTGTAAAACTACAACAGTTGGAATCTGCAACCTGCATAGACATCGCATGCCTAATCAAATGAATTCCTTAGACATCGCATGCCTAACAATTATAAACCCCGCATTTTAGTCTCATTATCGAAAACACTTTTCAATATCAATTCGGGCAATTCAACAGGATTCCCGGCATCCTGACCGAATACTCGTCGCAAACTTTAGTAGACGGCCGCACCCCCGATACCGTCGACAAAGTGCACAAAGGTGGAACACCGCTACCGCGAGCACCCGAACGGATGCTTTCGGCGACGGGGTTCTCCTACAGTCACTTGGTCTGGGCTAAGGGGTGTAGCTGTCTATTAAGTTTATCCGGCGAATATCCGTGTACGCTACGTGATTGCGACGGACTTTTGATCGCCTCAAAATTCCGTGGCAACCGATCAAGTGAGACTAAAGTGCTATTTTTATAACATTCAAATCAGTTATCTCATAATTTCTTGTGGATTCCAAGTATTGTATCCCATTCCAGATAAATAGAAAATGTTAAACTTTTCGATCGAACAATCGAACACCCAAGTTTTCCCGAAACAGCTCAACACATGAAATTTAAAAACATCCACTTCATGCCTCAGTACCAACGGTCCAACCGTAGAAGGGTCAAGCCAACGCCTCACATGTGGCACGCCGTACTGCCCCAAACACTAAGGTTCAAAGGGCAGTTCAGGACGGTCACATAATCGAGTTAAGGTTTGTTGTCTTCTAGAGGGTCCATCGCGTTACTTGCACTACTTAGAACGTCTTTAAACCACGGAAAAATCCAACACTTGGAAATTTCCCGACAGGGCAAAAATTGGGTATTTATATCCGGTCGAACTTTTCAAGATTTTCTAAAATTATCCGGAAAAACACAGACGAAGTTAAACTTCCCGATCGAAAGACTGAATCCCCAATACAACCCAGAAAACTCAACTCTTGAGTAAAAGTTAAAATATCCCAGAAAATACAGCACTAAAATGTAGGAATTGCTGTGCAAATTTTATTGGAAGAACCTATCGTACGGTCGCAGAACCGCCGCATTAGGCATGCTCATGCCGCGGTTCCGCGGCAGTTTCATCGAATTACAAGCATGAATTTCACAGTAACTCCTAAAATTGCCTGCTGAATTTTTTGGGTATTTTTAATTGGGAAAAATCCACATTTCCAGAAAATGTACAGAGAAGGATTATAGATTAGGGTTTCGGGTTCAATCGGGTTTCTAACTTCGTCTACTCATCGCCTGAGGCTCTAGCTAGGCTCTGATACCACTGTAGGGTTCTTAGGCATGCTCAAGAGGTCTCACAACTGATCAAACATGGCCAATTCAAATTTTTTCTTGTGCCTACAAACCCTAATACGGATCGTTAACTAGATGATAAGGCGATGCAAGCAAGTAAACAACTTTATTGCTAAAGGAAAGTGACTACAACCTTTGTAGATCCGGTGCTCCACCTCCATAGCTCCGTGTTGACGTCCCTCCACTGCGATCATCGGATCCCGGACTCTAGCGATGGTATCGTCGAAGAAATGATCGGGCTAGGTCGTCGACTTCGATGCCGATGATAATCTACGTCGAGGAAACTCAAGATCAAGCTCTAACTTCACCAAGTCATGAAACTTATGAAGAAAACACCCCATACTACTTGGCAAGTGGTAGCGGATGAAGAAATAGGAAGTGGGTTCACTTTAGAATTGGATTTCTCACTCTTTTTCTTATGTTGCCATTAATGGTAGCAAGCTTTCTTCATGTTGAAGAAGAAGAAGAAGAAGAATATGATAAGTATTATCTAAAATAGAAAATAAAAATGATACTTATCATATAGCAACCATGGTTAAGTGTAGAGAATGAACTAGGGTTAGGTTTAATGGTTAGGTTAAGACTAAGAAACAAAATGGTCAAAGCTTCAAAGCTTCATGAAGTTTCAACAAAAGACAAAAGAAGCAACCATTTCATTTCTTTCCAAAAATGAATTAAAGAAAATAAATAGATAAGTAAATCAAAACCCTAACCATTAACATAACCATGGTTTAATCATACACACCCAAGTTTGCATGTATCATCAAACATGATACAAACTAGTGCACAAAACTATATTATATATATAATGTGCACATCAAGTGAGAAAGTCAATCTTGAGTGAACCAATACTAGTTAATGTAAAGTAACATATCAAATATATAATTATATATTAAATCATTAAATCAACACTTGATTCAATGATCCGGTCATGTCGCATATAACCGACTAGTATCCAATGTATCGACTTATCGAATCAATCTTCGATTCGATAACTAGGTTATATCGCATACAACCAATCGATACATTCATCGCGAGAATAGAATACGGTATCACATACACGCGTTATTCTCGGTCCCGCACATATCTCATATGCGCTCCTATTTCATTTCGCTTGAGCCAGGATACCTCTGTGTAGGACTCTAAAGACTCGTCAATACACCGGCAGCAGGTGATGATCATATCAAACACCCACAAGCCGCAAGCGGTCTGCTAAACGTAACGGCCACCCGGGTATTGAGCGATCAGAAGATCGACGAGCAAGCCCGCTCATACTCCTGTGAATCCAACCAGTAACACTTACCGTACAGTCCGGTCTCGTCGTCTATATGTCGCATATCTCGCCTAGGGGTGGTAAACGTCAGACCCCAATAGCTCGATAAGTCGTGTCGATATGAAGTCTATAACAGTTCGAGAAACTACTGGTAACACTTACCAGTAAATCTCAGCAACCCTGGCCAGGGAGTTCTCGGCGAGTCCGTCCAGTGTCCCCAGTCTCCACTGAGCACCCGTATATTATCTCTGATGTCAAACACTAATGGATATAGGATCATCCATCGCCCATCTGTATGGGTCGAGAAGGTATACGCTGGTCTACTCTGGTATATCAATGCCCCGTCTCGATACACCCAAGACTAGGGACCTTGAAGGATGTACTTATGGACTACCATGTCCCCACTAGTATGATCCGCATCATAGTTCAGGTAGTCAAGTACACATCCTAAGGGCTTTACCAACATGTAATAGAGAGACAATCAGTGTACACGTTAAGGTAAAGAGCAACCAGATAGCATACTATCATGTCGAGCAAGAAAGTCCTCCCTATATATGTCCAAGCATCCACTACAATATACATCCTATGTATAGTAATGGCCTCTAGGGCATACATATAACTAACAATATGTACAACAATGGCCTCTAGGGCATATACATAACTAACAGTAAATGCGCAATTCTAAATATGACATAGAATATGCGACAAGTTAAGTCATCTCTAGCCCAGACACATAACGCCATGCGGTCGATTCCCCTGTAGATGTTAAATCTACTCACCAATGCTCCAAGCTAGGTGAATCCTACCACTCGTTTTCCTTTCGTAGCAGTGTCCGTAGTCCCCGCCTGCGAACCTATAAAATAAACAATAAAACAAGTATATATTAATAATAAACCTAAAATACTTCCAATCTACACGGACCAACACAACACACATACGTACTCTAAACGGTTCGTATTGCAGCTAACCCGTATAGCGACACTACGAAACCAACTCAGCGCAACAGCAACACGTATCACGCACCGTATCGGATAACGTATCGCGTGAAACGAAACACGTGAAACATACAAGGGGTCCCTGATTTTTCTGTGCTAACAATTTGTAAAAATTGCAAGTACCATGAGACTACAATTAACCCAGAGACCCCTACACCAAAAACCCAAACCTAAGCCCCCTGTCTGGCCGCAAATTGCGGCCAGAACCAATAAATCTGTGGCCTGACAATAGAGGAACTGGCTCGTATTTTGAGGATAGATTCTAGGTCTCTACACTAGGTTACTGTCAAGTCAATTTTTGCAACAAATACTTAGTTTAACAGCAGATCACCCGAGACCCCAAGTCGACACTAAAAATACGATATTTATCCGAAATGATACGATATGCGATAAAAACAGCAACTAACAAGCTAAGCTACAAAAAAATAACTTAAGCAACAGAAAGGGGACATTACCTAATCAAAAGAACACAAAGATCTAAGCTTTGTACACTCCATGGCATCCAAGAGGAAAAATGTGAACAAAGATGTGATTTTGATGAAGTTTTGGTGAATTTGTGATGGATTTGAGATGGAGTGAGAGAGAGTGTTCAGAATTTGTTGAGGGAGATAGAGAAATGAGAAAGAGATAGAGAAAAAGAGAGAGGGTGTAAGGAAATGAAAGAGGGAGGTGAGTGTAGGGTGAGAATGAGATGTGAGTGTATCCATGCATTAATTGCAAACCATGCCTCACAATTAATGCTTTCATACACTCATCACCCAAAAGAAAATATCTCTCTCTCACATAACCTAGAAACTTCTCACTCTCACAAAAGAAATAATTAAGGATTTAGCAAAGGGTTGAAAATCAAAGGATTAGGTTAAGTGTCATGGTTGCTAAAACTAGATTAGCACAAACAAATCCTCACATTTACGTGCACACGTGTGTGCATGCTTATAACAAATAATAATAAATTATTAATTAAATGTTATAAAATGTGAGGAACCCGAATTGGTAAACATTTTACAGTAAACCCGCATTAACGTCTAAACGAACACTAACCGAAATCTAAGGCGTTACACACTTGATTCGACAATCTAGCTATATCACATATAACGGAACCGATAACAGATAACTGCCAGATTACAATACGTTATCACATACACGTATTTAATCGGGCCCACACACATATCACATATGTGTCCTACTTCGTTTCGCTTGAACCAGGAAACTTCTGTGTGGGACTCTAAAGACTCGTCAATACGCCAGCAGTAGGTGATGATCACATCAATCACCTATAAGCCGTCAGCGGTACTAGCTGGACGTAACGGCTACCCGGGTATTGAGCGATATGAAGATCAACAAGCAAGCTCGTCCATACTCTCCATGAAGCCTATCAGTAACACTATACAGTCCGGTATCTTCGTCTGATATGTTGTATATCATGTCTAGGGGTGGTAAACGTCAGTCCCCAGTAACGTGATAAGTCATGCCGATGTCTGGCCTAGAACGGTCGAGAAATTACTGATAACTCTTATCAGTAAATCTCGGCAGCAGCCCTGGGCAGGGACTTCCAGTTATAGCCAATCGAGCATAGCGCAACATTAACCCCCAATACCGGGAGAGACGAAACCCCTCCTATTGCTCATTGCCTCCATGTGACTCGGGACTATACCCAAAATCCACCTGTTTGCACGACTCTTTTGATCCGTGGTAGGGAGGAAATAAAAGTACAGTGGGAGCCACACAAGACTCTATGACGATCTCGGGTCTACAGAATAACCTGTACCAGTGTCACCAGAGGACTGCTATCTGCCGATTGGTATACTACCACATAGGAGTCCTCGGTGAGTCCTGTTCAGTGTACCCAGTCTCCACTGAGCACCGTATACCATCTTTGATGTCAAACACTAATGGATGTGTGATCATCCATCGCCCATCATATGGGTCAAGAAGCGTATACGCTAGTCTACTCTGGAATATCGATGCCCTAGTCTCGATATTCCCTCGACTAGGAACTTATTAAAGGATGTACTTTTGGACCACCCTGACCCCACTAGTATGATCTCATCATAATCCTGGTAGTCAAGTAAATATCCTAAGGGCTTTATCAACGTGTAAGAGACAGACAGTATAAATACCAGTCTACATGTTAAGATAAAGGTAACCTGATAGCATACTATCATGTCGAGCAAGAAAGTCCTCTATATATATGTCCAAGCTTCTACTATATCATCAATAATAGCCTCTAGGGCATACATATTACTAACACTATCCTCAAGGTTACAACCTTGGTAGTGAATCGCAGGTTATTTGTAGTCACACACACGCACACACACAAACCCTTGATTTTGTGTGTATATGTGTGTGTGTGTGTATATATATATGTATGTGTGTATGTTTACACACACACACACACACACATACACGTGTGATGAGGATAGCATATGATATATGGAGATGAGTCGATGTGATCGGGCATGATGCCATGAGATTCGATATGTGATCGAGTCATGATATGATATTATAAAGATCGTTGGGCGATGTGTATTCAAACATGTAACTTGTGACTTGGTGGGATATTAGATTGTACAAGACCTTAGATCCGTACCCCTGACCATGATATTGTATGATGATGATACCGTGTAAATGATGATATATATATGATTTTTGACCCGTACCCTCGATTTTGAGGATGCCGTACGATGGATATTACCGTACGAGGTATATATGATGATTGATCTGCACTCTTGACTCGAGGATGCCGTACAATAGATATTACCATACGTGATGATATGAGGCGGGATCACTGACTACTAGATAAATCGACTCGGATACGTATAGTCTTCCACTACTTGACCCAGGTTTTAGTTTAGCTTTTTGTTAGTTTCTTAAATTATTAAGTAGATGTTTGAGTATAGTCGAGTCATACCTATTTTTCAAAACTGACGAATTGTAGTCTCTTTCAAAGAATAAAACGAGGGATACTATGGATTTCAAAAGATATCTATTTTTTCAAAACACCGTAGTCCCTACTTTTCTAAAAACCACGATTCGTGCTATTTCAAAACACAAAAAAAACTGTATGAATCGTATACAATATGTATATTCTCTAATGTTGCGTTTACTATTCATTTGCCGTTATATTCATGTTGCTCTCATTGCACTTCATATATATACATGTGTTTTCTTTAGCTTTTATGATCTTGGCTGTTAGGACACCAGCACCATTACCGATGCGTATGTTGCACGTACACTTGCTTACCAGCTCACACACATCATCATCGGTAATTGCCATGTCATGTACACTTTAGAAAACGTTACTTCATTGGTATAACCTGCTAGCTGGTAGTTTCACATATTATTAGTATGCTTGCTTTCATATGCTAGTCTAGATATTGCATTCCTTACTTAGATACCCATGCATTTATACATTCATTCTGTTATGCAATATTGTGGGCTTTACGCCGATATTCACTGCTTATTAACTCTTGATTTTGGGACTTTGGATTTTCCACGAGATTTCTAGATTTAGGGGAAAACCGCAAGAATTTTATAAACTCATTATCATTTAAAAAATGCAAGTTGCGGTTTTCTCGTGATATGATGTATATGGCGTCCACCATGAGTTTTTCCTGATTGAGTTGGTTTTCGAGACCCGATTCGAGGAGTAGGATGAACCGTTTCGGGTACATGGTGGACCCGGTAAGGTACCCCCAGGAAAGAAGCTCGAGTTGTAGACGATGAGCCTGGCAGGGGCAGACTACCTACTGGTGATATTTGGCGCGGCGGATATCCGGAGGATACCGACCATAGTCGTGAGATATGATGATATGGGCCGATCTGGACTGACGGAGCCCGGGATTTGAGGATTTTGTGTCTATGTTTGACACGGATTTCTGTCGATTTCATTGATGATACTCTAGGTTTTATACTAAAATCTTACTAAGATAAGAACACAGCTTTCTTGTACAGATATATTCTGATTTCATTCTTGATGCATTCATACATCATATATATGACATGTTGCTGCTTGAGGCACTGACATGAGTATTTGGTATTACACTTATGCTTAGATTATTACCCTTGCCACTACTAGTTGTTCTATGTTATATTATGAGTATATTATTGTATGACCTTGGAGATCGTCATACATGCAATTTCTTCTCGGTGATGTCTTCTACTCACGAGTTGGCAACTCACCCCCATTATGCCACAGTTTCTTTGCAGGTTCAGCCGTACAGGTTCCATCGCGGCTTGCTGGCACACCATTTCTTTCGGGTGATTTCTTGGTAGGTGGTTTCATTTGCATCATGACCACCGTTGCACATGTACTTTATATTTCAGTTGTATCTAGTTATAGGCTCCATCAACCAGACTTGTATATTTAGTAGACTTAGATAACCAAAGTTTGTATATTCTTTCGGTCTTAGAGTAGCGCTCATGTATTTTATTATTATTTTTGGTTTTCTTTATGATGCTTAGTTTTCTCGCTTTCATTCTGAGTTTTGATCCTCGCCCTTCGGCGTTGTATATTTATTTTATCTTGCGTGGTTGTTTCCACCAATTGGCGAAGAGCTAGCTCCTGCTTTGGGGATGCCTTATAAATTATTGCTTGTATTCGTTTTTGGGTTACAAATTACAAAGAAGGTGCTGCTCGAATTTCAAACGACAAAAAGGGTTTTCAAGTTAGATACAAATATAGCGTTTTCATATATTACTACATATGTATATATAAGAATAAGTTTGATTTCAGTAAACCTTATTTCAAAACTGCACCTCCATTATTTTTCCCCTAAAAAGGTTTAGATTTCTGGGCTTTTGGCTTACTTGAATTAGGTGGGGTCCTATAGACTTAACGTGATTCAAGTGCCAGTTACGTACCTTTTCCGGGTCGTGACACTTCATGAGTTGCAAAGAAGGGAGTTACTGAAAGGTATTACCACATGCAAGTTAGACTTTTGCAAATATTGCGCGATGGGAAAGCAACATAAGGTTGGCTTCAAGCAAGCCGTGCATAAGACCGAAGGTCTTCTCAATTATATTCACTCAGATTATAGTTAGTTGTATGTATGCCCTAGAGGCCATTATTGTACATATGATGTATATTATAGTGGATGCATGGACATATATAAAGAGGACTTTCTTGCTCGACATGATAGTATGCTATCTGATTGCTCTTTATCTTAACATGTATACTTGTCTCTTGATACTGTCTTATGGTTACATGTTAGTAAAGCCCTTAGGATGCGTACTTGACTACCAGGATTGTGATGGAGATCATACTAGTGGAGCCATGGTAGTCCATAAGTTCATCCTTTAATGTTCCTAGTCATGGGTATATCGAGACAGGGCATCGATATACCAGAGTAGACTAGCGTATACGCCTCTCGACCCATGTGATGGGCGATGGATGATCCTATATGCATTGGTGTTTGACATCAGAGATGGTATACGGGTGCTCAGTGGATACTGGGTACACTGGACGGACTCGCCGAGAACTCCTAGATGGTATTATACCTGACGTCAGATAGCAGTTCTCTGGTGACACTGGTACAGGTTAGTCTGTAGACCCGAGATCGTCAGAGAGAATTGTGTGATTCCCACTGTGCTTTGTTTTCCACTTTACCATGTTCAAGAGGACGTGCAAAACGGTGGTTTTTGGGTACAGTCCCGAGTCACATGGAGGCAATAAGCGATAGGAGGGGTTTCGTCTCTCCCGGTATTGGGGGTTGATGTTGTGCTGTGCTCGATTGGCCATAACAGGGAAGTCCCTGGCCTGGGCTGATTTAAGGTTTACTGGTAAGTGTTATCAGTAGTTTCTCGACCCGTTATGAGCCTCATATCGGCATGACTTATCGAGTTATTTGGGTCTGACGTTTACCACCCTAGACTTGATATGCGACATATCAGACGAGGAGACCGGACTGTACGGTAGTGTTACTGACATGCTTTACAGGAGCTAGAGCGGGCTTTCTTGTTGATCTTCTGATCGCTCAATACCCGGGTAGCCATTACGTCCAGCTAGTACCGCTGACAGCTTGTGGGTGCTTGATGTGATCATCACCTACTGCCGGCGTATTGACGAGTCTTTAGAGTCCTACATAGAGGTTTTACTGGCTCAGGAAAAATGAAGTAGGAGCACATATGTGATATGTGCGGGACCGAGATTAATACGTGTATGTGATACCGTATTCTATTCTCACGATTATTTGTATCGGTCGGTTATATGTGATATAGCCGGGTTATCGAATCAAGTGTTGATTCGATAAGTTGGTACATATAATATTAGTCTGTTATATGTAATATAGCCGGATTATTAAATCAAGTGTTGATTTGATAATTTAGTGTATAATTGTATATTTGATATACTAGTTTATATTAACTAATATTAACTCACTTAAGCATTTATTTTTCTCACATGTGCACACTTAATATATATGTGATATATATTAATTGTGTTTTTATTTTGTTTCATGGTTGATGATACACACTACATGGGTGTATGCGACTTACACCATACTAATTATAATGTAGGGTTTAAATATTTAAAGTAAATCCAAATTAGTGGATAATTAGCCACATGCATGAAGCTTGTAGAAGCTTATGGATGCATTGACTTGGTCTACTAATTTTTTTTTTACTAAAGAGATTTATTAACCTAACCATTATAACTTAGCCATGACTATGTCTCTACATGAGTTAGTTTATGATACAAACTCACCCATGGTTGATTCTCTCCCCTCATTAGTTGTTTCTCATCTCTTGACTTCATCTTCTTCTTCAAAGCTCAATAGCTCTCTAGGTTTTGTTCAAGTGAGAAAATATTGTGAGAAAAATAAAACCAAAGTGAGCCCACTTCCTACTTCAACATCCTCTACTAGATTAGCACCTTAGTATAGGGTGTTAGCTTCACTAATCTCTCATTAATGAAGTTGTAGCTTGAGTTAGTGTCTCCACGACGTAGATCATCTTCGGCCTCGAAGACTTCAAGCAAGTTCGTTTCTTTCACCTTGAGAAGCCATGCAAGAGTCCGGGAGTTCCACGATCACAGCGAAGGGACCACTACAAGGAGCTATTGAAGTGAAGGACCGGTCTACAAAGGTTTTATTCCGTTATCACTTAGATGTAAAGTAGTTTACATTTCGTTTCGTATGATTCTCTAGTTAACGATTCTAGTTTAGGGTTCTTTAAAACGGCAAAATTTTGAAAATGGCATGGACGATGCCACCCGAAACCTTGCTGTCATTCATAGGAACCCTACAGTGGTATCAGAGACTAGCTAGAGAATTAGACGGATAGTGTAGGATTACGAAACCGAAAATACTCCGAAACTTAAAACATCAAAACCTGCATTCTGTCAAATTTTAAATGAGCTCTAAAAATTTTTCAAACAACTTCATAATGTTTTATGGGACATTATATGAACACAGAAGAAGTTTGAACCCAAACGGCCGGATTTTGGCCTAGCACATACATGCGAAATCCGAGCAGGCCGGACCTGTAGGGGTTTTCTGGGTTCAAAATATTTTTGTGTTCTGGTATCTATGTTTTGGTGTTTCAGGTGTTGTTTGTTTTTGCTAAATTTGCATGAGATGTTAGTTTACTATAATGGCAACTCGGAGTGTTTCGTAGTCGTAATTTTAACTGTTTTTTGGGTTACTTTAGACGGTGTTAAAAAGTTCGAACGGATATCAAATACCCTTTTAACCCTTACCGGAAATTTTCCATGTGTTGGATTTTTCCTTAGCCTAAAACTTTCAGAAAATCATGCAAGCGACACTGTGGACCCTCTAGAAGAATGAAACCTTAACTCGATTATGTGACCGTCAGAACCGCCACTAAACCCTAGGGTTTGTGGTAGTTCAGCGGTGTCACATGTGAGGCATTGGTTGACCCTTCTTCGGCTGGTTCATAGGAGCTGTGGCATGTTCTGGGACTTTTTGAACTACGCTTAAGTGTTGAGCTTTTTGGGTAATTTTGGGTGTTTGTTGATTCGATCGGAATGTTTAACATCGTCTACCTTTTTCTGCGACCGTAAGTGTAATATGTGGTGTATCGCCGGTTTCGTTGCTATATGTCAACGACAATTGGGATACACATATTTACTTAAGTTGATAACATGTGATGTTATGTGTTGCTGTATATGCTATATTGGATCGTCGTGTTTTGAATAGCCGGGGGTTTTATGTGAGATGAGAGTTTTTATTTTCATTCTTGTAAAATTCATTATATGTAATATTCTTATATTAGGGCACTTCCGGGTTGAGGATGATGTCTCCATTGTTGTATATTATTTACTTTTCCGCATTAGGATAGACCTAAGGAGGGGAGCACAAGTAACCGGGTTCTACAGTCCAGTGGGAGACCAACTCGAGGAGTCAAGTCTGGGTCTTCTAACTCTAGAATTGGTAAGGTTGCTTGCCGCTCTCATAGGGGTCTAAGCATGTGGGTTTGGCTTTTCATCGCGACCGTGGAATCCGTGTTTTATACAGGCTTAAAATAAAACAAGGACCTCCTAGTATATCCAATATTTCATATGTTTCTTCTGCTGCTTTGTGATGTATCACTGTGGATTCTGAGACGAATGGATATACTTTATATATAAGATATATAGTAGACGTTGCTTATGTTTTACACCCGCGCTAGTCCCGCCCCGCTATGTCGTTAGTTAAGTAACCTACGGTGCATAACGGGACACTGTGGCGAATGCGGATGGCATAAGCGTACGTTGTATTTTCGTTTCTTCTGTGATGCTTAGAAAGCATAAATGATGGGACTTCATTAATGAGATTAATGAAATAAAAGAAACCTAAAAGATGTTGTAGAATCAAATTTTCAAAAAGGGTAGCTCTAGTTTTTGCTTTGGATAGCGGTATTCCTTGTAGAATATCCAGCACCTTATTCGATAAGGAATGAGCAGAGATCCCTTCACCGGGAGTGACCTCTTTAGCAAAACTAGCAGATGCTACAAACACTCGGTTTTGTTTTTGATTGCTTTTATAGTCTTTGCTTTGCATAGTGGTATTTGTGAAATATCCTGCACCTTATTCGATAAGGAAAGAGCCGAGATCCCATCACCCGGAGTGACCTCTTTAGCGAAACTAATAAAAGCCTAAAAAACAATCCTTTTCAAAAATCACTTGTTTCTACAACGATATCAGGTTCTTTACGCTCATGGTTTTCTGAAAAACCTGCGTAGCCCTCCGACATTTCAGATAAGTAATATTTAGTATTCGTGCTACGTTTGTTGGCTTTCGTCAAGGCGTAGTGTACGGTAGCTACTTACTTCTTATCTGCAGCATATGATGCGATTGGATTAGGGTAGTCGTACGGCTTTATTGGCTTTCATCAAGGGTCGTGCGGGTGGGTTTAATTCAATCAAGAAATGTACGGGTTGAACTTAACTAGTGGACCATGGTTTGTTAGCTTTCGTCAAGGTCATAGCACGTTAGGGGCAAAATATTATCGCGAATTTCAAGTGTTGAAATTTTCAATGAGATTGCATACCTTCTATCAGATAGTTGGATCCCGATACCCACTGCGAGTAAGTGTTACTCCTGGGTGAGTCTTGCACTTTACAGTTAGCCGATCAAGTAGGTATCTAGAAAGGTGTTAACGGGGCTATGTCTCTAGGGAAACGAGGTTTATTTTAATTAGGTCCGTGCGAAAGCACGGGGAACCTCCCTCAAAGTACCGGCACTGGCCTGGCTGAAAAATTTGCGAAATTGTATGGTGTGATTAATCCCGGCTAGTATTTCCTTTTAAGGTTTGAAGGAAGATTTGATAAAAACAGTGTGAGCCATCCTGATTAGATAAAATAATAACCAATCTGATCTTGCAAGAGTATACGCTAAAGTGTTTTCTTCTCTCTCTCTCTCCAGGTAGGGACCATGTCACGTCTTAATCATGATAATAATATGGATGTATTGACCGAACCCGCATGTTATACTGTGCTGGGGAACGTTGGTTCCGTTCTTTCTTATAATTTTTATAAGACTGAAAAGGGAATAGGGACATATCCGGATTCCCATGCTGCCCAAACAAAGAATAAGCATGATGATGCATCTTCTTCGAGTGTGTTATGTTAGTTGTATATATGCCTTAGAGGCCATTGTTGTACATATGATGTATATTATAGTGGATGCTTGGATATATATAAAGAGGACTTTCTTGCTCGACATGATAGTATGCTATTTGGTTTCACTTTATCTTAACATGTTGACTCATATTAGTTTACTGTCTTGCTCTCACATATTGATAAAGCCCTTAGGATATGTACTCGACTATTAGGATTATGATGCAGATCATACTAGTGGGGCCAGGATAGTCCAAGAGTACATCCTATAACTGTTCCCAGTCGAGGGAGTATCGAGACAGGGTATCGATACTCCAGAGTAGACTAGCGTATATGCGTCTTGACCCATACGATGGGCGATTGATGATCCCATATCCATTCGTGTTTGACATCAAAGATGGTGTACGGGTGCTCAGTGAAGATTGGGTACACTGAACGGACTTGCCGAGAACTCCTAGATGGTATTATACCTATCATCAGATAGCATTTCTCTGGTGACACTGGTACAGGTTAGTCTGTAGACCCGAGATCGTCATAGAGTCTTGTGTGATTCCCACTGTACTTTGATTTCCACCTTACCACGTTCATGAGAACGTGCAAAATGGTGGCTTTTGGGTACTATCTCGAATCACATGGAAGCAATGAGCGATAGGAGGGGTTTCGTCTCTCCCGGTATTGGGAGTTGATGTTGCGCTGTGTTCGATTGGCTATAACTGGAAGTCCCTGGCCAGGGCTGATATGGAGACCTACTGGTAAGAGTTATCAGTAGTTTCTCGACCTGTTATGAGCCTCACATCGACACGACTTATAGGTTACTGGGGTCTGACATTTACCACCCCTAGATTGGATATGCGACATATCAGACGAAGAGACCGGACTGTACGGTAGTGTTACTGATTGGATTCACAGGAGTATGTACAGGCTTGCTTGTTGATCTTCTGATCGCTCAATACCCGGATGGCTGTTACGTTTAGCTGACCGCTTGCAGCTTGTGGGTGTTTGATATGATCATCACCTACTGCCAGCGTATTGACGATTCTTTAGAGTCCTACATAGAGGTTTCCTGGCTCAGGCAAAACGGAGTAGGAGCACATATGTGATATGTGCGGGACCGAGATTAATACGATATGATATACCGTATTCTATTCTCGCGATATGTGATATCGGCCGGGTATATGTGATATAGCCGGGTTATCGGATCAAGGGTTGATTCGATAAAATGATACATATTATATTAGTCGGTTATATGTAATATAGCCGGATTATCGGATCAAGTGTTGATTCGATAATTTAATGTATAATTATATATATGATATATTACATTATATTAACTAATATAAGCTCACTTAAATGATTCTTTTTCTCACTTGGTAATACATTGATATATATGTGATATATGTTAATTGTATTATTTTCTTTTGTTACATTATATATTATATATGTGATATATAATATTGTAATATGTTAGGGTTATAAATACAACTAGGGTTTTGAGATTAAACTATGCTAGGGTTTGGATTAGGGTTAATGTTTTGTTTTGGGTTTATACCAAATTGTGGTGATATTTTCTTTTGTTGACTTTGTCAAACTTTCTTGATATTTACTTGATATTTATTAACCCAACCCTAACCCTAACCTATGGTTTAGTATCTACAAGGGTTAAGCATGACATGCTTAACCCTATGTTGCAATTCTAACCTAAAACAATTAATTCATTATTCATCACAAAACTTCATCTTCTTCTTCCTCTCTCCAAAAGCTTTTCTAGCTTTTTATTTGTGATGATATATTGTGAGAAATAGAAAACAAAAGAGAGCAAAATTCCTACTTCATCATCCTCATCTATTTTAGCCACTTAGATTAGGGTGTTCACTTCACTAATACCTCATTAGAGAAGTGTGAGCTTGGGTTAGAGTTTCTTCAAGGTAGATCATCTTAGAAAGTGAAGACTTCAAGCAAGATGCCTCATTCATCTCATGGAGCCTCTCTAGAGTCTGGGTAGTTGATGATCGCAGCGAAGTGACCTCAACTCGGAGCTTATGAAGTGAAGGAACGGACTACAAAGGTTGTAATCCCAAACTCTTAGAAGTAAAGATGTTTACTTGTTGGTTTTTGTTTGATTCTCTAGTTAAGATCCTGGGTTTAGAGTTATCTATAATGGAAAATTTTGAAATTGGCATGTGAGATGCCACCCGAAACCTTGCTGCCGTTGTAGGTATCCCAACAGTGGTATCAGAGCCTAGCTAGAGAATTGAACGGATAAGTGTAGGATTACGAAACCGAAAAAACTTCGAAACACCCGACGAAAAACCCTAGTTTCTGTAAAATTTTTTAGAGTGTCAAAAAATGTTCTAAACAGTCGCAGAGTGATGCATGTGATACAATATGAACACCGTACAAATTTGAGCCCATTTCCTGAAAATTTGGCCGAGATTATACCCCTAAAAACCGGCCAGATCGGACCCCATCAGGCTGAAATTTGCACAGTGTTTAAAGCTCTGGGTTTTGATACTTTAGGTGTTGTTTGTGTTTGCTAATTTTTCATGTGATGTTATCTTTTAGCAAAGGCAATTCGGAGTGTTTCGTATTCGTAATTCATGGTTGTTTTAAGGATCAAGCGTAAGCATCATGGTTGTTTTAAGGATAAAGAAAAAGAGAGAAGAAAGAAACAACAAGAAATAACAACAACTAGTTAACAAATGAAAATTACAACAATTAACAAGTTAACTAAAGAACAAGACAAGCATGATAAGTAAATGGTTCTTCTTTATTCATCATTCTTCACTCACAAAAGCTCACTATAAGATTTTCAATGCAGAAGAGATGAGAAGAGGAAGAAGAAACAAGTATTCTAAACCTAGAAAAATACAAGATTATGCACCCTTGGCTTCACAAGGTTTTGGGCTATTTATAGGCAGGGAGATGAAAACCTAGGGCAAAATTCTGCCTCTATACAAAAATACCAAAACACCCCTAAAATACCACCTTCTGCCGCCACCATACGGCCGCGGTTCCGCGGCCTAAGCTTGCTTATGCCGCGGAACCGCGGCGCTTTGGAGGAGTTGGCTCCTCGGATTTTGTGGTTTTTCCTGGATTTCTTTGTACTTCAGTGTGGTATGTGATTTTTCTCAGAAGCTCTTCACAATTTCTCCAGAATTTCTGTTGAGCACTAGATGATTTGATGTGGATCTTTTAGTCATGATTTCCTCGAGCTCCGCGTAGATTTATTGGATCTTGTGTTGCCATTGAGCCTTGTGCATGAAAACGACATTGATTTGCCATTTTGTCTCTTAAACTGGTGTGTGGCAACAGACGGATAAAGAGCGGAGATCCGTGTTTTATCTGTGGTGGCAAGAACCCGGACTTTGTCGTGTTTTTCCATGAATTTCACCGTTTTAGAGCCGAGAACCTGTATCCTGCAATTGACTGGCAAACACGGCTCAAGAGTATCTACTGATATGCAATGTGATAAAAATTGGGCGGTATGAAAATGCAAAAATCTGATATGAACAAATACCCCCAAACTTATCATTTCCTCGTCCCGAGCAAAGCCAATTTATTCACAAAAATTTTCTAACTTCACTTTCGCATGGAACGCGATTGCACTGAGCATGTGCAACAAGCCGTTAAACCTCTAGGTGTCCCTAGTAGGAGGAGTGTTGTCTCCTGAGGGTTTTCAGCGGATACCACCCACAAAATCCGGTCAAGTTGGTTTTGTAAAATAACTAAGATTCAAACCCTAAGGTTTTGTTTCAGAAAATAACAATTCTATTATCCTAAGTCTAGACTATCGAACCTTTATTTTTCACACCTCGCTTCTTATTTAACTACAGCTTTTATATGTCTTCACGTGCAGTGCAAATAGTGTCGTTAAGTTCCAGAAAGGTCGAATAAAGTCCTCATAATAAAGCCCGGATAAGAATTTTGAAAGGATCACATAAGTTTTATAAAGAGTTAAGCATTTTTCAAGTTTCGTTTTCCAGTAAAGTTTCAAATTTAGAATTTCTATCTTCCCTAACAGGAAACTAGGTCTTATTCTTCACTCCACCTTTTTCTTGTTTTCATTTCATACACACCTCTGTGAACGTGCAATAGTCTTTATCATAGAATAAAACCTTCATATCTCCGCTAAATTTTTTATAAAAGCCTGTCTTTTATTAAGATTATTCTCACACAAAGAACCGTTAGGAATTTTAACTCGGAGAGAACACTTGCTTGATTTTGTTTTAAACTGGACTTTCTAGGCTTCTTAGCGAGTTTTGGGCCAATGCACCCAAACCAGTTGGCTTTAGGGCATTAGGTGTAGAAACACCCCAGCGGACTTAATTACTCAAGTTACCTAGGTCCACAAACAAAAGACAGTTGGGCGTGAAAATCATGATGATTTAATACGAACGGAGATATAGCCGGCAGTTCAATTATTTTTTTGAATAAAATACGTGTTTAGTGGGTTTTGGTGTGTAATCATTCCAATCAAGTTCCAGATGGGTTATTTTTCAGACTTAGTTCCAATTAAGGCATCAATAACATTCCTTCGTATTCACTCACTTCATAAACTATTCTTGATATTACTTATTTCCGAACAAACTTATTTGATCCTCAGAAAATCATTTATCCATTTAAAAGTTTTTAGACATAAAAAGACTTGTCATCTAATTTCCAAAACTCACGACACGTGTAGTGTGATGTAAAAGACGTATATCAGCTCTAGTTAACTTCAAAGGAGAGTTATCTTTCAGGTTTTCAAAATCTAAACATAAGATTTAGTTATTCTTATCTTATCAAACAAAACCGTCGAAATGTTGAATCAGAGTCCTCCCACTAGCTAACTTGACAAAAAGTTTTTATGTTTTTAGAAATTTTTTAGATTTTTATGGATTTTATGGATTTAAATATGCAGATGCAAAATATTCATATGAATGCGAAGGTAAGAAATGCGTACCGAGCGTACCCCCAAACTTAAACTGGACAGTCTCCTCACTGTCATTGCATGAAGAGATCATTGAAGGGTCAAAATTGTCGGTTAGGTATACACACAAATTTTTATTTTTGTTTTTGGTTTTAAGAAAAGGAAAAAGAAAAAGAATATCCACAAAAATGTACAAAATGGTATATACATACCCCCAAACTTATTTGGAACAGTGTCCACTTGTTCTTGGCTGGATAACCGAAGTTTGGAGGTAGGCAGAGGAAGATCATGCAGGGTAAACCGGCTCCTGTAAGACCAGGAGCTTCTCTGTTGGTTCGGCGCTAAGGTACGGTTTAAGTCGGTGTCCGTTCACTTTGAAAAATGAACCGTCCTTTGGATTTTCCAAATCCACAGCGCCATGCGGATACACATTTCGCACAAAATACGGCCCTTTCCAGTGAGATCTGAGCTTTCCTGGATGGAAGTGAAGTCGAGTGTCGTAAAGCAGTACCTGCTTACCAGGTACGAAAGTTTTGCGCAAAAGGTGTTTATCGTGAAACACCTTCGTTCGGTTCTTAACGACAACCGCGTTATCGTAAGCCTCATCCCTAAGCTCGCTCAGTTCGTTCAATTGCAGCTTCCGATGGCTGCCCGCATCTTCGAGAGACAGATTCAGCTCCTTTATCACCCAAAATGCACGATGCTCTATTTCAACAGGTAGGTGGCAGGCTTTTCCGTACACAAGCCGATAGGGAGACATGCCAAGGTCGGTCTTATAAGCGGTTCGAAATGCCCAAAGGGCATCAGTGAGTTTCAGCGACCAATCCTTACGGTTCTTGGAAACCGTCTTCTCCAGTATCTGCTTGATTTGCCGATTTGAAACTTCGGCCTGCCCGCAGGTTTGGGGGTGGTAGGGCATAGAGAGCTTATGATTAATGGAATATTTTCGCATCAAGGCCTCGAAAGTCTTGTTGCAGAAATGACTTCCATTGTCGCTAATGATCGCTCGGGGGTGCCCAAAACGGGAGAAAATGTTTTCTTTAAGGAGCCTAACGACAACCTTGTTGTCGTTAGTCCGGCTGGGCACAGCCTCGACCCATTTAGAGACGTAATCAACAACGAGAAGGATGTACAAGTTCCCAAAAGAGCTGGGAAACGGCCCCATGAAATCTATCCCCCAAACATCGAAAATCTCCACAACCAAGATCGGTTGGAGCGGTATCTCGTTCCTCCGGGATATCCGGCACAAGTGTTGGCACCGGGAGCAAGTCTTGCAATAGTCATGAGCGTCTTTGAAGAGTTGTGGCCAGTAGAAACCACATTGCAAGATCTTCTCAGCTGTCTTTCTGGGGCCAAAATGCCCGCCACACGCTTGATCGTGGCAAAATGACAGCACACTCTTGAATTCCTCATCAGGGACACACCGACGAATAATCTGGTCGGGACAGTACTTGAACAAATAGGGTTCGTCCCAGTAAAAATGTTTTACTTGGGATAAGAAGCGAAGTCTGTCCTGACTTGACCATTCAGTCGGTAGTAATCCTGTGGCCAAATAGTTCACAATATCTGCGAACCAGGGTTCGCAAGATACTGTCAAGAGCTGTTCATCCGGGAAAACGTCGTTGATCGGAATTGGAAGCGAAGGCGAAGAAGGAAGTTGTGAGAGATGGTCGGCAACTACGTTTTCACATCCTCGTTTGTCCTTAATGACAAGGTCAAACTCTTGAAGCAAGAGGATCCAACGTATTAACCGAGATTTTGCATCTTTCTTCGCAAAAAGATGGCGCAGAGCAGAATGGTCTGTGTAGACAATGACTGGAAAGCCGATGAGGTAGGGCCTGAACTTTTCTAAAGCAAATACAACAGCTAAGAATTCCTTCTCAGTTGTTGTATAATTGAGTTGGGCGTCGTTCAGGGTTCGGCTCGCATAATAGATTACGTGCGGCATCTTGTTGATGTGTTGTCCAAGGACAGCACCAATGGCAAAGTCGGATGCGTCGCACATAATCTCAAATGGGTGCGTCCAGTCAGGGGAAGAAAGAACGGGAGCAGAAGTGAGTGAGCGTTTTAATGACTCGAATGCAGTCACACAGCTCGAGTTGAAGTCGAATGGCGTATCCTTGGCCAGTAAAAGAGTCAAGGGCCTAGCAATCTTGCTAAAGTCCTTGATGAACCGTCTATAGAAACCGGCATGGCCAAGGAAGGCTCGGATATCTCTGACGCATCGGGGAGGAGGTAGATTGGAAATGACCTCAATCTTTGCTTTGTCAACCTCTATGCCATTTTGCGAGATGATATGTCCTAAGACAATACCTTCGCGCACCATGAAGTGGCACTTCTCCCAATTCAAGGTGAGATTCTTGTCCTTACATCGGGTAAGGACAGCGTCAAGATGCAGCAAACACTCGTTGAAGGAATCGCCGAAGATGGAGAAATCATCCATGAAAATCTCCAGAAATTTTTCCACCATGTCTGAGAAGATTCCCATCATACACCGCTGGAAGGTTGCGGGCGCATTGCATAACCCAAAGGGCATGCGTCGATATGCAAACGTGCCAAAAGGACAAGTGAAAGTGGTCTTGTCCTGGTCTTTTTCGGCTATGGGAATTTGATTATAGCCGGAGTAGCCATCAAGAAAACAGTAGTACTCATGTCCGGCCAATCGTTCAAGCATCTGGTCAATGAAAGGTAGCGGAAAATGGTCTTTCCGTGTTGCGGCGTTGAGTTTTCTGTAATCAATGCATACTTGCCACCCAGTTTGGGTGCGAGTAGGGATTAACTCGTTCGCCTCGTTGGTTATGACCGTGATGCCCGACTTCTTGGGGACAACATGAATGGGGCTGACCCACTGGCTATCAGAGATAGGGTAAATGATACCACTATCTAGACATTTTACGATCTCCTTTTTCACAGTCTCTTTCATGACTGAATTGAGACGTCTTTGTGGATCCCGGGCTGGTTTGGCATCATCCATCAGATGAATGTGATGCTCAACAATCAGGGGACTAATCCCCCTGATGTCTGCCATGGACCAGCCAAAAGCTTGCCTGTTGCTGTGCAAGACCGCGAGAAGGGCTTTCTCTTGCTCGGGAGCTAGAGAAGCCGAGATGATGACAGGTAGGGTCTCGTTCTCATCCAAGTAAGCGTACTTAAGGTGAGACGGCAAAGGCTTGAGTTCGAGCGTGGGAGGAGAAACGATTGAAGGCAAGATTGGTGCAGAGGTTTCGAACTCAAAGGACTCCAGCAAAGGTTCAAAACGAGTGTAAGCGACCGAGTCGGATGGTTCAGGTAACTCATCCGAAAATTCGAAGAATTCAAACTCGGGTTGCGAGCGGCTAAGATCGTTTAAGAACGTGAAACACTCGTAGTCATTGTCGGGCGCAGAAACAGCAGCAGGTTCGTGGAGGAACGCACTAGTGGCGTCAAGATTATCGTGATCAAACATAAACTCCTCGAATTCACACTCTTCAGGGGTGATCTCCTGGATCGAGCAGACGTCCAGTATATGAGCATTAGGTTTGGAGGGCTGATTCCCCAACCTAAAAATGTTGAGTTCAATTGTCATGTTTCCAAAAGAGAGGTTCATCGAACCATTGCGACAATTGATCACAGCATTTGAGGTTGCAAGGAATGGGCGACCGAGTATCACCGGAATTTGATTCCGGGGGTTAGCTACAGGCTGTGTGTCTAATACAATGAAGTCAACGGGGAATATGAAGTTCCCTACTTTGATTAACACATCCTCTAGCTCACCCCTAGGATGGGTGATCGATCGGTCGGCCATTTGGAGAGTGCAGTGTATGGGTTTCAGCTCTCCGACGCCTAATTGCTCGTATACTGAGTACGGAAGCAGGTTAACACTGGCACCAAGATCTAATAGTGCGCGGTTGATGTTCTTATCCCCAATGGTAATGGAAATCGTAGGACAGCCAGGGTCCTTCCGTTTTTGTGGTAAAGATTGGGTAAGAGCATCACTCACAGCACTAGCGAAAAAAAATTTCTTGGGTATCTGAGACTTCCTCTTTTTCGTGCACAAGTCCTTTAAGATTTTCGCGTAGGACGGGACTTGTTGGACAGCATCTAAAAGAGGAATGTTAATGTTAACCTGCTTAAATAACTCCAGAATGTTCTCCATTTGAGGATTTTGTTTATTAGACCTCAACCGGTTTGGAAATGGGACATTTTTAAAATTGGTTGAGTCTAATGCTAGTGGAGGAGATTGTGGAGTCGGAACGGAACCCAGAACAGGTGTTTTCGTGGAATGAGAGGCGGGTCCGTTTAGAGCAGAAGAAGAAGAAGAAGGAGAGCCTTTCGAAGGATGGAGAATAGGCTCAGAAGACGAAGAAGCAGGAGAAGAAGAAGAAGAAGAAGCGGTCGGGGTGTCATCATTGATCCGTGTGCCGATGTTGTTTTGCAGCATCCTTCCCGATCTCAATGTGGTCACGGCACTCACATTATGATTCTGTTGTTCAAGAGCAACATGTACATTCTGTGGGTGACCGGGATTTGGGAGTGGTTGGGACGGGAGCTTCCCCTTCTCTCGCTCGCTTAAGGCCGCATTCAGTTGTGCAATCTGGGCCTCGATGGTTTTGATGCTTTGCCCGTGAGCGGCAGTGTGTTGCACTAAGGACTGAATGGAAGACTGGATGTTTGAGGTGGATTGAGTCGATTGTTTGACGAACGCCTCCAGACTTTGTTCGAGCGAGGAAACCTTATCGTTGTTTGACGGAACAAAGTTGTTTGGTGGAAAAGAATTGTTGGGTGCAAAGTTGTTCGTCTGATTTTGGAAAGGTTGGGGTTGGAAGGGTTGCTGAAACTGCTGTTGAGTTTGTTGTTGCGCTTGTTGTTGCGGCGGAGGGGCCCTTTGGAAATTGTTGCCTTGGAATTGATTCTGATTCTGATTCCAGGCGAAATTGGGGTGGTTCCTCCAACCAGGATTGTAGGTGGAAGAGTATGGATCATTCCTCGGTCTTTGCTGGAATGCAGCATTAACCTGATCCTGTCCTTGCGATGGTGGATTGTAAGGACACTCTTCGGTCAAGTGAGAAGGATCGGAACAACAAGCGTAGATGGTACGAAGGGGAAGAACAGGGGTAGGAGCAGGAGAAGAGAATTTGCTCTCTATCGCTTCAAGTTTTCTCGTTATTGCGGCCATTTCAGCTTTCATTGCAATAGAGACGTCAAGTTGGTGAATTCCTACCCTAGACTGACCGGTAGAAGTGGAGGTAGAAGAAGAAGAAGTCGGTCTGGTGCTCTCCCATTGTAGCGTTTGCTCCGCAAGGTCATCAAAGAATTGCCACGCTTCCTCGTCAGATTTCGATAGGAAGTGGCCCTGACAGATGGTTTCCAACAACTGCTTCGTTGCTGGGTTCAGGCCCTCGTATAAGGTTTGGCAAAGTTGCCATTTCTCTATACCGTGGTGAGGACACTGAACAAGAAGGTCTTTGTACCGGTCAAAGCACTTCCAGAAGGGTTCAGAAGGAAGCTGAGAGAATTGGTTGATTTCATTGCGGATCCTTGCGGTTTTATGATTCAGATAAAATTTCTTTAGAAACGCTTTTACAAACTCGTCCCAACTGGTTATGGAATGGGAAGCGGTGCTATACAGCCATTTTTCAGCAAGATCGTATAAAGTGAACGGAATGACCCGTAGACGTATAGCATCGTCCGACAGTTGGGTGGTTTTCATCATGGCACACACGTTTTGAAATTTATTGATGAAGATATAGGCATCTTCAGATTCAAGCCCATGAAATCGTGGAAGCATGTTGATGAAGTGGGGCTTAATTTCAAAATTATCCCCATTGGCCGGTGGAAGAGAAAGGCAGGTGGGAAGTGCAGAACGGGTGGGATAGAAACGATCCTGGAGCGCGATTCGCTGCGGCGCTGCAACAGGCGGTGGTGGTGGGTTATTGGTCTCCGTAGGAGGTGGAGCCAACCCAGGGGTAGTCAAAGAGATGTTCGGATTAAATCCTGACATCGCGGAAGAAGAGGTTGGTGATGGTGAAGGTGAAGATGTATGAACAGAATTCCGGTCAACGTCGGAGTTGGCCGGCAAAGGTAAAGGTGAAAGAGGAGTGGACGGAGTTTCGACGTCTGAGTCGATCGCGTAGTCGGTAGCGACTAACGTAACACGGACTAGGCGGGCGCTAGTGTCCCGAGTCCAAGCGGACATACACTAAACGAGTTTAGTATAGTCAAAGCGGAGAAGGTGAGGGTAAGAAAACGTCAATGGAGAAAGGCGATGGGTGTTGTGTGAAAAATGGATTTTGGCGACAAAGGGCAAGTTTTTATAAAAGTTTTTGATTTTTTTCCTTTTTTTTTTAGAAAGAGCTTTACAGAAATATGTATGGATTTACGGCTTTAAGGAATCACAAATAAGATATGCACAATCACACTTAGATCTAGTGGTCACCTAGGTCAACTAGACAGCTCCTAACTGTTCCAAAGAACTAGAAACAGAACCTCAAACCGCCTCTTCTCCGCCAATTGCGGCCAGATAAGTGCCAGGTAAGTGGGAGGTTGTCCAACGCTTTCACGAAATTCCTTAATTAAATAACCACTTTCCTTCGTCACACTTGCCTAGACACAGCAAAGTCAGGATAGGATAAACGGCCGTTGCCTGTAATTAGTCCTCTGTCCTATTGAGCGTGAAGTCCTTAGGGCTGAGTCTAGTATTTTTTAATTTAACAATGGTCGATGCATATGCTTTTTGTGATTTCTGGGGTCCTGGGAAGGGTGATGAAATCCCCACCCAATCTGAATTGGTTTCAAGCCCCTTAAGTCCGTATTAATGAATGCAAAGCGGTAACCAATCAACTGCAAACAATTTTTATTTTGAGCGCGGCGCAAAGAATCCTGCCCAAGAAAAGTTTATTGGAAGGGGGAAGAGAATTTGCGCAAAGAATGCTGCAGAAAACACAGTTTATTGGAGTCCAGAGGAGTGGGAAAGAGGAAAGAAATACTCACAGAAAGAATGGCACCATGAAGGCCCTAAACGGCCGCGGTTCCGCGGCCTAAGCTTGCTTATGTCGCGGTTCCGCGGCAGGAAGGTGGGTTTAGGCTTCTGGATTTCTTGGGTGGGCTTCCTTGGATGTCCTCTGCTTGTCTGGATTTGCTGAATCTTTATTTGCTCACTGTATCTGCTCCAGATTTTTACTGTAGACCGTTGGCTTCGTTTCAATCCGTCGCGGTGTAGCAGCGAAATGTGGGTCTATCTTCCCACGTCTTTGGCACTGTACTTGAACTCCATATATCCCACTTCTTTGGTACTGAACTCCAAACTTCGTATTATCCTGCACACTTGCACAAAAACTAATCAAAAATAACAAGAAGATTTTTTTACATTGTATATTTTTTTTGTTTTGGTTATATTTATATTCACAAGTTAACCCGAAATTACACAAAGAAATAAACTACCGTCTCCCCGGCAACGGCGCCAGTTGATTGGTAGAGATTCTGCGTGTTCAAGTTTAGTTAATTACCGCAATCAAGACGGTTTCGCTTGTAGCTAGCCGGTTGAGTACGGGTCGTCCGCAGGGAGATGGGAATCTTTTTCTATGTGCTTTAACGAGTTAAGTCCAGTTTTCCAGATTTGTTTGTGATTATCTAAGTGTTAAAATGATATGTAAAGAGAGCTTGTTAGGGTTAGGATTAGGTTAGTTTGAGTTAGGAGTCCCTCACTTCTTTCATTGCCACTCTTAATATCGGTGTTACGGTAATCGGCAACAACGGGGATTAGCACGACTAGGAAGGAACTTGCGAGTATAAGCTAGGATTTCCAACGCATAAGTTCTTTCTTTTGGTGCTTGTCCGTCCGTTCTTGGTTCTTAGCCATAACCTCCGGTTAATTCAACCACAACCGGTCTCACTACAGAATCACCGCTATCATGTAGGATAGGGTGCCGTAAGGAGCGGATTGTGGTTCAATTAACGGGAGTCGATTTAAGATGTTGGGCAAGGAAAGAGTGAGAGAGATTTCCTTCTCTCAAACTTCCCTTATCCTACCCTAACAAGTATGGAAACTACTCACCCATAATACGGAAAAATAAAACAAAAGAGGAAGATAGAAAGAAGGAGATTAGAAGATAACAACTAGCTATTTGCGACCTCACCTTGGCAAGGATCAAGCGTAAGCATCATGGTTGTTTTAAGGATAAAGAAAAAGAGAGAAGAAAGAAACAACAAGAAATAACAACAACTAGTTAACAAATGAAAATTACAACAATTAACAAGTTAACTAAAGAACAAGACAAGCATGATAAGTAAATGGTTCTTCTTTATTCATCATTCTTCACTCACAAAAGCTCACTAAAAGATTTTCAATGGAGAAGAGATGAGAAGAGGAAGAAGAAACAAGTATTCTAAACCTAGAAAAATACAAGATTATGCACCCTTGGCTTCACAAGGTTCTGGGCTATTTATAGGCAGGGAGATGAAAACCTAGGGCAAAATTCTGCCTCTATACAAAAATACCAAAACACCCCTAAAATACCACCTTCTGCCGCCACCATACGGCCGCGGTCCCGCGGCCTAAGCTTGCTTATGCCGCGGAACCGCGGCGCTTTGGAGGAGTTGGCTCCTCGGATTTTGTGGTTTTTCCTGGATTTCTTTGTACTTCAGTGTGGTATGTGATTTTTCTCAGAAGCTCTTCACAATTTCTCCAGAATTTCTGTTGAGCACTAGATGATTTGATGTGGATCTTTTAGTCTTGATTTCCTCGAGCTCCGCGTAGATTTCTTGGATCTTGTGTTTCCATTGAGCCTTGTGCATGAAAACGACATTGATTTGCCATTTTGTCTCTTAAACTGGTGTGTGGCAACAGACGGATAAAGAGCGGAGATCCGTGTTTTATCTGTGGTGGCAAGAACCCGGACTTTGTCGTGTTTTTCCATGAATTTCACCGTTTTAGAGCCGAGAACCTGTATCCTGCAATTGACTGGCAAACACGGCTCAAGAGTATCTACTGATATGCAATGTGATAAAAATTGGGCGGTATGAAAATGCAAAAATCTGATATGAACACCATTTTGCATTCCGTTCCAGCCGGTTTTCCTTTTTTCCATCACGGCCGGACTTTATCGATGGAGGGGGTTATTTGCAGTTTGCAAATAACTTATTTGTGGAGGGGTTTCTTACATTTGTGGCTTCTTTCATCATGAGATTCCTTTTGAGTCCATTCCATTGCATTTATTATGATGTTATGGATAGGATGCGGATGAGAAATGGTGTGACTTTTCTCATTTCCTTTTGATACCATTTCTTCTCTTGATTTATTAATTCCTTGCTTGAATTTTTCCTCCACCCCATTTTCCTTTGAGGCCGGCCACTTAGAGGAGGGGAGATGGGAGAGGATTCCTTTTCTAGTGGTGGAAGATATATCATCTCATTTATGCTTGCTTGCAAAATTACACACATCACTCCAAAGCTTATTTTTCCTCCTCCACAACATCCATGGCAACTTCACTACCCACTTGAGACAAGCCTACTACACTTAGTCTACAGCATCCCTTGGACGCGTCGGCTAGCCAACTTCGCGCCCGAGTTGCCTCGGCCCAGAGGTGGGAGCCCGTAAAAGAATCTGGCTATGTGGTGCCCTTTCCAACGAGGAGGTGACGGACGGAGATTCCGCGGGAGATCGGAGTGGAGACGAAGACCGAAGTGAAAGGTTCCTAGGCACCCTATAGAGGTCTCACAAGGCATCGAACATGCCAATTTTTAAAATTATGGGTGCCGAGAAACCCTAACACGGATCGTTTACTAGATGTTTAGGCGAAACGGAAAACTAGTTAACAAATTAACTATAGGTTAGATGCTACAACCTTTGTAGATCCGGTAATCCTCTTCCTTGGCTCCACGAAGGCATCCTCTCGCTGTCCATCTCGATTCCCAAACTCGAACTTTGGCTTCATCGGAGAAACGGGCAAGCTAGGTCGTCGGCTTTGTGTCAAAGACGATCTACCTCAAGGCATCGCAAGTTCAAGCTCCGACTTCACAAACTTGTGAAACTTGTGAAGTAAACACCCAAAACAACTTGGCAAGAGGTAGAGGGTGAAGAAATAGGAGGTGGGTTCTCTTTAGATTTGGATTTCTCTCACTAAAACTTAAGTTGCCATTGATGTAGCAAGCTTGAAGAAGAAGAAGAAGATGATGATAATGTTATGATAAGTAATTGAAATAAAAAGGAAAATCAATACTTATCATAAAGTAAACCATGGTTATGTGTAGAGAATTGACCAAGGTTAGATTAGTGGTTAGGGTTAAGGATGAAGACAAAAGGGATGACTTTGGTCAAAGTTTCATGAAGCTTCAATAAGCTTCATGAAGAAAAGAAACCCTTTTTGTTTTCTTTCACCTAATTAAATGAATAAATAATGGATAAATAATTAAGTGAATAATCAAAAACCCCAACCCTTATCATAACCATGGTTCAATTCTTCACACAAAGCCAAGTTATTATGCATCATCAATCATGATACAAACAAGTGTACACAAAACATATCACATATACAATGTGCACACCAAGTGAGAAAAATCCGTTTAAAGTGAACCAATACTAGTTAATGCAAAGTAATATATCAAATATATAATTATACATTAAATCATTAAATCAACATTTGATTCAATGATCCGGTCATGTCGCACATAACCGACTAGTATTCAATGTATCGATTTATCGAATCAATGATTCGATAACTAGGTCATATCGAATATAACCAATCGAAACATATATCGCGAGAATGAAATGCGGTATCACATACACGCATTATTCTCGGTCCTGCACACATCTCATATGCGCTCCTATTTCGTTTCGCTTGAACCAGGAAACCTCTGTGTAGGACTCTAAAGACTCGTCAATACGCCGGTAGCAGATGATGATCATATCAAGCACCCACAAGCCGCAAGCGGTCTGCTAAACGTAACGGCCACCCGGGTATTGAACGATCAGAAGATCGACGAGCTAGCCCGCTCACACTCCTGCGAATCCTACCAGTAACACTTACCGTACAGTCCGGTCTCTTCGTCTGATATGTCGCATATCAAGTCTAGGGGTGGTAAACGTCAGACCCGAATAACCCGATAAGTCGTGCCGATGTGAGGCTCATAGCGGGTCGAGAAACTACTGGTAACCCTTACCAGCAAATCTCTGATCAGCCCTGGCCAGGGACTTCCCTGCTACGGCCAATCGAGCACAGCACAACATCAACTCCCAATACCGGGAGAGACGAAACCCCTCCTATCGCTCATTGCCTCCAAGTGACTTGGGACTGTACCCAAAGACCACCGTTTTGCACGCCCTCATGGACGTGGTAAGGTGGAGATCAAAGCACAGTGGGAATCACACAAGACTCTATGACGATCTCGGGTCTACAGACTAACCTGTACAAGTGTCACCTGAGAACTGCCATCTGACGTGAGGTATAATACCATCTGGGAGTTCTCGACGAGTCCGTCCAGTGTACCCAGTCTCCACTGAGCACCCGTATACCATCTCTGATGTCAAACACCAATGGATATGGGATCATCCATCGCCCATCTCATGGGTCGAGAAGCGTATACGCTAGTCTATTCTGGTATATCGATGCCCCGTCTCGATACACCCATGACTAGGGACCTTGAAGGATGTACTTATGGACTACCATGTCCCCACTAGTATGATCTGTATCATAGTCCAGGTAGTCAAGTACACATCCTAAGGGCTTTACCAACATGTAACTATAAGACAGTATAAAGAGACTAGTGTACATGTTAAGATAAAGAGTAACCAGATAGCATACTATCATATCGAGCAAGAAAGTCATCTCTATATATGTCCAAGTATCCAATATAATATACAACATCTGTACAATACTGGCCTCTAGGGCATACATACAACTAACAATCTCCCACTTGCACTAGGGCCAGCTGCTGTAGTATCGCATACCCAGCATCCCGAAGAGTCTCTCAAACTGTGTCTGGGGAATGGCCTTCGTGAGTGGATCCGCCGTGTTGTTCTTCGTGTCTACCCTCCTGACCTCGATCTCCCGGCGATCAACTATCTCCCGGATCAGGTGATACCGCCTCAGAATATGCCTGGATCGCTGATGGGACCTGGGTTCCTTGGCCAAAGCCACCGCTCCATTGTTATCGCAATACAAAGGTATTGGATGCTCAATGGATGGAACCACTCCAAGTTCAGTAATGAACTTCTTGATCCAGACAGCCTCTTTGGCAGCGATGTATTCAGCCTCAATCGTCGAGTCTGCCACGGTTTCCTGCTTGGAACTCTTCCAGCTAACCGCCCCTCCATAAAGGGTAAAGATAAATCCCGATTGCGACTTAGAGTCGTCCTTATCACTCTGGAAGCTCGAATCGGTAAAGGACTCCAGTTGGAGTTCTCCGTTACCATACACCAAGAACATATCTCTAGTCCTTCGCAAGTACTTGAGAATGCTCTTCACAGCTGTCCAGTGACTCTCTCCAGGATCAGCTTGATACCTGCTCACTATACTTAGTGAGTATGCTACATCGGGTCGGGTACATAGCATCGCATACATGATAGAGCCTACTGCCGAAGCATAGGGTATACCTTGCATGCGAGCTCTCTCCAAATCAGTCTTGGGAGACATCTCTTTGGAGAGAGTGACTCCAGAGATCGTGGACAAGTTCCCACGCTTGGACTCTTCCATACTAAACCTCTTTAGTATGGTGTCAATGTACCTGGATTGGAACAATCCCAAAATCCTTTTGGATCTATCTCTATAGATCCTAATTCCCAATATGCAGGAGGCATCACCAAGATCTTTCATTGAGAATCTTTGTGATAAGAAGAGCTTGACCGATTGCAGCATAGGAATATCATTTCCTATCAAGAGTATATCGTCCACGTACAATACGAGGAAGACAACCTTACTCTCTGCCACCTTCCTGTAGATACAAGGTTCATCTGGATTTTTGACGAAATCAAACTCTTTTATAATGACGTCAAAGCAGATGTTCCAGCTCCGCGATGCTTGCTTTAATCCATAAATGGATTTAAGCAGCTTGCACACCTTCCCGCTGCTCCCACTGTCTACGAAGCCCTCTGGCTGAGTCATGTACACGCACTCTTCTAAATCACCGTTTAGAAAGGCGGTCTTAACATCCATTTACCAGATTTCGTAATCATGATATGCAGCGATGGCAAGCATGATCCGGATGGATTTAAGCATAGCCACTGGAGAAAAGGTCTCGTCATAGTCCACACCTGGTCTTTGACGAAAACCCTTTGCTACAAGTCTAGCTTTGAAAGTCTCCACATTCCCATCTACACCAAGTTTCTTCTTAAAGATCCACTTGCTCCCAATGGGTTTTACCCCTTCAGGAGCAACTTCCAAAGTCCATACTTTGTTGGTGTACATGGAATCCATCTCGGACGGCATAGCATCCAGCCATTTCACTGAGTCCCCACTCGTGATGGCCTGCTCGAAGCTAGTTGGGTCATCATCCTCCATGATGCAATCCTCACTACCACCATCAATGAGAAAACCACAGTATCTCTCAGGTGGACGAGAAACCCTACTAGATCGGCGGAGAGGCTGGGGTACGTCGGGCACCACTGAATCCTATGGTTCTACTAAATTGTCAATTGCAGTTTGTGGTGCTGGAACCTCTTCCCGCTCTACCTCTTTGCCATTAATTTCTTTTGCAAGAAATTCCCTTTCCAAAAAGGTGGCATGTTGAGCAACAAACACTCTTTGTTCCTCAGGTTGGTAGAAAAAATATCCTTGAGAATTCTTAGGATATCCCACAAACTTGCAAAGGACTGATCGTGCCTCGAGTTTGTCCGGATTTTGTTTTTTGACATAGGCCGGACAACCCCATAACTTAATTCGTTTAAAATATGGTCTCTTCCCACTCCATATCTCATATGGTGTGGTAGGTACAGATTTAGACGGAACCAGATTCAATAGGTATATGGCTGTCTCAAGCGCATACCCCCAAAAGGAAATAGGTAACTCAGCATTACTCATCATTGAACGCACCATATCTAATAGGGTGCGATTCCTTCGTTCCGATACACCGTTGTGCTGTGGTGTATAAGGAGGAGTAAGCTGAGAGAGAATCCTATTCTCTTTTAGATAATCCAGGAATTCACTGCTTAAGTATTCACTTCCTCGATCAGATCGAAGAACCTTAATACTTTTGCCCGTTTGGTTCTCCACCTCGTGCTTATATTCTTTGAATTTCTCAAAAGCTTCAGACTTGTGTTTCAACAGAAACACATGCCCGTATCTAGAGAGATCGTCAGTGAATGTAATGAAGTAGGAAGAACCATTTCTGGCGTGTGTAGACATTGGACCGCATACATCACTATGCACCAGTCCCAAGAGTTCAGTAACTCTTTCTCCGTGTCCTTTAAATGGAGTTTTGGTCATTTTTCCTTTGAGACATGAATGGCAAGTGTCATAAGATGATAATTCGAATGAATTCAAATATCCATTCTTATGCAACTTAGCTAGTCGTGTCTCATTGATATGGCCAAGTCTACAGTGCCACAAAAAGGATTCGTTCATTTCTGAGCTTTTCCTTTTGTGTGTGTTTTGTATATTGAAGACTGTATTTTGATTGACAATGAATATGCCATTATGTAGCGAGCCTGATGCAATCAACTTTTGATCTAGGAATATGTTCATAACATTATCCTTTACTACAAAATTATAACCTTCTTTACTTAATAAAGAAACTGATATAATGTTGCACATCATGTTCGGTATATAATAGCACTCATTCAGGACTAGTGTATCACCATTTGGTAATACCAGGTGATATATGCCAACTGCTTTGGCTGCAACATTTGCCCCATTCCCTACATGAACGGAATGTTCACCTTTTCTCAGTTCTCTACCTTTTCGCAGCCCATGTAACATCTTACATATGTGGGATCCTGACCCGGTATCTAATACCCAGGACGTAGGGTGAACTGAGAAACAGTTCTCAATGACAAACACACCCGAAGATGATGCATCAACGTGCATGTTCTCCGTTTGGGCGGTGTGAGAATCCAGATATTCTCCTGTTTCCTGTTCAGTCTTATAACATTTATAAGATAGAACGGGTCCAACGTTCCCCTGCACAGTATAACATGCGGGTTCGGTCAATACATCCATATTATTATCTTCATTAGGGCATGAAATGGTCGCTACCTGGAGAGAGAGAGAACAAAACACTTTAGCGTATGCTCGTGCAAGATCAGATTGGTTATTATCTTATCTAATCAGGATGGCTCCCACTGCTTTTTATCAAATCTTCCTTCAAACCCTAAAAGGAAAGACTAGCCGGGATTAATTACACACTACAAGTTCGCCAATCTTTCAGCCAGGCCAGTGTCGGTACTTTGAGGGAGGTCCCTCGTGCTTTCGCACGAACCTAATTAATGTAAACCTCGTTTTCCCAGAGGCGTAACCTCGTTAACACCTTTCTAGACACCTACTTGATCGGCTAATTGTAATGTATAAAACTCTCCCAGGAGTAACAATTACTCGCAGTGGGTATCGGATCCAACTATCTCATAGAAGGTATGCAATCTCATTGCAAATTTCTACACTTGAAATTCCCGATAATATTTTGCCCCAGGCGATCTATGACCTTGACTGAGTCAACAAACCATAGACCGCAAGTAAAGTTCAACCCGTCATTTCCTGATTGAATTAAACCCACCCGCACGACCCTTGACTAAGTCAACAAGGCCGCACGACTACCCTAATCCAATCTGCATCATCTGCATAAACAGATAAATAGTAATCAGCTACCGCACACTACGCCTTGACTGAGTCAACAAACGCAGCACGAATACTAACTATTACTTATCTGAAATGACGGAGGGCTACGTCAGGTTTTTAAGAAAACCCTTTGCGTAATGAACTTTATATCGTTGTAGAATCAAATGAAGTTTTGAAATGGAGTGATTTTGAGGCTTTTCTAGTTTTGCTAAAGGAGTCACTCCCGGCGAAGGGATCTCGGTCCTTTCCTCGTCGAATGAGGTGCGGGATATATTATATATATCGCTGTGCAAAGCAAAAACCCAAAAGCAGTCAAAAGCATACCGAGTGTGTAGCATCTGCCAGTTATTGCTAAAGGAGTCACCCCCGGTGAAGGGATCTCGGTCCTTTCCTCATCGAATAAGGTGCGGGATATATCATATATATCGCTGTGCAAAGCAAGAACTGTAGCTACCTGTTTTATTTTAAAATTCGATTCCACGACATCTTAGGTTTCTTATCTTTCATTAATCACATTAATGAAGTCCCATCATTTAAATACCTAAACATCACAGATAGATATGACGTACACTTATGCCATCCGCATTCGCCTCGATGTCCCCTCGTGCACCGTTAGGTTAGGTAACTAACGACAGAGCAGGACAGGGCTAGCGCGGGTGTAAAACATAAGTAACGTCTATATAATATATCATATATACTATATACTATATCCATCACAGAGTCACAACTCAGATATCGCAGCAGAATAAACATATGAAATATTGGATATACTAGGACGTCCGTGTTTTCAATACGAGCCAGTATAAAACACGGATTCCACGGTCGTGATGAATAGCCAATCCCACACCCCTAGACCCCTACGAGAGCGGCAAGCAACCCTGCCAATTCTAGGGTTAGGAGACCCGGACTCGACTCCTCGAGTTGGTCTCCCACTGGACCCCAGAACCCGGTTACTTGTGCTCCCCTCCTTGGGTCTATCCTAATGCGGAAAAGTAAATAATATACAAAAGGTGACATCTTCCGCTACCTAGAAGTGCCCCAAATAAAAGAATATTACATACAAGTTTTTACATGAATGAAAATGAAAAACACTCATCTCACATAAAAACCCCCGGCTATTCAAATACGACGATCCAATATAACATATCCAGCAACACATAACATCACATGCCATCAACGCAAGTAAGTATGCATACCCCAATTGTCGTTGACGTATAGCAACGAAACCGGCGATATGAACATACTACACTTACGGTCACAGAAAAGAAAGTGTAAAACTACAACAATTGGAATCCGCAACTTCTTTAGACATCACATGCCTAATCAAATGAAATACTTAGACATCACATGCCTAACAGTTATAAATCCCGCATTTTAGTCTCATTATCGAAAACTCTTTTCAATATCAAGTGAAACTAAACTGCTAGATTTATAACATTCATTCAGTTATCACATAACTGTTTGTGAATTCCAATTATTGTATCACATTCCAGATAAACAGAAAATGTTAAACTTTCCGATCGAACAGTCGAATACCCAAGTTTTCCCGATACAGCTCAACCCATGAAATAAGTCTAACAACATTCAGTTTGTGCCTCAGTACCGACGGTCCAGCCGTAGAAGGGTCAAGCCAACGCCTCACATGTGGCACGCCGTACTGCCCCAAACCCGAAGGTTCAAAGGGCAGTTCAAGACGGTCACATAATCGAGTTAAGGTTTGTTGTCTTCTAGAGGGTCCATCGCGTCACTTGCACTACTTAGAACGTCGTTAAACTACGGAAAAATCCAACACTTGGAAATTTCCCGACAGGGGAAAAATTGGGTATTTATATCCGGTCGAACTTTTTAACATATTCTGGAAATTATCCGGAAATACACAAAAGACGAAATTTGATAATCCGATCGAAATACCGAATCCCCAAAACAACCCCAGAAAATTCAACTCTTGAATGAATACTAAAAATTTCCAGAAGACTCAGCACTACACTACATGAATTACTGTGCAAGCCACGTGCTGTAAATCAATACAGTGGCCGCGGGACCGCTGCGATGTCTATAGTGGGGGCCGCGGTTCCGTGCCTATGTTGTGGATTTATCAGCACGTATTTCACAGTAATTCACTAAATTCCCTGCTGAATTTTTTGGCAATTTTTAATCTGGAAAAATCCACGTTTTCAGAAAAAGTACAGAGAGCAATTTGTATTGGGGTTTCGGGTTCGTTTGGAGTTCAAATTCCGTCTAGACTTCGCCTAAGGCTCTAGCTAGGCTCTGATACCATTGAAAGGTTCCTAGGCACCCTATAGAGGTCTCACAAGGCATCGAACATGCCAATTTTTAAAATTATGGGTGCCGAGAAACCCTAACACGGATCGTTTACTAGATGTTTAGGCGAAACGGAAAACTAGTTAACAAATTAACTATAGATTAGATGCTACAACCTTTGTAGATCCGATAATCCTCTTCCTTGGCTCCACGAAGGCATCCTCTCGTTGTCCATCTCGATTCCCAAACTCGAACTTTGGCTTCATCGGAGAAACGGGCAAGCTAGGTCGTCGGCTTTGTGTCAAAGACGATCTACCTCGAGGCATCGCAAGTTCAAGCTCTGACTTCACAAACTTGTGAAACTTGTGAAGTAAACACCCAAAACAACTTGGCAAGAGGTAGAGGGTGAAGAAATAGGAGGTGGGTTCTATTTAGATTTGGATTTCTCTCACTAAAACTCAAGTTGCCATTGATGTAGCAAGCTTGAAGAAGAAGAAGAAGATGAAGAAGATGATGATAATGTTATGATAAGTAATTGAAATAAAAAGGAAAATCAATACTTATCATAAAGTAAACCATGGTTATGTGTAGAGAATTGACCAAGGTTAGATTAGTGGTTAGGGTTAAGGATGAAGACAAAAGGGATGACTTTGGTCAAAGTTTCATGAAGCTTCAATAAGCTTCATGAAGAAAAGAAACCCTTTTTGTTTTCTTTCACCTAATTAAATGAATAAATAATGGATAAATAATTAAGTGAATAATCAAAAACCCCAACCCTTATCATAACCATGGTTCAATTCTTCACACAAAGCCAAGTTATTATGCATCAACAATCATGATACAAACAAGTGTACACAAAACATATCACATATACAATGTGCACACCAAGTGAGAAAAATCCGTTTAAAGTGAACCAATACTAGTTAATGCAAAGTAATATATCAAATATATAATTATACATTAAATCATTAAATCAACATTTGATTCAATGATCCGGTCATGTCGCACATAACCGACTAGTATTCAATGTATCGATTTATCGAATCAATGATTCGATAACTAGGTCATATCGAATATAACCAATCGAAACATATATCGCGAGAATGAAATGCGGTATCACATACACGCATTATTCTCGGTCCTGTACACATCTCATATGCGCTCCTATTTCGTTTCGCTTGAACCAGGAAACCTCTGTGTAGGACTCTAAAGACTCGTCAATACGCCGGTAGCAGATGATGATCATATCAAGCACCCACAAGCCGCAAGCGGTCTGCTAAACGTAACGGCCACCCGGGTATTGAGCGATTAGAAGATCGACGAGCTAGCCCGCTCACACTCCTGCGAATCCGACCAGTAACACTTACCGTACAGTCCGGTCTCTTCGTCTGATATGTCGCATATCAAGTCTAGGGGTGGTAAACGTCAGACCCCAATAACCCGATAAGTCGTGCCGATGTGAGGCTCATAGCGGGTCGAGAAACTACTGGTAACACTTACCAGCAAATCTCTGATCAGCCCTGGCCAGGGACTTCCCTGCTACGGCCAATCGAGCACAGCGCAACATCAACTCCCAATACCGGGAGAGACGAAACCCCTCCTATCGCTCATTGCCTCCATGTGACTCGGGACTGTACCCAAAGACCACCGTTTTGCACGCCCTCATGGACGTGGTAAGGTGGAGATCAAAGCACAGTGGGAATCACACAAGACTCTATGACGATCTCGGGTCTACAGACTAACCTGTACAAGTGTCACCTGAGAACTGCCATCTGACGTGAGGTATAATACCATCTGGGAGTTCTCGGCGAGTCCGTCCAGTGTACCCAGTCTCTACTGAGCACCCGTATACCATCTCTGATGTCAAACACCAATGGATATGGGATCATCCATCGCCCATCTCATGGGTCGAGAAGCGTATACGCTAGTCTACTCTGGTATATCGATGCCCCGTCTCGATACACCCATGACTAGGGACCTTGAAGGATGTACTTATGGACTACCATGTCCCCACTAGTATGATTTGTATCATAGTCCAGGTAGTCAAGTACACATCCTAAGGGCTTTACCAACATGTAACTATAAGACAGTATAAAGAGACTAGTGTACATGTTAAGATAAAGAGTAACCAGATAGCATACTATCATATCGAGCAAGAAAGTCATCTCTATATATGTCCAAGCATCCAATATAATATACAACATCTGTACAATACTGGCCTCTAGGGCATACATACAACTAACACGAAGGACACGGATCGCTTGGTATAACTCTCTACCCGTCTTTTAGTTTGCTAGTAGCTAGGTTAATGGCCCGATCCGGGATAAAAGTGCGCGGTGGTGCCGGTTTGCTAGTTTGCAAAGTTTTTTGTTTCCGCGTTTCCGGCGTCGGATCGACGGCCGGGGCGCCGCCGTGCACTTACATTGGTATCAGAGCCACGCCATTAACCTAGTCTAGCTTGCTCTAGTATGTTTAGAACTCGATCGAACAAAAAAATCCCAAAAACCGTATTTTCAGTGCATCTGTTCTCTATCGAAATTTTTTTAGCTCCAAAAATTTTTCAGGTTGTTTCAGAAACACGTGCAGGGAATTCTAAGCATTCTGTAAAAATTTGGTCGCCTGAACTCACTATACCACCGCGTAACCACGGCCAAACCCTTGCTTAGGCCGCGGTTCCGCCGTGCTTTTTACTGTTCATTGTACCAAAATTTCACAGTAGGCTTCTGAGTTGAAAATGGGGGTTTTGGGATATTCTTTTTGGGCCCAGATTTTCTGTGAGTGCTACAGTAGTGCTTGGGGCCCACTTCGATAAATTTGTTCGATCGGATATTTTAAACATGTTAGTTCACAGTATTTACATTATATCTGGGACCGTGAATGTCATTTGATCGGTAAATCCTGTCTAACTGCTATAGCCCTTTTAGACGGATTTACGAACGTGACATTCATGTTGATGTTGTGTGTTGTGCTGTGCTGTGATGTTGCGGATTGGTCGTGGAGGATAGCCTGGTTGCAATGTTAGTACAGTTTTGTTTTATATGTACATTTGATATTGCGGGGCGAGCGTCCGACATGTGGACTGCCGTCACTGCCTGTTTGTATTATTCTTTTGGGGCACGACCGGGTCGAGGTCGATGTACCCGTTGTATGTATATTTTACTTTCTGTACTAGGATTTCCCCGCGGAGGGGTGCACGGATAGCCGGGTTCTAGAGGGCAATGAGCCCGCATCTCATGGCGTTGAGACGGAGGGGGCTTCACTCTAGAATTGGCGGGCTATTCGCCGCACTCGTAGGGGGTACAGGTTGACCCAAGGTGGGGTGCCTAAGTTACCGGATTCCGTGAAGTGCTGGGTGGTCCATTCACGTTGCTGGAGGGGCTGCCTCGCTTCAGGTTTTGGCGGGTAACTTGCCGCGCCCGTAGGGGTCCAGGATTTCATTGCACAGGCTATCCACACGACCAGGGGAACGCCGGGTTTCAGTAGCGGCTCTATGAAACCCGGGGATCCCAGATATCTGTATTGTTCTGTGATGCTGGTTACATTTCTGTGATGTTGCATTTTATCACGCCTTGAGCGAAAATTATATATTATATATATACTAGTAGATGTTGTATATGTTTTGCATCCGCGCTAGTCCAGTCCCCACTCTGTCGTTAGTTAGCTAACCTAACGGGTGACGACGGGACCCAGTGGCGAATGCGGATGGCATATACGTACGTCATTATTTTCGTTCTTTATTGGTGTGATCAATTGATGGGACTGCGTTGATTCGGATCAATGCAAGATAAACAAACCTATTCTGATGTTGTTGGAACATTTTTCAAAAAGCTGTTATTGCAAGGGCATTCACTTTTGTTTTGCATCGTGGTATTCAGTTGGAATATCCTGCTCCTCAGTTGACAAGGCAAGGGCCGAGATCCCTTCACCGGGAGTGACCCCTTGGACAGAAGTTTGTCAGGGCAATAACTTCACTATAGTCGATTACTTTTGCTTTGCATCGTGGTATTCAGTTGGAATATCCTGCACCCCATCCTACAGGGAAAGAGCCGAGATCCCTTCACCGGGAGTGACCTCTTTAGCAAAGGTTTTCGTTACTATATTTTTTATAAAGCTATCCGGTTCCTTCAACGATATCAAGTTCATTACGTTAAAGGTTTTCGCCAGAAACCATTCGTAGCCCTCCGTCGTTTCATATGGATAGTCAATAGTATTCAAGCTGTGTTTGTTGGCCATAGTCAAGACACAGTGTTTGGTAACTATTGGGTGTTCATACGCTGTATAGATAGATGCGTTGGTTTGGGACAGTCGTATAGCCTTGTTGGCCCTAGTCAAGGGCTTGTACGGGTGGGTTCAAATCAACCTGGACAATGACGGGTAGAACTTGACATGTGACTTATGATATGTTGGCCTTCGTCATGGTCATAAGAGCATGGGGCAAAAATCCACATCGGGAGTTTCTAAAGAAACTGAAACTTGCCAGATATGCGCATACTTTCTGGAGTGTGATAACGTGAGCGGATTCCATCACGTTATCATGCGATGATAGTTGGATCCCGATTCCCACTGATGAGTTGGTTTATTTCTCGGGTGATCCCGGCTAATTCTTCTTTCAGGTTTGGGGAAGAATTTGACGTTACAGTGGGAGGTTTCCTGATTAGATAAAGTGATAACCATTCTGATCTAGGTTAGAGTGCATGCTGAGTGTTTCTTTTCTCTCTCTCTCTTTGGCAGCGACCATTGACCCGACCCTAGACTATGACTCAGTGACCAAGTTGACCGAACCTTCTTAACACTGGCTTTTGGATTGTCAGAGTTGCAAACCTCATTGCCACCCCTACTTTTACCCTTTTCTCCAGGACACCCCGTATTACTACGAACGTTCACTTCCATTGGACAAAACCATCGTATGGTTATATACGAACTCGAAGGAATTCGAGGATGGTTTCCGGTTCTGGAGAAAACGAATAGGACTATTCAGTTGCCTTTTCCTTTTACCTTCTCTCAGGTTGCGAGTACTCCTTGGTTTAGGAGATAGTACACCTATTACGCAAATTGGATAGTCTTCTTCTAAAGCTTAGGCTGGTGCCGACCGGTAGGGAATGAAGAAAACCAGTTAGCCTAAACGGTGTACAGAAGGTATTAAGTAAAGACATAACAAGGGATTAGTAAGAGGGCAAAGTAAATTGCGACTGCTATTCACGACCAAACCAAATATTTCTTCGCCAATCCTAAATCACCTTTGTATTTCTCCAGGACACTTCGTATCACTATGAAGATCCACAGTTTATTTGGATATTCCATCGTATGGTTATATACGAACTTGAAAGGAACTTGTTCCAGTTCGGGGATGGATTCTGGTTCAGGAGAAATAGGAATAAGGTTTATTCTGTTGTCTTTTATCTTCACCTTCTCTCGCATTGCGAGTGCTCCTAGGATTAGGACAGTACACCCATTATGCTTATTGGATAGTCTTCTTCCAAACTATAGGCTGGTGCCGAACGGTAGGGAAGGAAGAAAACCATTTGGCCTAAAGGGTGTGCAGAAGGTAATGACTAAAGACATATAAAGAGATTTGGAGAGGTGGCAATGAAATATACGGTTATAATTATGGATCTGGATATTGGAAGAGGCATTACTAGGAATACCAGGATACCCCATCGAAACATTTTAATGTTTCAGTTTCACTTTGTACTGTTAAAAGAAAACTGATTTCCTAATTAGACACTTGCTCCAGGGTATGTATTTACCAGGTTTGATTCTCACATCTGTATGGTTTTACAGATGATGAGAAGGAGTAAGTTATTGGGGATTAGGTGATCATCCTCATTATATCGGGATTCGTTGTAATTGGTGATATTTGAGGAAGTCACCTGGGTTGTTTGCCGGACGACAAATTTTTGGTTTTGAATATCCGTTGTTATGCACCAATTTCAAATTGATATATCTGTACGTCTATTTTCATAGAGTGAGATATACCTTTTTGAAATTATGTCCATGACATTTACCTATATCAGTGGATGGTTAGGTAAGGAGCATTGAACATCGGTGTAATTCTTCATAACCATAGTACAGTTTTCGACCTACGACATACAGTGAATGAGTTATTAGACTCAGGGGACTTGTACAGAGTGTTGTATATTGTCCAGTGTCCATCAGGACAGAGGGGTTGGTCCTCAAATTATATTCTGTTTACTTATGACTTCTCTAGTTCTTAGACAGGTGTTTCGTAGAAACACAGGGCCTAAGTTTTGAGAAGTTATAGGTGTATGAATAAAGTGTTAGTTATATGTATGCCCTAGAGGCCATTACTGTACATAGGATGTATATTGTAGTGGATGCTGGGATATATATAGGGAGGACTTTCTTGCTCGACATGATAGTATGCTATCTGGTTGATCTTTACCTTAACGTGTACACTGATTGTCTCTCTGTTACATGTTGGTAAAGCCCTTAGGATGTGTACTTGACTACCTGGACTATGATGCGGATCATACTAGTGGGGACATGGTAGTCCATAAGTACATCCTTCAAAGTCCCTAGTCGTGGGTATATCGAGACGGGGCATCGATATACCAGAGTAGACTAGCGTATACCTTCTCGACCCATACAGATGGGCGATGGATGATCCCATATCCATTGGTGTTTGACATCGGAGATGATATACGGGTGCTCAGTGGAGACTGGGTACACTGGACGGACTCGCCGAGAACTCCCAGATGGTATTATACCTTACGTCAGATGGCAGTTCTCTGGTGACACTGGTACAGAGTAGTCTGTTGACCCGAGATCGTCATAGAGTCTTATGTGGTTCCCACTGTGCTTTGATTTCCATCTTACCACGTCAAAGAGGGCGTGCAAAACTGTGGTTTTTGGGTACAGTCCCGAGTCACATGGAGGCAATGAGCGATAGGAGGGGATTCGTCTCTCCCGGTATAGGGAGTTGATGTTGCGCAGTGTTCGATAGGCTAGAACCGGAAATCCCTGGCCAAGGTTGCTGAGATTTACTGGTAAGTGTTACCAGTATTTTCTCGAATTTTTATAGACCTCATATCGACACGACTTATCAAGCTATTGGGGTCTGACATTTACCACCCCTAGGCGAGATATACGACATATCAGACGATCAGACCGGACTGTACGGTAAGTGTTACTGGTTGGATTCGCAGGAGTGTGAGCGGGCTTGCTCGTCGATCTTCTGATCGATCAATACCCGGGTGGCCGTTACGTTTAGCAGACCGCTTGCGGCTTGTGGGTGTTTGATATGATCATCATCTGCTGCCGGTGTATTGACGAGTCTTTAGAGTCCTACACAGAGGTTTCCTGGCTCAAGCGAAACGAAATAGGAGCGCATATGAGATATGTGCGGGACCGAGAATAATACGTGTATGTGATACCGTATTCTATTCTCGCGATGAATGTGTCGAATGGTTGTATGCGATATAACCTAGTTATCGAATCAAGGATTGATTCGATAAATCGATACATTGGATATTAGTCGGTTATATGCGATATGACCGGATCGTTAAATCAAGTGTTGATTTAATTATTTAATGCATAATTATATATTTGATATATTACTTTGCATTAACTAGTATTGGTTCACTTTAAATGGATTTTCTCACTTGGATTGTGCACATTGTATATGTGATATACTTTTGTACACAAGTTTGTATCATGTTTGATGATATATGCTCAGTAGGGTTTGTGTAAAGATTAAACCATGGTTGTGGAATGGTTAGGGTTTTCCTTTTGTTTTCTTATTCATTTATTTTTCTATTTATTCTTTTTTGGAAAAATATTAAGCATAAAGAAAAAATGGTGGCTTTCTTTGGAAGCATATTGAAGCTTCATGAAGCTTTGACTAAGTCACCATTTTGTCTCATTCTTAACCCTAACCATTCCCACTAACCATGATTTATTCTCTACACTTGACCATGGTTGAGACATGATAAGTATTCTTATTATTTTCTTTTTAGAAAATAACTTATCATATTATTCTTTCTTCTTCTTCTTCATCTTCTTCAATGAAGAAAGCTTCACTTCATCAATGGTGATTGATGAAAAAGAGTGAGAAATCCAATTCTAAAGTGAACCCACTTCCTATTTCTTCATCCTCTACCTCTTGCCAAGTAGTAGAGTGTGTTTTCTTCACAAGTTTCATGACTTGGTGAAGTTGGAGCTTGATCTAGCGATGCCTCGACGTAGATCATCTTCGGCATCGTCGTCGATGACCTAGCCCGCTTTTTCTCCGATGAAGCCGACGCTAGAGCCCAAGATCCGATTTGTACAGCGAGGAGACATCATCGCGGAGCCATGGAGGTGGAGAACCGGATCTACAAAGGTTGTATTTCCGTTTACCATTTAGTTAAGTTGTTAACTAGTCATTGTTTCGCCTATATATCTAGTTAACGATCCGTATTAGGGTTTCTCGGCACCCCTAATTTTTGAAATTGGCATGGTTGATGCCTTGTGAGACCTCACTAGTGTGCCTAGGAACCCTACAGTGGTATCAGAGCCTAGCTAGTGCTTTAGGCGATGCGTAGACGAAGTTTGAAACCCGATCGACCCGAAACCCTAATTGGAATCTGCTCTCTGGACATTTTTGAAAATCGGGGTTTTTCCAGAATTAAAAATATGCAGAAAAACCAGCAGGAATTTATAAGAATTACTGTGAAGTTCGATGACCTAACTCAATAAAAGTGCGGCGGAACCGCGGCATTAGCACGCTAATGCGGCGGTTCCGCGGCCCTTTTGTCTCTTCTCCCATTAAATTTTGCACAGTAATTCCTATTTGGCAGTGCTGGTTTTCCTGGGAATTTTTAATCTGAAATCAAGAGTTGAGTATTTTGGGTTGTATTGGGAGTTCGTACATTCGATCGGATTGTCAAATTTTGTCTATGTGTTTTTCCGGATAATTTTAGAATATGTTAAAAAAGTTCGACCGGATAAAAATAACCAATTTTTCCCTGTCGGAAAATTTCCAAGTGTTGTATTTTTCCGAGGTTTAAAGACGTTCTATATAGTGCAAGTAACGCGATGGTCCCTCTAGAAGACAACAAACCTTAACTCGATTATGTGACCGTCTTGAACTGCCCTTTGAACCTTCGGGTTTGGGGCAGTACGGCATGCCACATGTGAGGCGTTGGCTTGACCTTTCTACGGCTGGACCGTTGGTACTGAGGCATGAACTGAATGTTTTTAGACTTGTTTCATGTGTTGATCTGTATCGGGAAAACTTGGGTGTTTGAATGTTCGATCGGAAAGTTTAACATTTTCTAATTATCTGGAATGTGATACAATAATTGGAATTCACAAATAGTTATGAGATAACCGAATGAATGTTATAAACATAACACTTTAGTCTCACTTGATCGGTTGCCACGGAATTTTGATGCGATCAAAAGTCCATCGCAATCACGTAGCGTACGCGGATACTCCCGGGTAAATTTAATAGACAGCCTCACTCCATAGCCCCGACCAAGTGACTGTAGGAGAACCCCGTCGCCGAAAGCATCCATTTGGGTGCTCGCTGTAGCGGTGTTCCGCCTTGGTGCACTTCGTCGACGGTGTCTGGGGTGCGGCTGCCTACTAAAGTTTGCGACGAGCATTCGATCAGGATGTCGGGAATCTTGTTGAATTACCCAACTTGATATTGAAAAGAGTTTTCGATAATGGGACTAAAATGCGGGGTTTATAATAGTTAGGCATGCGATGTCTAAGGTATTCATTTGATTAGGCATGCGATGTCTATGCAGATTGCGGATTCCAACTGTTGTAGTTTTACATTTTCTTTTCTATGACCGTAAGTGTAATATGTGATATCGCCGGTTTCGTTGCTATATGTCAACGACAATTGGGATGCGCATATTTACTTACGTTGATGACATGTGATGTTATGTGTTGCTGGATATGTTATATTGGATCGTCGTGTTTGAATAGCCGGGGGGGTTTTTATGTGAGATGAGTGTTTTTCATTTTCATTCATGTAAAAACTTGTATGTAATATTCTTTTATTGGGGCACTTCCAGGTTGCGGAAGATGTCACCGTTTGTATATTATTTACTTTTCCGCACTAGGATAGACCCAAGGAAGGGAGCACAAGTAACCGGGTTCTAGAGTCCAGTGGGAGACCAACTCGAGGAGTCGAGTCCGGGTCTCCTAACTCTAGAATTGGTAGGGTTGCTTGCCGCTCTCGTAGGGGTCTAGGGGTGTGGGTTTGGCTATTCATCACGACCGTGGAATCCGTGTTTTATACTGGCTCGTATTGAAAACACGGACGTCCTAGTATATCCAATATTTCATATGTTTCTTCTGCTGCGATATCTGTGATGTGATCATGTGATGTTCTGCGATGGATACTATATATAGTATATATGATATATTATATAGACGTTACTTATGTTTTACACCCGCGCTAGCCCTGCCCCGCTCTGCCGTTAGTTACCTAACCTAACAGTGCACGAGGGGACATCGAGGCGAATACGGATGGCATAAGTGTACATCGTATTTATCTGTGATGTTTAGGTATTTAAATGATGGGACTTCATTAATGTGATTAATGAAAGAAAAGAAACCTAAGATGTTGTAGAACCGAATTTCAAAATAAAGCAGGTAGCTACAGTTCTTGCTTTGCATAGCGGTATATATGATATACCCTGCACCTTATTCGATGAGGAAAGGACCGAGATCCCTTCACCGGGAGTGACTCCTTTAGCAATAACTGGCAGATGCTACAACACTCGGTTTGTCTTTTGATTGCTTTTAAGAGTTCTGCTTTGCACAGTGATATATATGATATATCCCGCACCTCATTCGACGAGGAAAGGACCGACGATCCCTTCACCGGGAGTGACTCCTTTAGCAAAACTAGAAAAGCCTCAAAAGCACTCCATTTTAAAATCATTTGATTCTGCAACGATATCAAGTTCATTACGCAATAGGTTTTCAGAAAAACCTGTCGTAGCCCTCCGTCATTTCAGATAAATCCTGTTTAGTATTCGTGCTGCGTTTGTTGACCTTGTCAAGGCGCAGTGTGCGGTAGCTAACCAGTATTTATCTGCTTATGCATATGATGCAGATTGGGTTAGGGTAGTCGTGCGGCCTTGTTGACCTTGTCAAGGGTCGTGCGGGTGGGTTTGATTCAATCAAGAAATGACGGGTTGAACTTGACTTGCGGTCTATAGTTTGTTGACCTTGTCAAGGTCATAGATCGTTCGGGGCAAAATATTATCGGGAATTTCAAGTGTTGAAATTTGCAATGAGATTGCATACCTTCTATGAGATAGTTGGATCCCGATACCCGCTGCGAGTAATTGTTACTCCTAGGAGAGTTTTGTAGGGATCCTAGGCACCCTAGTGAGGTCTCACAAGTGATCAAACATGCAAATTTCTAAAAATACGGTGCCGAGAAACCCTAGAACGGATCGTTAACTAGATATATATATAGGCGAAGCAAGCATGTAATCAAATTAAATGCTAAGGGAAAGTGACTACAACCTTTGTAGATCCGGTCCACCACCTCCTAAGCTCCGTGATGAAGTGCCCTCGCTGTCTAAATCGTATCTTGGGCTCTAGCGTCGGCTTCATCGGAGGAAAAACGGGCTAGGTCATCGACGACGTACCGAAGATGATCTACGTCGAGGCATCGCTAGAACAAGCTCCAACTTCACCAAGTCGGGAAAACTTGTGAAGGAAACACCCTATACTACTTGGCAAGAGGTAGAGGATGAAGAAATAGAAAGTGGGTAGACTTTAGTTTTGGATTTCTCACTAGCTTTCATCACTTGCCATTGGAGTAGCAAGCTTTCTCCATGGAAGAAGAAGATGAAGAAGAAGAAGAAGATATGATAAGTTCTTTTTAATTAGATAAAATAAATCTATACTTATCATACTTTCAACCATGGTTTAGTGTAGAGATTTAACTAAGGTTAGATAAGTGGTTAGGGTTAGAGAAGAGACAAAAATGGTGGACTTAGTCAAGGTTTCAAGAAGTTTCAACTAAAAAACAAAACAAGTCCACCATTTATCTTTCTCTTTATCTTTTCTAAATGAAATAAATAAAAAGATAAATGAATAAGCAAATGAAAAGATACCCTAACCACTAACTAACCATGGTTCAATACTTTACACAAAACCAAGAAAGAATGTATCATCAAACATGATACAATGATGTGCACAAAAATATATCACATATACAATGTGCAATACAAGTGAGTAAATCCATTTAAAGTGAACCAATACTAGTTAATGCAAAGTAATATATCAAATATATAATTATACATTAAATCATTAAATCAACACTTGATTTAACGATCTGGTCATATCGGATATAACCGACTAGTATCATATGTATCGGCTCATCGGATCAATCCTTGATTCGATAACTAGGTTATATCGCATATAACCATTCGACACATACATCGCGAGAATGAAATACGGTATCACATACACGAATTATTCTCGGTCCCGCACATATCTCATGTGCGCTCCTATTTCGTTTCGCTTGAACTAGGAAACCTCTGTGTAGGACTCTAAAGACTCGTCAATACGCCGGCAGCAGATGATGATCATATCAAACACCCACAAGCCGCAAGTGGTCTGCTAAACGTAACGGCCACCCGGGTATTGAGCGATCAGAAGATCGACGAGCAAGCCCGCTCACACTCCTGTGAATCCAACCAGTAACACTTACCGTACAGTCCGGTCTGTTCGTCTGATATGTCGCATATCTCGCCTAGGGGTGGTAAACGTCAGACCCCAATAGCTCGATAAGTCATGCCGACTTGAGGTCCATAACATTCGTGAAACTACTGATAACTCTTACCAGTATATCACTGCAACCCTGGCCAGGGATTTCCTGTTATGGCCAGTCGTGCATTGCGCAACATCAACCCCCAATACCGGGAGAGACGAATCCCCTCCTATCGCTCATTGCCTCCATTTGAATCGGGACTGTACCCAAAAACCACCTGTTTAAACGACTCAGTAGAGCCGTGGTAGGGTGGAAATCAAAGCACAGTGGGAGACACACAAGACTCTATGACGATCTCGGGTCAACAGACTAAGCTGTACCAGTGTCACCAGAGAACTGCCATCTGACGTGAGGTATAATACCATCTAGGAGTTCTCGGCGAGTCCGTTCAGTGTACCCAGTCTCCACTGAGCACCCGTATACCATCTTCGATGTCAAACACCAATGGATATGGGATCATCCATCGCCCATCACATGGGTCGAGAAGATATACGCTAGTCTACTCTGGAATATCGATGCCCCGTCTCGATATTCCCACGACTAGGAACAATGCAGGATGTACTCATTGACTACCCAGGCCCCACTAGTATGATCTTCATCATAGTCCTGGAAGTCGAGTACTCATCCTAAGGGCTTTATCAACATGTAACAGAGAGACAGAAAGTATACACGTTAAGATAAAGAGCAACCAGATAGCGTACTATCATGTCGAGCAAGAAAGTCCTACCTATATATGTCCCAGCTTCCACTACAATATACATCCAATGTACAGTAATGGCCTCTAGGGCATACATATAACTAACAATCTCCCACTTGCACTAGGGCCATCTGTAGCAGTGGTTGCAGTATCGCATACTCAACCATCCCCTAAAAGTCTCTCTTTAGGAAAAGGCCTTCGTGAGTGGATCCGCCGTGTTGTCCTCTGAGTCTATTCTCCTAACCTCGATCACCCTGGAGATCAGCTATCTCCATGATCAGGTGATGCTGCCTCAGAATATGTCTGGGTCACTGATGGGACCAGGGTTCCAGGGCAAAAGCCACAGTTCCATTGTCACACAATGGTAGGAACCTAGTTCATCCTATGAACCAATATACACCCAAACTGCCTCTTTGGTAGTATCTTTAATAGCGATGTTACCAGCCTTTATCTTCTAGTTTGCCACGGTATCTAGCTTGGAACTCTTCCAACATACCGTCCCTCTACTGAGGGTAAAGACAATGCCTGTGACTGACATTCAGTCGTCTTTATCACCCTGGAACTCTTCCAGTGATTCTCCCCAGGATCGATTGATACCATCTCACTACAACTAGTGAGTATCCCAACATCCAATTAGATCTATCTCATAGATCCAAAGCTTAGGATTTAGTAGGTATCATTTTGATCCTATATGGAAAATCTTTGTGATAAGCTGAGATTGATCGAGCGTAGCATAGGAAACTCCTTCCCTAACAAGAGTATGTCATCCACGTACTCTACGAGGATCGTCACCATACTCCCTACTACCTTTTTGTTTATACAAGGTTCATCTACCATTTTGATGATGTCAACTTCTTTGACTAATCCATCAAAACAGATGTTCCAACTTCGCGATGCCTGCTTTATCCTATAAAGCATCTTGCATACGTTTCCGCTGCTCCTACTGTCTACGAGGCCCTCTGGCTGTGTACTTATAGACATTCTCTTCTAAATCATTATTTAGAAAATTTGTCATGGCACCCAACCACCAGATATCGTAGTCATGGTATGCAGTCGTGGCAAGTAGGATCTGGATGGACTTAAGCATAGATCCTTAGAAAAAGTTTCATCATGATCCATACCTGGTCAATGATGCAAACCTTTAATAAGTCTAGCTTTGAAAGTCTCAACTTTTCGATATACACCAAGTAATCTTCTCAAGATATACTTGCTCCTGATGGGGATTTAACCCTTCAGATATTGCAACCAAAGTCCATACTTTGTTGGTGTATAAGGATTCCATCTCAGATCGCTAAGCATCCAGCCATTCTTACAGAGTCCTTACTCTCGATGGCCTGCTCGAATCTAGTTGGGTCATCATCTCATGATGCAATCCTTGCTCCTACTGTCATCGAGAAACCGAGGTATCTCTCAGGCAGGCGAGGAACCCTACCATCGGCGGAGAGGCTGAGGTTCGTCGGGGACTATAGAATCCTTTGGTTCTGTCAAATCTTCAGCTGTAGTTTCGTACAGCTGGAACCTTTCCAGTTCTACAGAACTGACCTTGCCTTGATCTTGTCCGGATTTTGCTTTTGACATAGGCCGGACAATCCCAAATCTTAACTTACTTAAGAGATAGGATCTTCCCACACCATATTTTATATGGAGTGGTAGGCACTGATTTGATTCGAACCTAATTCAATAGGTATGCAGCTTCTCAAGCGCATAACTCCCAAAAAGGAAACAGGTAACTCAGCAGTACTCATCATAGAACACAACTTATCATATAGGGTGTGATTGCTCCGCCCCGATACACCAATGTGCTATGGTTATTTGGAGTAATGTTGAGAGAGAATCTCATTCTCCTTTAGAATAATCCAGGAATTCCATGCACAAGTATTCTCCTTCTTGATCTCATCAAAGAACATAATACTTATACCCGGTTGTTGGTTCTCTATTTCTAACTTATATTCTGTGAATACCTCAAAAGGTTCTCGGACTTATGTTTCAACAGGAACATATGACTGAATCTTGAGAGATTATCAGAGAATATAATGAGTATAAAAGAACCAGTCCTGACATGTGTAGACAGGAGACCTTACATACATCATTATGTATCAGTCCCAAGAGTTTACTAACTCTTCCTCTGTTTCCAATAAACAGAGCTATGGTCATCTTATCTTTGTGACATGACTGGCAAGTTTCATAAGATGTAAATTCAAACTGATTTAAATATGCATCTAAAATGTAACTTCAGCCAGTCGGGTCGCATTGATATGACCTAGTCTACAATGCCTCAAGAATGATTCGTTCATTTCTGCACTTTTCCTCTTGCGTGTGTTCTGTATACTAGGAACTGTAGTTTGATTTAGGACGTCAATGCTTTTAGATAACGGCCTGAACCGACAACTTTTGATATAGGAAATGTTCAAAACATTATCCATCAATACAAAATTATATCCTTTCTTTACTAATAAGAGACTGATATGATTTTGTATATCAGGTTCGGTATCTAATAGCATTTGTTCAGAATCAATGTATTGGTAATACAAGGGTGACAGTGACCAACAGACTTGGCTGCAACACTTGCCCCGGTTTCTATCTCATGAAACTTATCACCCGTTCTCAGTTTTTCTACCTTTTTGTAGCCCTATGTAACAGCTTACATATCTGGGATCCTGATCCGGTATCATATACCCAGGATTCAGAGGATACTGTGATACAGTTCTTTGTAATGAACATACTCGAAGGAGATGCATCATATGCACTTTCTTCGTTTGGACGGCATGGGAAATCTGGTATTCCCCAATTTCCTGCTCTGTCTTATAACAATTATAAGTTGGAGCGGGACCAACGTTCCCCAGCTCAGTATAACAAGCGGGTTCGGTCAATACATCCGTATTATTATCTTGATTAAGGCGTGATATAGTCGCTACCAGGAGAGAGAGAGAGAAGAAAACACTCAGCGTGCGCTCTTGCAAGATTAGATTTGGTTATGTATTTTATCTAATCAGGATGGCTCCCACTGTTTTTATCAAATCTCCTTCAAACCCTAAAGGAAAGACTAGCCGGGATTAATTACACTCTACAATTTCGCCAATCTTTCAGCCAGGCCAGTGTCGGTACTTTGAGGGAGGTTCCTCGTGCTTTCGCACGGACCTAATTACAGTAAACCTCATTTTCCCAGAGGCGTAACCCTGTTGACACCTTTCTAGACACCTACTTGATCGGCTAATTGTAAAGTGCAAAACTCTCCCAGGAGTAACAATTACTCGCAGTGGGTATCGGGATCCAACTATCATATAGAAGGTATGCAATCTCATTGCAAATTTCAACACTTGAAACTCCCGATAAAGGTTTTTACCCCTAGCACCTATGACCTTAACTATGGTCAACAAATCATAAGTACTAGTCAAGTTCTACCGTCATTCATGATTAATAGACCCACCCACATGACCCTTAACTAAGGTCAACAAAGTCACGCGACTGTCCTAACTAATCGCATCATATGCGGTGTAGGAAGACATCACGTAGCTACCGTACACTGTGCCTTGACTATGGTCAACAAACACAGCACGAATACTAAGTACTCTACTTCCTAAAATGACGGAGGGTTGCGAATGGTTTTTGTGAAAACCTTTAACGCTTTGAACTTGATCTCGTTGCGGAATCAAATGGTTTTTAAATGGAATGTTTTCGTGCTTTTCTAGTTTTACTAAAGGGGTCACTCCCGGTGAAGGGATCGTCGGCCCTTTCCCTCGTCGAATGAGGTGCGGGATATATCATATATATCACTGTGCAAAGCGGAAACTATAGAAGCGATCAAAGAAAACCGAGGGTTGTAGCATCTGCCAGTTATTGCTAAAGGAGTCACTCCCGGTGAAGGGATCTCGTCCTTTCCTCATCGAATAAGAGGTGCACGATGTTCTACAATGAACACCGCGATGCAAAGCAACAACTGTAGCTACCTGTTTTATTTTGAAATTCGATTCCACAACATCAACTTAGTTTATTTTCTTTCATTAATCTCATTAATGAATATCCCATCATTTAATTCCACCTAAACATCACAGATAAATATAACGTACGCTTATGCCATCCGCATTCGCCTCGATGTCCCGTCTGCACCGTTAGGTTAGGTAACTAACGCCAGAGCGAGGCAGGGCTAGCGCGGGTGTAAAACATAAGAAAACGTCTATATAATATATCATATATACTATATAAAATATCTGTCACAGAACATCACATGATCACAACACAGATAAATCACAGCATAAGAAACATATGAAATATTGGATATACTAGGACGTCCGTGTTTTCAATACGAGCCAGTATAAAACACGGATTCCATGGTCGTGATGAATAGCCTATCCACACCCCTAGACCCCTACGAGAGCGGCAAGCAACCCTACCAATTCTAGGGTTAGGAGACCCGGACTCGACTCCTCGAGATGGTCTCCCACTGGACCCTAGAACCCGGTTACTTGTGCTCCCCTCCTTGGTCTATCCTAGTGCAGAAAAGTAAATATTATACAAATGGTGACAACATCCGCAACCTGGAAGTGCCCCAATAAAAGAATATTACATACAAGTTTTTAACATGAATGAAAATAAAAAACACTCATCTCACATAAAAACCCCCGGCTATTCAAACACTACGATCCAATATAACATATCCAGCAACACATAACATCACATGTCATCAACGTAAGTAAATATGAGCATCCCAATTGTCGTTGACATATAGCAACGGAACCGGCGATATCACATATTACAACTTACGGTCACAGAAAAGAAAATGTAAAACTACAACAGTTGGAATCCGCAACCTCCTCAGACATCGCATGCCTGACCAAATGAAATACTTAGACATCGCATGCCTAACAATTATAAAACCCCGCATTTTAGTCTCATTATCGAAAACTCTTTTCAATATTAAGTCGGGCAATTCAACAAGATTCCCGACATCCTGATCGAATGCTCGTCGCAAACTTTAGTACGCGGCCCGCATCCCCGATGCCGTCGACGAAGTGCACCAAGGCGGAACACCGGCCTGCCGCGAGCACCCCGAACGGATGCTTTCGGCGACGGGATTCTCCTGCAGTCACTTGGTCGGAGGCTATGGAGTGAGGCTGTCTATTAAGTTTACCGGCGAGTATCCGCGTTCACAACGTGATTGCAACGGACTTTTGATCACATCAAAATTCCGTGGCAACCGATCAAGTGAGACTAAGGTGCTATGTTTATAACATTCATTCAGTTATCTCATAACTTATGTGAATTCCAATTATTGTATCACATTCCGGATAAGATAGAAAATTTTAAACTTTCGATAGAACAATCGAACACCCAAGTTTTCCCGATCAACCGAATGAAATAAGTTCAAAGACATTCACTTCATGCCTCAGTACCAACGGTCCAGCCGTAGAAGGGTCAAGCCAACGCCTCACATGTGGCACGCCGTACTGCCCCAAACCCTAAGGTTCAAAGGGCAGTTCAAGACGGTCACATAATCGAGTTAAGGTTGTTGTCTTCTAGAGGGACCATCGCGTTACCTGCACTACTCAGAACATCCTTAAACCACGGAAAAATCCAACACTGGAAATTTTCCGGCAGGGGAAAAAGTGGGTATTTATGTCCGGTCGAAATTTTTCACATATTCTAAAATATCCGAAAAACACATAGACAAAATTAGACAATCCGATCGAATGTACGAACTCCTAATACAACCCAAAAAACTCAACTCTTGATTTCAGATAAAAAAAATTCCCAGGAAAACCAGCACTGCAAAATACGAATTACTGTGCAAAATTGAATGCCTAATAAGACAAAACGGCCGCGGAACCGCCACATCAGCATGCTAATGCCGCAGTTCCGCCGCACTTTTGAGGGATCATTAGTTACTTTTTGCACCGTAATTCTTAGAATTTCTTGCTGATTTTTCTGCATATTTTTAATTCTCAAAAATCCACATTTTACAAAAAAGTCCCAGAGAGCATTTCAAAGTCGGGGTTTTGGGTCGATCGGACTTCTAACTCCGTCGGAACTTCGCCTAAGGCTCTAGCTAGGCTCTGATACCACTGTAGGGATCCTAGGCACCCTAGTAAGGTCTCACAAGTGATCAAACATGCAAATTTCTAAAAATACGGTGCCGAGAAACCCTAGAACGGATCGTTAACTAGATATATATAGGCGAAGCAAGCATGTAATCAAATTAAATGCTAAGGGAAGTAACTGCAACCTTTGTAAATCCGGTCCACCACCTCCAAAGCTCCATGATGAAGTGCCCTCGCTGTCCAAATCGTATCTTGGGCTCTAGCGTCGGCTTCATCGGAGGAAAAACGGGCTAGGTCATCGACGACGTACCGAAGATGATCTACGTCGAGGCATCGCTAGAACAAGCTCCAACTTCACCAAGTCGGGAAAACTTGTGAAGGAAACACCCTATACTACTTGGCAAGAGGTAGAGGATGATGAAATAGGAAGTGGGTAGACTTTAGTTTTGGATTTCTCACTAGCTTTCATCACTTGCCATTGGAGTAGCAAGCTTCTCCATGGAAGAAGAAGATGAAGAAGAAGAAGAAGATATGATAAGTTCTTTTTAATTAGATAAAATAAACCTATACTTATCATACTTTCAACCATGGTTAGTGTAGAGATTTAACTAAGGTTAGATAAGTGGTTAGGGTTAGAGAAGAGACAAAAATGGTGGACTTAGTCAAGGTTTCAAGAAGTTTCAACTAAAAACAAAACAAGTCCACCATTTATCTTCCTCTTTATCTTTTCTAAATGAAATAAATAAAAAGATAAATGAATAAGCAAATGAAAAGATACCCTAACCACTAACTAACCATGGTTCAATACTTTACACAAAACCAAGAAAGAATGTATCATCAAACATGATACAATGATGTGCACAAAAATATATCACATATACAATGTGCAATACAAGTGAGTAAATCCATTTAAAGTGAACCAATACTAGTTAATGCAAAGTAATATATCAAATATATAATATACATTAAATCATTAAATCAACACTTGATTTAACGATCCGGTCATATCGGATATAACCGACTAGTATCATATGTACGGCTTATCGGATCAATCCTTGTATTCGATAACTAGGTTATATCGCATATAACCATTCGACACATACATCGCGAGAATGAAATACGGTATCACATACACGAATTATTCTCGGTCCCGCACATATCTCATATGCGCTCCTATTTCGTTTCGCTTGAACTAGGAAACCTCTGTGTAGGACTCTAAAGACTCGTCAATACGCCGGCAGCAGATGATGATCATATCAAACACCCACAAGCCGCAAGCGGTCTGCTAAACGAACGGCCACCCAGGTATTGAGCGATCAGAATATCGACGAGCAAGCCGCTCACACTCCTGTGAATCCAACCAGTAACACTTACCGTACAGTCCGGTCTGTTCGTCTGATAAGTCGCATATCTCGCCTAGGGGTGGTAAACGTCAGACCCCAATAGCTCGATAAGTCATGCCGACTTGTGGTCCATAACATTCATGAAACTACTGATAAACTCTTACCAGTATATCACTGCAAACCCTGGCCAGGATTTCCTGTTATGGCCAGTCGTGCATTGCGCAACATCAACCCCCAATACCGGGAGAGACGAATCCCCTCCTATCGCTCATTGCCTCCATGTGAATCGGGACTGTACCCAAAAACCACCTGTTTGCACGACTCAGTAGAGCCGTGGTAGGGTGGAAATCAAAGCACAGTGGGAGACACATAAGACTCTATGACGATCTCGGGTCAACAGACTAAGCTGTACCAGTGTCACCAGAGAACTGCCATCTGACGTGAGGTATAATACCATATGGGTGTTCTCGGCGAGTCCGTTCAGTGTACCCCAGTCTCCACTGAGCACCCGTATACCATCTTCAATGTCAAACACCAATGGATATGGGATCATCCATCGCCCATCACATGGGTCGAGAAGATATACGCTAGTCTACTCTGGAATATCGATCGCCCCGTCTCGATATTCCCACGACTAGGAACAATGCAGGATGTACTCATTGACTACCCAGGCCCCACTAGTTGATCTTCATCATAGTCCTGGAAGTCGAGTACTCATCCTAAGGGCTTTATCAACATGTAACAGAGAGACAGAAAGTATACACGTAAGATAAAGAGCAACCAGATAGCGTACTATCATGTCGAGCAAGAAAGTCCTGCCTATATATGTCCCAGCTTCCACTACAATATACATCCAATATATAGTAATGGCCTCTAGGGCATACATATAACTAACAAGTTTTACACATTACAATTAGCCGATCAAGTAGGTGTCTAGAAAGGTGTCAACGAGGTTATGCCTCTGGGAAAACGAGGTTTACATTAATTAGGTTCGTGCGAAGCACGGGGGACCTCCCTCAAAGTACCTGACACTGGCCTGGCTGAAAGATTGGCGAAATTGTAGTGTGTAATTAATCCCGGCTAGTCTTTCCTTTTAGGGTTTGAAGGAAGATTTGATAAAAAGCAGTGGTAGCCATCACTGATTAGATAAAATAATAACCAATCTATTCCTTGCAAGAGCATACGCTGAGTGTTTTCTTCTCTCTCTCTCCTGGTAGCGACCATATCACGCCTTAATCAAGATAATAATACGGAATATTGACCGAACCCGCTTGTTATACTGAGCTGGGGAACGTTGGTCCCGCTCCAACTTATAATTGTTATAAGACAGAGCAGGAAATTGGGGAATACCAGATTTCCCGTGCCGCCCAAACGAAGAAAGTGCATATGATGCATCTCCTTCGGGTGTGTTCGTTACAAAGAACTGTTTCTCTGTATCCTCTACGTCCTGGGTATGTGATACCAGATCAGGATCCCAGATATGTAATCTGTTACATAGGGCTACAGAAAGGCAGAGAACTGAGAACGGGTGATAAGTTTCATAGAGGCAGAGACCGGGGCAAGTGTTGCAGCCAAGTCTGTTGGTCACTGTCACCCTGTATTACAAATACATTGATTCTGAACGAATGTTATTAGATACCGAACCTGATATACAAAATCATATCAGTCTCTTTATTAGTAAAGAATGCAAAAAATTTGTTTGTTGGATTATGTTTTGAACATTTCCTATATCAAAAGTTGATCGGATCAGGCACGTTATCTAAAAGCATTGATATTCTAAATCAAACTACAGTTCTTAGTATACGGAACACACACAAGAGGAAGAGTTCAGAAATGAACGAATCCTTCTTGAGGCATTGTAGACTAGGTCATATCAATGCGACCCGACTGGCTGAAGTTACATTTAGATGCATATTTAAATTAGTTTGAATTTACATCTTATGAAACTTGCGAGTCATGTCACAAAGATAAAATGACCTCAGCTCTGTTTATTGGAAACAGAGAAAGAGTTAGTAAACTCTTGGGATGATACATGTTGATGTATGTAAGGTCTCCTGTCTACATATGCCAGGAATGGTTCTTTATACTTCATTACATTCTCTGATGATCTTTCGAGATTCAGACCTATGTTCCTGTTGAAACACAAGTCTGAACCTTTTGAGATATTCACAGAATATAAGTTAGAAGTAGAGAACCAATACGGGTATAAGTATTATGTCCTTTGATGAGATCAAGGAAGAGAATACTTGAGCACGGAAATCCTGGATTATTCCAAAGGAGAATGAGATTCTCTCTCAGAATTACTCCTCCGTATACACCATAGCACGATGGTATATCGGGGCGGAGCAATAGCACCCTATGTGATATGGTGTGCTCTATGATGAGTGCTACTGAGTTTCCTATTTCCTTTTGGGAGTTATGCACTTGAGAAGTTGCATACCTATTGAATAGGGTTCGAATCAAATCAGTTACCTACCACATCATATGTGATATGGAAAAGGAAGAGCCCATGTCGTAAGCTAGTTAAGATTTGGGGTTGTCCGGCCTATGTCTAAAAGCAAAATCCGGACAAACTCGAGGCAAGGTCAGTTATGTAGAACTGGAAAGGTTCCAGCTATACAAACTACAGCAGATGATTTGATAAAACCAAAGGATTCAATAGTTACCAATGAACCTCAGCCTTTCCGCCGATCTAGTAGGGTTCCTCACCCACCTGAGAGATATTTCGGTTTCTCTATGACAGTGGGAGCGAGGATTGCATCATGAGATGATGACCCAACTAGTTTCGAGCTGGCCATCGAGAGTAAGACTCTGTAAGAATGGCTGGATGTTTATCGATCTGAGATGGAATCCTTATACACCAACAAAGTATGGACTTTGGTTGCTATATCTGAAGGGTTAAATGCCCATCAGGAGCAAGTATATCTTGAGAAGATTACTAGGTGTAGATGGAAAAGTTGAGACTTTCAAAGCTAGACTTGTTAAAGGTTTGCATCATTGACGAGGTGTGGATCATGAGGAAACCTTTTTCTAAGGAGCTATGCTTAAGTCCATCCAGATCCTACTTACCACGGCTACATACCATGACTACGATATCTGGTAGTTGGGTGTCATGACTGCTTTTCTAAATGATGTTTTAGAAGAGAACGTCAATAAGTACACACCAGAGGGCTTCGTAGACAGTGGGAGCAGCGGAAACGTGTGCAAGATGCTATATAGGATAAAGCAGGCATCGCGGAGTTGGAACGTCTATTTTGATGTGTTAGTCAAAGAAGTTGACATCATCAAAATGGTAGATGAACCTTGTATAAACAAAAAGGTAGTATGGAGTATAGTGACGATCCTCGTAGAGTGCGTGGATGACATAATCTTGATAGGGAAGGAGTTTCCTATGCTACGCTCGGTCAATCTCCGCTTATCACAATCATTCTCCAGATAGGATGAAAGTGATACCTCCTAAATCCTGGGTTTTGGATCTATGAGATAGATCTAATTGGATGTTAGGATTCTCACTAGTTGTAGTGAGATGGTATCAATTGATCCTGGGGAGAATCACTGGAAGTGTTCCAGGGTGATAAAGACGACTGAATGTCAGTCACAGGCATTGTCTTTACCCTCAGTAAAGGGACGGTATGTTGAAAGAGTTCCAAGCTAGATACCGTGGCATACTAGACGATAAAGGCTGGATACATCGCTACTTAAGATGCTACCAAAGAGGCTGTTTGGGTGTATATTGGTTCATGAGATGAACTATGTTCCTCCCATTGTGTGACAATGGAGTTGTGGCTTATGCCAAGGAACGTAGGTCCCATCAGTGATCCAGACATATTCTAAGGCAGTATTACCTGATCATGGAGATGGTTGATCTCCAGGGTGATCGACGTTAGGAGAGTAGACTCAGAGGACGACACGGCGGATCCACTCAAGAAGGCCTTTTCCCAGAGAGAGACTTTTATGGGATGGTTGAGTATGAGATACTACAACCACTGCTACAGATGGCCCTAGTGCAAGTGGGAGATTGTTAGTTATATGTATGCCCTAGAGGCCATTATTGTACATAGGATGTATATTTTAGTGGATGCTGGGACATATATAGGGAGGACTTTCTTGCTCGACATGATAGTATGCTATCTGGTTGATCTTTATCTTAACGTGTACACTGATTGTCTCTCTGTTACATGTTGGTAAAGCCCTTAGGATGTGTACTTGACTACCTGGACTATGATGCGGATCATACTAGTGGGGACATGGTAGTCCATAAGTACATCCTTCAAAGTCCCTAGTCGAGGGTATATCGAGACGGGGCATCGATATACCAGAGTAGACTAGCGTATACCTTCTCGACCCATACAGATGGGCGATGGATGATCCCATATCCATTGGTGTTTGACATCGGAGATGATATACGGGTGCTCAGTGGAGACTAGGTATACTGGACGGACTCGCCGAGAACTCCCAGATGGTATTATACCTTACGTCAGATGGCAGTTCTCTGGTGACACAGGTACAGAGTAGTCCGTTGATCCGAGATCGTCATAGAGTCTTGTATGGTTCCCACTGTGCTTTGATTTCCATCTTACCATGTCCAAGAGGGCGTGCAAAATGGTGGTTTTTGGGTACAGTCCCGAGTCACATGGAGGCAATGAGCGATAGGAGGGGATTCGTCTCTCCCGGTATAGGGAGTTGATGTTGCGCAGTGTTCGATTGGCTATAACCGGAAATCCCTGGCCAGGATTCCTGAGATTTACTGGTAAGTGTTACCAGTAGTTTCTCGAATTGTTATAGACCTCATATCGACACGACTTATCAATCTATTGGGGTCTGACGTTTACCACCCCTAGGCGAGATATGCGACATATCAGACGATCAGACCGGACTGTACGGTAAGTGTTACTGGTTGGATTCACAGGAGTGTGAGCGGGCTTGCTCGTCGATCTTCTGATCGATCAATACCCGGGTGGCCGTTACGTTTAGCAGACCGTTTGCGGCTTGTGGGTGTTTGATATGATCATCATCTGCTGCCGGCGTATTGACGAGTCTTTAGAGTCCTACACAGAGGTTTCCTGGCTCAAGCGAAACGAAATAGGAGCGCATATGAGATATGTGCGGGACCGAGAATAATACGTGTATGTGATACCGTATTCTATTCTCGCGATGAATGTGTCGAATGGTTGTATGCGATATAACCTAGTTATCGAATCAAGGATTGATTCGATAAATCGATACATTGGATATTAGTCGGTTATATGCGATATGACAGGATCGTTAAATCAAGTGTTGATTTAATGATTTAATGCATAATTATATATTTGATATATTACTTTGCATTAACTAGTATTGGTTCACATTAAATGGATTTTCTCACTTGGATTGTGCACATTGTATATGTGATATACTTTTGTACACAAGTTTGTATCATGTTTGATGATACATGCTCACTAGGGTTTGTGTAAAGATTAAACCATGGTTGTGGAATGGTTAGGGTTTTCCTTTTGTTTTCTTATTCATTTATTTATCTATTTATTCTTTTTTGGAAAAATATTAAGCATAAAGAAAAATGGTGGCTTTCTTTGGAAGCATATTGAAGCTTCATGAAGCTTTGACTAAGTCACCATTTTGTCTCATGCTTAACCCTAACCATTCCCACTAACCATGATTTATTCTCTACACTTGACCATGTTGGAGACATGATAAGTATTCTTATTATTTTCTTTTTAGAAAATAACTTATCATATTATTCTTTCTTCTTCTTCTTCATCTTCTTCAATGAAGAAAGCTTCACTTCATCAATGGTGATTGATGAAAAAGAGTGAGAAATCCAATTCTAAAGTGAACCCACTTCCTATTTCTTCATCCTCTACCTCTTGCCAAGTAGTAGAGTGTGTTTTCTTCACAAGTTTCATGACTTGGTGAAGTTGGAGCTTGATCTAGCGATGCCTCGACGTAGATCATCTTCGGCATCGTCGTCGATGACCTAGCCCGCTTTTTCTCCGATGAAGCCGATGCTAGAGCCCAAGATCCGATTTGTACAGCGAGGAGACATCATCGCGGAGCCACGGAGGTGGAGAACCGGATCTACAAAGGTTGTATTTCCGTTTACCATTTAGTTAAGTTGTTAACTAGTCATTGTTTCGCCTATATATCTAGTTAACAATCCGTATTAGGGTTTCTCGGCACCCCTAATTTTTAAAATTGGCATGGTTGATGCCTTGTGAGACCTCACTAGTGTGCCTAGGAACCCTACATAAAGTAGAGAACCAGGTATTGCAAGTATCGGGATTCTTCAAAGGTGATCGAAGATGTAGATACTTGTGAATGGTATTCAGTTGATAGTAATGATTAAGAGAACTTGCTTCTCTTTCAGGTTTCTCATAATTGGAAGCACTCCTATATTGAGTAACGCTGATCGGCCTCTCTCCATTTACTTGACATGCACTGGAGACAGCTGCATGATTTGAATCTGGTTCAATTAAATCAGTGCCACTGTTCCTGTATTGGATATAGAACAGTTCATATCTTGACATTGTTAAGGTACGGGGAGTTGTCCGGCTTATGCTTAAAACCAGACTCCGGATAACTCAAGACACGTTTCTGTAATGGCTGTTTGTGGGTTGACCCGGGCTTTGACGAGGGTTGACTTTCTACCATCTGGAAGATCAATAGTGATATTGTTCTTGACTCGCCACAGGTTTAATAAAAATGGATTTTTTAAGAAAACAGTAGTGGGAGTATGGTAGAACTGGAAGTGATTCCAGAACCGCAAACGATTACTGAAGATTTGATAAGAACTTAAAGATTCAATCTGGTTTGACATTCCATTGGCCACTCCGCAGATGTGGTGGGTAACCTCAGGCACCCGAGAGGTACTCCGGTAGCCTCAAGGACGGTGACAGGGAGGTTCTTGTTTACCCAGACTTGCCATTGCTGTTGTTCCAAACTGTGAGACCCGGCAGGAGGATGAGTATAGCGTCGTTCTAAACTAGCTTTAGAAGTGTACGTCTATATGACTCTGCCAGAGGGTTGTCGTAGTCAGTGGGAGCAGCGGAAACATGGTGGACAAGTAGCTTATGTCTATTTATAGACTAAAGCAGATATAGCGGAGATAGATCATCTATTTCTGACGTGACAGTCATAGGTTTGACTTCATCAGATTAGGGGATGGATCTGTTAAGAAGGTAGTAGGGTGTGATGTCCTGGTATTTGATGACATACACAGAGTTGGAAGTGATATTCCTATACTATGATCGGTTATACTTTGGTCGTCACACAGTGGTTTCTCCACATAGGACTTGGATATTATATTAGACATTCTGGTTACTAGATCTATGGTTTTAGATCTAGATTTGGGTAGTTTCCCAATCAGGGTACTTAGACAGCATTCTATGAGTATTTAGAATGGACGACTCCTGGCACGGTAGTATACCTGAAGATGATGGAGTCACCCTCTCTAAAGGTGTCTTACAGACTAAAGAGGAGAGGGATGTGCATGATTGGCAGATCACTTGCTTAGGCAATTGAGTTGATCATGAGATGTCAAGTACCACACCAGATGTTGTTTTTTGCAGTAGATGAAATAGGTTGATATTGATCCAATCCTGGAGAAACAGTCGGAAGCAGTTTTAGAACATAAGTTGATATTCTAGGGATATGATGACAGCATTCTCCTTCGGGAGACAGTTATCATTCCAGGCTTCCAAGGTGACCTGGATGGCAGAGTGGCTGTCAGAGTTATAGTTTTCCCTCTGACGAGGGGCAGTATTTTGGACAGATGGTCCAAGTGGATACTGAAGGAAGGCATGGCGCCGGATACTGATTAAGTTCAGTTGACGATACAGTCTAAGAAGTTTGGATTTGGAGTTCATTTATGAGATAGGTCCCATCAGATATCCAGACACATTCTAAGACAGGTATTGCTCATTTCGGGAGATGGCTTTCTCCGCGAACTTGAGATAAAGAGAGACATAGAAAGAGACACCAGAGCGGATCCACTCACTGAGGCTATTCCTCGAACGCAATAGTTTCGCAAACGAGCTTTGTGAGACTGACTAGTAGAGGAGTTGGGTGTTCGGTATCACACGGGCTGTAAGTATGCGACATCGCAATAATTAGCCTTGAGTGCAAGTGGGAGATTGTTGGATATAGTGCCCTCAGAGTCAATTATTGGATCATAGGCACGTGATTGCAATGATTGAGGAGGACCTATACCGGTAGGACAGTCTTACTCAAGATGATAGTATACTATCTGGTTTATCTTTATCATCGTGTACTACTTTAGGTGACCTTACGAGTCGCTATTACACGTTGATAGAGCCCCTAGGATTCTTGCTTGACTACCAGCAGTATGAGGGCGATCATATACGTGAGAGCTGGAGTCGTAGGAGTTTCGAGACAGGGCATCGATACTCCGGAGTAGACTAGTGTATACAGTCGAGACCCCGACGAGGGGCGGTGGCCGGCTCACAAGCCACTGGTGTCAGTTGGTTCACCTAAGATGTATACAGGTGCTCATTGGGTTATGAGTACACCGGACAGGACTCGCCGGGAACCTGCTAGTTGGTATTATACCTGACGTCAGATAGCAGTTCCCTGGTGACATGTGTACAGGTTAGTTCATCGACCTGAGACCGTCATTTGTCTCGTGTGAGTTCCCACTGTGCTTTGATTACTACCCTACCACGGCTCAAAGGAGTCGTGCAAACAGGTTTTAGTTGGGTACAGTACCGATCCACATGGAGGCAGTGAGCGGATCTGCAGGGGTTCGTCTCTCCCGGTATTGGGGGTGAGGTCGCGCTGTGTCTAGGAGAGCCAGTACATGAAAAGTTCTTGGCCAAGGCAGGAGATTTACTGGTAGGTATTCCAGTAGTATCTCAAGGTATTCTGGGCTACACTCCGACACGACTTGTACCGCTATTGGGGGTCAGACTTTTACCAACCCCCTAGGCCCGCCATACGATGCTCATAGACGAACGGAACGGACTGTACGGATATTGTCACTGACAGGCTCAGTAGGGTGTCAGGATGAGTTCGCTCATCGACGTCCCTTTTGGTCAATAGCTGGTAGCCCGTCACGTATGGCTAATACCTCTGACGTGCTAGTGGTTAAATCCGCAGCCATAGTATTGACGAGTCTTTAGAGTCCACCACACACAGTTACTCAGGTTTCGGGCGAAACGCTGTAGAGGCCGTATAGAGAGATATGGTAGGGTTCGATCAGATACGTGCGGTATTGCACGGATCATGATCGGACGGATTTTACTAGCGGGCTTTGGTTTAAGCCGGATCTTTTTATTTGACAGTGTAGTTTTGTCTCTTTGCATTTGTGTTCAGTGGGAATAGAAATGCGGGCATGTATATGCAGTAGCGGGGTTATCCTGTAATTTATTACGGGATCAATTTTCTGAAGTTGCCAGTTTGCATTCTGTTCCGGCCGGTTTTCCTTTGTTCCATCACGGCCGGACTTTATCGATGGAGGGGGTTATTTGCAGTTTGCAAATAACTTATTTGTGGAGGGGTTTCTTGCATTTGTGGCTTCTTTCATCATGAGATTCCTTTTGAGTCCATTCCATTGCATTTATTATGATGTTATGGATAGGATGTGGATGAGAAATGGTGTGACTTTTCTCATTTCAATTTGATACCATTTCTTCTCTTGATTTATTAATTCCTTGCTTGAATTTTTCCTCCACCCTATTTTCCTTTGAGGCCGGCCACTTAGAGGAGGGGAGATGGGAGAGGATTCCTTTTCTAGTGGTGGAAGATATATCATCTCATTTATGCTTGCTTGCAAAATTACACACATCACTCCAAAGCTTATTTTTCCTCGTCCACAACATCCATGGAAACTTCACTACCCACTTGAGACAAGCCTACTACACTTAGTCTACAGCATCCCTTGGACGCGTCGGCTAGCTAACTTCGCGCCCGAGTTGTCTCGGTCCAGAGGTGGGAGCCCGTAAAAGAATCCGGCTATGTGGTGCCCTTTCCGACGAGGAGGTGACGGACGGAGATTCCGCGGGAGATCGGAGTGGAGACGAAGACCGAAGGACACGGATTGCTTGGTATAACTCTCTACCCATCTTTTTGTTTGCTAGTAGCTAGGTTAATGGCCCGATCCGGGATAAAAGTGCGCGGTGGTGCCGGTTTGCTAGTTTGCAAAGTTTTTCGTTTCCGCGTTTCCGGCGTCGGATCGACGGTGGGGCGCTGCCGTGCACTTACAGGTTTACTGTAAAAAGTTTACCAATTCGGGTTCCTCACATTTTATAACAATTAATTAATAATTTATTATTATTTGTTATGGGCATGCACGCACGTGTGCACGTTAATGTGAGGGTTTGTTTGTGTTAATCTAGTTTTAGTGACCATGACAACTTAACCCTAATCCTAATCCTTTGCCTTGATTTAAACTCTAGATATTTGTTTGTGAGAATAGAGATATTTCCTTGTATTTTGTTTTGGAGAGAAGGTGGCATGGTGACTAATGGTGTGCATTAATGGCTTTCATTAATGTGTGATTTAATGCAAAGGTTGCACTCACCTCACTCTCACCCGACACTCACCTCCCTCTCTCATTATCCTCACACTCTCTCATTTTCTTTATCTCTTTGTAGGGTTCCTAGGCACTCTTACAAAGGTATATAAGGCATCAACCATGCCCGATTTAAAATTTAGACGTGCCGAATAACCCATAGCTAGGATCTTTGCTAGATTATTAGGGTTACACATTCAAGTAAACACCTTTACAACTAAGAGTGAGGGATTACAACCTTTGTAGTCCTCTCCTTCACTTCATAAGCTCCGAGTAGAAGTCCCTTCGCCGTGATCCATGATCTCCCGGACTCAAGAGAGGCTCCACAACCAGAATGATCCATGCTTGCTTGTAGTCTTCCTTTTCAAAGATGATCTACCTTGAAGTTTCTTTAAACCAAGCTCTTTCTCACTAATGAGGTGAACACCCTAATCTAATTGGTTAGATTAGATGAGGATGATGAAGTAGGATTTATGCTATCTTTTATTATCAAATTCTCACACTAATTCATCACAAATCTCAAAGCTAGAAAGCTTTGCAAGGAGGAAGAAGAAGAAGATGAATGAATAATCATTTTGTGATGAATAATGAAAAAGATATATGATTACAAATGCAACCATGGTCAAAGATGACAAGGCTAACCAATGTAGAGACTTAACTAGGGTTAAGGGTGTGGTTTAGGTCAAAGAAATATCTAGCAAAATATTAACCATAATATCTTTGCTAGAAACAAAGTAAAACCTTCTAGAAGCTTCATGAAAGAACTAACCCAAATCAAACCCTAACCATGTTTAATCTCCACTAATCACGTTGTATTAGTAATTATAATATGTTACAATATTATATATCATATATATAATATATTTTGTAACAAAAGAAAATAATACAATTAACATAGTATTATCCGGTGAGAAAATGAAATAATAAAGCGAGCCAATATTAGATAATGTAATGTAATATATCACATGTATAATTATACATTAAATTATCGAATCAACACTTGATCCGACAATACGGCTATATCGAATATAACCGACTAATATATCATGTACCGTTTCATCGAATCAACACTTGATCCGATGACCCGGCTAATATCAAATATCGCCGGCCAATATCATATATCGCGAGAATAGAATACGGTATCTCATATCGTATTATTCTCGATCCTGTACATATTACATATGTGCTCCTACTCCGTTTTGCCTGAGTCAAGAAACCTCTGTGTAGGACTCTAAAGAATCATTAATACGCCGGTAGCAGGTGATGATCATATCAAACACCCACAAGTTGTAAGCGGTTAGCTAAACGTAATAGCCACTCAGGTATTGAGTGATCAGAAGATCAACAAGCAAGCCTGTATATTCTCCTGTGAATCCAATCAGTAACGCTCCCGTACAGTCCGGTCTTTTCGTCTGATATGTTGCATATCTAGTCTAGGGGTGGTATACGTCAGACCACAGTAACCAATAAGTCGTGTCGATGTGAGGCTCATAACAGGTCGAGAACCTACTGATAACACTTACCAGTAGTACTTAATAGCCGCCCTGGCCAGGGACTTCCAGTTATAGCCAATCGAACACAGCACAACATCAACTCCCTATACCGGGAGAGACGAATTCCCTCCTATCGCTCATTGCCTCCATGTGATTCGGGACTGTACCCAAAAGCCACCATTTTTCATGCCCTCTTGGATGTGGTAAGGTGGAAATCAAAGCACGGTGGGAATCACACAAGACTCAATGACGATCTCGGGTCTACAGACTAACATGTACCAGTATCACCAGAGAACTGCCATCTGACGTGAGGTATAATACCATCTGGGAGTTCTCGACGAGTCCGTCCAGTGTACCCAGTCTCCACTGAGCACCCGTACCCCATCTCTGATGTCAAAACACCAATGGATATGGGATCATCCATCGCCCATCATATGGGTCAAGATGCGTATACGCTAGTCCACTCTGGTGTATCGATGCCCGTCTCGATACACCCTCGACTAGGAATAATTATAGGATGTACTCATATACTACGTTGGCCCCACTAGTATGATCTCATCATAGTCCCAGTAGTCGAGTATATATCCTAAGGGCTTTATCAACATATGAGAACAAGACAGTAAACTAATACAAGTCAACATGTTAAGATAAAATGAAACCAAATAGCATACTATCATGACGAGCAAGAAAGTCATCTCTGTATATATCCAAGCATCCATTATAATATACATCATATGTTCAACAATGGCCTCTAGGGCATATATATAACTAACAATCTCCCACTTGCACTAAGGCCAGCTGTTGTAGTATCTCATACCTAGCATCCCGAATAATCTCTCAAACTGTATCTGGGGAATGGCCTTCATGAGTGGATCCGCAGTGTTGTCCTTCGTATCAACTCTCCTGACCTCGATCTCCCGGCGATCAACTATCTCCCTTATCAGGTGATACCACCTCAGAATATGTCTGGACTTTTGATGGGACCTGGGTTCCTTGGCCAAAGCCACAGCTCCATTGTTATCACAATACAGAGGTATTATATGCTCAATGGATGGAACCTCACCAAGTTCACTAATGAGCTTCTTTATCCAGACAACCTCTTTGGCAGCGATGTATTCAGTCTCCAACGTCAAGTCTGCAACGATATCCTATTTGGAACTCTTCCAACACACCGCCCCTCCATTGAGGCTAAAGAAAAATCCTGAGTGCGACTTAGAGTCGTCCTTATCACTTTGGAAGCTCAAATCGGTAAAAGACTCCACGTGGAGTTCTCCGTTACCATACACCAAGAACATCTCCTTAGTTATTCTCAAGTACTTGAGAATGTTCTTCACAGCTATCCAGTGACTCTCTCCAGGATCTGCTTGATACCGACTCACTACACTTAGTGAGTATGATACATCAGGTCTGGTACATAGCATCGCATACATGATAGAGCCTACTGCCGAAGCATAGGGTATCCCTTACATGCGAGCTTTCTCCAAATCAGCCTTGGGAGACATCTCTTTGGAGAGAGTGAGTCTAGAGATCATGGGTTGGTTACCACGCTTGGATTCTTCCATACTAAACCTCTTTAGTATGGTGTCAATGTACCTGGATTGGGACAATCCCAGTATCCGTTTAGATCTATCTCTATAGATCATAATTCTCAGTATGCAGGAGGCATCACCTAGATCTTTCATTGAGAATCTTTGTGATAAGAAGAGCTTGACCGATAGTAGCATAAGATCATCATTTCCTATCAAGAGTATGTCATCGACGAGGAAGACTACCTTACTCTCTGCAACCTTCTTATAGATACAAGGTTCATCTACGTTTTTGATGAAGTCAAACTCTTTGACTATAACATCAAAGCAGATGTTCCAACTCCGCGATGCTTGCTTTAACCCATAGATGGATTTAAGCAGCTTGCACACCTTTCCGCTGCTTGCACTGTCTACGAAGCCCTCTGGCTGAGTCATGTACACGCACTCTTCTAAATCACCATTTAGAAAGGCGGTCTTAACATCCATCTGCCAGATTTCGTAGTCATGGTATGCAGCAATGGCAAGTAAGATCCGGATGGACTTAAGCATAGCCACTGGAGAAAAGGTTTCGTCATAATCCACACCTGGTCGTTGACGAAAACCCTTTGCAATAAGTCTAGCTTTGAAATTCTCAACTTTTCCATCAACACCAAGTTTCTTCTTAAAGATCCACTTGCTCCCAATGGGTTTTACTCCTTCAGGAGCAACTTCCAAAGTCCATACTTTGTTGGTGTACTTGGATTCCATCTCAGATCGCATTGCATCCAGCCATTTCATAGAGTCACCACTCGTGATGGCCTGCTCGAAACTAGTTGGGTCATCATCTTCCATGATGCAATCCTCGCTCCCACCATCAATGAGAAAATCGTAGTATCTCTCAGGTGGATGAGAAACCCTGCTAGATCGGCGGAGAGGCTGGGGTTCGTCGGGAACTACTGAATCTTCTGGTTCCATCAAATCTTCTGTTGTAGTTTGTTCTGCTGGAACTTCTTCCAGTTCTTCCTCAGAGCCACTAATCTCTTTTGAAAGAAATTTCTTTTCTAAAAAGGTGGCGTGTTGAGCAACAAACACTCTTTGTTCCTCACTATGGTAGAAGATATACCCTCGTGAATGCTTGGGATATCCAACAAACTTACACAAAACAGATCTTGCCTCGAGTTTGTCCGGTTTTTGTTTTTTGACATAGGCCAGGCAACCCCATATCTTAACAAAATTAATATATGGTCTCTTCCCTTACCATATCTCATATAGAGTGGTAGATACAGATTTGGCAGGTACTTTATTCAGTTGGTATGCCATTGTCTCAAGCGCATATCCCCAGAAGGAAATAGGTAACTCAGCATTGCTCATCATAGAGCGCACCATATCTAATAGGGTGCGATTCCTCCGCTCCGATACACCGTTGTGCTGTGGTGTATAGGGAGGTGTAAGCTGAGAGAGAATCCCATTCTCTTTTAGATAATCTAGGAACTCATTGCTTAAGTATTCTCCTCCTCGATCAGATCGAAGGATTTTAATACTTTTGCCCGTTTGGTTCTCTACTTCGTGCTTATATTCTCTGAATTTCTCAAAAGCTTCAGACTTGTGTTTCATCAGGAACACATGTCCGAATCTTGAGAGATCGTCAGTGAATGTAATAAAGTAAGAAGAACCGTTCTTGGCTTGTGTAGACATGGGTCCGCATATATCACTATGTACCAGTCCTAAGAGTTCCGTAACTCTTTCTCCATGTCCACTAAACGGAGTTTTGGTCATTTTTCCTTTGAGACATGAATGGAAAGTATTATAAGATGATAATTCGAACGGATTCAAATATCCATCCTTATGTAACTTAGCTAGCCGTGTCGCATTGATATGACCAAGTCTACAATGCCATAAGAAGGATTCGTTCATTTCTGAACTCTTCCTTTTATTTGTGTTTTGTATATTAAGGATTGTATTTTGATTGAGAACGTATATGCCATTATGTAACGAGCCTGATCCGATCAACTTTTGATTCAGAAATATGTTCATAACATTATCCTCTACTACAAAATTATATCCTTCTTTACTTAATAAAGAAATGGATATAATGTTGCACATCATGTTCGGTATATAATAGCACTCGTTCAGAATCAATGTATTACTACTTAGTAATACAAGGTGATATTCGCCAACTGCTTTGGCTGCAATATTTGCACCATTCCCTTCTTGTACGGAATGATCACCCTTTCCCAGTTTTCTACATTTATGTAGCCCACGAAACAATTTACATATATGCTATCCCGATCCGGTATCTAATACCCAGGACGTAGGGTGAACTGAGAAACAGTTCTCAATAACTAACACACCTGAAGAAGATGCATCAACATGCTTGTTCTTCATATGGGCGGCATAAGAATCCAGATATTCTCCTGTTTCCTGCTCAGTCTTATAACTCTTATAAGAAAGAACGGGACCAACGATCCCCTGCTTAGTATAATAAGCGGGTTCAGTCAATACATCCATATTATTATCTTGATTAAGGCCCGACAAGGTCGCTACCTGGAAAGAGAGAGAAGGAAACACTCTAGTGTATGCTCTTGCAAGATTAGATTAGTTATTATATTATCTAATCATGATGTCTCCCACTATTTTTATCAAATCTTCCTTCAAACCCTAAAAGGTAAGATTAGCCAGGATTAATTACACCCTACAATTTCGTCAATCTTTCAGCCAGATCAGTGTTGGTACTTGAGGGAGGTTTCCCGTGCTTTCGCACAGACCTAATTAAAATAAACCTCGTTTTCCCAGAGGCATAACCCCATTAACACCTTTCTAGACACCTACTTGATCGGCTAATTGTCCTGTGTAAAATTCTCCCAGGAGTAACTCTTACTTGTAGTGGGTATCAGGATCCATCTATCTCATAGAAGGTATGCAATCTCATTGCAAATTTTAACACTTGAAATTCCCGATAATATTCTGCCCCAAGCATCCCAAGACCTTGACGGAGGTCAACAAATCATAGAGTGCTAGTCAAGTTCAACCTGTCATTTCTTTATTAAATCAGACCCACCCGTACGACCCTTGACGGAGGTCAACAAGGCCGTACGACTACACTAATCCAATCCGCATCACATGCATAAACAGATAAATACTAGTTAGCTACCACACACTACGCCTTGACGGAGATCAACAAACGTAGTACGAATACTAAGTAGGACTTATCTGAAATGACGGAGGGCTACAACAGGTTTTTCTGAAAACCTATTGCGTAATGAACTTGATATCGTTGTAGAAATAAGTGATTTTGAAAAGGAGTGTTTTTTTGGCTTTTCTAGTTTCGCTAAAGAGGTCACTCCCGGTGAAGGGATCTTGGCTCTTTCCTCATCGAATATGGTGCAGGGTATATCATATATACCTCTGTGCAAAGCAAGAACCATAGAAGCTTTTAAAAACTAAACCGCGAGTTTGTAGCATCTGCCAGTTTTGCTAAAGAGGTCACTCCCGGTGAAGGGATCTTGGCTCTTTCCTCATCGAATAAGGTGCAGGGTATATCATATATACCGCTGTGCAAAGCAAAACTGTAGCTACCCTTTTTATAAAGTTTTGATTCTACAATATCTTTTAGGTTTCTTTTCTTTTATTAATCTCATTAATAAAAATCCCATCACTTAATGCTTTCCTAAGCATCACAGAAGAAATAAAAGCAGTAATATTTCTATATCAACATATATATATATATAGTATAAGCATTCATCTCAGGTAGTAATATGATCTCATCACAGAACATTCCAGCAGAAGATAACATATGAAATATTGGAAATACTAGGACGTCCGTGTTTTATATCGAGCCTGTATAAAACACGGATTCCACGGTCGCGATGAATAGCCAAACCCACGTCCCTAGACCCCTACGAGAGCGGCAAGTAACACTGCCAATTCTAGGGTTAAAAGACCCGGTCTCGACTCCTCGAGATGGCCTCCCACTGTACCCTAGAACCCGGTTACTTGTGCTCCCCTCCTCGGGTCTACCTAATGCGGAAAAGTAAATAATATACAATGGTGACATCATCCTCATCTCGGAAGTGCCCTAATAAAAGAATATTACATACAAATGAATTTTACATGAATGAAAATAAAAACCCCCTTCTCACATAAAACCCCCGGCTATTCAGAACACGACGATCCAATATAACATATCACAACAACACATAATATCTCATATCATCAACATAAGCAAGTATGCGTATCCCAATTGTCGTTGATGTATAGCAACGAAGCCGGCAATACCCCACATACTACGCTTACGGTCACAGAAAAGAAAGTGTAAAACTACAACATTTGGAATCCACAATCACTTTAGACATCGTAAATCCGAAATATCACATACTTTGCATTTCATGCCTACCTATATGAATTCCACATATTGTATCTCATTCCAGATAAATAGAAAATATTAAACTTTCCGATCGAATAATCAAATACCCAAGATTTCTTAAATAGCTCAACACTTGAGCGGAGTTCAAAAATTCCCAGAATATGTCACAGTACCAATGGTCCAGCCGTAGAAGGGTCAAACCAACACCTCACATACGGCAATGCCGTACTGCCCCAAACCCTAAGGTTTAGAGGCGGTTCAGACGGTCACATAATCGAGTTAAGGTTTGTGTTCTTCTAGAGGGTCCACTACGTTACTTGCACGTTTTTCCGAAAGATTTAAACTCAAGAAAAATTCAACACTTGAAAGTTTTTCGTGCCGGGAAAAAGTGAGTTAATGATATCCGTTTGAACATTTTAACAGTTTCTAGAATATCCGGAAAACAGAACGAAGTTAAACTTTCGGATCGAATCAACGAGTACTAAAAATCCCCAGAACACTCAACACTTGAGTAAGATTAAAAATACCCAGAAGCATGTACAATCACCTACGGATATACTCTGCAAATACCTGTCCCCAATTCACTGTTATGGCCGCGGAACCGACGCGACAAGCAGGTTCTTGCCGCGGTTCCGCGGCGCTATGAGAACCTTGGGGGCTCGTATTTCACTACTATCCTTAGAATTTCCTGCTGATATTTTTGAGTATTTTTAATGCAGAAAAAATCACATTTTTACAAAATTTCCAGAGAGGGGGTCAAAACCGATGTATCGGGGTTCGATCGGACTTTTAACTTCGTATACACGTCGCCTAATGCTCTAGCTTGGCTCTGATACCATTGTAGGGTTCCTAGGCACTCTTACAAAAGTATATAAGACATCAACCATGCCCGATTTAAAATTTAGACGTGCCGAACAACCCATAGCTAGGATCTTTGCTAGATTATTAGGGTTACACATGCAAGTAAACACCTTTACAACTAAGAGTGAGGGATTACAACCTTTGTAGTCCGCTACTTCGCTTCATAAGATCCGAGTAGAAGTCCCTACGGCGCAATCTATGATCTCCCGGACTCAAGAGAGGCTTCACAACCGGAATGATCCATGCTTGCTTGTAGTCTTCCTTTTCAAAGATGATCTACCTTGAAGTTTCTTTAAACCAAGCTCTTTCTCACTAATGAGGTGAACACCCTAATCTAATTGGCTAGATTAGATGAGGATGATGAAGTAGGATTTATGCTCTCTTTTATTATCAAATTCTCACACTAATTCATCACAAATCTCAAAGCTAGAAAGCTTTGCAAGGAGGAAGAAGAAGAAGATGAATGAATAATCCTTTTATAATGAATAATGAAAAAGATATATGATTACAAATGCAACCATGGTCAAAGATGACAAGGCTAACCAATGTAGAGACTTAACTAGGGTTAAGGGTGTGGTTTAGGTCAAAGAAATATCTAGCAAAATATCAACCATAATATGTTTGCTAGAAACAAAGTAAAACCTTCTAGAAGCTTCATGAAAGAACTAACCCAAATCAAACCCTAACCATGTTTAATCTCCACTAATCATGTTGCATTAGTAATTATAATATATTACAATATTATATATCACATATATAATATATTTTGTAACAAAAGAAAATAATACAATTAACATATATCGCATATATATCAATGTATTATCCGGTGAGAAAATGAAATAATAAAGCGAGCCAATATTAGATAATGTAATGTAATATATCATATATATAATTATACATTAAATTATCGAATCGACACTTGATCCGACAATCCGGCTATATCGAATATAATCGACTAATATATCATGTACCGTTTCATCGAATCAACACTTGATCCGATGACCTGGCTAACATCAAATATCGCAGGCCGATATCATATATCGCGAGAATAGAATACGGTATCTCTTATCGTATTATTCTCGATTCCGCACATATCACATATGTGCTCCTACTCCGTTTTGCCTGAGTCAAGAAACCTCTATCTAGGACTCTAAGGAATCGTCAATACGCCGGTAGCAGGTGATGATCATATCAAACACCCACAAGCTGCAAGCGGTCAGCTAAACGTAACAGCCACCCAGGTATTGAGCGATCAGAAGATCAACAAGCAAGCCTGTACATTCTTCTGTGAATCCAATTAGTAACACTCCCGTACAGTCCGGTCTCTTCGTCTGATATGTTGCATATCTATTCTAGGGGTGGTATACGTCAGACCCCAGTAACCGATAAGTCGTGTCGATGTGAGGCTCATAACAGGTCGAGAACCTACTGATAACAATTACCAGTAGTACTCAATATCCGCCCTGGCCAGGGACTTCCAGTTATAGCCAATCAAACACAGCACAACATCAACTCCCTATACCGGGAGAGACGAATCCCCTCCTATCGCTCATTGCCTCCATATGATTTCGGACTGTACCAAAAAGCCGCCGTTTTGCACACCCTCTTGGACGTGGTAAGGTGGAAATCAAAGCACAGTGGGAATCACATAAGGCTCTATGACGATCTCAGGTCTATAGACTAACCTGTACCATTGTCACCAGAGAACTGTCATCTGACGTGAGGTATAATACCATCTGGGAGTTCTCGGCGAGTTCGTCCAGTGTACCCAGTCTCCACCGAGCACCCGTACACCATCTCTGATGTCAAAACACCAATGGATATGGGATCATCCATCGCCCATCATATGGGTCAAGATGCGTATACGCTAGTCTACTCTGGTGTATCGATGCCCTGTCTCGATACACGCTCAACTAGGAACAATTATAGGATATACTCATAGACTACGCTGGCCCCACTAGTATGATCTCATCATAGTCCCAGTAGTCGAGTATATATCCTAAGGGCTTTATCAACATGTGATAACAAGACAGTAAACTAATACAAGTCAACATGTTAAGATAAAGTGAAACCAAATAGCATACTATCATGACGAGCAAGAAAGTCCCCTCTATATATATCCAAGCATCCATTATAATATACATCATATGTACAACAATGGCCTCTAGGGCATATATATAACTAACATTCTTTTCGTTTTCTCTTCATCTCCTTCAACTCAAACTGTACACTCACTAATCCATCACAAATCCATCACTAAACTTCATGAAATCTCACAAAAATCACTTCTTTTGCCTAGTTTTGCCTCTTGGATGCCTTGAAGCTTGGAAAGCTAGGATCTTTGAGCTTTTGTGGATTGGTTCGCAGGCAGGGACTTCAGACGCTGTGAAGAGGGGAAAACAGGTGGTTGGCTTTACTTAGCCAGGAGCGTTGGTGAGTAGATTTAACATCTACAGGGGAATCGCCCGCATGGCGTTATGCGTCTGGGCTAGAGATGATATGATATTAGTCGCATATTTTATTGCATATATAGAGTTTGCGCATACACCTCATTGCATATTATTACTTGTTGTGCTTGGACTTATACCCTTTGGACACTGCACAATTATTGACAGCTCATGTTGCATGAGCACTGATTGTATACCACTCACACCGTCGATAATTGCCATGACACGCACAACACCTATACTAAGTGATATTGTATTATTTAGGGATATTGAGACATGATCCTTATTTCCCTTCGTGCATATGACATATAGCATACCTGTATACCTATATGCTTACACATATGCCTTGACATGCTTACATGTTAGTTACCTATATATCTATATGGTATTGTACCATTAGTGATAGGTATATTCACACATGAGACATAGCTACATGTACCTCTTGCATATATACTTATACATATACCTAGAGGGTATTACATCATTATTCATAGGTTGATACACATATCTTGCTATACCGATATGGTTACACATACCTGGCTATAGCTACATGTTCACCTTTATTTGATGTTGTATGGACTTGGAGAAATTAGGAACCGCATGATATATATATTAATTTGTTGCAGTTAAATAGCGACTTTTCCTTTATATGCTCACATTACAGTTTTATGTTGCATATATTATATTCATGGATTTTCGCATTGAGATATGGATTTTGTTGGATGTAGTGTCCTCAAAGTTAATTATTGGATCGCAGGTACGTGATTGCAATGATTGAGGGAGGATCTATACCGGTAGGACAATCTTACTCAAGATGATAGTATGCTATCTGGTTTGCCTTTATCAGTCGTGTACAGCTTTAGGTGACATGATCACTATTACACGTTGATAGAGCCCTTAGGATCCTGCTTGACTACCAACAGTATGATGGCGATCATATACGTGAGAGTTGGGTAGTCCATACGCACATCCTTAAAAGTGGTCCTTAGTCGTGGGAGTTTTCGAGACAGGGCATCGATACTCCGGAGTAGACTAGTGTATACAGTCGAGGCTCCGACGAGGAGCGGTGGCCGGTCTCACAATCCATTGGTGTCAGTTGGATCACCTAAGATGTATACAGGTGCTCATTGGGTTATGAGTACCCCGGACAGGACTCGCTGGGAACCTGCAAGTTGGTATTTATACCTAGCGTCAGATAGCAGTTCCCTGGTGACATGTGTACAGGTTGTAGGGTTACTAGGTACTCTAACAAGGTTCTACAAAGGCATCAACCATGCCCGATTAAAATTTTAGCCATGCCGAACAACCATAAACATGATCTTTGCTAGATAATTAGGGTTACACATGCAAGTAAATAACATTTACTACTAAGTGAATACGAAATACAACCTTTGTAGATCGGTCCTTCACTTCTAAAGCTCCTTGTCATAGTCCCTTCGCTGCGATCATGGTTCTCCCGGGCTCTTGCATGGCTTCACGAGGTGAAAGAAGCGTCCTTGCTTGAAGTCTTTGAGGCCGAAGATGATCTACGTCGAGGGAATACCAACTCAAGCTACTACTTCACTAACTAGAGAGTTAGTGAAGCAAACACCTTAAACTAAAGTGCTAGTCTAGTAGAGGATGGAGAAATAGGAAGTGGGTTCACTTTAGAATTTGATTTCTGATAATCTTTCACTCTCTTTTTAAAACCCTAGCAAGCTTTTCTTTTGCTTAAAGATGAAGAAGAAGATGAAGAAAAGAAAAGATGAGGATAATAATCAAGTCAAGAGAGCTAACCATGGGTGAGTGAGTATCATATACTAACTCATGTAGAGACATAACCATGGTTAATCCAAAATAGTTAGGTTAATAAAAATCTAAAGTAAAACAAAGTTAGTGGACTTTGTCAAAGCATTCACAAGCTTCCACAAGCTTCATGCTTGTGACAAAAGCTCCAATAATTTGTAATTACCTTAAATAATTATAAACCGCCATTTAAAATAGGATGGTGTATGTCTTGCACACCCCTGCATGATGTATCAACAACCATGATACAAAAAGAAAACACATTTTAATATATATCACATATATATATTAAAGTTGTGCACATGTGAGAAAAATCTTTAAGTGAACAAATGTTAGTTAATGTAAATTAGTATATCATATATACAATTATACACTAAATTATTAAATCAACACTCGACTTAATAATCCGGTCATATCATATATAACCGACTAACATCCAATGTATCGACTTATCGAATCAACAATTGATTCGATAACCCGGCTATATCTCATATAACCGACCGAAACAAAAAGTCGCGAGAATAGAATACGGTATCACATACACGCATTATTCTCGGTCCCGCACATATCACATACGTGCTCCTATTTCATTTTGCCTGAGCCAGTAAAACCTCTATGTAGGACTCTAAAGACTCGTCAATACGCCGGAAGTAGGTGACGATCACATCAAGCACCCACAAGCCGTCAGCGGTACTAGCTGGACGTAACGGCTACCCGGGTATTGAGCGATCAGAAGATCAACAAGCAAGCCCGCTCCATCTCCTATAAAAGCCTAACGGTAACACTTCCCTTACAGTCCGGTCTCCTCGTCTGATATGTCACATATCAAGTCTAGGGGTGGTAAACGTCAGATCCTAATAACCGATAAGTCATGCCGATGTTAGGCTCATAACAGGTCGAGAAACTACTGGTAACTCTTACTAGTAAATCTCTAAATCAGCCCTGGCCAGGGACTTCCCTGTTATGGCCAATCGAGCACAGCGCAACATCAACCCCCAATACCGGGAGAGACGAAACCCCTCCTATCGCTCATTGCCTCCATGTGATTCAGGAATGTACCCAAAAACCACTGTTTTGCACGCCCTCTTGGATGTGGTAAGGAGGAAATCAAAGCACAGTGGGAATCACACAAGACACTATGACGATCTCGGGTCTACAGACTAACCTGCACAAGTGTCACCAGAGAACTGCCATCTGACGTGAGGTATAATACCATCTGGGAGTTCTCGGCGAGTCAGTCCAGTGTACCCAGTCTCCACTGAGCACCCGTATAGCATCTCTGATGTCAAACACCAATGGATATGGGATCATCCATCGCCCATCTCATGGGTCGAGAAGCATATACGCTAGTCTACTCTGGTATATCGATGCCCTGTCTCGATGCACCCACGACTAGGAACATTAAAGGATGTACTTATGGACTACCATGGCCCCACTAGTATGATCTGCATCATAGTCCTGGTAGTCAAGTACACATCCTAAGGGCTTTACCAACATGTAACTATAAGACAGTATCAAGAGACAAGTATACATGTTAAGATAAAGAGCAACCAGATAGCATACTATCATATCGAGAAAGAAAGTCCTCTCTATATATGTCCAAGCATCCAATATAATATACATCATCTGTATAATACTGGCTTCTAGGGCATACATACAACTAACAATTTCCCACTTGCACTAGGGCCAGCTGCTGTAGTATCGCATACCAAGCATCCCGAAGAGTCTCTCAAACTGTATCTGGGGAATGGCCTTCGTGAGTGGATCCGCAGTGTTTTTCTTCGTGTCAACGCTCCTGACCTCGATCTCCCGGCGATCAACTGTCTCCCGGATCAGGTGATACCGCCTCAGAATATGCCTGGATCGCTGATGGGACCTGGGTTACTTGGCCAAAGCCACCGCTCCATTGTTATCACAATACAAAGGTATTGGATGCTCAATAGATGGAACCACTCCAAGTTCAGTAATGAACTTCTTGATCCAGACAGCCTCTTTGGCAGCATCGTTGGCAGCGATGTATTCAGCCTCCATCGTCGAGTCTACCATGGTTTCCTGCTTGGAACTCTTCCAGCTAACCGCCCTTCCGTAAAGGATAAAGACAAATCTCGAGTGCGACTTAGAGTCGTCCTTATCACTCTGGAAGCTCGAATCGGTAAAGGACTCCACTTGGAGTTCTCCGTTACCATACACCAAGAGCATCTCTTACGTCCTTCGTAAGTACTTGAGAATGCTCTTCACAGCAGTCCAGTGACTCTCTCCAGGATCAGCTTGATACCTACTCACTACACTTAGTGAGTTTGCTACATCGGGTCTGGTACATAGCATCGCGTACATGATAGAGCCTACAGCCGAAGCATAGTGTATCCCTTGCATGCGAGCTTTCTCTAAATCAGTCTTGGGAGACATCTCTTTGGAGAGAGTGAGTCCAGAGATCGTGGGTAAGTTCCCAAGCTTGGATTCTTCCATACTAAACCTCTTTCGTATGGTGTCAATGTACCTGGATTGGGACAATCCCAATATCCTATTAGATCTATCTCTATAGATCATAATTCCCAGTATGTAGGAGGCATCACCTAGATCTTTCATTGAGAATCTTTGTGATAAGAAGAGCTTGACCGATTGCAGCATAGGAATATCATTTCCTATCAAGAGTATGTCGTCCACGTACAATACGAGGAAGACAACCTTACTCTCTGCCACCTTCTTATAAATACAAGGTTCATCTACGTTTTTGACGAAATCAAACTCTTTGATAACGACGTCAAAGAAGATGTTCCAACTCCGCGATACTTGCTTTAATCCATAAATAGATTTAAGCAGCTTGTACACCATCCCGCTGCTCCCACTAGCTACGAAGCCCTCTGGCTGAGTCATGTACACGCTCTCTGTTGCGCCACGGCAGCGCCCCGGCCATCTACTCGAGGCCAAAATGCGGAATCAAAATTTTTCTTGACTTTTAAACTGGCGCTACCGCGGACAATAAAACCCGGATCGTAACCATTAACCTAATCCTAGCAAACAAGAGAATGGGTACCACGTAGCCAAATTCTTTTACGGGCTCCCACCTTTGGACCGAGGCAACTCGAGCGTGAAGTTGGCAAGCCGACGCGTCCAAGGGTACTGTAGGCTAGTGTAGATTCTATGTCTCTTTGGGATAGTGAAGTTGCCATTGGAGGAAGGAAGAAGAGAAAAAGCTTTTGAAATGGCCTATAGATTTTGTAGCAAAGCATAATGTGATATGATAATTTCTCCCACAACAAAAGGAATCCTCTCACTCTCTCCAATAGTGGCTGGCCCCTCATAAAAATGGTGGAGAGAAATAGCAACAAGGGAGGTGAGTGTAGGAGAGCACAAGGTGACCATAAGAGATGAGACGAAAACTAGGAATAAAAGTCACACCATTTCAAATCTTATCTCATCTCAAAAAGCAAAGGAAAAGACTAATAAAGAATCTCATCATGATGAAGCTACAAATGCAAGAAACCCCCCTCCACAAATGTTATTTGCAAACTTGCAAATAACCCCCTCCATCGGAAAGTCCGGCCGCGAAAGAACAAAGGAAAACCGGCCGGAACGGAATGCAAACTGGCAACTTCAGAAAACTGATCCCGTAATAAATTATAGGAAAACCCCACTACTGCATATACATGCCCGCATTTGTATTCCCACTGAACACAAATGCAAAGAGACAAAATCTACACTGTCTAATACTAGGATTCAGCTTAAGCCAAAGCTGGCTAGTAAAAACCGTCCGATCACGATCCGTGCAATACCGCACGTATCTGATCGAACCCTGCCATATCTCCATATGGCCTCTACAGCGTTTCGCACGAAACTTGAGTAACGGAGTGTGGTGGACTCTAAAGACTCGTCAATACTATGGTTGTGGATTTAACCACTAGCACGTCAGAGGTATTAGCCATACGTGACGGGCTACCACCTATTGACCAAAAGAGACGTCGATGAGCGAACTCATCCTGACACCCTACTGAGCCTGTCAGTGACAATATCCGTACAGTCCGGTCCGTTTGTCTATGAGTATCGCATGGCGGGCTTAGGGGGTTGGTAAAAGTCAGACCCCCAAAAGCGGTACAAGTCGTGTCGGACTGTAGCCCAGAACATCCTGAGATACTACTGGAATACCTACCAGTAAATCTCCTGCCTCGGCCGAGGGCTTTGTGTAATGGCTCTCCTAGACACAGCGCGACCTCACCCCCAATACCGGGAGAGACGAACCCCTGCAGATCCGCTCACTGCCTCCATGTGGCTCGGGACTGTACCCAACTAAAACCAGTTTGCAGGACTCTTTTGAGCCGTGGTAGGGTAGTAATCAAAGTACAGTGGGAACTCACACGAGACAAATGACGATCTCAGGTCGATGAACTAACCTGCACACATGTCACCAGGGAACTGCTATCTGACGTCTGGTATAATCCCAACTAGCAGGTTCCCGGCGAGTCCTGTCCGGTGTACTCATAACCCAATGAGCACCTGTATACATCTTAGGTGAACCAACTGACACCAGTGGCTTGTGAGACCGGCCACCACCCCTCGTCGGGGTATTGACTGTATACACAAGTCTACTAATGGAGTATCGATGCCCAGTCTCAAAACTCCCACGACTAGGGGCCTTTTAAGGATGTGCTTATAGACCCCAGCTCCCACGTATATGATCGCCATCATACTGCTGGCCGTCAAGCAAGAATCCTAAGGGCTCTATCAACGTGGAATAGCGACTCGTAAGGTCACCTAAAGCAGTACACGATGATAACGATAAACCAGATAGCAAACTATCATCCCGAGTAAGACTGTCCTACTGGGACAGGTCCTCCCTCAATCATTGCAATCACGTGCCTGTGATCCAATAATTGACTCTGAGGGCACTATCTCCAACAATCTCCCACTTGCACTCAAGGCTAATTATTGCGATGTCGCATACTCACAGCCCGTGTGATACCGAACACCCAACTCATCTACTAGTCAGTCTCACAAAGCTCGTTTGCGAAACTATTGCGTTCGAGGAATAGCCTCAGTGAGTGGATCCGCCTTGATGTTTCTTTCTATGTCTCTCTATATCTCAAGTTCGCGGAGAAAGCCATCTCCCGAAATGAGCAATACCTGTCTTAGAATGTGTCTGGATGTCTGATGGGACCTAGCTCATAAATGAACTCCAAATCCAAACTTCTTAGACTGTATTGTCGACTGAACTTAATCAGTATCCTGCGCCATGCCTCCCTCAGTATTTCTTTGGACCACCTGTCCAAAATACTGCCCTTCGTCAGAAGGAAAACTATAACTCTGACAACCTCCCTGTCGTCCAAGTCACCTTGGAAGCCTTGAATGATAACTGTCTCCCGAATGAGGCTGTCGTTATCATATCCCTAGAACATCCACTTTTGTTCTAAAACTGCTTCCGACTGTTTCTCCAGGATTGGATTAATATCAACTTATTGCATCTACTGCAAGAACAACATCTGGTGTGGTACTTGACATCTCATGATTGACTCAATTGCCTAAGCAAGTGATCTGCCAATCATGTACATCCCTCTCTACTTTAGTCTGTAAGACACCTTTAGAGAGGGTGACTCCATTACCTGCAGGCATACCACCGTGCTAGGAGTCGTCCATTCTAAATACTCATAGAATGATGTCTAAGTACCCAGATTGGGAAACTACCCAAATCTAGATCTAAAACCATAGATCCAGTAACCAGAATGTCCGATATAATATCCAAGTCCTATATGGAGAAACCACTGTGTGACAACCAAAGTATAACCGACCGTAGGATAGAAATATCACTTCCTACTCTGTGTATGTCATCCAAATACCAGGACATCACACCCTACTACCTTCTTAACAGATCCATCCCCTATTCTGATGAAGTCAAACCTATGACTGTCACATCAGAAATAGATGATCTATCTCCGCTATATCTGCTTTAGTCTATAAATAGACATAAGCCACTTGTCCACCAATGCTTCCGCTGCTCCCACTGACTACGACAACCCTCTGGCAGAGTCATATAGACGTACACTTCTAAAGCCAGTTTAGAATGACGCTATACTCATCCTCCTGCCGGATCTCACAGTCTGGAACAACAGCAATGGCAAGTCTGGGTAAACAAGAACCTCCCTGCCACCGTCCTTGAGTATACCGAAGTACCTCTCGGGTGCCTGAGGTTACCCACTTTATCTGCGGAGTGGCCAATGGAATTTCAAATCAGATTGAATCTTTAGGTTCTTATCAAATCTTCAGTAATCGTTTGCGGTTCTGGAATCACTTCCAGTTCTACCATACTCCCACTACTGTTTTCTGAAAAAAATTCCATTTTTATTAAAACTGTGGCGAGTCAAGAACAATATCACTATTGATCTTCCAGATGGTAGAAAGTCAACCCTCGTCATAGCCCGGGTCAACCCACAAACAGCCATTACAGAAACGTGCCTTGAGTTATCCAGAGTCTGGTTTTAAGCATAAGCCGGACAACTCCCCGTACCTTAACATCGTTAAGATATGAACTGTTCTATATCCAATATAGAATTAGAGGCACTGATTTAATTGAACCAGATTCAAATCATGCAGCTGTCTCCAGTGCATGTCAACTAAATGGAAGGAGGCCGATCAGCGTTACTCAATTTAGGAATACTTCCAATTATGAGTAACCTGAAAGAGAAGCTAGTTCTCTTAATCACTACTATCAACTGAACACCATTCACAAGTATCTACATCCTCGATCACCTTGAAGAATCCCGATACTTGCAATACCTGGTTCTCTACTTTACTCCTATATCTATAACTTCTCAAAATTCGGACCTTGTGTTTCTACGAAACACTGTCTAAAAAACTAGAGAAGTCATAAGTAAGCCGAATATAGTACGAGGACCAACCCCTCTGTCCTAATGGACACTGGACAATATACAATACTTTGTACAAGTCCCTTGAGTCTAATAACTCATTCACTGTGTGTCGTAGGTTGAAAACTGTACTTATGGTTAAGAAGAATTACACCACTGTTCAATTCTCCTTACCTAACCTTCCACTGATATAGGTAAATGTCATAGACATAATTTCAAAAAGGTATATCTCACTCTATAAAAATAGACGTACAGATATATCAATTTGAAATTGGTGCATAACAACGGATATTCAAAACCAAATATTTGCCGTCCGGCAAATAACCCAGGTGACTTCCTCAGATATCACCAATTACAACGAATTCCGATATAATGAGGATGATCACCTAATTCCCAATAACTTACTCCCACTCATCATCTGTAAAACCATACAGATGTGAGAATCAAACCTGGTAAATATATACCCTGGAGCAAGTGTCTAATTGGGAAATCAGTTTTCTTTTAACAGTACACAGTGAAACAGAAACATAGGAATGTTTCGATGGGGTATCCCGGTATTCCTAGAAATGCCTCTTCCATTATCCAGATTCACAACTATAACCGTATAATTCTTTGCCACCTCTCCAAATCCCTTTATATGTCTTTAGTCATTACCTTCTGTACACCCCTTTAGGCCAAATGGTTTTCTTCTTTCCCTACCGTTCGGCACCAGCCTATGGTTTGGAAGAAGACTATCCAATAAGCATAATGGGTGTACTGTCCTAATCCTAGGAGCACTAGCAATGCGAGAGAAGGTGAAGATAAAAGACAACCGAATAAACCTTATTCCTATATCTCCTGAACCAGGATCCATCCCCGAACTGGAACAAGTTCCTTTCGAGTTCGTATATAACCATACGATGAATTATCCAATAAACTTGGGATCTTCGTAGTGATACGGAGTGTCCTGGAGAAATACAAAGGTGATTTAGGATTGGCGAAGAAATACTTGGTTTGGTCGTGAATAGCAGTCGCAATTTACTTTGCCCTCTTAGTAATCCCTCTCTTTGTCTTAACTTAATACCTTCTGTACACCATTTAGGCTAATTGGTTTTCTTCATTCCCTACCGGTCGACACCTGCCTATGGTTTGGAAGAAGATTATCCAATTTGCGTAATAGGTGTACTATCTCCTAAACAAAGGAGTACTCGCAATGAGAAAAGGTGAAAGGAAAAGATAACTGAATAGTCCTATTCGTTTTCTCCAGAACCGGAAACCATACTCGAATTCCTTCGAGTTCGTATATAACCATACGATGGTTTTGTCCAATGGAAGTGGACGTTCGTAGTAATACGGGGTGTCCTGGAGAAAAGGGTAAAAGTAGGAGTGGCAATGAGGTTTGCAACTCTGACAATCCAAAAGCCAGTGTTAGAAGGTTCGGTCAACTTGGTCACTGAGTCATAGTCTAGGGTCGGGTCAATCGTCGCTGCCAAAGAGAGAGAAAATAAACACTCAGCGTGCACTCTAACTTAGATCAGAATGGTTATCACTTTATCTAATCAGGAAATCTCCCACTGTAACCTCAAATTCTTCTCCAAACCTAAAAGAAGAATTAGTCGGGATCACCCGAGGAGTAAACCAACTCATCAGTGAGAATCGGGATACAACTATCATCGCATGATAACTTGACGGAATCCACTCAAGTCACCACACTCCAGAAGGTATGCGTATGCCTGGCAAGTTTCAGTTTCTTTAGAAACTCCCGATGTGATTTTTACCCCTAGGACCCAAGTGACCTTGATGGAGTCAACAAATCAAAGAGTCCTAGTCAAGTTCAACCCGTCATTATCTGGATTGCATTAAACCCACCCGTACGTGCCCTTGACGGAGTCAACAAGGCCGCACGACTGTCCTAACCAATCCCATTTATGCAACAAACAAGCACCACTTAGCTACCGTACACTATGCCTTGACGGAGTCAACAAACGCAGCACGAATACTAAACAATACCCGTAAGAAATGACGGAGGGCTACGGCTGGTTTTTGGCGAAAAACCTTTAACGTAATGAACTTGATATCATTGAAGGAACTGCATAGCTTTTTAGAAAAATATAGTGACGAAAACTTTTGCTAAAGAGGTCACTCCCGGTGAAGGGATCTCGGTTCTTTCCTCGTGGAATGAGGTGCAGGATATTCCAACTGAATACCACGATGCAAAGAAAAAGTAATCGGCTATAGTGAAGCTATTTCCCTGACGCAAACTTCTGTCCAAGGGGTCACTCCCGGTGAAGGGATCTCGGCCCTTGCCTCGTCGACTGAGGAGCAGGATATTCCAACTGAATACCACGATGCAAAACAAAAGTGAACGTCATTGCAACAGCAGCTTTTTGAAAAATGTTCCAACAACATCAGAATAGGTTTGTTTATCTTGCATTGATCCGAATCAACGCAGTCCCATCAATCGATCACACCACAAAAGAACGAAAATAATGATGTACGTATATGCCATCCGCATTCGCCACTGGGTCCCGTCATCACCCGTTAGGTTACTTAACTAACGACAGAGCGGGGACTGGACTAGCGCGGATGCAAAACATATACAACATCTACTAGTATATATATAATATATAATTTTCGCTCAAGGCATGATAAAATGCAACATCACAGAAATGTACAATATCACAGAACAATACAGATATCTGGGATCCCCGGATTTCATAGAGTCGCTACTGAAACCCGACGTTCCCCTGGTCATGTGGATAGCCTGTGCAATGAAAATCCTAGACCCCTACGGGTGCGACAAGTTACCCGCCAAAACCTAAAGCGAGGCAGCCCCCTTCAGCAACGTGAATGGACCACCCAACACTTCACGGAATCCGGTAACTTGGGCACCCCTCCTTGGGCCAACCTGTACCCCCTACGAGTGCGGCGAATAGCCCGCCAATTCTAGAGTAAAGCCCCCTCCGTCTCAATGCCATGAGATGCAGGCTCGTTGCCCTCTAGAACCCGGCTATCCGTGCACCCCTCCGCGGGGCAATCCTAGTATAGAAAGTAAAATATACATACAACGGGTACATCGACCGCAACCTGGTCGTGCCCCAAAAGAATAATACAAACAGGCAGTGACGGCAGTGCACATATCGGACGCTCGCCCCGCAATATCAAATGTACATATAAAATAAAACTGTACTACCATTGCATCCAGGCTATCCTCCACGACCAATCTGCAACAACACAGCACAATCACAGAACATCAACGTGAATGTCACGTTCGCAAATCCGTCTAACCGGGCTATAGCAGTTAGACAGGATTTACCTATCAAGTGACATTCACGGTCGCAGATATAATATAAATACTGTGAACTAGCATGTTTAAAATATCCGATCGAACAAATTTTATCAAGTGGGCCCCCAAGCATTACTGTAGCACATAAAGAAACTCTGGGCCCAAAAAGAATATACCAAAACCCCTATTTCCAGCCCAAAAGCCCGCTGCAAAAATTTGGTGCGTTGACAGGTCAAAACCGCGGCGGAACCGCGGCCCAAGCATGGGTTTGGCCGCGGTTCCGCGGCGGTTTGGTGAGATCTCACGACCAAATTTTCACAGATTGCTTGTATTTCCATGCACAGTATTTTTGAACACCCTGAAAAATTTTTGGAGCCAAAAAATTTTCAACGAAAACTGTGTATTTGAAAACGCGGGTTTTTGGAATTTTGTTCGATCGAAGATGTAAACACACTAGAACAAGCTAGGCAAGATTAATGGCGTGGCTCTGATACCATGTTGCGCCACGGCAGCGCCCCGGCCGTCTACTCGAGGCCAAAATGCGGAATCAAAATTTTTCTTGACTTTTAAACTGGCGCTACTGCGGACAATAAAACCCGGATCGTAACCATTAACCTAATCCTAGCAAACAAGAGAATGTGTAGAGAGTTATACCAAGCGATCCGTGTCCTTCGGTCTTCGTCTCCACTCCGATCTCCCGCGGAATCTCCGTCCGTCACCTTCTCGTCGGAGAGGGCACCACGTAGCCAAATTCTTTTATGGGCTCCCACATTTGGACCGAGGCAACTCGGGCGCGAAATTGGCAAGCCGACGTGTCCAAGGGTACTGTAGGCTAGTGTAGATTCTATGTCTCTTTAGGGTAGTGAAGTTGCCATTGGAGGAAGGAAGAAGAGAAAAAGCTTTTGAAATGGCTTATAGATTTTGTAGCAAAGCATAATGTGATATGATAATTTCTCCCACAACAAAAGGAATCCTCTCACTCTCTCCAATAGTGGCCGGCCCCTCATAAAAATGGTGGAGAGAAATAGCAACAAGGGAGGTGAGTGTAGGATAGCACAAGGTGACCATAAGAGATGAGAAGAAAACTAGGAATAAAAGTCACACCATTTCAAATCTTATCTCATCTCAAAAAGCAAAGGAAAAGACTAATAAAGAATCTCATCATGATGAAGCAACAAATGCAAGAAACCCGCCTCCACAAATGTTATTTGCAAACTTGCAAATAACCCCCTCCATCGGAAAGTCCGGCCGCGAAAGAACAAAGGAAAACCGGCCGGAACGGAATGCAAACTGGCAACTTCAGAAAACTGATCCCGTAATAAATTACAGGAAAACCCCACTACTGCTTATACATGCCCGCATTTGTATTCCTACTGAACACAAATGCAAAGAGACAAAATCTACACTGTCTAATACTCGGATCCAGCTTAAGCCAAAGCCGGCTAGTAAAAACCGTCTGATTACGATCCGTGCAATACCGCACGTATCTGATCGAACCCTGCCATATCTCCATACGGCCTCTACAGCGTTTCGCCCGAAACTTGAGTAACTGAGTGTGGTGGACTCTAAAGACTCGTCAATACTATGGCTGTGGATTTAACCACTAGCACGTCAGAGGTGTTAGCCATACGTGACGGGCTACCAGCTATTGACAAAAAGGGACGTCGATGAGCGAACTCATCCTGACACCCTACCGAGCCTGTCAGTGACAATATCCGTACAGTCCGGTCCGTTCGTCTATGAGTATCGCATGGCGGGCCTAGGGGGTTGGTAAAAGTCAGACCCCCAAAAGCGGTACAAGTCGTGTAGGATTGTAGCCCAGAACACCCTGAGATACTACTGGAATCCCTACCAGTAAATCACCTGCCTCGGCCGAGGGCTTTGTGTAATGGCTCTCCTAGACACAGCGCGACCTCACCCCCAATACCGGGAGAGACGAACCCCTGCAGATCCGCTCACTACCTCCATGTGGCTTGGGACTGTACCCAACTAAAACCTGTTTGCACGACTCTTTTGAGCCGTGGTAGGGTAGTAATCAAAGTACAGTGGGAACTCACACGAGACAAATAACGATCTCAGGTCGATGAACTAACCTGTACAGATGTCACCAGGGAACTGCTATCTGACGTCTGGTATAATCCCAACTAGCAGGTTCCCAGCGAGTCCTGTCCGGTGTACTCATAACCCAATGAGCACCTGTATACATCTTAGGTGAACCAACTGACACCAGTGGCTTGTGAGACCGGCCACCGCCCCTCGTCGGGGTCTCGACTATATACACTAGTCTACTAATGGAGTATCGATGCCCAGTCTCGAAACTCCCACGACTAGGGACCTTTTATGGATGTGCTTATAGACCCCAGCTCCCACGTATATGATCGCCATCTTACTGCTGGCCGTCAAGCAAGAATCCTAAGGGCTCTATCAACGTGCAATAGCAACTTGTAAGGTCACCTAAAGCAGTACACGATGATAAAGATAAACCAGATAGCATACTATCATCCCGAGTAAGACTGTCCTACTGGGACAGGTCCTCCCTCAATCATTGCAATCACGTGCCTGTGATCCAATAATTGACTCTTAAGGCACTATCTCCAACACTCTCTTCTAAATCACCGTTTAGAAAGGCGGTCTTAATATCTATTTGCCAGATTTCGTAGTCATGATATGCAGCGATGGCAAGCATGATCCGGATAGATTTAAGCATAGCCACTGGAGAAAAGGTTTCGTCATAGTCCACACCTGGTCTTTGACGAAAACCCTTTGCAACAAGTCTAGTTTTGAAAGTCTCCACTTTCCTATCTACACCAAGTTTTTTCTTGAAGATCCACTTGCTCCCAATGGGTTTTACCCCTTCAGGAGCATCTTCCAAAGTCCATACTTTGTTGGTGTACATGGATTCCATCTCGGACCGCATTGCATCCTGCCATTTCACTGAGTCCCCACTCGGGATGGCCTGCTCGAAGCTAGTTAGGTCATCATCAACCATAATGCAATCCTCGCTCCCACCATCCATGAGAAAACCGTAGTATCTCTCAGGTGGGTAAGGAACCCTACTAGATCGGCGGACTGGCTAGGGTTTATCGGGAACTACGGAATCCTCTGGTTCCACCAGATCTTCTGTTGCAGCTTTTGTAGCTGGACCCTCTTCCAGTTCTACCTCATGACCACTAATCTCTTTTGCAAGAAATTCCTTTTCTAAAAAGGTGGCATGCCGAGAAACAAACACCCTTTGTTCCTCAGTGTGGTAGAAGATATACCCTTGTGAATTCTTGGGATATCCTACAAATTTGCATAGAACAGACCGTGCTTCGAGTTTGTCCGGATTTAGTCGTTTGACATAGGCTGGACAACCCCATATCTTAACATAGTTAAGACATGTTCTCTTCTTTTTCCATATCTCATATGGAGTGGTAGGCATAGATTTGGTGGGGGCCATATTCAATAGATGTATAGCTGTCTCTAGTGCATCCCCCCAGAAGGAAATAGGTAACTCAGCTGTGCTCGTCATAGAGCGCACCATATCTAATAGGGTGCGATTCCTCCGTTCTGATACACCGTTGTGCTGTGGTGTATATGAAGGAGTCAGCTGAGAGAGAATCCCATTCTCTTTTAGGAAGTCCAGGAATTCATTGCTCAAGTATTCACCTCCTCGATCAAATCGAAGGATTTTAATACTTTTCCCGGTTTGGTTCTCGACTTGTTTATATTCTCTAAATTTCTCAAATGCTTCAGACTTGTGTTTTATCAAGAACACGAGTCCGTATCTTGAGAGATCGTCAGTGAATGTAATGAAGTACAAAGAACCATCCCTGGCATGTGTAGACATGGGACCGCATACATCGCTATGTATCAGTCCCAAGAGTTCAGTAACTCTTTCTCCGTGTCCCGTAAATGGAGTTTTGGTCATCTTGCCTTTGAGACATGACTGGCAAGTGTCATAAGATGAAAATTCGAACGGTTTCAAATATCCATCCTTATGCAACTTTGCTAGCCGTGTCGCATTTATATGACCAAGCCTACAATGCCACAAGAAGGATTCGTTCATTTCTGAACTCTTCCTCTTGTGTGTGTTTGTTATATTAAGGACTGTAGTTTGATTGAGAACGTATATGCCATTAAATAACGAACCTGATCCAATCAACTTTTGATTCAGGAATATGTTCATAACATCATCCTGTACTACAAAATTATATCCTTCTTTGCTCAATAAAGAAGCTGATATAAGATTGTATATCAGGGTCGGAATGTAATAGCATTCGTTCAGAACTAATGTATTACCATTTGGTAACACAAGGTGATATTCGCCAACTGCTTTGGCTGCAATATTTGCACCATTCACTACTCTTACGGAATGATCACCCTCTCCCAGTTCCCTACCTTTACGTAGCCCATGTAACATATTACATATATGGGATCCCGATCCGGTATCTAATACCCAGGACGTAGAGTGAACTGAGAAACAGTTTTCTGTAACGAACACACCCGAAGAAAATGCATCAACATGTACTTTCTTCATTCGGGTGGTATGGGAATCCTGGTATTCCCCTATATCCTGTTCAGTCCTATAACTTTTATAAGAAAGAACGGAACCAACGTTCCCCAGCATAGTATAACATGCGAGTTCGGTCAATACATCCATAATATTATCTTGATTAAGGCATGATATGGTCGCTACCTGGAGAGAGAGAGAAGAAAACACTTTAGCGTATGCTCTTGCAAGATCAGATTGGTTATTATTTTATCTAATCAGGATGGCTCCCACTGTTTTTATCAAATCTTTCTTCAAACTCTAAAAGGAAAGACTAGCCGGGATTAATTACACCCTACAATTTCGCCAATCTATCAGCCAGGCCAGCGTCGGTCCTTTGAGGGAGGTTCCCCGTGCTTTCGCACGGACCTAATTAAAGTAAACCTTGTTTTCCCAGAGGAGTAACCCCGTTGACACCTTTCTAGACACCTACTTGATCGGCTAATTGTCCTGTGTAAAACTCTCCTAGGAGTAACAATTACTCGCAGTGGGTATCAGGATCTAACTATCTCATAGAAGGTATGCAATCTCATTGCAAATTTCAACACTTGAAATTCCCGATAATATTTTTCCCCTAACGTGCTATGACCTTGACGAAAGCCAACAAACCATAGCCCGCTAGTCAACTTCAACCCGTACATTTCTTGACTGAATTAAACCCACCAGCACGACCCTTGACGAAAGCCAACAAAGCCGTACGACTAACCTAATCCAATCGCATCATATGCAGCAGATAAGCAGCATATAGCTACCGCACACTACATCTTGACGAAGCCAACAAATACAACATGAATACTATATACAACTTATTTGAAATGACGGAGGACTACGACAGGTTTTTCTGAAAACCTATTGCGTAATGAACTTGATATCGTTGTAGAATCATGTGAATTTTGAAATGGAGTGATTTTGAGGCTTTTATTAGTTTTGCTAAAGAGGTCACTCCCGGTGAAGGGATCTCGGCTCTTTCCTTATGGAATAAGGTGCAGGATATATCATATATATCGCTATGCAAAGCAAAAAATCCAAAAGAAAACAAAAACAAACCGAGTGTTGTAGCATCTGCCAGTTTTGCTAAAGAGGTCACTCCCGGTGAAGGGATCTCGGCTCTTTCCTCATCGAATAAGGTGCATGATATATCATATATATCGCTATGCAAAGCAAAAACTGTAGCTACCCTTTTTGAAAATTTGATTCTACAACATCTTTTAGGTTTCTTTTCTTTCATTAATCATATTAATGAAGTCCCATAATTTAAGTCACCTAAACATCACAGATAAATACGACGTACACTTATACCATCCGCATTCGCCTCGATGTCCCCTCGTGCACCGTTAGGTTAGGTAACTAACGGCAGAGCGGAGCAGGGCTAGCGCGGGTGTAAAACATAAGTAACGTCTATATAATATATCATATATAATATATACAGTATCTATCACAACATATCAAATGATCACATCACAGATATCGCAGCAGAAGAATGATATGAAATAATGGATATACTAGGAGGTCCGTGTTTTATTTTGAGCCTCTATAATGTTAGTTATATGTATGCCCTGGAGGCCATTACTATACATAAGATGTATATTGTAGTGGATGCTTGGACATATATAGGGAGGACTTTCTTGCTCGACATGATAGTATGATATCTGGTTACTCTTTACCTTAACATGTAAACTGATTGTCTCTCTGTTACATGTTGGTAAAGCCCTTAGGATGTGTACTTCACTACCTAGACTATGATGCAGATCATACTAGTGGGGACATGGTAGTCCATAAGTACATCCTTCAAGGTCCCTAGTCGTGGGTATATCGAGACGGGGCATCTGTAAGTCCATGTCATGCACCCCACGAACTTTCGGGGAGGCGGAAAATATGAAAAACGATTATCAAAGCTTCGTAACACGGACTTGAGCGCATGAATCGTGTCTAAACCGTTACTAGCAAACTACGAGTGGTTTAACTACTCGGATTCGAAGTTATACCTCACGTTACTTGTCCTTCGGGTCTTCATCGCTGTCCTCCACTCCTCGTAGGCTCCTTGGAATATTGGCACCTCAACGGCCTCCTCGAGTCAAAGACGATCCACCCGAGAGCTCCTACGCCAAGCTTGATCTCTAACTTGAGATAACTAGGTTGCTCAAAATGTTAATCTAAGCTACCTAGGGGATATAGAGTGAGGTTATGGATGTATTATCTAGCTAACCCTTGATCTCAACACATGAGAGGTTAGGGTTAGGGTTTCAAGAATGAGAGAGCTTGAGGAGAGAGAAGGTGATGATAAGTTATGAATGAAAAAGCTTCTCACTTCTAATATATTATGAAGCATAAGAAAATATCAAATGAATAAATCAAATGCATTATCATCATGCTTCATTAAATATATGCAATGAATCATCATATGAGTTATTAAGCAATAAATGCTTCATTAACTTACTTGAATGATTCATTTAAATGAGTCACTAGATCATTAATTGCAAATGCCACCTTACCCTTCAAGTCATCATCCTTCTAGAAGCTTCCCGACAAATTACGAGAACGCCCCTCCTATCCGTGAAAACACGGAAAAACTTTAGACTAGATAAATCTAATAATCCGATACTAGAATCTGGCTTAAACCAAAGCTGACTAGTAAAAACTGTCCGAACGTCGTGCGTGTGTTTAAACACGTATGCGTCCAAACCCTTATCGTAAAACCATACGACCTCTATATCGTTTCGCCTGGAGCAGGAAAACTCTCTGTGTGGGACTCTAAAGACTCGACACTACGCTGGCAGTGGGTTTAACCACAGACCGCAAGAGGTACTAGCTGTACGTAACAGGTCCCCAGGTAGATGTCGATAAGAAGGCCGATGAGGAAACCCATCCGAACTCCTACTGAGCCTGATGTGACAATCTCCGTACAGTCCGGTCTGTTCGTCTAAGACTATCGCATATTGAGCCTAGGGGTCGGCAAGCGTCAGTCCCCTAATAGCGGTATAAGTCTGTCAGAGCGTTGCCCATTACACCCTGAGAAACTACTGGAACCTACCAGTAAATCTCGCTTGCCCTGGCCAGGGACTTTGCGTAATGGCTCTCTGACACAGCGCGATATCAACTCCCAATACCGGGAGAGACGAATCCTATCTAACCGCTACTGCCTCCAAGTGCTCGGGACTGCACCTAACTGCTACCTGTTTGCACGACTCCTTTGAGCCGTGGTAGGGTAGCAATCTAAGAACAGTGGGACAAACTCGAGGCGAAGTAGCAGTGTCAAGTCTGCGGACTATGCTGTACTCATGTTACCTGGGAACTGTTAATTGACGATGGTTATAATACCAACCAACAGTTCCCCTGCGAGTCATGTCCGGTGTACCCGTAACCTAACGAGCACCTGTATACTATCTTCAGTACGACGTACTGAAGGCTGTGGGACAGACCATCTCCCCAACTGGGATGAGAAGCGTACACACTTAGTCTACTCCGGAATATCGATGCCCTGTCTTGATAATCCAACGACCAGGGACCTGTATAGGATGTTGCTTACAGACTACCCAGCCCCCACTAGTGTGACTGCCATCACAACGCTGGTAATCAAGCAAAGATCCTATAGGCTCTACTAATATGTATAAGTGATACGTAACAAGAAACATATGCACATATTAAAGTAGACTCAAACCAAGTAGCATACTACCATTTTTAGCAAGATTGTATATACAAATGTGAATATCCCAAGCTTCCATTAAATAATATACATGTAAGTATGATACAATAACGGCCCCTAGGGCATATACGCTAACAATTAAAAACCGTCACGGTTGCTAACGGAATGAGCATGGACGCTGAATCCGTAGGAGAATATCATCTTGGACTGACAACTGGGCAGATATTGATTCTGCGTAACTGTTTTTATGTACCAGGTACATCTTGGACTGACAATTAAAAACTGTCAGGACACCAGCACCATTACCGATGATGCGTATGTTCCACATACACTTACTTGCCGGCTTACACACATCATCATCGGTAATTGCCATGTCACGTACACTTTAGAAAATACCTTTTCATTGACATAGCTTGATAACTGATAGTCGCAATATGTTATAGCTTCCATATGCTAGTTTAAATATTGCATTCATTGCATGATATTAGGTGCATTCATATATTCATTGGTTATGCAGTATTATGGAGATTTATGCCGGTATTCACTGTTTATTGGTATCATGATTTTGATAATTTTGGATTTACATGAGATTTCTGGATTTGGGGGAAAACCGTAAGAATTTAATAAAAGCTTAGTATCTTCATTTTAAAATGAAAATTGCGGTTTTATCATGATGTATGAGTCGTCCACCATAAGTTTTCATGATTGCTGTAGGATTTCGAGACCCGATTCGAAGAGTTGGATGAATCGGCTCGGGTACATGGTGGGCCCGGTATGGTACCCCAGGGTAAGAAGCTCGAGTTGTATTTGATGAGCCTGGCAGGGGAGCACTACCCACCGGTGATATTATTTGGACCCGTCGGTTATCCGAAGGATACCGGCCGGAGTCATGAGATGGATACAGACTGATCCGTTCTGTCGGAGCCTGCGGGCCGATCCCGCAGATGATACGGATGCCTGAGATATTGATATTTGAGATCTGAGATTTAAGATATTGAAATTTGATATTGAGATACTGAGACTTATGTTTTGTGTCGATGCTGACACTGATTTGTCTGTTTCTTTCATTGATGATACTTGATTGATATATATAATGAAATCTCATTGATTAAAGGTAACAGTTGTCTCACTCCTGATATATTCCGTTTCCATTCGTAATGCATTCATACATCATATATATTAGGACATGTTGTTACCTGAGGCACTGGCACGAGCTCTTGGTATTACCCTATATGGATAGACGTTTACCCTTACCATTATATTATGCTTCAGGACATATTTATTTGAGGATATTAGCTGATATGACCTAGGATAGCGTTATGCATGCGATTTCTTCTCGTAGATATTTTCTACTCACGAGTTAGCAACACACCCCCGTTGTGCCACAGTTCCTTGCAGGTTTTGCCGTACAGGTTCCGTTATGGCTTTACTGGCACACTGTTCCTTCCGGGTGATTGCTTTGGCAGGTGGGTTCTTTGCATCAGGACCACCTTTTTGTATTTATTATTTCAGTTGTATCTAGAACTCCATCAACCAGATTGTATATTTGATAGAGATAGAAGACCAGACTTGTTATTATTTCGACCTTAGAGTCGCGCGTTGTATTATTATGGTTTTCATGCTGATTATGGGTTTTCTTTTGAGTTTTGATCCTCGTCCTTCGGCGTTGTATATTATATTGTTTGCGTGGTTATGACCGTCGATTGACGAAGAGCTAGCTCCCGCTTGGGGATGCCTTTTTACTTATTTCGTATACTATTCATGTTGTATCCCGTTTAGGGCTAGTATTTACAAATGAGACTCTGCCGAAATTTTAAAAAAATACTTGAGATTTTAAAAATACATACTTTGGCCTATGTTGATTAAAACTACTTTCTTTAAATTGGTTTTTCCTTCACTCTACTGCTTCTTGGTTTTGATTTCTGGGTTTTTGGCTTGCTTAGATTACGTACGCCTTGAGACGTTGCGTAATTTAAGCACCGTCATGTTCCGTACTTTTCGGGTCATGACAAAGTTAGTATCAGAGCGTTAGGTTTTACCTTCGGAGTGTAGGATGACCCTTGGTTGATGGAGTAGGTGACTCATGTAGAGTGACGTACCGTGTGTATGTTCCGCGGCATACTTACGATACGATACTCTACTTAAGAAGCCTTAAGATTTACATTTCTTTGCACAGCATTATATTCATTCCTATGATCTAGCCTCATCAGTACCAATTATGGTTTTTCTACCACGGTTACACGGGCAGAGAGCTACGGCTAGAGTTACGTCAGCATGAGTTCGTTACTGACGAGGGCTGACCAGGGCGTGATTCTAGGACATACGGTTGCATAAGGAGGCATCGTTTTATTGTGTAACACCTTAGAATGTGTTTTATGGCTAATTATATTTTAATGTATGGATTTTAATAAAAAGTTTGCCAAATTGGTTTTTAATTATTTTATTCTAATTAATGAATATTTTATTAGAATTTTTCTAGCTTTGCACATACTTGTGCATGCTAACTAGGGTGCTAATTTGGAAGTTAAACATGATTAGCAATCATGGTTAGATAACCATTCCCCCTAATCTAGTTTTATAAGTTTGTATTAAGTGTTTTGGTTTTATTGTTCATGGTTGTTTTTTTAAATGAAAAAGGATTTTTAATTAGGGTTGAATGGTTGACCTTGTGGGAGAGAGAGAGAGAGACGGGCATGGGGCTTCATGGTGTGAACCATGCCTCATTTAATGATGAGAGAGAAGGAGAGAGGGAGGGGCCTTTTGCCTTGCACTCATTTCTCAACTTCTCACTCTCATTTCTCTCACTCTCAAACACACACACACACACCCCTACAGCAGCAGAGAAGCAGCAGCCTCAGCATCAGCAGCAAGTAGCAGTGGCCGCAACAACAACATTAGCAAGAGCAGCAACAGCTGGAGCTTCAGCAGCAACAAGAGAAGCAAGTAGCAGGTGCAGATGCAAGGCAGCAGCAGTTGAAGCAAACAACAGCAACAACAGCAGCATCTGGCATCAGCAAGCTGCATCAGCATGCACAGTCAGCAGCAACTGTAGCAGCAAACAGCTCCAGCAGCAGTAGCAAGCTCTCACCTCCTCCATACACTTCTTCTCTTGCTTCCTAGGATCCCTTAGGGTATATTCTGAACCCAATTTCCTAGTTTGCTTAGCTTGTGTGAAATTGGTGTCGGTTTGTGTTCATTTATGAGTTTAGTGCTAAATTATGGTGAATTATGTGAACTTTGGATAAGTGATGATTGTGTTGATAAACCCTATCTATTTAAATGTTATTAGGGTCACTTGAACTGAGTTTTACCCTGGATTTCACTAAAATACCATAGGGTTTTCTTTTTATGCAAAATTGGTGTTTTTAAAGCGATATATTAGCATTTTGTAATATGCTTTTGACCTGGACCTTTTAAGTTAAAATTGAGAAAACTGGGGCATACACACTAGGTCTAGATTACACCACCAGAACATGAGACCCCCATTCCCAACTGAGGCTGCAGATTTAATAGGATTGGCCACAATTTGCGGCCAAGTAGGGGGCTGGGGTGTTAGGGTCTTGGCTAGGGTTCTCTGCAGTGTTTTCTAGGGTTTTGGCATGTATAGTTTTGTGAGATTTGACCTGTAGGAAAATCTGGGACAATATGTCGTATTTCTAGTTCGTTGTGATTGCGCGATACGTGAGTGGGTTCTGTGATCCCGCGTATCGCGGCGTGTCACGATAGTTTTAGACACGTTTACACACGTTTTAGCGTATCGTACACACGCGCGTTTAGTTCGCGACGCGAGTTTCTCGTTTGGGTTCGATATCGCGTTTTGCGGAATATTTGGCTTATATATGTATTCCTTATCTTATTTTCAGGTTTGCAGGTGGGGACTACGGACATGGCTACAGAGGGAGACAGGTGGTAGGATTCACCTAGCTTGGAGCGTAGGTGAGTAGATTTAATATCTACAGAGGAATCGCCCGCAAGGCGTTATGCGTCTGGGCTAGAATTCTATTACTTGTCGCATATTCTACGTCATTGTTAGAATTGCGCCTTTACCTTATTTCCTTGAGATAGTTGTACTGTGACTAGCAGCCGTAGGACACTGCACATATTATTGACGGTTCATGTTGCACGAGTACGGATTGTATGCTACACACACACCGTCAATAATTGCCATGTCACACACAAACCATTATAGACACATATTTACATTTACTGATGTTACTTAGCTGTACCTTACTGATATCGCACACATATGGTTTCAGCTACATATTCTCATTTTTATGCTCGCATTTCAGATATATCGCATATATTTATTCCTGGATTTGCGCATTGTTTATTGGGATTTTACATGATGTTTTCTGGATTTGGGAACCGTGGGAGTTCATGAAATTATGCATACATTGAAAAACCCGGTTTCCTTGATATGATATTTGCGCAGCCACCATGAGATTTATCGGTTCTGATTATATACTTCATACGAGGTGTGGTTGCCGTATGAGGGTACATGGTGGGGCCCGATATGGTTTCCCTCGGCAAGATGATCGATGGACTTTGCCGATTGAGCCTGGAGGCGGGTGAGTACCTACCGGTGACAGTACTAATAACTCGGCGGGGATCATGGAGATACCGTTGGGAGTCATGCATGTATGCATACGTTGAAAGACGAGGGTCAGAGCTAGGCACTCGTGCTTTCGGGATAGCGTATGATACGTACCTATCAGGATTTCTGTGTCGATGCTTGGCACATTGTTTTCATGATATTTCCTTTAAACACCTTTGTATATATAACAGGGGATTTAGCCATTGTTATATATACCCTTACACCAATATTAGTGAATTGGGACGCTAATATATGTGTATTGACCCCATCATATTTATTTCTGCATATATATATATATATATATATATATATATATTTAGGATGCTATAATCTTACTTGAGATTTTGACTTGGGATATCAGGTGATTCATTGAGATTGGACATACATATGGGATTACTGATATGTACATTCGGGATATTGGAGATTACTCGATATTGTATATTGAGGAGATGTGAGACTTATACGATGTGAGAGCCCAACGTGGGGGCTGATTTGAGGAATTGGGATTTGAGTGTCTTGATGGATTGTGATCCTACCACGATGACAGGATTCCGTGGGATGACATATTTCACTCCATACCTCATACCTTTTCACTTATGCACTTTTCCATGTATTAGGAGTACCTGTTAGTGTACCCTTCATGATTGCTGCATATTTGCATTCTCATATCCCTATTGCATGGTTATTGCATACTACTGTCATGTTACTATTGCTTCACATATTGATTATACCTGCTAGTGTACTTTCCATTATTCTTCATTCACATGACATGTTATTACTGTAATCGCATATCTTAGATTCATGCTGTACGTACATTCCTGCGATTACCTGCATATGTTATTTACTATTCACGAGTTGGCAACTCACCCCCGTTGTGCCACAGGTGTTACAGGTTGTTCCCCAGAGTAGTCGAGGAAGGCTATTCAGCTATTCAGCTATCATCTTTTGCTACAGATACCGCATCGGCTCACAGTGTACTATTTTGCTTAGGTGGGTTGCGATGATTATCTGTATTTCATATTGTACATTCGTTGTGTCTTGTACTCTCCATCTACTATATTGTTGTGGACTAGAGACCTGGTGAGGACGTTATTGTATATTATTTGTGGTTTGGTTGTCTTTTATATACAGTTTCCTTTCTATTGTCTCTTATTTCTTCGCTACGGCGTCGTATATTTATTATGTGATTGTTTTCCGTCTTTGGGCTAGTTTTTACAAATGGGGTGTTGCCAAAATTTTAAGGAAAGAAAGTAGGACTTTTAAAGAATTTGGGTTGTGATTTCAAATGTTTAAAAATACTTTTATTATCTTTTCCGTATTTTCATGGTTTAGATTTCTGGGTTTTGGATTTCTTTTACCGCGTTATGTCTTTAGGCGTTGCGTAGTATTAGGGCCGTCACGGGCCAATTTCAGGTCGTGACAAAGTTGGTATCAGAGCGTTAGGTTTTACCTTTCGGAGTGTAGGATAACCTTAGTATGATGGAGTAGGTAGTTTAAGCATAGTAACTTAGTGTGTGTATGTCTGCAGCATACCCACGATGCGATACTTCGCCTAAAGTAACCTAAGTACAAATTGTTTGAAATTCCTTCCTTGATGATTCATATCCTTGAGATTCGATACCTTATTCTCCTCGAGTCTTATAACTATTTATAGCCTTGCCACCGATGACTACGGGGACTCAGAGTAATGCAACGAGGGCCGAGGTCAGAGTTGGCTCGGGTGAGACGAGTACTGACCAGGATGGCACTCTAGTTGCACAGGTGCAGACGGTTCAGACTTTGACATATAGTATCGATAGGCTTTTGGCAGAGATGCAGGACTTCCGCCAGACGATGAGTTCATTAGTTGCTGTCGTTCGGGAGCTACGACAAGAGGTTTTTACCCCTGTTACTCAATTGTCCTTTGCGATCAGCATGCAGTAGTTCGTCACCTATATAGCACCAGTGGTTGCAGTTCCAATTGACGAGGCGTATATTCCAGAGACTCTGAGAGTTCCAGGACAGTGGAGGACTCGCACCAGTGTACCAGCCCAGTGTAAGTCCATGCTACTTCTCCCGGTACTTTCGGGCAAGCGGAATTTGATGAAAAACAATTTTCTAGAGGCGGTAACATGGACTCAACACCGGATCTTTGTTAAATTACTAACTAACAACCGAACAAGAGTTTACCTACTCGGTTAGGGGGCTATACCTTTCTTGAACTCCTTCGTCTTCGACTCCTTCCGGTGTACGGATCGGCCTCACCTCGTCCTCTCCTTGCGCCGAAGATGGATCCACCCGAAAGCTTCTACCTTTGGCTTCTTCTTCGAACTTTGAAGAAACTAGATCACTTGGCTTGCTAGGCCTTGTGAACTAGAATGAGTAGAGGAATGTTTTGGTGTCTTTTTATCTCTAAGACAATGAGTCTCAACATATGAGAATGGTTTGCCTTGAGGTAGAGAGAGCAAGAGGAAGAGGGAGAGCTTGAGAATGAGAGAGCTCAAGAGAGAGAAAGAAAATGATAGAATGAACCATACTCATCTCATTCTCACCTCTCATAATCCAAAAGCCATCATCACAAAAATAGTAATCAAGTATTGTGTAAATGGTTTAAGTCAAAATGGCTATATCATTTCATGCACTCATTTTGCATAAATAAACAAGCAAGCAAAAGTCTTTGCCATGGAATGATAGCCATTGTCATGATGATGGTCAACTAGTCCAACCTAGTCAACCGGTCAACAAAGTCAACAAGTCAACAAATTCAACCCCTCAACAACCATGTCACTACAATACTTAATTAATATTAATGTTAATCATATATCTTATTCTCATTAGGGTTAAGCAAAAGTCAATGGTCAGCAGTCAACTGTCAACAGTCAATAGTCAACAACCCCAATGAGAATACTCTGCCTCTGTCTCTCTGTCAACTGTGCATACACACCCGCATCCGCGTTCCGAAGAACACGAACACAAACGAGATAAAATCAATCCCAAAACGTACACTAGGATCCGGCTTAAACCAAAGCCCGCTAGTGTTAACTGTCCGGACACTGTACGTGCACAAGTGTACGGATGTGACCGGACCCTGTCGCAAAACCATGCGACCTGTCGTAAAACCATGCGACCTCTACTCTTTTGCCTAAAGGAGAATAGCTTTCTGTGTGGTACTCTAAAGACTCGACACTACGCTGGCAGTGGGTTTAACCATAGACCGCAAGCGACACTAGCTGTGCGTAACGGTCCCCAGGTAGATGCCGACAAGAAGACTGACGAGGTGAAACCCATCTGAATTCCTACTGAGCCTGAATGTGACAATCTCCGTACAGTCCGGTCTGTTCGTCTGATACATCGCATGGCGGGCCTAGGAGGGCGGTAAACGTCAGTCCCCGAATAGCGGTACAAGTCGTGTCGGAGTGAAGCCCAATACACCCTGAGATAACACTGGAAGCCTACCAGTATATCTCGCTTGCCCTGGCCAGGGACTACTCGTGTAATGGCTCTCCTAGACACAACGCGATGTCAACCCCCAATACCGGAAGAGACGAATCCTGTCTAACCGTCACTGCCTCTAAGTGCTTCGGGACTGCACCCAACTATTACCTGTTTGCACGACTCCTTTGAGCCGTGGTAGGGTAGTAATCAAAGTACAGTGGGAACACACTCGAGGCGAAGTGACAGTGTCAAGTCAGCGGACTAAGCTGTACTCATGTCACCTGGGAACTGATAACTGACGATAGGTATAATACCAACCGGTCAGTTTCCGACGAGTCCTGTCCAGTGTACTTGTAACCCAACGAGCACCCGCATACTATCTCCAGTACGACGTACTGATGGCTGTGGGACAGACCATCTCCCACTCTGGGATGAGAAGCGCATGCGCTAGTCTACTCCGGAGTATCGATGCCCTGTCTCGATAGTCCTGCGACTAGGGACCTGCATAAGGATGGGCTTATAGATTACCCAGCCCTACTAGTGTGACTGCCATCACAACGCTGGTAATCAAGCAAAGATCCTAAGGGCTCTACTAATGAGTATAGGTGATATAATAAAATAAACACATGTACACATTGAAGTAGAAACAAACCAAGTAGCATACTACTATTTTGAGCAAGATTGTATATACAAGGTGAATATCCCAAGCTTCCATTAAGTAATATACAAACTAGTATGATACAGTAATGGCCTCTAGGGCATATACACTAACAATCTTCCACTTGCACTAAGGCCATGTACTGGCGTATCGAAGACCTATCATCTCGATCAGCCGCTCGAACTGAGTATGGGGCAAGGCCTTGGTGAATGGATCTGCAGTGTTATCTTCTGAAGTAACCCTCCGAACCTCGATCTCCTGGCGATCCACGATCTCCCTGATCGGGTGATACCGCCTCAAGTTGTGTCTGGATCTCTGATGGGACCTGGGTTCCTTCGCTAAAGCTATAGCCCCGTTGTTGTCGCAATACAGAGGTATTGGATAAACAATGGACGGAAACACCTGAAGTTCTTTCAAGAACTTCCTTTTCCAGACAGCTTCCTTTGCGGCATCAGATGCAGCGATGTATTCCGCTTCCATCGTCGAGTCTGCAACGGTTTCCTGTTTGGAACTCTTCCAACACACCTCCCCTCCATTGAGGGTAAAGACAAAACCCGACATAGACTTGGAATCATCCTTGTCACTCTGGAAGCTGGAGTCAGCAAAGGCCTCAATCTGGAGGTCTTTTCCGCCATACACCAAGAACATCTCCTTAGTCCTTCTCAGGTACTTGAGAATGTTCTTTACCGCTATCCAGTTTTCTCTCCAGGGTTTGAATGATACCGGCTTACCCCACTCAGTGCATAAGCTACATCCGGTCTGGTACACAACATCGCATACATTATAGAGCCTACCGCAGAAGCGTAGGGTATAATAGACATGCGATCCCTTTCCAAATCAGTCTTGGGAGACATCTCCTTAGAGAGGGTGATCCCGTGACAAGCCGGTAGGTTACCGCGCTTGGAATCTTCCATACTGAATCTTTTCAGTATGGTGTCGATGTACCTAGACTGTGAAAGTCTTAATATCCTCTTGGATCTATCTCGATGGATCCGGATCCCCAGGATGTATGAGGCATCACCCAGGTCTTTCATGGAGAACCTGTGTGACAAGAACCCCTTGACAGATTGTAGCATAGGAATGTCATTTCCTATTAAGAGAATGTCATCCACGTATAAAATGAGGAATACTACAGTTCTCGCTACAAATCTACTATAGATTCATGGTTCATCTGGATTTTTGATAAAGCCAAATTCCTTGACCGTCTCATCAAAACAGATGTTCCAACTCCGCGATGCCTGCTTTAGTCCATAGATGGACTTAAGCAACTTGCACACCTTTCCGCTGCTCCCACTCTGAATGAAACCCTCTGGCTGGTCCATATAGACACACTCCTCTAAATTTCCATTTAGAAAAGAGGTCTTTACTTCCATCTGCCAGATCTCATAATCGTGGAAGGCAGCAATGGCAAGAAGGATCCGAATGGATTTCAGCATAGCCACTGAAGAAAAGGTTTCGTCATAGTCCAAACCAGGTCTTTGACAAAAACCCTTTGCAACAAGTCTAGCTTTATAGGTCTCAACCTGTCCATCTACACCAATCTTCCTTTTGAAGATCCACTTGCATCCTACGGGTTTTACCCCGTCTGGAGCAATGTCCAACGTCCATACTTTGTTGGTGTACATGGACTCCATTTCGGTCCGCATTGCATCCAGCCATTTTACCGAGTCAACGCTCTGAACGGCCTGCTGGAAGCTAGTAGGCTCATCATAATCTATGATGCAATCCTCTCTATCCTCGTCTATGAGAAAACCGTAGTATCTCTCGGGCGGATGAGACTGCCTACTACTCCTGCGGAGCGGCGTAGGAATGTCTTGTTCTTTTGAACCCTCTGGTTCCACTAAGCTTTCAGTAATACCTCGTGGTTCTGGAATTTCTTCCAGTTCTACTGTGCTCCCACTTATCTGGTTTTCCAAAAACTCAGTTTCCAAGAAGTAGGCATGACGAGAAACAAAAACCTTTTGTTCCTCTTCGCAGTAGAAGAAATATCCCTTGGAGTTCTTTGGATATCCCATGAACTTGCATTGTACTGAGCGTGCCTCGAGCTTGTCTGCATGCTGCTTTTTAACAAAAGCTGGACATCCCCATGTCTTAATGTGCTTAAGATAGGGTTTCTTCCCACACCACATCTCATATGGTGTAGTAGGCACAGTCTTAGTTGGAACTCGGTTCAAAAGGTATGCAGCTGATTATAGCGCATACCCCCAGAATGATCGCGGTAACTCAGCGTTACTCATCATAGACCGTACCATATCCAATAGGGTTCGGTTCCGTCTCTCCGATACACCGTTATGTTGCGAAGTGTATGGAGGAGTAAGCTGAGAGAGAATTCCGTTCTCTTTTAAATAGTCCAGGAACTCGGCACTCAAGTATTCACCACCTCGATCCGATCTTAGAATCTTGATACTTTTGCCGGTTTGTTTATCTACTTCATTCTTATATTCCTGGAATTTTCCAAAGGCTTCGGACTTATGTTTCATTAAGAAGACATAACCGTACCTTGAAAAGTCATCCGTAAAAGTAATGAAGTAAGAATAACCGCTTCGCGCATGTGTAGACATTGGACCGCACACGTCGCTGTGTACAAGTCCCAAGAGCTCGCTCGCTCTTACTCCGTGTCCAGTGAACGGAGTCTTTGTCATCTTTCCTTTGAGACAGGATTGACAAGTGGCATACGATTGATATTCGAACGCATTCAAATATCCTTCTATATGTAACTTCGTCAACCTTCTCTCGTTGATGTGACCCAGTCTACAATGCCACAAGAAAGTCTGATTTATTTCCGGAGACTTTCTTTTGTGTGTATTCTGGACATTGAAAATCCGTGGTTGGTTTAATACGTATATACCATTGCTTAATGTACCTGACCCAATCAGAACTTGATTAAGGTGAATGTTTACAACATTGCTTACAAACGCAAATTCATAACCTTCTTTAGAAACCAAAGATACAGAAATGATATTACAAGTTGCGTTGGGTACAAAAAAGCAATTACGCAAAACCAAAACATGTCCATCTGACATTCCCAGGTGATAGTCCCCTACGGCCTTAGCATCCATTCTAGCTCCGTTTGCAACTTTGAGGGTCATGTCACCTGCCTTCAAAACCCTACGGTTTCTCAATGCCTGCAAAGAATTACAAATATGAGATCCTGATCCGGTATCCAATACCCAGGAAGTAGAGTTTATTGAAAGACAGTTTTCAATAACATACACACCTGAAGCTGAAACCGCAACCTGCTTCAGATCCTGTGTTCTGGCTTTCCAAGCCCTGCAATCATTTTTCCAGTGTCCCTTCTTATGACAATAGAAGCATTCTTTCTTATCCACAATCTTTCCCACTTTCTTTGTTGCTTTTGCCTTTCCTTTCGTATCCACTTTTCTAACACCGCCCCTTGGTTTGGCGGGGGCTTTCTTCTTCTTTCCCTTGGCTTTCGCCTTGGACCTAGAAGAGGAAGATCCTCCTACAAACAAAGTGGATGTTTCCCTACCTTTCTGTAGGGTGCCCTCTGCGCTCCTCAGCATGTTGAGGAGTTCTGAAAGTTCAACTTCCTTTTCTTGTAAGTTGAAGTTCAGGATAAACTGGGCGTAAGTGGAAGGAAGGGACTGGAGAATCAAGTTCGTATAGAGCTCATTCTCCAACGTGGTCCCAAGGTCCGCGAGCTCTTCTATGTAGCCAATCATCTTAAGCACGTGTTCCGCTACCGATAATCCGACGACCAATCTTGCCGAAAATAACTTCTTCGATACTTCGTATCTTATGATACGAGACTGTTCTCCATACAGTTCTTTTGTATGGAGAAATATGGATTCGAGGTCCATATTCTCGTGCCTCCTCTGATGTTCGTTGTCCATAGAGGCAAGCACGAGGCACTTGGCCTTCGCGCAATCTAGTTCCCAGGTCTTACGGATTTCCTTATCCGCGACGCTGGTTTTGGGACCTGGGACAGGGGGAGCTTTGGTGGTAAGAAGATACCCCAGCTTGTCGTAAGTGATTGCCATCTTGACATTCCTGAGCCAATCTTTGTAGTTTGGCCCTGTCAGTATGTTTTTATCTAGGAGTAACTTAAGTCCAGTCATATCGATTGGTCGCTGCAATTAGGAGAGAGAAGAAACACTCAGCATGATGCTCTTGCAAGTTTAGAATGGTTTTTAGTTTGTCTAAACAGGATGGCTCCCACTGTTTCTCGAATCCCTCCTCAAACCAAAAAGGAAGAATTAGTCAGGATCAATCTCACCGTACAATACTTGCTTAACCATTCAGCCAGGCCAGTGTCGGTACTTCGAGGGAGGTTTTCCAACGTTTTCGTGAAGTTCCTTAATTAAATAACCTCTTTTCCCTGGGGGCGTAGCCCCGCTAACACCTTTCTAGACACCTACTTGGTTTATAGCATTGATCGTTAAGTGAGAAATTTCCCGAGGAGTAGCATATACTCACAGTAGGATCGGGATCCAAATATCATCACGTGACAAAACTGAAGGAATCCTACAAGAATTATCACACTCCAAATGGTATGCAACACTAGCAAGTTTCAGTTCTTTTGAAACTCCCGATGTGGATTTTTGCCTTATGCTCTTATGACCTTGACTTTGGCCAACAAATCATAAGTCACATGTCAAGTTCTATCCGTCGTTCTCCAGGTTAATTTGAATCCACCCGCACCTACCCTTGACTTTGGCCAACAAGGAAGTACGACTGTTCCAAACTAACGCATCTATCTCTGCTGCACATGAATACTCAATAGCTACCAATCACTATGCCTTGACTTTGGCCAACAAACATAGCTTGAATACTATTGACCATCCATGTGAAACGACGGAGGGCTACGAATGGTTTTAGCTAAACCGTGAACGTAGTGAATTTGATATAATCGATGGAACGAGATAGCTTTTAAAAGGAGTGGCTCAAGCTCCGCATTTAAAAGTTAGTTTTGAAAAGAACCGAGTGGGTTTTCGAAAGTGTTCCAATGACTTTTATTTGGTTTATTTTTCTTGCATTAGTTCTTTTAATGCGTGATAATCTTGCATTAGTTCTTTTAATGCTTCCCATCATTTAATCCTACCATTGCAGAAAACAACCAAAATATGAAGTACGCTTATGCCATTCGCATTCGCCACGGGGCCCCGTCATTACCCGTTAGGTTACTTAACTAACGACAGAGCGGGGGCTGAGCTAGCGCGGCTGTAAAACATAAGCAACGCCTAAATAATATCATATATAGATATATTGCAATGATAGTTATTTCAGATCATAGATGAATACATTAGATATACTAGGAATCCGCAATTCGTACGAGCCTGTAACGAAAAGCAGATTACACGGTCGCCGTGAATAGCCAAAACCCCACCCAAGACCCCTACGGGTGCGGCAAACTACCCGCCAAGTACCCGAAGCGAAGCAACCTCCCTCAACTCCGTGAGTAGGCCACTCGGCACTTCGGCATACCCGGTAGTTTGTGCACCCCCTCCATGGGTCTATCCTAGGAGCAAAAACAGTAAAAAGAAATTATACATTGACGGCTACAACCCCGACCCGGTTGTGCGGCCATACAAATAATTATTATATCAATTTACAAATTTACATGAATTGAAAGAAAAGAAAACTCTCGTCTCACAACCCCCGGCTATTCACCCGCGACAATCCAATGAATTCATATACACATTCCAGCAACATTACAGATCACAGATTTGTATAACCCCCACTAATCGACATATAGCGATTAGCAGACGTTCAATACAAATATCACATCACAGATAAATGTTAGTTATATGTATACCCTAGAGGCCATTAATGTACATAGGATGTATATTGTAGTGGATGCTGGGACATATATAGGGAGGACTTTCTTGTTCGACATGATAGTATGCTATCTGGTTGCCCTTTACCTTAACGTGTACACTGATTGTCTCTCTGTTACATGTTAGTAAAGCCCTTAGGATGCGTACTTGACTACCTGGTCTATGATGCGGATCATACTAGTGGGGACATGGTATTCCATAAGTACATCCTTCAAAGTCCCTAGTCGTGGGTGTATCGAGACGGGGCATCGATATACCAGAGTAGACTAGCATATACCTTCTCGACCCATACAGATGGGCGATGGATGATCCCATATCCATTGGTGTTTAACATCGGAGATGATATACGGGTGCTCAGTGGAGACTGGGTACACTGGACGGACTCGCCGAGAACTCCCAGATGGTATTATACCTTACGTCAGATGGCAGTTCTCTGGTGACACTGGTACAGAGTAGTCGGTTCACCCGAGATCGTCATAGAGTCTTGTGTGGTTCCCACTGTGCTTTGATTTCCACCTTACCACGTCCAAGAGGGCGTGCAAAACGGTGGTTTTTGGGTACAGTCCCGAGTCACATGGAGGCAATGAGCGATAGGAGGGGATTCGTCTCTCCCGGTATAGGGAGTTGATGTTGCGCTGTGTTCGATTGGCTATAACCGGAAATCCCTGGCCAGGGTTGCTGAGATTTACTGGTAAGTGTTACCAGTAGTTTCTCGAACTGTTATAGACCTCATATCGACACGACTTATCGAGCAATTGGGGTCTGACGTTTACCACCCCTAGGCAAGATATGCGACATATCAGATGACGAGACCGGACTGTACGGTAAGTGTTACTGGCTGGATTCACTGGAGTGTGAGCGGGCTTTCTCGTCGATCTTCTGATCGCTCAATACCTGGGTGGCCGTTACGTTTAGCAGACAGCTTGCGGCTTGTGGGTGTTTGATATGATCATCATCTGCTACCGGCGTATTGACGAGTCTTTAGAGTCCTACACAGAGGTTTCCTGGCTCAAGCGAAACGAAATAGGAGCGCATATGAGATATGTGCGGGACCGAGAATAATGCGTGTATGTGATACCGTATTTCATTCTCGCGATGAATGTATCGATATGGTTGTATGCGATATAACCTAGTTATCGAATCAAGGATTGATTCGATAAATCGACACATTGTATACTAGTCGGTTGTGTGCGACATGACCGGATCATTGAATCAAGAGTTGATTTAATGATTTAATGCATAATTATATATTTGATATATTACTTTGCATTAACTAGTATTGGTTCATTTTAAATAGGGTTTCTCACTTTATGTGCACATTGTATATGTGATATACTTTTGTACACAAGTTTGTATCATGTTTGATGATACATGCTCACTAGGGTTTGTGTAAAGATTAAACCATGGTTGTGTAATGGTTAGGGTTTTCATTTTCTTATTTATTTATTTATTTATTTCATTTATTTTAGTTTGGAAAAGAAAGAGGGAAAATGGTGGCTTTATTTGTTTGTATATTGAAGCTTCATGAAGCTTTGACTAAGTGACCATTTTATCTCATGCTTAACCCTAACCATTCCACTTAACCCTAGTTCATTCTCTACACTTGACCATGGTTTGATTATGATAAGTATTCATTTATTTTCTATTTTGAAAATAACTTATCATAACATATTCATCTTCTTCTTCTTCTTCTTTACAAGAAGAAGCTTGCCTCCATCAATGGCAACTTGAGAAATTGAGTGAGAAATCCAATTCTAAAGTGAACCCACCTCCTATTTCTTCATCCTCTACCTCTTGCCAAGAAGTATAGGGTGTTTTCTTCATAAGTTTCATGACTTGGTGAAGTGGGAGCTTGATCTTGTGATGCCTCGACGTAGATCATCTTCGGCGCGAAGCCGACGACCTTGCCCGCCCATTTCTCCGATGAAGCCGACGTTAGAGCCCGGGTTTCCATTTGGACAGCGAGGAGACTTCATTGCGGAGCTATGGAGGTGGAGGACCGGATCTACAAAGGTTGTATTTCCATTCTTTTACTTAAGTTGTTAACTATTCACATCTTTCGCCTAAAATTCTAGTTAACGATCTAGTCTAGGGTTTCTCGGCACCGTAAAATTTGAAATTGGCATGGTTGATGCCTTGTGAGACCTCTTAGTGTTCCTAGGAACCCTACAGTGGTATCAGAGCCTAGCTAGAGCCTTAGGCGATGCATAGACGGAGTTAGAAATCCGATTAAACCGAAACCCTAACACAAATTTGCTCTCTGGACTTTTTCCAAAAATTGGGTTTTTTCCAGATTAAAAATATGCAGAAAATTCAGCAGGAAATTATAAGAATTACGGTGCAAAAATTACCTAATGATCTGTCTAAAGTGCGGCGGAACCGCGGCATTAGCGTGCTAATGCGGCGGTTCCGCGGCCATTTTGTCTCTTCTCCCATTGAATTTTGCACAGTAATTCCTATTTTGCAGAGCTGGTTTTCCTGAGATATTTTTTTCTGAACTCAAGAGTTGAGTTTTCTGGGTTGTATTGGGGACTCGGTGTTTCGATCGGATTGTCCAATTTTGTCTATGTGGCTTTCCGGATATTTTAGAATATGTTAAAAAAGTTCGACCGGATATAAATACCCACCTTTTCCCCTGTCGGAAAATTTCCAAGTGTTGGATCTTTCCGTAGTTTAACGACGTTCTAAGTAGTGCAAGTAACGCAATGGTCCCTCTAGAAGACAACAAACCTTAACTCGATTATGTGACCGTCTTGAACTTCCTTTTGAACCTTAGGGTTTGGGGCAGTACGGCGTGCCACATGTGAGGCGTTGGCTTGACCCTTCTACGGCTGGACCGTTGGTACTGAGGCACGAAGTGAATGTTTTAAAACTTATTTCAAGTGTTGATCTGTTTCGGGAAAACTTGGGTGTTCGATTGTTCGATCGGAAAGTTTAACATTTTCTATTTATCCGGAATGGGATATAACATTTGGAATTCACAAACAGTTAGGAGATAACTGAATGAATGTTATAAATCTAGCGGTTTAGTCTCACTTGATCGGTTGCCACGGAATTTTGATATGATCAAAAGTCCGTCGCAATCACGTAGCATACGCGGATACTCGCCGGGTAAACTTAATAGACAGCCTCGCTCCATAGCCCCGATCAAGTGACTGTAGGAGAACCCCGTCGCCGAAAGCATCCGTTCGGGTGCTCGCGGCAGCGGTGTTCTGCCTTAGTGCACATCGTCGATGGTATCGGGGGTGCGGCCGCCTACTAAAGTTTGCGACGAGCATTCGATCAGGATGTCGGGAATCCTGTTGAATTGGCAGACTTGATATTGAAAAGTGTTTTCGATTTTGAGACTAAAATGCGGGGTTTATAATTGTTAGGCATGTGATGTCTAAGGTATTCATTTGATTAGGCATGCGATGTCTATGCAGATTGCGGATTCCAACTATTGTAGTTTTACACTTTCTTTTCTGTAACCGTAAGTGTAATATGTGATATCGCCGGTTTCGTTGCTATATGTCAACGACAATTGGGATGCGCATATTTACTTACGTTGATGACATGTGATGTTATATGTTGCTGGATATGTTATATTGGATCGTCGTGTTTGAATAGCCGGGGGTTTTTATGTGAGATGGGTGTTTTTCATTTTCATTCATGTAAAAACTTGTATGTAATATTCTTTTATTGGGGCACTTCCAGGTTGCGGAAGATGTCACCTTTTGTATATTATTTACTTTTCCGCACTAGGATAGACCCAAGGAGGGGAGCACAAGTAACCGGGTTCTGGGGTCCAGTGGGAGACCAACTCGAGGAGTCGAGTCCGGGCCTCCTAACTCTAGAATTGGTAGGGTTGCTTGCCGCTCTCGTAGGGGTCTAGGGGTGTGGGTTTGGCTATTCATCGCGACCGTGGAATCCGTGTTTATACTGGCTCGTATTGAAAACACGGACGTCCTAGTATATCCAATATTTCATATGTTTCTTCTGCTGCGATATCTGTGATGTGATCATGTGATATGTTCTGTGATGGATACTGTATATAGTATATATGATATATTATATAGACGTTACTTATGTTTTACACCCGCGCTAGTGTTAGTTGTATGTATGCCCTAGAGGCCAGTATTGTACAGATTATGTATATTATACTGGATGCTTGGACATATATAGAGATGACTTTCTTGCTCGACATGATAGTATGCTATCTGGTTGCTATTTATCTTAACATGTACACTAGTCTCTTTATAATGTCTTATAGTTACATGTTGGTAAAGCCCTTAGGATTTGTACTTGATTACCTGGACTATGATGCAGATCATACTAGTGGGGACATGGTAGTCCATAAGTATATCCTTCAAGGTCCCTAGTCGTGGGTGTATCGAGACGGGGCATCGATATACCAGAGTAGATTAGCGTATACGCTTCTCGACCCATGAGATGGGTGATGGATGATCCCATATCCATTGGTGTTTGACATCAGAGATGGTATACGGGTGCTCAGTGGAGACTGGGTACACTGGACGGACTCGCCGAGAACTCCCAGATGGTATTATACCTCACGTCAGATGGCAGTTCTCAGGTGACACTTGTACAGGTTAGTCTGTAGACCCGAGATCGTCATAGAGTCTTGTGTGATTCCCACTGTGCTTTGATCTCTACCTTACCACGTCCATGAGGGCGTGCAAAACGGTGGTCTTCGGGTACAGTCCCGAGTCACATGGAGGCAATGAGCGATAGGAGGGGTTTCGTCTCTCTCGGTATTGGGAGTTCATGTTGCGCTGTGCTCGATTGGCCGTAGCTGGGAAGTCCCTGGCCAGGGCTGATCAGAGATTTACTGGTAAGTGTTACCAGTAGTTTCTCGACCCGTTACGAGCCTCACATCGGCACGACTTATCGGATTATTGGGGTCTGACGTATACCACCCCTAGACTTGATATGCGACGTATCAGACGAAGAGACTGGACTGTATGGTAAGTGTTACTGGTCGGATTCACAGGAGTGTGAGCGGGCTAGCTCGTCGATCTTCTGATCGCTCAATACCCGGGTGGCCGTTACGTTTAGCAGACCGCTTGCGGCTTGTGGGTGCTTGATATGATCATCATCTGCTACCGGCGTATTGACGAGTCTTTAGAGTCCTACACAGAGGTTTCCTGGCTCAAGCGAAACGAAATAGGAGCGCATATGAGATATGTGCAGGACCGAGAATGATGCGTGTATGTGATACCGCATTTCATTCTCGCGATATATGTTTCGATTGGTTATATTCGATATGACCTAGTTATCGAATCATTGATTCGATAAATCGATACATTAGATTCTAGTCGGTTATGTGCGACATGACCGGATCATTGAATCAATTGTCGATTTAATGATTTAATGCATAATTATATATTTGATATATTGTATTGCATTAACTAGTATTGGTTCACTTTAAACGGATTTTTCTCACTTGATGCACATTGTATATGTGATATGTTTTAGTGCACCACTTTGTATCATGTTTGATGATACTTGATACTGTGATTAAGTGTAAAGGGTTAAACCATGGTTAAGTGATGATTAGGGTTTTGTTTTTTCATTTATTTATTTGTTTATTTATTTGAAAGGATTAAGTTAAGAATGGTGGCTTATTTTGGAGCTATGTTGAAGCTTCATGAAGCTTTGACAAAGTCCACCATCCTTATCTCATCCTTAACCCTAACCACACTTACTAACCTTGGTTTAATCTCTACACTTGACCATGGTCAAGATATGATAAGTATTCATATTAGTTTTATTTTAATATATGAAGACTTATCTTTCTTTCTTCATCTTCATCTTCTTCTTCTTCTTCAAGCTCAAGGTCCATCAATGGCAACTTGAGTTAAAGTGAGATAAATCCAATTCTAAAGTGAACCCACCTCCTATTTCTTCACCCTCTACCTCTTGCCAAGTTGTTTTGGATGTTTACTTCACAAGTTGCACAAGTTTGTGAAGTCGGAGCTTGAGTTTGTGCAACCTCGACGTAGATCGTCTTTGACACGAAGCCGACGACCTATTCCGCACGTTTCTCCGATGAAGCCGTCACGAGAGTTCATGCTTCAAGATGGACAGCGAGAGGACGCCCTTGCGGAGCCGTGGAGGTGGATATCCGGATCTACAAAGGTTGTAATTTCCGTATCCCAGTAGTTAACTGTTAACTAGCTTTTAGTTTCGCCTAAACATCTAGTCTAAGATCCGTAGTCTAGGGTTTCTCGGCACCAAAAATTTTAAATTGGCATGTTCGATGCCTTGTGAGACCTTACTAGGGTGCCTAGGAACCTTACAGTGGTATCAGAGCCTAGCTAGAGCCTTAGGCGAAGTCTAGACGCGATTTGAAGTCCGATCGACCCGAAACCCAAACCATTACCATGCTCTCTGGACATTTCTGTAATTTGTGGTTTTTTGTCAATTAAAAATGCCTAAAAAAATCAGCAATAAAATCTAAGAATTACTGTGCAAATCGTTTCCTATGAACAGTGTAATAAGGCGCGGATCCGCGGCATATCCCTCAGTTCTGCGGCGCTTCCGCGCCTAATTGATGACGTCATCCCCACTTATTTGCACAGTAATACCTGATTTATTCTGATGAGTTTTCTGGGAATTTTTAATATTGACTCAAGAGTTGAATTTTCTGCAATTGTTTTGGGGATTCGGTGTTTCGATCGGGGTATCAAATTTTGTCTATTTGGCTTTCCGGATAAATTTTAGAATATGTTAAAAAGTTCGACCGGATATAAATACCCAATTTTTCCCCTGTCGGGAAATTTCCAAGTGTTGGATTTTTCCGTAGTTTAACGACGTTCTAAGTAGTGCAAGTAACTCGATGGTCCCTCTGGAAGACAACAAACCTTAACTCGATTATGTGACCGTCTTGAACTGCCCTTTGAACCTTCGGGTTTGGGGCAGTACGGCGTGCCACATGTGAGGCGTTGGCTTGACCCTTCTACGGCTGGACCGTTGGTACTGAGGTACGAACTGAATGTTGTTAGACTTATTTGATGTGTTGATCTGTATTGGGAAAACTTGGGTGTTCGAATGTTCGATCGGAAAGTTTAACATTTTCTGTTTATCTGGAATGTGATACAATAATTGGAATTCACAAGTAGTTATGAGATAACTGAATGAATGTTATAAATCTAGCAATTTAGTCCCATATGATATTGAAAAGAGTTTTCGATAATGAGACTAAAATGCGGGATTTATATCTGATTAGGCATGTGATGTCTAAAGCCGTTGCGGATTCCAATTGTTGAAGTTTTACACTTTCTTTTCTGTGACCGTAAGTGTAGTATGTTCATATCGCCGGTTTCGTTGCTATACGTCAACGACAATTGGGGTATACATACTTACTTACGTTGATGACATGTGATGTTATGTGTTGCTGGATATGTTATATTGGATCGTCGTGTTTGAATAGCCGGGGGTTTTTATGTGAGATGAGTGTTTTTCATTTTCATTCATGTATAAAAACTTGTATGTAATATTCTTTCATTTGGGGCGCTTCCAGGTAGCGGAAGTTATCACCCTTTGTATATTATTTACTTTTCCGCATTAGGATAGACCCAAGGAGGGGAGCACAAGTAACCGGGTTCTGGGGTCCAGTGGGAGACCAACTCGAGGAGTCGAGTCCGGGTCTCCTAACCCTAGAATTGGCAGGGTTGCTTGCCGCTCTCGTAGGGGTCTAGGGGTGTGGGATTGGCTATTCATCACGACCGTGGAATCCGTGTTTTATACTGGCTCGTATTGAAAACACGGACGTCCTAGTATATCCAATATTTCATATGTTTATTCTGCTGCGATATCTGTGATGTGATTCTGTGATGGATATAGTATATAGTATATATGATATATTATATAGACGTTACTTATGTTTTACACCCGCGCTAGCCCTGCCCTGCTCTGTCGTTAGTAACCTAACCTAACGGTGCACGAGGGGACATCGAGGCGAATGCGGATGGCATAAGTGTACGTCATATCTATCAGTGATGTTTAGGTATTTAAATGATGGGACTTCATTAATGTGATTAATGAAAGATAAGAAACCTAAGATGTTGTAGAATCGAATTTTAAAATAAAACAGGTAGCTACAGTTCTTGCTTTGCACAGCGGTATATATGATATACCCCGCACCTTATTCGATGAGGAAAGGACCGAGATCCCTTCACCGGGAGTGACTCCTTTAGCAATAACTGGCAGATGCTACACACTCGGTTTGCTTTTTGACTGCTTTTGGGTTTTTGCTTTGCACAGCGATATATATGATATATCCCGCACCTCATTCGACGAGGAAAGGACCGAGATCCCTTCACCGGGAGTGACTCCTTTAGCAAAACTAGAAAAGCCTCAAAATCACTCCAATTCAAAACATCATTTGATTCTACAACGATATCAAGTTCATTACGCTCATGGTTTTTATGAAAAACCTGCGTAGCCCTCCGTCATTTCAGATAAAGACTGTTTAGTATTCGTGCTGCGTTTGTTGGCCTTTGTCAAGGCGTAGTGTGCGGTAGCTGAATAGTGCTTATCTGTTTATGCATATGATGCAGATTGTTTCAGGGTAGTCGTACGACCTTGTTGGCCTTTGTCAAGGGTCGTGCGGGTGGGTTTGATTCAATCAAGAAATGACGGGTTGAACTTGACTAGCATCCTGTGATTTGTTGGCCTTTGTCAAGGTCATAGGACACTAGAGGCAAAATATTATCGGGAATTTCAAGTGTTGAAATTTGCAATGAGATTGCATACCTTCTATGAGATAGTTGGATCCCGATACCCGCTGCGAGTAAGAGTTACTCCTGGGAGAGTTTTACACATTGCAATTAGCCGATCAAGTAGGTGTCTAGAAAGGTGTCAACGGGGTTACGCCTCTGGGAAAGCGAGGTTTACAGTAATTAGGTTCGTGCGAAAGCACGGGGGACCTCCCTCAAAGTACCGACACTGGCCTGGCTGAAAGATTGGCGAACTTGTAGTGTGTAATTAATCCCAGCTAGTCTTTCCTTTTAGGGTTTGGAGGAAGATTTGATAAAAAGCAGTGGGAGCCATCCTGATTAGACAAGATAATAACCAATCTGATCTTGCACGAGCTTACGCTAAAGTGTTTTCTTCTCTCTCTCTCCAGGTAGCGACCATTTCATGCCTTAATAAAGATAATAAAATGGATGTATTGACCGAACCCGCATGTTATACTGTGCTGGGGAACGTTGGTCCCGTTCTTTCCTATAAGAGTTATAGGACTGAACAGGATATAGGGGAATACCAGGATTCCCATGCCACCCGAATGAAGAAAGTACATGATGATGCATTTTCTTCGGGTGTGTTCATTACTGAGAACTGTTTCTCCATTTGCTCTACGTCCTGGGTATTGGATACCGGGTCAGGATCCCATATATGTAATCAGTTACATGGGCTTAGGAAAGGTAGAGAACTTGGAGAAGGTGATAAAGACATTAGAGTCGGAAATGGTGCAATTGTTGCAGCTAAGACTGTCGGGGAATATCACCTTGTATTACCAACTGGTAATACATTGGTTCTGAACGAATGCTATTACATGCCGAACCTGATATGCAACATTATATCGGTTTCTTTATTAAGTAAAGAGGGATATAATTTTGTATTACAGGACAATGTTATGAACATTTTCCATATCCAAAAGTTGGTTGGATCAGGCACGTTGTGCAATGGCATTTATGTTCTAAACCAATCAACAGTCCTCAGCATAACAAACACACACAAGAGGAAGAGTTCTGAACTCAACGAATCCTTCTTGTGGCATTGTAGACTGGGTCACATCAATGCGACACGACTGGCTAAGTTGCATAAGGATGGATATTTAAATCCGTTTGAATTTTCATCCTATGACACTTGCCAGTCATGTCTCAAAGGCAAGATGACCAAGACTCCGTTTACGGGACACGGAGAAAGAGTTACCAAACTCTTACGACTGATACATAGTGATGTATGCGGTCCCATGTCTACACATGGCAGGGATGGTTCTTCGTACTTCATTACATTCACTGACGATCTCTCTAGATTCGGATATGTGTTCCTGATGAAACACAAATCAGAAGCTTTTGAGAAATTTAGAGAATATAAACAAGAAGTCGAGAACCAAACCGGAAAAAGTATTAAAATCCTTCGATCAGATCGGGGAGGTGAATACTTGAGCAATGAATTCCTGGACTTCCTAAAAGAGAATGGGATTCTCTCTCAGCTAACTCCTCCATATACACCACAGCACAACGGTGTATCGGAGCGAAGGAACCGCACCCTATTAGATATGGTGCGCTCTATGATGAGTACAGCTGAGTTACCTATTTCCTTCTGGGGTAATGCGCTGGAGACAGCAGCATACCTATTGAATCAAGTTCCATCTAAATCTGTACCTACCACACCATATGAGATATGGAGTGGGAAGAGACTATGTCTTAAACGAGTTAAGATATGGGGTTGCCCGGCCTATATCAAAAGGCAAAATCCGGACAAACTCGAGGCACGGTCAGTTCTATGCAAGTTTGTGGGATATCCCAAACATTCACATGGATATCTTTTCTACCATACAGAGGAACAAAAAGTGTTTGTTTCTCGCCATGCCACCTTTTTGGAAAAGGAATTTCTTGCAAAAGAAATTAGTGGCGATGAGGTAGAACTGGAAGAAATTCCAGCAACACAAACTCAAACTGAAGATTTAGTGGAACCAGAGGATTCAGTAGCTCCCGACGAACCCCAGCCTCTCCGCCGATCTAGTAGGGTTTCTCGTCCACCTGAGAGATACTATGGTTTTCTCATTGATGGTGGTAGTGAGGATTGCATCATGGAGGATGATGACCCAACTAGCTTCGAGCAGGCCATCACGAGTGGGGACTCAGTGAAATGGCTGGATGCTATGCGGTCCGAGATGGATTCCATGTACACCAACAAAGTATGGACTTTGGAAGTTGCTCCTGAAGGGGTAAAACCCATTGGGAGCAAGTGGATCTTTAAGAAGAAACTTGGTGTAGATGGGAAAGTGGAGACTTTCAAAGCTAGACTTGTAGCAAAGGGTTTTCGTCAAAGACCAGGTGTGGACTATGACGAGACCTTTTCTCCAGTGGCTATGCTTAAATCCATCCGAATCATGCTTGCCATTGCTGCCTTTCATGACTACGAAATCTGGCAAATGGATGTTAAGACCGCCTTTCTAAATGGTGATTTAGAAGAGTGCGTGTACATGACTCAGCCAGAGGGCTTCGTAGACAGTGGGAGCAGCGGGAAGGTGTGCAAGCTGCTTAAATCCATTTATGGATTAAAGCAAGCATCGCGGAGTTGGAACATCTGCTTTGACGTCGTTATCAAAGAGTTTGATTTCGTCAAAAATTCAGATGAACCTTGTATCTACAAGAAGGTGGCAGAGAGTAAGGTTGTCTTCCTCGTATTGTACGTGGACGACATACTCTTGATAGGAAATGATGTTCCTATGCTGCAATCGGTCAAGCTCTTCTTATCACAAAGATTCTCAATGAAAGATCTTGGTGATGCCTCCAGCATATTAGGAATTAGGATCTATAGAGATAGATCCAAACGGATTTTGGGATTGTCCCAATCCAGGTACATTGACACCATACTAAAAAGGTTTAGTATAGAAGAGTCCAAGCGTGGGAATATGCCCACGATCTCTGGAGTCACTCTCTCCAAAGAGATGTCTCCCAAGACTGATTTGGAGAGAGCTCGCATGCAAGGGATACCCTATGCTTCGGCAGTAGGCTCTATCATGTATGCGATGCTATGTACCAGACCCGATGTAGCATACTCACTAAGTGTAGTGAGTAGGTATCAAGCTGATCCTGGAGAGAGTCACTGGACAGCTGTGAAGAGCATTCTCAAGTACTTGCGAAGGACTAGAGATATGTTCTTGGTGTATGGTAACGGAGAACTCCAAGTGGAGTCCTTTACCGATTCCAGCTTCCAGAGTGATAAGGACGACTCAAAGTCGCAGTCGGGCTTTGTCTTTACCCTTTACGGAGGGGCGGTTAGCTGGAAGAGTTCCAAGCAGGAAACCGTGGCAGACTCGACGATGGAGGCTGAATACATCGCTGCCAACGATGCTGCTAAAGAAGCTGTCTGGATCAAGAAGTTCATTACTGAACTTGGAGTGGTTCCATCCATTGAGCGTCCAATACCTTTGTATTGCGATAACAATGGAGCGGTGGCTTTGGCCAAGGAACCTAGGTCCCATCAGCGGTCCAGACATATTCTGAGGCGGTATCACCTGATCCGGGAGATAGTTGATCGCCGGGAGATCGAGGTCAGGAGGGTTGACACGAAGAACAACACGGCGGATCCACTCACGAAGGCCATTCCCCATATACAGTTTGAGAGACACTTCGGGATGCTCGGTATGAGATACTACAGCAGCTGGCCCTAGTGCAAGTGGGAGATTGTTAGTTGTATGTATGCCCTAGAGGCCAGTATTGTATAGATTATGTATATTATATTGGATGCTTGGACATATATAGAGATGACTTTCTTGCTCGACATGATAGTATGCTATCTGGTTGCTATTTATCTTAACATGTACACTGGTCTCTTTATACTGTCTTATAGTTACATGTTGGTAAAGCCCTTAGGATTTGTACTTGACTACCTGGACTATGATGCAGATCATACTAGTGGGGACATGGTAGTCCATAAGTACATCCTTCAAGGTCCCTAGTCGTGGGTGTATCGAGACGGGGCATCGATATACCAGAGTAGATTAGCGTATACGCTTCTCGACCCATGAGATGGGCGATGGATGATCCCATATCCATTGGTGTTTGACATCAGAGATGGTATATGGGTGCTCAGTGGAGACTGGGTACACTGGACGGACTCGCCGAGAACTCCCAGATGGTATTATACCTCACGTCAGATGGCAGTTCTCAGGTGACACTTGTACAGGTTAGTCTGTAGACCCGAGATCGTCATAGAGTCTTGTGTGATTCCCACTGTGCTTTGATCTCCACCTTACCACGTCCATGAGGGCGTGCAAAACGGTGGTCTTTGGGTACAGTCCCGAGTCACATGGAGGCAATGAGCGATAGGAGGGGTTTCGTCTCTCCCGGTATTGGGAGTTGATGTTGCGCTGTGCTCGATTGGCCGTAGCAGGGAAGTCCCTGGCCAGGGCTGATCAGAGATTTACTGGTAAGTGTTACCAGTAGTTTCTCGACCCGTTACGAGCCTCACATCGGCACGACTTATCGGGTTATTGGGGTCTGACGTATACCACCCCTAGACTTGATATGCGACGTATCAGACGAAGAGACTGGACTGTATGGTAAGTGTTACTGGTCAGATTCACAGGAGTGTGAGCGGGCTAGCTCGTCGATCTTCTGATCGCTCAATACCCGGGTGGCCGTTACGTTTAGCAGACCGCTTGCGACTTGTGGGTGCTTGATATGATCATCATCTGCTACCGGCGTATTGACGAGTCTTTAGAGTCCTACACAGAGGTTTCCTGGCTCAAGCGAAACGAAATAGGAGCGCATATGAGATATGTGCAGGACCGAGAATGATGCGTGTAAGTGATACCGCATTTCATTCTCGCGATATATGTTTCGATTGGTTATATTCGATATGACCTAGTTATCGAATCATTGATTCGATAAATCGATACATTAGATTGTAGTCGGTTATGTGCGACATGACCGGATCATTGAATCAAATGTTGATTTAATGATTTAATGCATAATTATATATTTGATATATTGTATTGCATTAACTAGTATTGGTTCACTTTAAACGGATTTTTCTCACTTGATGCACATTGTATATGTGATATGTTTTAGTGCACCACTTTGTATCATGTTTGATGATACTTGATACTGTGATTAAGTGTAAAGGGTTAAACAATGGTTAAGTGATGATTAGGGTTTTGGTTTTTCATTTATTTATTTGTTTATTTATTTGAAAGGATTAAGTTAAGAATGGTGGCTTATTTTGGAGCTATGTTGAAGCTTCATGAAGCTTTGACAAAGTCCACCATCCTTATCTCATCCTTAACCCTAACCACACTTACTAACCTTGGTTTAATCTCTACACTTGACCATGGTCAAGATATGATAAGTATTCATATTAGTTTTATTTTAATATATGAAGACTTATCTTTCTTTCTTCATCTTCATCTTCTTCTTCTTCTTCAAGCTCAAGGTCCATCAATGGCAACTTGAGTTAAAGTGAGATAAATCCAATTCTAAAGTGAACCCACCTCCTATTTCTTCACCCTCTACCTCTTGCCAAGTTGTTTTGGGTGTTTACTTCAAAAGTTTCACAAGTTTGTGAAGTCGGAGCTTGAGTTTGTGCAACCTCGACGTAGATCGTCTTTGACACGAAGCCGACGACCTATTCCGCACGTTTCTCCGATGAAGCCGTCACGAGAGTTCATGCTTCAAGATGGACAGCGAGAGGACGCCCTTGCGGAGCCGTGGAGGTGGATATCCGGATCTACAAAGGTTGTAATTTCCGTATCCCAGTAGTTAACTGTTAACTAGCTTTTAGTTTCGCCTAAACATCTAGTCTAAGATCCGTAGTCTAGGGTTTCTCGGCACCAAAAATTTTAAATTGGCATGTTCGATGCCTTGTGAGACCTTACTAGGGTGCCTAGGACCTTACAGCTAGCCCTGCCCTGCTCTGCCGTTAGTTACCTAACCTAACGGTGCACGAGGGGACATCGAGGCGAATGCGGATGGCATAAGTGTACGTCGTATTTATCTGAGATGTTTAGGTACTTAAATGATGGGACTTCATTAATGTGATTAATGAAATAAAAGAAACCTAAGATGTTGTAGAATCGAATTTCAAAAATAAAACAGGTAGCTACAGTTCTTGCTTTGCACAGCGGTATATGTGATATATCCTGCACCTTATTCGATGAGGAAAGGACCGAGATCCCTTCACCGGGAGTGACTCCTTTAGCAATAACTGGCAGATGCTACACACTCGGTTTATCATTTGATTTCTTTTAAGAGTTTTTGCTTTGCACAGTGATATATATGATATATCCCGCACCTTATTCGATGAAGAAAGGACCGACGATCCCTTCACCGAGAGTGACTCCTTTAGCAAAACTAGAAAAGCCTCAAAAGCACTCCATTTTTAAAATCATTTGATTCTACAACGATATCAAGTTCATTACGCAATAGGTTTTCAGAAAAACCTGTCGTGGCCCTCCGTCATTTCAGATAAGTACTAGTTAGTATTCGTGCTACGTTTGTTGACTATGTTAAGGCATAGTGTGCGGTAGCTAATTAGTGCTTATCTGCATAAGCATATGATGCGATTGGATTAGGGTAGTCGTGCGACTTTGTTGACTATGTTAAGGGTCGTGCGGGTGGGTTTAATTCAATCGGGAAATGACGGGTTGAACTTGACTAGCACTTATGATTTGTTGACTATGTTAAGGTCATATAGCTGCTAGGGGCAAAATATTATCGGGAATTTCAAGTGTTGAAATTTGCAATGAGATTGCATACCTTCTATGAGATAGTTGGATCCCGATACCCGCTGCGAGTAAGAGTTACTCCTGGGAGAGTTTTACGCATTACAATTAGCCTATCAAGTAGGTGTCTAGAAAGGTGTTAACGAGATTACGCCTCTGGGAAAACGAGGTTTACATTAATTAGGTTCGAGCGAAAGCACGGGGGACCTCCCTCAAAGTACCGACACTGGCCTGGCTGAAAGATTGGCGAACTTGTAGTGTGTAATTAATCCCGGCTAGTCTTTCCTTTTAGGGTTTGAAGGAAGATTTGATAAAAACAGTGGGAGCCATCCTGATTAGATAAAATAATAACCAATCTATTCTTGCAAGAGCGCACGCTGAGTGTTTTCTTCTCTCTTTCTCTCTCCAGGTAGCGACCATATCACGCCTTAATCAAGATAATAATACGGATTATTGACCGAACCCGCTTGTTATACTGATCTGGGAAACGTTGGTCCCGCTCCAACTTATAATTGTTATAAGACCGAGCAGGAAATTGGGGATTACCAGAATTCCCGTGCCGCCCAAATGAAGAGAGTGCATGTTGATGCATCATCTTCAGGTGTGTTCATTATACAGAACTGTTTCTCAGTATCCTCCGCATCCTGGGTATATGATACCGGATCAGGGTCCCAGATATGTAATCTGTTACATAGGGCTACAAAAAGGTAGAAAAACTGAGAACGGGTGATAAGTTTCATGAGGCAGAAAACGGGGCAAGAGTTACAACCAAGTCTGTTGGTCACTGTCATCCTGTATTACCAATACATTGATTCTGAACGAATGTTATTAGATACCGAACCTGATATACAAAATCATATCAATCTCTTTATTAGTAAAGAAATGATAAAATTTTGTATAGTTGGATAATGTTTTGAACATTTCCTATATCAAAAGTTGATCGGTTCAGGCACGTTATCTAAAAGCATTGATGTTCTAAATCAAACTACAGTTCTTTAGTATACGGAACACACACAAGAGGATGAGTTCAGAAATGAACGAATCCTTCTTGAGGCATTGTAGACTACGTCATATCAATGCGACCCGACTAGATGAAGTTACATCTAGATGCATATTTAAATCAGTTTGAATTTACATCTTGTGAAACTTGCCAGTCATGTCACAAAGATTAAATGACCATAGCTCCGTTTAGTGGAAACAGAGAAAGAGTTAGTGAACTCTTGGGATGATACATGATGATGTATGTAGGTCCCCTGTCTACACATACCAAGACCGGTTCTTTGTACTTCATTACATTCTCTGATGATCTCTCAAGATTCAGACATATGTTCCTGTTGAAACACAAGTCCGAACCTTTTGAGATATTCACAGAATATAAGTTAGAAGTAGAGAACCAATACGTGTATAAGTATTATGTCCTTTGATGTGATCAAGGAGGAGAATACTTGAGCACGGAATTCCTGGACCATTCTAAAGGAGAATGAGATTCTCTCTCAGCATTACTCCTCCGTATACACCATAGCACGATGGTATAACGGGGCGGAGCAATTGCACCCTATTTGATATGGTGTGCTCTATGATGAGTACTACCGAGTTACCTATTTCCTTTTGGGAGTTATGCACTTGAGAAGCTGCATACCTATTGAATAGGGTTCCAATCAAATCAGTTGCCTACCATTTCATATGTGATATGGAAAGGGAAGAGCCCATGTCTTAAGCTAGTTAAGATTTGGGGTTGTCCGGCCTATGTCTGAAAGCAAAATCCGGACAAGCTCGAGGCAAGGTCTGTAATGTAGAACTGGAAAGGTTCCAGCTATACAAACTGCAGCTAATGATTTAATAGAACCAAAGGATTCAGTAGATTCCAACGAACCTCAGCCTCTCCGCCGATCTAGTAGGGTTCCTCACCCACCTGAGAGATAATTCTGTTTCTCTGTGAAAGTGGGAGCGAGGATTACATCATGAGATGATGACCCAACTAGTTTCGAGCTGGCCATCAGGAGTAAGACTCTGTAAGAATGGCTGGATGCTTAGCGATCTGAGATGGAATCCTTATACACCAACAAAGTATGGACTTTGGTTGCTATATCTGAAGGGTTAAAGCCCCATCAGGAGCAAGTATATCTTGAGAAGATTACCTGGTGTAGATGGAAAAGTTGAGACTTTTAAAACTAGACTTGTTAAAGGTTTTCGTCATCGACCAGGCGTGGACAATGATGAAACCTTTTCAAGTAGCTATGCTTAAGTCCATCAAGATCCTACTTGCCATGGCTACATACCATGACTACGATATCTGGCGGTTGGGTGCCATGACTGCTTTTCTAAATGATGTTTTAGAAGAGAACGTCTAAAAGTACACAGCCAGAGGGCTTCATAGACAGTGGGAGCAGCAGAAACGTGTACAAGATGCTTTATAGGATAAAGCAGGTATCGCGGAGATGGAACATCTGTTTTGATGAGTTAGTCAAACAGTTTGACACCATCAAAATGGTAGATGAACCTTGTATAAACAAAAAGGTAGTAGGGAGTATGGTGATGATCCTCGTAGAGTACGTGGATGACATACTCTTGATAGGGAAGGAGTTTCCTATGCTACGCTCAATCAATCTCCGCTTATCATAATGATTCTCCACATAGGATCATACTGATACCTACTAAATCCTGGGTTTTGGATATATGAGATAGATCTAAATGGATATTAGGACACTCACTAGTTGTAGTGAGATGGTATCAATCGATCCTGAGGAGAATCACTGGAAGGGTTCCAGGGTGATAAAGACGACTGAATGTCAGTCACAGGCATTGTCTTTACCCTCAGTAAAGGGACGGTATGTTGGAAGAGTTCCAAGCAAGATACCGTGGCATACTAGACGATTAAGGCTGGATACATCGCTACTCAAGATGCTACCAAAGAAACTGTCTGGGTGTATATTTGTTCATGAGATGAACTGAGTTCCTCCCATTGTGTGACAATGGAGTTGTGGCTTATGCCAATGAATGTCTGTCCCATCAGTGATCCAGACATATTCTAAGGCAGTATCACCAGATCATGGAGATGATTGATCTCCAAGGAGATCGAGGTTAGGAGAGTAGACTCAGAGGACAACACGGCGGATCCACTCGCGAAGGCCTATTCCCAGAGAGAGACTTTTATGGGATGGTTGAGTATGAGATACTACAACCACTGCTATCAGATGGCCCTAGTGCAAGTGGTGTTAGTTATATGTATGCCCTAGAGGCCATTACTGTACATAGGACGTATATTGTAGTGGATGCTGGGACATATATAGGGAGGACTTTCTTGCTCGACATGATAGTATGCTATCTGGTTGAACTTTACCTTAACGTGTATACTGATTGTCTCTCTGTTACATGTTAGTAAAGCCCTTAGGATGTGTGCTTGACTACCTGGACTATGATGCGGATCATACTAGTGAGGACATGGTAGTCCATAAGTACATCCTTCAAAGTCCCTAGTCGAGGGTGTATCGAGACGGGGCATCGATATACCAGAGTAGACTAGCGTGTACCTTCTCGACCCATACAGATGGGCGATGGATGATCCCATATCCATTGGTGTTTGACATCAGAGATGATATACGGGTGCTCAGTGGAGACTGGGTACACTGGACGGACTCGCCGAGAACTCCCAGATGGTATTATACCTTACGTCAGATGGCAGTTCTCTGGTGACACTGGTACAGAGTAGTCTGTTGACCCGAGATCATCATAGAGTCTTGTGTGGTTCCCACTGTACTTTGATTTCCATCTTACCATGTCCAAGAGGGCATGCAAAACGGTGGTTTTTGGGTACAGTCCCGAGTCACATGGAGGCAATGAGCGATAGGAGGGGATTCGTCTCTCCCGGTATAGGGGGTTGATGTTGCGCTGTGTTCGATTGGCTATAACAGGAAATCCCTGGCCAGGGTTGCTGAGATTTACTGGTAAGTGTTACCAGTAGTTTCTCGAATTGTTATAGACTTCATATCGACACGACTTATCAAGCTATTGGGGTCTGACGTTTACCACCCCTAGGCAAGATATGCGACATATCAGACGATCAGACCGGACTGTATGGTAGTGTTACTGGTTGGATTCACAGGAGTGTGAGGGGACTTGCTCGTCGATCTTCTGATCGCTCAATACCCGGGTGGCCGTTACGTTTAGCAGACCGCTTGCGGCTTGTGGGTATTTGATATGATCATCACCTGCTGCCGGCGTATTGACGAGTCTTTAGAGTCCTACACAGAGGTTTCCTGGCTCAAGCGAAACGAAATAGGAGCGCATATGAGATATGTGCGGGACCGAGAATAATGCGTGTATGTGATACCGTATTCTATTCTCGCGATGGATGTATCGATTGGTTATATGCGATATAACCTAGTTATCGAATCAAGGATTGATTCGATAAGCCGATACATAGGATACTAGCCGGTTATATGCGATATGACCGGATCGTTAAATCAAGTGTTGATTTAATGATTTAATGCATAATTATATATTTGATATATTACTTTGCATTAACTAGTATTGGTTCATTTAAAATGGATTTTCTCACTCGGGTGTGCGCATTGCATATGCGATATGATTTTGTGCACTTCCTTGTATCATGTTTGATGATACATGCCTTATTTGTTAAGTGTATAGAATTAAACCTTGGTTAATGGAATGGTTAGGGTTTACTATTTGATTATTCATTTTTATTCATTTGTTTATTCTTTTTGGAAAAGAAAAAGAGCATGATAAAATGGTGGCATTTTTGTTTTGTTCATGAAGTTTCTTGAACACTTTGACTTTGTAACCCTTTTGTCTCATGCTTAAACCTAACCACTTCATTTAACCCTAATTAGTTCTCTACACTTAACCATGGTCATGTTATGATAAGAATTGATTTCATTTCCTTTTTGATAAGAACTTATCATTACTTTCTTCTTCTTCTTCTTCATATCTATCATGAAGAAAGCTTAGGTCATCAATGGTGATTGATGATAAAGAGTGAGAAATCCAATTCTAAATTGAACCCACTTCCTATTTCTTCATCCTCTACCTCTTGCGAAGTAATAGAGTGTGTTTCCTTCACAAGTTTTCATGACTTGGTGAAGTTGGAGCTTGATCTAGCGATGCCTCGAAGTAGATCATCTTCGGCACGAAGACGACGACCTTGCCCGCTCTTTCTCCGATGAAGCCGACGCTAGAGCCCAGATTTTGATTTGGACAGCGGAGATGACTTCATCACGGAGCTGTGGAGGTGGGGGACTGGATCTACAAAGGTTGTATTTCCGTATCTTTATAGTTATGTTGTTAACTTGTTTCTAGTTTCGCCTAAACTTTAGCCAACGATCCGTAGTCGGGTTTCTCGGCACCTAAATTTTTTGAAATTGGCAAGGTTGATGCCTTGTGAGACCTCATTGGGGTACCTAGGAACCCTACAGTGGTATCAGAGCCTAGCTAGAGCCTTAGGCGAAGTCTAGACGCAATTTGAAGTCCGAACGAACCCGAAACCCAATTCCATACATGCTCTCTGTCCTTTTTTGAAAATTATGGATTTTTCGAAATTAAAAATATGCAGAAAATCAAGCAGGGTTTTGTAGGAATTACTGTAAATTTCGTGGACCTAATTCATCTAAACCGCCGCGGTTCAGCGGCATGAGCATGGCTCATGCGGCGGATCCGCGGCCGTACGGTCGATTGACACAGTAAAAGTTTCACAGTAATTCCTCCTTAGTTGTGCTGTATTTTCTGGGATATTTTAATATTTATTATACAGTTGAGTATTCTGGGGTTGTTTTGGGGATTCGGTATTTCGATCGGAGTATCAGATTTTGTCTATGTGGCTTTCCGGATAAATTATAGAATATGTTAAAAAGTTCAACCGGATATAAATACCCAATTTTTTCCCCTGTCGGGAAATTTCCAAGTGTTGAATTTTTCCGTAGTTTAACGACGTTCTAAGTAGTGCAAGTAACGCGATGGACCCTCTAGAAGACAACAAACCTTAACTCGATTATGTGACCGTCTTGAACTGCCCTTTGAACCTTCGGGTTTGGGGCAGTACGGCATGCCACATGTGAGGCGTTAGCTTGACCCTTCTACGGCTGGACCGTTGGTACTGAGGCACGAACTGAATGTTTTTAGACTTGTTTCATGTGTTGATCTGTATCGGGAAAACTTGGGTGTTCGAATGTTCAATCGGAAAGTTTATCATTTTCTAATTATCTGGAATGGGATAAATAATTGGAATTCATAAGAAGTTATGAGATAACTGAATGAATGTTATAAACATAGCAGTTTAGTCTCACTTGATCGGTTGCCACGGAATTTTGATGTGATCAAAAGTCCGTCGCAATCACGTAGCGTACGCGGATACTCGCCGGGTAAACTTAATAGACAACCTCACTCCATAGCCCCGACCAAGTGACTGTAGGAGAACCCCGTCGCCGAAAGCATCCGTTAGGGTGCTCCCGGTAGCGGTGTTCCGCCTTGGTGCACTTCGTCGACGGCGTCAGGGGTGCGGCCGTCTACTGAAGTTTGCGACGAGCATTCGATCAAATTGTCGGGAATCCTGTTGAATTACCCGACTAGGTATTGAAAAGTGTTTTCGATTTTGAGACTAAAACGCGGTGTTTATAATTGTTAGGCATGTGATGTCTAAGGAATTCATTTGGTCAGGCATGCGATGTCTGAGGTGGTTGCGGATTCCAACTGTTGTAGTTTTACACTTTCTTTTCTGTGACCATAAGTGTAATATGTGATATCGCCGGTTTCGTTGCTATATGTCAACGACAATTGGGATGGACATATTTACTTACGTTGATGACATGTGATGTTATGTGTTGCTGGATATGTTATATTGGATCGTCGTGTTTGAATAGCCGGGGGTTTTTATGTGAGATGAGTGTTTTTCATTTTCATTCATGTAAAAACTTGTATGTAATATTCTTTTAGTGGGGCGCTTCCAGGTTGCGGAAGTTTTCACCGTTTGTATATTATTTACTTTTCCACACTAGGATAGACCCAAGGAGGAGAGCACAAGTAACCGGGTTCTGGAGTCCAGCGGGAGACCAACTCGAGGAGTCGAGTCCGGGTCTCCTAACTCTAGAATTGGTAGGGTTGCTTGCCGCTCTTGTAGGGGTCTAGGGGTGTGGGTTTGGCTATTCAACGCGACCGTGGAATCCGTGTTTTATACTGGCTCGTATTGAAAACACGGACGTCCTAGTATATCCAATATTTCATATGTTTCTTCTGCTGCGATATCTGTGATGTGATCATATGATGTTCTGTGATAGATACAGTATATAGTATATATGATATATTATATATACGTTACTTATGTTTTACACCCGCGCTAGCCCTGCCCCGCTCTGCCGTTAGTTACCTAACCTAACGGTGCACGAGGGGACATCGAGGCGAATGCGGATGGCATAAGTGTACGTCGTATTTATCTGTGATGTTTAGGTATTTAAATGATGGGACTTCATTAATGTGATTAATGAAAGTAAAAGAAACCTAAGATGTTGTAGAATCGAATTTCAAAATTAAAACAGGTAGCTACAGTTCTTGCTTTGCACAGCGGTATATGTGATATATCCTGCACCTTATTCGATGAGAAAAGGACCGAGATCCCTTCACCAGGAGTGACTCCTTTAGCAATAACTGGCAGATGCTACACACTCGGTTTGTTTTTTTGATTGTTTTTAAGTGTTTTTGCTTTGCACAGTGATATATATGATATATCCCGCACCTCATTCGACGAGGAAAGGACCGATGATCCCTTCACCGGGAGTGACTCCTTTAGCAAAACTAGAAAAGCCTCAAAAGCACTCCATTTTTTTAAAATCATTTAATTCTACAACGATATCAAGTTCATTGCGCAATAGGTTTTCAGAAAAACCTGTCGTAGCCCTCCGTCATTTCAGATAAGTTGTATATAGTATTCGTGCTGCATTTGTTGGCTTTCGTCAAGGTGCAGTGTGCGGTAGCTATATGCTGCTTATCTGCTAGCATACGATGCGATTGGATTAGGGTAGTCGTACGGCTTTGTTGGCTTTCGTCAAGGGTCGTGCGGGTGGGTTTAATTCGATCAAGAAATGTACGGGTTGAACTTGACTAGCGGGCTATGGTTTGTTGGCTTTCGTCAAGGTCATAGCACGTTAGGGGCAAAATATTATCGGGAATTTCAAGTGTTGAAATTTGCAATGAGATTGCATACCTTCTATGAGATAGTTGGATCCCGATACCCGCTGCGAGTAAGAGTTACTCCTGGGAGAGTTTTATACATTACAATTAGCCGATCAAGTAGGTGTCTAGAAAGGTGTCAACGGGGTTACGCCTCTTGGAAAACGAGGTTTACATTAATTAGGTTCGTGCGAAAGCACGGGGGACCTCCCTCAAAGTACCGACACTGGCCTGGCTGAAATATTGGCGAACTTGTAGTGTGTAATTAATCCCGGCTAGTCTTTCCTTTTAGGGTTTGAAGGAAGATTTGATAAAAAGCAGTGGGAGCCATCCTGATTAGATAAAATAATAACCAATCTATTCTTGCAAGAGCGCACGCTGAGTGTTTTCTTCTCTCTCTCTCCAGGTAGCGACCATATCACGCCATAATCAAGATAATAATACGGATATTTGACCGAACCCGCTTGTTATACTGAGCTGGGGAACGTTGGTCCCGCTGCAACTTATAAATGTTATAAGACAGAGCAGGAAATTGGGGAATACCAGATTTCCCGTGCCGCCCAAACGAAGAGAGTGCATGTTGATGCATCATCTTCGGGTGTGTTCATTACAAAGAACGGTTTCTCCGTATCCTCTACGTCCTGGGTATATGATACCAGATCAGGATCCCAGATATGTAATCTGTTACATAGGGCTACAGAAAGGTAGAGAACTGAGAACGGGTGATAAGTTTCATGAGGCAGAAAACGGGGCAAGAGTTGCAGCCAAGTCTGTCGGTCACTGTCACCCTGTATTCCAAATACATTGATTCTGAACGAATGTTATTAGATACCGAACCTGATATACAAAATCATATCACTCTCTTTATTAGTAAAGAAATGATAAAATTTTGTATTGTTGGATAATGTTTTGAACATTTCCTATATCAAAAGTTGATCGGTTCAGGCACGTTATCTAAAAGCATTAATGTTCTAAATCAAACTACAGTTCTTAGTATACGGAACACACACAAGAGGAAGAGTTCAGAATTGAACGATTTCTTCTTGAGGTATTGTAGACTAGGTCATATCAATGCGACCCGACTAGCTGAAGTTACATAAAGATGCATATTTAAATCAGTTTGAATTTACATCTTATGAAACTTGCCAGTCATGTCACAAAGATAAAATGACCATAACCCTGTTTATTGGAAACAGAGAAAGAGTTAGTGAACTCTTGGGATATGATACATGTTGATGTATGTAAGCTCCCCTGTCTACATATGCCAGGACTGGTTCTTTGTACTTCGTTACATTCTCTGATAAATCTCTCAAGATTCAGACATATGTTCCTGTTGAAACACAAGTCCGAACCTTTTGAGATATTCACAGAATATAAGTTAGAAGTAGAGAACCAAAATACGGGTATAAGTGTTATGTCCTTTGATGTGATCAAGGAGGAGAATACTTGAGCACGAAATTCTTGGACTTTTCTAAAGGAGAATGAGATTCTCTCTCGGCATTACTCCTCCATATACACCATAGCACGATGGTATATCGGGGCGGAGCAATAACACCCTATGTGATAAGGTGTGCTCTATGATGAGTACTACTGAGTTACCTATTTCCTTTTGGGAGTTATGCGCTTGAGTAGCTGCATACCTATTGAACAGGGTTCAAATCAAATCAGTTGCTTACCACTTCATATGTGATATGGAATGGGAAGAGCCCATGTCTTAAGCTAGTTAAGATTTGGGGTTTTCCGGCCTACGTCAAAAAGCGAAATCCGGACAAGCTCGAGGCAAGGTCTGTAATGTAGAACTGGAAAGGTTCCAGCTATACAAACTACAGCAGATGATTTGATAGAACCAAAGGATTCAATAGTTACCAACGAACCTCAGCCTCTCCGCCGATCTAGTGAGGTTCCTCACCCGCCTGAGAGATACTTAGGTTACTCTATGACAGTGGGAGCGAGGATTGCATCATGAGATGATGACCCAACTAGCTTCGAGCAGGCCATCGAGAGTAAGACTCTGTAAGAATGGCTGGATGTTTATCGATCTGAGATGGAATCCTTATACACCAACAAAGTATGGACTTTGGCTGCTATATCTGAAGGGTTAAATCCCCATCAGGAGCAAGTAAATCTTGAGAAGATTACTTGGTGTACATGGAAAAGTTAAGACTTTCAAAGCTAGACTTGTTAAAGGTTTTCGTCATCGACCAGGCGTGGATAATGATGAAACCTTTTCCAGTGCCTATGCTTAAGTCCATCCGGATCCTACTTGCCACGGCTACATACCATGACTACGATATCTGGTGGTTAGGTGTCATGATAGCTTTTCTAAATGATGTTTTAGAAGAGAGCATCTATAAGTACACAGCCAGAGGGCCTCGAAGACAGTGGGAGCAGCGGAAACGTGTGCAAGATGCTTTATAGGATAAAGCAGGCATCGCGGAGTTGGAACGTCTGTTTTGATGTCGTAGTCAAAAAGTTTGACTTCATCAAAATGGTAGATGAACCTTGTATATAGAAAAAGGTAGTAGGGAGTATGGTGGCGATTCTCGTAAAGTACGTGGATGACATACTCTTGATAGGGAAAGAGTTTCCTATGCTACGCTCGATCAATCTCCGCTTATCACAATGATTCTCCACATAGGATCAAAATGATACCTCCTAAATCCTGAGTTTTGGATCTATGAGATAGATCTAAATGGATGTTAGAATACTCACTAGTTGTAGTGAGATGGTATCAGTTGATCCTGAGGAGAATCACTGGAAGGGTTTCAGGGTGATAAAGACGACTGAATGTCAGTCGCAGGCATTGTCTTTACCCTCAGTAAAGGGACGGTATGTTGGAAGAGTTCCAAGCTAGATACCGTGACATACTAGACGATAAAGGCAGGATACATCACTACTTAAGATACTACCAAAGAGGCAGTCTGGGTGTATATTAGTTCATAAGATGAACTTTGTTCCTCCCATTGTGTGACAATGGAGTTGTGGCTTATGCCAAGGAACGCCGGTCCCATCAGTGATCCAGACATATTCTAAGGCAGTATTACCTGATCATGGAGATGGTTGATCTCCAGGGGATCGTGGTCTGGAGAGTAGACTCAGAGGACAACACAGCGGATCCACTCACAAAGGCTTGTTCCCAGAGAGAGATTTTTATGGGATGGTTGAGTATGAGATACTACAACCACTGCTATCAGATGGCCCTAGTGCAAGTGGGAGATTGTTAGTTATATGTATGCCCTAGAGGCCATTACTGTACATAGGATGTATATTGTAGTGGATGCTGGGACATATATAGGGAGGACTTTCTTGCTCGACATGATAGTATGCTATCTGGTTGAACTTTACTTTAACGTGTATACTGATTGTCTCTCTGTTACATGTTGGTAAAGCCCTTAGGATGTGTGCTTGACTACCTGGACTATGATGCGGATCATACTAGTGGGGACATGGTAGTCCATAAGTACATCCTTCAAAGTCCCTAGTCGAGGGTGTATCGAGACGGGGCATCGATATACCAGAGTAGACTAGCGTGTACCTTCTCGACCCATACAGATGGGCGATGGATGATCCCATATCCATTGGTGTTTGACATCAGAGATGATATACAGGTGCTCAGTGGAGACTGGGTACACTGGACGGACTCGCCGAGAACTCCCAGATGGTATTATACCTTACGTCAGATGGCAGTTCTCTGGTGACACTGGTACAGAGTAGTCTGTTGACCCGAGATCGTCATAGAGTCTTGTGTGGTTCCCACTGTGCTTTGATTTCCATCTTACCACGTCCAAGAGGGCGTGCAAAACGGTGGTTTTTGGGTACAGTCCCGAGTCATATGGAGGCAATGAGCGATAGGAGGGGATTCGTTTCTCCCGGTATAGGGGATTGATGTTGCGCTGTGTTCGATTGGCTATAACAGGAAATCCCTGGCCAGGGTTGCTGAGATTTACTGGTAAGTGTTACCAGTAGTTTCTCGAATTGTTATAGACCTGATATCGACACGACTTATCAAGCTATTGGGGTCTGACGTTTACCACCCCTAGGCAAGATATGCGACATATCAGACGATCTGACCGGACTGTATAGTAGTGTTACTGGTTGGATTCACAGGAGTGTGAGGGGGCTTGCTCGTCGATCTTCTGATCGCTCAATACCCAGGTGGCCGTTACGTTTAGCAGACCGCTTGCGGCTTGTGGGTGTTTGATATGATCATCACCTGCTGCCGGCGTATTGACGAGTCTTTAGAGTCCTACACAGAGGTTTCCTGGCTCAAGCGAAACGAAATAGGAGCGCATATGAGATATGTGCGGGACCGAGAATAATGCGTGTATGTGATACCGTATTCTATTCTCACGATGGATGTATCGATTGGTTATATGCGATATAACCTAGTTATCGAATCAAGGATTGATTCGATAAGCCGATACATAGGATACTAGCCGGTTATATGAGATATGACCGGATCGTTAAATCAAGTGTTGATTTAATGATTTAATGCATAATTATATATTTGATATATTACTTTGCATTAACTAGTATTGGTTCATTTAAAATGGATTTTCTCACTCGGGTGTGCGCATTGCATATGCGATATGATTTTGTGCACTTCCTTGTATCATATTTGATGATACATGCCTTATTTGTTAAGTGTATAGAATTAAACCTTGGTTAATGGAATGGTTAGGGTTTACTATTTGATTATTCATTTTTATTCATTTGTTTATTCTTTTTGGAAAAGAAAAACAGCATGATAAAATGGTGGCATTTTTGTTTTGTTCATGAAGTTTCTTGAACACTTTGACTTTGTAACCCTTTTGTCTCATGCTTAAACCTAACCACTTCATTTAACCCTAATTAGTTCTCTACACTTAACCATGGTCATGTTATGATAAGAATTGATTTCTTTTCCTTTTTGATAAGAACTTATCATTACTTTCTTCTTCTTCTTCTTCATATCTATCATGAAGAAAGCTTAGGTCATCAATGGTGATTAATGATAAAGAGTGAGAAATCCAATTCTAAATTGAACCCACTTCCTATTTTTTCATCCTCTACCTCTTGCCAAGTAGTAGAGTGTGTTTCCTTCACAAGTTTTCATGACTTGGTGAAGTTGGAGCTTGATCTAGCGATGCCTCGACGTAGATCATCTTCGGCACGAAGCTGACGACCTTGCCCGCTCTTTCTCCGATGAAGCCGGCGCTAGAGCCCGGATTTTGATTTGGACAGCGGAGATGACTTCATCACGGAGCCGTGGAGGTGGAGGACCGGATCTACAAAGGTTTTTTTCCGTATCTTTATAGTTATGTTGTTAACTTGTTTCTAGTTTCGCCTAAACTTTAGCCAACGATCCGTAGTCGGGTTTCTCGGCACCCAAATTTTTTGAAATTGGCATGGTTGATGCCTTGTGAGACCTCATTGGGGTACCTAGGAACCCTACAAGTGGGAGATTGTTAGTTATATGTATGCCCTAGAGGCCATTACTGTACATAGGATGTATATTGTAGTGGATGCTGGGACATATATAGGGAGAACTTTCTTGTTCGACATGATAGTATGCTATCTAGTTGCCCTTTACCTTAACGCGTACATTGATTGTCTCTCTGTTACATGTTGGTAAAGCCCTTAGGATGCGTACTTGACTACCTGGTCTATGATGCGGATCATACTAGTGGGGACATGGCAGTCCATAAGTACATTCTTCAAAGTCCCTAGTCGTGGGTGTATCGAGACGGGGCATCGATATACCAGAGTAGACTAGCATATACCTTCTTGACCCATACAGATGGGCGATGGATGATCCCATATCCATTGGTGTTTGACATCGGAGATGATATACGGGTGCTCAGTGGAGACTGGGTACACTGGACGGACTCGCCGAGAACTCCCAGATGGTATTATACCTTACGTCAGATGGCAGTTCTCTGGTGACACTGGTACAGAGTAGTCTGTTGACCCGAGATCGTTATAGAGTCTTGTGTAGTTCCCACTGTGCTTTGATTTCCACCTTACCACGTCCAAGAGGGCGTGCAAAATGGTGGTTTTTGGGTACAGTCCCGAGTCACATGGAGGCAATGAGCGATAGGAGGGGATTCGTCTCTCCCGGTATAGGGAGTTGATGTTGCGGTGTGTTCGATTGGCTATAACCGGAAATCCCTGGTCAGGGTTGCTGAGATTTACTGGTAAGTGTTACCAGTAGTTTCTCGAACTGTTATAGACCTCATATTGACATGACTTATCGAGCTATTAGGGTCTGACGTTTACCACCCCTAGGCGAGATATGCGACATATCATACGACGAGACCGGACTGTACGGTAAGTGTTACTGGTTGGATTCACTGGAGTGTGAGCGGGCTTGCTCGTCGATCTTCTGATCGCTCAATACCCGGGTGGCCGTTACGTTTAGTAGACCGCTTGCGGCTTGTGAGTGTTTGATATGATCATCATCTGCTACCGGCGTATTGACGAGTCTTTAGAGTCCTACACAGAGGTTTCCTGGCTCAAGCGAAACGAAATAGGAGCGCATATGAGATATGTGCGGGACCGAGAATAATGCGTGTATGTGATACCGTATTTCATTCTCGCGATGAATGTATCGATATGGTTGTATGCGATATAACCTAGTTATCGAATCAAGGATTGATTCGATAAATCGACACATTGTATACTAGTTGGTTGTGTGCGACATGACCAGATCATTGAATCAAGAGTTGATTTAATGATTTAATGCATAATTATATATTTGATATATTACTTTGCATTAACTAGTATTGGTTCGTTTTAAATGGGGTTTCTCACTTTATGGCACATTGTATATGTGATATACTTTTGTATACAAGTTTGTATCATGTTTGATGATACATGCTCACTAGGGTTTGTGTAAAGATTAAACCATGGTTGTGTAATGGTTAGGGTTTTCATTTTCTTATTTATTTATTTATTTATTTCATTTATTTTAGTTTGGAAAAGAAAGAGGGAAAATGGTGGCTTTATTTGTTTGTATATTGAAGCTTCATGAAGCTTTGACTAAGTGACCATTTTGTCTCATGCTTAACCCTAGTTCATTCTCTACACTTGACCATGGTTTGATTATGATAAGTATTCATTTATTTTCTATTTTGAAAATAACTTATCATAACATATTCATCTTCTTCTTCTTCTTCTTTACAAGAAGAAGCTTGCCTCCATCAATGGCAACTTGAGAAATTGAGTGAGAAATCCAATTCTAAAGTGAACCCACCTCCTATTTCTTCATCCTCTACCTCTTGCCAAGAAGTATAGGGTGTTTTCTTTACAAGTTTCATGACTTGGTGAAGTGGGAGCTTGATCTTGTGATGCCTCGACGTAGATCATCCTCGGCGCGAAGCCGACGACCTTGCCCGCCCATTTCTCCGATGAAGCCGACGCTAGAGCCCGGGTTTCCATTTGGACAGCGAGGAGACTTCATTGCGGAGCTATGGAGGTGGAGGACCGGATCTACAAAGGTTGTATTTCCATTCTTTTAGTTAAGTTGTTAACTATTCGCATCTTTCGCCTAAAATTCTAGTTAACGATCTAGTCTAGGGTTTCTCGGCACCGTAAAATTTGAAATTAGCATGGTTGATGCCTTGTGAGACCTCCTTAGTGTGCCTAGGAACCCTACAATAAAAACCCGTCAGCTTAAGTCTTTAGAAGTTCGATCAAAAATACGGATTTTTAGGCCCCAAACACAAAATTTTCGTTCTGGAAAATCTGGGCTGAAAAGACATATTCTAAAATTCCCAAAATACCCCACTGAACAAACTGCAACCAAAATTTCCCACTGCCGAGTCAACTCGGCCGCGGAACCACGGCGGGAGCACGCTCCCGCCGCGTTTCCGCGGCGCTTTGATCGGTTCAGTAGATGAAATTTTTGCAGTTTACTATAAAAACCCTGAGTCGATTTTTGAAGCATGATTTATTACTTTTACAGTACTTTGAAAATCGACAGCAAGCATGAATTTTTGGTGTATTTCATGACTTTTGTTTGATCGATCTTCTAGTTACTTTGGTAACATGTTAGATAGAGTTTAACCTGGCTCTGATACCACTGTAAGTCCATACTACCTCTCCCGGTACTTTCGGGCAAGCGAAATTTGATGAAAAACAATTTTCTAGAGGCGGTAACATGGACTCAAAACCGGATCTTTGTTAAACTACTAACTAACAACCTAACAAGAGTTTACCTACTCGGTTAGGGGGCTATACCTTTCTTGAACTCCTTCGTCTTCGACTTCTTCCGGTGTACGGATCGGCCTCACCTCGTCGTCTCCTTGCGCCGAAGATGGATCCACCCGAAAGCTTCTACCTTTGGCTTCTTCTTCGAACTTTGAAGAAACTAGATCACTTGGATTGCTAGGCCTTGTGAACTAGAATGAGTAGAGGAATGTTTTGGTGTCTTTTTATCTCTAAGGCAATGAGTCTCAACACATGAGAATGGTTTGCCTTGAGGTAGAGAGAGCAAGAGGAAGAGGGAGAGCTTGAGAATGAGAGAGCTCAAGAGAGAGAAAGCAAATGATAGAATGAACCATACTCATCTCATTCTCACCTCTCATAATCCAAAAGCCATCATCACAAAAATAGTAATCAAGTATTGTGTAAATGGTTTAAGTCAAAATGGCTATATCATTTCATGCACTCATTTTGCATAAATAAACAAGCAAGCAAAAGTCTTTGCCATGGAATGATAGCCATTGTCATGATGATGGTCAACTAGTCCAACCTAGTCAACCGGTCAACAAAGTCAACAAGTCAACAAAGTCAACCCCTCAACAACCATATCACTACAATACTTAATTAATATTAACGTTAATCATATATCTTATTCTCATTAGGGTTAAGCAAAAGTGAATGGTCAGCAGTCAACTGTCAACAGTCAACAGTCAACAACCCCAATGAGAATACTCTGCCTCTGTCTCTCTGTCAACTGTGCATACACACCCGCATCCGCGTTCCGAGGAACACGAACACAAACGAGATAAAATCAATCCCAAAACGTACACTGGGATCCGGCTTAAACCAAAGCCCGCTAGTGTTAACTGTCCGGACACTGTACGTGCACAAGTGCACGGATGTGACCAGACCCTGTCGCAAAACCATGCGACCTTACACAAAACCATGCGACCTCTATTCTTTTGCCTAAAGGCGAATAGCTTTCTGTGTGGGACTCTAAAGGCTCGACACTACGCTGGCATTGGGTTTAACCACAGACCGCAAGTGGCACTAGCTGTGCGTAACGGTCCCCAGGTAGATGCCGACAAGAAGACTGACAAGGTGAAACCCATCTGAACTCCTACTGAGCCTGAATGTGACAATCTCCGTACAGTCCGGTCTATTCGTCTGATACATCGCATGGCGGGCCTAAGGGGCGGTAAACGTCAGTCCCCTAATAGCGGTACAAGTCGTGTCAGAGTAAAGCCCAATACACCCTGAGATAACACTGGAAGCCTACCAGTATATCTCGCTTGCCCTGGCCAGAGACTACCCGTGTAATAGCTCTCCTAGACACAGCGCGATGTCAATCCCCAATACCGGGAGAGACGAATCCTGTCTAACCGTCACTGCCTCCAAGTGCTTCGGGACTGCACCCAACTACTACCTGTTTGCACGACTCCTTTGAGCCGTGGTAGGGTAGTAATCAAAATACAGTGGGAACACACTCGAGGCGAAGTGACAGTGTCAAGTCAGCGGACTAAGCTGTACTCATGTCACCTGGGAACTGATAACTGACGATAGGTATAATACCAACCGGTCAGTTCCCGACGAGTCCTGTCCAGTGTACTCGTAACCCAACGAGCACCCGTATATTATCTCCAGTACGACGTACTGATGGCTGTGGGACAGACCATCTCCCACCCTGGGATGAGAAGCGCATGCGCTAGTCTACTCCGGAGTATTGATTCCCTGTCTCGATAGTCCTGCGACTAGGGACCTGCATAAGGATATGCTTATAGATTACCCAGCCCCACTAGTGTGACTGCCATCACAACGCTGGTAATCAAGCAAAGATCCTAAGGGCTCCACTAATGCGTATAGGTGATATAATAAAATAAACACATGTACATATTGAAGTAGAAACAAACCAAGTAGCATACTACTATTTTGAGCAAGATTGTATATACAAGGTGAATATCCCAAGCTTCCATTAAGTAATATACAAACTAGTATGATACAGTAATGGCCTCTAGGGCATATACACTAACACCCAGAGACAGAGGTTTGGTCATCGAGATAGATTTCGTGGCCGTCGTGGGAGTAGCAGAGGCCTAGGATAAGGACAGTCGTTCAGCTCTCATCCCCAGGATGGTCAGCAATCAGCGCGTGGATGTTTTCGATGCGGGAGCCTTCAGCACTTCGTCAGGGATTGTTCCTCGGCACGGCGTCAGGATCGTACTCAGAGAGGCCGTGGACGTAGAAAGTTCGCTCAGAGGAGTCAGTCTACCAGAGGAGTTCAGCCAGTTGCGGGTAGAGGACAGACACAGGAGTTTGCTTCTACTCATCGGGACGCGCAGGCGTCCAATGCAGAGTCTTCAGGTATCCTTAACTCATTTTCTTTTCACACTTGTAACGTGGTTGGGTAGATTAGTCGTAGTTTATGCTAACGTCTGTTAGCGATTCTTTTGTTGCGCGACACATATTCAGTTGTGTGCCAATCGGATAGGAGATAGAGATTCGTCCGTCGTTTTAATCCTTCTAGAGATGTTGGATTTGACGTTCTCCTGGGCACGGACTGGTTAGCTATGTGTTAGGCATTTGTGGATTACCGTGAGAAAACAGTTAGGAATTGTTTTCCCGGCGAGTCAGTTCTTGTTGTGCACGTGGATAGTCATGCCGCCTCTCACAGCTTGAATTCAGCCTTTTTCGCTAGTCGGCTACTGAGGAGATGTCGTGGATTCTTAACGTTCATTCGTGATACCATAGCCACAGAGGGTTTGTTGGACCGGTGTTCCTTTCGTGCGAGAGTTTTTCCGACGTTGTTCCAGATGAGCCGGCGAAGCTTAGGGAGCTTAAGGATCAGCTGCAGAGTTGTGGTTTGGGGAGTTTTGTGCATCTGAGTGTTTCGCATTAGGAAGCTCCTAGTTCTGTTTGTCAAGGAGAAAAATGGCAGTTTAGGTTTGCGTATCGACGGATCGTTAATTGAACAGGCTTACGGTGCGGATAGGTATCCTTCACCTCGCATTGACGATTTCTTCGATCAGCTCCAGAGTGCGAGACATTTTCTAAGTTTGTTTGGGATCGGGTCATCATTATTGCGGATTCGGAGTGATGGCATTCCGAAGACTTCCTTGTGCGTGCTATAGGCTTTGTGTGTATTAGTGAGTCATTGGATTCACAGATGCCCTAGCAGCATTCGTAGATGTGATGAACCAGATTTCTTCAGGCCGTTCCTCGACCAGTTATTGTTGTGTTATTTACGACATTCTGGTATATTTAATGTGTCTTGAGGGACAGAAGTAGCACTTGAGGATTTGTTATGCAGATACTGGGAGAGCACCGGTAGTTTTCTAGATTCTCGGAGTGTTTCTTCAAGCTTGTTTGTGTTGACTCCTTGGTCTTATAGTCACGGGAGACGGTTTCGTATGGTTCCGAGGGAGATCGTGGCCGTACAGCTTAGGTCCAGACTTGTGTGCAGGACGGAGATTCGCAGATTTTTGGGCTTAGCAGGTTCTTACCGCCGTTTCGTGCAGGATTGCTAGAGTAGTGCTGCACCGTCGACTGAAAGAACCGGAAAGGAGGTTTCTTTCTTTGGACTGAGACATGTGTGCAGAATTTTCAGCGGTTGAAGATTCTGTTAACGACTGCATCAGTTCTTTCTTTGCTTTCTGGTTCGGGTGACCTTTTTGTTTAACTGTAATGTTTCTTGAGTGGGCTCGAGTATGTACTGAAGTGACACTAAAGAGTTAGCGCTTTTGCTTCCCTACATTTAGAGGAAGTACGAGAAGGATATTCCACTCATGATCTGGATATGGCCGCGGTGGTTTTGCGTTGGAGATTTGGAGGCACTACTTGTTCGAGAGTCGTGTCAGATTTTCATGGACCACCAGAGTTTAATGTACATCTTCCTGCAGCGGATTTTGATTGATGTGATAGTCTTATGCAGATTTACAGTTCTTGTGTGATCGTCGAGTACAGCTTAAGTTCGTCTCTACGGAAGGGACAGCTTGCTCATGTCTGCGCCCGACCACTTTTCTTTAATCGCTTTCGCGAGACACTGCCCACCGATGCTCGTTCGTCAGAGATACTTGAGCATACTCGGCCGGATAATGATTCAGAGTCCTTGATTTGTGACATGGTGTGCTAAGTTAGGGACGCGTTGGTGTACCTGATATTATCGGGTAGAGACGTGAAACCCTAGGACAGGCACATCAGTCAACTTTCTGTTTTCATTCGAGTTCCACCAACATTGACGTTTCTTGTAAGATAGTTACGGGTGGACATGGATGTAAAGAGAAGTTTCATGGTTCGATTCAAGGTGTCTGTCTTTTGTGTGTTTGGGTTGAGAATCTGAGGTCAGCTGGAGAGTTGCAACCTTTTACCGTTCCGAAGTAGGAGTGGGAGCAGATCTCCATGAATTTCGTTATGGTGTCTACCCAGGGTTAGTCAGGGTGTGACTCCATTCGGATTCTTGTCATCCGGTTATACTCAGTTTTCTCAGTTGTTCCTTGTTAAGTTGTGTGTTTGTGTTTTTGTCGTCGGCAGTTGGGGATCGTCACTCGCCATTGTTAGGGTTCTTCTTCGATAGCTGTTATCAGGAGATGCTCCAATTGGCAACCTTTAGGTTTAGAGGTTAGGTGGTGTCGATCGCCAGCCTGTTGTTTTTCTGACTCTGCGTAAATAGGATTTGTGGACCCCAGCTAGTCTAGAGACTTCGGAGATGATCTAATTGATTCAGGTCAGGATGAGAGTAGCCGGTGCAAATAGAGGTCTTATGCCGACTGTGTTGGTCGTAGACTTAAGTACGCAGTGGCAAACCATGTATTCCTGCGGATTTTTTTTCCAATAAAAGACGTGTTGGATTTTGGGAAGCTTATCCCAGGATTGTAGGTCCTTTTGAGATCCTATAAGCGAGTTAGTTTTGTTGCGCTTAATTTGGCACTTCCACCTAGATTATTGAGTATTCACCCCGTTTTCCTTATATTGATACCTTACGATTACCTTCATGACCTTTCTCACTTGATTGGCACCAGACCATTTAGCTTAGACGCGATCTTTTATTCACCAGCAGCCAATTGTGTTAATGGCTCGGCAGGCGGAGAAACGTCGGTCAAGGGTCTTGCCATCTGTGAGGGGTTATCTTGGACGTAGCCGTATAGTGAGGTAATCACTTGGGAGGCTGCGAGCGAGATTTGAGAATCGTAATCTTCTCTTAAAGGTACGCGTAGCAGTATATTTTTAAATTTGGGGACGAATTTCTTTTAAGGGGGGAGATTGTAACACCTTAGAATGTGTTTTATGGCTAATTATATTTTAATGTATGGATTTTAATAAAAAGTTTACTAAATTAGATTTTAATTATTTTATTCTAATTAATGAATATTTTATTAGAATTTTTCTAGCTTTGCACACACTTGTGCATGTTAACTAGGGTGCTAATTTGGAAGTTAAACATGATTAACAATCATGGTTAGCTAACCATTTCCCCTAATCTAGTTTTATAAGTTTGTATTAAGTGTTTTGGTTTTATTGTTCATGGTTGTTTTTTAAAAGAAAAAGGATTTTTAACTAGGGTTGAATGGTTGACCTTGTGTGGGAGAGAGAGAGAGAGATGGGCATGGGGCTTCATGGTGTGAACCATGCCTCATTTAATGATGAGAGAGAAGGAGAGAGGGAGGGGTCTTTTGCCTTGCACTCATTTCTCAACTTCTCACTCTCATTTCTCTCACTCTCAAACACACACACATACACACACCCCTACAACAGCAGAGAAGCAGCAGCCTCAGCCTCAGCAGCAAGCAGCAGTGGCCGCAACAACAACATTAGCAAGAGCAGCAGCAGCAGGAGCTTCAGCAGCAACAAGAGAAGCAAGTAGCAGCTGCAGAAGCAAGGCAGCAGCACCTGAAGCAAACAACAGCAACAACAGCAGCATCTGGCATCAGCAAGCTGCATCAGCATGCATAGTCAGCAGCAGCTGTAGCAGCAAACAGCTCCAGCAGCAGTAGTAAGCTCTCACCTCCTCCATACACTTCTTCTCTTGCTTCCTAGGATCCCTTAGGGTATATTCTGAACCCAATTTCCTAGTTTGCTTATCTTGTGTGAAATTGGTGTCGGTTTGCGTTAATTTATGAGTTTAGTGCTAAATTATGGTGAATTATGTGAACTTTGGATAAGTGATGATTGTGTTGATAAACCCTATCTATTTAAGTGTTATTAGGGTCACTTGAACTGAGTTTTACCCTGGATTTCACTAAAATACCATAGGGTTTGCTTTTTGTGCAACATTGGTGTTTTTAAAGCGATATATTAGCATTTTGTAATCTGCTTTTGACCCGGACCTTTCAGGTTAAAATTGAGAAAACTGGGGCATGCACACTAGGTCTAGATTACACCACCAGAACACGAGACCCCCATTCCCAACTGAGGCTGCGGATTTAATAGGTTTGGCCGCAATTTGCGGCCAAGTAGGGGGCTGGGGTGTTGGGGTCTTGGCTAGTGTTCTCTGCGGTGTTTTCTAGGGTTTTGGCATGTATAATTTTGTGAGATTTGACCTGTACGAAAATCTGGGACAATATGTCGTATTTCTAGTTCGTTGTGTTTGCGCGATACGCGCGATACGTGAGTGTGTTCTGCGATCCATCATATCGCGGCGTGTCGCGATAGTTTTAGACACGTTTAGACACGTTTTAGCGTATCGTGCACACGCGCGTTTAGTTCGCGACGCGAGTTTCTCGTTTGGGTTCGATATCGCGTTTTGCGGAATATTTGGCTTATATATGTATTCCTTGTCTTATTTTCAGGTTTGCAAGCGGGGACTACGGACACGGCTACTGAGGGAGACAGGTGGTAGGATTCACCTAGGTTGGAGCGTAGGTGAGTTGATTTAACATCTACAGGGGAATCGCCCGCATGACGTTATGCGTCTGGGCTAGAATTCTATTACTTGTCGCATATTCTACGTCATTGTTAGAATTGCGCCTTTACCTTATTTTCTTGATATAGTTGTACTGTGACTAGCAGCCGTAGGACACTGCACATATTATTGACGGTTCATGTTGCACGAGCATGGATTGTATGCTACACACACACCGTCAATAATTGCCATGTCACACACAAACCATTATAGACATTATATTGCTTAGTTAAGGACTTTACGACATCGATTCACTTTACGTATCACGTTTCGACATTTAGTTACCGATATACCTTACTCACATATTCCTCTCATACCTGGAGGGGGTATACTTCATCAGTTCTTATAGGTAGATACCTAAACATTGCTACACCTGTATGTTACGCACATATTCAGTTGCAGTCACATATTTACCTTTACTGATGTTACTTACCTGTACCTTACTGATTTCGTACACATATGGTTTCGGCTACATATTCTCATTTATATGCTCGCATTTCAGATATATCGCATATATTTATTCCTAGATTTGCGCAATGTTTATTGGGATTTTACATGATGTTTTCTGGATTTGGGAACCGCGGGAGTTCATGAAATTATGCATACATTGAAAAACCCGGTTTCCTTGATATGATGTTTGCGCAGCCACCATGAGATTTATTGGTTCTGATTATATACTCCATACGAGGTGTGGTTGCCGTATGAGGGTACATGGTGGGGCCCGGTATGGTTCCCCTCAGCAAGATGATCGATGGACTTTGCCGATTGAGCCTGGAGGTGGGTGAGTACCTACCGGTGACATTACTAATGACTCGGCGGGGATCATGGAGATACCGTTGGGAGTCATGCACGTATGCATACGTCGAAAGGCGAGGGTCAGAGCTAGGCACTCGTGCTTTCGGGATAGCGTATGATACGTACCTATTAGGATTTCTGTGTCGATGCTTGGCACATTGTTTTCATGATATTTCCTTTAAACACCTTTGTATATATAACAGGGGATTTAGCCGTTGTTATATATACCCTTACACCAATATTAGTGGAATGGGACGCTAATATATGTGTATTGACCCCATCATATTTATTTCTGCATATATATATATATATTTAGGATGCTAGAATCTTACTTGAGATTTTGACTTGGGATATCAGGTGATTCATTGAGATTGGACATACATATGGGATTACTGATTTGTACATTCGGGATATAGGAGATTACTCGATATTGTACATTGAGGAGATGTGAGACTTATATGATGTGAGAGCCCAACGTGGGGGCTGATTTGAGGAATTGGGATTTGAGTGTCTTGATGGATTGTGATCCTACCACGATGACAGGATTCCGTGGGATGACATATTTCACTCCATACCTCATACCTTTTCACTTATGCACTGTTCCATGTATTAGGAGTACCTGTTAGTGTACCCTTCATGATTGCTGCATATTTGCATTCTCATATCCCTATTGCATGGTTATTGCATACTACTGTCATGTTACTATTGCTTCACATATTGATTGTACCTGCTAGTGTACTTTCCATTATTCTGCATTCACATGACATGTTATTACTGTAATCGCATATCTTAGATTCATGCTGTACGTACATTTCTGCGATTACCTGCATATGTTATTTACTATTCACGAGTTGGCAACTCACCCCCGTTGTGCCACAGGTGTTACAGGTTGTTCCCCAGAGTAGTCGAGGCAGGCTATTCAGCTATTCAGCTATCATCTTTTGCTACAGATACCGCATCGGCTCACAGTGTACTATTTTGCTTAGGTAGGTTGCGAAGATTATCTGTATTTCATATTGTACATTCGTTGTATCTTGTACTCTCCATCAACTATATTGTTGTGGACTAGAGACCTGGTGAGGACGTTATTGTATATTATTTGTGGTTTGGTTGTCTTTTATATACAGTTTCCTTCCTATTGTCTCTTATTTCTTCGCTACGGCGTCGTATATTTATTATGTGATTGTTTTCCGTCTTTGGGCTAGTTTTTACAAAAGGGGTGTTGCCAAAATTTTAAGGAAAGAAAGTGGGACTTTTAAAGAATTTGGGTTGTGATTTCAAATGTTTAAAAATACTTTTATTATCTTTTCCGTATTTTCATGGTTTAGATTTCTGGGTTTTGGCTTTCTTTTACTGCGTTACGTCTTTAGGCGTTGCGTAGTATTAGGGTCGTCACGGGCCAATTTCGGGTCGTGACATATTGCGTTTTCGCGCTACGAGCGTTTGATGGATCGCTTTTACGAGATTTCTCGGACGTGCAGATCAAAACCAGAGGATTGGGCCACTTCAAGAGGCCAGGCAGATCGTGATGACCGTCAGAGCACAGATTATTTTGATGTTTGAGGCACTGTTCAGCATGCGGACGAATGAGCCAGTGATTTTGGCGAATGAAAAGATATCACTCCAGATGCTTGGAGCTATTGCAGCACGAGTTGTACTTAGAGATATGATATAAGGTCGCTAGTCACCGAGGATGAATGACTAGGACATGTGGTTCGTTCTCTTACCCCGATGCGAAGTCTTCAGATAAATTGATTCCAGCTAGAGACGACTTCATGCAGGTACGTTGAGTTTCGATAGAGGAGATCGAATGTCCGAAACCCATATTCCAAATTTAAAGTATTCGGAAAGACATGCAAGTAATTCTATGGACCCTCTAGAAGAATGAAACCCTAACTCGACATAATGACCGTGTGAAAGCCTTTGAACCTTAGAGTATGCAGCGGTTCCGCGGTTCCATTAGTGAGGGTTGGGTTTGCCCTTCTACGGCTGGTCCACCGATGCTGTGGTATGTACTCGATACTATTAAACTGTACCCAAGATGTTGAGCTCTTGGGGGATTATGAGGTTTTGACGAGTCGATCGATTGGTTCGACTTCATTCGGATGTTATGTGGTGAGATGCATTGCTTGGGAGATTCCAGATACGAGTATAGTCGTTGGAGCGCAGTCCATGCAGCCATGATGAGACGAGTCCAAAGCAGCCGACAGTAGAGGAAGGTGGAGTAAGAGGTTCGTACGAGGTCTTGATGAGAAGACGTTCCACTCCGCCGACATCAAAGATGAGATACGCATTCAGAGGTATTGTATACGGATATATCTTCCAGGAGGAGTCGTGATGAGTATGTAGCCGTTCCGGAACAAGAAATAAATTTAGTAATGATGATGACTTCCGGGCAGTTCGGCAGAAACGAGGTTTGGGGAGAGACCTTGACAGGACCTTTCTGGAATACTATACGAGAAGACTTGGACCCAGGAGCGGTCGCATTGCATACATCCAGCAGGCCAGAGTTTGGCATCATCGACGAGACATGTTATGAGTGACCATGATAGTTGGCCAGAGATCTTTAGAGGATGTGTCAGAGCGGACTGCTTTCGTTATCGTTTCTATATCGGACCGTTGAGCCGAAGAGCTATGTACTTAGCAATCTGCAGTGAGAGACGAGAACCTAAGGTCACTAGGCAACAGGCCATGATCAGAAGGCAAGTAGATATCTTGCTCTGCTAGCATTTGATGCACCGACATCCTCTTGACCCTGAAGGACGGACATATCGACGACAGCATTTATGATTTGTGACTATCACGTATCCGTCACTTTGGATTTCAGTATATTTGGACGGTTTATTTGCATGATTGAGATTTTGTGCACCACAGTTACACTTGACTTTGGTTTGATGTCATTAGAGATGTTGATTTTGATTTCATGCCTGTGGTATACAGGTGATTTGACTTTTGCTTTCGGCATAATTTTCATGCACTTTTAGTATTTCGATTCGATTTTGTGCACGCTGATGCACATGGTTGTGAGATTATATACCACGGTATACCTGATTTGGATTTCGATTGAGATATGTTGTATACCGTCGATTTCGATTTTGATATTCGATATTGTTTTCATGCACCTTGTGCACTTGATTGGTTTTTGCGCATACTTAAGGCGCTTGATGCGATTTAGGTGCACACCAGATGCACTAAATCGAGGTTCTTCGTGCATATCAGATACACCTGGTTTTGCTGTCAGGCACACGCGTTGCCCTTGACAGGTGTTTTCGTGCACACCCGTTGCACTCAGATTTTGTTTATGTGCACATGTATGGCACATTCATGGATTCGATTTCCGTGCGCTCCAGACGCACGTGGCATCCATATATATATATATATATATATTTGAGATTGATTTCTTTTGGAGCAGTATATTTTATGACACTTACTATTTGGTTTAGTACTGAGCAGGACTAGTTAGAGGATAGTACCTGGGTATATTTTTGCATGCATTGATAGTTATCGAAGGGATTTCCAAAGAGGAGCTATAGTCTCAGTATTTACCTACTTGTCTGAGATGACACGAAACATTTTATAAAAGAAACCCTTCTAAAGTTTCTTTCAAAACGGCGGGTCGTGCATATTAAACAAAGGATTTATATATAGTTATTTTCTTACAATAGACGTCCGCCACTGTGCAGTGTTGCGAATATCGAACGGCGATTTGAAAAAGGTTTAGCATGCATTGCTTCCCGATGTTTTAATAATGTATATCATGTTGGTTTTCGTATTGGATCTTGACATTGATGTCTTCCCTATGTCTCCGATGATTGCGGGATGCTTGACGGAGTTTTGATTTTGAGTTATACACTCTTTTTCATGCGCATGCATTGCGCTACGATATGTTTTATGTATTTATGATTTCGGAATCCCGACGACTTGATTGTTTTGCTGAAATGTTTTAGTATTTGGGGGAGTTTTAATTTAAAATTCGGGGACCGAATTTCTTTAAGTGGGGAAGATTGTAACGTTTCGAAAATCGTTTAGGTGCAATTTCAGAAAATCGGTAAAATAACGGGTGTTTTCTGTAAAAATCATGATATAAATACCTTTTAATATAAAATTAAATATACATATTCTAGCTATGTAATTTCTAGTATTTGGTGTTTATTGAGCCACTTGTAAAATTTTTAAATTTCTGAAAATTTTCCGAAATTAATTAATTTAATATTATTTTAACCGTCACTAATACAATTAATTAGGGATAATTACAAATTGGAATGGGTTAATACAAATTTTGTGCATCATGACACATTAAACTAACATGTAAAATATTTTTTTGAAATGAAAAGAAGTTGTTAAGATGGTGTTAGAAAATATATAATAAAAAGGCTTAAATGGTGAAAATAAATTAAATGGAAATTGGGGTATAATATTTATCATTTTCCCTCACCCCACACACACACCCACACTCACACACCCCTATTTTTAGCAGCCCTCATCAAAGTTTTCCCCCACTTCTTTTGATAAAAGAAAAGAAAATCAAGAGAAATGAATAAAGGAAATATTAAATAAAGGGGTATGGTGTTAGATAATGGTGACTTGGACTTTTCCTTGACTTTATAAACACCCCCACACCCTCTCTCCTCCTCCTCCTCATTTCTGGCTGAGCCTATCCCTCAAGCAGCCCCCCCCCATTTTCTTGACCTCATTTTCACTTCAAAACCCTCACAAAATTCTTCAAAAATCAATACAGAAACCTTACAAAATCCAAATCCAACTCTTACCCATTTTCCCTTAGCCTAACATGCATGGATCTTGGAGCTTAGAAGCAAGTTTGGAAGGCTAGATTTCAAGTGAGATCTACAAAATTGGGAGGTATAAATTGAGACCCTTTGGTGAATTTGTTGTTAATTGCTTTAAGTTAGCTTAATTAAGTGTTTAATTAGGATTCCAATTGGTTCTAATTGAATGTTTGGAAAATCTAGTAAGGGTTTGTGATTTCAATTAGTGTTTTTATTATATCATTAAGAATGCAATGTATAGTCTAACATCTTAATGTATGTAAAACCTAGTTTGGTTGATTAAATTGCACTTGTTATATGTAATTTGTCCAAATCATATATTTCAGCAAACTAGGTTTTTATAAAATATATATTTAGGTGAGATAAAATTCTAGTTAGTGTTTTATATCATTTGAACATGGTTTAAGTGTGTAATTTATCATATTAAGGGATGTAAAACCAAACCTAGTAGCTAGTTTGCAAATTGTTATTTCAAAATTTTGCTAATTAAGCTATTTGTAAACTAGGTTTTTGGGTTTAATGAAATTGATGAGATTAAAATTTAATTATGGTTTGTATGACTTAGTTAAAATATTATGTGAGTAATGTAGCCATTATATCGGTTAAAACATCAAGTTTTGTATTAAAAACGGTTAATTTTGCTCGCTAGGTTTTCGGGAAAAAATAGCTTTTAAAGTGAGTTTGGGGTTTTTGTGAATTTTAACCTATTTATAATTAGTGTTTGTGAATTTGCAAATGGGTACATTTGGGTTTTATCTCGATCAATTGGCGTTTATACGCCGATGTCGAGGGATATTTGGTTCTTTTACTTGAGCGGATCCTAGGTGTTAACCTATGTGAAATTCGTATGCCGTTTTAGACTTTCATCTGCGATTTCGGTTTACGATACTATATGTTTATATGTAGGCACCCCCATGTGGACTTCGAGACGATAAGCAAGCACGTGGCGACACCGATTTCGGCAAGCGAGGACCAGGTGAGTAGATTATATCTACGGGGGAAGTCGGGTGGATGACGTATAGCACCCCCACAGTCCGTAGTATAGTTTATGATATATATGTTTTTATAGGTGTTTTATGATACGAGGATGATTATCGAGATATGATTTTGTGCTTATGGTTTAGCTTAGGATAGTTAAAAGTAGCTTAGTTTAGCCTCTTAGTCGCGAACCCTAGAATAGGTTTTTACCCCCACGTACACACACATGCATGCATTTATTTTTACTTATGCATATATGGGGATATGTATGTATATATATATATATATATGTATGTATGTATATGTATATGTATACATATACATGGATTTTGAGGATAAGTACTTAGGATTGGAGATGAGTCGATGAGATTGGGCTTGGGGCCATGAGATCAGTGATATGATGTAGTTCGTATTTGAGATACGACATGATATTTTACCGTGTTCTTTAGGCATGGCGTTTTCATACACACGCATGCATTACATAGATGGTATCAGTATTGTACTAGACTTAGATCAGTACCCCCAGATCATGATATACGATGGAAAGGATACCAGGCGAATAATGAGATAAATGTGATATTTGACCCGTACCTAGATTTAGGAGGCCGTACGACGGATTTACCGTACGAGCTATATTGATGATAGATCTGCACTCTTGACTTGAGGATGCCATATTATATAGGGTATCGCATGGGATACTATTGAGGCGAGATCACCGACTATCACACACACACACACACACACACACACACACACATATATATATCGACTCAGATTTAGGTAGTTTCTATACCCCTTCTGATTGGTTGTTAGTTAGACCTGTAGTTACCTAGTAGATGTTAGACTGGACCGAGTCATACCTATTTCCAAAACTAACGAATCGTGAGGATTCTAAAGACATGTCAAGGGATATTACGAATATTTCAGAAGACGTACCTTTTCTTAAAAACACCGTAGCCCTTATTTTCAAAACACCACGATTCGTACTATTTCAAACGGCAAAACAGTATAACACAGATGCAGCGATGTTGATTCCTCATTGTTACGTTATCATTCATGTTCCGCATATTATTGTTGCAATTATTATTCATTGCCATTTATCATATTGTTATCGTCTCATTGCATGTTTATTGTGTACATAGTGATTATGAACCATGCTGTCAAGACACCAGCACCATTACCGATGATGCGTATGTTCTACATACACTTACTTGCCGGCTCACACACATCATCATCGGTAATTGCCATGTCACGTACACTTTAGAAAATACCTTTTCATTGTTATAGCTTGATAACTGATAGTCGCAAAATGTTATAGCTTCCATATGCTAGTTTAAATATTGCATTCATTGCATGATATTAGGTGCATTCATATATTCATTGGTTATACAGTATTATGGATATTTATGCCGGTATTTACTGTTTATTGGTATCATGATTTTGATGATTTCGGATTTACATGAGATTTCTGGATTTGGGGGAAAACCGCAAGAATTTAAAAAAAGCTTAGTGTCATCATTTTAAAATGCAAATTGCGGTTTTCTCATGATGTATGAGTCGTCCACCATGAGTTTTCATGATTGCTGTTGGATTTCGAGACCCGATTCGAGAAGTTGGATGAACCGTCTCGGGTACATGGTAGGCCTGGTATGGTACCCCGGGGTAAGAAGCTCGAGTTGTATTCGATGAGCCTGGCAGGGGAGCACTACCTACCGGTAATATTATTTGGACTCGTCGGTTATCCGAAGGATACCGGCCGGAGTCATGAGATGGATACAGGCTGATCCGTTTTGCCGGAGCCCGCGGGCCAATCCCGTAGATGATACGGATGCCTGAGATATTGATATTTGAGATCTGAGATTTGAGATATTGAGATTTGATATTGAGATACCGAGATTTATGTTTTGTGTCGATACTGACACTGATTTCTCTATTGCTTTCATTGATGATACTTGATTGATATACATATAGAAATCTCATTGATTAAAGGAAACAGTTGTCTCACTCCTGATATATTCCGTTTCCATTCGTAATGCATTCATACATCATATATATTAGGACATGTTGTTACCTGAGGCACTGGCACGAGCTCTTGGTATTACCTTATATGGATAGACGTTTACCCTTACCATTATATTATGCTTCAGGCCATATTTATTTGAAGATATTACCTGATATGACCTAGTATAGCGTTATGCATGCGATTTCTTCTCGTAGATGTTTTCTACTCACGAGTTGGCAACTCACCCCCGTTGTGCCACAGTTCCTTGCAGGTTTTGCCATACAGGTTCCGTTACGGCTTTGCTGGCACACTCTTCCTTCCGGGTGATTGCTTTGGCAGGTCGGTTCTTTGCATCAGGACCACCTTTGTGTATTTATTATTTCAGTTGTATCTAGAACTCCATCAACCAGATTGTATATTTGATACAGATAGAAGACCAGACTTGTTATTATTTCGACCTTAGAGTCGCGCGTTGTATTATTATGGTTTTCATGCTGATTATGGGTTTTCTTTTGAGTTTTGATCCTCGCCCTTCGGCGTTGTATATTATATTATTTGCGTGGTTGTGACCGTCGATTGACGAAGAGCTAGCTCTCGCTTGGGGATGCCTTTTTACTTATTTCGTATACTATTCACGTTGTATCCCGTTTGGGGCCAGTATTTACAAAGGAGACTCTGCCGAAATTTTCAGAAAATACTTGAGATTTTAAAAATACATACTTCGGCCTATGTTAATTAAAACTACTTGCTTTAAATTGGTTTTTCCTTCACTCTACTGCTTCTTGGTTTTGATTTCTGGGTTTTTGGCTTGCTTAGATTACGTACGCCTTGAGACGTTGCGTAATTTAAGCGCCGTCATGTTCCGTACTTTTCGGGTCGTGACGTCTCTGTTGATACTGGTATAGGTTAGTCTATAGACCCGAGATCGTCATAGAGTCTTATGTGATTCCCACTGTGCTTTGATTTCCACCTTGCCACGTTCAAGAGGACGTGCAAACCGGTGGTTTTTGGGTACAGTCCCGAGTCACATGGAGGCAATGAGCGATAGGAGGGGTTTTGTCTCTCCCAGTATTGGGGGTTTATGTCGCGCTGTGCTCGATTGGCCATAATAGGGAAGTCCCTGGCCATGGCTGATTTAGAGATTTACTTGTAAGTGTTATCAGTAGTTTCTCGATCCGTTATGAGCCTCATATCGGCATGACTTATCGAGTTATTGGGGTCTGACGTTTACCACCCGTAGACTTGATATGTGACATATCAGACAAGGAGACCGGACTGTACGGTATTGTTACCGACAGACTTTACAGGAGCTAGAGCAGGCTTGCTTGTTGATCTTCTGATCGCTCAATACTCGGGTAGCCGTTACGTCCAGCTAGTACCGCTGACGGCTTGTGGGTGCTTGATGTGATCATCACCTACTGTCAGCGTATTGACGAGTCTTTAGAGGCCTACATAGAGGTTTTACTGGCTCAGGCAAAACGAAGTAGGAGCACATATGTGATATGTGTGGGACCGAGATTAATACGAGTGTGTGATACCGTATTCTATTCTCGCGATTATTTGTATCGGTCGGTTATATGTGATATAGCCGGGTTATCAAATCAAGTGTTGATTCGATAAGTTGGTACATATAATATTAGTGGGTTATATATAATATAGCCGGATTATTAAATCAAGTGTTGATTTGATAATTTAGTGTATAATTGTATATTTGATATACTAGTTTACATTAACTAATATTAGCTCACTTAAGCATTTATTTTTCTCACATGTGCACACTTAATATATATGAGATATATATTAATTGTGTTTTTATTTGTGTCATGGTTATTAGTGGATAATTAGCCACAGGCATGAAGCTTGTAGAAGCTTATGGATGCATTGACTTGGTCCACTAATTTTATTTTACTAAAGATATTTATTAACCTAACCATTATAACTTAGCCATGGTTATGTCTCTACATGAGTTAGTATATGATACAAACTCACCTATGATTGATTCTCTCACCTCATTAGTTCATTCTCATCTCTTGACTTCATCTTCTTCTTCAAAGCTCAAGAGCTCTCTAGGTTTTGTTCAAGTGAGAAAATATTGTGAGAAAAATAAAACCAAAGTGAGCCCACTTCCTACTTCATCATCCTCTACTAGATTAGCACTTTAGTATAGGGTGTTAGATTTAATCTCTCATTAGTGAAGTAGTAGCTTGAGTTAGTGTCTCCTCTACGTAGATCATCTTCGGCCTCGAAAACTTCAAGCAAGTTCGTTCCTTTCACCTTGAAAAGCCATGCAAGAGTCCGGGTGTTCCACGATAGCAGCGAAGGGACCACTACAAGGAGCTATTGAAGTGAAGGACCGGTCTACAAAGGTTGTATTCCGTTATCACTTAGATGTAAAGTAGTTTACATTTCGTTTCGTATGATTCTCTAGTTAACGATTCTAGTTTAGGGTTCTTTAAAACGGCAAAATTAAGAAAATGGCATTGATGATGCCCACCCGAAACCTTGCTGTCGTTCATAGGAACCCTACATGTATAGGGTTCATCACTGGTAGCATCAAAGGGAGATGCTGTATAATATGTCACTTTCATTGATGATTTCTTACGGAAGGTATGTGTCTACTTTTTCAAACACAACTCAGGTGTGTTTGCCAGTTTTAAGGAGTGGAAAGCGGTCGTGGAGAAGCAAAATGGGCGAACGGTGAAGTATTTACGGACAGATAATGGAGGTGAATACACCTCAAAGGAATTTCTAGAGTATTGTAAAAAACATGGCATACAGAGGTAATGGACAGTTCCAGGACTTCCAGAGCAGAATGGGGTAGCGGAGCATATGAATAGGACACTGCTAGATCGAGCCTGAAGAATACGGTTGCAATCCAGCCTTTCGGATGACTTCTGAGCAAGGCAGTGAGTTATGTGTGCTATTTGGTTAATAGGTATCCATCTACGGCCATAAATTTTTAGATCTCAGAAGAAATATAGAGAGGAGAGCCAGTTACTTATGATTCTCTACGAGTGTTTGGATGCCCTGCTTACTCGCTCGTGAGTCAGAAGGATAGAACCAAGCTGGATTCAAAGTCAAAAAGTTATGTTTTCTTAGGATTCAAACTTGGAGTTAAATCTTACAAGTTATGGGATCCGGAAAACAAAAGGGCGTTCACTAGCCGAGATGTTATCTTCGATGAGGAATCTGTTGGATATGTATGCCCTAATGGCCTGTATTGTATAGGATGCTAGGGATATATATATACAGGACAATCTTGCTCAATTATATAATATATTATTTGGGTTGTCTTTATCTGAACACGTGTATTTGTTTTTATTGCTGCTTGTTATTGCTTATACATGTTGACAAAGAATCGATTAAGTAGTATACTATTTTGGATTGTCTTTATCTTAACATGTGCATATGTTTTACTTGAGGTTACATATCGATGATACATGTTCATAAAGCCCATAGGATTTTTCTTGACTGCCAGCGTTGTGACGGTGATCACACTTGTGGGGGCTTGTAGTTCATAAGCACGTTCTTAAATGTCCCAAGTCGCAGGAGTATCGAGACCGAGCATCGATATTCCAAAGTAGACTTGTGTATATGTTTCTAGATCCCGACGAAAGGCGGTGGTTGGTCCCACAGCCATTGGTGTGATCATATAAGATTGTATACAAGTGCTCACGCGGGTGAGTACATTGAACGGACGTACCGAGAACTTCTAGATGGTATTATACCTATCGTCAGATAGCGGTTCTCAGGTGACATGAGTACAGGTTAGGCTTTAGACCTGAGATCGTCATTTGTCTCATGTGAGTTCCCATTGTACTTAGATCACTACCCTATCACGGCTCTACAGAGTCGTACAAACAGATTTTGGTTGGGTACAGTCCCAAGCCATATGGAGACAGTGAGAGATTGTTAAGGATTCGTCTCTCCCGGTATTGGAAGTCGATATCGCACTGTATCCGGTTGCCCAGAACCGTAAGACCTTGGTCAAGGCAGATGAGATTTACTGATGGTTAGATCAGTAGTTTCTTAGATCGGTCCTAAGTCACATCGACACGACTTATCTGGTTATTAGGAGTCTGAAATTTACTACCCCTAGACTCGGTATGTGATACTCTTAGATAAAGAGACCAGACTATACGGAGATTGTCACGAATAGGCTCATTAGGGGTTCGGATGAGCTTGCTCGTCTGTCTTCCTTTTCGACAGGTACCTTTGTAGCCATTATATACAGCTAGTGTCGCTGACGTGCTTGTGGTTAAACCCACTGCCAACATACTGTCGAGTCTTTACAGTCCCACACAGAGGGTTTCCCTGGTTCAGATGAAACGATGTAGAGACCGTATGGTTATATGTGCAGGGTTTCGATCAAATACATATACTAACTACACGCATTCATGTTCGGATGGTTAATACTAGCAGGCTTAGAATTAAGCCAGATTATTAGATCAATTATTGATTTAATAATAATCTAGTATTATATTATTGGATTATTCTATCTCTTGGTATTCGTATGAATACGGATATGTATGTACGGATTGGTATTCTTTAATTTAAACAAGTATACCTTCTAGAAAAGGGACACCTCATTTAGGGTTTTCTATTTATTAGAAAATAAGAAATGAGGTGGCATGTAAGGTGGAATGAAGAGTGTATAAAGGAATGAGCAAATGAATTATGTATTCATTTGTCACTACTATTCAAATATGGCTACATTTTTTATTTGGAAAATGAATATGATACATATTTCTTTTTCCTTTGAAAATGGATTCATTCAATGCAAGCCATTCTCTCTCCTTTCAAGTGTAAGTCAATGTCGCGCACCCCATGTGTTCGCGTGGAGGTGGAATTTGCAAAAAATGATTATTTCGAGCTTCGCAACTCCGACTAGAACCAAGGATCGTTCATAAACTTTAGCTAGCAAACTACTTGAGGTTTAACTACTTAGATACGAAGTTATACCTCATGATACATGTCCTTCGGGTCTTCATCGTTGTCCTCCTCATCTACGTAGGCTCCAAGGATCGATCTGGATCATAGCAACCTCCACGGCCTCCTTGAGTCGAAGACGATCCACCCGAGAGTCTATAGTCCGAGCTCCACCTCAAAACCGAGGTAACTAGGGCAACAAGCTTGCTAAACTTGATTTCCTAGGTGATGTAGAGTATGAAGATGGATTTATTTGTCTCTTGAAACCCTAATTTACTCAACTCATGAGACCTTAAGGGTTTTCTAGTGAGGAGGAAGAAGAAGAGCTAACATGAGAGCTTACTTAAGGAAAGAGAAAGTATTTTATCAAATGATAATCTCTCTCATGAAAATTGAGATGGCTACCCTTAACATGACCACTATCATGGCATCAAAATATCTCATCAAAATATCTCACTAAAATATCTAGGTCAAATAGTCAACCCAAGTCAAGTGGTCAAGCCAAGTCAAAAGGTCAAATAAAGTCAAGTAGTCAAAACTAGTAGCCATGTCTCAGTTATCATTTACAAAAATAACAAATACTTTCCTCCACCTCATAATTGTTTTAATCAAGTAAATGGTCAAAACCCTAATGAGGTGTCTCCTTCTGTGCTCCTCTCATCCGTATATACATACCCGTATTCGTGTTCCGAGAAACATGAATACAAAGAGACGAAACCGATCCATCAATATAATACTAGGATCCGGCTTAAACCAAAGCCCACTAGTATTATTCGCCCGAACATCATACGTGCACAAGTGTACGTAAGTGATCGAAGCCCTGCCGTAAAACCATACGGCCTCCACACCTTTTGCCCAGTGCAGGGAAACTCTCTGTGTGGGACTCTAAAGACTCGACACTACACTGGCAGTGGGTTTAACCATAGGCCGCAAGCTGTACTAGCTGCATGTAACGGTCCTTAGGTAGATGTCAATAAGAAGGCCGATGAGGAAAACCCATCTGAACTCCTACTGAGTGTGAATGTGACAATCTCTGTACAGTCCGGTCTGTTCGTCTAAGATTATCGCATATCAGGCCTAGGGGGCGGTAAACGTCAGACCCCTAATAGTGGTATAAGTCATGTCGGAGAGTAGCCCAATACACCCTGAGAAACTACTGGAACACCTACCAGTAAATCTCGCTTTCCTTGGCCAAGGACTTTGTGTAATGGCCTTCCGAACACAGCGCGATATCAACCCCCAATATCGGGAGAGACGAATCCTATCTAACCGCCACTGCCTCCAAGTGCTTCGTGACTGCACCCAACTACTACCTATTTGCACGACTCCATTGAGTCATGGTAGGGTAGTAATCAAAGTACAGTGGGAACACACTTGAGGCGAAGCAGCAGTGTCAAGTCGACAGACTAAGCTGTACTCATGTCACATGGGAACTGCTACTCGACGATAGGTATAATACCCACCAACAGTTCCCGATGAGTCCTGTCCAGTGTACTCATTACCTAATGAGCACCTGCATACTATCTCTAGTATGACGTTCTGATGGTTGTAGGACAGACTATCTTCCCTGCTGGGATGAGAAGCATATGTACTAGTCTACTGTGGAGTATCGATGCCCCGTCTCGATAATCCTACGACTAGGGACCTGTATAGGATGTGCTTACAGACTATCCAGCCCCCACTGGTGTGACTGCCATCACAATTCTGGTAATCAAGCAAAGATCTTAAGGGCTCTACCAATATGTATAAGCGATATGCTATGAAAACACATGCACATATTGAGGTAGAAACAAACCAGGCAGCATAGTACCATTTCGAGCAAGACTGTTACTATATCCGTGTATATCCCAAGCTCCCATTAAGTAATATACAATCCATTATGATACATTAATGGCCTTTAGGGCATATATCACTAACAATCTCCCACTTGCACTATGGCCATATACTGGCATATCGCAAACCGAAGATCTCGAATAGCCTCTCGAACATTGTCTGAGGGATGGCCTCTGTGAGTGGATCTGCAAGTGTTGTTCTCCGTATCTACTCTCCTCAGCTCGATCCCATGGGGATCAATGATCTCCCTGATCAGGTGGTGCCGCCTCAAGATATGTCTGGATCTCTGATGGGACCTGGGTTCCTTCCCTAAAGCTATAGCGCCATTGTTGTCACAATACTAAAGTATTGGACCAACAATGGAAGGAACCACCTGAAGTTTAATTAAGAACTTCCAAATCCAGATTGCCTCTTTTTCGGCGTATCATGCAGCGATCTACTCCGTTTCTATTGTCGAGTCTGCAACGGTGTCCTGCTCGGAGCACTTCCAGCAGCCGCCCTTGTACTGAGGGTAAAGCTATAACCCAATATGGACTTGGAGTCATTCTTATCACTTTGGAAGCTGGAGTTAGCAAAGTCCTCGATCTGGAAGTCTTTTCCTCCATACACTAAGAACATCTCCTTAGTCCTTCTTAGGTACTTGAGAATGTTCTTTACTGCTTCCCAGTGCTTCTCCCCTAGTTTTTACTGATACCGGCTTACCACGCTCAGTGCGTAAGATACATCTGGTCTAGTACACAACATCGCATACATTATAAAGCCTACCGCAGAAGAGTAGGGTATAATCGACATGGGAGCCCTTTCCAAATCATTCTTGGAAGACATCTCTTTGGAGAGGGTGATTCCGTGACAAGCCGGTAGACTACCGTGGTTAGAATCATCCATACTAAAAATTTTCAGAATGGTGTTGTTGTACCTTGACCGTAAAAGTCCAACCATCCTCTTTGATCTATCATGATAGATCTGGATCCCCAAAATGTAGTTGGTATCACCCAGCTCTTTCATGGAGAACCTCTGTGATAAGAATCCTTTGACTGATTGTAGCATAGGAATGTCATTTCCTATCATGAGAATTTCATCCACGTACTCAACGAGGAATTCCACAGTTCTTGCTACAATCTTACTATAAATGCATGGTTCATCTGGATTTTTGATAAAGTCGAACTCTTTGACTGTCTCAATAAAAATAGATGTTCCAACTCCGCGATACCTGCTTTAGTCCATAAATGGACTTAAGCAACTTGCACATTGTCCCATTGCTCCCACTCTGATTGAAACCCTTTGGCTGATCCATATAGACGCACTCTTCCAAATTACTATTTAAAAAAGCCGTCTCTACATCCATCTGCCGGATCTCAAAATCTTGGAAGGCAGCAATGGCAAGAAGGATCCGAATGGATTTGAGCATAGATACCGGAGAAAAGGTTTCATCATGGTCCAAACCAGGTCTTTGACGAAAAACCTTTTACAACAAGTCTAGCTTTATAGGTTTCAACCTATCCACCTACACCAATCTTCTTTCTGAAGATCCATGTGCAGCCTACGGGTTTTACCCCTTCTGGAGCAATGTTCAAAGTGCATACTTTGTTGGTGTACATAGACTCCATTTCGGTCCGTATTGCATCCAGCCATTTTACCGAGTCGCCGCTCTGAATGGCTTACTGGAAGCTAGTTGGCTCATCATTGTTAATGATGTAATCCTCTCGATCCTCATCTATGAAAAAACCGTAGTATCTCTCGGGCGGATGAAACTGCCTACTAGTCCTGTGGATTGGCGTAGGGATGTCCGGTTCTTTTGAAACCTCTGGTTCTACCATACTTTCAGTAATAGTTTGTGGTTCTGGAATTTCTTCCAGTTCTATTGCGCTCCCACTATTTCCTTTTAAAAAATTGATTTTCCAAAAAAATGGGCATGACGAGGAAAAAAAACCTTTTGTTCCTCTGCGTAATAGTAAAGATACCCCCTGGAGTCTTTGGGTATCCTACAAACCTACACAGTACTGAGCGTGCCTCGAGCTTCTTTTCAACAAAAGCTGGACATCCCTATATCTTCAGATACCGAAGATAGGGTTTCTTCTCACTCCACATCTGATATGGTGTGGTAGGCACAGTCTTGGTTGGAACCGTATTCAAAAGATATGCAGCTTATTCTAGTGCACAACTTTAGAACGATCGCGGCAACTTAGCGTTACTCATCATGGAACGGACAATATCCAATAGGGTTCTGTTCTGCCTTTCCTATACACCGTTGTGTTATGGTGTGTATGGAGGAGTAAGCTGAGAAAGAATTCCATTCTCTTTTAGGTAATCCAGGAACTCGGCAATTTAAGTATTCATCACGTCGATTAGATCTTAGTGTCTTGATACTTTTACCTGTTTGTTTTCCACTTCATTCTTATATTCCCAGAATTTTTCAAAGGGTTCGGATTTATGCTTTATTAGAAGACATGTCCTAACCTAGAGAAATTATCTGTAAAAGTAATGAAATAGAAATAACTGATTGAAACGATTTCGGATGTGTATGTAGAAAATTATATAGAAATCACAACCAAAAATATTTTGACCGCAATCAATAACGGTGTCGAATGCAGCGCGTTAGTAAGTGCGGATTGTCCACAGGGAAAGTGTAATCGTTCGTGTTTCGAATTAGATGAATTGAAACTTTAAAGAAAAGAAAACAAACAAACAATTCATGATTTGTAAATTGAATTTCAAGAATTAGAAAAATCTAGATCTAAGAAAACATTAAAATCAAGACTTGAGAATTTGTGATGTTTTCCAAACCAAATATCAAGAATCAAAGTGAGGCTTGTAGGAATCGATCGGATCTATAGATGTGATGAAATCTAGAGATTACGTATTCTTATCCATCGATGAATTGATACTAGATCGATGATGATCGACGAGAATTATGGATTTCTTGTGAAACTGGGGTTTCATCATCTATCCCTTATTCCTTCGTCGATATCATTCACATTCTAGCCTCTAGTAAATTCAAGAATCGATCGTGGATCCCTAATTTCGAGCGATCACAATCAAGAAAGCATTGCAACGAAACTAGATCGTCGATTCTTCAATTTGCTAGGGTTTACAAAACTCGTAGGACTTAAGAATCGTATTAAGATTTGTTACATCATCATTCTATTGATCATCTCGACTCCTTTACGAGCGGAGTTTTACTCAAACAACACAACAAGAACCACAATCAAAAATTGAGATCGAATCATGATGCAAGAATTTAAAGAAAGCAAGATTAAAGAATTTCACCTTTTATTTATCAACAATTCCGTTTACAATTCACTCAAGAACTACAAGAGGAAGAACTCGATCGTCGATTTGGCTTCGCTCGTCTCCTTGAGTCGCGGATCGGCTTGGATCACTTGCTCGATTGAAGATCGGCTCCGCTCCTAGAAGGTTGAAGGCTTCTCACTTGATTTGGTACTCGGGATCTTGAATTTGGTTTTGGATTTAGGATTAGGGTTTGTGTTAGTGTATAAGCCCTAGAGGCCATTACTGTATCATACTAGCTTGTATATTACTTAATGGAAGCTTAGGATATTCACAGTTGTATTGACAGTCTTGCTCAAAATGGTAGTATGCTACTTGGTTTGTCTCTACTTCAATATGTGCATATGTTTCTTTTAGCATATCGCTTATATATGTAAGTGCACGGCGGCGCACCGGCCGTCAACCGACGGCCAAATGCGGAAGCGGTGATAAACTTTAATTTTTCTTGAACTGGCAAACCGCCGCGCACTAATACCCGGATCGAACCATTAATTAGTCCTAGCCAACTACAAGAAAGGGAATAGAGATATACCGACGATCCAAGTCCTCCGGTCCTCTCGTCATCGTCCCGATCTCTTGCGGAATGTCCCGTCTCCTCCTCGTCGCCGGAAGTGCACCACATCGCCTACTTCTTTTACAGGCTCCCACCTCAATGCCGAGGCAACTCGGGCACGAAGCCGGCTACTCGACGTGCCCAAGATTCGCTGTAGAATATGTAGTCTTCAAGTCTCACTTTGGGGTTGTGGAATTGCCATTTGGTGGAGGGATTGATACAAGAACAATGTAGAGGAACTTTTTGGGGATTTTGGAATATCAAATGAACAAAACCCCACACCCACAAAAATTGGGCAGCCCCCTCCCAAAATGGCCGGCAAAAAAATGCAAGAGCTAGAGAGAGGAAAAGCCAAGGGGAGGGTATATCATAATGCAAGAGAGAGAGTGTGGAGTTATGATGTGTGGAAATGATTACTAGTAAAACCAACACACTAAAACCATCATCATAACCCATCAACAAAGTCAAGCAAGAGAGAGAGAGAGGAATGGTTATCATGAAAAGCAATGATCACCAAAACAAACCCATACTCCAAAAACCCACCTACTACAACCATGATTGCTCACAAAGTCAAGCAATCATGAAAGAAGAAGTCAAGGTCAAAAGAATGGTGCACCATCATGATACAACAATAAGCAAAGACCCCCCTCCACAAATGCCTATTTGAAACAATGCAAATAAGCCCTCCTCCACCAATCTTCGGCCAATGAACGGAACAATGGAAATCGGCCGAAACGGAAAGCAAACTGGCAACTCCAGAAAACTGGTCCCGTAATAAATTACAGGAAAACCCCGATACTGTGCATACACACCCGCATCTGTATTTCGACCGAAATACAAATGCAATGAGACAAAGTCTACACTGTACTATACTAGGATCCGGCTTAAACCAAAGCCGGCTAGTAAAATCTGTTCGATCCTGATCCGTGCAATACCGCACGTATCTGATCGAACCCTGCCATATAACCATACAGCCTATAGTACAAACTGTCCGATCCTGATCCGTGCAATACCGCACGTATCTGATCGGACCTTGCCATATCTCCATACGGCCTCTACAACCTTTCACCCGAAAGCTGAGTAACTGAATGTGGGGGACTCTAAAGACTCATCAACACCTTGGTTGTGGATTTAATCACTAGCACGTCAGAGGTATAAGCCAATACGTAACGGGCTACCAGGTACTGACTAAAAGGGATGTCTGTGAGCGAACTCAGCCTGACAACCCTACTGAGCCTGTCAGTGACAATATCCGTACAGTCCGGTCCGTTTGTCTATGAGAATCGCATGGCGGGCCTAGGGGGTTGGTAAAAGTCAGACCCCCAAAAGCGGTACAAGTCGTGTCGGAGTGTAGCCCAGAACACCCTGAGATACTACTGGAATACCTACCAGTAAATCTCCTTGCCTCGGCCGAGGGCTTCGTGTAATGGCTCTTCTAGACACAGCACGACCTCACCCCCAATACCGGGAGAGATGAACCCCTGAAGATACGCTCACTGCCTCCATGTGGCTCGGGACTGTACCCAACTAAAACCCGTTTGCACGACTCCTTTGAGCCGTGGTAGGGTAGTAATCAAAGTACAGTGGGAACTCACACGAGACAAATGACGATCCCCAGGTCGATGAACTAACCTGCACACATGTCACCAGGGAACTGCCATCTGACGTCTGGTATATGACCAACTAGCATGTTCCCGGCGAGTCCTGTCCGGTGTACTCATAACCCAATGAGCACCTGTATACATCTTAGGTGATCCAACTGACACCAGTGGCTTGTGAGACCGGCCACCGCCCCTCGTCGGGGTCTCGACTGTAGACACTAGTCTACTATGGAGAATCGATGCCCTGTCTCGAAACTCTCACGACTAGGGACCTTTTAAGGATATGCTTATAGACCCCAGCTCCCACGTATATGATCGCCCTCATACTGCTGGTGGTCAAGCAAGAATCCTAGGGGCTCTATCAACGTGTAATAGCGACTTGTCAGGTCACCTAAAGCAGTACACGATGAAAAAGGTAAACCAGATAGCATACTATCATCTCGAGTAAGACTGTCCTACCGGGATAGGTCCTCCATCAATCATTACAATCACGTACCTGTGACCTAATAATTGACTCTGAGGGCACTATCTCCAACAATCTCCCACTTGCACTCAAGGCTAATTATTGCGATGTCGCATACTCACAGCCCGTGTGATACCGAACACCCAACTCCTCTACTAGTCAGTCTCACAAAGCTCGTTTGCGAAACTATTGCGTTCGAGGAATAGCCTCAGTGAGTGGATCCGCTTTGTTGTCTCTTTCAATGTCTCTCTATATCTCAAGTTCGCGGAGAAAGCCATCTCCCGAAATGAGCAATACCTGTCTTAGAATATGTCTGGATGTCTGATGGGACATAGCTCATAAATGAACTCCAAATCCAAACTTCTTAGACTGTATCGTCAACTGAACTCAATCAGTATCCTGCGCCATGCCTCCCTCAGTATTGCCTTGGACCACCTGTCCAAAATACCGCCCCTCGTCAGAAGGAAAACTATAGCTCTGACAACATCCTTGTCGTCCAGGTCACCTTGGAAGCCTGGAATGATAACTGTCTCCTGAATGAGGCTGTCGTTATCATATCCCTAGAACATCCACTTATGTTCTAAAACTGCTTCCGACCGTTTCTCCAGGATTGGATCAATATCAACTTATTGCATCTAGTGCAAGAACAACATCTGGTGTGGTACTTGACATCTCATGATTGACTCAATTGCCTAAGCAAGTGATCTGCCAATCATGCACATCCCTCTCCCCTTTAGTCTGTAAGACACCTTTAGAGAGGGTGACTCCATCTTCTGCTGGTACACTACCGTGCCAGGAGTCGTCCATTCTAAATACTCTTAGAATGCCGTCAAAGTACCCTGATTGGGAAACTACCCAAATCTAGATCTAAAACCATAGATCTAGTAACCAGTATGTCTGATATAAAATCCATTTCCTTTGTGGAGAAACCACTGTGTGACGACCAAAGTATAACCGATTGTAGTATAGGAGTCTCTTTTCCTACTCTGTGTATGTCATCCATATACCAGGATATCACACCCTACTACCTTTTCAACAGATCCATCCCCTATTCTGATGAAGTCAAACCTATGACTGTCACGTCAGAAATAGATGATCTATCTCCGCTACTGGTGCTTCAGTCTATAAGCTACCTGTCCACCAATGCTTCCGCTGCTCCCACTGACTACGACAACCCTCTGGCAGAGCCATATAGACGTACACTTCTGAAGCAAGTTTAGAACGATGCTATACTCATCCTCCTGCCGGGTCTCACAGTCTGGAACAACAGCAATGGTAAGTCTGGGTAAACAAGAACCTCCCTGCCACCGTCCTTGAGGCTACCGTAGTACCTCTCGGGTGCCTGAGGTTACCCACCATATCTGCGGAGTGGCCAATGGAATGTCAAACCAGATTGAATCTTTAGGTTCCTTATCAAATCTTCAGTAATCGTTTGTGGTTCTGGAATCACTTCCAGTTCTACCATACTCCCACTACTGTTTTCTGAAAAAATCCATGTTTAATAAAACTGTGGCGAGTCTAGAACAATATCGCTATTGTTCATCCAGATGGGAGAAAGTCAACCCACGTCATAGCATGGGTCAACCCACAAACAGCCATTACAGAAACGTGCCTTGAGTTGTCCAGTGTCTAGTTTTAATCATAAACCGGACAACTCCCCGTACCTTAACATCGTTAAGATATGAACTGTTCTATATCCAATATAGAACCAGAGGCACTGATTTAATTGAACCAGATTCAAATCATGCAGCTGTCTCCAGTGCATGTCAACTAAATGGAAGGATTCCGATCAGCGTTACTCAACTTAGGAATGATTCCAATTATGAGTAACCTGAAAGAGAAGCAATTTCTCTTAATCACTACTATCAACTGAATACCATATACAAGTATCTACATCTTCGATCACTTTGAAGAATCCTGATACTTGCTACACCTGGTTCTCTACTCTATTCAAATACCTATAACTTCTCAAAATTCAGACCCTGTGTTTCCGCGAAACACCTGTCTAAAAACTAGAGAAGTCATAAGTAAACCGAATATAGTACGAGGACCAACCCCTCTGTCCCGATGGACCCTGGACAACATACAATACTCTGTATAAGTCCCTTGAGTCTGATAACTCATTCACTGTGTGTCGTAGGTTGAAAACTGTACTTATGGTTTAAGAAGAATTACACCGCTGTTCAATGCTCCTTACCTAACCATCCACTGATATAGGTAAATGTCATAGACATAATTTCAAAAAGGTACATCTCACTCTATGAAAATAGACGTACAGATATATCAATTTGAAATTGGTGCATAACAGCGGATATTCAAAACCAAATATTTGCCGACCGGCAAACAACCCAGGCGATCTCCTCAAATATCACTGATTGCAACGAATCCCGATATAATGAGGATGATCACCCAATTCCCAATAACCTACTCCCACTCATCATCTGTAAAACCATACAGATGTGAGAATCGTACCTGGTAAATACATACCCTGGAGCAAGTGTCTGATTAGGAAATCAGTTCTCTTTTAACAGTACACAGTGAAACTGAAACATTGAAATGTTTCGATGGGGTATCCCGGTATTCTTAGTAATGCCCCTTCCAGATTCACGACTGTAACCGTATAATCCTTTGCCACCTCTCCAAATCCCTTCATATGTCTTTAGTCATTACCTTCTGCACACCCCTCAGGCCAAATGGTTTTCTTCCTTCCCTACCGTTCGGCACCAGCCTATGGTTTGGAAGAAGACTATCCAATAAGCATAATGGGTGTACTGTCCTAATCCTAGGAGCACTCGCAATGCGAGAGAAGGTGAGGATAAAAGACAACCGAATGAACTTAATTCCTATTTCTCCTGAACCATAATCCATCCCCGAACTAGAACAAGTTCCTTTCGAGTTCGTATATAACCATACGATGGAGTATCCAAATAAACTGTGGATCTTCGTAGTGATACGGAGTGTCCTGGAGAAATACAAAGGTGATGTGGGAGTGGTAACGAAATACCTGGTTTGGTCGTGAATATCTGTTGCAGCTTACTTTGCCCTCTTACTAATCCCTTGCTTTGTCTGAACTTAATACCTTCTGCACACCATCGTTATGCTAATTGGTTTTCTTCATTCCCTACCGTTCGGCACCTGCCTATGGTTTGGAAGAAGACTATCCAATTTGCGTAATAGGTGTACTATCTCCTAAACCAAGGAGTACTCGCAACCTGAGAGAAGGTAAAAGGAAAAGACAACTGAATAATCCTATCCGTTTCCTCCAGAACCGGAAACCATCCTCGAATAAATTCTATCGAGTTCGTATCTAACCATACGATGGTTTTGTCCAATGGAAGTGGACGTTCGTAGTAATACGGGGTGTCCTGGAGAAAAGGGTAATAGTAGGAGTGGCAATGAGGTCTGCAACTCTGACAATCCAAAAGCCGGTGTCAAGAAGGTTCGGTCAACTTGGTCACTGAGTCATAGTCTTAGGGTCGGGTCAATGGTCGCTGCCAAAGAGAGAGAGTAAAGAAACACTCAGCGTGCACTCTAACCTAGATCAGAATGGTTACCAATTTATCTAATCTGGAATCCTCCCACTGTACCTCAAATTCTCCTCCAAACCTGAAAGAAGAATTAGTCGGGGTCACCCGAGGAGTAAACTAACTCATCAGTGGGAATCGGGATCCAACTATCATCGCATGATAACGTGACGGAATCCGCTCACGTCATCACACTCCAGAAGGTATGCGCATATCTGGCAAGTTTCAGTTCTTTTGAAACTCACGATGTGATTTCTGCCCCATGCTCTTATGACCTTGACGAAGGCCAACAAATCATAAGTCACATGTCAAGTTCTACCCGTCATTCTCCAGGTTGATTTGAACCCACCCGCACAAGCCCTTGACGAAGGCCAACAAGGCTATACGACTGTCCCAAACCAACGCATCTATCTATGCTGCAGAAAGGCAACAAGCAGCTACCATACACTATGCCTTGACGAAGGCCAACAAACATAGCATGAATACTACGTGCTACCCGTCTGAAACGACGGAGGGCTACGAATGGTTTCTGGCGAAAACCTTTAACGTAAAGAACTTGATATCGTTGAAGGAACTGATAGCTTTTAAAAATATAGTGACGAAAACCGTTGCTAAAGAGGTCACTCCCGGTGAAGGGATCTCGGCTCTTTCCCCGTAGAATGGGGTGCAGGATATTCCAAATGAATACCACGGTGCAAAGCAAAAGTAATCGGCTATAGTGAAGTCATTGCCCTGACGCAAACTTTTGTCCAAGGGGTCACTCCCGGTGAAGGGATCTCGGCCCTTGCCTCGTCGACTGAGGAGCAGGATATTCTAAATGAATACCGCGATGCAAAACAAAAGTGAACGTCCTTGCAATAACAGCTTTTTGAAAAGTGTTCCAACAACATCAGATTAGGTTTGTTTTTGACTTGCATTGATCCGAATCAACGCAGTCCCATCAATTCATCACACCACAAAGAACGAAAATATACTGATGTACGTATATGCCATCCGCATTCGCCACTGGGTCCCGTCATTACCCGTTAGGTTAGCTAACTAACGACAGAGCGGGGACTGGACTAGCGCGGATGCAAAACATATACAACATCTACTAATATATATACCAATATATTATATTTCGCTCAAGGCGTGAATAAAATGCAACATCACAGATATGTACAGCATCACAGAACAATACAGATATCTGGGATCCCCGGGTTTCACAGAGCCGCTGAAACCCGACGTTCCCCTGGTCGTGTGGATAGCCTGTGCAATGAAATCCTAGACCCCTACGGGCGCGGCAAGTCACCCGCCAAAACCTGAAGCGAGGCATCCCCCTTCAGTACCGTGAATGGACCACCCAGCACTTCACGGAATCCGGCAACTTGGGCACCCCTCCTGGGTCAACCTGTACCCCCTACGAGTGCGGCGAATAGCCCGCCAATCCTAGAGTGAAGCCCCCTCCGTCTCAATGCCATGAGATGCGGGCTTGTTGCCCTCCAGAACCCGGCTATCCGTGCACCCCTCCGCGGGGTAATCCTAGTACAAAAAGTAAAATATACATACACCGGGTACATCGACCGCAACCAGGTCGTGCCCCAAAATAATAATACAATCAGGCAGTGACGGCAATCCACATGTCGGACGCTCGCCCCGCAATATCAAATGTACATAATACAACAGAACTGTACTAGCCATGCATCCAGGCTATCCCCCACGACCGATCCGCAACATCACAGCAAAAACAGAACATCAACGTGAAAGTCACGTTCGCAAATCCGTCTAACCGGGCTATAGCAGTTAGACCGGATTTACCGATCGAGTGACATTCACGGTCGCAGATATAATGTAAATACTGTGAAATAATGTGTTTAAAATATCCGATCGATCAAATTTTAACAAGTGGGCCCCAAAACATTACTGTAGCAGATCAGGAAATTCTGGGCCCAATATTAATATTCCAAAACCCATATTTTAAGCCCACAAGGACACTGTAGAAATTTGGTGCAGGGATCTCCACAGTGCGCGGCGGAACAGCGGCGCTAAGGGGGTATTTGCGGCGGTTCCGCGCTCCCACAGTGGAATCACTTCATCGAATTTTTACAGAGCTCTTATATTGTCATGTACATCAATTTTATACAACCTGAAAAAATTTTCGACACCAAAAATTTCCAACAGAAAACTAATGTGATCAAAATATGGTTTTTGGAATTTTAGTCGATCGGAAATGCAAAACACATTAAACCAATCTAGACTAAGTTAATGGCGAGTCTCTGATACCACTGTAAGTGCACGGCGGCGCCCCGACCGTCAATCAGACGGCCAAATGCGGAAGTGGTGATAAACTTTAATTTTTCTTGAACTGGCAAACCGCCGCGCACTAATACCCGGATCGAACCATTAATGAGTCCTAGCCAACTACAAGAAAGGGAATAGAGATATACCGACGATCCAAGTCCTCCGGTCTTCTCGTCATCGTCCCGATCTCTTGCGGAATGTCCCGTCTCCTCCTCGTCGCCGGAAGTGCACCACATCGCCTACTTCTTTTACGGGCTCCCACCTAAATGCCGAGGCAACTCGGGCACGAAGCCGGCTACTCGACGTGCCCAAGATTCGCTGTAGAATATGTAGTCTTCAAGTCTCACTTTGGGGTTGTGGAATTGCCATTTGGTGGAGGGATTGATACAAGAACAATGTAGAGGAACTTTTTGGGGATTTTGGAATATCAAATGAACAAAACCCCACACCCATAAAAATTGGGCAGCCCCCTCCCAAAATGGCCGGCCAAAAAAATGCAAGAGCTAGAGAGAGGAAAAGCCAAGGGGAGGGTATATCATAATGCAAGAGAGAGAGTGTGGAGTTATGATGTGTGGAAATGATTACTAGTAAAACCAACACACCAAAACCATCATCATAACCCATCAACAAAGTCAAGCAAGAGAGAGAGAGAGGAATGGTTATCATGAAAAGCAATGATCACCAAAACAAACCCATACTCCAAAAACCCACCTACTACAACCATGATTGCTCACAAAGTCAAGCAATCATGAAAGAAGAAGTCAAGGTCAAAAGAATGGTGCACCATCATGATACAACAATAAGCAAAGACCCCCCTCCACAAATGCCTATTTGCAACAATGCAAATAAGCCCTCCTCCACCAATCTTCGGCCAATGAACGGAACAATAGAAATCGGCCGCAACGGAAAGCAAACTGGCAACTCCAGAAAACTGGTCCCGTAATAAATTACAGGAAAACCCCGATACTGTGCATACACACCCGCATCTGTATTTCGACCGAAATACAAATGCAATGAGACAAAGTCTACACTGTACTATACTAGGATCCGGCTTAAACCAAAGCCGGCTAGTAAAATCTGTTCGATCCTGATCCGTGCAATACCACACGTATCTGATCGAACCCTGCCATATAACCATACGGCCTATAGTACAAACTGTCCGATCCTGATCCGTGCAATACCGCACGTATCTGATCGGACCTTACCATATCTCCATACGGCTTCTACAACCTTTCGCCCGAAAGCTGAGTAACTGAATATGGGGGACTCTAAAGACTCATCAACACCTTGGTTGTGGATTTAATCACTAGCACGTCAGAGGTATAAGCCAATACGTAACGGGCTACCAGGTATTGACTAAAAGGGATGTCTGTGAGCGGACTCAGCCTGACAACCCTACCGAGCCTGTCAGTGACAATATCCGTACAGTCCGGTCCGTTCGTCTATGAGCATCGCATGGCGGGCCTAGGGGGTTGGTTAAAGTCAGACCCCCAAAAGCGGTACAAGCCGTGTCGGAGTGTAGCCCAGAACACCCTGAGATACTACTGGAATACCTACCAGTAAATCTCCTTGCCTCGGCCGAGGGCTTCGTGTAATGGCTCTCCTAGACACAGCACGACCTCACCCCCAATACCGGGAGAGACGAACCCTTGAAGATACGCTCACTGCCTCCATGTGGCTCGGGACTGTACCCAACTAAAACCCGTTTGCACGACTCCTTTGAGCCGTGGTAGGGTAGTAATCAAAGTACAGTGGGAACTCACACGAGACAAATGACGATCCCCAGGTCGATGAACTAACCTGCACACATGTCACCAGGGAACTGCCATCTGACGTCTGGTATATGACCAACTAGCATGTTCCCGGCGAGTCCTGTCCGGTGTACTCATAACCCAATGAGCACCTGTATACATCTTAGGTGATCCAACTGACACCAGTGGCTTGTGAGACCGGCCACCGCCCCTCGTCGGGGTCTCGACTGTATACACTAGTCTACTATGGAGAATCGATGCCCTGTCTCGAAACTCTCACGACTAGGGACCTTTTAAGGATATGCTTATAGACCCCAGCTCCCACGTATATGATCGCCCTTATACTGCTGGTGGTCAAGCAAGAATCCTAGGGGCTCTATCAACGTGTAATAGCGACTTGTCAGGTCACCTAAAGCAGTACACGATGATAAAGGTAAACCAGATAGCATACTATCATCTCGAGTAAGACTGTCCTACCGGGATAGGTCCTCCATCAATCATTACAATCACGTACCTGTGACCTAATAATTGACTCTGAGGGCACTATCTCCAACAATATACATATTAGTGGAGCCCTCAGGATCTTTGCTTAATTACCAGCGTTGTGATGGCAGTCACACTTGTAGGGGCTGGGTAATCTATAAGCACATCCTTATATAGGTCCCTAGTCGTTGGACTATCGAGACAGGGCATCGATACTCCGGAGTAGACTAGCGTATGCGCTTCTCATCCCAGCAGGGGAGATGGTCTGTCCCACAGCCATCAGAACGTCGTACTGGAGATAGTATGCGGGTGCTCGTTAGGTTACGAGTACACTGGATAAGACTCGTCGGGGACTGTTGGTTGGTATTATACCTATCGTTAGTTATCAGTTCCCAGGTGACATGAGTACATCTTTGTCCGCTGACTTGACACTGTCACTTCGCCTCGAGTGTGTTCCTACTATACTTAGATTACTACCCTACCACGGCTCAAAGGAGTCGTGCAAATAGGTAGTAGTTGGGTGCAGTCCCGAAGCACTTGGAGGCAGTGACGGTTAGACAGGATTCGTCTTTCCCGGTATTGGGGGTTGACATCGTGCTGTGTCTAGGAGAGCCATTACATGAGTAGTCCCTGGCCAGGGCAAGCGAGATATACTGGTAGGTTTCCAATGTTATCTCAGGGTGTTATGGGCTACACTCCGACCCGACTTGTACCGCTATTAGGGGACTGACGTTTACCGCCCCCCTAGGCCCGCCATGCGATGTATCAGACGAACAGACCGGACTGTACGGAGATTGTCACATACAGGCTTAGTAGGAGTTCGGATGGGTTTACCTCATCGGCCTTCTTATCGACATCTACCTGGGAACCGTTACGTACAGCTAGTGCCGCTTGCGGTCTGTGGTTAAACCCACTGCCAGCGTAGTGTCGAGTCTTTAGAGTCCCACAAAGAGAGTTTCCCTGCACTGAGCGAAACGTGTAGAGGCCGTATGGTTTTACGGCAGGGCTGCGATCACTTACGTGCACTTATGTGCGTATGCTGTTCGGGCAGGCAATACTAGTGGGCTTTGGTTTAAGCCGGATCTTAGTATTGCACAGATGGATTTGTTTTGTCTTCTATGCATTCGCATTCTACGGAATGCGGATGCGGGTGTGTATGCACAGTTTTGAGGAGCGATGAAGGAGGAGGTGCCTCATTAGGGTTTTGGCAGTTGGTTCAGCCAAAACCGTTATGTGGTAGGCTCATTAGGGTTTTGGCAATTCGTTCGGTCAAAACCATTATAAGCCGGAGACATTGTTTACTAATCATTTTCGTGATAATTTTGTGATGGTTAATTGCATTGACCATTTGACCACCATGACCTCTCTTGACTTTGTTGACCCGTTGACCGGATATGACCATTGACCTTCATGTGAGGTCTACGCTCTTCTTTGGATTTTCTTTTTCTTTTTGATTATGAATATGGTCAATTCAATGTAGCATCAACTTTATCATGATAGGATTTGTAATGATGTTGTTTTTGCATTATTGCAACCATGGTTCATTTCTTTAGCTCATAATTCATTTCTCATTCTCTCTCATGCTCTTGCTCATGAGAAGAAAAGAAAAGCTCTCATGGTTGCTAGCTCCTCCTTCTTCCTCCTCTTGATTTCTTCTTTTGATCTCATGTGTTGAGAGAAAAAGATCCCACAAAGACAAACACTTCCATATATCTCTACTACACAACCTATGGCATCTAGACTAGCGATCTCGTTGCCCTAGTTGCCTCGGCTCGAGGTGGAGCTCGGTGTACATCTCTCGGGTGGATCGTCTTCGACTCAAGGAGGCCGCGGAAGTGACCAAGATCCGGATCAACACTCGGAGCTTGGATGGACGAGCGGGACATCGGAATGAAGACCCAAAGGACCGGTTTTGTGAGGTATAATTTCTATGGCATAGTAGTTAACACCTCTTGTAGTTTGCTAGTTTCTAGTTTAGCAAAGATCTTGCTTTTGAGTCCATGTTGCCTTGCGCCCAAAAATTGTTTTTCGCCGTTTCCGCCTCCCCATAAGAACCGGGGTGAGCAACCTGGACTAACAGTGGTATCAGAGCCTAGCTAAACATAAACTAGTAAGTTAGCAAAGTGTTTAGAATATCTATCGGAAAAAAGTCGCAAAACACGCCCGGAAAAAACAAAGTTTCTGTCGATTTTTTATACTGCTCAAAAAGTGATTTAATATATATGAAAAATCGTCTCAGGGTTTTGTAAAAACACTGCAGAAAAACGATGCAGTGACTCGATCAAACCACCACGGTTCCGCGGCAATAACATGCTTATTGCCACGGTTCCGCGGCCGATTTGACTCGGCAGTGGACCGGGTTTTGTGCAGTGTTTTAGTTTGGCTGTTTTGGGATTTTTAATACATGTTTTTTCTACCCAGATTTTCCAGAGAGCAAATTGACTTTTGGGGTGGTTAAAAATCCGTATTTTGATCGATATTCCGTAGACTTTGGTTAATGGATATTATCTGTGATGTGATATATGTATTGAACGTCTACTAATCGCTATAAGTCAATTAGTGGGGGTTATACATATCTGTGATCTGTAATGTTGATGGTTTGTGTATATGAACTCGGTGAATTGTCGCGGATGAATAGCCGGGGTGGATGTGAGATGAGATTTTCTTTTTCTTTCATTCATGTAAAATTTGTAAATTGATGTAATATTATTTATTTGGCCGCACAACCGGGGTGAGGTTGTAGCCATCATTGTATAATTTCTTTTTACTGTTTTTGCTCCTAGGATAGACCCAAGGAGGGGTGCCCAAACTACCGGGTATCTCGAAGTGCCGAGTGGCCTACTCACGGGTTGAGGGAGGTTGCTTCGCTTCGGGTACTTAGCGGGTAGTTTGCCGCACCCGTAGGGGTCTAGGGTGGGGTTTGGCTATTCATTGCGACCGTGTAATCCGCTTTTCGTTGCAGGCTCGAATGAATTACGGATTCCTTGTAGGGTTCCTAGGCACACCCATGAGGTTCTACAAGTGATCAAACATGGCCAATTCAAAAATTTTATGTGCCTACAAACCCTAATACGGATCGTTAACTAGATGTATAGACGATGCAATGCAAGTAAACAACTTTAACTTAAAGGAAAGGAGCTACAACCTTTGTAGATCCGGTCCTCCACCTCCATAGCTCCGTGATGAAGTCCCCTCGCTGCGATCATCGGATCCCGGGCTCTAGCGTCGTCTTCATCGAAGAAATAGGCAGGCTAGGTCGTCGACTTCGATGCCGAAGATGATCTACGTCGAGGCAACACAAGATCAAGCTCCAACTTCACCAAGCCATGAAACTTGTGAAGAAAACACCCATTACTACTTGGCAAGGGGTAGAGGATGAAGAAATAGGAAGTGGGTTCACTTTAGAATTGGACTTCTCACTATTTTTCTCATGTTGCCATTGATGGTAGCAAGCTCTCTTCTTGTTGAAGAAGAAGAAGAAGAAGAAAAAGAATATGATAAGTTATTTTCAAATAGAAAATAAATGATACTTATCATATAGCAACCATGATTAAGTGTAGAAACTAAACTAGGGTTAGGTTGAATGGTTAGGTTAAGGCAAACAAACAAAATGGTCAAAGCTTCAAAGCTTCATGAAGTTTCAAGAAAGAAACAAAGCTAGCCACCATTTTATTCTTTCCAAAATAAATGAATAAATAAAATAAATAGTTAAGAAAATCAAAACCCTAACCATTACATAACCATGGTTTAATCATACACACCCTTGTTTGCATGTATCATCAAACATGATACAAACTAGTGCACAAAACTATATCAAATATACAATGTGCACATCAAGTGAGAAAATCCATCCAAAGTGAACAAATACTAGTTAATGCAAAGTAATATATCAAATATATTATACATTAAATCATTAAATCAACACTTGATTTAACGATCCGGTCATATCGCATATAACCGACTAGTATCCAATGTATCGACTTATCGAATCAATCTTCGATTCGATAACTAGGTTATATCGCATACGACCATTCGATACATCCATCGCGAGAATAGAATACGGTATCACATACACGCATTATTCTCGGTCCCGCACATATCTCATATGCGCTCCTATTTCGTTTCGCTTGAGCCAGGAAACCTCTGTGTAGGACTCTAAAGACTCGTCAATACGCCGGCAGCAGATGATGATCATATCAAACACCCACAAGCCGCAAGCGGTCTGCTAAACGTAACCGCCACCCGGGTATTGAGCGATCAGAAGATCGACGAGCAAGCCCGCTCACACTCCTGTGAATCAAACCAGTAACACTTACCGTACAGTCCGGTCAGTTCGTCTGATATGTCGCATATCTCGCTTAGGGGTGGTAAACGTCAGACCCCAGTAGCTTGATAAGTCATGCCGACGTAAGGTCCATAACAATCGTGAAACTACTGATAACTCTTACCAGTATATCACTGCAACCATGGCCAGGGATTTCCTGTTATGGGCAGTCGAGCATAGCGCAACATCAACCCCCAATACCGGGAGAGACGAATCCCCTCCTATCGCTCATTGCCTCCATGTGAATCGGGACTGTACCCAAAAACCACCTGTTTGCACGACTCAGTAGAGCCGTGGTAGGGTGGAAATCAAAGCACAGTGGGAGACACACAAGACTCTATGACGATCTCGGGTCAACAGACTAAGCTGTACCAGTGTCACCAGAGAACTGCCATCTGTCGTGAGGTATAATACCATCTGGGAGTTCTCGGCGAGTCCGTTCAGTGTACCCAGTCTCCACTGAGCACCCGCATACCATCTCTGATGTCAAACACCAATGGATATGGGATCATCCATCGCCCATCTCATGGGTCGAGAAGATATACGTTAGTCTACTCTGGAATATCGATGCCCCGTCTCGATATTCCCACGACTAGGAACATTGAAGGATGTACTCATGGACTACCCAGGCCCCACTAGTATGATCTGCATCATAGTCCTGGAAGTCGAGTACACATCCTAAGGGCTTTATCAACATGTAACAGAGAGACAGAAAGTATACATGTTAAGATAAAGAGCAACCAGAAAGCGTACTATCATGTCGAGCAAGAAAGTCCTACCTATATATGTCCCAGCATCCACTACAATATACATCCAATGTACAGTAATGGCCTCTAGGGCATACATATAACAAACAATCTCCCACTTGCACTAGGGCCATCTATTGCAGTGGTTGCAGTATCACATACTCAACCATCCCATAAAAGTCTCTTTCTGGGAAAAAGCCTTTGTGAGTGGATCCGCCGTGTTGTCCTCTGAGTCTACTCTCCTAACCTCGATCACCCTGGAGATCATCTATCTCCATGATCAGGTGATGCTGCCTCAGAATATGTCTGGGTCACTGATGGGACAAGGGTTCCTTGGCCAAAGCCACACTTTCATTGTTATACAATGATAGGAACCTAGTTCATCTCATGAACCATTATACACCCAAACTTCCTCTTTGGTAGTATCTTTAATAGCGATAGTACCAGCCTTTATCGTCTAGGCTGTCACGGTATTTAGCATGGAACTCTTCCAACATACCGTCCCTCCACTGAGGGTAAAGACAATGCCTGCGACTGACATTCAGTCATCCTTATCACCCTAGAACCTTTCCAGTGATTCTCCCCAGGATCGATTGATACCATCTCACTACATCTAGTGAGAATCCTAGCATCCAATTACATCTATCTCATAGATGAAAACTCAGGATTTATGAGGTATCACTTTGATCCTATTGGAGAATCCTTGTGATAAGCGGAGATTGACCGAGCGTAGCATAGGAAACTCTTTTCTTATCAAGAGTATGTTGTCCACGTACAATACGAGGATGACCACCTTACTCTCTACTACCTTTTTGTATATACAAGGTTCATCTACCATTTTGATGAAGTCAAACTTTTTGACTACCACATCAAAACAGATGTTCCAACTCCACGAAGCCTGCTTCATCCTGTAAAGCAACTTGCACATGTTTCCGCTGCTCCCACTGTTTTCGAAGCCCTCTGGCTGTGTTCTTATAGACGTTCTCTTCAAAATCAGTATTTAAAAAGCAGTCACGGCACCCAACCACCAGATATCGCAGTCATGGTATGTAGCAATGTTAAGTAGGATCCGGATGGACTTAAGCATAGTCACTTGGAAAAGGTTTCATCACTATCCACGCCTGGTTGATGACGAAAAACTTCAACAAGTCTAGCTTTGAAAGTCTCAACTTTTCCATATACACCAAGTAATCTTCTCAAGATATACTTGCTCCTGATGGGGATTTAACCCTTCAGATATAGCACCCAAAGTCCATACTTTGTTAGTGTACATGGATTCCATCTCAGATCGCTAAGCATCCAGCCATTCTTACAGAGTCCCTACTCTTGATGACCTGCTCGAATCTAGTTGGGTCATTATCTCATGATGAAGTCCTCGCTCCCGCTGTCATCGAGAAACTGAAGTATCTCTCAGGCAGGTGAGGAACCCTACCAGATCGGCGGAGAGGCTAAGGTTCGTCGGGGATTATTGAATCCTTTGGTTCTGTCAAATCATCAGCTGCAGTTTGTATAGCTGGAACCTTTCCAGTTCTACAGAACTGACCTTGCCTCGATCTTGTCCGGATTTTGCTTTTGACATAGGCCGGACAATCCCAAATCTTAACTTATTTAAGAGATAGTCTCTTCCCATACCATATCTTATATGGAGTGGTAGGCACTGATTTGATTCGAATCCAATTCAATAGGTATGCAACTTCTCAAGTGCACAACCCCCAAAAGGAAATAGGTAACTCAGTAGTACTCATCATAGAGCATACCATATCTAATATGGTGCGGTTGCTCCGCCTCGATACACCATTGTGCTGTGGTATATTCAGAGGAGTAATACGGAGAGAGAATCTTATTCTCCTTTAGAACAGTCCAGGAATTCTATGCATAAGTATTCTCCTCCCTGATCTTATCATAGGACATAATACTTATACCCGTATTTTGGTTCTCTACTTCTAACTTATATTCTGTGAATATCTCAAAAGGTTCGGACCTATGTTTCAACAGGAACATATGGCTGAATCTTGAGAGACTATCAGAGAATGTAATGAAGTACAAAGAACCGGTCTTGGCATGTATAGACAGGAGACCTTACATACATCTTCATGTATCAGTCCCAAGAGTTCACTAACTCTTTCTCTGTTTCCAATAAACAGAGCTATGGTCATCTTATCTTTGTGACATAACTGGCAAGTTTCACAAGATGTAAATTCAAACTGATTTAAATATGCATCTAAAATGTAATTTCAGCTAGTCGGGTCGCATTAATATGACCTAGTCTACAATTCCTCAAGAAGGTTTCGTTCATTTCTAAACTCTTCCTCTTGTGTGTGTTCTGTATACTAGGAACTGTAGTTTGATTTAGAACATCAATGCTTTTAGATAACGTGCCTGAACCGATCAACTTTTGATATAGGAAATGTTCAAAACATTATCCAACAATACAAAATTATATCCTTTCTTTACTAATAAAGAGACTGATATGATTTTGTATATCAGGTTCGGTATCTAATAACATTTGTTCAGAATCAATGTATTAGTAATACAGGGTGACAGTGACCAACAGACTTGGCTGCAACACTTGCCCCGTTTTCTGTCTTATGAAACTTATCACCCGTTCTTAGTTTTCTACATTTCTGTAGCCCTATGTAACAAATTACATATCTGGGATCCTGATCCGGTATCAAATACCCAGGATGCAGAGGATACTGAGAAACAGTTCTGTATAATGAACTCACCCGAAGGAGATGCATCATATGGACTTTATTCGTTTAGGCGGCATAGGAATTCTGGTTTTCCCCTATTTCCTGCTCTGTCTTATAACAATTATAAGTTGGAGCGGGACCAACGTTCCCCAGCTCAGTATAACAAGCGGGTTCGGTCAATACATCCATATTATTATCTTGATTAAGGCGTGATATGGTCGCTACCTGGAGAGAGAGAGAAGAAAACACTCTGCCTGCGCTCTTGCAAGATTAGATTGGTTATATATTTTATCTAATCAGGATGGCTCCCACTGTTTTTATCAAATCTTCCTTCAAACCTTAAAAGGAAAGACTAGCCGGGATTAATTACACTCTACAAGTTCGCCAATCTTTCAGCCAGGCCAGTGTCGGTACTTTGAGGGAGGTTCCCCATGCTTTCGCACGGACCTAATTACAGTAAACCTCGTTTTCCCAGAGGTGTAACCCCGTTGACACCTTTCTAGACACCTACTTGATCGGCTAATTGCAAAATGCAAAACTCCCCCAGGAGTAACAATTACTCGCAGTGGGTATCGGGATCCAACTATCACATAGAAGGTATGCAATCTCATTGCAAATTTCAACACTTGAAACTCCCGATAAAGGTTTTTACCCCTAGCGCTTGTGACCTTAACTATGGTCAACAAATCATAAGCACTAGTCAAGTTCTACCCGTCATTTCGTGATTAATTAGACCAACCAACATGACCCTTAACTAAGGTCAACAAAGTCACGCGACTGTCCTAACTAATCGCATCATATGCGGTGTAGGAAGACATCACTTAGCTACCGTACACTGTGCCTTAACTAAGGTCAACAAACACAGCATGAATACTAAGTACTCTACTTCCTAAAATGACGGAGGGTTGCAGATGGTTTTTATGAAAACCTTTAACGCTTTGAACTTGATCTCGTTGCGGAATCAAATGGTTTTTAAATGGAATGTTTTTGAGGCTTTTCTAGTTTTGCTAAAGGGGTCACTCCCGGTGAAGGGATCGTCGGCCCTTTCCTCGTCGAATGAGGTGCAGGATGTATCATATATACCGCTGTGCAAAGTAGAAACTATAGAAGCAATCAAAATACAAACCGAGTGTGTAGCATCTGCTAGTTATTGCTAAAGGAGTCACTCCCGGTGAAGGGATCTCGGTCCTTTCCTCATCGAATAAGGTGCAGGATGTTCAACAAGGAACACCGCGATGCAAAGCAAGAACTGTAGCTACCTATTTTTATTTTGAAATTCGATTCCACAACATCAATTAGGTTTATTTTCTTTCATTAATCTCATTAATGAATGTCCCATCATTTAAGTCCACCTAAACATCACAGATAAATATAACGTACGCTTATGCCATCCGCATTCGCCTCGCTGTCCCGTCTGCACCGTTAGGTTAGGTAACTAACGCCAGAACGAGGCAGGGCTAGCGTGTAGGGTTCCTAGGCACCCTAATGAGTTCTCATAAGGCATCGATCATGCCAAATTAAAATTGTAACGGTGCCGAGAGACCCGACTACGGATCGTTTGCTAGAAAACTAGGCGAAAAAGCTAACTAGTTAACATTTAACTACAAGATACGGAAATACAACCTTTGTAGATCCGGTGCTCCACCTCCATAGCTCCGCAACGAGGTCCTCTCCGCTGTCCAAATCAAATCCGGGCTCAAGCGTCGGCTTCGTCGGAGAATGGGCAAGCTAGGTCATCGATGTCCATGCCGAAGATGATCTACGTCGAGGCATCGCTAAATCAAGCTCCGACTTCACCAAGTCAAGAAACTTGTGAAGAAAACACACTCTACTACTTGGCAAGAGGTAGAGGATGAAGAAATAGGAGTTGGGTAGACTTTAGATTTGGATTTCTCACTCTTTATCATCAATCACCATTGATGAAGAAAGCTTTTTCTTCCTTGCTCATGAAGAAGAAGAAGAAAGAAATATATGATAAGTTAATTAAAAACAATAGAAAAAACAAAACTTATCATAATGTTAACTAGAGTCAAGTGTAGAGAATGAATCATGGTTAGTGTGAATGGTTAGGGTTAAGGATGAGATAAGAATGGTTGACTTGATCAAAGTTTCATGAAGCTTCAACTAAACTCCAAATTAAGCCACCATTCTTTTCTCCTCTTTTCCAAAATGAATAAACAAATAAATAAATGAAAAAATAAAGGAAATGAAACCCTAACCATTCTTTTAACCATGGTTTAATTCTTTGCACTTAACCAAGTAAACATGTATCATCAAACATGATACAATCAAATGCACAAAATCATATCGCATATGTAATGCGCACACCCGAGTGAGAAAATCCATTTAAAGTGAACCGATACTAGTTAATGCAAAGTAATATATCAAATATATAATTATGCATTAAATAATTAAATCAACACTTGATTCAATGACCCGGTCATGTCGCACACAACCGACTAGTATATAATGTATCGGCTTATCAAATCAACCTTTGATTCGATAACTAGGGTATATCGCATATAACCTAATCGATACATTCATCGCGAGAATGGAATACGGTATCACATACACGCACTATTCTTGGTCCCGCACATATCTCATATGCGCTCCTATTTCGTTTTGCTTGAGCCAGGAAACCTCTGTGTAGGACTCTAAAGACTCGTCAATACGCCGGCAGCAGGCGATGATCATATCAAACACCCACAAGCCGCAAGCGGTCTGCTAAACGTAACGGCCACCGGGGTATTGAACGATCTGAAGATCGACGAGCAAGCCCGCTCACACTCCAGTGAATCCAACCAGTAACACTACCGTACAGTCCGGTCTGATCGTCTGATATGTCGCATATCTCGCCTAGGGGTGGTAAACGTCAGACCCCAATAGCTCGATAAGTCGTGTCGATATGAGGTCTATAACTATTCGAGAAACTACTGGTAACACTTACCAGTAAATCTCAGCAATCCTGACCAGGGATTTCCTGTTATAGCCAATCGAACACAGCGCAACATCAACCCCCTATACCAGGAGAGACGAATCCCCTCCTATCGCTCATTGCCTCCATGTGACTCGGGACTGTACCCAAAAACCACCGTTTTGCACGCTCTCTTGGACGTGGTAAGGTGGAAATCAAAGCACAGTGGGAACCACACAAGACTCCATGACGATCTCGGGTCAACAGACTACTCTGTACCAGTGTCACTAGAGAACTGCCATCTGACGTGAGGTACAATACCATCTGGGAGTTCTCGGCGAGTCCGTCCAGTGTACCCAGTCTCTACTGAGCACCCGTATATCATCTCTGATGTCAAACACCGATGGATATGGGATCATCCATCGCCCATCTGTATGGGTCGAGAAGGTATACGCTAGTCTACTCTGGTATATCGATGCCCCGTCTCGATACACCCTCGACTAGGGACTTTGAAGGATGTACTTATGGACTACCGTGTCCCCACTAGTATGATCCGCATCATAGTCCAGGTAGTCAAGTACACATCCTAAGGGCTTTACCAACATGTAACAGAGAGACAATCAGCATACACGTTAAGGTAAAGGGTAACCAGATAGCATACTATCATGTCGAGCAAGAAAGTCCTCCCTATATATGTCCCAGCATCCACTACAATATACATCCTATGTACAGTAATGGCCTCTAGGGCATACATATAACTAACAATCTCCCACTTGCACTAGGGCCATCTGATAGCAGTGGTTATAGTATCTCATACTCAACCATCCCATAAAAGTCTCTCTCTGGGAACAGGCCTTTGTGAGTGGATCCGCTGTGTTGTCCTCTAAGTCTACTCTCCAAAACTCGATCTCCCTGGAGATCAACTATCTCCATGATCAAGTGATACTGCCTTAGAATATGTCTGGATCACTGATGGGACCGGCGTTCCTTGGCATAAGCCACAACTCCATTGTCACACAATGAGAGGAACAAAGTTCATCTTATGAACTTTTATACACCCAGACTTCCTCTTTGGTAGCATCTTAAGTAGCGATGTATCCTGCCTTCATCGTCTAGTATGTCACGGTATCTAGCTTGGAACTCTTCCAACATACCGTCCCTTTACTGAGGGTATAGACAATGCCTGTGACTGACACTCAGTCGTCTTTATCACCCTGGAACACTTCCAGTGATTCTCCCCAGGATCAATTGATACTATCTCACAACAACTAGTGAGAATCCTAACATCCATTTAGATCTATCTCATAGATCCAAAACCCAGGATTTAGGAGGTATCATTTTGATCCTATATGGAGAATCCATGTGATAAACGGAGATTGATCGAGCGTAGCATAGGAAACTCCTTCCCTATCAAGAGTATGTCATCCACGTACTCTACGAGGATCACCACCATACTCCCTACTACCTTTTTGTTTATACAAGGTTCATCTACCATTTTGATGATGTCAAACTCTTTGACTAACACATCAAAACAGATGTTCCAACTCCGCGATGCCTGCTTTATCCTATAAAGCATCTTGCACACGTTTCCGCTGCTCCCACTGTCTACGAAGCCCTCTGGCTGTGTACTTATAGACGCTCTCTTCTAAATCATCATTTAGAAAAGCAGTCAAGACACCCAACCACCAGATATCGCAGTCATGGTATGTAGCCGTGGCGAGTAGGATCTGGATGGACTTAAGCATAGTTACTTGAAAAGATTTTAACATTATGATCCATATCTGGTCAATGATGCAAACCTTTAACAAGTCTAGCTTTGAAAGTCTCAACTTTTCCATGTACACCAAGTAATCTTCTCAAGATATACTTGCTCCTGATGGGGATTTAACCCTTCAGATATAGCAACCAAAGTCCATACTTTGTTGGTGTATAAGGATTCCATCTCAGATCGCTAAGCATCCAGCCATTCTTACAGAGTCTCACTCCTGATGGCCAGCTCGAAGCTAGTTGGGTCATCATCTCATGATGCAATCCTCGCTCCCACTGTCATAGAGAAACCGAAGTATCTCTCAGGTGGGTGAGGAACCCTACTAGATCGGCGGAGAGGCTGAGGTTCGTTGGAAGCTACTGAATCCTTTGGTTCTATCAAATCATCTGCTGTTATTTGTATAGCTGGAACCTTTCCAGTTCTACATTACAGACCTTGCCTCGAGCCTGTCCGGATTTTGCTTTTCAGACATAGGCTGGACAACCCCAAATCTTAACTGACTTAAGAGATGGGCTCTTCCCTTATCATATCAAATACGAAGCGGTAGGCAACTGATTTGATTTGAACCCTTTTCAATAGGTATGCAGCTTCTCAAGTGCATAACACCCGAAAAGGAAAAAAGGTAACTCAGTAGTACTCATCATAGAGCACACCATATCAAATAGGGTGTATCTGCTCCACCCCGACATACCATCGTGCAATGGTGTATACGGAGGAGTAATCTGAGAGAGAATCTCATTCTCCTTTAGAATAGTCCAGAAATTCTATGCACAAGTATTCTCCTCCTTGATCTCATCAAAGGACATAATACTTTTACCCGTATTTTGGTTCTCTACTTCTAACTTATATTCCGTGAATATCGCAAAAGGTTCGGACTTGTGTTTCAACAGGAACATTTGTCTGAATCTTGAAAGATCATCAGAGAACGTAATGAAGTATAAAGAACCAGTCCTAGCATGTGTAGACAGGGGACCTTTATACATCAACATGTATCATCCCAAGAGTTCACTAACTCTTTCTATGTTTCCAGTAAACGGAGCTATGGTCATCTTATCTTTGTGACATTACTGGCAAGTTTCACAAGATGTAAATTCAAACTGATTTAAATATGCATCTTCATGTAACTTCACCTAGTCGGGTCGCATCGATATGACCTAGTCTACAATGCCTCAAGAAGGATTCGTTCATTTCTGAACTCTTCCTCTTGTGTGTGTTCTGTATACTAAGAACTGTAGTTTGATTTAGAACATCAATGCTTTTAGATAACGTGCATGAACCGATCAACTTTTGATATAGGAAATGTTCAAAACATTATCCATCTATACAAAATTTTATCGTTTCTTTACTAATAAAGAGACAGATATGATTTTGTATATCAGGTTCGGTATCTAATAACATTCGTTCAGAATCAATGTATTTGGAATACAGGGTGATAGTGACCAACAGACTTGGCTGCAACACTTGCCTCGTTTTCTGTCTCATGAAACTTATCACCCGTTCTCAGTTCTCTACCTTTCTGTAGCCCTATGTAACAGATTACATATCTGGGATCCTGATCCGGTATTATATATGTTAGTTGTATGTATGCCCTAGAGGCCATTACTGTACATACGATGTATATTGTAGTGGATGCTAGGACATATATAGGGAGGACTTTCTTGCTCGACATGATAGTATGCTATCTGGTTGTACTTTATCTTAACATGTACTCTGATTGTCTCTATGTTACATGTTGATAAAGCCCTTAGGATTTGTACTCGACTACTGGGACTATGATGAGATCATACTAGTGGGGCCACGGTAGTCGACGAGTACATCCTATAACTGTTCCTAGTCGAGGGTGTATCGAGACAGGGCATCGATGCACCAGAGTAGACTAGCGTATACGCATCTTGACCCATATGATGGGCGATGGATGATCCCATATCCATCGGTGTTTGACATCAAGGATGGTGTACGGGTGCTCAGTGGAGACTGGGTACACTGGACGGACTCGCCGAGAACTCCCAGATGGTATTATACCATACGTCAGATGGCAGTTCTCCGGTAACACTGGTACAGAGTAGTCTGTTGACCCGAGATCGTCATAGAGTCTTGTGTGGTTCCTACTGTGCTTTGATTTCCATCATACCACGTCCAAGAGGGCGTGCAAAAAGGTGGCTTTTGGGTACAGTCCCGAATCATATGGAGGCAATGAGCGATAGGAGGGGATTCGTCTCTCCCGGTATAGGGAGTTGATGTTGTGCTGTGTTCGATTGGCTATAACCGGAAATCCCTGGCCAGGGTTGCTGAGATTTACTGGTAAGTGTTATCAGTAGTTTCTCGAACTGTTATAGAGCTCATATTGACACGACTTATCAAGCTACTGGGGTCTGATGTTTACCACCCCTAGGCGAGATATGCAACATATCAGACGATGAGACCGGACTGTACGGGAGTGTTACTGTTTGGATTCGCAGGAGAATGTACAGGCTTTCTTGTTGATCTTCTGAGCGCTCAATACCTGGGTAGCTGTTACGTTTAGCTGACCGCTTGCAGCTTGTGGGTGTTTGATATGATCATCACCTACTGCCGGCGTATTGACGATTCTTTAGAGTCCTACACAGAGGTTTCTTGACTCAGGCAAAACGGAGTAGGAGCACATATGTGATATGTGCGGGACCGAGGATAATGCGATATGTGATACCGTATTATATTCTCGCGATATTTGATATCAGCCGGGTCATCGGATCAAGTGTTGATTCGATGAATCGGTACGGATAAATATTAGCCGGTTATATGCGATATAGCCGGATTGTCGGATCAAGTGTTGATTCGATAATTTAATGTATAATAATATATATGATATATTAAATTACATTAACTAATATTTGCTCACTAAAAGATTCTTTTTCTCACTCGGATAATACATTGATATATATGCGATATATGTTAAATGTATTATTTTATTTTGTTACGATAAATATTATATATGTGATATATAATATTGTAACATGATATGATAACTTATGCAACTTGTTTAGTGGAGTTTAAACTTGATTAGGGTTTGGATTAGGGTTAAAACTTCTAGTTGCTTCTAGAAGGTTTTTATTTTGTCATGATAAAGATATTTGCAAGTGACTCATGCTTTAACCAAACCCAAACCCTAACCCTAGTTAATTCTCTACAATGGTTAAGTGAACCATGGTTGCATAATCTATCATATTATTTCATTTCCTATTCATCACAAAAGGATAACTAATATTGTTCATCTTCTTCCTTCATTTTTCTTTCATGGAAAAAGCTTTCTTGATTTTTCCAAGTGATGAATAATAGTGAGAAAAAGATAAATAAATAGAGAAAAAATCCTACTTCATCATCCTCATCTTCCCTTGCCATTTAGATGTGGGTGTTCATATCATTTCATGAGTGTTAGCTAGTGTTAAAGAAACTTCGAGGTAGATCATCTTAGTATCGAAGATCGGAAGCAAAGGTTGCACCTTTCTCTTCGTGGAACCTCTCGAGAGTCCGGATCCCGATGATCGCAGCGAAGGGACCACAACACGGAGCATATGAAGTGAAGGACCGGATCTACAAAGGTTGTAATCCCTCTCACTTAGTGTTAAAGTTGTTTAGCATGTTAGTTTTCGCCTAATCTCTAGTTTAAAGTTCCGTATTCGGGTTGTTCGGCACGGCTAAATTTTCATTCGGGCATGGTTGATGCCTCGTAGACCCTTGTGCGCGTGCCTAGCAACCCTACAGTGGTATCAGAGCCAAGCTAGAGCTTTAGGCGAAGTCTAGACGAAGTTTAAAGTCTGATTGAAACCCGAAACTCCGTTAAAACCCGCTCTCTGGACTTTTTCTAAAAACTGGGATTTTTCCAAATTAAAAATGCTTAAAAAATTCAGCAGGGAATTCTAAGAATTACGGTACAAATTTTTTTTGATGAACAGTAATAAACGCGGCGGAACCGCGGCAGAAGCATGCCTTCTGCGGCGGTTCCGCGGCGCAATGGTGACGTCATCAACTCCTGTTTGCACAGTAACTTCTATTTAATTATGCTGGATTTTCTGGGAATTTTTAATATTTATTCAAGAGTTGAATTTTCTGAGGTTGTTTTGGGGATTCGATGTTTCGATCGGATTATTAGATTTTGTCTATGTGGTTTTCCGGATAACTTTTAGAAACTGTTAAAAAGTTCGAACGGATATCAATAACTCAATTTTTCCCCTGTCGGAAATTTTTTCAAAAGTTGGATTTTTCCTCGTGTTTAAGAATGTTCTAAGTCGTGCAAGTAACTCGATGGACCCTCTAGAAGACAACAAACCTTAACTCGATTATGTGACCGTCTTGAACTGCTCTTTGAACCTTAGGGTTTGGGGCAGTACGGCGTGCCACATGTGAGGCGTTGGCTTGACCCTTCTACGGCTGGACCATTGGTACTGTGGCATGTGATGGACGTTTTTAAACTGATTTCAAGCGTTGAGATATATTGGGGAAATCTTGGGTGCTTGATGATTCGATCGGAAAGTTTAACTTTTTTTCTATTTATCTGGAATGTGATACAATAATTGGAATCCACAGGTAGTTATGAGATAACTAATTTGAATATTATAAACATAGCAGTTTAGTCTCAGATGATCGGTTGCCACGGAATTTTGATGTGATCAAAAGTCCGTCGCAATCACGTAGCGTACGCGGATACTCGCCGGGTAAACTTAATAGACAGCTACACCTCTTAGTCTCGACCAAGTGACTGTAGGAGAACCCCGTCGCCGAATGCATCCGTTCGGGTGCTCGCGGCAGCGGTGTTCCGCCTTGGTGCACTTCGTTGTCGGCATCTGGGGGTGCGGCCGTCTACTAAAGTTTGCGACGAGCATTCGATCAGGACGTCGGGAATCTTGTTGAATTGCCCGACTTGATATTGAAAAGTGTTTTCGATAATGAGACTAAAATGCGGGGTTTATAATTGTTAGGCATGCGATGTCTAAGGAATTCATTTGGTTAGGCATGCGATGTCTAAAGAGGTTGCGGATTCCAACTGTTGTAGTTTTACAGTTTCTTTTCTGTGACCGTAAGCATAGTATGTGGTGTATCGCCGGCTTCGTTGCTATACATCAACGACAATCGGGATATGCATACATGCTTACGTTGATGATATGAGATATTATGTGTTGCTGTGATATGTTGTATTGGATCGTCGCGTTTGAATAGCCGGGGGTTTTATATGAGATGAGAGTTTTTTCTTTTTCATTCATGTAAAATTCATTTGTATGTAATATTCTTTTATTGGGGCACTTCCAGGTTGCGGAAGATGTCACCGTTGTATATTATTTACTTTTCCGTATTAGGTAGACCCAAGGCGGGGAGCACAAGTAACCGGGTTCTAGGGTCCAGTGGGAGACCATCTCGAGGAGTCGAGACCGGGTCTCCTAACCCTAGAATTGGCAGTGTTACTTGCCGCTCTCGTAGGGGTCTAGGGATGTGGGTTTGGCTATTCATCGCGACCGTGGAATCCGTGTTTTATACAGGCTCGTATTGAAAACACGGACGTCCTAGTATATCCAATATTTCATATATGTTCTTCTGCTGTAATGTTCTGTGATGAGATCATATTACTGCCTGTGACGAATGTTTATATTATATATATGAGATATATGTTATATTGCAGATTTCGTTTCAATTGTGATGCTTGTGAAGCATAATAAAATGGGACTTCATTAATGAGATTAATGAAACTAAAAGAAACATAAGATGTTGTGGAATCGAATTTTCAAAAACAGGTAGCTACAGTTCTTGCTTTGCACAGCGGTATATATGATATATCCTGCACCTTATTCGATGAGGAAAGGACCGAGATCCCTTCACCGGGAGTGACTCCTTTAGCAATAACTGGCAGATGCTACACACTCGGTTTGTCTTTTGATTGCTTTTAAAAGTTCTGCTTTGCACAGTGATATATATGATATATCCCGCACCTTATTCGATGAGGAAAGGGCCGACGATCCCTTCACTGGGAGTGACCCCTTTAGCAAAACTAGAAAAGCCCAAAAAAAACACTCCATTTTAAAATCACTCGATTCTACAACGATATCAAGTTCATTACTCAAAAGGTTTTCTTAAAAACCTGTCGTAGCCCTCCGTCATTTCAGATAAGTACTACTTAGTATTCGTGCTTTGGTAGTTTGGCCTTCGTCAAGGCGTAGTGTACGGTAGCTAACTAGTGCTTATCTGCCAGCATACGATGCGATTGGATTAGGGTATTCGTACGGCGTAGTTTGGCCTTCGTCAAGGGTCGTACGGGTGGGTTTAATTCAATCAAGAAATGAACGGGTTGAACTTGACTAGCGGACTATGGGTAGTTTGGCCTTCGTCAAGATCATAGGACGCTAGGGGCAAAATATTATTGGGAATTTCAAGTGTTGAAATTTGCAATGAGATTGCATACCTTCTATAAGATAGTTGGATCCCGATACCCGCTGCGAGTAAGAGTTACTCCTGGGAGAGTTTTACACATTACAATTAGCCGATCAAGTAAGTGTCTAGAAAGGTGTTAACGGGGTTACGCCCCTGGGAAAACGAGGTTTACATTAATTAGGTTCGTGCGAAAGCACGGGGGACCTCCCTCAAAGTACCGACACTGGCCTGGCTGAAAGATTGGCGAACTTGTAGCGTGTAATTAATCCCGGCTAGTCTTTCCTTTTAGGGTTTGAAGGAAGATTTGATTAAAACAGTGGGAGACATCCTGATTAGATATATTAGATAACCAATCTAATCTTGCAAGAGCATACGTTGAGTGTTTTCTTCTCTCTCTCTCCAGATAGCGAACATATCACGCCTTAATCAACATAATAAAATGGATATATTAACCGAACCCGCTTGTTATACTGAGCTGGGGAACGTTGGTCCCGCTCCAACTTATAATTGTTATAAGACAGAGCAAGAAAATTGGGGAATACCAGATTTCCCGTGCCGCCCAAACGAAGAAAGTGCATGTTGATGCATCATCTTCGGGTGTGTTCATTACACAGAACTGTTTCTCAGTATCCTTTACGTCCTGGGTATGTGATACCGGATCAGGATCCCATATATGTAATCTGTTACATGGGCTACAGATAGGTAAAGAACTGAGAACGGGTGATAAGTTTCATGAGACAGAAAACGGTGCAAGTGTTGCAGCCAAGTCTGTTGGTCATTATCACCCTGTATTACCTGAATACATTGATTCTAAACGAATGTTATTAGATACCGAACCTGATATACAAAATCATATCAGTCTCTTTATTAGTAAAGAAAGGATATAATTTTGTATTGTTGGATAATGTTTTGAACATTTCCTATATCAAGAGTTGATCGGTTCAGGCACGTTATCTAAAAGCATTAACGTTCTAAATCAAACTACAGTTCTTAGTATACAGAACACACACAAGAGGAAGAGTTCAGATATGAATGAATCCTTCTTGAGGTATTGTAGACTAGGTCATATCAATGCGACCCGACTGGCTGAAGTTACATTTAGATGCATATTTAAATTTGTTTGAATTTACATCTTGTGAAACTTGCCAGTCATGTCACAAAGATACAATGACCACAGCTCTGTTTATTGGAAACAGAGAAAGAGTTATTGAACTCTTGGGTTTGATACATGCTGATGTATGAAGGTCCCCGTCTACACATGCCAAGATCGGTTTTTTCTACTTCATTACATTCTCTGATAATCTCTCAAGATTCAGACATATGCTTCTGTTGAAACACAGGTCCGAACCTTTTGAGATATTCACAGAATATAAATTAGAAGTAGAGAACCAAAATATGGGTATAAGTATTGTGTCCTTTGATGAGATCAAGGAGGAGAATACTTGAGCACGGGATTCCTGGACTATTCTAAAGGAGAATGAGATTCTCTCTCAGCATTACTCCTCCGAATACACCATAGCACGATGGTATATCGGGGCGGAGCAATAGCACCCTATGTGATATGGTGTGCTCTATGATGAGTACTACTGAGTTGCCTATTTCCTTTTGGGAGTTATGCACTTGAGAAGCTGCATACCTATTGAATAGGGTTCAAATCAAATCAGTTGCCTACCACTTCATATGTGATATGGAAAGGGAAGAGCCCATATCTTAAGCTTGTTAAGATTTGGGGTTGTCCGGCCTATGTCTAAAAGCAAAATCCGGACAAGCTCGAGGCAAGGTCTGTTATGTAGAACTGGAAATGTTCCAGCTATACAAAATGCAGCTGATGATTTGGTAGAACAAAAGGATTCAATAGTTTCCAACGAACCTCAGCCTCTCCGCCGATCTAGTAGGGTTCCTCACCCACCTGAGAGATACTTCGGTTTCTCTATGACAGTGGGAGCGAGGATTGCATCATGGGATGATGACCCAACTAGTTTCGAGCTGGCCATCAGGAGTGAGACTCTGTAAGAATGGCTGGGTGCTTATCGATCTAAGATGGAATCCTTATACACCAACAAAGTATGGACTTTGGTTGCTTTATCTGAAGGGTTAAATCCCCATCAGGAGTAAGTATATCTTGAGAAGATTACTTGGTGTACATGGAAAAATTGAGACTTTCAAAGCTGTGCTTAAGTCCATCCAGATCCTACTTGCCACGGCTACATACCATGACTACGATATTTGGTGGTTGGGTGTCATGACTGCTTTTCTAAATGATGTTTTAGAAAAGAGCGTCTATAAGTACACAGCCAGAGGGCTTCATAGACAGTGGGAGCAGCGGAAACGTGTGCAAGATGTTTTATATGATAAAACAGGCATCGCGGAGTTGGAACATCTGTTTTGATGTGCTAGTCAAAGAGTTTGACTTCATCAAAATGGTAGATGAACCTTGTATATACAAAAAGGTAGTAGAGAGTATGGTGGAGATCCTCGTAGAGTACGTGGATGACATACTCTTGATAGGGAAGGAGTTTCCTATGCTACGCTCGGTCAATCTCCGCTTATCACAAAGATTCTCCATATAGGATCAAAGTGATACCTACTAAATCCTAGGTTTTGGATCTATGAGATAGATCTAATTGGATGTTAGGATACTCACTAGTCGTAGTGAGATGGTATCAATCGATCCTGGGGAGAATCACTGGAAAGGTTCCAGGGTGATAAGAACGACTGAATATCAGTCGCAGGCTTGTCTATACCCTCAGTGGAGGGACGGTATGTTGGAAGAGTACCAAGCTAGATACCGTGACTTACTAGACGATTAAAGGCAAGATACATCGTTACCAAGGATACGACAAAAGAGGCAGTCTGGATATTTATAAGTTCATAAGATGAACTTCGTTCCTACCATTGTGTGACAATGGAGTTGTGGCTTCAGCCAAGGAACTTCCGTCCCATCAGAAATCCAGATATAATTCTTAGGCAGTATCACCTGATCATGGAGATGGTTGATCTCCAGGGAGATCGAGGTTAGGAGAGTAGACACAGAGGACAACAGCGCGGATCCACTCACAAAGGCCTTTTTCCCAGTAGAGACTTTTACGGGATGGTTGAGTATGAGATACTTCAACCGCAGCTAATTGTTGGGTATGCGATACCATAACAGATGGCCCTAGTGCAAGTGGGAGATTGTTAGTTGTATGTATGCCCTAGAGGCCATTACTGTACATACGATGTATATTGTAGTGGATGCTAGGACATATATAGGGAGGACTTTCTTGCTCGACATGATAGTATGCTATCTGGTTGTACTTTATCTTAACATGTACTCTGATTGTCTCTATGCTACATGTTGATAAAGCCCTTAGGATATGTACTCGACTACTGGGACTATGATGAGATCATACTAGTGGGGCCACGGTAGTCGACGAGTACATCCTATAACTGTTCCTAGTCGAGGGTGTATCGAGACAGGGCATCGATGCACCAGAGTAGACTAGCGTATACGCATCTTGACCTATATGATGGGCGATGGATGATCCCATATCCATCGGTGTTTGACATCAAGGATGGTGTACGGGTGCTCAGTGGAGACTGGGTACACTGGACGGACTCACCGAGAACTCCCAGATGGTATTATACCATACGTCAGATGGCAGTTCTCCGGTGACACTGGTACAGAGTAGTCTGTTGACCCGAGATCGTCATAGAGTCTTGTGTGGTTCCCACTGTGCTTTGATTTCCATCATACCATGTCCAAGAGGGCGTACAAAAAGGTGGCTTTTGGGTACAGTCCCGAATCATATGGAGGCAATGAGCGATAGGAGGGGATTCGTCTCTCCCGGTATAGGGAGTTGATGTTGTGCTGTGTTCGATTGGCTATAACCGGAAATCCCTGGCCAGGGTTGCTGAGATTTACTGGTAAGTGTTATCAGTAGTTTCTCGAACTGTTATAGACCTCATATTGACACGACTTATCAAGCTACTGGGGTCTGACGTTTACCACCCCTAGGCGAGATATGCAACATATCAGACGATGAGACCGGACTGTACGGGAGTGTTACTGTTTGGATTCGCAGGAGAATGTACAGGCTTGCTTGTTGATCTTCTGAGCGCTCAATACCTGGGTAGCTGTTACGTTTAGCTGACCGCTTGCAGCTTGTGGGTGTTTGATATGATCATCACCTACTGCCGGCGTATTGACGATTCTTTAGAGTCCTACACAGAGGTTTCTTGACTCAGGCAAAACGGAGTAGGAGCACATATATGATATGTGCGGGACCGAGGATAATGCGATATGTGATACCGTATTATATTCTCGCGATATTTGATATCAGCCGGGTCATCGGATCAAGTGTTGATTCGATGAATCGGTACGGATAAATATTAGCCGGTTATATGCGATATAGCCGGATTGTCGGATCAAGTGTTGATTCGATAATTTAATGTATAATAATATATATGATATATTAAATTACATTAACTAATATTTGCTCACTAAAAGATTCTTTTTCTCACTCGGATAATACATTGATATATATGCGATATATGTTAAATGTATTATTTTATTTTGTTACGATAAATATTATATATGTGATATATAATATTGTAACATGATATGATAACTTATGCAACTTGTTTAGTGGAGTTTAAACTTGATTAGGGTTTGGATTAGGGTTAAAACTTCTAGTTGCTTCTAGAAGGTTTTTATTTTGTCATGATAAAGATATTTGCAAGTGACTCATGCTTTAACCAAACCCAAACCCTAACCCTAGTTAATTCTCTACAATGGTTAAGTGAACCATGGTTGCATAATCTATCATATTATTTCATTTCCTATTCATCACAAAAGGATAACTAATATTGTTCATCTTCTTCCTTCATTTTTCTTTCATGGAAAAAGCTTTCTTGATTTTTCCAAGTGATGAATAATAGTGAGAAAAAGATAAATAAATAGAGCAAAAATCCTACTTCATCATCCTCATCTTCCCTTGCCATTTAGATGAGGGTGTTCACATCATTTCATGAGTGTTAGCTAGTGTTAAAGAAACTTCGAGGTAGATCATCTTAGTATCGAAGATCGGAAGCAAAGGTTGCACCTTTCTCTTCGTGGAACCTCTCGAGAGTCCGGATCCCGATGATCGCAGCGAAGGGACCACAACACGGAGCATATGAAGTGAAGGACCGGATCTACAAAGGTTGTAATCCCTCTCACTTAGTGTTAAAGTTGTTTAGCATGTTAGTTTTCGCCTAATCTCTAGTTTAAAGTTCCGTATTCGGGTTGTTCGGCACGGCTAAATTTTCATTCGGGCATGGTTGATGCCTCGTAGACCCTTGTGCGCGTGCCTAGCAACCCTACAATATACCCAGGACGTAAAGGATACTGAGAAACAGTTCTGTATAATGAACACACCCGAAGATGATGCATCATCATGCACTCTCTTCGTTTGGGCGGCACGGGAAATCTGGTATTCCCCAATTTCCTGCTCTGTCTTATAACAATTATAAGTTGGAGTGGGACCAACATTCCCCAGCTCAGTATAACAAGCGGGTTCGGTCAATAATCCGTATTATTATCTTGATTAAGCCGTGATATGGTCGCTACCTGGAGAGAGAGAGAAGAAAACACTCAGCGTGCGCTCTGTCAAGAATAGATTGGTTATTATTTTATCTAATCAGGATGGCTCCCACTGCTTTTTATCAAATCTTCCTTCAAACCCTAAAAGGAAAGACTAGCCGGGATTAATTACACACTACAAGTTCGCCAATCTTTCAGCCAGGCTAGTGTCGGTACTTTGAGGGAGGTCCCCCGTGCTTTCGCACGAACCTAATTAATGTAAACCTCATTTTCCCAGAGGCGTAACCCCGTTAACACCTTTCTAGACACCTACTTGATCGGCTAATTGTAATGTATAAAACTCTCACAGGAGTAACACTTACTCGCAGCGGATATCGGGATCCAACTATCTCATAGAAGGTATGCAATCTCATTGCAAATTTCAACACTTGAAATTCCCGATAATATTTTGCCCCTAGCAGCTATATGACCTTAACATAGTCAACAAATCATAAGTGCTAGTCAAGTTCAACCCGTCATTTCCCGATTGAATTAAACCCACCCGCACGACCCTTAACATAGTCAACAAAGTCGCACGACTACCCTAATCCAATCACATCATATGCTTATGCAGATAAGCACTAATTAGCTACCGCACACAACGCCTTAACATAGTCAACAAACGTAGCACGAATACTAACCAGTACTTATCTGAAATGACGGAGGGCTACGACAGGTTTTTCTGAAAACCTTTTGCGTAATGAACTTGATATCGTTCTAGAATCAAATAATTTTAAAATGGAGTGTTTTTGAGGCTTTTCTAGTTTTGCTAAAGGAGTCACTCCCGGTGAAGGGATCGTCGGTCCTTTCCTCGTCGAATGAGGTGCGGGATATATCATATATATCACTGTGCAAAGCAGAACACTTAAAAGCAATCAAAAGACAAACCGAGTGTGTAGCATCTGCCAGTTATTTCTAAAGGAGTCACTCCCGGTGAAGGGATCTCGGTCCTTTCCTTATCGAATAAGGTGCAGGATATATCATATATACCGCTGTGCAAAACGAGAACTGTAGCTACCTATTTTATTTTGAAATTCGATTCTACAACATCTTAGGTTTCTTTTATTTCATTAATCACATTAATGAAGTCCCATCATTTAAGTACCTAAACATCACAGATAAATACGACGTACACTTATGCCATCCGCATTCACCTCGATGTCCCCTCGTGCACCGTTAGGTTAGGTAACTAACGGCAGAGCAGGGCAGGGCTAGCGCGGGTGTAAAACATAAGTAACGCCTATATAATATATCATATATACTATATACTGTATCTATCATAGAACATCACATGATCACATCACAGATATCGCAGCAGAAGAATCATATGAAATATTGGATATACTAGGACGTCCGTGTTTTCAATACGAGCCAGTATAAAACACGGATTCCACGGTCGCGATGAATAGCCAAACCCACACCCCTAGACCCCTACGAGAGCGGCAAGTAACCCTACCAATTCTGGAGTTAGGAGACCCGGACTCGACTCCTCGAGTTGGTCTCCCACTGGACTCCAGAACCCGGTTACTTGTGCCCTCCTCCTTGGGTCTATCCTAGTGCGGAAAAGTAAATAATATACAAACGGTGACATCTTCCGCAACCTGGAAGTGCCCCAATAAAAGAATATTACATACAAGTTTTTACATGAATGAAAATGAAAAACACTCATCTCACATAAAAACCCCCGGCTATTCAAACACGACGATCCAATATAATATATCCAGCAACACATAACATCACATGTCATCAACGTAAGTAAATATGCGCATCCCAATTGTCATTGACATATAGCAACGAAACCGGCGATATCACATATTACACTTACGGTCACAGAAAAGAAAGTGTAAAACTACAACAGTTGGAATCCGCAACCACCTCAGACATCGCATGCCTGACCAAATGAATTACTTAGACATCGCATGCCTAACAATTATAAACCCCGCATTTTAGTCTCAAAATCGAAAACACTTTTCAATGTCAAGTCGGGGAATTCAACAAGATTCCCGACATCCTGATCGAATGCTCGTCGCAAACTTCAGTAGACGGCCGCACCCCCGATACCGTCAACGAAGTGCACTAAGGCGGAACACCGCTACCGCGAGCACCCGAACGGATGCTTTCGGCGACGGGGTTCTCCTACAGTCACTTGGTCGGGGTTTTGGAGTGAGGCTGTCTATTAAGTTTACCCGGCGAGTATCCGCGTACGCTACGTGATTTCGACGGACTTTTGATCACATCAAAATTCCGTGGCAACCGATCAAGTGAGACTAAACTACTATATTTATAACATTCATTTAGTTATCTCATAACTATTGTGAATTCCAATTATTGTATCCCATTCCGGATAAATAGAAAATGTCAAACTTTCCGATCGAACAATCGAACACCCAATTTTTCCCGATACAGATCAACACATGAAATAAGTCTAACAACATTCAGTTCGTGCCTCAGTAGCAACGGTCCAGCCGTAGAAGGGTCAAGCCAACGCCTCACATGTGGCACGCCGTACTGCCCCAAACCCTAAGGTTCAAAGGGCAATTCAAGACGGTCACATAATCGAGTTAAGGTTTGTTGTCTTCTAGAGGGTCCATCGAGTTACTTGCACTACTTAGAACGTCGTTAAACTACGGAAAAATCCAACACTTGGAAATTTCCCGACAGGGGAAAAATTGGGTATTTATATCCGGTCGAACTTTTTAACATATTCTAAAATTTATCCGGAAAGCCACATAGACAAAATTTGATACTCCGATCGAAACACCGAATCCCCAAAACAACTGCAGAAAATACAACTCTTGAATAAAAATTAAAAATTTCCAGAAGACTCAGCATTACATGACATGAATTACTGTGCAAGACACGTGGTGTAACTCGACACAGTGGCCGCGGAACCGCCGCGAATCCTATGGTGGGGCCGCGGATCCGTGCCTCTGTCGTCGAGTTACTGTCACGTGCTTCACAGTAACTCATGCAATTACCTGCTGAATTTTTTGGGAATTTTTAATACACAAAAATCCACATTTTTGCAAAAAGGACAGAGAGCAATATTGGTTCGGGGTTTCGGGTTCGTTCGGACTTCAAATTCCGTCTGGACTTCGCCTAAACCTCTAGCTAGGCTCTGATACCACTGTAGGGTTCCTAGGCACCCTAATGAGTTCTCACAAGGCATCGATCATGCCAAATTAAAATTTTAACGGTGCCGAGAGACCCGACTACGGATCGTTTGCTAGAAAACTAGGCGAAAAAGCTAACTAGTTAACATTTAACTACAAGATACGGAAATACAACCTTTGTAGATCCGGTGCTCCACCTCCATAGCTCCGCAACGAGGTTCTCTCCGCTGTCCAAATCAAATCCGGGCTCAAGCGTCGGCTTCGTCGGAGAATGGGCAAGCTAGGTCGTCGATGTCCATGCCGAAGATGATCTACGTCGAGGCATCGCTAAATCAAGCTCCGACTTCACCAAGTCAAGAAACATGTGAAGAAAACACACTCTACTACTTGGCAAGAGGTAGAGGATGAAGAAATAGGAGTTGGGTAGACTTTAGATTTGGATTTCTCACTCTTTATCATCAATCACCATTGATAAAGAAAGCTTTTTCTTCCTTGCTCATGAAGAAGAAGAAGAAAGAAATATATGATAAGTTAATTAAAAACAATAGAAAAAACAAAACTTATCATAATGTTAACTAGAGTCAAGTGTAGAGAATGAATCATGGTTAGTGGGAATGGTTAGGGTTAAGGATGAGATAAGAATGGTTGACTTGATCAAAGTTTCATGAAGCTTCAACTAAACTCCAAATTAAGCCACCATTCTTTTCTCCTCTTTTCCAAAATGAATAAACAAATAAATAAATGAAAAAATAAAGGAAATGAAACCCTAACCATTCTTTTAACCATGGTTTAATTCTTTGCACTTAACCAAGTAAACATGTATCATCAAACATGATACAATCAAATGCACAAAATCATATCGCATATGTAATGCGCACACCCGAGTGAGAAAATCCATTTAAAGTGAACCGATACTAGTTAATGCAAAGTAATATATCAAATATATAATTATGCATTAAATAATTAAATCAACACTTGATTCAATGACCCGGTCATGTCGCACACAACCGACTAGTATATAATGTATTGGCTTATCAAATCAACCTTTGATTCGATAACTAGGGTATATCGCATATAACCTAATCGATACATTCATCGCGAGAATGGAATACGGTATCACATACACGCATTATTCTCGGTCCCGCACATATCTCATATGCGCTCCTATTTCGTTTTGCTTGAGCCAGGAAACCTCTGTGTAGGACTCTAAAGACTCGTCAATACGCCGGCAGCAGGCGATAATCATATCAAACACCAACAAGCCGCAAGCGGTCTGCTAAACGTAACGGCCACCCGGGTATTGAACGATCTGAAGATCGACGAGCAAGCCCGCTCACACTCCAGTGAATCCAACCAGTAACACTACCGTACAGTCCGGTCTGATCGTCTGATATGTCGCATATCTCGCCTATGGGTGGTAAACGTCAGACCCCAATAGCTCGATAAGTCGTGTCGATATGAGGTCTATAACTATTCGAGAAACTACTGGTAACACTTACCAGTAAATCTCAGCAACCCTGGCCAGGGATTTCTTGTTATAGCCAATCGAACACAGCGCAACATCAACCCCCTATACCGGGAGAGACGAATCCCCTCCTATCGCTCATTGCCTCTATGTGACTCGGGACTGTACCCAAAAAGCACCGTTTTGCACGCCCTCTTGGACGTGGTAAGATGGAAATCAAAGCACAGTGGGAACCACACAAGACTCCATGACGATCTCGGGTCAACAGACTACTCTGTACCAGTGTCACTAGAGAACTGCCATCTGACGTGAGGTACAATACCATCTGGGAGTTCTCGGCGAGTCCGTCCAGTGTACCCAGTCTCTACTGAGCACCCGTATATCATCTCTGATGTCAAACACCGATGGATATGGGATCATCCATCGCCCATCTGTATGGGTCGAGAAGGTATACGCTAGTCTACTCTGGTATATCGATGCCCCGTCTCGATACACCCTCGACTAGGGACTTTGAAGGATGTACTTATGGACTACCGTGTCCCCACTAGTATGATCCGCATCGTAGTCCAGGTAGTCAAGTACACATCCTAAGGGCTTTACCAACATTTAACAGAGAGACAATCAGCATACACGTTAAGGTAAAGGGTAACCAGATAGCATACTATCATGTCGAGCAAGAAAGTCCTCCCTATATATGTCCCAGCATCCACTACAATATACATCCTATGTACAGTAATGGCCTCTAGGGCATACATATAACTAACATAGCGCGGGTGTAAAACATAAGCAGCGTCTATATAATATATCATATATACTATATATAGTATCCATCTGAACAAATCACTTGATCACATCACAGATAACGCGGCAGGAAAAATCAAATGAAATATTGGATATACTAGGACGTCCGTGTTTTTAATACGAGCCAGTATAAAACACGGATTCCACGGTCGTGATGAATAGCCAATCCCATACCCCTAGACCCCTGCGAGAGCGGCAAGCAACCCTACCAATTCTAGGGTTAGGAGACCCGAACTCGACTCCTCGAGATGGTCACCCACTGGACCGTAGAACCCGGTTACTTGTGCTCCCCTCCTTGGGTCTGTCCTAGTGCGGAAAAGTAAATAATATATAAAAGGTGACATCTTCCGCAACCTGGAAGTGCCCCAATAAAAGAATATTACATGAATGAAAATGAAAAACACTCATCTCACATAAAAAAAACCCCCGGCTATTCAAACACGACGATCCAATATAACATATCCAGCAACACATAACATCACATGTCATCAACGTAAGTAAATATGCGCATCCCAATTGCCGTTGACATATAGCAACGAAACCGGAGATATCAAATATTACACTTATGGTCACAGAAAAGAAAGTGTAAAACTATAACAGTTGGAATCCGCAACCTCCTCAGACATCGCATGCCTGACCAAATGAATTCTTTAGACATCGCATGCCTAACAATTATAAACCCCACATTTTAGTCTCATTATCGAAAACTCTTTTCAATATCTAGTCAGGCAATTCAACAAGATTCCCGACATCATGATCGAATGCTCGTCGCAAGCTTTAGTAGGCAGCTGCACCCCCGACGCCGTCGACGAAGTGCACCAAGGCGGAACACCGCTGCCGCGAGCACCCGAACGGATGCTTTCGGCGACGGGGTTCTCCTACAATCACTTGGTCGGGGCTATGGGGCGAGGCTGTCTATTAAGTTTACCCGGCGAGTATCCGCGTACATTACGTGATTGCGACAGACTTTTGATCGCATCAAAATTCCGTGGCAACCGATCAAGTGAGACTAAACTGCTATGTTTATAATATTCATTCAGTTATCTTATAACTACTTGTGAATTCCAAATGTTGTATCACATTCCGGGTAAACAGAAAATGTTAAACTTTCCGATCGAACAAAAGAACACCCAAGTTTTCCCGAAACAGCTCAACACATGTAATAAGTTTAAAAACATTCACTTCGTGCCTCAGTACCAACGGTCCAGCCGTAGAAGGGTCAAGCCAACGCCTCACATGTGGCACGCCGTACTGCCCCAAACCCTAAGGTTCAAAGGGCAGTTCAAGATGGTCACATAATCGAGTTAAGGTTTGTTGTCTGCTAGAGGGACCATCGTATTACTTGCACTACTTTGAAAGTCATCAAACTACGGAAAAGTCCAATAATTGGAAATTTCCCGGCAGGGAAAAAGTGGGTATTTACATCCGGTCGAACTTTTTAACATATTCTAAAATTACCCGGAAAAACACACAGACAAAATTAGACAATCCGATCGAAACTCCGAGTCCCCAATACAACCCAGAAAACTAAACTCTTGAGTGCAGATTAAAACTTCCCAGAGAACAAAGGAAACAGATATGGCCATAACTGTATAAAAATTAACCTCTAATCTGTATATACGGCCGTGGAACCGCCGCGAATAGCATGTAACGCCGTGGTTCCGCGGCGGTTTAGTGGAGTTAGGGGTTCGTTTTCAACAGTAACTCTTAGAATTTCCTACTCTATTTTCTGAGAATTTTTAATTCATAAAAATCCAAAAATCCAGAAAATGTCCAGAGAGCCATTTTGAATTAGGGTTTCGGGTCGATCGGACTTCTAACTCCGTCTACGCATCACCTAAGGCTCTAGCTAGTCTCTGATACCACTGTAGGGTTCCTAGGCATACCCATGAGGTTCTACAAGTGATCAAACATGGCCAATTCAAATTTTTTATGTGCCTACAAACCCTAACACGGATCGTTAACTAGACGATGCAATGCAAGTAAACAACTTTAACTTAAAGGAAAGGGGCTACAACCTTTGTAGATCCGGTCCTCCACCTCCATAGCTCCGTGATGAAATCCCCTCGCTGCGATCATCGGATCCCGGACTCTAGCGTCGGCTTCATCGGAGAAATGGGCGGGCTAGGTCGTCGACTTCGATGCCGAAGATGATCTACGTCGAGGCAACACAAGATCAAGCTCCAACTTCACCCGTCCGGACCAACACCTTCGCGAGAGAAAACCTGAAAATGAAGCCATGAAACTTGTGAAGAAAACACCCTAGACTACTTGGCAAGTGGTAGAGGATGAAGAAATAGGAAGTGGGTTCACTTTAGAATTGGATTTCTCACTCTTTTTCTCATGTTGCCATTGAAGGTAGCAAGCTCTCTTCTTGTTGAAGAAGAAGGAGAAGAAGAAAAAGAATATGATAAGTTATTTTCAAATAGAAAATAAATGATACTTATCATATAGCAACCATGATTAAGTGTAGAGACTAAACTAGGGTTAGGTTGAATGGTTAGGTTAAGGCAAACAAATAAAATGGTCAAAGCTTCAAAGCTTCATGAAGTTTCAAGAAAGAAACAAAGCTAGCCACCATTTTATTCTTGCCAAAATAAGTGAATAAATAAAATAAATAGTTAAGAAAATCAAAACCCTAACCATTACATAACCATGGTTTAATCATACACACCCTTGTTTGCATGTATCATCAAACATGATACAAACTAGTGCACAAAAGTTATATCAAATATACAATGTGCACATCAAGTGAGAAAATCCATCCAAAGTGAACAAATACTAGTTAATGCAAAGTAATATATCAAATATATTATACATTAAATCATTAAATCAACACTTAATTTAACGATCCGGTCATATCGCTTATAACCGACTAGTATCCAATGTATCGACTTATCGAATCAATCTTCGATTCGATAACTAGGTTATATCGCATACGACCATTCGATACATCCATCACGAGAATAGAATACGGTATCACATAGACGCATTATTCTCGGTCCCGCACATATCTTATATGCGCTCCTATTTCGTTTCGCTTGAGCCAGGAAACCTCTGTGTAGGACTCTAAAGACTCATCAATACGCCGGCAGCAGATGATGATCATATCAAACACCCACAAGCCGCAAGCGGTCTGCTAAACGTAACGGCCACACGGGTATTGAGCGTCAGAAGATCGACGAGCAAGCCCGCTCACACTCCTGTAAATCCAACCAGTAACACATACCGTACAGTCCGGTCTGTTCGTCTGATATGTCGCATATCTCGCCTAGGGGTGGTAAACGTCAGACCCCAATAGCTTGATGAGTCATGCCGACGTAAGGTCCATAACAATCGTGAAACTACTGATAACTCTTACCATTATATCACTGCAACCATGGCCAGGGATTTCCTGTTATGGCCAGTCGAGCATAGCGCAACATCAACCCCCAATACCGGGAGAGACGAATCCCCTCCTATCGCTCATTGTCTCCATGTGAATCGGGACTGTACCCAAAAACCACCTGTTTGCACGACTCAGTAGAGCCGTGGTAGGGTGGAAATCAAAGTACAGTGGGAGACACACAAGACTCTATGACGATCTCGGGTCAACAGACTAAGTTGTACCAGTGTCACCAGAGAACTACCATCTGACGTGAGATATAATACCATCTGGGAGTTCTCGGCGAGTCCGTTCAGTGTACCCAGTCTCCACTGAGCACCCGCATACCATCTCTGATATCAAACACCAATGGATATAGGATCATCCGTCGCCCATCTCATGGGTCGAGAAGATATATGCTAGTCTACTCTGGAATATCGATGCCCCGTCTCGATATTCCCACGACTAGGAACATTGAAGGATGTACTCATGGACTACCCAGGCCCCACTAGTATGATCTGCATCATAGTCCTGAAAGTCGAGTACACATCCTAAGGGCTTTATCAACATGTAACAGAGAGACAGAAAGTATACATGTTAAGATAAAGAGCAACCAGATAGCGTACTATCATGTCGAGCAAGAAAGTCCTACCTATATATGTCCCAGCATCTACTACAATATACATCCAATGTACAGTAATGGCCTCTAGGGCATACATATGACTAACATTCCTAGTATATCCAAAGTGTTCATCTGTGATCTAGATTGGCTATCATTGCTATATATCTATATATGATATCTATTTAGGTGTTGCTTATATTTTGCATCCGCGCTAGTCCAGCCCCCGCTCTGTCATTAGTTAAGTAACCTAACGGGTGATGACGGGACCCGTGGCGAATGCGGATGGCATAAGCGTACGCCATATTTTGCTTATTTTCTGCAATGGTAGGATTAAATGATGGGACGCATTGGAATTAATGCAAGAAAATAAACCAAGTAAAAGTCGTTGGAACACTTTCTAAACCACTCGGTTCTTTTCAAAAACCAGCTTTTTAAATGCGGAGCTTGAACCACTCCTTTTAAAAGCTATCTCGTTCCATCGATTATATCAAGTTCACTACGTTCACGATTTCGCCAAAACCATTCGTAGCCCTCCGTCATTTCAGTTAAATATTCAGTAGTATTCAAGCTATGTATTTTGACCTTCTCCAAGGCATTGTGATTGGTAGCTGTTGAATATTTATTTGTAGCATAGATAGATGCGTTGGTTTGGGACAGTCATACTACTATTTTGGCCTTCGTCAAGGGTATGTACGGGTGGGTTCAAATTAACCTGGACAATGACGGGTAGAACTTGACATGCGACTTATGATATGTTGGCCTTCGTCAAGGTCATAAGAGCATGGGGCAAAAATCCACATCGGGAGTTTCAAAAGAACTGAAACTTGCTAGTGCTGCATATCATTTGGAGTGTGATGATTCTGGTAGGATTCCTTCAGTTTTGTCACGCGATGATATTTGGATCCCGATCCTACTGTCAGTATATGCTACTCCTCGGGAAATTTCTCACTTAACGATCAATGCTATAAACCTAGTAGATGGCTAGAAAGGTGTTAGCGGGGCTACGCCCCCAGGGAAAAGAGGTTACTTAATTAAGGAACTTCGCGAAAGCGTTGGAAAACCTCCCTCGAAGTACCAACACTAGCCTGGCTGAACGGTTAAGCAAGTATTGTACGGTGAGATTGATCCTGACTAATTCTTCTTTTATGGTTTGAAGAGGGATTCGAGAGACAGTGGGAGCCATCCTGTTTAGATAAATTAAAAACCAATTTAAACTTGCAAGAGCATCATGCTAAGTGTTTTCTTCTCTCTCTCTTAATTGCAGCGACCCAGTGACCGCACCTAGGTTACATCTAGATAATAAAATGACTGAATCTGACTGTTATGACTGGCAAAGGTCTGTCCAGATGTCCATTGCCCATGACAAGCTGGGACACCTCTTGACTGATCCAACCTCTGCCGTCTCAGGTCCAGTTTCCCCTGTCACGGATATTCATATCCGCGAGACATCGGAAAAAGACTATGCAAAAGCCAAGTGCCTCGTGTTAGCCTCAGTTGATGGTGCATACCAGATGCAGCACGAGAAGACGGACTAAGTTTCTATCTTCCTCCATAACAAAGATTTATCTGGAGAGCAATCTCGTATCGCAAGATATGAGACCTCGAACGAATTGCTTCCAGCGAGGTTGGCTATCGGGTCATCTGTAGAGGGCAACGTCCTTGCAGTGACCAGCTCTTTTAAGCTCACGGAGCTGAAGACCACGTTGAAGAACGGGTCAGATACTGACTTAGTTCAACAATCTCTACCTACTACCCTGAAGGAAACCAGGGAAGTGGAAAGAAAGGGAAGGGCAGAAGTTTTAGGGCTAGATATAGTAAAAGAGGGACGTTCCTATTGTTAAAGGAATGAACATTGGCAGAAGGATTGCAGGGCTAGCATAGCCAGTAGCCAGAATTCGAAGCATGTTGTGGCTTCGGCTTCGGGTGTGTTTGTAATAGGGAACTGTATGTCAGTTAACCCTACTTCCTGGGTATTGGATACCAGATCAAGATCTCACATCTGTAATTCGTTACAGGCTCTGAGAAACCGTAGGGTTATCAAGAAAGGTGATATGACTCTCAGGGTTGCTAACGGAATGAGCATGTATGCTGAATCCGTAGGGGGATATCATCTTGGACTGACAACTGGGCAGATATTGATCCCGCGTGACTGTTTTTATTTACCAGGTGTGACTTGTAATATCATATCAGTATCCTTACTTTCTAAAGAAGGATATGATTTTACTTTTGTAAGCGATGTAGTAAACATCCACCTAAATCAAGTTCTGATTGGGTCAGGTACATTGAAAAACGGTATATACGTACTGAATCAAGCTCAGGTTTTCAGTGTCCAGAACACACCTAAAAGAAAGTCTTCGGAATTAAATCAGGCTTTCTTATGGCATTGTAGACTGGGTCACATTAATGAGACACAGTTGACTAAGTTACATAAAGAGAGATACTTGAATCCATTCGAGTATTAGTCTTATGCCACTTGTGAATCTTGTTTCATGGGAAAGATGACAAAGACTCCGTTCACTGGACACGGAGAAAAAGCAAGCGAGCTCTTGGGACTCATACACAGTGATGTGTGTGGTCCAATGTCTACACATGCGCGAAGTGGTTATTCATACTTCATTACTTTCACAGATGATTTCTCTAGGTATGGGCATGTCTTCTTGATGAAGCACAAATCCGAGGCCTTTGAGAAATTTCAGGAATACAAGAATGAATTTGAAAAAAAAACAGGCAAAAGTATCAAGACACTGAGATCTGATCGAGGTGGTGAATACTTGAGTACCGAGTTTCTGGGCTACTTAAAAGAGAATGGAATTCTCTCTCAGCTTACTCCTCCATACACACCACAACACAACGGTGTATCGGAAAGGAGGAATCGAACCCTATTGGATATGGTTCGTTCCATGATGAGTAAGGCTGAGTTACCGCGATCCTTCTGGGGTTATGCACTAGAATCAGCTGCATATCTTTTGAACAAGGTTCCCTCCAAGACTGTGCCTACAACACCATATCAGATGTGGTGTGGGAAGAAACCCCAACTTCAATATTTGAAGATATGGAGATGTCCAGCTTTTGTAAAATGGCAGCATGCGGACAAGCTCGAGGCACGCTCAGTACTGTGTAAGTTTGTGGGATACCCAAAAAACTCCAGGGGCTATTTTTTCTATTACTCAGAGGAACAAAAGGTTTTTGTTTCTCGTCATGCCCATTTTCTGGAATATCAGTTTTTAGAAAAAGAAACAAGTGGGAGCGTAGTAGAACTGGAAGAAATTCCAGAACCACAAGCTATTACTGAAAGCTTGGAAGAACCAGAAGGTTCAAGAGAACCGGACAACCCAGCGCCACTCCGCAGGAGTAGGAGGCAGTCTCATCTGCCCAAGAGATACTACGGTTTTCTCATAGACGGGGATAGAGAGGATTGCACCATGGATTATGGTGAGTCTACTAGCTTCCAGCAAGCCATTCAGAGCGGTGACTCGGTAAAATGGCTGGATGCAATGCGGACCGAGATGGAGTCCATGTACACCAACAAAGTTTGGACTTTGGACTTTGCTCCAGAAGAGGTAAAACCCGTAGGATGCAAATGGATATTCAGAAAGAAGATTGGTGTAGATGGGCAGGTTGAAACCTATAAAGCTAGACTTGTTGCAAAGGGTTTTTCTTCAAAGACCTGGTTTGGACTATGACGAGACCTTTTCTCCAGTGGCTATGCTAAAATCCATTCGGATCCTTCTTGCCATTACTGCTTTCCATGATTATGAAATCTGGCAGATGGACGTAAAGACGGCTTTCCTAAATGGAAATTTATAAGTGTGCGTCTATATGGATCAGCCGGAGGGATTCATTCAGAGTGGGAGCAGCGGTAGAGTGTGCAAGTTGCTAAAGTCCATTTATGGACTGAAGCAGGCATCGCGGAGTTGGAACATCTGCTTCGATGATACTGTCAAAAAATTCGACTTTATCAAAAACCCAGATGAACCATGCATTTACAGTAAGATTGTAGGGAGAATTGTGGTATTCCTCGTCTTGTACGTGGATGACATTCTCCTAATAGGAAATGATATTCCTATGCTACAGTCAGTCATAGGATTCTTGTCGCAGAGATTCTCCATGAAGGACCTGGGCGATGCCAACTACATTCTGGGGATCCAGATCTATCGTGATAAATCTAAGAGGATGTTGGGACATTGACACCATGCTGAAAAGATTCAGTATGGAAGATTCAAAGCGCGGTAATTTACCGGCTTGTCACGGGATCACCCTCTCCAAAGAGATGTCTCCTAAGACTGATTTGGAAAGGGATCGCATGTCTATTATACCCTACGCTTCTGCGGTAGGCTCTATAATGTATGCGATGTTATGTACCAGACCAGATGTAGCATACGCATTGAGCGTTGTAAGCCGGTATCAGTCGGACCCAGGGGAGAAAGACTGGATAGCGGTAAAGAACATTCTCAAGTACCTGAGAAGGACTAAGGAGATGTTCTTGGTGTATGGCGGAAAAGACCTCCGAATCGAGGCCTTTGCTGACTCCAGCTTCTAGAGTGACAAGGATGACTCCAAGTCCATGTCGGGTTATGTCTTTACCCTCAATAGAGGGACGGTTTGCTGGAAGAGTTCCAAGCAGGAGACCGTTGCTGACTCAACTATGGAAGCGGAGTACATAGCTGCTTGCGATGCCGCAAAGGAAGCTGTCTGGATGAAGAAGTTCCTCACGGAGCTTCAGGTGGTTCCTACCATTGTTGATCCAATACCACTGTATTGCGACAACAACGGAGCTATAGCTTTAGTGAAGGAACCCAGGTCCCATCAGAAGTCCAGGCACATTTTGAGGCGGTACCACCTGATCAGGGAGATCGTAGATCGCCGGGAGATCGAGGTGAAGAGAGTAAATTCGGAGGATAACACTGCAGATCCACTCACGATGGCCCTACCCCAGACTCAGTTCGAGCGGCTGATCGAGATGATAGGTCTTCGATATGCCAGTACATGGCCTTAGTGCAAGTGGGAGATTGTTAGTGTATATGCCCTAGAGGCCATTACTGTATCATACTAGCTTGTATATTACTTAATGGAAGCTTGGGATATTCACAGTTGTATTGACAGTCTTGCTCTAAATGGTAGTATGCTACTTGGTTTGTCTCTACTTCAATATGTGCATGTGTTTCTTTTAGCATATCGCTTATATACATATTAGTGGAGCCCTTAGGATCTTTGCTTGATTACCAGAGTTGTGATGGCATTCACACTTGTGGGGGCTGGGTAATCTATAAGCACATCCTTATATAGGTCCCTAGTCGTTGGACTATCGAGACAGGGTATCGATACTCCGGAGTAGACTAGCGTATGCGCTTCTCATCCCAGCAGGGGAGATGGTCTGTCCCACAGCCATCAGTACGTTGTACTGAAGATAGTATGCGGGTGCTCGTTAGGTTAAGAGTACACTGGACAGGACTCGTCGAGGACTGTTGGTTGGTATTATACCTATCGTCAGTTATCAGTTCCCAGGTGACATGAGTACAGCTTAGTCCGCTGACTTGACACTGTCACTTCGCCTCGAGTGTGTTCCTACTGTACTTAGATTACTACCCTACCACGGCTCAAAGGAGTCGTGCAAACAGGTAGTAGTTGGGTGCAGTCACGAAGCACTTGGAGGCAGTGACGGTTAGACAGGATTCGTCTCTCCCGGTATTGGGGGTTGACATCGCGCTGTGTCTAGGAGAGCCATTACACGAGTAGTCCCTGGCCAGGGCAAGCGAGATATACTGGTAGGTTTCCAGTGTTATCTCAGGGTGTTATGGGCTACACTCCGACACGACTTGTACCGCTATAGGAGACTGACGTTTACCGCCCCCCTAGGCCCACCATGCGATGTATCAGACGAACAGACCGGACTGTACGGAGATTGTCACATACAGGATCAGTAGGAGTTCGGATGGGTTTACCTCATCGGCCTTCTTATAGACATCTACCTGGGGACCGTTACGTACAGCTAGTGCCGCTTGCGGTCTGTGGTTAAACCCACTGCCAGCGTAGTGTCGAGTCTTTAGAGTCCCACACAGAGAGTTTCCCTGCACTGAGCGAAACGCGTAGAGGCCGTATGGTTTTACGGCAGGGCTGCGATCACTTATGTGCACTTATGTGCGTATGCTGTTCGGGCAGGCAATACTAGTGGGCTTTGGTTTAAGCCGGATCCTAGTATTGCAAAGATGGATTTGTTTTGTCTTCTGTGCATTCGCATTCTACAGAATGCGGATGCGGGTGTGTATGCACAGTTTTGAGGAGCAATGAAGGAGGAGGTGCCTCATTAGGGTTTTGGCAGTTGGTTCGGCCAAAACCGTTATGTGGCAGGCTCATTAGGGTTTTGGCAATCCGTTCGGTCAAAACCATTATGAGCCGGAGACATTGTTTACTAATCCTTTTAGTGATAATTTTGTGATGGCTAATTGCATTGACCATTTGACCACCATGACCTCTCTTGACTTTATTGACCCGTTGACCGAAGTTGACCATTGACCTTCATGAGAGGTCTACACTCTTCTTTGGATTTTCTTTTTCTTTTTGATTATGAATATGGTCAATTCAATGTAGCATCAACTTTATCATGATAGTATTTGTAATGATGTTGTTTTTCATTATTGCAACCATGGTTCATTTCTTTAGCTCATAATTCATTTCTCATTCTCTCTCTTGCTCTTGCTCATGAGAAGAAAAGAAAAGCTCTCATGGTTGCTAGCACCTCCTTCTTCCTCCTCTTGATTTCTTCTTTTGATCTCATGTGTTGAACGAAAAAGATCCCACAAAGACAGACACTTCCATATATCTCTACTACACAACCTAGGGCATCTAGACTAGCGATCTCGTTGCCCTAGTTGCCTCGGCTCGAGGTGGAGCTCGGTTTACATCTCTCGGGTGGATCGTCTTCGACTCAAAGAGGCCACGGAGGTGACCAAGATCCGGATCGACACTCGGATCTTGGATGGACGAGCGGGACAGCGGAATGAAGACCCGAAGGACCGGTTTCGTGAGGTATAATTTCTACGGCATAGTAGTTAACACTTCTTGTAGTTTGCTAGTTTCTAGTTTAGCAAAGATCTCGCTTATGAGTCCATGTTGCCTTGCGCCCAAAAATCGTTTTTCGCCGTTTCCGCCTCCCCGTAAGAACCGGGATGAGCAACGTGGACTTACAGTTTGAGGCACAAGTTGTGTCACTCAACTTGTGTTAGAAATGGGGGAGATTAGAGATTATCCATTAACCCTAAATCTAGGCTCTCTTTTATAGACCATCCAAAACCCTAGATCTAGGATTTCAAATTTGAATTTCCCTCCAAAAGTTTGTTAAAGAGTGCCTTCTAGAAATAGTTTGTTAGGCCGAGCCTTCTAGATGAAGCCACGTGGAGTTTCTACAGTGTTCTGGAAGCTTTAGCCGTTATTGGAGACACGTGGGGAAATTTTGAGCTGGTGACGTCATCATTCCACTGCGGATTCGCGGCACGTACCTGCTTAGGCCGCGGATCCGCGGTCACGTGGGCGCTTCAGTGCATTAAAATTCTTCTGGTGATTTGGTCTGACTTTGGGGTATTTATCTGATATGTTGAATTGTGTAATTTCCTCTGTATTAATGCCAGATCAAAAATCATAGACTTGGCGCAATTTTGATCAGCTTTTTGACAATTTTGGCTTGGTCCCTGAAATTTCCTGCACAGACTTCGAAACAAATGTTGCGCTATACAAGAATGATGCGATGCCATGATAAACGCACAATTTCCCTCAGAAATTTCGGTTTTAGTATACAACACAGGTAATCTGGTATTTTACAGCTGTTTTGCTAATATGTGCAATATGAATACCGAACACTTCTAGATGAGCGCAAATGATAGGGAAATTGACGTGTTAAAAATGCACTACTTTCGACTGATCAAATTCCCCCAAACTTATTTTCGGTCGTCTCGAGCGAACTGTTTTATTAAAAAGAGAAAGAGAAAATAAAGAAAGAGAAAAACTAACTAGTACACTTTCGTAGGCAACACGATTGCACTGAACACGTGCAACAAGCCTTTAAACCTCTAGGTGTCCCTAGTAGGAGGAGTGTTGTCCCCTGAGGGTTTTCAGCGGATTGCACCCACAAAATCCAATAATAAAAGGAAGATCATGAATATTACATTTAAAGATAAGAATTGTAAATGAAAAGCCTTGAAAATTAGGGTTTCAAACTATGCTAGCTTTTCAGTTGTTATGAGCCCTATCTTAATAGTCATGAAAAGATGTTAGAAATCACATAACCCCTCAATAAAACATCGTCCTATTCTTCATTCCTATTTTTCTTCCAAACATCGATCATATAACCCTACGTGTGTGTAAAGAACATCCCTACACCCGGAGAATTCAATTCAAGCTATCATACTCTTGTCCAACTGCCTCAGTACTTTTTAATTAATGAATATTTAGATGAATTTGCTCACACACTTTCATGCGACCGTTAATATTGCTTGAGGTACTAACCGACCGATTACTCCTGTGTTTGCCTATTTAGTGTTTTTCCTCGTCTTGCACCACCTAAGGCTTAGCAGTGACTCCCAGACCAGTTGGCCTTAGGGCACTAGGTGAAGAGGCACCCTCGCTATATTTTTTTATTGCTGCCTTGGCGATAACAAAACCAGTGTCCATTTTTCTGCACCATTTATATTTTATTCAATTTTTTTTATTTCCTTCATACATCGACTTTTAGACAAGAGCATTTCAAGATATCCTCTACTATCCCGAGTTTCAAGACGTGTGTAAGTGCGAATAGTAGGGCATCAATGTTCAAAATGTTTGGCTTCCAGAATAGGAACTATTTTTCAGACTTATTTTTATCCTCAGATTAGTGACTTCCTTTATCTTACTAACCCTTGGGACAACGGCTCATAACTACTTATTACTAGTTCGTATAAGAAAACTTCTAATTTTCTTGGTTTTCTTAAATTTTTCCATTCTTTTGGATGTAATTTTTAACTATCTAATCTTTTATTATCTTATTTATGTACAAAAAATTTTATTTTTTGAAATTTTTTAAATTTTTATAGGTTTTCAAAAATGTTTTGTGCTTATGCGAAGTATGATGCAAATGATGCGAAAATAAGCACAAACCTCCCCCAAACTTGTTTTCAACAGTGTCCTCACTGTTGCCATCTGCTAAATCTCGAAAACCTGTAATCTTGGGAGGAATTTATTAGTGGGGGCAAAATATTTAAGTGAAGATCCTCCCCCAAACTTATTTTTGGGTCATCATTTTATAAAAAAAATTCTTTTCAAGAGCCAGAAAAAATGCCCCCCCAAACTTGAGTTATGCAACGTTAATCTTTTGAAAATCTCATGAGGGGGTCAAAAATCATTGGTCGATGCCAAGCTTTGCAAAGACCGAACGTTAACACCAACCATTCGAAAATTTTATCAATGCAGTGCTCTGGTTAGTGGAAGAAGAAGTGGGAAAAAATAAGTAGTGGAGTAGAATGTGTGTGCGTCTCATTTTGGAGAGACGATGCAGTGAATGTGATGGATTGCTCGCATTCTTTTTACAGTTCAGAAGAAGGGGTGGAGGTTCAATTTCATTGATTGGGAGATGATTCATCTCAACACCCGTGTCATTTAAAAATGCGAGTTCATCAGCGAAGATATCCTCAAAAGTCTCATCAATACCCCGGAGAATAATGTCATCACAAAGCACGGGGTGATCTTCAGACTCTAAAAACAGTTCATAATCAGTGTTAGTTGTTGACCCGGACAACTCGGTGGAAGAGTCCGTATGTGTATGATTCATAGTTGGGTCAAACAATAACATATGAAAAGAGTGAAGATCGGTATCATGTGGATCATCAAATTCGCTGCTGTCGACATCCATTAAGTCGACAGAACAGACCTGAGCAGTAGGTTCGGAGGGTATACTTCCTAACTTGTAAATGTTCAGCTCAATTGACCTATTCCCGAAGGATAGGGTCATAGAACCTTTACGACAGTTGATTATAGCGTTGGAAGTGCCCAAAAAGGGGCGACCTAAAATCACCGGAATTTGATTCCGTGGGTTCGCTACAGGCTGTGTATCAATTACAATAAAGTCCACAGGGAATACAAATTCCCCGATTTTTTATCAACACATCCACCAGTTCACCCCTAGGTTTGGTGATTGATCGGTCGGCCATCTGGAGAGTTATGTTCGAAGGCTTTAACACTCCGATACCTAGTTGCTCATAAACCGAGTATGGAAGCAAGTTAACACTAGCGCCAAGGTCTAGTAGAGCACGGTTGATGTGTCCAGTAAACGGAGCCTGTCATCTTTCCCATGAGACAAAATTGACTGGTTGCATATGACTGATATTCGAACAGATCAAAATATCCTCTCAATGTAATTTTGACAACCGTGTTTCATTGATGTGACCTTGTCTATAATGTCATAAGAAAGCTTTATTTAATTCTGGAGACTTTCTTTTAAGTGTGTTCTGGACGTTTGAAAACCTGAGCTTGATTCAATATATACTGTCCTCTACTGTACCTGACCCAATCAAACTTTGATTTAGGTGGATGTGAACCACATCGCTTACATACTAGACTTGGTACACACAAACAGTTACGTAGAATCAATATCTGCCCACTTGTCAATTCTAGGTGATATACCCTACGGATACAGCGTCCACGCTCATTTCGTTAGCAACCCTGAGAGTCATATCACCTGCCCTGATAACTCTACGGTTTCTCAAAGCCTGTAATGAATTACAGATATGAGATCTTGATTCATTATCTAGTACCCAGGAAGTGGAGTTAATTGACAGACCGTTTTCAATCACAAACACACCCGAAGTCGAAGCCACAACATGTTTTGGATCCTGGATTCTGGCTTTCCAAGCCCTACATCCCTTCTGCCAATGCCCTTTCCCATAATAATAAGAACATCCCTCCTTCCCTACTTTTAACCTCGAAACTTTTGCCCTTCCTTTTTCTTCTACCTTACTGACACCGCTTATCATATTTGTGGAGGTCTTCTTCTTGTCACCCTGTGCTTTCGTCTTGGATGCAAAAGAGGAAGATTCCCCAATAAGCTGAGTGGGTGTCATCCTGGTTTCCTTCAAGGTGCCATCAACTGCAAGTATAACTTTCTTCCCCTGGGCGTAAGTAGGATGTAGGGACTGTAGAATCAAGTCAGGATACGACTCATTCTCTAATGTGGTCTCTAGGTCCGTGAGCCTTTTAATATAGCTAATCATTATAGGGACGTGGTCCCCTACAGATGATCCGACAGCCAACCTCTCTTGAAGCAATTCCTTCGAGATCTCATATCTTGCAATATGAGATTGCTCTCTATATAAAACTTTGTTATGGAGGAAGATAGAAACTAAGTCCATCTTCTCGTGCTGCCTCTGGTATACACCATCAACTGAGGCCAACACGAGGCACTTGGCATTCGCATAGTCCTTTTTCCCTTTTCTTACGGATATCAACATCCGTGACGGTGGAAACCGGACCTGGGACGGCGAGGGCTTGAGTAGTAATGAGGTGGTCCAGCTTATCATAGGTAATGGACATCTGGACAAACCTTTGCCAGTCAGTATAGTATAACCCAGTCATTTTATTATTTATCTGTAACCTAATCTGGTCACCTGGTCACTGCAATTTAGGAGAGAGAGAAGAATACACTCAGCATGATGCTCTTGCAAGTTTAGATTGGTTTTTAATTTATCTAAACAGGATGGCTCCCACTGTTTCTCGAATCCTTCCTCAAACCATAAAGAAGAATTAGTCAGGATTGATCTTACCGTACAATACTTGCTTAACCGTTCGGCCAGGCTAGTGTCGGTACTTCGAGGGAGGTTTTCCAATGCTTCCGCGAAGTTCCTTAATTACAAAACCTCTTTTCCTTGGAGGTGTAGCCCCGCTAACACTGTTCTAGATACCTACTTGGTTTATAACATTGATCGTTAAGTAAAGAATCTCTTGAGGAGTAGCGGATACTCACAGTAGGATCGGGATCCAAATATCATTGTGTGATAATCCTGAAGGAATCCTACCAATATTATCACACTCCAAATGGTATGCAGCACTAGCAAGTTTCAGTTTCCTTAGAAACTCCCGATGTGGATTTTTGCCCCATGCTTTTATGACCTTGACGAAGGCCAACATATCATGAGTCACATGTCAAGTTCTACCCGTCATTGTCCAGGTCAATTTGAACCCACCCGCACATACCCTTGACGAAGGCCAAAATAGTAGTACGACTTTCCCAAACCAACGCATTATCTATGCTACAGATGAATATCCAGCAGCTACCAATCACTATGCCTTGACGAAGGCCAACATACATAGCTTGAATACTACTGACTATTCATATGAAATGACGGAGGGCTACGAATGATTTAGGCGAAACCGTGAACGTAGTGAACTTGATATAATCGAAGGAACCTAATAGCTTTTAAAAGGAGTGGTTTAAGCTACGCATTTAAAAGCCTCCCGTTTTAAAATAACCGAGTGGTTTTTAAAGTTTATTCCAACGATTCAGCTTTTGTTTGTTTTCTTTGCATTAAAGTAATGGAGTCCTATCAATTAACCTACCATTGCAGAAAACAACAAAAATACAACATACGCTTATGCCATCCGCATTCGCCACGGGGCCCCGTCATCACCCGTTAGGTTACTTAACTAACGATAGAGTGGGGGCTGGACTAGCACAGATGTAAAACATAAGCAACATCTATTATATAATACATATATAATAATATCCATTCGTCAGATGCAATGATAGGCATTCCAGATCACAGATGAACACATTGGATATATTAGGAATTCCGTGTGTCGTTTGAGCTTTCAACGAAAGGCGAATTCCACGGTCGTGATGAATAGCCAAACCCCACCATAGACCCCTACGAGTGCGGCAAACTACCCGCCAAATACCCGAAGTGAAGCAACCTCCCTCAACAAAGTGAGTAGGCCACTCGGCACTTCAATGTACCCGGTAGTTTGTGCACACCACCTTGGGTCTATCCTAAGAGCAAAAACAATAAAAGAAATAATACAACGGTGGCTACAACCTCAACTCGGATGTGCCCCGAAAAAATAATATTACATCACTTTACAAATTTATACATCGAATGAAAGAATGAAAACTCTCATCTCACATCTCCAGCTATTTATCCAGGACGATCCAACAAGTTAATATACACAAACCATCACAACATCACAGATATGTGCAACCCCGACTAATCGACGTATAGCAATTAGTTGACGTTTCCAAACACATATATTCATTACAAAGCTTGTAAAGTAACTACGACATTATAATTCCGCACGCAATTAGCAAACTTAAACAATTTTCTAAGACTCGAAAATCTAGTAGGCTAAAGTTCCAAATTTGAAAGTTTTGAGCCAATCCAGGTGTCAAAACGAACTCGAAACCTGCCCGAATCTTCATGGAGATGAAGACACACGATAAGAAGTCTAATGGGGGGCCTCGGGGGGTGCCCACCCCTGGGGGCCACTATGAGGTGGCCCCTAAAGGAGGACATACCCGAGAGCACCTGTTTCTGGTGCTCTCGGGTCAGCAGCTCCCATGGCCACCAATTGGTGGTCTTGGGGGGTGTTCCCGGCCGTTGGTCCCACCTGGGGTGTCCCAGGGGTGCGCACGCTTCACCCCATGGCTTCTCGGTTCAAACCGTGAGCCCTCGGGGTGTGCAAACAATTCAAAACCTTACTTTTGAAAACCGTTTTTGTCGACAGTTTTTCCGCGATAAAAACGGCGGAATTCTAACATCGCTACAAGCTATCTATGGTTTATGAGAGGTTTAGATACCACTGTAAGTCGATGTCACGCACCCCACGTGTTCACGGGGAGGCGGAATTTGCATAAAATGATTTTTATAAGCTTCACAACACCGACTAGAACCAAGGATCATTCATAAACATTAGCTAGCAAACTACTTGAGGTTTAACTACTCGGATACAAAGTTATACCTCACGATACATGTCCTTCGGGTCTTCATCGCTGTCCTCCTCGTCTACGTAGGCTCCAAGGATCGATCCGGATCGTAGCAACCTTTACAGCCTCTTTGAGTCGAAGACGATCCACCCGAGAGTCTATAATCCGAGCTCCACCTCAAAACTGAGGTAACTAGAGCAACAAGCTTGCTAAACTTGATGTCCTAGGTGATGTAGAGTATGAAGATGGATTTATTTATCTCTTGAAACCCTAATTTACTCAACTCATGAGACCTTAAGGGTTTTATTGTGAGGAAGAAGAAGAAGAGCTACCATGAGTGCTCACTTGAGGAAAGAGAAAGTATTTTTTCGAATGATAATCTCTCTCATGAAAATTGAGATGGATACTCTTGAAATGACCACTATCATGGCATCAAAATATCTCATCAAAATATCTCACTAAAATATCTAGGTCAAATAGTCAACCCAAGTCAAGTGGTCAAGTCAAGTCAAAAGGTCAAACAAAGTCAAGTAGTCAAAACTAGTAGCCATGTCTCAATTATCATTTACAAAAATAACAAATACTTTCCTCCACCTCATAATTATTTTAATCAAGTAAATGGTCAAAACCCTAATGAGGTGTCTCCTTCTGTTCTCCTCTCATCCGTATATACATACCCGCATTCATGTTCCGAGAAACACGAATACAAAGAGACGAAAACGATCCATCAATATAATAATAGGATTCGGCTTAAACCAAAGCCCACTAGTATTATCCGCCCGAACATCATACGTGCTCAAGTGTACGTAAGTGATTGAAACCCTGCCGTAAAACCATACGGCCTCTACACCTTTTGCCCAGTGCAGGGAAACTCTTTGTGTGGGACACTAAAGACTCGACACTACGCTGGCAGTGGGTTTAACCATAGGCCACAAGCGGTACTAGCTGCACGTAACGGTCCCAATGTAGATGTTGATAAGAAGGCCGATGAGGAAAACCCATCTGAACTCCTACTGAGCCTGAATATGACAATCTCTATACAGTCCGGTCTGTTCGTCTGAAAGTATCGCATATCAGGCCTAGGAGGGCGGTAAACGTCAGACCCCTAATAGCGGTATAGGTTATGTCGGAGAGTAGCCCAATACACCCTGAGAAACTACTGGAACACCTACCAGTAAATATCGCTTGCCTTGGCCAAGGACTTTGTGTAATGGTCTTCCGAACACAACGCGATATCAACCTCCAATACCGGGAGAGACGAATCCTATCTAACCGCCACTGCCTCCAAGTGCTTCGGGACTGCACCCAACTACTTCCTGTTTGCACGACTCCATTGAGCCATGGTAGGGTAGTAATCAAAGTACAGTGAGAACACACTTGAGGCGAAGCAGCAGTATCAAGTCGACGGACTAAGCTGTACTCATGTCACCTGGGAACTGCTACCCGACGATAGGTATAATACCCACCAACAGTTCCTGACGAGTCATGTCTAGTGTACTCATAATCTAATGAGCACCTACATACTCTCTCTAATACGACGTACTGATGGCTGTGGGATAGACCATCTTCCCTGCTGGGATGAGAAGCGTATACACTAGTCTACTTGTGGAGTATCGATAATCCTACGACTAAGGACCTGTATATGATGTGTTTACAGACTGCCCAGCCCCCACTAGTGTGACTGCCATCACAACGCTGGTAATCAAGCAAAGATCCTAAGGGCTCTACCAATATGTATAAGCGATATTCTATGAAAACACATGCACATATTGAGGTAGAGACAAAACAGGCAGCATACTACCATTTCGAGCAAAGACTGTTACTATATCCGTGTATATCCCAAGCTCCCATTAAGTTATATACAATCCAGTATGATACAATAATGGCCTCTAGGGCATATATCACTAATATCAAGTTCCTCTTGTAAGTCTATATTGCACACTCTATGGTGTTTGGAGAGAGGCGGAATTTTCAAAAAACAAGTTTTGAAGCTTGTAATCGAGACTTTAACCTAAGATCTACCATAAGTCCTAAATAGCAAAAACAACATAGGTATTTATTCTACATAGGTATTTAAATGTGGCGCTGCATCAAATACGGTTAGTTTTTCTTTGGCTTTTGTGGCGATATTGCAAAAAATCCTGCAAAGATAAGAATATTGGAGCATCTGTAACACCATAGAATGCGATTAGTGTTAATTATGCGATATTGGGGTTTTTTTTGGTAAAATGGTTTACCAAAATAGCTTTCTCGCATTATAGTTAGATTAATTAATATTTTATTATTATTTTTTTTTGGGTCACACACACTTGTGCATGTTTACATGGAAGGGGTTGTTAGTGTTAACCTTGCTTAGTGGACATGACACCTTTAACCTAATCCTTGCCTTGTTAACCTTAACCCTAGATATTTGTTGTGAGGAGAGATATTTCCATTTGTGTTTTGGAATGAGAGAGAGGTGGCTAGGTGAGTCATGGAAGCTTTAATGGTTGCATTAATGGAGGTGAGGGAGAGAGTAAGAATAAGGATTTAGTTCACCCTACACTCACCTCACTCTCTCATTATCACCTCACTCACTCACACACTCTCATTCTCTCTCACTCTATCTCTTTCTCAATTATTTTCATCTCCTCTTCACTCTCAACTGAAACCCTCACTAATCCTTCACTAAACCTTGCAAAAACCTTCACTAAATATCACCAAATCACATTCCAAGTCTTGTTTTATCCTCTAGGATCCCTTGGAGCTTGGAAAGCTAGGATCTTTGGGCTTGTGTGGTTAGGTAATGATCTCTATCTCTTAAGTAGGTGTTTTTAATGTTGTGTAGCTTATTCGTTTCAGTTTAGAACACTTAAAGTTTCGTTTTAGTGCACATATCGTATTTTAGTGTAGTTTTGGGTCTCGGATGAATCTGCTATCAAAGCAGGTGTTTGTTGGGAAAGTTCCCATCACAGTGACTTTGTGTAGTGACCAAGAACCCACCATAAAAACCCGAGCCCATTCCCAAAATTCGTGGCCGCAATTTTATTGCTTCTGGCCGCAATTTGCGGCCAGACTGGGGAGTTAGGTGTTGCGTTTGGGTCTGGGGGTCTCTGGGGTTGTTTGTGGTGTTGTGGAACTTGCAACTTTTACAATATGTTTGTGTATCAAAATCTGGGATCGCTTTGCATGTTTTCTAGTGTTTCGACTATGTGCGTTACGTTATCCGACACGGTTCGTGTTTTTGTGTATCTGTTGCTCTTGGGTTGGTTTCGTAGTATCGCTACGCACGTTAGCTACTAAACGAACACTTGAGAGTTTGTTTGGAGTGGGTGCGTCGGTCAAACATAGTTTGTACGTGTTGTTGGTCGATTGCTAATGTGAACTTCTTATGTTATTATATGATCTTAGGGTCGCAGGCGGGGACTTCGGATGCTGCGAAGAAGGGAAAGCAAGTGGTTGGCTTTACTTTGCCCAAGATCATCGGTGAGTAGATTTAACATCTACAGAGGAATCGCCCGCATGGCGTTATGTGTCTGGGCTAGATTAAATGACATGATTATTAGTTACAAGTATATGGACATTGATTGTGCATGTGTACCATTGTTGCATACGTCATTTTCCTATTGCATATGGACATAGTATTAATGAGACACAACACCATTATTGACGGTTTATGTTGCACGAGCACTAATTGTATGCCACACACACTCCGTTGATAATTGCCATGACACGCACAACCCATATACATATGCGATATTGTATTGGTTAGGGACATTGAGACATGATCCTTATTCCATTGTGCATATGAGATATAGCATACCTGTATACCTACATGCTACACATATACCTAGAGGATATTACATCATTATTGACAGGTATAGACACATATCTAGCTACAGCTACATGTACATCATACATACATGCTTACATATAGATACACATATCTTGTTATACCGACATGGTTACACATATACCTTGCTATAGCTACATGTTCACCTTTATATGATGTTGCTGTGGAAGTTAGAGAAATTGGAAACCGCATGATATATTTAATAACTTGATACATTTAAATAGCGGTTTTTCCTTTATATGCTCATATTACTGTTTCATGTTGCATATATTATATTTCATGGATTTTTGCATTGAGATATGGATTTCACATGATGTTTTCTGGATTTGAGGACTGTGGTAGTTCATGAAATTATGCATTGTTTGAAAAACCCGGTTTCTCTCGATATGATACGCTGGATTGCGAGTGTCGGAGTTGGACACTGAGGTTCTGTGAGGCGTATAGATACGTTGGATTGCGAGTGTCGAGATTGGACACTCAGGTTCCGTGAGACGTATAGATATGGGGATTGCGAGCTCAGGTTCCCTGGATTGTGAGCTCATGTTCCTTGGATTGCAAGCATCGATATTGGACACTCAGGTTCCGTGAGATGTACATATATGATATGGGGATTTACGTGTCGATGTTGGACATGAGTATTTCATGATGTTTTCGAATGTCGATGTTGGACACTCAGGTTCCATGATTTTGATGTGTCATTGAGGGACACACTCATATATATATATATATATATATACACACACACACACACACAGACATATGTTTTCATGAGGTTTCGGGTGTCGTTGTTGGACACTCAGGTTCCATGAGATTTACAGGATATGAGGGCCAGTCCTAGTGATGGCGTCTGAGGATTTTGGGATTTGGGGTGTTGTTGTTAGACACCAGGTTTTTCCATGCTGATGATTTGTGCATGAGGTTTATTATTTATCCCACACTCAGGATTTATTTGATATGCATTTGATTCATGTAGATATAGTACCCTGGTGGTGTACCTTGATCATGATAGTTGCATATACATATTGCCATTTATTGCTATCAGCTTGCATGTGGTAGATTATCGCAGTACGTGCATACTTGCGATTACCTGCATATATTATTTACTATTCACGAGTTGGCAACTCACCCCCGTTGTGCCACAGTGTTTTCAGGTTGTCCCTCAGAGTGGTAGCGGCAGAGCTTCTTCTTCATCTTATCGTATCATCTTTTGCAGCGGATACTGCTACGGCTGACTATGTGCAGTTTTGCTATAGGTGGGTTTTGCGGTTATTCGATGATGCTCATTTATATATTCGTTGTATCTAGTACTCTCCATGTACTACTTCATGTATTGACTTAGAGACGGGTTGTGAGGATGATATTGTATATTATTTTATGACTTTGGATGTCTTTTATGCTGCATATCGTCTTTTTCTTCGCTACGGCGTCGTATATCTTCTTGTGGTAGTTGTTTTCCGCCTTTGGGCGTGGATTTGCTCCCGTTGGGGATGCTTTACTTATATTTTATGTTGTATCCCTTTTCGGGGCTTGTTTTACAAAGGAGGTGCTGCCAAATTTTAAATAAAGTAAATTTGGACTTTAAAGATTTTGATTGACATTCCAAAAGTTTTAATAATGTTCTTATCACTTACTACTTTTGATGATTTAGATTACTGGGTTTTCGGCTTACTTAAATTGTGTTACGCCTGTAGATGTTATGTGGTTTAAGGGCCGTCACGTGCCAAATTTCTGGTCGTGACAAAGTTGGTATCTGAGCGCTAGGTTTTACCTTTCGGAGTGTAGGATGACCTTGGTATGATGGAGTAGGTAGCTTAAGCAAAGTGATGTAGCGTGTGTATGTCCGTGGCATACTTACGACACGGTACTCCGCTTAAGTGACCTTTGTACTAATTGCTTGAAATTCCTTCCATGATTATACATATCCTTGTGATTCGATTTTCGTGTTCTTATAGAATTCTATTTCCATTTATAGCCTTTATGCCGCCGATGACTATGAGGTCTTAGAGAGAGGCAGCGAGAGCCGAGGTCGGAGTTGACTCGTTTGGGACGAGAATGTTAGTTGTATGTATGCCCTAGAGGCTATTATTGTACATATGATGTATATTATATTGGATGTTTGGACATATATAGAGAGGAATTTCTTGCTCGACATGATAGTATGCTATCTGGTTGCTCTTTATCTTAACATGTATACTTGTCTCTTGATACTGTCTTATGGTTACATGTTGGTAAATCTCTTAGGATGTGTACTTGACTACCAGGATTATGATGCAGATCATACTAGTGGGGACATGGTAGCCCATAAGTTCATCCTTTAATGTTCTTAGTCGTGGGTGTATCGAGACAGGGGATCGATATACCAGAGTAGACTAGCGTATACGCTTCTCGACCCATATGATGGGTGATTGATGATCCCATATCCATTGGTGTTTGACATCAGAGATAGTATACGAGTACTCAATGGAGAATGGGTACACTGGACGGACTCGCCGAGAACTCCTAGATGGTATTATACCTCACGTCAGATAGCAGTTCTCAGGTGACACTGGTACAGGTTAGTCTGTAGATTCAAGATCGTCATAGAGTCTTGTGTGATTCTTACTGTGCTTTGATTTTCACCTTACCACGTTCAAAAGGACGTGCAAAATGTTGGTTTTTATGTATAGTCCCGAGTCACATGGAGGCAATGAGCGATGGGAGGGGTTTCGTCTCTCCCGGTATTGGGGGTTGATGTTGCGCTATGCTCGATTGGCCATAACAGGGATGTCCCTGGCCAGGGCTGATTTAGAGATTTACTGGTAAATGTTATCAGTAGTTTCTTGACCCCTTATGAGCCTCATATCGGCATGACTTATCGGTTATTAGGGTCTGACGTTTACCACCCCTAGACTGGATATGCGACATATCAGATGAGGAGACCGGACTGTACGGTAGTGTTACTGACAGGCTTTACAGGAGCTAGAGCGGGGATGCTTGTTGATCTTCTGATCGCTCAATACCCGGGTAGCCGTTATGTCCAGCTAGTACCGCTGATGGCTTGTGGGTGCTTGATGTGATCATGACCTACTACCGGCGTATTGACGAGTCTTTAGAGTCCTACATAGAGGTTTTACTGGTTCAGGCAAAACGAAGTAGGAGCACATTTTTAATATGTGTGGAACCGAGAATAATGCGAGTATGTGATACCGTATTCTATTCTCGTGATTTTTGTATCGGACGGTTATATGTGATATAGCCGGGTTATCGAATCAAGTGTTGATTCGATAAGTTGGTACATTTAATATTAGTCGGTTATATGTGATATAGCCGGATTATTAAATCAAGTGTTGATTTGATAATTTAGTGTATAATTGTATATTTGATATACTAATTTACATTAACTAATATTAGCTCACTTAAGCATTTATTATTCTCACATGTGCATACTTAATATATATGTGATATATATTAATTGTGTTTTATTTTGTATCGTGGTTGTTTATACACACTACATGGGTGTTTGGGACTTACACAATACTAATTATAATGTTGGGTTTTAGTATTTAAAGTAATTCCAAATTTGTGGATAATAGCTCACATGCATGAAGCTTTATGAAGCTTGTAGATGCATTGACTTAGTCCACTAATTTTGTTTTACTTAAGTTATTTATTAACCTAACCATTATAATTTAGCCATAGTTATGTCTCTACATGAGTTATGTTAAATATGTATGCCCTAGAGGCCATTATTGTATAGTACTAGTTTGTATAATACATTTTGGAGGCTTAGGATTTATATGCGGGTTTACGACAGTCTTGCTCGATATAGTAGTATGCTACTTGGTTTGTTTCTATCTTAATATGTGTGTATGTTTCTTTTAACATATCGCTAAAAACATATTCGTAGAGCCCTTAGGATTTTTGCTTGACTACCGGCGTTGTGATGGCGATCATACAAGTGGGGGCTGGGTAGTCTATAAGCACATCCTTATTTTGGTCCCTAGTCGTAGGATTATCGAGACAGGACATCGATAATCCAGAGTAGACTGGTGCATAAGCTTCTCTTCCCAGCAGGGGAGATGGTCTGTCCTATAGCCATCAATACATCGTACTGGAGATAGTATGCAGGTACTCGTTAGGTTACGGGTACACTGGACAGGACTCGTCGGGAACTGTTGGTTGGTATTATATCTATCGTCAGTTAACAGTTCCCAGGTGACATGAGTACAGCTTAGTCCGCTGACTTAACACTGTCACTTCTCCTCGAGTGTGTTCCTACTGTTCTTAGATTACTACCCTACCACGGCTCTACTGAGTCGTGCAAACAGGTAGTAGTTGGGTGCAGTCCCGAAGCACTTGGAGGCAGTGACGGTTAGACAGGATTCGTCTCTCCCGGTATTGGGAGTTGATATCGCGCTATGTCTAGGAGAGCCATTACACATTGTCGTCCCTGGCCAGGGCAAGCGAGAATTGCTGGTAAGTTTTCTAGTAGATTCTCAGGGTGTTTTGGGATACACTCCGAAACGACTTGTACCGCTATTAGGGGACTGACGTTTACTGCACCCTAGGCCCGCCGTGCGATATTCTCAGACGAACAGAATGGACTGTACGGAGATTGTCACATTCAGGCTCAGTAGGAGTTAGGATGGGTTCACCTCATCAGTCTTCTTGTCGGCATCTACCTGGTGACCGTTACGTACAACTAGTACCGCTTGCGGCCTGTGGTTAAACCCACTGCCGGCGTAGTTTTGAGCCTTTAGAGTCCCACACAGAGGGTTACTCGCCTTTGGGCAAAACAGAGTGGAGGTTGCATGGTTTTGTGACGGGGTTCGTTCACATCCGCGTACTTGTGCATGTTTGGTGTCCGGACAGTTATTACTAGCGGGCTTTGGTTTAAGCCAGATCTAGTACTTGTTTTGGGATTGGTTTTGTCTCAGTGTATTCGTGTTCCTTGGAATACGGATGCGGGTGTGTATGCACAGTTGACAGAGGCAGAGGAAGAGGATTCTCATTAGTGTTGTTGACCATTTGATTTTGGTTGACTTGTTGACCGTTGACTTTTTTCTAAACCCTAATGAGAATGAGAAATATGATTAATAATATTAATTAAGGATTACTGTGCCATGGTTGAGTTGAACATTTGACTTTTGTTGACTTGTTGACTTTGTTGACCAGTTGACCATTGTGGACTTGTTGACCATCATCATTTCTATGACTTTTGTTTACTTGTTGTTCTTTACAATATGCAATAATTGCATGAAATGATAATGGTCATTGAAACTAACCATCACAATTCTTAATTATTATTATCATCATCATTATTTTTACTTTTGTGAGCATGGTTGCATTATGAGAGTTCATTCTATCATATTCTTTCTCTCTCTTAGAAAGAAAGCTCTCCCTCTTGCTCTCTCAAGGTTCAAGTGTTCCTTGAGTTGGAAACCATGAACCATTGAGACAAAACCACCATAACTCTTCTCTACTCATTCTAAGGTTCTAGGTTTATCAAACCAAGCACCTTAGTTATCTCTAGGTTGAGATAGGAGCTCAAGTTCGAGGCCCTCGGGTGGATCCATCTACGGCAAAGAGGAGACGAGGAGGAGGAGCCGTTCAAGCCACTACAAGGAGCAAGCAAGGAGGAGAACCACCAAAAGAAGAGAACGAGTTCAAGACCTAGGTATAACCATTCTACATAGTAGCTAGAACTTGTAGTTTTTTAGTTAGTTTTTGTTTAGCAAAGATCCTTCATGGATGGTCCATGTTACCTTCTGAGAAAAAATTTGATTTTTACCAATTCCGCCTCCCCGAAAGAACCGGGGTGGGTAACGTGGACCTAACAGTGGTATCAGAGCCTGGCTATGCAACAACTAACTGTTAGCAAATTGTTTAGAACTTTGATCCGAAAAAAATCCCGAAAACAAATCGAAAAAATTGTATTTTCTGTCGATTTTCAAAACAGGTCTAAAAATATTTTGTATGACATGAAAAATACAAGCAGGGTTTTCTAGGAAAAGTCAAGAAGTTGGAACCCACGACTCAACCAACCAGCCGCGGAACCGCGGCAGAACCATGCGTTCCGCCGCGGATCCGCGGCCGAGTTGACTCGGCCGCGACTCCGATTTGTTGCAGATTTCTTAGTTTGGTGTTTTGGGATTTTTGAGATATTTTGTTTCTGCCCAGATTATCCAGAGAAAAATGTTATTTTTTTGGGGTGGTTACAAATTTGTATTTTGATCGGAGTTCTACAAACTTTGGCTAATTGGTTATACCTGTAATGTGATATATGCACTGAACGTCGGTTAATTGCTATATGTCGATTAGTGGGGGTTGTGCATATCTGTGATCCGTAATGTTGTTGGATTGTGTATATGAACTTGTTGGATTGTCGCGGATGAATAGCCGGGGTTTTGAGAGATGAGGGTTTCTTTATCTTTGATGTAAAATATAAATTGATGTAATATTATTTTTATGGCCGCACGTCCAGGATGAGGTTGTAGTCGCCATTGTATATTATTTCTTTTACTGTTTTTGCTCCTAGGATAGACCCAAGGTGGGGTGCACAAACTACCGGGTACGTTGAAGTGCTGAGTGGCCTACTCACGGTGTTGAGGGAGGCTACTTCACTTCGGGTATTTGGCGGGTAGTTTGCCGCCCCCGTAGGGGTCTAGGGTGGGGTTTGGCTATTCATCGCGACCGTGTAATCCGTCTTTCGTTGCAGGCTCGAACTAAACACGGATTCCTAGCATGCCCAATGTGTTCATCTGTGATCTGGAATGGTTATCATTGCATCTGACGAATGTATATATCTATATATGATATCTAGTAGGCGTTGCTTATATTTTGCATCCGCGCTAGTCCAGCCTCCGCTCTGTCGTTAGTTAAGTAACCTAACGGGTAATGACGGGGCCCCGTGGCGAATACGGATGGCATAAGCGTACGTCATATTTTCGTTGTTTTCTTCATTGGTAGGATTAATTGATGGGACGCATTATATTAATGCAAAGAAGAAACAAACCTAAAAAGACGTTGTTGGAACAATTTTCAAAAAACCGTTATTACAAGGACGTTCTCTTTTGTTTTGCACAGAGGTATTCGGTTATGAATGCCCAGCACCTCACTCGACGAGGCAAGGACCGAGATCCTTTCATCGGGAGTGACCCCTTGGACAAAAAGTTTGCGTCAGGGTAATAACTTCACTATAGTCGATTATTCTTGCTTTGCATCGAGGTATTCAGTTTGGAATATCCTGCACCTCATTCGACGAGGAAAGAGCCGAGATCCCTTCACAGGGAGTGACCTCTTTAGCAAAAGTTTTCGCCACTATATTTTCAAAAAGGCAATCATGTTCCTTCAACTATATCAAGTTCATTACATTAACGGGTTTTTCGCCAAAAACCTAGCCGTAGCCCTCCGTCATTTCGGATTGGTATTATTTAGTATTCGTGCTGCGTTTGTTGACCTAGTCAAGGCGTAGTGAACGGTAGCTAAGTGATATTTTTCTGTGCATTGCCAAATGTGATTGGTTAGAATAGTCGTGCGGCCTTGTTGACCCAGTCAAGGGCACGTACGGGTGGGTTTAATGCAATCAAGATTATGACGGGTAGAACTTGACTGGCGGTTTATGGTTTGTTGACCTAGTCAAGGTCATAAACCGTTAGGGGCAAAAACCATATCGGGAGTTTCTAAAGAAACTGAAACTTGCAGATTTAGCATACCTTCTGGAGTGTGGTGACTAGAGTGGATTCCATCTAGGTCATCGCACAGTGATAGTTGGATCCCGATCCCACTGATGAATTGGATTACTCTCGGGAGAATATTTCACTTAACAATCAATGCTATAAACCAAGTAGGTGTCTAGAACGGTGTTAGCGGGGCTACGCCTCCAGGGAAAAGAGGTTATTTAATTAAAGAACTTCACGAAAGCGTTGGAAAACCTCCCTCGAAGTACCAACACCAGCCTGGCTGAAAGGTTAAGCAAGTATTGTGACATGTGATTAATCCTGACTAGTTCTTCTTTTAGGGTTTGATGAAGAATTTGAGGAAACAGTGGGAGCCATCCTGGTTAGATAAATCAATAAACCAATCTAATCTTGAAAGAGCGCACGCTGAGTGTTTCTTTTCTCTCTCTCCAGGTAGCAACCATTTCACACCCTAATCAAGATAATAAAATGTATCGCTTGACCAATCCGAATTCTTATTCGGGCCTGGGGAACGTTGGTTCGGCTCTAACTTACGACGACAGTCATAAGTATGAGCAAGGGAAAGAGGATTGTATGGATTCCTAGGATACCCAGTTGAAGAAGAAACATAGTTTTGCATCTACTTCAGGTGTTCTTGTAATTGAGAACTGTTTTACGGTCAGCCCTACCTCCTGAGTACTTGATACCGGATCAGGATCTCATATCTGTAATCTATTGCAGGGACTGAGAAATGAAAGGTTCCTAGGCACCCTATAGTGGTCTCACAAGGCATCGAACATGCCAATTTAAAATTTTTGATGCCGAGAAACCCTAGACTACGGATCTTAAACTAGATGTTTAGGCGAAACGGAAAACTAGTTAACTATTTAACTAAAGTTGAGATGCTACAACCTTTGTAGATCCGGATTTTCGCCTCCTTAGCTCCACGTGGTCATGTCCTCGCTGTCCATCATGAATCCTCGACTCGATCATCGGCTTCATCGGGAAAACAAGCGGAATGGGTCGTCGGCTTTGTGTCAAAGACGATCTACGTCGAGGTTGCACAAACTCAAGCTCCGACTTCACAAACTTGTGAAACTTGTGAAGTAAACACCCAAAACAACTTGGCAAGAGGTAGAGGGTGAAGAAATAAGAGGTGGGTTCACTTTAGAATTGGATTTATCTCACTAGATCTCAAGTTGCCATTGTTGTAGCAAGCTTGAAGAAGAAGAAGAAAAATGAGCTAGTTATGATAAGTTATCATAAAAAGAAATAGAAAATCAAATACTTATCATAACTAAACTAGGGTCAAGTGTAGAGAATAAACCATGGTCACTTTAGAGGGTTAGGGTTAAGCATGAAGATAAGGATGGTTACAAAAGTCAAAGCTTCATGAAGCTTCAACTTAAAACAAAAAGAGCCACCATTCTCATCATAATCCATTTCAAATAAATAATTAAACAAATAAATAAATAAATGAATATGCAAAACCCTAATTATCAAATTAACCATGGATTAATTCTATACACTTAACTAAATGATCAAGTATCATCAAACATGATACAAAAAGGTGCACGAAAGCATATCACATATACAATGTGCATCAAGTGAGAAAAATCCGTTTAAAGTGAACCAATACTAGTTAATGCAAAGTAATATATCAAATATATAATTATACATTAAATCATTAAATCAACACTTGATTCAATGATCCGGTCATGTCGCACATAACCGACTAGTATTCAATGCATCGATTTATCGAATCAATGATTCGATAACTAGGTCATATCGAATATAACCAATCGAAACATATATCGCGAGAATGAAATGCGGTATCACATACACACATTATTCTCGGTCCCGCACATATCTCATATGCGCTCCTATTTCGTTTCGCTTGAGCCAGGAAACCTCTGTGTAGGACTCTAAAGACTCGTCAATACGCCGGTAGCAGATGATGATCATATCAAGCACCCACAAGCCGCAAGCGGTCTGCTAAACGTAACGGCCACCCGGGTATTGAGCGATCAGAAGATCGACGAGCTAGCCTGCTCACACTCCTGCGAATCCGACCAGTAACACTTACCATACAGTCCGGTCTCTTCGTCTGATATGTCGCATATCAAGTCTAGGGGTGGTATACGTCAGACCCCAATAACCCGATATGTCGTGCTGATGTGAGGCTCATAACGGGTCGAGAAACTACTGGTAACACTTACCAGCAAATCTCTGATCAGCCCTGGCCAGGGACTTCCCTGTTACGGCCAATCAAGCACAGCGCAACATCAACCCCCAATATCGGGAGAGACGAAACCCCTCCTATCGCTCATTGCCTCCATGTGACTCGGGACTGTACCCAAAGACCACCGTTTTGCATGCCCTCATGGACGTGGTAAGGTGGAGATCAAAGCACAGTGGGAATCATACAAGACTCTATGACGATCTCGGGTCTACAGACTAACCTGTACAAGTGTCACCTGAGAACTGCCATCTGACGTGAGGTATAATACCATCTGGGAGTTCTCGGCGAGTCCGTCCAGTGTACCCAGTCTCCACTGAGCACCCGTATACCATCTCTGATGTCAAACACCAATGGATATGGGATCATCCATCGCCCATCTCATGGGTCGAGAAGCGTATACGCTAGTCTACTCTGGTATATCGATGTCCCGTCTCGATACACCCACGACTAGGGACCTTGAAGGATGTACTTATGGACTACCATGTCCCTACTAGTATGATCTGCATCATAGTCCAGGTAGTCAAGTACAAATCCTAAGGGCTTTACCAACATGTAACTATAAGACAGTATAAAGAGACTAGTGTACATGTTAAGATAAAGAGTAACCAGATAGCATACTATCATGTCGAGCAAGAAAGTCATCTCTATATATGTCCAAGCATCCAATATAATATACATAATCTGTACAATACTGGCCTCTAGGGCATACACACAACTAACAATCTCCCACTTGCACTAGGGCCAGCTGCTGTAGTATCTCATACCGAGCATCCCGAAGAGTCTCTCAAACTGTATCTGGGGAATGGCCTTCGTGAGTGGATCCGCCGTGTTGTTCTTCGTGTCAACTCTCCTGACCTCGATCTCCCGGCGATCAACTATGTCCCGGATCAGGTGATACCGCCTCAGAATATGCCTGGATCGCTGATGGGACCTGGGTTCCTTGGCCAAAGCCACCGCTCCATTGTTATCGCAATACAAAGGTATTGGATGCTCAATGGATGGAACCACTCCAAGTTCAGTAATGAACTTCTTGATCCAGACAGCCTCTTTGGCAGCATCGTTGGCAGCGATGTATTCAGCCTCCATCGTCGAGTCTGCCACGGTTTCCTGCTTGGAACTCTTCCAGCTAACCGCCCCTCCGTAAAGGGTAAAGACAAAGCCCGACTGCGACTTTGAGTCGTCCTTATCACTCTGGAAGCTGGAATCAGTAAAGGACTCCACTTGGAGTTCTCCGTTACCATACACCAAGAACATATCTCTAGTCCTTCGCAAGTACTTGAGAATGCTCTTCACAGCTATCCAGTGACTCTCTCCAGGATCAGCTTGATACCTGCTCACTACACTTAGTGAGTATGCTACATCGGGTCTGGTACATAGCATCGCATACATGATAGAGCCTACTGCCGAAGCATAGGGTATCCCTTGCATGCGAGCTCTCTCCAAATCAGTCTTAGGAGACATCTCTTTAGAGAGAGTGACTCCAGAGATCGTGGGCAAGTTCCCACGCTTGGACTCTTCCATGCTAAACCTCTTTAGTATGGTGTCAATGTACCTGGATTGGGACAATCCCAAAATTCGTTTGGATCTATCTCTATAGATCCTAATTCCCAATATGCAGGAGGCATCACCAAGATCTTTCATTGAGAATCTTTGTGATAAGAAGAGCTTGACCGATTGCAGCATAGGAATATCATTTCCTATCAAGAGTATGTCGTCCACGTACAATACGAGGAAGACAACCTTACTCTCTGCCACCTTCTTGTAGATACAAGGTTCATCTGGATTTTTGACGAAATCAAACTCTTTGATAACGACGTCAAAGCAGATGTTCCAACTCCGCGATGCTTGCTTTAATCCATAAATGGATTTAAGCAGCTTGCACACCTTCCCGCTGCTCCCACTGTCTACGAAGCCCTCCGGCTGAGTCATGTACACGCACTCTTCTAAATCACCATTTAGAAAGGCGGTCTTAACATCCATTTGCCAGATTTCGTAGTCATGAAAGGCAGCAATGGCAAGCATGATTCGGATGGATTTAAGCATAGCCACTGGAGAAAAGGTTTCGTCATAGTCCACACATGGTCTTTGACGAAAACCCTTTGCTACAAGTCTAGCTTTGAAAGTCTCCACTTTCCCATCTACACCAAGTTTCTTCTTGAAGATCCACTTGCTCCCAATGGGTTTTACCCCTTCAGGAGCAACTTCCAAAGTCCATACTTTGTTGGTGTACATGGATTCCTTCTCGGACCGCATAGCATCCAGCCATTTCATTGAGTCCCCACTCGTGATGGCCTGCTCGAAGCTAGTTGGGTCATCATCCTCCATGATGCAATCCTCGCTCCCACCATCAATGAGAAAACCGTAGTATCTCTCAGATTGGCGAGGAACCCTACTAGATCGGCGGAGAGGCTGGGGTACGTCGGGCACCACTAAATCCTCTGGTTCTGCTAAATCGTCAGTTGCAGTTTGTGGTGCTGGAACCTCTTCCAGCTCTACCTCTTTGCCATTAATTTCTTTTGCAAGAAATTCCCTTTCCAAAAAGATGGCATGTTGAGCAACAAACACTCTTTGTTCCTCAGCTTGGTAGAAAAAATATCCTTGAGAATTCTTAGGATATCCCACAAACTTGCAAAGGACTGATCGTGCCTCGAGTTTGTCCGGATTTTGCTTTTTGACATAGGCCGGACAACCCCATATCTTAATTCGCTTAAAATATGGTCTCTTCCCACTCCATATCTCATATGGTGTGGTAGGTACAGATTTAGACGGAACCAGATTCAATAGGTATATGGCTGTCTCAAGCGCATACCCCCAAAAGGAAATAGGTAACTCAGCATTACTCATCATTGAACGCACCATATCTAATAGGGTGCGATTCCTTCGTTCCGATACACCGTTGTGCTGTGGTGTATAAGGAGGAGTAAGCTGAGAGAGAATCCCATTCTCTTTTAGATAATCCAGGAATTCACTGCTTAAGTATTCACCTCCTCGATCAGATCGAAGAACCTTAATACTTTTGCCCGTTTGGTTCTCTACCTTGTGCTTATATTCTTTGAATTTCTCAAAAGCTTCAGACTTGTGTTTCAATAGGAACACATGCCCGTATCTAGAGAGATCGTCAGTGAATGTAATGAAGTAGGAAGAACCATTTCTGGCGTGTGTAGACATCGGACCGCATACATCACTATGCACCAGTCCCAAGAGTTCAGTAACTCTTTCTCCGTGTCCTGTAAACGGAGTTTTGGTCATTTTTCCTTTGAGACATGAATGGCAAGTGTCATAAGATGATAATTCGAATGAATTCAAATATCCATTCTTATGCAACTTAGCTAGTCGTGTCTCATTGATATGGCCAAGTCTACAGTGCCACAAGAAGGATTCGTTCATTTCTGAGCTTTTCCTTTTGTGTGTATTTTGTATATTGAAGACTGTATTTTGATTGAGAATGAATATGCCATTATGTAGCGAGCCTGATGCAATCAACCTTTGATCGAGGAATATGTTCATAACATTATCCTTTACTACAAAATTATAACCTTCTTTACTTAATAAAGAAACTGATATAATGTTGCACATCATGTTCGGTATATAATAGCACTCATTCAGGACTAGTGTATCACCATTTGGTAATACCAGGTGATATATGCCAACTGCTTTGGCTGCAACATTTGCCCCATTCCCTACATGAACGGAATGTTCACCTTTTCTCAGTTTTCTACCTTTTCGCAGCCCATGTAACATCTTACATAAGTGGGATCCTGACCCGGTATCTAATACCCAGGACGTAGGGTGAACTGAGAAACAGTTCTCAATGACAAACACACCAGAAGATGATGCATCAACATGCATGTTCTCCATTTGGGCGGTGTGAGAATCCAGATATTCTCCTGTTTCCTGTTCATTCTTATAACACTTATAAGATAGAACGGGTTCAACGTTCCCCTGCACAGTATAACATGCGGGTTCGGTCAATACATCCATATTATTATCTTTATTAGGGCATGAAATGGTCGCTACCTGGAGAGAGAGAGAAGAAAACACTTTAGCGTATGCTCGTGCAAGATCAGATTGGTTATTATCTTATCTAATCAGGATGGCTCCCACTGCTTTTTATCAAATCTTCCTTCAAACCCTAAAAGGAAAGATTAGCCGGGATTAATTACACACTACAGGTTCGCCAATCTTTCAGCCAGGCCAGTGTCGGTACTTTGAGGGAGGTCCCCCGTGCTTTCGCACGAACCTAATTAATGTAAACCTCGTTTTTCCAGAGGCATAACCCCGTTGACACCTTTCTAGACACCTACTTGATCAGCTAATTGCAATGTGTAAAACTCTCCCAGGAGTAACTCTTACTCGCAGCGGGTATCGGGATCCAACTATCTCATAGAAGGTATGCAATCTCATTGCAAATTTCAACACTTGAAATTCCCGATAATATTTTGCCCCAGGCGATCTATGACCTTGACTGAGTCAACAAACCATAGACCGCAAGTAAAGTTCAACCCGTCATTTCCTGATTGAATTAAACCCACCCGCACGACCCTTGACTAAGTCAACAAGGCCGCACGACTACCCTAATCCAATCAGCATCATATGCATAAACAGATAAATAGTAATCAGCTACCGCACACTACGCCTTGACTGAGTCAACAAACGCAGCACGAATACTAACTATTAGTTATCTGAAATGACGGAGGGCTACGTCAGGTTTTTAAGAAAACCCTTTGCGTAATGAACTTTATATCGTTGTAGAATCAAATGAAGTTTTGAAAATGGAGTGATTTTGAGGCTTTTCTAGTTTTGCTAAAGGAGTCACTCCCGGTGAAGGGATCTCGGTCCTTTCCTCGTCGAATGAGGTGCGGGATATATCATATATATCGCTGTGCAAAGCAAAAACACAAAAGCAGTCAAAAGCAAACCGAGTGTGTAGCATCTGCCAGTTATTGCTAAAGGAGTCACTCCCGGTGAAGGGATCTCGGTCCTTTCCTCATCGAATAAGGTGCGGGGTATATCATATATACCGCTGTGCAAAGCAAGAACTGTAGCTACATGTTTTATTTTAAAATTCGATTCTACAACATCTTAGGTTTCTTATCTTTCATTAATCACATTAATGATGTCCCATCATTTAAATACCTAAACATCACAGATAGATATGACGTACACTTATGCCATCCGCATTCGCCTCGATGTCCCCTCGTGCACCGTTAGGTTAGGTAACTAACGACAGAGCAGGGTAAAACATAAGTAACATCTATATAATATATCATATATACTATATATTAAATCCATCACAGAAACATCACATGATCTCATCACAGATATCGCAGCAGAATAAACATATGAAATATTGGATATACTAGGACGTCCGTGTTTTCAATACGAGCCAGTATAAAACACGGATTCCACGGTCGTGATGAATAGCCAATCCCACACCCCTAGACCCCTACGAGAGCGGCAAGCAACCCTGCCAATTCTAGGGTTAGGAGACCCGGACTCGACTCCTCGAGTTGGTCTCCCACTGGACCCCAGAACCCGGTTACTTGTGCTCCCCTCCTTGGGTCTATCCTAATGCGGAAAAGTAAATAATTTACAAAAGGTGACAACTCCCGCATCCTGGAAGTGCCCCGAATAAAAGAATATTACATACAAGTTTTTACATGAATGAAAAAGAAAAACACTCATCTCACATAAAAACCCCCGGCTATTCGAATACGACGATCCAATATAACATATCCAGAAACACATAAAATCACATGTCATCAACGTAAGTAAGTATGCATACCCCAATTGTCGTTGACGTATAGCAACGAAACCGGCGATATGAACATACTACACTTACGGTCACAGAAAAGAAAGTGTAAAACTACAACAGTTGGAATCCGCAACCTCTTTAGACATCACATGCCTAACAGTTACAAACCCCGCATTTTAGTCTCATTATCGAAAACTCTTTTCAATATCGTACGGGACTAAACTGCTAGATTTATAACAATCATCCAGTTATCTCATAACTGTTTGTTAATTCCAATTATTGTATCCAATTCCGGATAAATAGAAAATGTTAAACTTTCCGATCGAACAATCGAACACCCAAGTTTTCCCAATACAGATCAACAAATGAAATAAGTCTAACAACATTCAGTTCGTACCTCAGTACCAACGGTCCAGCCGTAGAAGGGTCAAGCCAACGCCTCACATGTGGCACGCCGTACTGCCCCAAACCCGAAGGTTCAAAGGGCAGTTCAAGACGGTCACATAATCGAGTTAAGGTTTCTTGTCTTCTAGAGGGACCATCGAGTTACTTGCACTACTTAGAACGTCGTTAAACTACGGAAAAATCCAACACTTGGAAATTTCCCGACAGGGGAAAAATTGGGTATTTATATCCGGTCGAACTTTTTAACATATTCTAAAATTTATCCGGAAAGCCAAATAGACAAAATTTGATACCCCGATCGAAACACCGAATCCCCAAAACAATTGCAGAAAATTCAACTCTTGAATCAATATTAAAAATTCCCAGAAAACTCAGCAGAATTTATCAGGAGTTACTGTGCAAACAAAGTGGGCTGACGTCACCAATTGGCCGCTGATCAGCCGCAGAAGCCATGCTTCTGCCGCTGATCCGCCGCGATAAACACTGTTCACCAGAAACTTTTTGCACCGTAATTCTTATTTTTTCCTGCTGAATTTTTTAGCAATTTTTAATTTGGAAAAATCCACTGTTTTCAAAAAAGTACAGAGAGCATATTTTGGGTTTCGGTTTTGGGTCGTTCGGACTTCAAATTCCGTCTACGCTTCGCCTAAGGCTCTAGCTAGGCTCTGATACCAGTGAAAGGTTCCTAGGCACCCTATAGTGGTCTCACAAGGCATCGAACATGCCAATTTAAAATTTTTGATGCCGAGAAACCCTAGACTACGGATCTTAAACTAGATGTTTAGGCGAAACGGAAAACTAGTTAACTATTTAACTAAAGTTGAGATGCTACAACCTTTGTAGATCCGGATTTCCGCCTCCTTAGCTCCACGTGGTCATGTCCTCGCTGTCCATCATGAATCCTCGACTCGATCATCGGCTTCATCGGGAAAAAAAGCGGAATGGGTCGTCGGCTTTGTGTCAAAGACGATCTACGTCGAGGTTGCACAAACTCAAGCTCCGACTTCACAAACTTGTGAAACTTGTGAAGTAAACACCCAAAACAACTTGGCAAGAGGTAGAGGGTGAAGAAATAGGAGGTGGGTTCACTTTAGAATTGGATTTATCTCACTAGATCTCAAGTTGCCATTGTTGTAGCAAGCTTGAAGAAGAAGAAGAAAAATGAGCTAGTTATGATAAGTTATCATAAAAAGAAATAGAAAATCAAATACTTATCATAACTAAACTAGGGTCAAGTGTATAGAATAAACCATGGTCACTTTAGAGGGTTAGGGTTAAGCATGAAGATAAGGATGGTTACAAAAGTCAAAGCTTCATGAAGCTTCAACTTAAAACAAAAAGAGCCACCATTCTCATCATAATCCATTTCAAATAAATAATTAAACAAATAAATAAATAAATGAATATGCAAAACCCTAATTATCAAATTAACCATGGATTAATTCTATACACTTAACTAAATGATCAAGTATCATCAAACATGATACAAAAAGGTGCACGAAAGCATATCACATATACAATGTGCATCAAGTGAGAAAAATCCGTTTAATGTGAACCAATACTAGTTAATGCAAAGTAATATATCAAATATATAATTATACATTAAATCATTAAATCAACACTTGATTCAATGATCCGGTCATGTCGCACATAACCGACTAGTATTCAATGCATCGATTTATCGAATCAATGATTCGATAACTAGGTCATATCGAATATAACCAATCGAAACATATATCGCGAGAATGAAATGCGGTATCACATACACACATTATTCTCGGTCCCGCACATATCTCATATGCGCTCCTATTTCGTTTCGCTTGAGCCAGGAAACCTTTGTGTAGGACTCTAAAGACTCGTCAATACGCCGGTAGCAGATGATGATCATATCAAGCACCCACAAGCCGTAAGCGGTCTGCTAAACGTAACGGCCACCCGGGTATTGAGCGATCAGAAGATCGACGAGCTAGCCCGCTCACACTCCTGCGAATCCGACCAGTAACACTTACCATACAGTCCGGTCTCTTCGTCTGATATGTCGCATATCAAGTCTAGGGGTGGTATACGTCAGACCCCAATAACCCGATAAGTCGTGCTGATGTGAGGCTCGTAACGGGTCGAGAAACTACTGGTAACACTTACCAGCAAATCTCTGATCAGCCCTGTCCAGGGACTTCCCTGTTACGGCCAATCGAGCACAGCGCAACATCAACCCCCAATACCGGGAGAGACGAAACCCCTCCTATCTCTCATTGCCTCCATGTGACTCGGGACTGCACCCAAAGACCACCGTTTTGCACGCCCTCATGGACGTGGTAAAGTGGAGATCAAAGCACAGTGGGAATCATACAAGACTCTATGACGATCTCGGGTCTACAGACTAACCTGTACAAGTGTCACCTGAGAACTGCCATCTGACGTGAGGTATAATACCATCTGGGAGTTCTCGGCGAGTCCGTCCAGTGTACCCAGTCTCCACTGAGCACCCGTATACCATCTCTGATGTCAAACACCAATGGATATGGGATCATCCATCGCCCATCTCATGGGTCGAGAAGCGTATACGCTAGTCTACTCTGGTATATCGATGCCCCGTCTCGATACACCCACGACTAGGGACCTTGAAGGATGTACTTATGGACTACCATGTCCCCACTAGTATGATCTGCATCATAGTCCAGGTAGTCAAGTACAAATCCTAAGGGCTTTACCAACATGTAACTATAAGACAGTATAAAGAGACCAGTGTACATGTTAAGATAAAGAGTAACCAGATAGCATACTATCATGTCGAGCAAAAAAGTCATCTCTATATATGTCCAAGCATCCAATATAATATACATAATCTGTACAATACTGGCTTCTAGGGCATACACACAACTAACAAGAAAAAGTAGAAAAGTTGTACTTGGTGATATGTCGCTCAGGGTAGCGAATGGAGCACAAGTTAATGCTAAAGCCGTCGGTGAATATCACCTAGTGTTGCCAAATGGCAATACTATGATTTTGAACGATTGCTACTATGTACCTTCCATGGTTTGCAACATCATATCAGTTTCTTTACTCGATAAAGATGGATATAACTTTGTTCTTGATAGAAATATCATGAACATCTACCTTCATAAGGTACTGGTTACAGAAGGTACACTGTGTAATGGTATCTACGTTCTAAATCAGAATACAGTTCTCAATGTACAAAACACACGCAAGAGGAAGAATTCAGATACGAATGAATCCAACTTGTGGTATTGTAGACTTGGTCATATCGGAGAGAAAAGACTAAGTAAGTTGCATAAAGATGGACTCTTGAATACGTTCGAGTTTTCATCTTATGAAACTTGCCAGTCTTGTCTCAAAGGAAAGATGACCAAATCTCCGTTCACCGGACATGGAGAAAGGGCAGCAGAGCTCTTGGGACTCATACACAGTGATGTATGTGGTCCGATGTCTATACATGCAAGGGGTGGGTTCTCGTACTTCATCACATTCACTGACGATCTCTCTAGGTTCGGATATGTGTATCTGATGAAACACAAATTTGAAGCTTTTGAGAAATTCAAGGAATTCAGAAATGAAGTAGAGAACCAGACTGGCAAAAGTATCAAGATCCTCCGATTGGATAAAGGAAGGGAGTACTTAAGCACGAAATTCCTAGATTACTTAAAAAAGAATGGTATTCTCTCTCAGCTTACTCCTCCTTATACACTACAGCACAACGGTGTATCAGAACGAAGGAATCGTACCCTATTGGATATGGTTCGCTCCATGATGAGTAGTGCCGATTTGCCTCTTTCATTTTGGGGATATGCGCTTTTAACAGCAGCATACTTATTGAATGATGTTCCGTCTAAATCAGTGCCTAAGACTCCATTCGAGATATGGAATGGAAAAAGACCATATCTTAAAAGATTTAAGATATGGGGTTGTCCGGCTTATGTTAAAAAGCTTAAACCAGATAAACTGGAGGCACGGTCAGTTTTATGTAAGTTTGTGGGATATCCAAAGAATGGTTATGGATATCTGTTCTACCACACCGAGGAACAGAAGGTGTTTGTTGCTCAGCATGCCGTTTTCTTAGAAACGAAGTTTCTTGCAAAAGAAATTAGTGGGAGCACGGTAGAATTGGAAGAAATTCAGCGACCACAAACTGAAACTGAAGATTTGACAGAACCTCAGGATTCAATAGCCCCAGACGATCCTCAGTCACTCCGCAGATGTGGTAGGATTTCTCATCCGCCCGAGAGATACTACGGTTTTCTCTTAGACGGGGATCGAGAGGATTGTATCTTGGAAGAGATGACCTTACCAGTTTCAGGCAGACCATTATCAGTAGGGACTCTGATAAGTGGCTGGAAGCTATACAATCCGAAATGGAGTCCATGTACACCAATAAAGTGTGGACCTTGGATATTGCTCCACCTAGGGTAAAACCTGTTGGATGCAAATGGATCTACAAAAGGAAACTTGGTGTAGATGGGCAGGTGGAAACCTATAAGGTTAGACTCGTTGCAAAAGGTTTTCGTCAAAGACCTAGTGTAGACTATGACGAAACTTTTTCTCCAGTGGCTATGCTCAAATCCATTCGGATCCTACTTGCCATCGCTGCCTTCCATGACTATGAAATCTGGCAGATGGACGTAAAAACGGCTTTTCTAAATGGCTGTTTGGAAGAGTGCGTTTACATGAATCACCCAGAAGGTTTCGTGGACAGTGGGAGCAGCGGGAAGGTGTGCAAGTTGCTTAAATCCATTTATGGATTAAAGCAGGCATCGCGGAGCTGGAACATCTGTTTTGATGAGGCAATCAAGGAATTTGATTTCATCAAGAACGTAGATGAACCTTGTGTCTATAAGAAGATTGTAGGACGAACTGTCGTGTTCCTAGTCTTGTACGTGGACGATATTCTTTTGATAGGAAATGACATTCCTATGCTACAACCGGTCAAGCTATTCTTGTTACAACGGTTCTCCATGAAGGACCTGGGTGATGCCTCGTACATTCTGGGGATCAAGATCAACAGAGATAGATCCAAGAGACTACTGGGACTTTCGCAGTCCAAGTACATAGAGACCGTACTAAAGAGATTTAGTATGGAAGATCCAAGCACGGTAATGTACCCGCAATGCATGGATTCACCCTCTCCAAGAAGATGTCTCCTAAGACTAACGAGGAGAGGGGTTCGCATGAGCACTATACCCTACGCTTCGGCGGTAAGATCTATAATGTATGCGATGCTATGTATAAGACCAGATGTAGCTTATGCGCTGAGCGTGGTGAGCCGGTATCAATCAGACCCAGGTGAGGGCCACTGGACGGCAGTGAAGAACATTCTCAAGTACCTGAGAAGGACTAAGGAGACGTTCCTGGTTTACGGTAATGAAGACCTCAGGGTCGAGTCCTTTACCGATTCAAGCTTCCAGAGTGACAAAGATGACAGCAAATATGTCTCGGGTTTTGTGTTTAACCTCAACGGAGGGGCGATATGTTGGAGGAGTTCCAAACAGGATACCGTCGCAGACTCGACGATGGAGGCTGTATACATTGCTGCAAGTGATGCCGCAAAAGAGGCTGTCTGGATGAAGAAGTTCATTAGTGAACTTCAGGTGGTTCCGTCCATTGTTGACCCAATACCTTTGTATTACGATAACAATGGAGCTATAGCTTTAGCGAAGGAACCAAGGCCCCATCAGAAATCCAGACACATCTTAAGGCGGTATCACCTGATCAGGGAGATCATTGATCGCCAGGAGATCGAGGTACGAAGAGTGGACACAAAAGACAACATGGTGGATCCATTCACAAAGGCCCTCCCTCAAACACAGTTCGAGCGACTTTTTGAGCTATTGGGTATGTGGTACGCTAGCAGCTGGCCTTAGTGCAGACGTTGGGTATGCGGTACACCAATTACCGGCGTTTAGTGCAAGTAGGAGATTGTTGAATATATATGCCCTAGAGGCTATTATTGTATAGTACTAGTTTGTATAATACATTTTGGAGGCTTGGGATATATATACGGGTTTACGACAGTCTTGCTCGATATAGTAGTATGCTACTTGGTTTGTTTCTATCTTAATATGTGCGTATGTTTCTCTTAACATATTGCTAAAAACATATTGGTAGAGTCCTTAGGATTTTTGCTTGACTACCGGCGTTGTGATGGCGATCACACTAGTGGGGGCTGGGTAGTCTATAAGCACATCCTTATTTTGGTCCCTAGTCGTAGGATTATCGAGACAGGGTATCGATACTCCATAGTAGACTGGTGCATATGCTTCTCTTCCCAGCAGGGGAGATGGTCTAACCCACAGCCATCAGTACGTCGTACTGGAGATAGTATGCAGGTGCTCTTTAGGTTACGAGTACACTGGACAAGACTCGTCAGGAAATGTTGGTTGGTATTATACCTATTGTCAGTTAACAGTTCCCAGTTGACATGAGTACAGCATAGTCCACTGACTTGACACTGTCACTTCGCCTTGAGTGTGTTCCCACTGTTCTTGGATTACTACCCTACCACGGCTCTAATGAGTCGTGCAAACAAGGAGTAGTTGGGTGCAGTCTCGAAGCACTTGGAGGCAGTGACGGTTAGACATGATTCCTCTCTCCCGGTATTGGGAGTTGATATCGCGCTGTGTCTAGGAGAGCCATTACACATTGTCGTCCCTGGCCAGGGCAAGCGAGAATTGCTGGTAGGTTTTCAATTAGATTCTCAGGGTGTTTTGGGCTATACTCCGACACGACTTGTACCGCTATTAGGGGACTGACGTTTACCGCCCCCCTAGGCCCGCCGTGCGATATTCTCAGAAGAACAGACCGGACTGTACGGAGATTGTCACATTCAGGCTCAGTAGGAGTTAGGATGGGTTCACCTCATCAGTCTTCTTGTCGGCATCTACCTGGGGACCGTTACGTACAGCTAGTACCGCTTGCGGCCTGTGGTTAAACCCACTGCCAGCGTAGTGTCGAGCCTTTAGAGTCCCACACAGAGGGTTACTCGCCTTTGGGCAAAACAGAGTGGAGGTTGCAAGGTTTTGCGACGGGGTTCGTTCACATCCGCGCACTTGTGCACGTTTGGTGTCCGGACAGTTATTACTAGCGGACTTTGGTTTAAGCCAGATCCTAGTACTTGTTTTGGGATTGGTTTTTTCTTAGTGTATACGTGTTCTTTGGAACATGGATGCGGGTGTGTATACACAGTTGGCAGAGGCAGAGGAAGAGAATTCTCATTAGGGTTGTTGACCATTTGATTTTGGTTGACTTTTTTCTAAACCCTAATAAGAATGAGAAATATGATTAATAATATTAATTAAGGATTATTGTGCCATGGTTGAGTTGAACATTTGACTTTTGTTGACTTGTTGACTTTGTTGACCGGTTGACCATTGTGGACTTGTTGACCATCATCATTTCTATGACTTTTTTTTACTTGTTGTTCTTTACAATATGCAATAATTGCATGAAATGATAATGGTCATTGAAACTAACCATCACAATTCTTGATTATTATTATTATCATCATTATTTTTGCTTTTGTGAGCATGGTTGCATTATGAGAGCTCGTTCTATCATATTTTTTCTCTCTCTTAGAAAGAAAGCTCTCCCTCTTCCTCTCTCAAGGTTAAAGTGTTCCATGAGTTGGAAACCATGAACCATTGAGACAAAACCACCATAACTCTTCTCTACTCATTCTAAGGTTCTAGGTTTAGCAAACCAAGCACCTTAGTTATCTCTAGGTTGAGATAGGAGCTCAACTTCGAGGCCCTCGGGTGGATCCATCTAAGGCAAAGAGGAGACGATGAGGAGGAGCCGTTCAAGCCACTACAAGGAGCAAGCAAGGAAGAGAACCACCAAAAGAAGAGAAGGAGTTCAAGACCTAGGTATAACCATTCTACATAGTAGCTAGAACTTGTAGTTTTCTAGTTAGTTTTTGTTTAGCAAAGATCCTTCATGGATGGTCCATGTTACTTTTTGAGAAAAAAATTGATTTTTACCTATTCCGCCTCCCCGAAAGAACCGGGATGGGTAACGTGGACCTAACAAGTTAGTATATGATACAAACTCACCCATGGTTCATTCTCTCACCTTATTAGTTCATTCTCATTTCTTTTGCTCATCTTCTTCTTCTTTGAGCAAAAAGCTTGCTAGGGTTTTCTAAAGAGAGAAAAAATTGTGAGAAAAATAAAACTAAAGTGAGCCCACTTCCTACTTCATCATCCTATACTAGATTAGCACTTTAGTATAGGGTGTTAGCTTCACTAATCTCTCATTAGTGATATAGTAGCTTTAGTTAGTGTCTCCTCGACGTAGATCACCTTCGGCCTCGAAGACTTCAAGCTAGATCGTTCCTTTCGCCTTAAGAAGCCATGCAAGAGTCCGGGAGTTCCATGATCGTAGCGAAGGGACCACTACAAGGAGCTAATGAAGTGAAGGACCGGTCTATAAAGGTTGTATTCCGTTATCACTTAGATGTAAAGCAGTTTACATGTTGTTTCGTATGATTCTCTAGTTATCGATTCTAATTTAAGGTTCTTTAAAACGACAAAATTTTGAAAATGGCATGGACGATACCTCCCGAAACCTTGTTGCCATTCACAGGAACCCTACAAGTGGTATCAGAGCCTAGCTAGAGAATTAGACAGATTGTGTAGGATTACGAAACCGAAACTACTCCGAAACTTAAAATGCCAAAACCATGTTTTCTGTCGATTTTTATATGAGCTATAAATTTTTTTTAAACAAGTGCAGAATCATATATGTGTGATAACATGAACACTGGTGAAATTTGAGGGCATTCTGACATTTTTTGGCCGGTGAGACCCCTCCATCTCGGCCAAATCCGAGCCCCCCTCCAAATTTTTCCAGTGTTCTATTGCATGGGTTTTGGTGTTTCAGATGTTGTTTATTTTTGCTAAATTTTCATGTGATGTTAATTTACTATAAAGACAACTCGGAGTGTTTCGTAGTTGTAATTCTAACTATTTTTGGGTAACTTTAGACGGTGTTAAAAAGTTCAACCGGATATCAAATACCCGCTTTAACACTTGCCGGAAAATTTTCCAAGTGTTGGATTTTTTCCGTAGTTAAAAAGCATTCAAACATCATTAGTTAAAAAGCATTCAAACATCATGCAAGTTATTCGATAGACCCTCTAGAAGAATAGAACCTTAACTCAATTATGTGACCGTCAGAACCGCCACTAAACCCTCGGGTTTGTGGTGGTTCAGCGGTGCCACATGCGAGGCTTTGGTTGAGCCTTCTACGGCTGGCCCATTGGTACTGTGGCATGTGCTGAATAATTTTAAACTACGCTCAAGTGTTGATCTTTTTTTGGGTAATTGTGGGTGTTTGTTGATTCGATCGGAATGTTTAACATCGTCTAGTTTTTTCTGCGACCGTAAGTGTAATATGAGGTGTATCGCCGGTTTCGTTGCTATATGTCAACGATAATTGGGATACGCATATTTACTTACGTTGATGACATGTGATGTTATGTGTTGCTGTATATGTTATATTGGATCGTCGTGTTTTGAATAGCTAGGGGTTTTATTTGAGATGAGAGTTTTTATTTTCATTCATGTAAAATTCAATGTATGTAATATTCTTTTATTGGGGCACTTCCGGGTTGAGGATGATGTCACCATTGTTGTATATTATTTACTTTTCCGCATTAGGATAGACCCGAGGAGGGGAGCACAAGTAACCGGGTTCCAGAGTCCAGTGGGAGACCAACTCTTGGAGTCGAGTCCGAGTCTCCTAACTCTAGAATTGGTAGGGTTGCTTGTCGCTCTCGTAGGGGTCTAGGGATGCGGGTTTGGCTATTCATCACGACTGTAGAATCCGTGTCTTATACAGGCTCAAAATAAAACACGGACCTCCTTGTATATCCAATATTTCATATATTTCTTCTGTTGCTCTGTGATGTGATCACTGTGGATTCTGAGACGAATGGATACATATTATATATGAGATATATAGTAGACGTTGCTTATGTTTTGCACCCGCGCTAGTCCTGTCCCGGTATGCCGTTAGTTAAGTAACCTAACGGTGCATAACGGGACACTGTGGCGAATGCGGATGGCATAAGCGTACGTTGTATTTTCGTTTTTCTGTGATGCTTAGGAAGTATAAATGATGGGACTTCATTAATATGATTAATGAAAGAAAAGAAACCTAAAAGATGTTGTAGAATCAAATTTTCAAAAAGGGTAGCTACAATTATTGCTTTGCATAGTGATATATGTGATATATCTCGTACCTTATTCGATAAGGAAAGAGCCAAGATCCCTTCACCGGGAGTGACCTCTTTAGCAATAACTGGAAGATGCTACAACACCCGGTTTGTCTTTTGATTACTTTTAGAGTTTCTTGCTTTGCATAGTGATATATGTGATATATCCCGCACCTTATTCGATGAGGAAAGAGCCGAGATCCCTTCACCGGGAATGACCTCTTTAGCAAAACTAGTAAAAGCCTAAAAAACACTCCTTTTCAAAATCACTCGATTCTACAACGATATCAAGTTCATTACGCAAAAAGGTTTTCAGAAAAACCTGTCGTAGCCCTCCGTCATTTCAGATAAGTATTACTTAGTATTCGTGCTATGTTTGTTGACTATGTTAAGACGTAGTGTGCGGTAGCTAATTAGTGCTTATCTGCCAAAGCATGAGATGCGATTAGATTAGGGTAGTCGTACGACTTTGTTGACTATGTTAAGGGTTGTGCGGATGGGTTTAATTCAATCAGGAAATGACGGGTTGAACTTGGCTAGCGCTTATGATTTGTTGACTATGTTAAGGTCATAAGTTTCTAGGGGCAAAATATTATCGGGAATTTCAAGTGTTGAAATTTGCAATGAGATTGCATACCTCTATGAGATAGTTGGATTCCAATACCAACTGCGAGTAAGAGTTACTCCTGGGAGAGTTTTACACAAAATAACTAGCCGATCAAGTAGGTGTCTAGAAAGGTGTTTACGGGGTTACGCCTCTGGGAAAACGAGGTTTATTTTAATTAGGTCCGTTCGAAAGCACGGGGAACCTCTCTCAAAGTACCAACACTGGCTTGGATGAAAGAAAATGGCGAAATTGTAGAGTGTAATTAATACCGGCTAGTCTTTCCTTTTAGGGTTTGAAGGAAGATGTGATAAAAACAGTGGGAGCCATCCTGATTAGATAAAATAATAATCAATCTGATCTTGCAGGAGCATACACTAAAGTGTTTTCTTCTCTCTCTCCAGGAAGCGACAATGTCAGCAAGTCAAGGCTGAGCACCAGAGGCCCGCGGGAGAGCTACAGCCATTACCCATTCCGGAGTGGAAATGGGAGCAGATTTCTATAGACTTCATTGTGGGTCTACCCAGGACTAGTCGAGGGTATGACTCAATCTGGGTGATCGTGGATCGTTTGACGAAAGCGGCTCACTTCCTACCGGTGAAGACGACTTTCGGATTTGCTTAGTATGCCCAGATATACATTGACGAGATTGTACGACAGCATGGAGTTCCGACATGTATCGTGTCTGACAGAGGCACCCAGTTTACCAGCCGACTATGGCAGAGGCTTCAGGAGGCTTTGGGCACTCGCTTGAGCTTCAGCACAGCATTTCATCCACAGACCGACGGACAGTCAGAGCGGACTATTCAGACTCTCGAGGACATGCTCAGATCGTGCGTATTAGACTTTGGAGGTTGCTGGGATCATCATTTACCTCTAGTAGAGTTCTCCTACAATAACAGCTACCAGGAGACCATTCAGATGGCACCGTTTGAGGCTCTTTATGGGAGGAGATGCAGATCGCCCACCTGTTGGACAGAGCTCAGTGAGAGCAGTATCTTAGGGCCACAGATTATTGAGGAGACGACCGCGAAGATCCAGTTGATTCGCGATAGGATGAGAGCAGCCAGAGATCTTATGCGGACCGTCGTCGGCGCAGACTTGAGTTTTCTGTTGGTGATCATGTTTTCTTGAGGGTCTCCCCAATGAAAGGTGTGATGAGGTTTGGGAAGAAGAGAAAGCTTAGTCCCAGATATATGGGCCCCTTCGAGATCCTCGAGCGCGTTGGTGCAGTTGCGTATCGGTTAGCCCTTCCGCCCAGTTTTCCAGACGTGCACCCCATATTTCACGTTTCGATGCTCCGCAGATATCTTCATGATCCTTCGCATGCGATTCAGCACCCGACAATCCAGCTTGAGCGTGACCTTTCCTATGCAGAGCAGTGTTCATATCATAATATTGCAATTCATAAGCCCCATTTTTATTTCATTTTATAAGTAAACAGGTACTCTTGATGCACGTTTGTTGCATGTTACAGGATACAGGCTCTTGGAGCGAAGACAGTGAGAAAAGACAAAAGATGATACAAAAAAGAGACTTTTGACCAACAAGTAGACGGATCCTAGTCACGAAGAACAATTTACAATTGTATAAGGCAATGCAGTCCGAAATGTCAAAGTGAACGGTCAAAAGATCCTTACAAGTTTTTCACTGAAGATCTGGGAAAGACCAAGAAGCCAAACAAAGAAAAATAGTGAAGAATAAACAAGCCCAAATACCCAGCATGAAGACCAGAAAAGATGGTGAGCTGAGCTCACCAAAGGGCCGCGGAACCGCGGCCCAAGGCCCATCATTGCCGCGGTTCTGCGGCCGTATGGAGGCCGTTTTGGTAGAAATTTCTTCTATCGGTGTGTCGGTGCAGGTGTTGGGATTTTCAGTGGGCATATCTGTAAAATAGTGTGTGCAAGAGTCTGTAACCCTAGCTTCCCTGTTCACTTATAAATTGTACTCACAAATCTGTAAAAACTCATGCCTCTTTTCAATCAATAAAATTCAGAATTGTTGGGAGATCAAGAACATCATTTTAGTAAGTTTTTATTTCTTTAAATTCTGCCGTAGTGTTAATTTAATTGTTGCCCTAGTTCTCTCGTATAAATCTTGCAGTAGATCAATCATATCATTGCCCTAGTTAATTTAGTGTAGTCTTTCAAATGCAATCGGTAAGTGCTTTAAAAATGTCACTTTTAAAAGACACCCTAATGAGTGAGTAAAATCTTCGCTTGTTAGGGTTAGGAACAAGGGAGGGAGTGAGAGATGAATATCTCTCACCTCCTTCAATGCCAACACATTTTCATAACTAGAACTTCATGCACGCATGCATGATCCGCCCCCTACGGCACCCTACCTACGAGGTAACGGTGAACCGTAGTATAAAGGGCCGGACATACATGACGTCCATGAAGATTGTAGCAATTGATAGGAAAGGATGGACAAGGATCTAGAGGAAGAAACTTCGTCTCTTCCCAATCATCATAATCCCCTTTGCTAATAATTGTTGTGATTTCTAAAAAACTTTAATCAAACGGCATTGAAAGAGGTGACAATATTAATCTCATCAACCCTACCTTAAACCTAATCCTAACAAGTTCTTTCATATCATATAAATTAGTTTTTAAATCAATCGACAAAAACCAAACAACCATCTGAATAAACTCGTAAAAACATAAATCAGAAAATTACACATCTCTGTGGATCGACCCGTACTTACCGGCTAGCTGCAAAGCGACGCCGTTTCTGATTATGGTTAAACTATATATATTTTTGGATTAATCAAGCAGCCGGTGATCGTTTTGGATCGACAAGTGAAGAAATTGAGATCGAAGGACATACCGTCAGTCAAGGTACTTTGGCGTAGTCAGAGCAGCGAGGAGGTCACTTGGGAGACCGAGAGCGAGATGAGGAAGAGGTATCCCCACCTTTTTGAAGGTACGTGTTGTTAGATTTTAAATTCGGGGACCGAATTTCTTTAAGGGGGGTACATTGTAACACTTTGAAATTCGTTTAGGATGATTTCGTGTTAATTAGCAATTATGCGTGTTTTTCATAAAAGCCCGAATATCGTATTTTCCTTCTTGGCTAGTGAAAATTGTGTTGTGAAGTGTTGTATATATATATATATATATATATATATATTTATGTGTAATTATAGGGTTCACTGATTTTATTTTAGTCGTGTTACCCTAATTGGGAAATTTTGTGTTAAGTGCACACATGCACACTTACCATTTTGTGACTTAGGTTTTAAGTGTAACATGTTAACCCTTTTACATTTCCTTGCATGGTTCTTTATCCCCACCCTTTTAAAATCAAGTCAAATCCTTATTAAAATTCAAAAATCCAAATAGAAAATGAGGTATGGTGGGTAGGTGAAGATTTTGACTTGGGTTGACTATTGAATTCTCTCTCATTTCTTTCTCTTTCTCTCATTTCTGCACTTCCTGCAGAAAAGCAGCAGCAGCAACACCATTTTCTTCACCTTTTCTTCTTCGTTTCACTTCTCTTAGATCTCTACACAAACCCTACACCAAAACCTCACATTTTCTTCACAAAACCATGGGAAAAGGGATCTTTTGAGGTGTTTGGAGGCAAATCTGCACACTTGAGGCTAAGGCTGAGATTTGTGGTGTTTCTTAAGGTCTTTTGAAGGTATATAGCTCATATTTAACACTCTTTTCCATATCTTGTAGTATCTTAGCTAAAAATCTTGTTTTATGTGCTTTATTAGTGATATTGAGGGATATTGGTAAAGTATATGTTAGATTGGTAATCTCATGGTTTAGTGAACTCTTTTAAGTGCTATTGGAGCAATTTAACCCACGTTTTTGTTTCAGTTTGCACAGAAATACCATAAAGTATCATTTTAGTGCAAAGTGTGGTTTTTGAACTAGAATTAGGGCTCTGTGGAATCTGCTCCTACCCGGGGTGTTTCAGAATAAATTTGGATTTACTGTAGCATGTATAGGGGGTATAGAGTGCACACACAAAACCTGGGAGCCCAATTCCCAAGATTGGCCGCCGAAATATACATTCTGGCCGCAAATTGCGGCCAGATGGGTGAGATGGGGGTTGAGGTTTTGACCACAGGAGTCTGCTGCTATATGTAGTATTTTGGTATATATAATTTTATAATATCTGTTCTGTATCAAAATCTGGAGTTGAATACCCTATTTCTCGTATTCTTAATCTTTCGTGACACGCGTGATACGTGTGTGTGGGTTTGGGGTTTCTGCGTATCGCGACGCGTCGGAGTGACTTCAGGCACGTAATCACACGTTTTAGCGTATTGCGCACACGCGCGCTTGGTTTGCGACACGGGTTTCTAGTGTGACTTGAATGTCGTGTTTTTGTACAGTTGAGCTTATGTGTGATATTCTGTGAAATTCTAGGTTCGCAGGCGAGTACGACGGACGCCGCGAAGAAGGGGAAACAAGTCGTCAGCTATACCTAGCGAGAGACTACGGTGAGTAGATTTAACATCTACGAGGAAATCGCTCGTATGGCGTTATGCGTCAGGGCTGATAGGAACTTGTAGCAGCATATTACATTTATATACATTGACCGTTCATGGCTACTATTTAGTGCATACCGCATTCCCTGCTATATGTATATAAACTAGAATTGATAGAACATCGCACCATTACTAACGGTTCATGTTGTACGGGCACTATTCTGCATGTTACACACACCCCGTTAGTAATTGCCATGACATTCACACTGTAGAATTTCCATGATCATTATGCTGTAGCTCATCTTTTATGTGACTTGATATGATATTCATACTTGATGCATATATCACATCGCATTGACTTGTGTGTTGGTCTTGGATTACATGTGATTTCTGGATTTGGGAACCGTGGCTATTTCAAAGAGAATATGTAATCATTTAAAAACACGGTTTCCCTTGATATGATATTTCTGTGCGTCCACCATGTGTTTTCTCGGTGCGAGAGTGATATATATGAACCCGAATCGAGGAGTTGGATGAGGCCGATTACGGGTACATGGTGGACCCGGTATGGTACCCCGGGGCGAGAACGGTTTCGCTGTGTAGTAGACTGTGAGCCTGGCAGACGGACTACTACCTACCGGTGATTGGTTAGACCTGGCGGTTATCCGGAGGATACCAACCAGAGTCGATAGATGGATGCGGGATGATCCGTACTGTCGGGGCCAAGGGCCGATACCGCAGACGGAGCCCGTGGGCTGACCCGGACTGACGGATGCCCGATGGATGAGGATTTGCGTGTCGATGCTGGACATGAGTATTTATGATATTTGGGTGCCGATGTTGGGCACTCACGATTCTCAGAGATTTACAGGATTGGAAGGCCGATGAGAGTGCGGGCGCCTGAGCTATTTGGGGATCTGGGTGCATTGATGGACACCGATTATATATTCCACGTTGACATTCCATGTAGATGTTATATTTCCCATGCTCAGCATTCATTATTGTATCTCATCCTGTAGTTATATTACCTGATAGAGCACTTGCATGATTATTGCACATACTGCTTATCACGCATTGATATCATCTGCTGGCATATGATAGAGTAGCGCAGTACGTGCATGCTCGCGATTACCTTTATATGTTATTTCTATTCACGAGTTGGAAACTCACCCCCGTTGTGCCACAGTATTTACAGGTTGCCCCTCGGAGTAGTCGCGGCAGGATGCCTTCTTACATCTTTTGTCTACAGATACCACTATAGTTGGTGCGTGAGCTGTTTTGCTGTTAGGTGGGTTGTGGTATCTGGTTACTTTTATTGTACACACTTTTCTATCCAGTATTCTCCATCTACCATATATGTACTCGACTTAGCGACAGTGTGAGGGTGAGGATGTATATTATTTGTATTCTGGTGTCGAGCACGTTGTGAGCCTTCTTTACTTATACAGTTTATTCCATCTGTGATGTTCCCACTTGTTGCTCTTGATCTTCGCTACGGCGTCGTATATTGCTATCTTGGTGATTGTTTACTTAGATTTCTTAACATGTTAGTAAATGCTTCCATTTAAAACTTAAAACACTCTATACTTTTACTGGTTTGATTTCTGGGTTTTCGGTTCACTTAGTCGCGTTACTCCTGTAGACGTCATGTGGTTAAGTGTCGGTCACGGGTCAAACTTTGGGTCGTGACAAAGTTGGTATCAGAGCGTAGGTTTTTACCTTTCGGAGTGTAGGATGACCCTGGTATGATGGAGTAGGTAGCTGAAGTAGAGTGGCATAGCGTGTGTATATTCCGCGGCATACTCACGACACGGTACTCCGCCAAAGCGACCTTAGGACTTGTTGATTTAAATTCCATCTTTAGTACATACATTCTTGCGATTCGATTTCTGTATCCTTATCGAATCCTACTTTTCCTTTCAGCCATTATGCCGCCAAAGACTATGAGAGCACAAAGAGCGGCCGCGAGGGCCGAGATTCGAGTTGACTCATCCGAGACGAGGACTGATCCGCGTAGTACACCGGTTATGCCCGATCAGGCTGTTCCTGCCGTGACAGATCAGATTGCCATGTTAGGGGCTGGTGTGCAGGAGATGCGCCAGACGGTAGGATCCAATATGCAGGAGATGCGCCAGATGATGGGATCTCTAGTTGAGACACTTCGAGCACAGCGACCAGAGGTAGTTCCACCCGTTGCAGAGACCGCGGTGGTACCCACAGTACAGGCAGTTACCCCTGCAGCTATAGAGGTTATCTCGGTATCGTTATCAGAGTTAATGAGGCTGAAGCCTCCGGTCTTCACAGGCACCGATGCAGCCGAGGACCCACAGTCTTTCATTGATAGGATGGCTCGGATATGCCGTTCCCTCAGATGCGCAGATGCGAAATGGGTTGAGTTCGCGAGCTTTCTCCTGGAAGGTCTTGCATAAAAATGGTGCGAATCAGTCGAGAAGGGTAGAGCAGCAGGTCTTCCTTCTATGACTTGGACAGAGTTCGTGGCGCTATTCCTTGCCCGCTTTCTTCCCCTGAGTGTCAGAGATGCTAGAGCACGCAGGTTCGAGTCCTTACGCTAGACTCCGGAGATGTCAGTGGCAGAGTATGATGTGGTGTTCACCGAGCTATCAGTTTATGCTCCGTACTTAGTGGCTACCGAGGAGATGCGAGTTAAGAGATTTGTCCGAGGCTTTCTCACACTACTGTTCCTTGCGATCAGTGCGCAACATTACGAGACATATGCAGCAGCTGTAGACGCAGCCCTATTAGTCGAGGAGCGCCTTGCTGAGACTTCGGTAGTTCCAGAGCCGAAAAGAGTTCGTGCGGATACATCAGCGCAGAGACAGCCTTTTCGGCGCCGTGACAGGCACCTTGCAGGTGGCATAGATTCGGGGCGAGGCAGGTTGTTTAGCTCCTATCCCGAGGAGGGTTAGCGACCATCATCGGGATGTTACCATTGCGGGAGTTCTTATCATCATGTGCGAGATTATCCTGAGATACCCCGGAGTGAGGCGGCAGCACCACATGTCACATTACCACCTTCACCACCCCAGAGGGCATTGCCTATTGTACCTATGGTTACTCCGCGTCAGACTCATGCACAGAGAGGTCGTGGTCACGGGGGATTTGTTCATAGAGGACGAGGTGATCGAGGCAGAGGACAGCCAGCTGCCGGCAGGGGACAGTCAGTCGCAGGTGGAGGACAGGCGCGAGTATTTGCTTTGACGCATCAGGACACGCAGGCGTCCAATACGGTGGTCTCAGGTATCCTTCCAGTATGTTCGGTTGATGCACACGTGTTATTCGATCCCGGATCCACGCACTCGTACGTATCCACACACTTTGTGCCGAGTTTGGGTAGAGAGTCCGGTTTGCTTGATCAACCGCTTGTTGTGACTACTCCTGTGGGAGAGTCGTTTGTTGCTAGGCACGTGTTCCTATCCTGTACCGTCCGTATTGGCGAGAGAGAGTTGCCTGTCGATTTGATCCTTCTTGAGATGTTGGACTTCGACGTTTTTTTGGGCATGGATTGGTTAGCCACGTGCTATGCTTCTGTTGACTGCCGCGAGAAGACAGTTAGATTTTGTTTTCTCGATGAGTCGGTTTTTGTTGTGTTGGGGGACCGTGGTGCCACCCCTCACAGTGTGATTTCTTCTTTTCGTGCTGGGCAACTTTTGAGGAAGGGATGTCAGGGATTTCTCGCCTATGTTTGCGATACTAGAGCTACAGAGGTTTCGATGGATCAGGTTCCGGTTGTTAGCGAGTTCCCTGATGTGTTCCCTGACGAGCTTCCTGGGCTACCGCCCAAGCGTGATATTTCTTTCTGTATTGATTTGTTTCCTGGTACGGGGCCTATTTCTGTACAGGCTTATCGGATAGCCCCGGCGGAACTTAGAGAATTGAAGGGTCAGTTGCATGATTTGCTGGATAAAAGACTTATTCGACCCAGTGTTTCTCCTTGGGGTGCTCCAGTCCTGTTTATCAAGAAGAAGGACGACAGTATGCGTTTGTGTATCGACTACCGCCAGCTGAACAGGGTGACAGTGCGGAACAGGTATCCTTTGCCACGCATCGACGATTTGTTCGACCAGCTTCAGGGGGCAGGATATTTTACAAGGATCGATTTGCGATCAGGCTACCATCAGCTGCGGGTTCGACAGGAGGACATTCCTAGGACAGCTTTCCACACGCGCTACGGCCATTATGAGTTTTTGGTGATGTCGTTCGGACTCACCAATGCGCCAGCAGCATTCATGGACTTGATGAACCGTATTTTCCGGCCGTATCTTGATCTGTTCATCAACGTATTCATTAACGATATTCTGGTGTATTCTCAGAGTAGAGAGGAGCACGAGCAGCACCTGCGGATTACACTGCAGACCTTGAAGGAGCATCAGCTTTTCGCCAAATTCTCCAAGTGTGCTTTTTGGCTGGACAGCGTAGACTTCTTGGGGCACGTGATTACACGAGATGGTATATGTGTAGACCCAAGGAAGACTGAGGCCGTTCGGAGTTGGCCTAGACCCACGTCAGTGACGGAGGTTCGCAGCTTTCTAGGGCTGGCAGGCTATTACAGGCGATTCGTGCAGGACTTCTCTCGCATTGCTACACCTTTGACCGGGTTGACCCGGAAGGGAGTTCGTTTCGATTGGACGGAGGAGCGTGAGCACAGTTTCCAGCAGCTATGGGCTCTATTGACTATGACACCAGTGCTATCATTGCCTTTAGGATCAGGAGGATTTATGGTCTACTGTGATGCTTCACGAGTGGGGCTAGGGTGCGTATTGATGCAGTATGACAGGGTGATCGCGTATGCTTCACGACAATTGAAGAAACATGAACAAAATTACCCCACTCAAGATTTGGAGATGGCTGCAGTGGTATTTGCACTTAAGGTCTGGCGACATTATCTATATGGCGAGTCGTGCCAGATATTCACTGATCACAAGAGCTTAAAGTATATATTTCAGCAGCGAGACCTGAACCTTAGACAGCGCCGATGGATGGAGTTAGTGAAGGACTACGATTGTGAGATCTTGTATCACCCGGGCAGGGCTAATGTAGTGGCGGATGCTTTGAGCAGGAGGCCCGGGGGTAGTCTATCTTGTTTGAGCGCAGTACAGAGGTAGTCGTCGGCAGATTGGCAGATCTTATGCGACAGCCGGGTACAGTTCGAGTTTACACCGATCGGAGGATAGATTGCGCACGTTCGTGCATGCTCACAGTTGCTTGACCGTATACATGAGGCACAGCACAATGATGACCGATATTCAGAGATCATGGCACAGATTGGACAGGGCAGATTTTCCGAGTTCGTGATCGATGATCAGGGGATACTACGATTTGGGGCAAGACTGTGCGTACCAGATGCTGAGGGATTGCAGCGTGAGATTCTTGAGGAGGCACATCGATCGGTATACAGTGTTCATCCCGGTTCCACCAAGATGTACTATGACATGAGAGGTGTTTACTGGTAGGACGGAATGAAGAGAGACATCGCAGATTTTGTGTCGAGATGCCTGACTTGTCAGCAAGTCAAGGCTAAGCACCAGAGGCCCGCGGGAGAGCTACAGCTATTACCCATTCCGGAGTGGAAATGGGAGCAGATTTCTATGGACTTCATTGTGGGTCTACCCAGGACTAGTCGAGGGTATGACTCCATCTGGGTGATCGTGAATCGTTTGACGAAAGCGGCTCACTTCCTACCGGTGAAGACGACTTTCGGATTTGCTTCGTATGCCCAGATATACATTGACGAGATTGTACGACTGCATGGAGTTCCGACATGTATCGTGTCCGACAGAGGCACCCAGTTTACCAGCTGACTATGGCAGAGGCTTCAGGAGGCTTTGGGCACTCGCTTGAGCTTCAACACAGCATTTCATCCGCAGACTGACGGACAGTCAGAGCGGACTATTCAGACTATCGAGGACATTCTCAGAGCGTGCGTATTAGACTTTAGAGGTAGCTGGGATCATCATTTACCCCTAGTAGAGTTCTCCTACAATAACAGCTACCTGGAGACCATTCAGATGGCACCGTTTGAGGCTCTTTATGGGAGGAGATGCAGATCGCCCACCTGTTGGACAGAGCTCAGTGAGAGCAGTATCTTAGGGCCACAGATTATTGAGGAGACGACCGCGAAGATCCAGTTGATTCGCGATAGGATGAGAGCAGCCCAGAGCAGCCAGAGATCTTATGCGGACCGTCGTCGGCGCAAACTTGAGTTTTCTGTTGGTGATCATGTTTTCTTGAGGGTCTCCCCAATGAAAGGTGTGATGAGGTTTGGGAAGAAGGGGAAGCTTAGTCCCAGATATGTGGGCCCCTTCGAGATCCTCGAGCACGTTGGTGCAGTTGCGTATCGGTTAGCTCTTCTGCCCAGTTTTCCAGACGTGCACCCCGTATTTCACGTTTCGATGCTCCACAGATATCTTCATGATCCTTCGCATGCGATTCAGCACCCGACGATCCAGCTTGAGCGTGACCTTTCAGCCGGTGATCATTTTGGATCGACAAGTGAAGAAATTGAGATCGAAGGACATATCGTCAGTCAAGGTACTTTGGCATGGTCAGAGCAGCGAGGAGGTCACTTGGGAGACCGAGAGCGAGATGAGGAAGAGGTATCCCCACCTTTTTGAAGGTATGTGTTGTTAGATTTTAAATTCGGGGACCGAATTTCTTTAAGGGGGTAGATTGTAACACTTTGAAATTCGTTTAGGATGATTTCGTGTTAATTAGCAATTATGCGTGTTTTTCATAAAAGCCCGAATATCGTAATTTCCTTCTTGGCTTGTGATAATTGTGTTGTGAAGTGTTGTATATATATATATATATTTATATATATATATATATATATATATTTATGTGTATTTATAGGGTTCACTAATTTTATTTTAGTCGTGTTACCCTAATTGGGAAATTTTGTGTTAAGTGCACACATGCACACTTAGCATTTTGTGACTTAGGTTTTAAGTGTAACATGTTAACCCTTTTACATTTCCTTGCATGGTTCTTTATCCCCACCCTTTTGAAATCAAGTCAAATCCTTTTTAAAATTCAAAAATCCAAATAGAAAATGAGGTATGGTGGGTAAGTGAAGATTTTGACTTGGGTTGACTATTGAATTCTCTCTCATTTCTTTCTCTTTCTCTCATTTCTGCACTTCCTGCAGAAAATCTGCAGCAAGAACACCATTTTCTTCACCTTTTCTTATTCTTTTTACTTCTCTTAGATCTCTACACAAAACCTCACATTTTCTTCACAAAACCATGGGAAAAGGGATCTTTTGAGGTGTTTGGAGGCAAATCTGCACACTTGAGGCTAGGGCTGAGATTTGTGGTGTTTCTTAAGGTCTTTTGAAGGTATATAGCTCATATTTAACACTCTTTTCCATATCTTGTAGTATCTTAGCTAAAAATCATGTTTTATGTGCTTTATTAGTGATATTGAGGGATATTGGTAAAGTATATGTTAGATTGGTATTCTCATGGTTTAGTGAACTCTTTTAAGTGCTATTGGATCTATTTAACCTAGGTTTTTGTTTCAGTTTGCACAGAAATACCATAAAGTATCATTTTAGTGCAAAGTGTGGTTTTTTAACTAGAATTAGGGCTCTGTGGAATCTGCTCCTACCCGGGGTGTTTCAGAATAAATTTGGATTTACTGTAGCATGTATAGGGGGTATAGAGTGCACACACAAAACCTGGGAGCCCAATTCCCAAGACTGGCCGCCAAAATATACATTCTGGCCGCAAATTGCGGCCAGATGGGTGAGATGGGGGTTGGGGTTTGGGCCACAGGAGTCTGCTGCTATATGTAGTATTTTGGTATTTATATTTTTATAATATCTGTTCTGTATCAAAATCTGGAGTTGAATACCCTATTTCTCGTATTTTTAACCTTTCGCGACACGCGTGATACATGTGTATGGGTTTGGGGTTTCTGCGTATCGCGACGCGTCGGAGTGACTTCAGGCGCGTAATCACACGTTTTAGCGTATCGCACACACGCGCGCTTGGTTTGCGACACGGGTTTCTAGTGTGACTTGAATGTCGTGTTTTTGTACAGTTGAGCTTATGTGTGATATTCTGTGAAATTCTAGGTTCGCAGGCGAGTGCGACGGACGCCGTGAAGAAGGGGAAACAAGTCATCGGCTATACCTAGCGAGAGACTACGGTGAGTAGATTTAACATCTACGGGGAATTCGCCCATATGGCGTTATGTGTCAGGGCTGATAGGACCTTGTAGCAGCATATTACATTTACATACATTAACCGTTCATGGCCACTATTTAGTGCATACCGCATTCCCTGCTATATGTATATAAACTAGAATTGATAGAACACCGCACCATTATTAACGGTTCATGTTGCACGAGCACTATTCTGCATGTTACACACACACCGTTAGTAATTGCCATGACATTCACACTGTAGAATTTCCATGATCATTATGGTGTAGCTCATCTTTTATGTGACTTGACATGATATTCATACTTGATGCATATATCACATCGCATTGACTTGTATGTTGGTTTTGGATTACATGTGATTTCTGGATTTGGGAACTGTAGGTATTTCAAAGAGAATATGTAATCATTTAAAAACCCGGTTTCCCTTGATATGATATTTCGGTGCGTCCACCATGTGTTTTTTCGGTTCAAGTGTGATATATGTGAACCCGAATCGAGGAGTTGGATGAGGCCGATTACGGGTACATGGTGGACCCGGTATGGTACCCCGAGGCGAGAACGGTTTCGCTGTATAGTAGACGGTGAGCCTGGCAGAGGGACTACTACCTACTGGTGATTGGTTGGACCTGGCGGTTATCCGGAGGATACCGACCAGAGTCGATAGATGGATACGGGATGATCCGTACTGCCGGGGCCGAGGGCCGATACCGCAGACGGAGCTTGTGGGCTGACCCAGACTGACGGATGCCCGATGGATGAGGATTTGCGTGTCGATGCTGGACACGAGTATTTATGATATTTGGGTGCCGATGTTGGGCACTCGCAATTCTCAGATATTTACAGGATTGGAGGGCCGATGAGAGTGCCGGCGCCTGAGCTATTTGGGGATCTGGGTGCATTGATAGACACCGATTATATATTCCACGTTGACATTCCATGTAGATGTTATATTTCCCATGCTCAGCATTCATTGTTGTATCTCATCCTATAGTTATATTACCTGATAGAGCACTTGCATGATTATTGCACATACTGCTTATCACGCATTGATATCATCTGCTGGCATATGATAGAGTAGCGCTGTACGTGCATGCTCGCGATTACCTTTATATATTATTTCTATTCACGAGTTGGCAACTCACCCCCGTTGTGCCACAGTATTTACAGGTTGCCCCCCGGAGTAGTCGCGGCCGGCTGCCTTCTTACATCTTTTGGCTACAGATACCATTACAGTTGTTGCGTGAGCTGTTTTGCTGTTAGGTTGGTTGTGGTATCTGGTTACTTTTATTGTACACACTTTTGTATCTAGTATTCTCCATCTACCATATATGTACTTGACTTAGAGACAGTGTGAGGACGAGGATGTATATTATTTGTATTCTGGTGTCGAGCTCGTTGTGAGCCGACTTTACTTATGCAGTTTATTCCATCTGTGATGTTCCCACTTGTTGCTCTTGATCTTCGCTACGGCGTCGTATATTGCTATCTTGGTGATTGTTTACTTAGATTTCTTAACATGTTAGTAAATGCTTCCATTTAAAACTTAAAACACTCTATACTTTACTAGTTTAATTTCTGGGTTTTCGGTTCACTTAGTCGCGTTACGCCTGTAGATGTCACGTGGTTAAGTGCCGGCCACGGGGCAAACTTTGGGTCATGACAGGAACTAAAGGTATTTGTTTCTCAATACGCCACCTTTTTGGAAAAGGAATTTCTTGTAAAAGAAATTAGTGGTAAAGAGGTAGAGCTGGTAGAAGTTCCAGCAGCACAAACCGCAACTGAAGATTTAGTGGAACCAGATGATTCGGTAGTTCCCAACGAACTCCAGCCTCTCCGCCGATCTAGTAAGGTTCCTCGTCTACCTGAGAGATACTACGGTTTTCTCATTGATGGTGGAAGCAAGGATTGCATCATGGAGGATGATGACCCAACTAGCTTCGAGCAGGCCATCACGAGTGGGGACTCTGTGAAATGGCTGGATGCAATGCGGTCCGAGATGGAATCCATGTACACCAACAAAGTATGGACTTTGGAAGATGCTCCTGAAGGGGGAAAACCCATTGGGAGTGTTGGTGATAGTGCCCTCAGAGTCAATTATTAGGTCACAGGTACGTGATTGTAATGATTGAGGGAGGACCTATCCCGGTAGGACAGTCTTACTCGAGATGATAGTATGCTATCTGGTTTACCTTTATCATCGTGCACTGCTTTAGGTGACATGACAGGTCACTATTGCACGTTGATAGAGCCCCTAGGATTCTTGCTTGACTACCGGCAGTATGAGGGCGATCATATACGTGGGAGCTGGTAGTCTACAAGCATATCCTTAAAAGGTCCCTAGTCGTGGGAGTTTCGAGACCGGGCATCGATACTCCATTAGTAGACTAGTGTATACAGTCGAGACCCCGACGAGGGGCGGTGGCCGGTCTCACAAGCTACTGGTGTCAGTTGGATTACCTAAGATGTATACAGGTGCTCATTGGGTTATGAGTACACCGGACAGGACTCGCCGGGAACATGCTAGTTGGTCATATACCAGACGTCAGATGGCAGTTCCCAGGTGACATGTGTGCAGGTTAGTTCATCGACCTGGGGATCGTCATTTGTCTCGTGTGAGTTCCCACTGTAGTTTGATTACCACCCTAACACGGCTCAAAGGAGTCGTGCAAACAGGTTTTAGTTGGGTACAGTCCCGAGCCACATGGAGGCAGTGAGCGTATCTTCAGGGGTTCGTCTCTCCCGGTATTGGGGGTGAGGTCGTGCTGTGTCTAGGAGAGCCATTACACAAAGTCCTTGGCCAAGGCAAGGAGATTTACTGGTAGGTATTCCAGTAGTATCTCAGGGTGTTCTGGGCTTCACTCCGACACGACTTGTACCGCTTTTGGGGGTCTGACTTTTACCAACCCCCTAGGCCCGCCATGCGATACTCATAAGACGAACGGACCGGACTACACGGATATTGTCACTGACAGGCTCAGTAGGGTGTCAGGATGAGTTCACTCATCGACGTCCCTTTTTAGTCAATAGCTGGTGGCCCGTCACGTATTGGCTTATACCTCTGACGTGCTAGTGGTTAAATCCACAACCATAGTATTGACGAGTCTTTAGAGTCCACCACACTTTCTGTTACTCAAGCTTTCGGGCGAAACGCTGTAGAGGCCGTGTGGAGATATGGCAGGGTCCGATCAGATACGTGCGGTATTGCACGGATCAGGATCGGACAGTTTTTACTAGCCGGTTTTGGTTTAAGCCGGTCCTAGTTTAGTACAGTGTAGATTTTGTCTCATTGCATTTGTATCCGGACGGAATACAGATGCGGGTGTATATGCACAGTATCGGGGTTTTCCTGTAATTTATTACGGGACCAGTTTTCTGGAGTTGCCAGTTTGCATCCCGTTCCGGCCGGTTTTCCTTTGTTCTTTCCCGGCCGGACTTTTCCGATGGAGGGGGTTATTTGCAAGTTTGCAAATAACACTTTGTGGAGGATTTTCTTGCATATGTATTTATCATGATAGCATCTTTTCTTTTCATGCTTTATTATGATTTGAAGTGAGTTGAAAGTTGATGAGAAAGGATTAGAGTTGATGTGAGGTTGTGATGATGAGGTTTAGGATATGGTCACCCTTCATGCTCTCCTACACTCACCTCCCTCTTGCTTTCATATTCTTTTTTTCCTCCACCATTTTATTCTCACTTGATAAAAGAAGTTTTTCCATGGTTGAGAGAAAAAAAAAAGATGAGAGTTTTCATTTTAGGAAAAAGAGAAGAAAAAGAGAGAAGAAGGAGAGAGCTTCATCTTCATCTTTGAGAGAGTATATCATTCTTCATCTCATTCCATTGCTAGAAAATTGAAAGCACCAATTTTCTATACACCATTCCTCCATCTCTGGCAACCAATACCCCAAAGTGAGATATGCATTCTACACTACACTTCCTACAGCAAATCTTGGACGCGTCGATTCGCCAGCTTCGCGCCCGAGTTGCCTCGGTATTGAGGTGGGAGCCCGTAAAAGATGCAGGCGACGTGGTGCCCTTCCGGCGAGGAGGCGACGACCGGAGATCCCGTGAGGAGATCGGAGTGGAGATGAAGACCGGAGGACTCGGATCAGTCGGTACATCTCTAACCCGTATTCTAGTTAGCTTAGACTTGTTAATGGTTACGATCCGGAGTTTAGTGCGCGGTGGTGCCGGTTTGCAAAGTCCGCAAAATTAAAGTTTATCACCGCTTCCGCTTTCCGGCGTCGGATTGACGGCCGGGGCGCCGCCGTGCACTTACAGTGGTATCAGAGCCTCGCCATTAACTTCGTCTAGCTTCGTTTGATGTGTTTTTCAGTTCCGATCGACCAAAATTCCAAAAACCGTATTTTTCCTTCACATCAGTTTCTGTTGAAATTTTTTGAAGTCTAAAAATTTTTCAGGTTGTAAAATATTGATGTACTCGAAAATCTAAGAGCTCTGTGAAAATTCGATGAAGTAACTCCACAGTGGGAGCGCGGAACCGCCGCGAAAACCCCCTTCCCGCCGCCCTTCCGCCGCACACTGTGGAGATCACTTCACCATTTTTTTACAGAGGCCTTCTGGGCTTAAAATATGGGCTTTGGAATATTAAAGTTGGGCCAATTGTTTCTGTGAGTGCTACAGTTTTCTTTGGGGCCCACTTGTTAATTGTTTGATCAATCGGAAATTTTTTAAACACATTTTTCACAGTATTTACATTATATCTGCGACCGTGAATGTCACTCGATCGGTAAATCCGGTCTAACTGCTATAGCCCAGTTAGACGGATTTGCGAACGTGACTTTCACGTTGATGTTCTATGTATTTGCTGTGATGTTGCGGATCGGTCGTGCGGATAGCCTGGATGCAATGCTAGTACAGTTTTGTTGTATTATGTACATTTGTTGTTGCGGGGCGAGCGTCCGACATGTGGACTGCCGTCACTGCCTGTTTGTATTATTCTTTTGGGGCACGACCTGGTTGCGGTCGATGTACCCATTGTATGTATATTTTACTTTCTGTACTAGGGTTACCCCGCGGAGGGGTGCACGGATAGCCGGGTTCTAGAGGGCAATGGGCCCGCATCTCAGGGCATTGAGACGGAGGGGCTTCAGTCCAGAATTGGCGGGCTATTCGACGCACTCGTAGGGGGTACAGGTTGACCCAGGAGGGGTGCCCAAGTTACCGGATTCCGTGAAGTGCTGGGTGGTCCATTCACGGTGCTGAAAGGGGCTGCCTCGCTTCAGGTTTTGGCGGGTAACTTGCCGCGCCCGTAGGGGTCTAGGATTTCATTGCACAGGCTATCCACACGACCAGGGGAACGTCGGGTTTCAGTAATGGCTCTGTGAAACCCGGGGATCCCAGATATCTGTATTGTTTCTGTGATGCTGTTCATTCTCTGTGATGTTGCATTTTATTCACGCCTTGAGCGAATATAATATATTGGTATATATATTAGTAGATGTTGTATATGTTTTTCATCCGCGCTAGTCCAGTCCCCGCTCTGCCGTTAGTTAGCTAACCTAACGGGTGATGACGGGACCCAGTGGCGAATGCGGATGGCATATACGTACGTCAGTATATTTTCGTTCTTTGTGGTGTGATCAATTGATGGGACTGCATTGATTCGGATCAATGCAAGTTAAACAAACCTAATCTGATGTTGTTGGAACACTTTTCAAAAAGCTGTTATTGCAAGGACGTTCATTTCTGTTTTGCATCGTGGTATTCATTTGGAATATCCTGCTCCTCAGTCGACGAGGCAAGGGCCGAGATCCCTTCACCGGGAGTGACCCCTTGGACAGAAGTTTGCGTCAGGGCATTAACTTCACTATAGCCGATTACTTTTGCTTTGCACAGTGATATTCGGTTATGAATATCCAGCACCCCATTCTACGGGGAAAGAGCCGAGATCCCTTCACCGGGAGTGACCTCTTTAGTAAAGGTTTTCGTCACTATATTTTCTAAAAAGCTATCCGTTCCTTCAACGATATCAAGTTCATTACGTTAAAGGTTTTCGCCAGAAACCATTCGTAGCCCTCCGTCGTTTCATATGGGTAGTCAATAGTATTCAAGCTGTGTTTGTTGGCCTTAGTCAAGGCACAGTGTTTGGTAGCTATTGGGTATTCATATGCTGCATAGATAGATGCGTTGGTTTGGGACAGTCGTATAGCCTTGTTGGCCTTAGTCAAGGGCTTGTACGGGTGGGTTCAAATCAACCTGGACAATGACGGGTAGAACTTGACATGTGACTTATGATTTGTTGGCCTTAGTCAAGGTCATAAGAGCATGGGGCAGAAATCACATCGGGAGTTTCAAAAGAACTGAAACTTGCCAGATATGTGCATACCTTCTGGAGTGTGATGACGTGAGCGGATTCCGTCACGTTATCATGCGATGAGAGTTGGATCCCGATTCCCGCTGATGAGTTAGTTTACTCCTCGGGTAACCCCGACTAATTCTTCTTTCAGGTTTGGAGGAGAATTTGAGGTACAGTGGGAGGTTTCCAGATTAGATAAATTGGTAACCATTCTGATCTAGGTTAGAGTGCACGCTGAGTGTTTCTTTTCTCTCTCTCTGGCAGCGACCATTGACCCGACCCTAAGACTATGACTCAGTGACCAAGTTGACCGAACCTTCTTAAACTCCGGCTTTTGGATTGTCAGAGTTGCGAACCTCATTGCCACTCCTACTTTTACCCTTTTCTCCAGGACACCCCGTATTACTACGAACGTCCACTTCCATTGGACAAAGCCATCGTATGGTTAGATACGAACTCGAAGGGATTCGAGGATGGTTTCCGGTTCTGGAGAAAACGGATAGGATTATTCAGTTGTCTTTTCCCTTATACCTTTTCTCAAGTTGCGAGTACTCCTTGGTTTAGGAGTAGTACACCTATTACGCAAATTGGATAGTCTTCTTCCAAACCTTAGGCTGGTGCCGACCGGTAGGGAATGAAGAAAACCAATTAGCCTAAATGGTGTGCAGAAGGTATTAAGATTAAGACAAAGCAAGGGATTAGTAAGAGGGCAAAGTAAATTGCGACTGCTATTCACGACCAAACCAAGTATTTCTTCGCCAATCCTAAATCACCTTTGTATTTCTCCAGGACACTCCGTATCACTACGAAGATCCCATTTTATTGGATACTCCATCGTATGGTTATATACGAACTCGAAAGGAACTTGTTCCAGTTCGGGGATGGATTCTGGTCCAGGAGAAATAGGAATAAGGTTTATTCGGTTGTCTTTTATCTTCACCTTCTCTCGCATTGCGAGTGCTCCTAGGATTAGGACAGTACACCCTTTATGCTTATTGGATAGTCCTCTTCCAAACCATAGGCTGGTGCCGAACGGTAGGGAAGGAAGAAAACCATTTGGTCTAATGGGTATGCAGAAGGTAATGACTAAAGACATATAAAGGGATTTGGAGAGGTGGCAAAGAATTATACGGTTATAGTTGTGAATCTGGATAATGGTAGAGGCATTACTAAGAATACCAGGATACCCCATCGAAACATTTCAATGTTTCAGTTTCACTGTGTACTGTTAAATGAAAGCTGATTTCCCGATTAGACACTTGCTCCAGGGTATGTATTTACCAGGTATGATTCTCGCATCTGTATGGTTTTACAGATGATGAGTGGGAGTCAGTTATTGGGAATTGGGTGATCATCCTCATTATATCGGGATTCGTTGTAATCGGTGATATTTGAGGAGATCACCTGGGCTGTTTGCCGGTCGGCAAATATTTGGTTTTGAATATCCGCTGTTGTGCACCAATTTCAAATTGTTATATCTGTACGTTTGTTTTCATAGAGTGAGATATACCTTTTGATATTATGTCGATGACATTTACCTATATCAGTGGATGGTTAGGTAAGGAGCATTAAACAGCGGTGTAATTCTTCTTAACCATAAGTACAGTTTTCAACCTACGACGCACAGTGAATGAGTTGTCAGACTCAAGGGACTTATACAGAGTATTGTATGTTGTCCAGTGTCCATTAGGACAGAGGGGTTGGTCCTCATACTATATTCTGTTTACTTTTAACTTCTCTAGTTCTTAAACATGTGTTTCGTAGAAACACAGGGTCTAAGTTTTGAGGAGTTATGGGTATTTGAATAGAGTAAAGAACCAGGTGTAGCAAGTATCGGGATTCTTCAAAGTGATCGAAGATGTAGATACTTGTGTATGGTATTCAGTTAATAGTAATGATTAAGAGAACTTGCTTCTCTTTCGGGTTGCTCATAATTGGAAGCATTCCTAAGTTGAGTAACGCTGATCGGCCTCCTTCCATTTAGTTGACATGCACTGGAGATAGCTGCATGATTTGAATCTGGTTCAATTAAATCAGTGCCTCTGGTCCTATATTGGATATAGTACAGTTCGTATCTTAACATTGTTAAGGTACGGGGAGTTGTCCGGCTTATGATTAAAACCAGACTCTGGATAAACTCAAGGCACGTTTCTGTAATGGCTGTTTGTGGGTTAACCCAGGCTATGACGAGGGTTGACTTTCTACCATCCGGCAGATCAATAGAAATATTGTTCTAAACTCGCCACAGTTTTATTAAAAATGGATTTTTTCAAAAACAGTAGTGGGAGTATGGTAGAACTGGAAGTGATTCCAGAACCGCAAACGATTACTGAAGATTTGATAAGGAACCTAAAGATTCAATCTAATTTGACATTCCATTGGCCACTCCGCAGATAAGGTGGGTAACTTCAGGCACCCGAGAGGTACTCCGGTAGCCTCAAGGACGGTGACAGGGAAGTTCTTGTTTACCCACAATTACCATTGCTGTTGTTCCAGGCTGCGAGACTAGGCGGGAAGATGAGTATAGCTTCGTTCTAAACTAGTTTTAGAAGTGTACGTCTATATGACTCTGCCAGAGGGTTGTCGTACTCAGTGGGAGCAGCGGAAGCATTGGTGGACAGGTAGCTTATGTCTATTTATAGACTAAAGCAGATATAGCGGAGATAGATCATCTATTTCTGATGTGACAGTCATGGGTTTGACGTCATCAGAATAGGGGATGGATCTGTTAAGAAGGTAGTAGGGTGTGATATCCGGGTTTTGGATGACATACACAAAGTAGGAAGTGACATTCCTATACTACGATCGGTTATATTTTGGTCGTCACACAGTGTTTTCTCCACATGGGACTTGGACATTATATCAGACATACTGGTTACTAGATCTATGGTTTTAGATCTAGATTTGGGTGGTTTCCCAATCAGGGTACTTTGACAGCATTCTAAGAGTATTTAGAATGGACGACTCCTGGCACGGTAGTGTACCTGCAGGTGATGGAGTCACCCTCTCTAAAGGTGTCTTATAGACTAAAGTAGAGAGAGATGCGCATGATTGGCAGATCACTTGCTCAGGCAATTGAGTCAATCATGAGATGTCAAGTACCACACCAGATGTTGTTCTTGCAGTAGGTGCAATAAGTTGATATTGATCCAATCCTGGGGAAACAGTCGGAAGCATTTTTAGAACATAAGTGGATGTTCTAGGGATATGATAACGACAGCCTTATTCGGGAGACAGTTATCATTCCAGGCTTCCAAGGTGACATGGACGACAAGAAGGTTGTCAGAGTTATAGTTTTTCCTTCTGATGAGGGGCAGTATTTTGGACAGGTGGTCCAAGGCAATACTGAGGGAGGCATGGCGCGCAGGATACTGATTAAGTTCAGTTGATGATACAGTCTAAGAAGTTTGGATTTGGAGTTCATTTATGAGCTCGGACCCATCAGACATCCAGACACTCTAAGACAGGTATTGCTCATTTCGGGAGATGGCTTTCTCCGCGAACTTGAGATATAGAGAGACATAGAAAGGAACATCAAGGCGGATCCACTCACTGAGGCTATTCCTCGAACGCAAGAGTTTCGCAAACAGGCTTTGTGAGACTGACCAGTAGAGGAGTTGGGTGTTCGGTATCACACGGGCTGTGAGTATGCGACATCGCAATAATTAGCCTTGAGTGCAAGTGGGAGATTGTTGGTGATAGTGCCCTCAGAGTCAATTATTAGGTCACAGGTACGTGATTGTAATGATTGAGGGAGGACCTATCCCGGTAGGACAGTCTTACTCGAGATGATAGTATGCTATCTGGTTTACCTTTATCATCGTGCACTGCTTTAGGTGACATGACAGGTCACTATTGCACGTTGATAGAGCCCCTAGGATTGTTGCTTGACTACCGGCAGTATGAGGGCGATCATATACGTGGGAGCTGGTAGTCTACAAGCATATCCTTAAAAGGTCCCTAGTCGTGGGAGTTTCGAGACCGGGCATCGATACTCCATTAGTAGACTAGTGTATACAGTCGAGACCCCGACGAGGGGCGGTGGCCGGTCTCACAAGCCACTGGTGTCAGTTGGATTACCTAAGATGTATACAGGTGCTCATTGGGTTATGAGTACACCGGACAGGACTCGCCGGGAACATGCTAGTTGGTCATATACCAGACGTCAGATGGCAGTTCCCAGGTGACATGTGTGCAGGTTAGTTCATTGACCTGGGGATCGTCATTTGTCTCGTGTGAGTTCCCACTGTACTTTGATTACCACCCTACCACGGCTCAAAGGAGTCGTGCAAACAGGTTTTAGTTGTGTACAGTCCCGAGCCACATGGAGGCAGTGAGCGTATCTTCAGGGGTTCGTCTCTCCCGGTATTGGGGGTGAGGTCGTGCTGTGTCTAGGAGAGCCATTACACAAAGTCCTTGGCCAAGGCAAGGAGATTTACTGGTAGGTATTCCAGTAGTATCTCAGGGTGTTCTGGGCTTCACTCCGACACGACTTGTACCGCTTTTGGGGGTCTGACTTTTACCAACCCCCTAGGCCCGCCATGCGATACTCATAGACGAACGGACCGGACTGCACGGATATTGTCACTGACAGGCTCAGTAGGGTGTCAGGATGAGTTCACTCATCGACGTCCCTTTTTAGTCAATAGCTGGTGGCCCGTCACGTATTGGCTTATACCTCTGACGTGCTAGTGGTTAAATCCACAACCATAGTATTGACGAGTCTTTAGAGTCCACCACACTTTCTGTTACTCAAGCTTTCGGGCGAAACGCTGTAGAGGCCGTGTGGAGATATGGCAGGGTCCGATCAGATACGTGCGGTATTGCACGGATCAGGATCGGACAGTTTTTACTAGCCGGTTTTGGTTTAAGCCGGTCCTAGTTTAGTACAGTGTAGATTTTGTCTCATTGCATTTGTATCCGGACGGAATACAGATGCGGGTGTGTATGCACAGTATCGGGGTTTTCCTGTAATTTATTACGGGACCAGTTTTCTGGAGTTGCCAGTTTGCATCCCGTTCCGGCCGGTTTTCCTTTGTTCTTTCCCGGCCGGACTTTTCCGATGGAGGGGGTTATTTGCAAGTTTGCAAATAACACTTTGTGGAGGATTTTCTTGCATATGTATTTATCATGATAGCATCTTTTCTTTTCATGCTTTATTATGATTTGAAGTGAGTTGAAAGTTGATGAGAAATGATTAGAGTTGATGTGAGGTTGTGATGATGAGGTTTAGGATATGGTCACCCTTCATGCTCTCCTACACTCACCTCCCTCTTGCTTTCATATTCTTTTTTTCCTCCACCATTTTATTCTCACTTGATAAAAGAAGTTTTTCCATGGTTGAGAGAAAAAAAAAAGATGAGAGTTTTCATTTTAGGAAAAAGAGAAGAAAAAGAGAGAAGAAGGAGAGAGCTTCATCTTCATCTTTGAGAGAGTATATCATTCTTCATCTCATTCCATTGCTAGAAAATTGAAAGCACCAATTTTCTATACACCATTCCTCCATCTATGGCAACCAATACCCCAAAGTGAGATATGCATTCTACACTACACTTCCTACAGCAAATCTTGGACGCGTCGATTCGCCAGCTTCGCGCCCGAGTTGCCTCGGTATTGAGGTGGGAGCCCGTAAAAGATGCAGGCGACGTGGTGCCCTTCCGGCGAGGAGGCGACGACCGGAGATCCCGTGAGGAGATCGAAGTGGAGATGAAGACCGGAGGACTCGGATCAGTCGGTACATCTCTAACCCGTATTCTAGTTAGCTTAGACTTGTTAATGGTTACGATCCGGAGTTTAGTGCGCGGTGGTGCCGGTTTGCAAAGTCCGCAAAATTAAAGTTTATCACCGCTTCCGCTTTCCGGCGTCGGATTGACGGCCGGGGCGCCGCCGTGCACTTACAGGGAGCAAGTGGATCTTCAAGAAAAACTTGGTGTAGGTGGGAAAGTGGAGACTTTCAATGCTAGACTTGTTGCAAAGGGTTTTTGTCAATGGCCAGGTGTGGATTATGACGAAACCTTTTCTCCAGTGGCTATGCTTAAATCCAACCGGATCATGCTTGCCATCGCTGCATACCATGACTACGAAATCTGGCAAATGGATGTTAAGACCGCCTTTCTAAATGGTGATTTGGAAGAGTGCGTATACATGACTCAGCCAGAGGGCTTCGTAGACAGTGGGAGCAGCGGAAAGGTGTGCAAGATACTTAAATCCATCTACGGGTTAAACCAAGCATCGCGGAGTTGGAACATCTGTTTTGATGTCGCTATCAATGAGTTTGATTTCGTCAAAAACGTAGATGAACCTTGTAGATACAAAAAGGTGGCAGAGAGTAAGGTTGTCTTCCTCGTATTGTACGTGGATGACATACTCTTGATAGGAAATAATGTTCCTATGCTGCAATCGGTCAAGCTCTTCTTATCACAAAGATTCTCAATGAAAGATCTAGGGGATGCCTCCTATATCTTGGGGATTAAGTGTAACGTTTCAGAAATCATTTTGCAAAATTTTTCCGTTTTAGGGCAAAATTGTTGGTTTTTCCCGTTTTAACCCGATTTCGATCAAACGTCCGTATAAACTTGCCGGCACCTAGTTTAGCTAAAATAAAGCTTGTGCGCGAACTTTAGGGGTATTTGGGAGGTTTTGGTTCAGATAGATTTTTTCCCAAATAAAATATTATTTTAAGCGGTATTTGGTGCACGTAAATCGGGAAATTTCTTCTAAATGAAAATTCTTGGAAATCATCACTACAATTATTTTAGAACCTTCTTTTTAAATATCTAGATTTTTTTTAGTGCAAAATGTTTTGAATTAAAAAAGAAAAGAAATGAATAAAAGGTGGCATTTTGCATTAAATGTGCATTAAATGATTTTTTTTGCTAGAAACTTCTCCACAATTTCCACAAATTCCACCTCCTCACATTTTGGCCGGCCCCTCTTCTTTCCTTGGCTGCCCCTCTTGATTTCCACTCCATTTCAACTCATTTTACTTCAAATAAATCATGAAAAACTAAATAAATTCATAGAAATTCAAATAAAATCCAAAAGCTTCATTCTTCTTCATAAAAATTGCTTGGATCTTCATTCTAGTGAGAATTTTGGAGGCTAAATTTTGGTTTTATCCTTAATTCAAGTGGTGTTCTTGAAGGTATAAAACCCTAACCCTAATCTCTAATTGTTACTTAATACTTTATGCTGGCTTAATTAGATGTTAGTTTAAGCTTTAAATTTCATGTTTCAAAATTCTAGAAATGGTTTTAGAAATTCAAGTTAAGGTTAAAGCTTAATTTAAGTGTTTAATATTTAATTGAAGTGTTAATTTGTGAATTGGAAAAGCTTAACCTAGTAGAAAATGCTAATTTTTGTTAATTACTACTTTGTTTAATTAAGGTTTTTGCTTACTAGGTTTTTGCTAAAGCTTAATTAAGCAAGTTTAAAATTATAGAAATGGTTTAAATGGTTTAACCTTGCTATTTGAAGATGTTTGTAAATTATAGTTTTCGTAAAACTTGTAGTTTTGTGCTATAAAGATAAGTACTACTTATTAGATTTCGGTAACTTTTAGGCGTGGGTTTCTTTTGACGTTGCGACGTTATTTATTTTTAGTCCACGTTTATTATTGTGTTTTGAATGCGTGATCGGGAGGATTAGAATCTAGACTAGGTGTTTCGTAGTTTGGCGACCCTAGTTAGGATTTTTGGCCGATGTCGTGCGCGTTAGATGCGCTAAGCGCGCAGTGTAATTTTCAGGGCGTTATTTTTGCGTTTCGATGTCTTTTCGTTGATGTAGAATATATGCTTATGTGATGTGTTTGTGAAATTTTAGGTTCGCAAGCGGGGACTTCGGACGCTACGATAAGGGGAAAACTGGTTGTAGGCTTCACCTAGCTTGGAGCGTTGGTGAGTAGATTTAACATCTACAGGGGAATCGCCCGCATGGCGTTATGCGTCTGGGCTAGAGATGCTATTTCTGTCGCATATTCTATGCCATATTTAGAATTGCGCATTTACCTATTACTTGGATATTGTTGTGCTTGGACTAGTATCTTTAGGACACTGCACATATTATTTACGATTCATGTTGCACGAGCACTGATTGTATACTACACACACCGTCAATAATTGCCATGTCACGCACAACCCACTTATAGATATGATATTGCTTGGTTAGGGACATTGAGACTTTGATTCATATTTCTTTACGCATTGACTTATAGCATACCTGTATACCTACATGCTTACACATATGTTCTGACATACTTACATGTTAGTTACCTGTATACCTATAGAGTATTGTACCATTAGTGATAGGTACATGCACACTTTATGATATAGCTACAGGTATACCTCGCACACCTATTTCACTTATACCCAGGGGGTATACTACATCATTACTTATAGGTAGATACATATATCTTGCTATACCTTTATGTTGCACATATATCTGGTTATAGCTACATGTTTACCTTTACTTGATGTTATTTTAGAATTTGAGAGATTAGGAACCGCATGATATTATATTAACTTGTTACAGTTAATTGCTGCTTTTCCTCTATATGCTCGCATTTCAGATTTATGATGCGTATACTTTATTCATGGATTTTCGCATTGAGATATGGATTTTTCATGATGTTTTCTGGATTTGGGAACCGTAATAGTGTCACGACCCGAAAGTACGGAACGTGACCGGCACTTAGATTACGAAACGTCTAGAGAAGCAACGTAACCTAAGTAAGCCGAAACCCAGAAATCTAAACCATGAAAAAGAAGAAGAAGCAGTAAAAGAAAACATAAAGGAACAAGTTTAAAACATCAGCAAATTTTCTCAAAAATTTCGGCAGAGTCTCCTCTATAAAAACCGGCCCCCAAACGGGTACAACAAGTATAATATACATAAACAATAAAAAGCATCCCCAACGGGAGCTAGCATCAACGCCAACAGGCGGAAACAACCACAACAAGCACAATAGTATACAACGCCAAAGGGCGAGGCTCAAAACTCAAAGTAAACAAAACCACCATATCAGAATAATACATGCGCGACTCTAAGGTCGAAATAAAAAAAATACTGGTCCAAAAACTTACCAAGTAATACAAGTATGGTTGATGGAGCTTACTAGATACAAATGAAAGAAATAAAAATACAATGGTGGTTCAGATACAAGTAAACCAACCTACCGTGCAAATCACCCAGAAGAAAAAATGTGCCAGCAAACTGCCAAGGAAACCTGTACATCGAACCTGTAATAAAATTTGGCACAACGGGGGTGAGTTGCCAACTCGTGAGTAGAAGACATCTACGAAAAGAAATCGAATGCACGACACTATCCTAGGCCATAATAATACACTACTATATCCCAATCATCTAGTAATAGCAGGGTAATACTACGTGTAAGTGCAGATACTCCGTGCTCGGGTCAGTGCCTTTTATAATACTATGTCATATGAAATGAAATGCATGCACCATGAATGTAAAGTAACAAATCCTGAAATCCAGATATATCTGTATAAGGAATCTTTAGCTGTTATCATAGAAAAATGTGTATAAGAATCTGAAATCTCAACAATGAAATCCATGGAAATCCGTGTCAAGTATCGACACAACATATGTAATCACAAGTCTCAATATCTCGGGCTCCGTCAGTCCGGATCGGCCCATATCATCAAATCTCACGACAACGGTCGGTATCCTCCGGATATCCGCCGCGCCAGACATCACCGGTAGGTAGCCTTCCCCTGCCAGGCTCATCGTCTACAACTCGATCTTCTTGCCCCGGGGTACCATACCGGGCCCACCATGTACCCGAGACGGTTCATCCACTCCTCGAATCGGGTCTCGAAATCCATCAGAAAATATGAAATCTCATGGTGGACGACACATACATCACGAGAAAACCGCATCTTATTTTAAAAAAAAGAGAAGATTAGAGAGAGAAGTTTGTTTATATATTCTTGCGGTTTTCCCCAAAATCCAGAAATCTCATAGAAATCCAAATCTTAAAATCATGAGTAACTATATGATAAGTGTCGGCATATGCCCATAATACTGCATGATAATATGAAAATATGAATGCATGGATGTCTAAGTAATAAATATCATGTCTATACTAACATCAGAGAATAATCACAATATTATATCGGTCTAGTTGTTAACTGATTCTATCCATAAAAGACAATATGATCTAAAGTGTACGTGACATAGCAATTACCGATGATGATGTGTGCGAGCCGGCAATTAAGTGTGCGTGGAATATGCGCATCAGCGGTAATGGTGCTGGTGTCCTCACAGGTATGGTTTATACTGATTATAGCAACATATGTAAGAACATGCCCCATGATGATTACAGTATGAATGTAAAGACAGATGTGCATTATCCACCCCTCTGCGACAAACGAGTACAACTATCACTATATGAATCGAACCTAAAGTAGTGTCCATCTAACCTCCTAAGGAACTTAACCTAAGAAACTAGTCAATAAGAAACAAGAGTCTACCTAAGATCTGAATCAATATCTCTAATAGTCGGCGATCCAGCCTCAATAGCGTCACGTACGAAGTACGGCTTCCTCGAACCAAGAGTGCGGATCAATCATCATATCTATGCCTCGTACGGTAAAATCCATCGTACGGCATCCCAATATCGGGGTACATGTCAAGTATCTCCTAGGTGTCTCATTATTCGTATAATGTCATCACCAACACATCTCATGATCAAGGTGCTAAACTGTAATCGCCTACATCAATCATATATCATTGCCATCATAATAAGCATCATTAGTTTATCCTCAGAAATATCATGTCATATGTATCATATTGTGATTAAGTCATACTGATATCATATCGTCCTCAAGTCACACCTCTATGATATCGACATCAGGTCATACCTATATGATGTCGTAATCAAGTCATACATATCCCATATCGTGATCAATCACAAGTTACAGTCCGGGTACTATTTTAGAGTCCCATGTACCTCAATATCATCACTACCCCTTATAATTTAAGTATACATGTTCATTATCTCATTCTCTAATGATCCGCTAACACTTAATACGATTGTATAGCCAAGAATCACGGCATCAAGCCCAGTTGCACTATTTAATCATACATCGGATATCATATCACATCAATGAATCCCATATACGTGTTGTATATATATGTATATACCTATACCTAGTTATATATATATACACATACACGTATACCCCATGTCGAGTTTCAGTGTGTGTGTGTGTTTCTATCTGAAACCTACGAACCTCTTCCAAGGTACTCATCCTCTGATATGGTTTTCCTAAATCAGTCTAGTCCAGCCTAGGGTCAATACTAGGGTCCTACTGATTAAGAATCTAGGGTCACATCTGGTTTCCTAATGTCAATAAGTACTATTCCTATTCTACGTTGCGGGGGTGCTAAACGCCATCCACCCGACTTTCCCCCGTAGATATGCATCTACTCACCTGGTCCATGTCTGCCGAAGACGGTGTCGCCATCCTCCTCTTCATCGCCCGCGGTCCACGTGAGGGATACCTAAACGCAAACATACAAATAGCATCGTAAACTGAATCACATACAAAAGTCAAAACGACGCAAGGAACAAGAATAGGTTAAAACGTATGTCCCGTCCACGCAAAAGAACCAAATATCGCTCGATATCGGCGTACAAACTCCGATTGATTGAGATAAAACACCAACAACAACTCGTAGTTTTAAATCTCATTACTTATAATATAAAACTTGGTTTAAAACATAGAAACCCTAAAATCGATCAAATCGTCCGATTTCGTAAAACCCGAAAACGCCAATTTACCGTTTTACTTCAAAACTTGATGTTTAAATGAAACTAATGGTCATAATATTCATTAAACAACATAACTAAGTCATAAAAACCATTTCTATAATTTAATCCCATCAATTTGTATCAAACCAAAATTTCTAGTTTGCAATTTTATCAAATTTTAACACGTTCACAACAAAATTCACAATTCCGCAACTAAACTTGGTTTTCCACGAACTAAATTATTATACTACAAATTAAAATGTTCATAATATCATAAAAACCCTAATTGGTATTTAATCTCAATTACTTAGTCAATTTCCCCAAAACCTAGTTTGCAAATAAAAAGAAACTAGCATAATTAGCATAATTTTTTAACTAAAATTTTGCAACTAGTAACTAGATTATGCTTAACCCTCACCTAACAAGTTAATCTACACATTAACACTAAAATCTAACAATAAAAACCCAAATTCTAATTTTATCTAACTTATTTACATCGTTTGCAAAAATCTAGTTTACAAAAAGATCCTAATTAAAACAATTTTAAAGTAACATTTTACAATTTAACAATTGAACTAGAATTTGCATGACTTAAATTATTAAACCACACATTACAACCATGAGCAAGTTATAAAAACCCTAACCTTAGTTTAAACCCTTTCTTGAAATTTCATTTTAGCAATTAGAATCAAAATTAAATGTCATAATTAACTAAGTTGAAATAATTAAATATCAAGTAACCATGGGTTAAAGATTATACCTCAAAATCATGAGTCAAACATGCAACTTGATCTTCAAAATCTTTCTCATGCTCCTAATCTTCAAGCTAATTGAAGTCAAGAATAAATGGTAAAGGTTTATTTAGGAATTTTATGAGATTTGTATTGATTTTTCATGGATTTTAATGAAAATTTGAAGTGGAAATGAGGTGGAGAAATGGGAGGGGCTGCCATAGGGAGGGCCGGCCACACAAGAGGAGAGGGAGGGAAGGAAAAGAGTGTAGGCTAGTGTAGAAAGTTCTTTCATTAATTTCCTTCTTTAAGTCTTTTCACTTTTATTCATTTTCTTTTATTTATTTTCCAAAAATCTAGTCTCTAGAACCTACTTGAAGACACAAGAGAAAGAGGGGCAGCCAAGGTCAGCCCAAAAAAGTGTGAGGGAGTAAAAGAGAGTGTGGTTTTGTTTGGAAAAAGATAAAAGTTATACCGCACTCCATTTGCACTTATTTCACCAAAAAAAAGCCTTTTTCTTCAATATTTTCTAATACCGGTTAACAACCCTAGTTCAATTCGAAACCACATGATAAAATTTTGTTTAATGTATTATGATGCACAAAATTTGTTTCAACTCATTCCAGTTTGTAATTTTTCCCGAATTAAATGTATTAGGGACGGCTTAAAATAATGTTAAAATAATTAATTTCGGAAAAATTTTCAGAAATTTTGAAATCTCACCAGTGGCTCAATAAACACTAAATAATAGCAATTACATAGCTAGAATATTTATATTTAATTTTAAAATAAAGATATTTGTATTTTGACTTTTTACAGAAAACCCCTTTATTTTACCGATTTTCCGAAATTTCACCAAAACGAATTTCGCAACGTTACAATCTTCCCCCCTTAAAGAAATTCGGTCCCTGAATTTTAAATTAAAACTCCACCCTCCAAATACTAAAACATTCAGCAATACACTCAAATCTTCGGGGCTCCGAAATCATCAATACATAACTAAAATCAACTCCGTTAAGCATAACGCAATCATCGGAGTTATGGCAAAAATAAAATATCAAAACCCAATACGAAAACCAACATAATATACATCAAAACCACAACTTATCTATAGTGCACATCATAGTAAAATCGTCACAATATCTGGATAAAGAAGCATGCGAGAATCTCTTTTTGAAAATCGCCGTGCGAGGCACATGTCACGGCATAAGTAGCGGACGTTTATTTTAAAAAAAACTATATATATATATATATATCTTTTATTTAACATACACGTCCCGCCTGGTTACTAAATCAAATAATAGTGATTATGAAAACATACTGCTCAAAATGAAATCAATCCCAATCACATCAATAAAATATCATGTGCGTCCAGTGCGCACTGAAATCGAAACCAAATACAGATACCATGAATACACACAAAACAAAATAAGTGCAACAGGTGTGCACCAAAACATCTGTCAAGTGCAACGGGCGTGTACGACTCACTATCAGGTGCATCTAATCTGCACAAAACCCCGATTTAGTGTATCTGGTGTGCACAAAATTGCATCAAGTGCGCCAAGTGTGCGCTAGAATCTCAATCAGGTGTACATGGTGCACGAAAACATACGCCGAATATCAGAATCGAAATCACAGTACGAAAATGGATAAAAACTAGGTCGAAGCATATATCAAAATCATGTGTAACCCATATGCACGAAATCAAATCAAAAATCTCAAAAAATATATAAAACCAAATCAAGTGTACTGGGTGTATACTAAGCAACATCAATACAACTGATATGTGAAACACAGATAGAATGTAATGAAGGTAAACATAAGAAATACCAATCGTAGAACAAAATCCTCAAAATACCAAAATCCAATAACAGAAATATGAAATTCAAATCACCAAGTCACATCGTAATCACTATCGTCAATGTGCGCCTCTTTCCTCTGATGTCTGCTGCTTCAAACTTGTCTCTTCATAAGTGTGCTGACTGTGCTACCAACGGCAATACTCACATCTAGAGTCTCCCACGTAGTCGATCCCTTCACCTGATATCCGGACTACATTAAACTTTTCGATCGATCCATCAAAATCCCATAATTCCCCGAGAGCTCAACACTCAAGTACAGTTTAAAAATATCCGGTACATACCCCAGCATCGATGATCCAGCCGTAGAAGGGCAAACCCAAGCCTCACTAATGGCACCGCGGAACTGCCGTAAACCCTAAGGTTCAAGGGCGTTCTCGTGGTCATTATGTCGAGTTAGGGTTTCATTCTTCTAGAGGGTCCATCGAAATACCTGCATGTTCTTCAGAATACTTTAAACTTGGAAAAATGGTTTTCTGATAATCGTTCGAACCCTTTAACTTCATCCGGACGGCAGGTGAATACCCTTCGTCCGCACGCTAAGCAATGCTTCAATCCTCAAGAATAACCAATACTCTAATGGTTATCACATTCGAGCCGCAGCTCCCTCTTCCAGTGTGCCCGTGGTAACAGAAACCACCCTCCAACATTGACGAAGATAGATCAAAAGAACGAATGGAATACGGTGCAAACAATTGTACATCCTAAGGCTCCTTAAGAAGAGTAGCGTATCGTAAGTATGCCGCGGATCATACCAACGGTACGTCACTCTACCTAAGTCACCTACTCCATCAACCAAGGGTCACCTAGACTTATACAAGGTTAAACCAAGTGCTCTGATACCAACTTTGTCACGACCCGAAAGTACGGAACGTGACCGACACTTAGATTACGAAACGTCTAGAGGCGCAACGTAACCTAAGTAAGCCGAAACCCAGAAATCTAAACCATGAAAAAGAAGAAGAAGCAGTAAAAGAAAACATAAAGGAACAAGTTTAAAACATCAGCAAATTTTCTCAAAAATTTCGGCAGAGTCTCCTCTCTAAAAACTGGCCCCCAAACGGGTACAACAAGTATAATATACATAAACAATAAAAAGCATCCCCAACGGGAGTTAGCATCAACGCCAACAGGCGGAAACAACCACAACAAGCACAATAGTATACAACGCCAAAGGGCGAGGCTCAAAACTCAAAGAAAACAAAACCACCATATCAGAATAATACATGCGCGACTCTAAGGTCGAAATAAAAAAAATACTGGTCCAAAAACTTACCAAGTAATACAAGTATGGTTGATGGAGCTTACTAGATACAAATGAAAGAAATAAAAATACAATGGTGGTTCAGATACATGTAAACCAACCTACCGTGCAAATCACCCAGAAGAAAAGATGTGCCAGCAAGCTGCCAGGGAAACCTGTACATCGAACCTGTAATAAAATTTGGCACAACGGGGGTGAGTTGCCAACTCGTGAGTAAAAGACATCTACGAAAAGAAATCGAATGCACGACGCTATCTTAGGCCATAATAATACACTACTATATCCCAATCATCTAGTAATAGCAGGGTAATACTACGTGTAAGTGCAGATACTCCGTGCTCGGGTCAGTGCCTTTTATAATACTATGTCATATGAAATGAAATGCATGCACCATGAATGTAAAGTAACAAATCCTGAAATCCAGATATATCTGTATAAGGAATCTTTAGCTGTTATCATAGAAAAATGTGTATAAGAATCTGAAATCTCAACAATGAAATCCATGGAAATCCGTGTCAAGTATCGACACAACACATGTAATCACAAGTCTCAATATCTCGGGCTCCGTCAGTCCGGATCGGCCCATATCATCAAATCTCACGACAACGGTCGGTATCCTCCGGATATCCGCCGCGCCAGACATCACCGGTAGGTAGCCTTCCCCTGCCAGGCTCATCGTCTACAACTCGATCTTCTTGCCCCGGGGTACCATACCGGGCCCACCATGTACCCGAGACGGTTCATCCACTCCTCGAATCGGGTCTCGAAATCCATCAGAAAATATGAAATCTCATGGTGGACGACACATACATCACGAGAAAACCGCATCTTATTTTAAAAAAAAGAGAAGAGGAGAGAGAGAAGTTTGTTTATATATTCTTGCGGTTTTCCCAAAAATCCAGAAATCTCATAGAAATCCAAATCTTAAAATCATGAGTAACTATATGATAAGTGTCGGCATATGCCCATAATACAGCATGATAACATGAAAATATGAATGCATGGATGTCTAAGTAATAAATATCATGTCTATACTAACATCAGAGAATAATCACAATATTATATCGGTCTAGTTGTTAACTGATTCTATCCATAAAAGACAATATGATCTAAAGTGTACGTGACATAGCAATTACCGATGATGATGTGTGTAAGCCGGCAATTAAGTGTGCGTGGAATATGCGCATCATCGGTAACGGTGCTGGTGTCCAAACAGGTATGGTTTATACTGATTATAGCAACATATGTAAGAACATGCCCCATGATGATTACAGTATGAATGTAGAGACAGATGTGCATTATCCACCCCTCTGCGACAAACGAGTACAACTATCACTATATGAATCGAACCTAGAGTAGTGTCCATCTAACCTCCTAAGGAACTTAACCTAAGAAACTAGTCAATAAGAAACAAGAGTCTACCTAAGGTCTGAATCAATATCTCTAATAGTCGGCGATCCAGCCTCAATAGCGTCACGTACGAAGTATGGCTTTCTCGAACCAAGAGTGCGGATCAATCATCATATCTATGCCTCGTACGGTAAAATCCATCGTACGACATCCCAATATCGGGGTACGGGTCAAGTATCTCCTAGGTGTCTCATTATTCGTATAATGTCATCACCAACACATCTCATGATCAAGGTGCTAAACTGTAATCGCCTACATCAATCATATATTATTGCCATCATAATAAGTATCATTAGTTTATCCTCAGAAATATCATGTCATATGTATCATATTGTGATTAAGTCATACTGATATCATATCGTCCTCAAGTCACACCTCTATGATATCGACATCAGGTCACACCTATATGATGTCGTAATCAAGTCATACATATCCCATATCGTGATCAATCACAAGTTACAGTCCGGGTACTATTTTAGAGTCCCATGTACCTCAATATCATCACTACCCCTTATAATTTAAGTATACATGTTCATTATCTCATTCTCTAATGATCCGCTAACACTTAATACGATTGTATAGTCAAGAATCACGGCATCAAGCCCAGTTACACTATTTAATCATACCTCGGATATCATATCACATCAATGAATCCCATATACGTGTTGTATATATATGTATATACCTATACATAGTTCTATATATATACACATACACGTATACCCCATGTCGAGTTTCAGTGTGTGCGTGTGTGTGTTTCTATCTGAAACCTACGAACCTCTTCCAAGGTACTCATCCTCTGATATGGTTTTCCTAAATCAGTCTAGTCCAGCCTAGGGTCAATACTAGGGTCCTACTGATTAAGAATCTAGGGTCACATCTGGTTTCCTAATGTCAATAAGTACTATTCCTATTCTACGTTGCGGGGGTGCTAAACGCCATCCACCCGACTTTCCCCCGTAGATATGCATCTACTCACCTGGTCCATGTCTGCCGAAGACGGTGTCGCCATCCTCCTCTTCATCGCCCGCAGTCCACGTGAGGGATACCTAAACGCAAACATACAAATAGCATCGTAAACTGAATCACATACAAAAGTCAAAACGACGCAAGGAACAAGCATAGGTTAAAACCAATGTCCCGTCCACGCAAAAGAACCAAATATCGCTCGATATCGGCGTACAAACTCCGATTGATTGAGATAAAACACCAACAACAACTCGTAGTTTTAAATCTCATTACTTATAATAAAAAACTTGGTTTAAAACATAGAAACCCTAAAATCGATCAAATCGTCCGGTTTCGTAAAACCCGAAAACGCCAATTTATCGTTTTACTTCAAAACTTGATGTTTAAATGAAACTAATGGTCATAATATTCATTAAACAACATAACTAAGTCATAAAAACCATTTCTATAATTTAATCCCATCAATTTGTATCAAACCAAAATTTCTAGTTTGCAATTTTATCAAATTTTAACACGTTCACAACAAAATTCACAATTCCGCAACTAAACTTGATTTTGCACGAACTAAATTATTAAACTACAAATTAAAATGTTCATAATATCATAAAAACCCTAATTGGTATTTAATCTCAATTACTTAGTCAATTTCCCCAAAACCTAGTTTGCAAATAAAAAGAAACTAGCATAATTAGCATAATTTTTTAACTAAAATTTTGCAACTAGTAACTAGATTATGTTTAACCCTCACCTAACAAGTTAATCTACACATTAACACTACAATCTAACAATAAAAACCCTAATTCTAATTTTATCTAACTTATTTACATCGTTTGCAAAAATCTAGTTTACAAAAAGATCCTAATTAAAACAATTTTAAAGTAACATTTTAAAATTTAACAATTGAACTAGAATTTGCATGACTTAAATTATTAAACCACACATTACAACCATGAGCAAGTTATAAAAACCCTAACCTTAGTTTAAACCCTTTCTTGAAATTTCATTTTAGCAATTAGAATCATAATTAAATGTCATAATTAACTAAGTTGAAATAATTAAATATCAAGTAACCATGGGTTAAAGATTATACCTCAAAATCATGAGTCAAACATGCAACTTGATCTTCAAAATCTTTCTCATGCTCCTAATCTTCAAGCTAATTGAAGTCAAGAATAAAGGGTAAAGGTTTATTTAGGAATTTTGTGAGATTTGTATTGATTTTTCATGGATTTTAATGAAAATTTGAAGTGGAAATGAGGTGGAGAAATGGGAGGGGCTGTCATAGGGAGGGCCGACCACACAAGAGGAGAGGGAGGGAAGGAAAAGAGTGTAGGCTAGTGCAGAAAGTTCTTTCATTAATTTCCTTCTTTAAGTCTTTTCACTTTTATTCATTTTCTTTTATTTATTTTCCAAAAATCTAGTCTCTAGAACCTACTTGAAGACACAAGAGAAAGAGGGGCAGCCAAGGTCAGCCTAAAAAAGTGTGAGGGAGTAAAAGAGAGTGTGGTTTTGTTTGGGAAAAGATAAAAGTTATACCGCACTCCATTTGCACTTATTTCACCAAAAAAATGCCTTTTTCTTCAATATTTTCTAATACAGGTTAACAACCCTAGCTCAATTCGAAACCACATGATAAAATTTTGTTTAATGTATTATGATGCACAAAATTTGTTTCAACTCATTCCAGTTTGTAATTTTTCCCGAATTAAATGTATTAGGGACGGCTTAAAATAATGTTAAAATAATTAATTTCGGAAAAAATTTCAGAAATTTTGAAATCTCACCAGTGGCTCAATAAACACTAAATAATAGTAATTACATAGCTAGAATATTTATATTTAATTTTAAAATAAAGATATTTGAGTTTTGACTTTTTACAGAAAACCCCCTTATTTTACCGATTTTCCGAAATTTCACCAAAACGATTTTCGCAACGTTACAAATAGTTCATGAAATTATGTATTATTTGAAAAACCCGGTTTCCCTTGAGATGATATTTCAGCAGCCACCATACGATTTGTCGTTTACCATGTGTATACCCCACGCGAGGAAAGGAGGGGTCCGTGTGCGGGTACATGGTGGGGCCCGGAGGTACCCCGAAGCAAGAACGATGTTGTGGTGTCAGGCGATGAGGCTTAGGGGAACCATACTATCCGGTGACAGGACCAATGACTCAGCGGCTATCATGTGGATACCGACGGGAGTCATGTACGTATGGATACGTCGAGAGGCGAGGGTCAGAGCTAGGCACTCGAGCTTTCGGGATAGCGTATGTTATGTACCTATCAGGATGTTAGTCTGGGAGACGGCATATGATAGATCGGTATTTCTGTGTCGATGCTTGGCACATTGGTTTCATGATATTTCTAATTACTCCTTGTATATATAACAAAGGATTTATCCGCTGTTATATATACCCTTACACCAATATTAGTGGAATGGGACGTTAATATATGTGTATTGACCTCATCATATTTATTTACGCCATTATATTTAGGATGTTAGAATTTTGCTGGAGATTTGACTTGGGATATAAGAGATTCATTTGAGATTGGATACTGGATAGATATGTGAGATCTACTTGATATTGTACATTCGAGATATATGAGATCTACTTGCTGTTGTACATTCGAGATATGTGAGATCTACTTGATATTGTACATACGAGATATGTGAGATCCACTTGATTTTGTACATTCGATATATACGAGATATACTTGATGATTTTACATTCGATATATGTGAGATATACTTGAGGTTGTACATTCGGGATATATGAGATATAATTGATATTGTGCAATTGAGCAGATGTGATATTTAGTTAATATGAGAGCCAATTTGGGGGCTGATTTGAGAAATTGGGATTTAAATTGTCTTGCTGGATTGTGATCCTACCACGATATCAGGATTCCTTGGAAATGACATACTTCACTCCATACCTCACCTTATCTGTTTGTACACTGCTTCATGTACTAATAGTACCTGTTAGTGTACCTTTCATGATTGTTACACATTTACATTCTCATATTCCTATCGCATGATTATTGCATACTGTTGTCATATCATTATTGCTTTATATATATTGGTTGTACCTGCTAGTGTACTTTCCATTATTCTGCATTCATATGACATGTTATTACTGTTAATTGCATATCTTAGATTCACGCTTTACGTGCATACTTACGATTACCTGAATATGTTATTTACTATTCACGAGTTGGCAACTCACCCCCGTTGTGCCACAGGTGTTACAGAGTGTTCCCCAGAGTAGTCGAGGCTGGCTATTCATCTATCATCTTTTGCTACAGATACCGCATCGGCTCATTGTATGCTGTTTTGTTCAGGTGGGTTTTGGTGGTTATCTGTATTTGTATTGTATATTCGTTGTATCTTGTACTCTCCATCTACTATTATGTCGTTGACTTAGAGACTTGGTGAGGACGATATTGTATAAATTGTGGATTTGTTGTCTTTTATACAGCTTTCTCTCTATTGTCTTTATTTCTTCGCTACGGCGTCGTATATTTGTTGTGGTGGTTGTTTTTCTCCTTTGGGCGTGGATTTGCTCCCGTTGGGGATGCTTTACTTTATATTTATGTTGTACCCATTTTTGGGGCTAGCTTTTACAAAGGAGGTGCTGCCAAAATTTTAAAGGATATAAAGTTGGACTTTTAAAGAATTTGGGTTGTGTTTTCAAAGACTTTTAAACAATGTTTCTTATCTTTTCTGGTATTTTAATGGTTTAGATTTCTGGGTTTTGGCTTTCTTTTACTGCGTTACGCCTGTAGACGTTGCGTAGTATTAGGGCCGTCATGTGCCAATTTCGTGTCGTGACAAAGTTGGTATCAGAGCGCTAGGTTTTACCTTTCGGAATGTAGGATGACCTTGTTATGATGGAGTAGGTAGGTTAAGCAGAGTAACGTAGTGTGTGTATGTCCGCGACATACTTACGATGCGCTACTCCGCCTAAAGTAGCCTAAGTACAATTGCTTGAAATTCCTTCCTTGATGATTCATATCCTTGTGATTCGATTTCCGTGTTCATATCGAATCCTATCCCTATTTATAGCCTTTGCCGCCGACGACTATGGGGACTCAGAGAGGTGCGGCGAGGGCCAAGGTCAGAATTGACTCGGGTAGAACGAGGACTGACCAGGATGGCACGCTCGTTGCACAGGTGCAGACGGATCCGCCTTCGACAGATAGTATCGTCAGGCTTGTGGCAGAGATGCAGGACTTGCGCCAGACGATGAGTTCTTTGGTGGAGACCATTCGAGCGCAACGACAGGAGATTGTCACCCCTGTTACCCAGTTCTTCCTTGCGATCAGCACGCAGCATTCCGTCACTTACATAGCACTAGTAGATGCGGCCCCAGTTAACGAGGCACGCCTTCCAGAGACTTTGGAAGTTCCGGAACAGTGGAGGACTAGTACCGGTGTACCAGCCCAGAGACAGTGGCCTAGGCGTCGAGACAGCTTTCGTGACCGTCGCGGGAGTAGCAGAGGTTTGGGACGAGGAGAGTCTTGTTAGCTAGATCAGCCGTTTGTTGTGTTAACTTCTGTCAGCGATTCTTTTGTTGCGCGACACGTAATTCAGTCGTGTGCCAATCGGATAGGAGATAGAGATTCGTCCGTCGTTTTGATCCTTCTAGAGATATTGGATTTGACGTTTTCCTGGGCACGGACTGGTTACCTTTGTGCTATGCGTCTGTTGGCTGCCGTGAGAAAACAGACAGGGTTTGTTTTCCCGGCGAGTCAGTTCTTGTTGTGCATAGGAGGGCAGTGGTGCCGCCTCACACAGCTTGAATTCACCCTTTTCCGCTAGTCAGCTTTTGAGGAGAGGATGTCGAGGATTCTTGACGTTCATTCGTGATACCGGAGCCACAGTGGGTTTGTTGTACCGGGTTCCTTCGTGCGAGAGTTTTCCGACGTTGTTCCAGATAAGCAGGCGAAGCTTAGGGAGCTTAAGGATCAGCTGCAGAGTTGTTGTTGGGGGTCTTGTGTGTCTGAGTGTTTCGCATTGGGGAGCTCCTATTTCTGTTCGTCAAGGAGAAAGACGACAGTTTGAGGTTTTGTATTGATTGATCGTCAATTGAACCGGCTTACAGTGCGGATAGGTATCCGTTACCTCGCATTGACGATTTCTTTGCTCAGCTTCCGAGTGCAAGATATTTTCTAAGTTTGTTTGGGATCAGATCATCATTGTTGTGGGTTCAGAGTGATGACATTCCGAAGACTGCCTTGTGTGTGCTACGGGCTTTGTGTGTGCTGGTGTGTCATTGGACTCACCAATGCCTTAGCAGCATTCGTAGATGTGATGAACCGGATTTCTTCAAGCCGTTCCTCGACCAGTTATTGTTGTGTTATTTACGACATTCTGGTCTATTTAATGTGTCTTGAGGGACAGGAGCAGCACTTGATGATTTGATTTGCAGATACTGGGAGAGCCCCAGCGGTTTGCTAGATTCTCGGAGTGTTCCTTCAGGCTTGTTGTGTTGACTCCTAGGTCTTGTAGTTACGGGAGACGGTTTTCATATGGTTCCGAGGAAGATCGAGGCCATACAGCTTTGGCCCAGACTTGTATACGGGACGGAAGTCCGCAGATTTTGGGCTTAGCAGGTTTTTACTGCCGTTTCATGCAGGATTGCTAGTGTAGTGCTGCACCGTTGATTGGACTGACCGGAAGGGGGGTTTCTTTTCTTTGGACTGAGGCATGCGTGCGGAGTTTTTCAGCAGTTGACGACTCGGTTAACAGCTGCACCAGTTCTTCTTGATTTTTGGTTCGGGCGACATTGTTGTTTTAACAGTGATGTTTCGCGAGTGGGGCTCGATTGTGTACTGAGGTGACACTATAGAGTTATCGATTTTGCTTCCCTATATTTGGAGGAAGTACTAGCAGGATATTCCACTCACGATCTGGAGATAGCCGCGGTGGTCTTGCGTTGGAGATTTGGAGACACTACTTGTTCGAGAGTCGTGTCAGATTTTCACGGACTATTAGAGCTTAATGTACATCTTCCTGCAGCGGATTTTGATTGTTGAGATAGTCTTATGCAGATTCACAGTTCTTGTGCGATCGTTGAGCACAGCTTAAGTTCGCCTCTACTGAGGGGACAGCTTGCTCATGTCCGCGCCCGACCACTTTTCCTTAATCGCTTTCGCGAGACACTGCCCGCCGATGCTCGTTCGTCAGAAATACTTGAGCATACTCAGCTGGGTAATGATTCGGAGTCCTTGAATTGTGACAAGGGTGTGATGAGTTTGGGGACGCGTTTGCGTACCTGATACTATTGAGTAGAGACGCGAAATCCTAGAGCAGGCACATAAGTCAACTTTCGGTGTTCATTCAAGTTCCACTAATTTGTAGCGTGACTTGTGAGATAGTTACGGGTGGGCAGGGATGAAGAGTGAAGTTTCGGATTTCGTTTCGAGGTGTCTGTCTTGTTGTGTGTTAAGGTTGAGCATTTGAGACCGGCTGGAGAGTTGCAACCTTTAACCGTTCCGAAGTGGGAATGGGAGCAAATCTCCATGAATATTCGTTATGGCGTATACCCAGGTTTAGTCAGGGTGTGACTCCACTCAGATGCTTGTTGTCCGGTTATACTCAGTTTGCTCAGTTGTTCTTTGTTAAGTTTGTGTGTTGCATGGAGTTCCTTCGAGGTTCGTATCCAATGAAGGCACCCTGTTCGCTTGCCGTCTTGGGCAGAAGCTTCAGGAAGCCTTTGGTACTGGTTAAGCTTTAGCTCCATCTTTCCATCCGCAGGATGATGGGTTTGTGAGAGCGAGCTATACCGACTCTGGAGGATATGTTTGTACGTTCGTGTTATTGTTGTCGGCAGTTAGGATCGTCACTCGCCATTGTTAGGATTCTCCTTCGATAGTTGTTATCATGAGACACTCTAACTGGCAACCTCTAGGTTTAGACAGGTCGTGTCGATCACCAGTCTGTTTTCTGACTCTGCGTAGTAGGATTTTGGACCTCAGCTAATCTAGAGACTTCGGAGATGATCCAGTTGGTTCAGGTCAGGATGAGTAGCCCAGTGCAGACAGAGGTCTTATGTCGACCGGGTTGGTTGTAGGCTTGAGTTCGCAGTGGGAGATCATGTATTCCTATGGATTTTCCGATAAATGACGTGTGGAGTTTTGGGAATCTTATCCCAGGATTTTAGGTCCTTCTGAGATCCTTTAAGTGTGTTAGTTCGTTGCCTTTAATTTGGCACTTCCACCCAGATTATTGAGTTTTCACCCCGTATTCCTTGTGTCGATACTTTGCTATTACCTTCATGACCTTTCTCACATGATTCAGCACCAGACCATTTAGCTTGGACGTGATCATTCATTCACCAGCAGCCAATTGTGTTAATGGCCTGGCAGGTGGAGAAACTTCGGTCAAGGGTTTTGCTATCTGTAGAGAGTTTTCTTGGATGTAGCTGTATAGTGAGATGATCACTCGGGAGGCTGCGAGCGAGAATTGGGAGTTTTGTACTTTTCTTTTTGACGGTACGCTTAGTGAAAATTTTAAATTCGGGGATGAATTTTTATAAGGGTGGAGATTGTAACGTTTCAGAAATCGTTTTGCGAAATTTTTCCGTTTTAGGGCAAAATTGTCGGTTTTTCCCGTTTTAACCCGATTTCGATCAAACGTCCGTATAAGCTTGCCGGCACCTAGTTTAGCTAAAATAAAGCTTGTGCATGAACTTTAGGGGTATTTGGGAGGTTTTCGTTCAGATAGATTTTTTTCCAAATAAAATATTATTTTAAGCGGTATTTGGTGCACGTAAATCAGGAAATTTCTTCTAAATGAAAATTCTTGGAAATCATCACTACAATTATTTTAGAACCTTCTTTTTAAATATCTATATTTTTTTTAGTGCAAAAGGTTTTGAATTAAAAAAGAAAAGAAATGAATAATAGGTGGCATTTTGCATTAAATGTGCATTAAATGATTTTTTTTGCTAGAAACTTCTCCACAATTTCCACAAATTCCACCTCCTCACATTTTGGCTGGCCCCTCTTCTTTCCTTGGCCGCCCCTCTTGATTTCCACCCCATTTCAACTCATTTTACTTCAAATAAATCATGAAAAATCTAAATAAATTCATAGAAATTCAAATAAAATCCAAAAGCTTCATTCTTCTTCACAAAAATTGCTTGGATCTTCATTCTAGTGAGAATTTTGGAGGCTAAAGTTTGGTTTTATCCTTGATTCAAGTTGTGTTCTTGAAGGTATAAAACCCTAACTCTAATCTCTAATTGTTACTTAATACTTTATGCTAGCTTAATTAGATGTTAGTTTAAGCTTTAAATTTCATGTTTCAAAATTCTAGAAATGGTTTTAGAAATTCAAGTTAAGGTTAAAGCTTAATTTAAGTGTTTAATATTTAATTGAAGTATTAATTTGTGAATTGGAAAAACTTAACCTAGTAGAAAATGCTATTTTTTGTTAATTACTACTTTGTTTAATTAAGGTTTTTGCTTACTAGGTTTTTGCTAAAGCTTAATTAAGCAAGTTTAAAATTATAGAAATGGTTTAAATGGTTTAACCTTGCTATTTGATGATGTTTGTAAATTATAGTTTTGGTAAAACTTGTAGTTTTGTGCTATAAAGATAAGTACTACTTACTAGATTTCGGTAACTTTTAGGCGTGGGTTTCTTTTGACGTTGCGACGTTATTTATTTTGAGTCCACGTTTATTATTGTGTTTTGAATGCGCGATCGGGACGATCGGAATCTAGACTAGCTGTTTCGTAGTTTGGCGACCCTAGTTAGGATTTTTGGCTGATGTCGTGCGCGTTAGATGCGCTAAGTGCGCAGTGTAATTTTCAGGGCGTTATTCTTGCGTTTCGATGTCTTTTCGTTGATGTAGAATATATGCTTATGTGATGTGTTTGTGAAATTTTAGGTTCGCAAGCGGGGACTTCGGACGCTACGATAAGGGGAAAACTGGTGGTAGGCTTTACCTAGCTTGGAGCGTTGGTGAGTAGATTTAATATCTACAGGGGAATCGCCCGCATGGCGTTATGCGTCTGGGCTAGAGATGTTATTTCTGTCGCATATTCTATGCCATATTTAGAATTGCGCATTTACCCTATTACTTGGATATTGTTGTGCTTGGACTAGTATCCTTAGGAAACTGCACATATTATTGATGATTCATGTTGCACGAGCATTGATTGTATGCTACACACACCGTCAATAATTGCCATGTCACGCACAACCCACTTATAGATATGATATTGCTTAGTTAGGGACATTGAGACTTTGATTCATATTTCTTTACGCATTGACTTATAGCATACCTGTATACCTACATGCTTACACATATGTTCTGACATACTTACATGCTAGTTACCTGTATACCTATAGAGTATTGTACCATTAGTGATAGATACATGCACACTTTATGACATAGCTACAGGTATACCTTGCACACCTATTTCATTTATACCCAGGGGGTATACTACATCATTACTTATAGGTAGATACATATATCTTGCTATACCTTTATGTTGCACATATATCTGGTTATAGCTACATGTTTACCTTTACTTGATGTTATTTTAGAATTGGACAGATTAGGAACCACATGATATTTTATTAACTTGTTACATTTAATTGCTGCTTTTCCTCTATATGCTCGCATTTCAGATTTATGATGCGTATACTTTATTCATGGATTTTCGCATTGAGATATGAATTTTTCATGATGTTTTCTGGATTTGGGAACCATGGTAGTTCATGAAATTATGCATTATTTGAAAAACCCGATTTCCCTTGATATGATATTTCAGCAGCCACCATGGGATTTGTCATTTACGATGTGTATACCCCACGCGAGGAAAGGAGGGGTCCGTGTACGGGTACATGGTGGGGCCCAGAGGTACCCCGAAGCAAGAACGATGTTGTGGTGTCAGGCGATGAGGCTTAGGGGAACCATACTATCCGGTGACAGGACCAATGACTCAGCGGCTATCATGTGGACACCGACGGGAGTCATGTACGTATGGATACGTCGAGAGGCGAGGGTCAGAGCTAGGCACTCGAGCTTTCGGGATAGTGTATGATACGTACCTATCAGGATGTTAGTCTGGGAGACGGCATATGATAGATCAGTATTTCTGTGTCGATGCTTGGCACATTGGTTTCATGATATTTCTAATTACTACTTGTATATATAACAGGGGATTTATCCGCTGTTATATATACCCTTACACCAATATTAGTGGAATGGGACGCTAATATATGTGTATTGAGCTCATCATATTTATTTACGCCATTATATTTAGGATGGTAGAATTTTGCTGGTGATTTGACTCGGGATATAAGAGATTCATTTGAGATTGGATACTGGATAGATATGTGAGATCTACTTGATATTGTACATTCGAGATATATGAGATCTACTTGCTGTTGTACATTCGAGATATGTGAGATATACTTGATATTGTACATACGAGATATGTGAGATCCACTTGATTTTGTACATTCGATATATACGAGATATACTTGATGATTTTACATTCGATATATGTGAGATATACTTGAGGTTATACATTCGGGATATATGAGATATACTTGATATTGTGCAATTGAAGAGATGTGATACTTTGATAATATGAGAGCCAATATGGGGGCTGATTTGAGGAATTGGGATTTAAATTGTCTTGTTGGATTGTGATCCTACCACGATGTCAGGATTCCGTTGAAATGACATACTTCACTCCATACCTCACCTTATCTGTTTGTACACTGCTTCATGTACTAGTAGTACCTGTTAGTGTACCTTTCATGATTGTTACACATTTACATTCTCATATCCCTATCGCATAATTATTGCATACTGTTGTCATATCATTATTGCTTTATATATATTGGTTGTACCTGCTAGTGTACTTTCCATTATTCTGCATTCATATGACATGTTATTACTGTTAATTGCATATCTTAGATTCACGCTTTACGTGCATACTTGCGATTACCTGCATATGTTATTTACTATTCACGAGTTGGCAACTCACCCCCGTTGTGCCACAGGTGTTACAGAGTGTTCCCCAGAGTAGTCGAGGCTGGCTATTCATCTATCATCTTTTGCTACAGATACCGCATCGGCTTACAGTGTGCTGTTTTGTTCAGGTGGGTTTTGGTGGTTATCTGTCTTTGTATTGTATATTCGTTGTATCTTGTACTCTCCATCTACTATTATGTCGTTGACTTAGAGACTTGGTGAGGACGATATTGCATAAATTGTGGATTTGCTGTCTTTTATACAGCTTTCTCTCTATTGTCTTTATTTCTTCGCTACGGCGTCGTATATTTGTTGTGGTGGTTGTTTTTCGCCTTTGGGCATGGATTTGCTCCCGTTGGGGATGCTTTACTTTATATTTATGTTGTACCCATTTTGGGGCTAGCTTTTACAAAGGAGGTGCTGCCAAAATTTTAAAGGAAATAAAGTTGGACTTTTAAAGAATTTGGGTTGTGATTTCAAAGACTTTTAAACAATGTTTCTTATCTTTTCTGGTATTTTAATGGTTTAGATTTCTGGGTTTTGGCTTTCTTTTACTGCGTTACGCCTGTAGACGTTGCGTAGTATTAGGGCCGTCACGTGCCAATTTCGGGTCGTGACATTAAGATCTATAGAGATAGATATAAACGGATACTGGGATTATCCTAATCCAGGTACATTGACACCATACTAAAGAGGTTTAGTATGGAAGAATCCAAGCGTGGGTTTTTACCCATGATCTCGGGACTCAGTCTCTCCAAAGAGATGTCTCCTAAGACTGATTTGGAGAAAGCTCGCATGCAAGAGATACCCTATGATTCGGCAGTAGGCTCTATCATGTACGCAATGCTATGTACCAGACCCGATGTAGCATACTCACTAAGTGTAGTAAGTAGGTATCAAGAAGATCCTGGAGAGAGTCACTGGACAGCTGTGAAGAGCATTCTCAAGTACTTGAGAAGAACTAAAGAGATGCTCTTGGTGTATAGTAACAGAGAACTCCAAGTGGAGTCCTTTACCGATTCGAGCTTCCAGAGTGATAAGGACGATTCTAAGTCGCACTTGGGTTTTGTCTTTACCCTAAATAGAGGGGTGGTTTGCTGGAAGAGTTCCAAGCAGGAAACCGTTGCGGACTCGACGATGGAGGCTGAATACATCGCTGCCAACAATGTTGCCAAAGAGGCTGTCTGGATGAAGAAGTTCATAATTGAACTTGGAGTGGTTCCATCCATTGAGTATCCAATACCTTTGTATTGTGATAACAATGGAGCGATGGCTTTGGCCAAGGAACCCAGGTCCCATCAGCGATCCAGGCATATTCTGAGGCGGTATCACCTGATCCGGAAGATAGTTGATCGCCGGGAGATCGAGGTCAGGAGAGTTGACACGAAGAACAACACAGCGGATCCACTCACGAAGGCCATTCACCAGATACAGTTCGAGAGACTCTTCGGGATGTTGGGTATGAGATACTAGAATAGCTGTCCTTAGTGCAAGTGGGAGATTATTAGTTGTATGTATGCCCTAGAGGCCATTATTGTACATATGATATATATTATATTGGATGCTTGGACATATATAGAGAGGACTTTTCTTGCTCGACATGATAGTATTCTATCTGGTTGCTCTTTATCTTAACATGTATACTTGTCTCTTGATACTGTCTTATGGTTACATGTTGGTAAAGCCCTTAGAATGTGTACTTGACTACCAAGATTATGATGCAGATCATACTAGTGGGGCGATGGTAGTCGATAAGTTCATCCTTTAATATTTCTAATCGTGGGTGTATCGAGACAGGGCATCGATATACCAGAGTAGACTAGCGTATACGCTTCTCGACCCATGTGATGGGCGATGGATGATCCCATATCCATTGGTGTTTGACATCAGAGATGGTATACGGGTGCTCAGTGGAGACTGGGTACACTGGAAGGACTCGCTAAGAACTCCTATATGGTATTATACCTCACGTCAGATAGCAGTTCTCAGGTGACACTGGTACAGGTTAATCTGTAGACCCGAGATCGTCATAGAGTCTTGTGTGATTCCCACTGTGCTTTGATTTCCACCTTACCACGTTCAAGAGGACATGCAAAACGGTGGTTTTTGGGTAGTCTCGAGTCATATGGAGGCAATGAGCGATAGGAGGGGTTTCGTCTCTCCCGGTATCGGGGGTTGATGTTGCGCTGTGCTCGATTGGCCATAACAGGGAAGTCCCTGGCCAGGGATGATTTAGAGATTTACTGGTAAGTGTTATCACTAGTTTCTCGACCCATTATGAGCCTCATATCGGCATGACTTATCGGTTATTGGGGTCTGATGTTTACCACTCCTAGACGGGATATGCGACATATCTGACGAGGAGACCGGGCTGTACGGTAGTGTTACTGATAGGCTTTACAGGAGATAGAGCGGGCTTGCTTATTGATCTTCTGATCGCTCAATACCCGGGTAGCTGTTACGTCTAGCTAGTACCGCCGAGGGCTTGTGGGTGCTTGATGCGATCATCTCCTACTGCCGCGTATTGACGAGTTTTTAGTGTCCTACATAGAGGTTTTACTGGCTCAGGAAAAATAAAGTAGGAGCACATATGTGCTATGTGCGGTACCAAGAATAATGCGAGTATGTGATACCGTATTCTATTCTCATGATTTTTGTATCGGACGGTTATATGTGATATAGCCGGGTTATCGAATCAAGTGTTGATTCGATAAGTTGGTACATTTAATATTAGTCGGTTATTTGTGATATAGCTGGATTATTAAATCAAGTGTTGATTTTATAATTTAGTGTATAATTGTATATTTGATATACTAATTTACATTAACTAATATTAGCTCACTTAAGCATTTATTATTCTCACATGTGCACACTTAATATATATGTGATATATATTAATTGTGTTTTATTTTGTATCATGGTTGTTGATACACACTACATGGGTGTATGAGACTTATACCATACTAATTATAATGTTGGGTTTTAGTATTTAAAGTAATTCCAAATTAGTGGATAATAGCTCACATGCATGAAGTTTCATGAAGCTTGTGGATGCATTGACTTAGTCCACTAATTTTGTTTTACTTAAGATATTTATTAACCTAACCATTATAATTTAACCATGGTTATGTCTCTACATGAGTTAGTATATGATACAAACTCACCCATGGTTCATTCTCTCACCTCATTAGTTCATTCTTATTTCTTTTGCTCATCTTCTTCTTCCTTGAGCAAAAAGCTTGCTAGGGTTTTCTAAAGAGAGAAAAAATTGTGAGAAAAATAAAACTAAAGTGAGCCCACTTCCTACTTCATCATTCTCTACTAGATTAGCACTTTAGTATAGGGTGTTAGCTTCACTAATCTCTCATTAGTGAAGTAGTAGCTTGAGTTAGTGTCTCCTCGACGTAGATCATCTTCGGCCTCGAAGACTTCAAGCAAGATCGTTCCTTTCGCCTTGAGAAGCCATGCAAGAGTCCGGGAGTTCCATGATCGCAGCAAAAGGACCACTACAAGGAGCTAATGAAGTGAAGGACTGGTCTACAAAGGTTGTATTCCGTTATCACTTAGATGTAAAGTAGTTTACATGTTGTTTCGTATGATTCTCTAGTTATCGATTCTAGTTTAGGGTTCTTTAAAACAGCAAAATTTTGAAAATGGCATGAACGATGCCTCCCGAAACCTTGCTGTCGTTCACAGGAACCCTATAGAGGACTGACCAGGAAGGTACGCTCGCTGTACAGGACCAGATTGATCCTCCTTCGATAGATTGTATCTCTAGGTTTAAGGCAGATATGCAGGACTTGCACGAGATGATGGGATCGTTGGTTGAGGACAGTCGAGCACAGAGCGTCAGGGATGCTCGAGCGCACAGTTTCGAGTCGCTACGCCAGACTCCGGGCATGATGGTGGCAGAGTACGATGTTCAGTTTACCAAGTTATCGGTGTATGTTCTATATTTGGTGGACACGGAGGAGATGCGGGTCGAGATATTTGTTCGAGGTTTGACCACCCAGTTGTTCGTTATTATCGACGCTCAGCATTGGGACACATATGCAGCAGCAGTGGACGCAACCCTACTAGTTGAGATGCGTCTTTCTGAGACTTCGGTCATTCCAGAACCGAATAAGGTTCGTACTGATTTATCAGCACAGATGCAGTTTGGCAGAGGCCACGGTGGATTCGCTATAGGCCGTGCAGGTAGACGGAGCATGAGACGGGGCCAGACGTACAGTTTATACCCACAGGATCAGCAGTCGTCGCCTGGATGTTTTGGATGTGGCAGTCCCCATCACTGCATCATAGTTTGCCCTGTGATACGCCCGAGGAGTGCAGCAGTACTATATGATACCTTACCACCTTCACCTCAGAGAGCGTTTCCCCTTGCGCCTGTTGTCGCACCGTGTCAGACTTATATTCAGAGAGGTCGCGGTCGCGGAGGGTTCGTTCAGAGAGTACAGGATGGTAGAGGAGGAGGACAGCCAGTTGCGGGTAGAGGGAAGGCACGAGCGTTTGCTTCTACTCATTGGGACGCGCAGGCATCCAATTCTGAGTTTTCAGGTATTCTTATTGGTATGTTCTTTTGTTGCACATGTTTGTTTAATCGGGATCTATGCACTCGTTTGTTCTACACACTTCGTGCCGAGGTTGGGACGAGAGTCCGTTTGTTGTGTTTACTACTGTCAGCGATTCTTTTGTTGCGCGACACGTGTTTCGGTCATGTGCCAATCGGATGGGAGATAGAGATTGGTCCGTCTATTTAATCCTTCTAGAGATGTTGGACTTTGACATTCTCCTGGGCACGGACTGGTTAGCTACATGCTATGCGCCTGTGGACTGCCGCGAGAAGACAATCAGGTTTTGTTTTCCCGGCGAGTCGGTTCTTGTTGTGCAGGGGGACCGTGGTGCCGCCCCTCACAGCTTGATTTCAGCCTTTTTCGCTAGTCGGCTTTTGAGGAGAGTATGTCGAGGATTCTTAGCTTCCATTTGTGATACCGGATCCACAGTGAATTCGTTGGACCGGGTTTCTATTGGGCGAGATTTTCCGACGTTGTTCCAGATGAGCCGGTGGAGCTTAGGGAGCTTAAGGATCAGCTGCAAAGTTGCTAGATAGGGGGACTTGTTAGTCCAAGTGTTTCATTTTGGGGAGCTCCTATTCTGTTCGTCAAGAAGAAGGACGGCAGTTTGAGGTTGTGTATTGATTGATCGTCAATTGAACCGAGTTACGGTGCGGATTAAGCATCCTTTACTTCGCATTGACGATTTCTTTGATCAGCTCCAGGGTGCGAGACATTTTTCTAAGTTTGATTTGGGATCAGGTCATCATTAGTTGTGGGTTCAGAGTGATGACATTCCGAAGACTGCTTTTGTGCACGCTACGGGCTTTATGAGTGTTTGGTGGTGTCGTTGGACTCACCAATGTCCTAGCAGCATTACTGGATGTGATGAACCAGATTTTTTTCAGGTCGTTCCTCGACCAGTTTATTGTTGTGTTATTGATGAAATTCTGGTCTATTCCAAGAGTCATGAGGAATATAACCAGCACTTGAGGATTTCTTTGCAGACGTTGAGAGAATGCCAGTTATTTGCTAGATTCTCGAAGTGTTCCTTCAGGCTTGATATTGTTGACTTCCTAGGTCATGTGGTTACGAGAGACGGTATCCGTATGGACCCGAGAAAGATCGAGTCCGTACAACTTTGGCCCAGACCTGTTCAGTGACAGAGGTCCGCAGCATTTTGGGCTTAGCCGGTTTTTACCGCCGTTTCATGCAGGATTTCTTGAGTATCGCTGCACCGTTGACCACACTGATAAGGAAGGGGGTTCCTTTTCTTTAGACTGAGGCATGCGTGCTGACTTTTCAGCAGTTGAAAACTCGGTTGACGACTTCACCGGTTCTATCTTTGCTTTCTGGATCGGGCGACTTTGTCGTTTATTGTGATGTTTCGCGAGTGGGGCTGATTGTGTACTGATGTAGCATGATGGAGTTATCGCTTATGCTTCCCGACAGTTGGAGAAAGTACGGGCAGGATTTATCCCACTCATGATCTGGAGATGGCCGCGGTTGTCTTGCGCTGGAGATTTGGGGACACTACTTGTACGGAGAGTCGTGTCAGATTTTCACAGACCGCCAGAGCTCAATCTTCCTGCAGCGGGATCTGAGTTTGAGACAGCGCCATTGGATGGAGCTTGTGAAGGATTGTGATTGTGAGATCCTTTATTACTCGGGGCAAGGCGATTGTGGTAGCTGATGATTTGAGTCGTAGGCCCAGGGGTTAGCTTGTCCCAGATGAGCGCAGTTCAAAGACAGTCTTATGCAGATTTATAGTTCTTGTGCGATAGATGAGTACAGTTTAAGCTCACCTCTACTAGGGGACAGCTTGCTCATGTCCACGCCCGTCCACTTTTACTTAATCGTTTTCGTGAGCCACAACCCGACGATGCCTATTTGTCTGAAATTCTTGAGCATGTTCGGCCAGGTAGAGATTCGGAGTTTTTGATTTATGACCAGGGTTTGCTACGTTTAGGGACTCATTGGCATGTACCTGATACTGATGGGTAGAGACGTGAGGTTCTAGAGCAGGCACATCAGTCAGCTTTCAGTGTTCACCCAAGTTCCACCAAGATGTAACGTGACTTGAGAGTTAGTTACGTGTGGGCAGGGATGAAGAGTGAAGGTTCAGATTTCGTTTTGAAGTGCTTAGCTTGTCAGCGAGCTAAGGTTGAGAATTTGAGGCCGGCAGGAGAGTTGCAACCTTTTTACCGTTCCAGAGTGGGAATGGGAGCAGATCTCCATGAATTTCATTGTGGTGTCCACCTAGGTCTAGACAGGGTGTGACTCCATTTGGGTGTTTGTTGTCCGGTTATGCTCAGTATGCTCTGTTTGCTCGTTAGTTCTTTGTAAGTTGTGCGTTTGCACGGAGTTCCTTCATGCGTTGTATCCAATAGAGGCACCCAGTTCGCTAGCCGTCTTTGTCAGAAGCTTCAGGAAGCCTTAGGTACTGGTTGAGCTTTAGCTCCGCTTTTTCGTCCGTAGGCCGATAGTCAGACAGAGCGGACTATACAGACTTTGGAGGATATACTTATGCGTACGTACTAAGTGTTTGTTGGCTGTGGGATCGTCACTTGCCATTGATCGAATTCTCCTACGATAACAGTTATCAGGAGACATTTTAAATGGCAACTTTCAGGCCTTGTGTGATAGGTTGTGTCGATCGTCAGTCTGTTTTACTGACTCCGCGAGAGCAGGATTTTTGGACCCTAGCTAGTCCAGAGACTTCGGAGAAGATCCAGTTGGTTCAGGACAGGATGAGAGCAGCCCAGTGCAGACAGAAGTCTTATGCCGACCGTCGTTGTCGCAGACTTGAGTTCGCAGTGAGATCATATATTCCTACAGATTTTTCCGATGAATGGCGTGTTGAGTTTTAGGAAGCTTAGTCCCAGATTGTAGGTCCTTTTGAGATCCTCGAACGAGTTAGTACCGTTGCCTATCGTTCGCACTTCCATCCAGATTTTTTAGTATTCACCTCGTATTCCTTGTGTTGATACTTCGCAAATGCCTTCATGACCTTTAACAAATGATTCAGCACCAGACCATTCGATTTGGACGCGATCTTTTCGTTCACTAGCAGCCGATAGTTATAGTGGATCGGCAGGTGGAGAAATTTCGGTCAAAAGTCTTGCCATCTGTGGAGGTTTTCTTTGGCGTAGCCGTCTAGTGAGGAGATCACTTCAGAGGCTGCGAGCGAGATGTGGAAGTTTTGCACTCATCTCTTTGAAGGTATGCATAGTAAGAATTTTAATTCGGGGACGAATTTTCTTTAAGAGGGGAGATTGTAACACCTTAGAATGTGATTAGTGTTAATTATGCGATATTGCGGGTTTTTTTGGTAAAAAGGTTTACCAAAATAGCTTTCTCGCATTTTAGTTAGATTAATTAATATTTTATTATTATTTGTTTTGGGTCACACACACTTGTGCATATTTACATGGAGGCGGTTGTTAGTGTTAACCTTGCTTAGTGGACATGACACCTTTAACCTAATCCTTGCCTTGTTAACCTTAACCCTAGATATTTGTTGTGAGGAGAGATATTTCCATTTGTGTTTTGGAATGAGAGAGAGGTGGCTAGGTGAGTCATGGAGGCTTTAATGAGGCATTAATGGTTGCATTAATGGAGGTGAGGAAAAGAGTAAGAATAACGATTTAGTTCACCCTACACTCACCTCATTCTCTCATTATCACCTCACCCACTCACAGACTCTCATTTTTTCTCACTCTATCTCTTTCTCAATTATTTTCATCTCCTCTTCATTCTCAACTGAAACCCTCACTAATCCTTCACTAAACCTTGCAAAATTTTCACTAAACCTCACAAAATCATATTCCAAGTCTTGTTTTAGCTTCTAGGATACCTTGGAGCTTGGAAAGCTGGGAGCTTTGAGCTTGTGTGGTTAGGTAATGATCTCTATCTGTTAAGTAGGTGTTTTTAATGTTGTGTAGCTTATTCGTTTCAGTTTAGAACACTTAAATTTTCTTTTAGTGCATATATCGTATTTTAGTGTAGTTTTGGGTCTCGGATGAATCTGCTATCAAACTAGGTGTTTGTTGGAAAAGTTCCCATCACAGTGACCTTGTGTAGTGACCTAGAACCCACCTTAAATCCTGAGCCCATTCCCAAAATTCATGGCCGCAATTTTATTTCTTCTGGCCGCAATTTGCGGCCAGAGTGGGGAGTTAGGTGTTGTGTTTGGGTCTGGGGGTCCCTACGGTTGTGTGTGGTCTTGTGGAACTTGCAACTTTTACAAATTGTTTGTGTAGCAAAATCTGGGATCAGTTTGCTTGTTTTCTAGTGTTTCGACTACGCGCGTTACGTTATCCGACACAGTTCATGTTTTTGTGTATCTGTTGCTTTTGGGTTGGTTTCGTAGTGTCGCCACGCACGTTAGCCACTAAATGAACACTTGAGAGTTTGATTGGAGTTGGTGCGTCGGTCAAACGTAGTTTGTACGTGTTGTTGGTCGATTGCTAATGTGAACTTGTTATGTTGTTATATGATCTTAGGGTCGCAGGCGGAGACTTCGGACGCTGCGAAGAAAGGAAAGCAAGTGGTTGGCTTTACTTAGCCCAAGATCATCGGTGAGTAGATTTAACATCTACAGGGGAATCGCCCACATGGCGTTATGCATCTGGTCTAGATTAAATGACATGATTATTAGTTACAAGTATATGGACATTGATTGTGCATATGTACCATTGTTGCATACCTCATTTTCCTATTGCATATGGACATAGTATTAATGAGAAACAACACCATTATTGACGGTTCATGTTGCACGAGCACTAATGTCACGACTCAAAATTTGGCACGTGACGGCCCTTAAACTACGTGACGTCTCTAGGCGTAACGTAATTCAAGTAAGCTGAAAACCCAGCAATCTAAACCATCAAAAGTAGTAAGTGATAATAACATTGTTAAAACTTTTGAAATCTCAATCAAAATTCTTTAAAGTCCAAATTTACTTCCTTTAAAAATTTGGCAGCACCTCCTTTGTAAAACAAGCCCCCAAAAAGGGAACAACAAAAGATATAAGTAAAGGCATCCCCAACAGGAGCAAATCCACGCCCAAAGGCGGAAAACAACCACCACAACAGTTATACGACGCCGTAGCGAAGAAAAAGACGATATAAATAAAAACAGCATAATTGACACCCAGTCACAAAATAATATACAATATCGTCCTCACAAGTCGTCTTTAAGTCAATACATGAAAATGGTAGATGGAGAGTAATGGATACAACGAATATATAATGAGCAACATTGGATAACCGCAAAACCCACCTATAGCAAAACTGTACAAAGTCATCCGTAGCGATATCCGCTATAAAAGATGATACGATGTGATGAAGAAGAAAGCCCAGTGTCACGACCCAAAATTTGGCCCGTAACCGGCACTTAAACTACGTAACGTCTACTGGTGTACGCAACTTATGTAAGCCGAAACCCAGAAATCTAAACCACCCAAAACTGGATAAACGGAGAAAAACATAGTTTAAAACATTCGGAAATTCTTAAGTAAAACCGGAAATGAGCTGGGTATCAAGAAAAGGTAGCAGCACATGGGAGGGGAGTAGCAGACCTTTCATCTTATACTTCAAGCTTAGAAAGGGAATGATTCTTAAAAGGAATGGAATGATTAGTCCTTCTTGTATAGTATATCTTCACTCTTCCTAAGGGCCCTAAGAGTCTATACTTTCTCTTTCTGAGAATTTATCTTTAAGTTTAGTTTTCGTTCTTGAAAATTTCGGCAGCACCTCCTTTGTAAAAACTAGCCCCGAAAACGGGTATAACATAGATAATATATAAAGCATCCCAAACGGATGCAAATCACGCCCAACGGCGGAGACAACCACCACAAGAAAGAATACGACACCGGAGCGAAGAATATAAAGGAAAACTGCATAAAGAAGTAAAACTTTTCAACAAGACCGGCTCCCACGAGCACGTCACCCAAAGTCACCAAAATAATAATACAACACCGAATCCTCACAACTCGTCTCTAAGTCAAATACAAGAAGTGGTGGATGGAGAATACTAGATCCAACAAAGATATACAATGTACAAATGGATAACCGCAAACCCACCTAAAAACGAAGGCCTCACAGCCAATCGTAGCGGTATCCGCAAAAGTGGAGATGATAAGACGCCCTGCCGCGACTACTAAGAGGATAAGCCATGCAAAACACTGTGGCACAACGGGGGTGAGTTGCCAGCTCGTGAATAGTAATTAACATCATGCTGTAATCTTAAGTATGCACGAATAGCGATTAATCTATTACATATAATCCGATAGCATAAGTATGACAATATGAAAATGCAACAATCATGTAAAGGTACATCATCAGGGTACTACAACTATATGAAGCAATGCATATCAAAAATAATCCTGAGTGTATGGGATGATATAATAAAATCTCATGCAAAATCCTCAGCATAGGAAAACACCAGTGTCCCTCACTGACACATCAAATCCTAAATCCTCAGGCACCGAATCCTCAGATCGGCCCTCACATCCTGTAAGTCTCATGGAACCTGAATGTCAAACATCGAAAACCGAAACATCATGAAAACATATACCTGTGTGTGTGTGTCTATATATATATATATATATAAGTATGAGGATATCAACCCCGTATGTCCACCGACGATATATAGAAATCATGGAAAACCTGAGTGTCAAACACCGACACTCGAAACATCATGAAACCCGTGTCTAGCATCGACACGTAAATCCTCATAACTCAAGCACTGTCGCCACGAATGGCCCTGACGATATGTCGTACATAACTCCGGTCAGTATCCAATCGCCAGTCCAAATAAAATCACCGGTAGGTACTTGCCCACCTTCCAGGCTCATCGCCTATCATCTGTGATCATCTTGCCGAGGGGAACCATACCGGGCTCCACCATGTACCCGCACACGGCCCACTACACTCCTAGCATAGGGTATATATCACTAATCTCAGAATCGAGAAATCTCATGGTGGACACGTCAAAATATCATATCAAGAGAAACTGGGTTTTCAAATAATATATAGTTTCTTGAAAATACCCCCACGGTTCTCAAATCCATAAATCATATGAAATTCATATCTCAATGCGAAAAATCCATGAAAACTGATATATGCAACATAAAACAACATTATGAGCATATCAAGGGAAAGCCGCTCTTTTAAATGAATCCAGCTTTAAAATATATCATGCGGTTCCCAAAATCCTCCGAAAACAAGTGCAGCATCATATGATGTGTACATGTAATTGTAGCAAGGTTTAAGTATCTACATGTAAGCAAATATGTATGATGTATTTCATAAGCACAATAGTCAACGTCTCAATATCACATGTCAAAACAATACCACTTAGGTATGTGCAACTATAGCAAAATATGTGGGTGTACATGTCAGTATGTGTGCATGATGTACATGTAGCTGTAATCGAGTATGTGGGTGTACATGTCAACAAATAAGCATGATGTACAAGTAGCTATAGCAAGGTATATGTGAGATGGAATGAGGGTCACTACCTCAACTATCCCTGCCCAATGCAATATCACGTATGTATGTGTCCACAGTATTTCATATGCACAATGGAATAAGAGTTACTACCTCAACTATTCCTATCCACTACCATATCACGTATGTATGTGGTTTGTGCATGTCAAGGCAATTACAGACGGTGTGGGTGTAGCATACAATTTAGTGCTCGTGCAACATGAACCGTCAGTAATGTGTTATATCTAAAAGTATATGTCAAGGTACAACAGATAATACTATGCAATGACGTTCGTATGAAATCAACTAATATGCAATAACATGCAGCTATCATATTATATCATCCCCGACGCATAATGCCATATGGGCGATTTCCCCGTAGATGTTAAATCTACTCACCGATGGTCTCGATCTAAGAAAATCCGACCACCTGCTTCCCCTTGTTCACAACGTCCGAAGTCCTCGCTTGCGATGCTATAATTTCACAAACACAAAGACAGTGCAAAAATCTTAGAAATCGAACGATATCATGTAAAACTATGTTTTAAACGACACATCAACTCCAAACTAACTCATAAGTCTCCGTCTAGTGGCTAACGTGCGTGACGACACTACGAAACCAACCCTAGTGCAACAGCTGCACAAGATCACGATTCGTGTCGGATAACGTAACACGCGGACTCAAAACACTAGATTAAAGGAAAACGATACCAGATTTTGCATACTATAAATACTAAAAATTTAAACAGTACCAAACACCCCTAAACCACAGCAGACAACTATCCAACAAAACCCAACCCCAACACCCCCTTCTAAATCCGATGTCGCCGGATTTCGTCGTCGGGTCGCTGGCCAAAACCGGTGGGGTGGGTCCCATGTCTCAGGTGGAATCCTAGGGTCACTAGTACAACACTACTATCTTGATTGATCAAACAGTAAAAATCCCAGGTCACAGCAGATCACAGAGGCTCTAAAAAGACACTAAAAATACGATATTGCACTAATCGATACTTAAAGTGTTCTACAAAACAACCAACGAGCTACACATCATAAAAACTTCTATTTAACAGTTTAGGGATTATACCTATCAATACTTGCGCACAAGATCCTAGCTTTCCAAGCTCCAAGTGATCATAGAAGCAAAAGCATGACTTGAAGTGTTTTGGTGATATTATTTAGGAAATTTTGGAGATTTATTGAGCTCGGAATTGTTGCAAATGGTGAAAGAAATGACCAAGGGTAGAAAGAGGAGGAGGCTTGGCCAATAGAGGGAAGTGCGGGAATTGTGAAGACTTGTGTGGAGTGTTCTAGCAAGAAATTGGTAATAAATGCACATAAATGCATAGATTCCACCTCTCCCATTCTTTTCTTTTTCTTCTTTAAAACAGTAATCCCTTGCATAAGAATATCTAGATATTATATGGAGGGTTTTGTTTAACTTATGCTTGGTTAACTTGAAATGATACAATTTAAGAGTAATTACCCAAACCCAATACGTAAATACCACATTAAAATAATATTTAAATAGGGAAAAATTCTATTTGAACCAAAACATCCCATATACCCCCAAAGCTCGCGCACTAGCTTTATTTTAGCTAAATTAGGTCTCGACAAGTTTATATGGACGTTTGATCACAGTCGGGTTAAAACGGAAAATACCGACAATTTTACCCTAAAACAGAAAAATTCGCATAACGATTTCAAAAACGTTACAATCTCCCCCGCTATAGAAATTCGGTCCCCGAATTAAAATTTTATACTAAGCTTACCTTCAAAAAGATGAGGGAATTTCTTCCACATCTCGCTCTCGGTCTCCCAAGTGATCTCCTCACTAGTAGGTCTACGCCAAAGAACCTTCACAGATGGCAAGACCTTCAACTGCCGATCCAAAATAACTAACGGCTGCTCGGTGAATGAAAGATCGCGCTCAAGCTAAACGTTCTCGTGCTGAATCATGTGAGAAGGATCATGAAGGTATCTACGAAGCATCGATACATGGAAAACAGGGTGAACATCCGGAAAACTAGGCGGGAGCGCCAAACGATAAGCAACAGAATCCACTGGCTCAAAGATCTCAAAAGGACCTACAAATCTGGGACTGAGCTTCCCCCTCTTCCCAAATCACATAACGCCCTTCATCGGAGAAATCCTCAGGAATACATGATCCCCCACTGCGAACTCAAGTCTGCGACGACGATGGTCGGCATAAGACTTCTGTCTGCACTGGGCTGCTCTTATCCTATCTTGAATCAACTAGATCTTCTCCGTAGTCTCCTGAACTAGCTGGGGTCCCAAAACTCTACTCTCGCTGAGTTCGGTCCAACAGACTGGCGATCGACACTTCCTACCATACAAAGCCTTAAAAGGTGCCATCTGAATAGTCTCCTGAAAGCTGTTGTTGTAGGAGAACTCAATCAACGGCAAGTGATGATCCCAACTGCCACCAAATTCAAGCACACATGCACGGAGCATATCCTCCAGAGTCTGTATAGTCCACTCCGACTGACCATCGGTCTGTGGATGAAAAGCGGTGCTAAAACTCAACCGGGTACCCAAAGCTTCTGCCAAAGACGGCTAGTAAACTGGGTGCCTCTGTCGGATACGATGCATGTGGGAACACAGTGCAAACGTACAATCTCATCTATGTACAACTGAGCATACTGAGCATAACCGAAAGTGGTCTTCACTGGAAGGAAGTGAGCCGCTTTCGTAAACCGGTCAACAATCACCCAAATGGAGACATACCCTCTACTGGTCCTGGGTAGACCCATAATGAAGTCCATAGAAATCTGCTCCCATTTCTACTCCGGAACGGGTAAAGGCTGCAACTCTCCAGCCGGTCTCTGATGCTCAGCCTTGACTTGCTGACAAGTCAGGCACCTCGAAACGAAATCCGAAATATCGCGCTTCATCCCTTCCCACCAGTAAAAGTCTCTCAAGTCACGGTACATCTTGGCGGAACCTGGATGAACGCTAAAGGCCGACTGATGTGCCTGCTCTAGGATCTCGCGTCTCAACCTATCAGCATCTGGTACACATAAGTGAGTCCTGCATCGTAGCACACCCTGGTCATCAATCATGAACTCCGAAACTATACCCTGTCGAATAAGCTCAAGAATCTCGGACAAACGGGCATCACTGGGCTGCGCCTCACGGATACGATCAAGTAGTAGTGGACGGGCGCGGACATGTGCAAGCTGTCCCCCAGCGGAAGTGAACTCAAACTGCACTCTACCATCACACAAGAGCTACCCATCTGCAGAAGACTGACGCTGAACAGCGCTCAACTGGAACAAGCTACCCCCGGGCGTACGACTCAAAGCATCAGCTACCACATTCACATTGCCCGGGTGATAAACGATCTCATAATCATAATCCTTCACAAGCTCCATCGAACGGCGCTATCACAGATTCAGATCTCACTGCTGGAAGATGTACTTCAAGCTCTTGTGATCTGTGAAGATCTGACACGACTCCCCGTACAAGTAGTGTCTTCAAATCTTCAACGCAAAAACCACTGCAGCCATCTCAAGATCGTGAGTGAGGTAATTCTGCTCGTGCTTCTTCAGCTGCCTAGAAGCATAAGCAATTACTCGATCATGCTGCGTCAATACACAACCGAGCCCGACTCGAGAAGCATCATAGTGAACAACATAGCCGCCCGATCCAGAAGGCAAAGATAGAACTGGTGCTGTCATCAACCGAGTCTTCAACTGCTGAAAATTCTGCTCGCATGCATCAGTCCAAGGAAAAGGAACCCCTTTCCGGGTCAGTCCAGTCAGCGGTGCAGCGATACTCGAGAAATTCTGCACAAAACGGCTATAACAACCAGCTAAGCTTAAAAAGCTGCGGACCTCAGTCACTGATACAGGTCTGGGCCAAAGCTGCACAGCCTCGATCTTCCTCGGATCCACAAGAATACCATCACCAGTCACCACATGACCTAGGAAGTCAACTCTATCAAGCCAAAATGCGCACTTTGAGAATTTAGCATACAGCCGATGCTCTCTCAATATCTGCAAAGCAATCCTCAAGTGCTGCTCATGCTCCTCACGAATCCTAGAGTAGACCGGTATGTCATCAATAAACACAATAATAAACTGGTCGAGGAACGGCCTGAAAATCCGGTTCATCAGATCCATGAACGCTGCTGTCGCATTGGTGAGTCCAAAAGACATCACCAAAAACTCATAGTGCCTATAGCGCGTACGAAAAGCAGTCTTCGAAATGTCATCATTCCGAACCCTCAACTGATGATAACCCGAACGCAAATCAATCTTAGAAAAATCTTTCGCACCCTAGAGCTGATCAAATAAATCGTCAATGTGAGGTAAACGATACCTATTCCGCACCATAACTCGGTTCAATTGACGACAATCCACACACAGCCTCAAACTGCCGTTCTTCTTCTTGACGAACAGAACAGGAGCTCCCCACGGCGAAACACTTGGACGCACAAGTACCATATCAAGCAACTCTTGCAATTGCTCTTTAAGCTCTCTAAGCTCTGCCGGAGCCATCCGATAAGGCGATATAGAAATAGGCTCTATGCCAGGAATCAAATCAATGCAGAACTCAATATCGCGCTCTCGCGGCATCCCAGGTAACTCATCGGGAAAGACGTCGGGAAACTCTCGCACGGTAGGAACCCGGTCCAACGATTCCACTGTGGCTCCGATATCATGAATGAAAGCCAAGAATCCCTGACATTCCCTCCTCAAAAGCCGACTAGCGCAAAGGACAGAAATCAAACTGTGAGGGGCGGCACCACGGTCTCCCTGCACAATAAAAACCGACTTGCCGGGAAAAAAAAACCTAACTGTCTTCTCACGGCAGTCCACGGACGCATAGAAAGTTGCTAACCAGTCCATGCCCAGCAGAACGTCGAAGTCCAACATCTTAAGAAGGATCAAGTCGACGGACAGATCTCTGTCTCCTATACGGACAGCACACAACCGGAACACGTGTCGTGCAACAAATGACTTTCCAACAAGAGTAGTCACGACAAGCGGCTGATCTAGTAAACACAACTCTCGGCCTAACCTCGGCACGAAGGGTGTAGAAATATATGAATGCATAGATCCCAGATAAAAAAGAACATGTGCTTCATAAGAACATACAGAAAGGGTACCCGAAACTACGACATTGGAAGCCTGCGCGTCCTGGTGAATCAAGGCAAAAACCCGAGCTTGCCCTCTACCGGCTACTGGCTGTCCTCTGCCTCCGCCACCTCGTCCTCTCGGCACAAAACCACCGTGACCATGACCTCTCTGAGCAGGAGTCTGACGCGGTGCAACCGCAGGAATAAGAGGCAACGCTCTCTGAGACGGAGAAGGTGGTAAGGTAACCTGGGGTACGGCAGGCCCTCTCTGACGTATCACGGTACAATCCCTCACGAGGTGTTGTAAACTACCACATCCAAAACACCCACATGTCGACGGCTGACCCTCCTGGGAAAAAGTGCTGAACAACTGGCCACGTCCCACGTCTCTGCTACTCCCAGTGTCTGAACGAACTCTGTCTCGGGATCTAAACCTCTGCCTCCTGGCTGCTATACCAGTACGAGCCCTCTTCGGTTCCGGAATAACCGATGACTCAGATAGACGCTCCTCCACCAATATGGCTGCATCCATAGCTGCCGCATACGTGTCGCAATGTTGAATGCTGATGGCTAGGAACAACTGGGTAAGCAGGCCTCGAACAAACCCCTTCACCCTCATCTCCTCAGTCGCCACCAAGTACGGAGCATACACAGACAACTCGGTAAAAAGTACATCATACTCAGACACCGTCATCCTCACAGTCTGGCGTAACGACTCAAATTTGCGCGCTCGCGCATCCCTGACGCTCGGTGGAAGAAAACGGGCGAGGAACACCATCACAAACTCAGCCCAGGTCATAGGAGCAAAACCTGCGGCTCTGCCCCTCTCCAAGGACTCACACCACTTCTGGGCCAGACCCTCCAGACGGAAGCTCGCGAACTCCACCCATCTCTCGTCGGAGCATCGGAGCGAACGACAAATCCTGGCCATCCGGTCGATAAACGACTGCGGATCCTCAGTAGCATCTGTGCCAGTGAACACCGGAGGCCTCAGTCTCATGAACTCCATCAGTGACATGGTAATAACCTCTGGAGTTATAACTGTGACTGCCGAAACCATAGGTACCATCATGATCCCTGCAATGGGTAGAACAACTGCCTGCCCTTACGCTCGAATGGCCTCTACTAAAGTCCCCATCATCTGGCGCAGGTCCTGCATACCAACCCCAAACATAGCAATGTGCTCCGGTACAACAGGAGTACCGCCCTAGTCTGTCCTCGCCTCAGACGAGTCGACTCTGACCTCGGCCCTCGCGGCCGCTCTCTGTGCCCTCATAGTCTTCGGCGTCATTTAGGCTGGAATTTGAAACAAGATTCGATAAGGATACAGAAATCGAATCACAAGGATGAATATAATAACGGAAGGAATTTTGATTAAAAAGTCCTATGGTCACTTAGGCGGAGCACCATGTCGTAAGTATGCCGCGGAACATACACACGCTACGTTACTCTGCTTAAGCTATCTACTCCATCATACCAAGGTCATCCAACACTCCGAAAGGTAAAACCTACAGCTCTGATACCAACTTTGTCACGACCCGAAATTTAGCCCGTATCCGGCACTTAAACTACGTAAAGTCTACAGGCGTACACAACTTAAGTAAGCCGAAAACCCAAAAATCTAAACCACCCAAAACTGGATAAACGGAGAAAAACATAGTTTATAACATTCGGAAATTCTTAAGTAAAAATCTTTAAGTTTAGTTTTCGTCCTTGAAAATTTCGGCAGCACCTCCTTTGTAAAAACTAGCCCGAAAACGGGTACAACATAGATAACATATAAAGCATCCCAAACGGGAGCAAATCACGCCCAACGGTGGAGACAACCACCATAAGCAAAAATACGACGCTGAAGCGAAGAATATAAAGGAAAACTGCATAAAGAAGTAAAATTTTTCAACAAGACCGGCTCCCACGAGCACGGCACCCAAAGTCACCAAAATAATAATACAACACCGAATCCTCACAACTCGTCTCTAAGTCAACTACAAGAAGTGGTAGATGGAGAATGCTAGATCCAACAAAGATATACAATGTACAAACGGATAACTGCAAACCCACCTAAAAGCGAAGGCTTCACAGCCAATCATAGCGGTATCCGCAAAAGTAAAGATGATAAGACGCCCTGTCGCGACTACTCAGAGGGTAAGCCCTGCAAAACACTGTGGCACAATGGGGGTGAGTTGCCAACTCGTGAATAGTAATTAACATCATACTGTAATCGCAAGTATGCACGAATAACGATTAATCTATCACATGTAATCCGATAGCAAAAGTATGACAATATGAATATGCAACAAACATGTTAAGGTATATCATCAGGGTACTACAACTACATGAAGCAATGCATATCAAAAATAATCTTGAGTGTGTGGGATGATATAATAAAACCTCATGCAAAATCCTCATGGGAAAACACCAGTGTCCCTCACTGACACATCAAATCCCAAATCCTCAGGCACCGAATCCTCAGATCGGCCCTCACATCCTGTAAGTCTCATGGAACCTGAGTGTCAAACATCGACAACCGAAACATCATGAAAACATATACCTGTGTGTGTATATATATAAGTATGAGGATATCAACCCCGTATGTCCACCGATGATACGTAGAAATCATGGAAAACCTGAGTGTCAAACACCGACACTCGAAACATCATGAAACCCGTGTCTTTCATTGACACGTAAATCCTCATAACTCAGGCGCTGTCACCATGACTGGCCCTGACGATATGTCGTACATCACTCCGGTCGGTATCCCCACGATAACCGTCGAGTCCAAATAAAATCACCGGTAGGTACTTGCCCGCCTTCCAGGCTCATCGCCTATCATCTACGAGCATCATGCCGAAGGGAACCGTACCGGGCTCCACCATATACCCGCACATGACCCACTACACTCCTCGCATCGGGTATATATCACAAATCTCAGAACCGAGAAATCTCATGGTGGACGCGTCAAAATATCATATCAAGAGAAACCGGGTTTTCAAATAATACATTGTTTCTTGAAAATACCCCCACGGTTCTCAAATCCATAAATCATATGAAATTCATATCTCAATGCGAAAAATCCATGAAAACTGATATATGCAACATAAAACAACATTATGAGCATATCAAGGAAAAGCCACTCTTTTAAATGAATCCAGCTTTAAAATATATCATGCGGTTCCCAAAATCCTCCGAAAACAAGTGCAACATCATATAAGGTGTACATGTAATTGTATGAAGGTTTAAGTATTTACATGTAAGCAAACATGTATGATGTATTTCATAAGCACAATAGTCAACATCTCAATATCACATGTTAAAACAAAACCACTTAGGGTATGTGCAACTATAGCAAAATATGTGGGTGTACATGTCAGTATGTGTGCATGATGTATATGTAGCTGTAATCGAGTATGTGGGTGTACATGTCAACATATATGTATGATGTACAAGTAGCTATAGCAAGGTATACGTGAGATCGAAAGAGGGTCACTACCTCAACTATCTCTGCCCAATGCAATATCACGTATGTATGTGTCCACGGTATTTCATATGCACAATGGAATAAGAGTTACTACCTCAACTATCCCTATCAACTACCATATCACGTATGTATGTGGTTTGTGCGTGTCATGGCAATTACAGACGGTGTGGGTGTAGCATACAATTTAGTGCTCGTGCAACATGAACCGTCAGTAATGTGTTATATCTAAAGGTACAAGTCAAGGTACAATAGATAATACTATGCAATGACGTTCGTATGAAATCAACTAATATGCAATAACATATAGCTATCATATTATATCAGCCCCGACGCATAACACCATACGGGAGATTTCCCCGTAGATGTTAAATCTACTCACCGATGGTCTCGAGCTAAGAAATTCCGACCACCTGCTTCCCCTTGTTCGCAGCGTCCGAAGTCCTCGCTTGCGATGCTATAATTTCACAAACACAAAGACAGTGCAAAAATCATAGAAATCGACCAATATCACGTAAAGCTACGTTTTGAACAACACACCAACTCCAAACTAACTCACAAGTCTCCGTCTAGTAGCTAACGTGCGTGACGACACTACGAAACTAACCCAAGTGCAACAGCTGCACAGGATCACGAATCGTGTCGGATAACGTAATACGCAGACTCAAAACACTAGATTAAAGGAAAACGATCCCAGATTTTGTATACTGTAAATACTAAAAATTTAAACAGTACCAAACACTCCTAAACCACAGCAGACAACTACCCAACAAAACCTATCCCCAACACCGCCATCCAAATCCGATGTCGCCGGATTTCGTCGTTGGGTCGCCGGCAAAAACCGGTGGGGTGGGTCCCGTGTCTCAGGTAGAATCCTAGGGTCACTAGTACAACAATACTATCTTGTTTGATCAAACAGTAAAAATCCTAGGTCACGGCAGATCACAGAGACTCTAAAAAGACACTAAAAATATGATATTGCACTAATCGATACTTAAAGTGTTCTAACCAACAAACCAACGAGCTACACATCATAAAAACTCCTATTTAACAGTTTAGGGATTATACCTATCAATACTTGCTCACAAGATCCTAGCTTTCTAAGCTCCAAGTGATCATAGAAGCAAAAGCAAGACTTGAAGTGTTTTGGTGAGATTATTTAGGAAATTTTGGAGATTTATTGAGCTTGGAATTGTTACAAATGGTGAAAGAAATGACTAAGGGCAGAAGAAGGAGGAGGCTCGGCCAATAGAGGGAAGTGGGGGAATTGTGAAGACTTGTGTGGAGTGTTCTATCAAGAAATTGGTAATAAATGCACATAAATGCATAGATGCCACATTTCCCATTCATTTCTTTTTCTTCCTTAAAACATTAATCCCTTACACAAGAATATCTAGATATTATAAGGAGGGTTTTGTTTAACTTATGCTTCATTAACTTGAAATGATACAATTTATGAGTAATTACCCAAACCCAATACGTAAATACCACATTAAAATAATATTTAAATAGGGAAAAATTCTATTTGAACCAAAACTTTCCATATACCCCCAAAGCTCGCGCACTAGTTTTATTTTCGCTAAACTAGGTGCCGGCAAGTTTATATGGACGTTTGATCACAGTAGGGTTAAAACGGAAAATACCGACAATTTTACCCTAAAACGGAAATATTCGCATAACGGTTTCTAAAACGTTACACCCTGCCTCTGACTGCTCTGAGGGACAACCTGTACAATCCTATGGCACAACGGGGGTGAGTTTCCAACTCGTGAATAGTAAATAACATATACAGGTAATCGCAAGTATGCACGTACTGCGCTAATCTATCACATGCAAGCTGATAGCAATAAATAGCAATATGTAAATGCAGCAGTCATGAAAGATACTCTATCAGGTACTACTAATACATGAAGCAATGCATAATAAATAAATGCGGAGTATGGAATAAAACATGTCATCCTCACTGAATTCTCATATCGAGCACATAGGCCCCTCATATCAAGCACATAAGCCCCTCATATCGACCATTATATCGGCCCTCATATCGACCATAATATCGGCCCACATATCAAATGAATAAGTATAATTGCATAGATCATTATGATGATATATTATGTAGGTGTACATATATAACAGCGTCCCATACCACTGATATATATACGTAAATATACATATGTATATCAGCGTCCCATACCACTGATATATATACGTAGGATTAAAACATCCAGAAAACATCATATGAAAACCATATTACAATGCGATATCCATGAAATATAATATATGCAACATGAAACAGTAATATGAGCATATAAAGGAATAACCGCTATTTAACTGCAAAAAGTTATTAAGTATCATGCGGTTCCAAATTTCTCCGAAACCAAACGCAACATCATATAAAGGTGAACATGTAACTACAACAAAGGGTATGAGCATGTACCTATCAATAATGATGTAATACCATAAGGGTTTATGTGTAAGTATGTATGCAATATGTACATGTAGCTATGTCTCATATGTGTATATAACTATCTCTAATGGTACAGTACTATATAGGTATATGGGTAGCTAGCATGTAGGCATGTCAAGGCATATGTGTAAGCATATAGGTATACAGGTATGTTATATGTCCTATGAACAATGGAATGTGAATCAATATCTCAATGTCCCTAACCATACAATATCACGTATGTATAGGTGTTGTGCGTCTCATGGCAATTATCTACGGTGTGGGTGGCATACAATCAGTGCTCGTGCAACATGAACCGTCAATAATAGTGCAGTGTCCAATGTGTACAAATCCAAGCACAACAAGTAATAATATACAATGAAGTTTATGCGCAAACTCTATATGTGCAATATAAATATGCGACTAATATCATATCATATCTAGCCCAGACATATAACGCCATGCGGGCGATTCCCCTATAGATGTTAAATCTACTCACAGATGATCTTAGGCTAAGTAAAGCCAACCACTCGCTTTCCCTTCTTCGCAGCGTCCGAAGTCCTCGCCTGCGTCCCTAAGATCATAAAACAATATAACAAGTTCACATTAGCAATCGACCAATAACACGTACAAACTACGTTTGACCGACGCACCAACTCTAAATATACTCTCAAGTGTTCGTCTAGTGGCTAACTTGCATAGCGACACTACGAAACCAACCCAAGAGCAAAAGCTACACAAAATACACGTACCGTGCCGGATAACGTAACGCACGTAATCGTAACACTAGAAACTAGAAAACTGATCCCAGATTTTGTATACAGTAAAAACCCAAAAATCAAACAGGACCAAACAAACCAAAACCACTGCAGACAGCTACCCACCAAAACTCAAGCCCAAACTCTACCTTAAATCTGAGCTCGTCGAATTTCATCATGGTGTCGCCGGCCAAAACCGAGCCTAGGGGGTTCGTACTTCAGGTGTAGGCTTAGGGTCACTAGTACAACACAACTACACTGCTAGATTTTCAAGTACACACTTTGGGTCACAGCAGATTACAGATATCACAAAATGACACCAAAAATAAACTTTAAGCGTTCTAAACTGAAACGGACAAGATACGTAACATTAAAAAGACCTACTTAACAGATAGAGATTATTACCTACTCCCACAAGCCCAAAGATCCTAGCTTACCAAGCTCCTGTTGGGCTTCCCTTGCACCTAGTCTAGGGCTTGGTAGCATCACTCATGCCACTTTAAAATTTAGAGAGGTGCAAAGCAAGAAAACAAGAATCTTTACTAGAATTTCTAGGGTAACAAGTTTGTATCACATACAAAGAAGTAAAGAGATAAGGATTACAACCTTTGAAGTCCCTTCCTTCACTTCATAAGCTCCGTGTTGAGGTCCCTTCGATGCGATCATCATGAACTCCGACTCTCGTGAGGCTCCAAGAGGTGAATGATGCATCTTGCTTGAAGTCTTCTTGATCCAAGATGATCTACCTTGAAGAATCTCTAACCCAAGCTTACACTTCACTAATGAAGTAATTAGAGAAGTGAACATCCTAATCTAAGTGGCTAGAATAGATGAGAATGATGAAGTAGGAATATTGCTCTCTTTTGTTTTCAATTTCTCACTAATAATCACCACAACTCAAAAAGCTAGAAAGCTTTTGCAAGAGCAAGAAGAAGAAGATGAAGCCTTTTCTTTTGTGATGAATAATGAATTATTGTTGTTGTCACAATTGCAACCATGAGTTAAGAATGGGAGCTCTGACTCATGTAGAGAATAAACTAAGGTTAAGTGTTTGGGTTGGGTTAACAAATATCAACACAAAATATCAAAGCTAAAGACAAAGTCAAAGCTTCATGAAGCATCCAAAAGCTAACCCAAATCCAAACCCTAACTTGGTTTAAACTCAACAACCATGTTGCATTTGTAACCCTAAAATGTTACAATATTATATATCACATATACAATATATTTTGTAACAAAAGAAAATAATACAATTAACATATATCGCATATACATCAATGTATTATCCAGTGAGAAAATGAATCAATAAAGCGCGCTTATATTAGTTAACGTAATGTAATATATCATATATATAACTATACATTAAATTGTCGAATCAACACTTGATCCGACAATCCGGCTATATTGCATATAATCGACTAATATAACATTTACCATTTCATCGAATCAACACTTGATCCGATGACCCGGCTATATCACATATACCCGGCCGATATCTCATATCGGGATAATAGAATACGGTATCTCATATCATATTATTCTCTGTCCCGCACATATCACATATGTGCTCTTACTCCGTTTTGCCTGAGCCAGGAAACCTCTGTGTAGAACTCTAAAGAATCGTCAATAGGCTGGCAGTAGGTGATGATCATATCAAACACCCACAAGCTGCAAGCGGTTAGCTAAACGTAACAGCCACCCAGGTATTGAGCGATCAGAAGATAAACAAGCAAGCCTGTACATTCTCCTGTAAATCCAATCAGTAACACTACCGTACAGTCCGGTCTCTTCATCTCATATGTCGCATATCAAGTCTAGGGGTGGTAAACGTCAGACCCTAGTAACCGATAAGTCGGGTCGATGTGAGGCTCATAACAGGTCGAGAAACTACTGATAACTCTTACCAGTAGCACTCCATATCAGCCCTGGCCAGGGACTTCCAGTTATAACCAATCGAACACAGCACAACATCAACTCCCTATACCGGGAAAGACAAAACCCCTCCTATCGCTCATTGCCTACATGTGATTCGGGACTGTACCAAAAAGCCACCGTTTTGCACGCCCTCTTGGACGTGGTAAGGTGGAAATCAAAGCACAGTGGGAATCATACAAGACTCTATGACGATCTCGGGTCTACAGACTAACCTGTACCAGTGTCACCGGAGAACTGCTATCTGACGATAGGTATAATACAATCTAGGAGTTCTCAGCGAGTCCGTTCAGTGTACCCAGTCTCCACTGAGCACCCGTACACCATCTTTGATGTCAAACACCGATGGATATGGGATCATCCATCGCCCATCATATGGGTCAAGATGCGTATACACTAGTCTACTCTGGAGTATCGATGCCCCGTCTCGACACTCTCTCGACTAGGAACAGTTATAGGATGTACTCTTAGACTATCCTGGCCCCACTAGAATGATCTGCATCATAGTCCTAGTAGTCGAGTACATATCCTAAGGGCTTTATCAACATGTGAGAGTAAGACAGTAAACTAATACAAGTCAACATGTTAAGACAAAGTGAAACCAAATAGCATACTATGATGTTGAGCAAGAAATTCCTCTCTATATATATCCAAGCGTCCACTATTATATACATCATAAATACAACAATGGCCTCTAGGGCATATATATAACTAACAGTCTCCCACTTGCACTAAGGCCAGCTGTTGTAGTATCTCATACCCAACATCCTGAAGAGTCTCTCGAATTGTATCTAGAGAATTGCCTTCGTGAGTGGATCCCCAGTGTTGTCCTTCGTGTCAACTCTCCTGGCCTCGATCTCGCGGCGATCAACTATCTCCAGAATCGGGTGATACTGCCTCAGAATATGTCTGGACTTCTGATGGGACCTGGGTTCCTTGGCCAAAGCCACAGCTCCATTGTTATCCCAATAAAAAGGTATTGGATGCTTAATGGAAGGAACCACACCAAGTTCAGTGATGAACTTCTTCATCCGGACAGCCTCTTTTGCAGTATCGTTGGCAGCGATGTATTCAGCCTCCATCGTCGAGTCTGCCACGGTTTCTTGCTTGGAACTTGTAACACCTGAGTTTAGGGTTAGTAGTAATTAAGTGTTAATGTGGGGTTTTTGGTAAAAAGTTTACCAAAACGGGATTCTAATAATTTATTTGGTTTTATGGTTGTTTTTGTAGAATTTTATCTCGACCACACACACTTGTGCACGTTAGCTAGGGTTAAGACAAGGGTTGCCACATAATTAAGCTTGTGGGTTAATCATGTTTAAGTTAACCATGGTGGGTTAGGTCCTTGGTTAAGTTAATTGGGTTGTTAAAGCTAATTAGTTTAAATTGAGGATGGTTGGCTTTGACCATGAGTATTTAGAGAGTTTTAAGGTTGACTTGAGAGGGATGTGATGTGTCATGATGGCTTTTGGTTGAGAAAGGGAGAATGATGGTTTAAGGTTAAGTCTCATCACCTCACTTCAAACCTGTTTCACCTCTCTCTCACTCATACAACAAAGATCAGCCCATATACCAACAGATCAGCCACCCCAAAACAGCCATATTGCTGCTACAGCAGCTGATGATCCATCATCAAGCCATTCTCAGCTCTTTTCCAGCATCAGTTCTTCACAAAGCAACACTTTAACTGCTGCACAAACAGCCACTTCAGCCCCTAACATCATTACAAGCAGCCCCAACCATACAACTCTCTCACACACTCACATCAGCCCACTTCCAGCTCAATTCAGCCTACAAATCAGCATCAGCTATTGTATCAGAACATCAGCAGCAGTAGCAGCTACATCAGTCCCAACTCCTTACATAACACCCCCTCCCAACACTCAAGCCTTCCCTCAACTTCACCCCAGCCCCCTGCTGCTGCTACTACTTCAAAACATCAAGCACCCCAAACCTGTTTCAGCTTCAGCATCAGCATCAGCTGAACCAGTGACATTTTCAGCCCAGCACCATACCACCTCAGCTCAACACCACACCATATCAGTCCCAACACACAAACCAACACCATAGCAACAGCCCCACCTTCACAAACAACAGCAACAGCAGCTGCTTCTGCCTCAGAACAGCAAGTGCAGACCAGCTCTCTTCTAGCCCTAGTTGCAGCACCGGGGCTGTAGCAGCAGCACCTACTCCCTCCTTCTCCTTCTCCTTGGTTGCAAGGTTCCTAGGAGGTATAACTCCTAAACTCTTTCCAATTTGTGTAGATTATGTGCTTGATTGGCTAGTTTAGTGTTTTATCGAAATTTTAGTACTAGAATTGTGTAGTGATGCTAGATCTAGTTACATTGGAGTGCTTGTAGCTTAATGGAACCTTTTTGGTGTTAATTAGTCTGTTTTAGCCTAGTAGTGTCGTTAAATTTAGATGGATAGCCTTAAATTGCTAAAATTATGGTAATCTAGCCTAATTAGTGTTTATTTCATGCTTTAGTAGTGATTTGGGTGATTTAAGGGAATTTTGGCAAAAGTGAAGGTAGTGCTAGTTAGAATAGCCCTTTTAGGTACTGATGAGGCCAGTTAACCAGAGGATTGCCCCAGATTTCACAAAAGACACCCGATTTACCGACTTGGCGTAATTTGGCAGTTTTAGTGACTTTTAGCCTCTATTGGATCTGCTGTTGACCCGAGCCCTTCAGACTAAAATTGTGAAAACTGTAACATGGTGAGACTAGTAGAAACACACACACAGAGTACGGGGACCCACCTCCCCCTCTCGGCTGCCGATTTATTCTTTCTGGCCGCAAATTGCGGCCAGAGTGGGGGGTAGGGTGTAGGGGTTTTGGGTGTAGGATCCTTCTGGGTAGGTTAGGCTTCTGGTACCTACAACTTTTCAAGTTTGCCCCAGAAGCAAAATCTGGAGCTATTTGCGTGTTTCCGATGTTTTTAAGTCTCGTGCGACACGCGCGTGATACGCGTGGTTCTGTGGCGCACTGCGCGACACAGCGTGTCAGTTTAGGTTCTGGTGGGTTGTGCGCATCGCGTTGTGTCGTGTGCACACGTGTTTAGTTTCATGCACGCGTATCCTTTTTATCGATATATCGCGTTTTGCAGGATTTTTCCTTATATGGTGACTTTTGTAAATTCTAGGTTCGCCGGCGGGGACTTCAAGCGCAGCGGAGAAAGGAAAGCAGGTGGTTGGACACACCTAGCACGGGATCACGGGTGAGTAGATTTAACATCTACGGGGGACGATCGTTTGGATGGCGCGAGTCGCCCGATAGATATAGTAGACTTGATATTACTTGTGACATTATGATAAGAATACTTGCATGATAATTGCTGCAGTTAGGATCTATTTGATGTTCTATATACGCAGACTCATTATAGGACACATGCACCATTACCAGGTTTATATGCAGCACGAGCACTATTCATGTGGACACACACACCCTGGTAATTGCCATGTCACGACACTAGATAACCATAAATCTGAAACATGTTAATTGCCTAGAAATAGATATTGCAATAAGTAATTAAAATGAAATCATAAGAATTACTATCCTCATGCATATGTATCACTATGTCATTTGCTCATGTCTAGTATAAATCATACTTTATAAATTGATACCATATGCATTCATAACCATTGACATATGCATTCATGATGATTTCATGAGATTTATGATATTTCTGGATTTCGGGGGAAAGCCGCAAGATTTCAATCTTATATCCTTTTAAAATATAAAATTTGCGGTTTTCTAGTGATGTAAAGTGTCGTCCATCATGAGTTTTGCTGTGGTTTTCGAGACCCGTTTCGAGGAGGTGGATGAACCGTCTCGGGTACATGGTGGGCCCGGTACAGTACCCCGGGGCAAGAAGATCGCAGGAGATGGCGTTGAGCCTGGCAGGGGACGGATTACCTACCGGTTACTTCATTTGGCACGGCGGATATCCAGAGGATACCGACCGTGGCCGCTGGATTGGGATATTGATATTTGATATGGATCAGCTGGACGGCTGAGGCCAGAGATACTTGACATGGATATATGAGATTTGAGACAGTTTTGGGGTGTCGTTGCTGGACACGGATTTTATTGATTTCATGGATATTATGCTGATATTTAAAAAGAGTTTCAAAAACAAAAGAAGGAACAATTCTTATACCTACATGATGAGATCTTGAGTTGACTCATATAGTATACATACATGATAGAATATTCATGTGGCATACATACATGTTATTCCATCCATGTGACTTACATACTTGTTAGTACACTGATGATACATACATACCTGCTAGTACATATAGCCATACCTGTTTAGGGATGCTAGGATACTTGTATACATGCATACGATAGCCTTTGTAGATGTTATTTATTATCCACGAGCTGGCAACACCCCCCATTGTGCCACAGTTTTTCTGCAGGTCCGTTCCGTCAGCACTGTAGCGGCGGACACTTTTGCCTCTTTTGCTCTTTTTGCCTGGACTCGAGGCTTTTGCTCATAGGTGGGTTGTTATCATTTTGTACCACCTTATTTATTTTCATTGTATCTAGAGTACTCCATCTGCTACTACTTTTTCAGCTGTACCAGTCTTATTTGGATTACTGTATATTGACCTAAAGGTGAGGTTGTGAGACTTGTGGATTATATGTTATATTTGGGGTCGAGCTCACTTGAGCCGACATGTTATATTGCCTGTTCTTTCATGCTTTTATTGCGCATTGTAGTTTATATTGTGTTGGATTTGTGACCGCCTTGAGGCGAAGAGCTAGCTTCCGCTTGGGGATGCCATATTCAAGTTATTCATTCATATTCCTGTTTTGTACCCGCTGGGGAACTATTTTACAAAGAAGATTTTGCCAAAAATTTAGGAACAGGAAGTTGTTTTTCATAAAAAAGAGACTTTATATAACATTATGAAACAAGTGCTTTAAGTAGAAATGGTTTTTCCTTCACTCTAATTCTTAATTGGGTTTTGTATTCTGGGCTTCGGCTTACTTATTTTACGGACGCCTTGAGACATTTCGTAATTTAAGTGCCGGTCGCGTTCCGTACCTTGCGGGTCGTGACAAAGTTGGTATCAGAGCCATAGGTTTCACCTTTCCGAGTGTAGGATGACCCTTAGTAGATGGAGTAAGTGACTTAAGCAGGGTAGCGTAGCGTACGTATGTCCGCGGCATACTTGCGATGCGGTACTCCGCCTAGGTGACTTTAGGATATACTTGCTTGAAGTTCCTTCTTCAATTCCGTGTATCCTTCGATTCTATTGCACTGTTCTTATTGTCCTGTTTCCTGTACCAGTCACTATGCCGCAGAGGGCTACCAGAGCGCAGAGGGTTGCCGCACGAGACAAGATTCGAGCTGGCTCGTCCGAGACTAGGACTGAGCAGGGTGGTATGCCTACGCCGCAGGGACAGACTGATCCACCTTCCCCAGGCCGTATGGATAGACTTGAGTCCGTTATGGAGGAGCTGTGACAGATGATGGGGAGTATGCAGGAGCTACGTCAGATGGCAAGATCCTTAGTTGCGGCAGGTCGTGCGCCGAGGCCGGAGGACGTACCTACTACATCCCAGACTACTATGATACCTGCTCCTACTGCTACCACCGTGGCCATCCCGGTTTCGCTACAGGAGTTCATAAGGCTGAGACCTCCAGTCTTCACGGGTACTGATGCAGCAGAGGACCCGCAGACGTTCCTTGACAGCTTGGCCAGGATCTGCCGTTCGCTGAGATGTTCTGATGATCGCTGGGTAGAGCTTGTGAGTTTCCGACTTGAGGGCATTGTACAGATATGGTTGGAGTCAGTTTTGAGAGGTCGAGCTGCAGGTCTACCGCCCATGACATGGACCGAGTTCACAGCAGTCTTTCTAGCCCGTTTCCTTCCGGAGAGCGTTCGTGACGCCAGAGCTCGTAGTTTTGAGGCCTTGATCAAGACACCAGGGATGACGGTGTCTGAGTATGACGTCCAGTTTACACAGTTGTCCCGATATGCTCCGTATCTGGTGGATACCGAAGCAAAGAGGGTGAAGATGTTCATACAGGGAATGGATGCCCAGCATTTCTTGCCATTGGCGCCCAGCACTTCGATACCTATTCGGCGGCTATAGATGTGGCGTTGCAGATGGAGGCACGTATTTCAGCGACTTCGGCCGTTCCCGGGCCGAAGAGGATTCGTACCGGCACGCCAGATCAGAGGCAGCATGCCAGATTCCTTCCGAGAGATAGGGCCGGCAGAGGGTTTGGATGAGGTCAGCTATATGGATCGTACACACAGGGACAGCAGTCGTTGCCAGGTTGCTATAGGTGCGGGAGTCTGCACCATCATATTAGGGATTGTCCAGTGAGACGACAGGGAGCGGTGATAGTTCCGCATATGACCCTACCACCATCACTGCTCCCTCCTCAGAGATCTCTACTTCCTGCCACAGGCGATGCTCCATGCCAGTTAGGTGCACCCAGAGGCCGTGGACGCGGCGGACCGATCCAGAGAGGACGAGGAGGTAGAGGCTGAGGCCGAGGTCAGCCCGCTATCGGAGGAGGTCAGGCCCGAGTCTTTGCGTTGACACTCCAGGATGCGCAGGCATCCAATGCCGTCGTGACAGGTACCCTATCAGTATGTTCTGTTGATGCACACGTGTTGTTTGATTCCGAATCCACGCATTCGTACGTTTCCACACACTTCGTGCCGAGTTTGGGTAGAGAGTCCGGTTTGCTTGATCAGCCGCTTGTTGTGACCTCTCCTGTGGGAGAGTCATTTATGGCTAAGCACGTTTTCCGATCCTGTACCGTTCGTATTGGCGAGCCAGAGCTGCCTGTCGACTTGATCCTTCTTGAGATGTTGGACTTCGACGTTCTTTTAGGCATGGATTGGTTAGCCACGTGCTATGCGTCGGTGGACTGCCGCGAGAAGACAGTTAGATTTTGTTTTCCCGGCGAGTCGGCTTTTGTTGTGCAGAGGGACCATGGTGCCGCCCATCACATATTGATTTCTTCTCTTCGCGCTGATCAGCTGTTGAGAAAGGGATGTCGGGGATTTCTAGCCTATGTTTGCGATACTAGAGCTACAGATGTTCCATTGGACCAGGTTCCGATTGCATGCGATTTCCCCGATGTTTTCCCTGATGAGCTGCCAGGACTGCCGCCTGAGCGCGATGTCAAATTCTGTATTGATTTGATTCCCGGCTCGGAGCCTATTTCTATACCGCCTTATCGGATGGCCCCGGCGGAACTTAGAGAGTTGAAGGTTCAGCTGCAAGATTTGCTAGATAAGGGACTTATTCGACCCAGCGTTTCTCCATGAGGTGCTCCGGTCCTGTTTGTCAAGAAGAAGGATGGATGTTTGCGCTTATGTATCGACTACCGCCAGCTGAACAAGGTTACCGTGCGGAACAAATACCCGTTGCCACGCATTGATGATTTGTTCGATCAGCTTCAGGGTGCGGGTTATTTTTCGAGGATCGACATACGATCAGGATACCACCAGCTGCGAGTCCGACAGGAGGATATACCGAAGACAGCCTTCCGTACACGCTATGGTCACTATGAGTTTCTGGTGATGTCATTCGGACTCACCAACGCCCCCACAGTTTTTATGGATTTGATGAACCGTACATTCAGGCCGTATCTTGACTTGTTCATCATCGTGTTTATCGACGATATTTTGGTGTATTCCCGGAGCCGAGAGGAGCACGAGCAGCATTTGCGGATTACTTTGCAGACTTTGAGGGAGCACCAGCTTTTTGCAAAACTCTCCAAGTGTGCTTTCTGGCTGGACAGCTTTGGTTTCTTGGGCCACGTGATTACGAGAGATGGCATATATATGGACCCGAAGAAGATTGAAGCTGTTCAGCAGTGGCCCAGACCAACATAGGTTACGGAGATCCATAGTTTTCTAGGCCTGGCGGGCTACTACAGGCGATTCGTTCAGGATTTCTCCCGTATTGCTGTACCTTTGACCGGTTTGACCCGGAAGGGAGTTCCTTTCGTTTGGACGGAGGAGTGCGAGCACAGTTTTCAGCAGCTACGGACTTGTTTGACTACGGCGTCGGTATTATCATTGCCTTCAGGATCAGGAGGATTCGTGGTTTATTGTGACGCTTCACAGGTGGGGTTAGGATGTGTATTGATGCAGCATGACAGGGTGATCGCGTATGCATCGCGGAAATTGAAGAAACACGAACAGAACTACCCCACTCATGATTTGGAGATGGCTGCAGTGGTCTTTGCACTGAAGATATGGCGACATTACCTATACGGCGAGTCGTGCCAGATATTCACTGACCACAAGAGCTTAAAATATATATTTCAGCAGCGAGACCTGAACCTCAGACAGCGTCGTTGGATGGAGCTGGTGAAAGACTATGACTGTGAGATCTTGTACCACCCGGGCAAGGCGAATGTAGTGGCGGATGCTTTAAGCAGGAGGCCCGGGGGTAGTCTATCCTGTTTGCGCGCAGTGCAGAGGCAGTCGTCAGCAGATTGGCAGACTTTATGCGACAGCCGAGTTGAGTTCGAGTTCACTCCGACAGGGGGACAGTTTGCGCATGTTCATGCACGTCCGCAGTTACTGGACCGCATTCAAGAGGCACAGCCCAGTGATGACCGACTTTCAGATATCATGGAGCGGATTAGGCAGGGCAGAGATTCCGAGTTTATGATCGACGATCAGGGAGTATTACGATTTGGGACTCGATTGTGCTTACCAGATTCGGAGGGACTGCGACATGAGATTCTTGAGGAGGCGCATAGATCTACATACAGCGTTCACCCAGGTTCCACCAAAATGTACCGCGACTTGAAAGATGTCTATTGGTGGGACGGGATGAAGAGGGATGTCACCGACTTCGTATCAAGGTGCCTAACTTGTCAGCAAGTCAAGGACGAGCACCAGAGGCCAGCAGGAGAGTTGCAGCCTTTGCCCATTCCGGAGTGGAAATGGGAGCAGATTTCGATGGACTTCGTTGTTGGTCTACCCAGGACCAGTCGGGGGTACGACTCCATTTGGGTGATCGTGGATCGATTGACGAAAGCGGCTCATTTCCTGCCAGTGAAGACCACTTTCAGTTTTGCTCGGTATGCCCAGATTTACATTGACGAGATCATGCGGTTACATGGCGTACCGACCTGTATCGTGTCAGATCGAGGCACCCAGTTTACCAGCCGACTATAGCAGAGACTCCAGGAGGCTTTGGGCACTCGTTTGAGCTTCAGCACAACGTTTCATCCACAGACCGACGGACAGTCAGAGCGGACCATTCAGACTCTCGAGGACATGCTTAGAGCGTGCGTTTTAGACTTCGGCGGTAGCTGGGATCGTCATTTACCTCTAGTGGAGTTCTCCTATAACAACAGCTTCCAGGATACTATCCAGATGGCACCTTTCGAGGCTTTGTATGGGAGGAGATGTAGATCGCCCGTCTGTTGGACCGAGCTGAGCGAGAGCAATATTTTTGGGCCACAGATCGTGCAGGAGATGACTGAGAAAGTACAGTTGATTCGAGACCGGATGAGAGCAGCTCAGAGCAGGCAGAAATCGTATGCAGACAGGCGCCGTCGTAAACTAGAGTTCGCAGTTGGCGATCATGTTTTTCTGAGGGTCTCTCCGATGAAGGGTGTGATGCGATTTGGGCGGAAGGGAAAGCTTAGCCCTAGATTGGTAGGCCCCTTCGAGATCCTCGAGCGTGTTGGCGCAGTTGCATATCGTTTGGCTCTTCGACCCAGCTTTGCAGACGTTCACCCCGTCTTCCACGTGTCGATGCTACGCAGATATATTCATGACCCTTCCCACACGATTCAGCATCAGATCGTTCAGATTGAGCCCGACCTTTCGTTCACCGTGCAGCCAGTTGAGATATTAGATCGTAAGGTGAAGAAACTTCGATCAAAGGTCCTGCCGTCGGTGAGGGTTCTTTGGCGTAGCCGGAATGGTGAGGAGATCACTTGGGAGGCCGAGGGAGAGATGCGGAAGAAATTCCCTCATCTTTTTGAAGGTACGCGTAGTTGCATATTTTAAAATTCGGGGATGAATTTTCTTAAGGGGGAAGACTATTACACCTGAGTTTAGGGATAGTAGTAATTAAGTGTTAATGTGGGGTTTTTGGTAAAAAATTTACCAAAACGGGATTCTAATAATTTATTTGGTTTTATGGTTATTTTTGTAGAATTTTATCTCGACCACACACACTTGTGCACGTTAGCTAGGGTTAAGACAAGGGTTGCCACATAATTGAGCTTGTGGGTTAATCATGTTTAAGTTAACCATGGTGGGTTAGGTCCTTGGTTAAGTTAATTGGGTTGTTAAAGCTAATTAGTTTAAATTGAGGATGGTTGGCTTTGACCATGAGTATTTAGAGAGTTTTAAGGTTGACTTGAGAGGGATGTGATGTGTCATAATGGCTTTCGGTTGAGAAAGGGAGAATGATGGTTTGAGGTTAAGTCTCATCACCTCACTTCAAACCTTTTTCACCTCTCTCTCACTCACACAACAAAGATCAGCCTATATACCAACAGATCAGCCACCCCCAAAACAGCCATATTGCTGCTACAGCAGCTGATGATCCATCATCAAGCCATTCTCAGCTCTTTTCAAGCATCAGTTCTTCACAAAGCAACACTTTAACTGCTTCACAAACAGCCACTTCAGCCCCTAACATCATTACAAGCAGCCCCAACCTTACAACTCTCTCTCACACACTCACATCAGCCCACTTCCAGCTCAATTCAGCCTACAAATCAGCATCAGCCATTGTATCAGAACATCAGCAGCAGCAGTAGCTACATCAGTCCCAACTCCTTACATAACACCCCCTCCCAACACTCAAGCCTTCCTTCAACTTCACCCCAGCCCCCTGCTGCTGCTACTACTTCAAAACAGCAAGCACCCCAAACCTGTTTCTGCTTCAGCAGCAGCATCAGCTGAACCAGTGACATTTTCAGCCCAGCACCATACCACCTCAGCTCAACACCACACCATATTAGTCCCAACACACAAACCAACACCATAGCCACAGCCCCACCTTCACAAACAATAGCAACAGCAGCTGTTTCTGCCTCAAAACAGCAAGTGCAGACCAGCTCTCTTCTAGCCCTAGTTGCAGCACCAGGAGCTGTAGCAGCAGCACCTACTCCCTCCTTCTTCTCCTTCTCCTTGGTTGCAAGGTTCCTAGGGGGTATAACACCTAAACTCTTTCCAATTTGTGTAGATTATGTGCTTGATTGGCTAGTTAAGTGTTTTATCGAAATTTTAGTACTAGAATTGTGTAGTGATGCTAGATCTAGTTACATTGGAGTGCTTGTAGCTTAATGGAACCTTTTTGGTGTTAATTAGTCTGTTTTAGCCTAGTAGTGTCGTTAAATTTAGATGGATAGCCTTAAATTGCTAAAATTATGGTAATCTAGCTTAATTAGTGTTTATTTCATGCTTTAGTAGTGATTTGGGTGATTTAAGGGAATTTTGGCAAAAGGGAAGGTAGTGTTAGTTAGAATAGCCCTTTTAGGTACTGATGAGGCCAGTTAACCAGAGGATTGCCCCAGATTTCACAAAAGACACCCGATTTACCGACTTGGCGTAATTTGGCAGTTTTAGTGACTTTTAGCCTCTATTGGATCTGCTGTTGACACGAGGCCTTCAGACTAAAATTGTGAAAACTGTAGCTTGGTGAGACTAGTAGAAACACACACAAAGAGCACGGGGACCCACCTCCCCCTCTCGGCCGCCGATTTATTCTTTCTGGCCGCAAATTGCGGCCAGAGTGGGGGGTGGGGGTGGGGGTTTTGGGTGTAGGGTCCTTCTGGGTAGGTTAGGCTTCTGGTACCTGCAACTTTTCAAGTTTGGCCCAGAAGAAAAATCTGGAGCTATTTGCGTGTTTCCGATGTTTTTAAGTCTCTTGCGACACGCGCGTGATACGCGTGGTTCTGTGGCGCGCTGCGCGACACAGCGTGTCAGTTTAGGTTCTGGTGGGTTGTGCGCGTCGCGTCGTGTCGTGTGCACACGTGTTTAGTTTCACGCACGCGTATCCTTTTTATCGATATATCGCGTTTTGCAGGATTTTTCCTTATATAGTGACTTTTGTAAATTCTAGGTTCGCCGGCGGGGACTTCAAGCGCAGCGGAGAAAGGAAAGCAGGTGGTCGGACAGACCTAGCACGGGATCACGGGTGAGTAGATTTAACATCTACGGGGGACGATCGTTTGGATGGCGCGAGTCGCCCGATAGATATAGTAGACTTGATATTACTTGTGACATTATGATAAGAATACTTGCATGATAATTGCTGCAGTTAGGATCTATATGATGTTCCATATACGCAGACTCATTATAGGACACATGCACCATTTCCAGGTTTATATGCAGCACGAGCACTATTCATGTGGACACACACACCCTGAAAATTGACATGTCACGACACTAGATAATCATAAATCTGAAACATGTTAATTGCCTAGAAATATGATATTGCAATAAGTATTTAAAATGAAATCATAAGAATTACTATCCTCATGCATATGTATCACTATGTCATTTGCTCATGTCTAGTATAAATCATACTTTATAAATTGATACCATATGCATTCATAACCATTGACATATGCATTCATGATGATTTCATGAGATTTATGATATTTCTGGATTTCGGGGTAAAGCTACAAGATTTCAAACTTATAACCTTTTAAAATATAAAAGTTGCGGTTTTCTAGTGATGTAAAGTGTCGTCCACCATGAGTTTTGCTGTGGTTTTCGAGACCCGTTTCGAAGAGGTGGATGAACCGTCTCGGGTACATGGTGGGCCCGGTACGGTACCCTGGGGCAAGAAGATCGCAGGAGATGGCGTTGAGCCTGGCAGGGGACGGATTACCTAACGGTGACTTCATTTGGCACGGCGGATATCCAGAGGATACCGACCGTGGCCGCTGGATTGGGATATTGATATTTGATATGGATCAGCTGGATGGCTGAGGCCAGAGATACTTGACATGGATATATGAGATTTGAGACAGTTTTGGGGTGTCGTTGCTGGACACGGATTTTATTGATTTCATGGATATTATGCTGATATTTAAAAGAGTTTCAAAAGCAAAAGAAGGAACAATTTTTATACCTACATGATGAGGTCTTGAGTTGACTCATATAGCATACATACATGATAGTATATTCATATGGCATACATACCTGTTATTCCATCCATGTGACATACATACTTGTTAGTACACTGATGATACATACATACCTGCTAGTACATATAGCCATACCTGTTTAGGGATGCTAGGATACTTGTGTACATGCATACGATAGCCTTTGTAGATGTTATTTATTACTCCCGAGCTGGCAACTCACCCCCGTTGTGCCACAGCTTTTCTGCAGGTCCGTTCCGTCAGCACTGTAGCGGCGGACACTTTTGCCTCTTTTGCTCTTTTTGCCTGGACTCGAGGCTTTTGCTCATAGGTAGGTTGTTATCATTTTGTACCACCTTATTTATGTTCATTGTATCTAGAGTACTCCATCTGCTACTACTTTTTCAGCTGTACCAGTCTTATTTTGATTACTATATATTGACCTAGAGGTGAGGTTGTGAGACTTGTGGATTATATGTTATATTTGGGGTCGAGCTCACTTGAGCCGACATGTTATATTGCCTGTGCTTTCATCCTTTTATTGCACATTGTAGTTTATATGGCGTGGGATTTGTGACCGCCTTAAGACGAAGAGCTAGCTCCTGCTTGGGGATGCCATATTCATGTTATTCATTCATATTCCTATTTTGTACCCGCTGGGGAACTATTTTACAAAGAAGATTTTGCCAGAAATTTGGGAACAGGAAGTTGTTTTTCATAAAAAAGAGACTTAATATGACTTTATGAAACAAGTGCTTTAAGTAGAAATGGTTTTTCCTTCACTCTAATTCTTAATTGGGTTTTGTATTCTGGGCTTCGGCTTACTTATTTTACGGACGCCTTGAGACGTTTCGTAACTTAACTGCCGGTCGTGTTCCGTACCCTGCGGGTCGTGACAGAACTCTTCCAACAAACCGCCCCTCCATTTAGGGTAAAGACAAATCCCGAGAGCGACTTAGAGTCGTCCTTATCACTTTGGAAGCTCGAATTGGTAAAGGACTCCACCTGGTGTTCTCCGTTACCATACACCAAGAACATCTTCTTAGTTCTTTTCAAGTACTTAAGAATGTTCTTCACAGCTGTCCAATGATTCTCTCCTGGATCTGCTTGATACCTACTCACTACACTTAGTGAGTATACTACATCAGGTCTGGTACATAGTATGGCGTACATGATAGAGCCTACTGCCGAAGCATAGGGTATCCCTTGCATGCGAGCTCTCTCCAAATCAGTCTTGGGAGACATCTCTTTGGAGAGAGTGAGTCCAGAGATCGTGGGTTGGTTTCCACGCTTGAATTCTTCCATACTAAACCTCTTTAGTATGGTGTCAATGTACCTGGATTAGGATAATCCCAGTATCCGCTTAGATCTATCTCTATAGATCATGATTCCCAAAATGCAGGAGGCATCACCTAGATCTTTCATTGAGAATCGATGTGATAAGAAGAGCTTGACCGAGTGCAGCATAGGAACATCATTTCCTATCAAGAGTATGTCATCCACGTACAATAAGAGGAAGATGATCTTACTCTCTGCAAGCTTCTTGTATATATAAGGTTCATCTACGTTTTTGATGAAGTCAAACTCTTTGACTACAACATCAAAACAGATGTTCCAACTCCGCGATGCCTGCTTTAACCCGTAGATAGATTTAAGCAGCTTGCACGCCTTTCCGCTGCTCCCATTATCTACGAATCCCTCTGGCTGAGTCATGTACATGCACTCCTCTAAATCACCATTTAGAAAGACGGTCTTAATATCCATTTGCCAGATTTCGTAGTCATGATATGCAGCAATGGCAAGTAAGATCCGGATGGACTTAAGCATAGCCACTGGAGAAAAGGTTTCGTCATAATCCACACCTGGTCGTTGACGAAAACCCTTTGCAACAATTCTAGCTTTGAACGTCTCAACCTTTCCATCTACACCAAGTTTCTTCTTAAAGATCCACTTGCTCCCAATGGGTTTTACCCCTTCAGGAGCCACTTCCAAAGTCCATACTTTGTTGGTGTACATGGATTCCATCTCAGATCGCATTGCATCCAGCCATTTCACAGAGTCACCACTCGTGATGGCCTGCTCGAAGCTAGTCGGGTCATCATCATCCATGATGCAATCCTCGCTTCCACCGTCAATGAGAAAACCGTAGTATCTCTCAGGTGGATGAGGAACCCTACTAGATTGGCGGAGATGCTGAGGTTCATCAGGAACTACTGAATCCTCTGGTTCTACCAAATCTTCTGTTGTAGTTTGTGTAGCTGGAACTTCATCCAGTTCTACCTCATTGCCACTAATTTCTTTTTCAAGAAATTCCTTTTCTAAAATAGTGGCATGCCGAGATACAAACACCTTTTGTTCCTCGGTATGGTAGAAGATATACCCGCGCGAATGTTTAGGATATCCAATAAACTTACACAGAAAAGACCTTGCCCGAGCTTGTCCGGATTCTGTGTTTTCACATATGCCGGGCAACCCCATATCTTAACATAATTAAGATATGGTCTCTTTCCCTTCCATATCTCATATGGAGTGGATGGCACAGATTTGGTGGGAACCATATTCAATAGGTCAGTAGCTGTTTCCAGTGCATACCCCCAGAAGGAAATAGGCAACTCAGCAGTGCTCATCATAGAGCGCACCATATCTAATAGGGTGCGATTCCTCCGCTCCGATACACCGTTGTGCTGTGGTTTATAAGGAGGAGTAAGCTGAGAGAGAATCTCATTCTCTTTTAGATAGTCCAGAAACTCATTGCTCAAGTATTCTTCTCCTCTATCAGATCGTAGGATCTTAATACTTTTGCCCATTTGGTTCTCTACTTCGTGCTTATATTCCCTGAATTTTTCAAAAGCATCAGACTTGTGTTTCAACAGGAACACATGACTGTATCTTGAGAGATCGTCAGTGAATGTAATGAAGTATGAAGAACCGTTCCTGGCATGTGTAGACATGGGACCACATACATCACTATGTATCAGTCCCAAAAGTTCTTTAACTCTTTCTCCGTGTCCACTAAACGGAGTTTTGGTCATCTTGCCTTTGAGACATGACTGGAAAGTATCATAAGATGAAAATTCGAACGGATTCAAATATCCATCCTTATGTAACTTAGCTAGCCATGTCGCATTGATATGACCTAGTCTACAATGCCACAAGAAGGATTTGTTCATTTCTGAACTCTTCCTCTTGTGTGTGTTTTGTACATCAGGACTGTAGTTTGGTTGAGAACGTATATACCATTATTTAACGATCCTGATCCAATCAACTTTTGATTCAGGAATATGTTCATAACATTATCATGTACTACAAAATTATATCCTTCTTTGCTCAATAAAGAAACTGATATAAGATTGCATATCAGGGTCGGAATGTAATAGTATTCGTTCAGAATCAATATATTACCATTTGGTAACACAAGGTGATATTCGCCAACTGCTTTTGCTGCAACATTTGCACCATTCTCTACTCTTATGGAATGATCACCCTCTCCAATTCCCTACCTTTACGTAGCCCATGTAACATATTATATATGTGGGATCCTGATCCGGTATCTAATACCCAAGACGTAGAGTGAACTGAGAAACAGTTTTCGATAACTAACACAGCCGAAGAAGATGCATTAACATGCTTATTCTTCGTTTGGGTGGCGTGAGAATCTGGATATTCTCCTAATTCCTGCTCTGTCTTATAACAATTATAAGAAAGAACGGGACCAACATTACCCTGCTCAGTATAAAAAGCGGGTTCGGTCAATACATCCATATTATTATCTTGATTAAGGCCTGATATGGTCGCTCCCTGGAGAGAGAGAGAAGAAAACACTTTAGCGTATGCTCTTGCAAGATTAGATTGGTTATTATCTTATCTAATCAGGATGGCTCCCACTGCTTGTTATCAAATCTTCCTTAAAACCCTAAAAGGTAAGATTAGCCGGGATTAATTACACTTTACAAGTTCGCCAATCTTTCGGCCAGGCCAGTGTTGGTACTTTGAGGGAGGTTTCCCGTGCTTTCGCACGGACCTAATTAGAATAAACCTCATTTTCCCAGAGGCATAACCCCGTAAACACCTTTCTAGTCACCTACTTGATCGGCTAATTGTCCTGTGTAAAACTCTCCCAGGAGTAACTCTTACTCGCAGTGGGTATTAGGATCCAACTATCTCATAGGAGGTATGCAATCTCATTGCAAATTTCAACACTTGAAATTCCCGATAATGCTTTTACCCCTAGAGTCCCATGACCTTGACGCAGGCCAACAAACCATAGTCCGGTAGTCAAGTTCAACCCGTACATTTCTTGATTGAATTAAACCCACCCGCACGATCCTTGACGCAGGCCAACAAAGTCGTACGACTACCCTAATCCAATCACATCTCATGTTACAGATAAGCACTGGTTAGCTAGCGCACACTACGCCTTGACGTAGGCCAACAAACGTAGCACGAATACTAAGTAGTATCTATCTGAAATGTCGGAAGGCTACGCAGGTTTTTCAGAAAACCTATTGTGTAATGAACTTGATATCGTTGTAGAAACAAGTGATTTTGAAAAGGAGTGTTTTTGAGACTTTTCTAGTTTTGCTAAAGAGGTCACTCCCGGTGAAGGGATCTCGGCTCTTTCCTTATCGAATAAGGTGCAGGATATTTCATAAATACCGCTGTGCAAAGCAACAAGCTGTAGCTACCCTTTTTGAAAATTTGATTCTATAACATCTTTTAGGTTTCTTTTCTTTTATTAATCTCATTAATAAATCCCATCATTTATGCTTCCTAAGCATCATAAAAGAAACGAAAATACAACGTACGCTTATGCCATCCGCATTCGCCACAATGTTCCGGTATGCACCGTTAGGTTACTTAACTAACGGCATACCGGGACGAGACTAGCGCGGGTGTAAAATATAAGCAACGTTTATTATATATCATATATACAATAATAAAGCATTCGTCTCACGCATATAATATGATCACATCACAGTATATCGGCAGTAGAAGAAACATATGAAATATTAGATATACTAGGAGGTCCGTGTTTTATTTCGAGCATGTACAAAACATGGATTCCATGGTCGCGACGAATAGCCAAACCCACATCCCCAGACCCCTACGAGAGCGGAAGTAACTCTGACAATTCTTGGGTTAGAAGACCCGGTCTCGACTCCTCGAGATGGTTTCCCACTGGACCCTAGAACCCGGTTACATGTGCTCCCCTCCTTGGGTGTACCTAATGCGGAAAAGTAAATAATATACAATGGTGACAACAACCTCAACCCACATCCCTCCCTCCGTATTTCTCCCAAGTTCTTAGAATTGTCTAAATATCATTCTGCACTTGTTTGTAAATTTTTTAAAGGACTTTTTGGAAAATTTCCAGAGAGCAAAATGGGGTGTTTATAATATCGTATTTCGGAGTGGTTTTCGTTTTCGTAATTGTTATAACACCGTATCTAGAATTTGTTGGATATAGTGCCCTCAGAGTCAATTATTGGATCACAGGCACGTGATTGCAATGATTGAGGGAGGACCTATGCCGGTAGGACAGTCTTACTCAAGATGATAGTATGCTATCTGGTTTATCTTTTTCATCATGTACTGCTTTAGGTGACCTTACAGGTTACTATTACGCGTTGATAAAGCCCCTAGGATTCTTGCTTGACTACCAGCAGTATGAGGGTGATCATATACGTGGGAGCTGGGGTCCATAAGCAAATCCTTAAAAGGTCCCTAGTCGTGGGAGTTTCGAGACAGGGCATCGATTCTCCAGAGTAGACTAGTGTATACAGTCGAGACCCCGACGAGGGGCGGTGGCCGGTCTCATAAGCCATTGGTGTCAGTTAGTTCACCTAAGATGTATACATGTTCTTATTGGGTTATGAGTACACCGGACAGGACTCGCCGGGAACCTGCTAGTTGGTATTATACCTGATGTCAGATAGCAGTTCCTTGGTGACATGTGTACAGGTTAGTTCATCGACCTGAGATCGTCATTTGTCTCGTGTGAGTTCCCACTGTGCTTTGATTACTACCCTACCACGCTCAAAGGAGACGAGCAAACAGGTTTTAGTTGGGTACAGTCCCGAGCCACATGGAGGCAGTGAGCGGATCTGCAGGGGTTCGTCTCTCCCGGTATTAGGGGTGAGGTCGCGCTGTGTCTAGGAGAACCAGAACATGAAAAGTCCTTGGCCAAGGCAGGAGATTTGCTGGTAGGTATTCCAGTAGTATCTCAGGGTGTTCTGGGCTTCACTCCGAAAAGACTTGTACCGCTTTTGGGGGTCTGATTTTTACCAACCCCCTAGGCCCGCCATGCGATGCTCATAGACGAACGGACCGGACTGTACGGATATTGTCACTGACAGGCTCAGTAGGGTATCAGGATGAGTTCGCTCATCGACGTCCCTTTCGGTCAATAGCTGGTGGCCCGTCACGTATGGCTGATACCTCTGACGTGCTAGTGGTTAATCCACAGCCATAGTATTGACGAGTCTTTCGACTCCACCACACACAGTTACTCAGGTTTTGGGCAAAACGCTGTAGAGGCCGTATGGAGATATGGCAGGGTTCGACCAGATACGTGCGGTATTGCACGGATCATGATCGGACGGATTTTACTAGCCGGCTTTGGCTTAAGCCGGATCCTAGTATTAGATAGTGTAGATTTTGTCTCTTTTCATTTGTGTTCAGTAGGAATACAAATGCGCGCATGTATTTGCAGTAGCGGGGTTTTCCTGTAATTTATTACGGGATCAGTTTTCTGAAGTTGCCAGTTTGCACCAGTTTTCTTTTGTTCCTTCGCGGCCGGACTTTTCCGATGGAGGGGGTAATTTGAAATTGTGCAAATTACTTTTTGTGGAGGGGTTTTCTTGCATTTGTGGCATTATGAAAGGTTAAGCATCTTTGCTTTTTCATGATGGCTTGCTTTATTGAGATTAGAGTTGATTTGAAATTGAGATGACTTTGTTATCATCATATTTGCTTATGGTCACCCATTCTCTTTTCCGAAACTCACCTCTCTTCTTGTTTTGTTTTTTCCCTCCACCATTTCTTTGCGAGAAGGGGCCGGCCACACATTGAGAGAAGAAGAGAAAGGTTTCATTTTTGTATGAGGGAAATTTGATTATCTCATTCTCCTTGCTCACAAAATCCTTCTCACCTCTCCAAAGTTCTTATTGATTCCTCCATCATGGCAACTACACTAAACCCTCAAAGAGACAATGGCTACTACACTATTCTACAGCAAATCTTGGACGCGTCGGCTAGCCAACTTCGCGCCCGAGTTTCCTCGGTCTAGAGGTGGGAGTCCGTAAAAGAATCCGGCTACGTGGTGCCCGTTTCGACGAGGAGGTGACGGACGAAGTATCCGTGGGAGATCGGAGTGGAGACGAAGACCGAAGGACACGGGTCGCTTGGTATATAGCTTCTCTACTCTTTTCTAGTTTGCTAGTTGCTAGGTTAATGGCCCGATCCGGGTGAAAAGTGCGCGGTGGTGCCGGTTTGCTAGTTTGCAAAGTTTTTCGTTTCCGCATTCCGGCGTCGGATCGACGGCCGGGGCGCCGCCGCGGACTTACATTGGTATCAGAGCCATGCCATTAACTTAGCCTAGCATGGTCTAGTGTGTTTACATCCTCGATCGAACAAAAATCCCGAAAACCCAATTTTGTGTGCATCAGTTTCTGTCGAATTTTTTTTGGCTCCAAAAATTTTTCAGGTTGTTTCAGAATACTGTACAGAGAATTCTAAGCAATCTGTGAAAAATTGGTCAAGTGATCTCACCATACCGCCGTGGAACCGCGGCCAAACCCATGCTTGGGCCGCGGTTCCGCCGCGCTTTTGACTGATCACTTGACCAAAGTTTTGCAGATAGCTCCTGAGTTGAAAATGGGGATTTTAGAATATTCTGTTTGGGCCCAGATTTTCTGTAAGTGCTACAGTACTGCTTGGGGCCCACTTCGGTAAATTTGTTCGATCGGATATTTTAAACATGCTATTTCACAGTATTTACATTATATCTGCGACCGTGAATGTCACTCGATCGGTAAATCCAGTCTATCTGCTATAGCCCTTTTAGACGGATTTGCGAACGTGACATTCACGTTGATGTTCTGTGTTGTGCTGTGATGTTGCGGATTGGTCGTGGGGGATAGCCTGGATGCAATGTTAGTACAGTTTTGTTTTATATGTACATTTGATATTGCGGGGCGAGCGTCCGACATGTGGACTGCCGTCACTGCCTGTTTGTATTAGTCTTTTGGGGCACGACCAGGTTGCGGTCGATGTACCCGTTGTATGTATATTTTACTTTCTGTACTAGGATTGCCCCGCGGAGGGGTGCACGGATAGCCGGGTTCTAGAGGGCAATGGGCCCGCATCTCATGGCATTGAGATGGAGGGGGCTTTACTCTAGAATTGGCGGGCTATTCGCCGCACTCGTAAGGGGTACAGGTTGACCCAGGAGGGGTGCCCAAGTCACCGGATTCCGTGAAGTGCTGGGTGGTCCATTCATGTTGCTGAAGGGGGCTGCCTCGCTTCAGGTTTTGGCGGGTGACTTGCCGCGCCCGTAGGGGTCTAGGATTTTCATTGCACAGGCTATCCACACGACCAGGGGAACGTCGGGTTTCAGTAGTTGCTCTATGAAACCCGGGGATGCCAGATATCTGTATTGTTCTGTGATGCTGCTATTTTTATCCCGCCTTGAGCGAAAATTATATATTATATATATACTAGTAGATGTTGTATATGTTTTGCATCCGCGCTAGTCCAGTCCCCGCTCTGTCGTTAGTTAGCTAACATAATGGGTGATGACGGGACCCAGTGGCGAATGCGGATGGCATATACGTACGTCATTGTTTTCGTTCTTTTTGGTGTGATCAATTGATGGGACTGCGTTGATTCGGATCAATGCAAGATAAACAAACCTATTTTGATGTTGTTGGAATATTTTTCAAAAAGCTGTTATTGCAAGGTCATTCACTTTTGTTTTGCACAGTGGTATTCAGTTATGAATATCCAGCTCCTCAGTCGACGAGGCAAGGGCCGAGAACCCTTCACCGGGAGTGACCCCTTGGACAAAAGTTTACGTCAGGGCAATAAATTCACTATAGCTGATTACTTTTGCTTTGCATCCTGGTATTCAGTTGGAATATCCTGCACCTCATTCTATAGGGAAAGAGCCGATATCCTTTCACCGGGAGTGACCTCTTTAGCAAAGGTTTTCGTCACTATATTTTTAAAAGCTATCCGTTCCTTCAACGATATCAAGTTCATTACGTTAAAGGTTTTCGCCAGAAACCATTCGCAGCCCTCTATCATTTCGGTTAAATATTCGGTGGTATTCAAGCTATGTATTTTGACTTCACGCCAAGGCATAGTGATTGGTAGCTGCCGGATATTTAGCTGTTGCATAGATAGATGCGTTGGTTTGGGACAGTCATACTACTATTTTGGCCTACGTCAAGAGTATGTACGGGTGGGTTCAAATTAACCTGGACAATGATGGGTAGAACTTGACATGTGACTTATGATATTTTGACCTCACGCAAAGGTCATAAGAGCATGGGGCAAAAATCACATCGGGAGTTTCTAAAGAAACTGAAACTTGCCAGATATGCGCATACCTTCTGGAGTGTGATAACGTGAGCGGATTCTGTCACTTTATCATGCGATGATAGTTGGATCCCGATTCCCACTGATGAGTTGGTTTACTCCTCGGTTGATCCCGGCTAATTCTTCTTTCAGGTTTGGGGAAGAAATTGACGTTACAGTGGGAGGTTTCCAGATTAGATAAAGTGATAACCATTCTGATCTAGGCTAGAGTGCACGCTGAGTGTTTCTTTTCTCTCTCTCTTTGGCAGCGACCATTGACCCGACCCTAGACTATGACTCAGTAACCAAGTTGAACGAACCTTCTTAACACTGGCTTTTGGATTGTCAGAGTTGCAAACCTCTTTGCCACTCCTACTTTTACCCTTTTCTCCAGGACACCCCATATTACTACGAACGTCCACTTCTATTGGACCAAACCATCGTAGGGTTATATACGAACTCGAAGGAATTTATTCGAAGATGGTTTCTAGTTCTGAAGAAAACGAATAGGTCTATTCAGTTGTCTTTTCTTTTTACCTTCTCTCAGGTTGCGAGTACTCCTTGGTTTAGGAGATAGTACACCTATTACGCAAATTGGATAGTCTTCTTCCAAACCTTAGGCTGGTGCCGAACGGTGGAGAATGAAGAAAACCAATTAGCATAATGATGGTGTACAGAAGGTATTAAGTTAAGACAAAGAAAGGGATTAGTAAGAGGGCACAGTAAATTGCGACTGCTATTCACGACTAAACCAAGTATTTCTTCGCCAATCCTAAATCACCTTTGTATTTCTTCAGGACACTCCGTATCACTACGAAGATCCAAAGCTTATTGGATAATCCATCGTATGGTTATATACGAACTCGAAAGGAACTTGTTCCAGTTCGGGGATGGATCCTGGTTCAGGAGAAATAGGAATAAGGTTTATTCGGTTGTATTTTATCTTCACCTTCTCTCGCATTGCGAGTGCTCCTAGGATTAGGACAGTACACCCATTATGCTTATTGGATAGTCTTCTTCCAAGCCATAGGCTGGTGCAGAACGGTAGGGAAGGAAGAAAACCATTTGGCCTAAAGTGGTGTACAGAAGGTAATGACTAAAGACATATAAAGGGATTTGGAGAGGTGGCAAAGAAATATACGGTTACAGTTGTGAATCTGGATAATGGAAAAGGCATTACTAGGAATACCCGGATACCCCATCGAAATATTTCAATGTTTCAGTTTCACTGTGTACTGTTAAAAGAAAACTGATTTCCCAATTAGACACTTGCTCCAGGGTATGTATTTACCAGGTATGATTCTCACATCTGTATGGTTTTACAGATGATGAGTGTGAGTAAGTTATTGGGAAATAGGTGATCATCCTCATTATATTGGAATTCGTTGTAATTGGTGATATTTTCGCCTGGGTTGTTTGCCGGACGGCAAATATTTGGTTTTGAATATCCGTTGTTATGCACCAATTTCAAATTGATATATCTGTACGTCTATTTTTATAGAGTGAGATATACATTTTTGAAATTATGTCTATGACATTTACCTATACCAGTGGATGGTTAAGTAAGGAGCATTGAACAGCGGTGTAATTCTTCTTAACCATAAGTACAGTTTTCAACCTACAACACACAGTGAATGAGTTATTAGACTCAGGAGACTTATACAGAGTATTGTATATTGTCCAGTGTCCATTAGGACAGAGGGGTAGGTACTCGTACTATATTCTGTTTACTTGTGACTTCTCTAGTTCTTAGACAGGTGTTTCGTAGAAACACAGGGTCTGAGTTTTGAGAAGTTATTGGTATAAGAATAAAATAGAGAACCATATATTGCAAGTATCGGGATTCTTCAAGGTGATCGAAGATGTAGATACTTGTGTATGGTATTCAGATGATAGTAATGATTAAGAGAACATGCTTCTCTTTCAGGTTACTCATAATTGGAAGTGCTCCTAAGTTGAGTAACGCTGATCGGCCTCCTTCCATTTACTTGACATGCACTTGAGACAGCTGCATGATTTGAATCTGGTTCAATTAAATCAGTGCCTCTGTTCCTGTATTGGATTTAAAACAGTTCATATCTTGACATTGTTAAGATACGGGGAGTTGTCCGGCTTATGCTTAAAACCAGACTCTGGACAAGTCAAGGCACGTTTCTGTAATGGCTGTTTGTGGGTTGACCCGGGCTATGACGAGGGTTGACTTTCTACCATCTAGAAGATCAATAGTGATATTGTTCTTGACTCGCCACAGTTTTAATAAAAATGGATTTTTCCAGAAAACAGTAGTGGGAGTATGGTAGAACTGGAAGTGATTCCAGAACCGTAAACGATTATTGAAGATTTGATAAGAACTTAAAGATTCAATCTGGTTTGACATTCCATTAGCCACTCCGCAGATATAGTGGGTAACCTCAGGCACTCGAGAGGTACTTCGGTATGCTCAAGGACAGTGGCAGGGAGGTTCTTGTTTACCCAGACTTGCCATTTCTGTTGTTCCAGACTGTGAGACCCGGCAGGAGGATTAGTATAGCGTCGTTCTAAACTAGCTTTATAAGTGCACGTATATATGACTCTGCCAGAGGGTTGTCGTAATCAGTGGGAGCAACGGAAGCATTGGTGGCTTATGTCTATCTATAGACTAAAGCAGATATAGCAGAGATAGATCATCTATTTCTGATGTGACAGTCATAGGTTTGACTTCATAAGAATAGGGGATGGATCTGTTAAGAAGGTAGTAGGGTGTGATGTCCTGGTATTTGAATGACATACACAGAGTAGGAAGTGATATTCCTATACTACGATCGGTTAAACTTTGGTCGTCACACAGTAGTTTCTCCATACAGGACTTGGATATTATATCAGACATTCTGGTCACTAGATCTATGGTTTTAGATCTAGATTTGGGTAGTTTCCCAATCTGGGTACTTAGACAGCATTCTATGAGTATTTAAAATGGACGACTCCTGGCACGGTAGTGTACCTGCAGGTGATGGAGTCACCCTCTCTAAAGGTGTCTTACAGACTAAACTAGAGAGGGAAGTGCATGATTGGAAGATCACTTGCTTGGGCAATTGAGTCAATCATGAGATGTCAAGTACCACACCAGATGTTGTTCTTGCAGTAGTTGCAATAAGTTGATATTGATCCAATCCTGGAGAAACATTCGGAAGCAGTTTTAGAACATAAGTGGATGTTCTAGGGATATGATAATGACAGCCTCCTTTAGGAGACGGTTATCATTCCAGGCTTCCAACGTGACCTGGGCGGCATAGTGGCCGTCAGAGTTTTAGTTTTCCCTAAGACGAGGGGCAGTATTTTGGACAGGTGGTCCAGGTGGATACTGAGGGAAGGCATAGCGCAGGATACTGATTAAGTTCAGTTGACGATACAATCTAAGAAGTTTGGATTTGGAGTTCATTTATGAGCTAGGTCCCATCAGACATCCAGGAATTCTAAGACAGGTATTGCTCATTTCGGGAGATGGTTTACTCCGTGAACTTGAGATATAGAGAGACATAGAAAGATACATCAAAGCGGATCCACTCACTGAGGCTATTCCTCAAATGCAATAGTTTCGCAAACGAGCTTTGTGAGACTGACTAGTAGATGAGTTGGGTGTTCGGTATCACACGGGCTGTGAGTATGCGATATCGCAATAATTAGCCTTGAGTGCAAGTGGAAGATTGTTGGATATAGTGCCCTCAGAGTCAATTATTGGATCACAGGCACGTGATTGCAATGATTGAGGGAGGACCTATGGTGGTAGGACAGTCTTACTCAAGATGATAGTATGCTATCTGGTTTATCTTTATCATCGTGTACTGCTTTAGGTGACCTTACAGGTTACTATTACGCGTTGATAAAGCCCCTAGGATTCTTGCTTTACTACCAGCAGTATGAGGGCGATCATATACAAGGGAGCTGGGGTCTATAAGCAAATCCTTAAAAGGTCCCTAGTCATGGGAGTTTCGAGACAGGGCATCGATTCTCCAGAGTAGACTAGTGTATACAGTCGAGACCCCGACGAGGGGCGGTGGCCGATCTCACAAGCCATTGGTGTCAGTTGGTTCACCTAAGATGTATACAGGTGCTCATTAGGTTATGAGTACACCGGACAGGACTCGCCGGGAACCTGCTAGTTGGTATTATACCTGATGTCAGATAGCAGTTCCCTGGTGACATGTGTACAGGTTAGTTCATCGACCTGAGATCGTCATTTGTCTCGTGTGAGTTCCCACTGTGCTTTGATTACTACCCTACCACGCTCAAATGAGACGTGCAAACAGGTTTTAGTTGGGTACAGTCCCGAGCCACATGGAGGCAGTGACCGGATCTGCAAGGGTTTGTCTCTCCCGGTATTGGGGGTGAGGTCGCACTGTGTCTAGGAGAGCCAGAACATGAAAAGTCCTTTGCCAAGGTAGGAGATTTGCTGGTAGGTATTCCACTAGTATCTCAGGGTGTTCTGGGCTTCACTCCGACACGACTTGTACTGCTTTTGGGGGTCTGACTTTTACCAACCCTCTAGGCCCGCCATGCGATGCTCATAGACGAACGGACCGGACTGTGTGGATATTGTCACTGACAGGCCCAGTAGGGTGTCAGGATGAGTTCGCTCATCGACGTCCCTTTTGGTCAATAGCTGGTGGCCCGTCACGTATGGCTGATACCTCTGACGTGCTAGTGGTTAAATCCACAGCCATAGTATTGACGAGTCTTTAGAGTCCACCACACACAGTTACTCAGGTTTCGGGAAAAACGCTGTAGAGGCCGTATGGAGATATGGCAGGGTTCGATCAGATACGTGCGGTATTGCACGGATCGTGATCGGACGGATTTTACTAGCCGGCTTTGGCTTAAGCCGGATCCTAATATTAGATAGTGTAGATTTTGTCTCTTTGCATTTGTGTTCAGTGGGAATACAAATGTGGGCATGTATTTGCTGTAGCGGGGTTTTCCTGTAATTTATTACGGGATCAGTTTTCTGAAGTTGCCAGTTTGCATTCCGTTCCGGCCAGTTTTCTTTTGTTCCTTCGCGGCCGGACTTTTCCGATGTAGGGGGTAATTTGCAATTGTGCAAATTACTTTTTGTGGAGGGGTTTTCTTGCATTTGTGGCATTATGAAAGGTTAAGTATCTTTGCTTTTTCATGATGGCTTGCTTTATTGAGATTAGAGTTGATTTGAAATTGAGATGACTTTGTTATCATCATATTTGCTTTTGGTCACCCATTCTCTTTTCCGAAACTCACCTCTCTTCTTGTTTTGTTTTTTCCCTCCACCATTTCTTTGAGAGAAGGGGGGCCGGCCACACATTGAAAGAAGAAGAGAAAGGTTTAATTTTTGTATGAGGGAAATTTGATTATCTCATTCTCCTTGCTCACAAAATCCTTCTCACCTCTCCAAAGTTCATATCGATTCCTCCATCATGGCAACTACACTAAACCCTCAAAGAGACAATGGCTACTACACTATTCTACAGCAAATCTTGGACGCGTCGGCTAGCCAACTTCGCGCCCGAGTTGCCTCGGTCCAGAAGTGGGAGCCCGTAAAAGAATCGGACTACGTGGTGCCCGTTTCGACGAGGAGGTGACGGACGAAGTATCCGTGGGAGATCAGACTGGAGACGAAGACCGAAGGATACGGATCGCTTGGTATATAGCTTCTCTACTCTTTTCTAGTTTGCTAGTAGCTAGGTTAATGGCCCGATCCGGGTGAAAAGTGCGCGGTGGTGCCGGTTTGCTAGTTTGCAAAGTTTTTCGTTTCCGCATTCCGGCGTCGGATCGACGGCCGGGGCGCCGCCGCGGACTTACAGAATTCTAGTTTGGCTCTGATATCGCTGTTGGGCTTCCCTTGCACCTAGTTTAGGGTTTGGTAGTATCACTCATGCCACTTTAAAATTTAGAGAGGTGCAAAGCAAGCAAACAAGAATCTTTACTAGAATTTATAGGGTAACAAGTTTGTATCACATACAAAGAAATAAAGAGATAAGGATTACAACCTTTGTAGTCCGTTCCTTCGCTTCATAAGCTGCGTGTTGAAGTCCCTTCGCTGCGATCATCATGAACTCCGACTCTCGTGAGGCTCTAAGAGGTGAATGATTCATCTTGCTTGAAATCTTCTTGATCCAAGATGATCTACCTTGAAGAATCTCTAACCCAAGCTTACACTTGACTAATGAAGTAATTAGAGAAGTGAACACCCTAATCTAAGTGGCTAGAATAGATGAGGATGATGAAGTAGGAATATTGCACTCTTTTGTTTTCAATTTCTCACTAATAATCACCACAACTCAAAAAGCTAGAAAGATTTTGCAACAGCAAGAAGAGGAAGATGAAGCTTTTTCTTTTGTGATGAATAATGAATTATTGTTGTGGTTACAACTGCAACCATGAGTTAAGAATGAGAGCTTTAACTCATGTAGAGAATAAACTAAGGTTAAGGGTTTGGCTTGGGTTAACAAATATCAACACAAATATCAAAGCTAAAGACAAAGTCAAAGCTTCATGAAGCATCCAAAAGCTAACCCAAAAGCTAACCCTAATCCAAACCCTAAATTGGTTTAAACTCAACAACCATGTTGCATTTGTAACCCTAACATGTTACAATATTATATATCACATATACAATATATTTTGTAACAAAAGAAAATAATACAATTAACATATATCGCATATACATCAATATATTATCTAGTGAGAAAATGAATCAATAAAGCGAGCTTATATTAGTTAACGTAATGTAATATATCACATATATAATTATACATTAAATTATCGAATCAACAATGGATCCGACAATCAGGCTATATTGCATATAACCGACTAATATAACATTTACCATTTCATCGAATCAATACTTGATTCGATGACCCGGCTATATCACATATACCTGGCCGATATCTCATATCACGAGAATAGAATACGGTATCTCATATCGTATTATTCTCGGTCCCTCACATATCACATATGTGCTCCTACTCCATTTTGCCTGGCCAGGAAATCTCTGTGTAGAACTCTAAAGAATCGTCAATACGCCGGCAGTAGGTGATGATCATATCAAACACCAACAAGGTGCAAGCGGTCAGCTAAACGTAACAGCCATCCAGGTATTGAGTGATTAGAAGATCAACAAGCAAGCATGAACATTCTCCTGTAAATCCAATCAGTAACGCTACCGTACAATTCGGTCTCTTCGTCTCATATGTCACATATCAAGTCTAAGGGTGGTAAATGTCAGACCCTAGTAACCGATAAGTCGTGTCGTGTGAGGCTCATAACAGGTCGAGAAACTACTGATAACTCTTACCAGTAGCACTCCATATCAGCCCTGGCCAGGGACTTCCAGTTATAGCCAATCGAACAGAACATCAACTCCCTATACCGGGAGAGACGAAACCCCTCCTATCGCTCATTGCCTCCATGTGATTGTAAGTCCACGGCGGCCCCTGGCCGTCGATCCGACGCCGGAATGCAAAAACGAAAAACTTTGCAAACTAGAAAACCGGCACCACCGCACACTTTTAACCCGGATCGGGCCATTAACCTAGCTACTAGCAAACTAAAAGATGGGTGAAGAGATATACCAAGCGATCCGTGTCCTTCGGTCTTCGTCTCCACTCCGATCTCCCGCGGAATCTCCGTCCGTCACCTCCTCGTCGGAAAGGGTACCACGTAGCCGGATTCGTTTACGGGCTCCCACCTCTGGACCGAGGCAACTCGGGCGCGAAGTTAGCAAGGCGACGCGTCCAAGGGATGCTGTAGATGTAATGTAGTAGGATATGTCTCTTGGGGTTTTGGGAAGTTGCCATGATGGAGAAGAGAATAAAATGAACTTCCAAGTGGAGCTAGAAGTTTGTAGCAAGAAAAAGAGATGAACAAATTTTCCCTCATCCAAAAATGAACTCACCCTCTCTCCCCTCTCTAAGTGGCCGGCCTCTCATATGAGAATAGAGAAAAAAAATGAGAACCTTGGAATAATCTCATACAAGAGAAGAAAAGGTATATTAATCAAAAATAAAATGGTCACACATTTCTAATCCAAATCAACTCCTAATCTTTTCCATTTCTAATCTCATAAATGCAAAGGATTGATTCAAAGGGAATCTTATCATGAGAAATCTATCATAATGAAGCCACAAATGCAAGAAACCCCTCCACAATAAGTTATTTGCAAAGTTTCAAATAACCCCCTCCATCGGAAAGTCCGGCCGCGAAGGAACAAAAGAAAACTGGCCGGAACGGAATGCAAACTGGCAACTTCAGAAAACTGATCCCGTAATAAATTACGGGAAAACCCCGCTACTGCATATACATGCCCGCATTTGTATTCCCACTGAACACAAATGCAAAGAGACAAAACTACACTGTCTAATACTAGGACCCGGCTTAAGCCAAAGCCGGCTAGTAAAATCCGTCCGATCACGATCCGTGCAATACCGCACGTATCTGATCGAACCCTGCCATATCTTCATACGGCCTCTACAGCGTTTCGCCCGAAACCTGAGTAACTGTGTGTGGTAGACTCTAAAAACTCGTCAATACTATGGCTGTGGATTTAACCACTAGCACGTCAGAGGTATCAGCCATACGTGACGGGCCACCAGCTATTGACCAAAAGGGACGTCGATGAGCGAACTCATCCTGACACCCTACTGAGCCTGTCAGTGACAATATCCGTACAGTCCGGTCCGTTCGTCTATGAGCATCGCATGGCGGGCCTAGGGGTTGGTAAAAGTCAGACCCCCAATAGCGGTACAAGTCGTGTCGGAGTGTAGCCCAGAACACCCTGAGATACTACTGGAATACCTACCAGTAAATCTCCTGCCTTTGCCAAGGACTTTTCATGTACTGGCTCTCCAAGACACAGCGCGACCTCACCCCCAATACCGGGAGAGACGAACCCCTGCAGATCCGTTCACTGCCTCCATATGGCTCGGGACTGTACCCAACTAAAACCTGTTTGCATGTCTCCTTTGAGCGTGGTAGGGTAGTAATCAAAGCACAGTGGGAACTTACACGAGACAAATGACGATCTCAGGTCGATGAACTAACCTGTACACATGTCACCACGGAACTGCTATCTGACGTCAGGTATAATACCAACTAGCAGGTTCCCGGCAAGTCCTATCCGGTGTACTCATAACCCAATGAGCACCTGTATAAATCTTAGGTGAACCAACTGACACCAGTGGCTTGTGAGAAAGGCCACCGACCCTCGTCGGGGTCTCGACTGTATACACTAGTCTACTCTGGAGAATAGATGCCCTGTCTCGAAACTCCCACGACTAGGGACCTTTTAAGGATGTGCTTATAGACTCCAGCTCTCACGTATATGATCGCCCTCATACTGCTGGTAGTCAAGCAAGAATCCTAGGGGCTCTATCAACGTGTAATAGTGACTCGTAAGGTCACCTAAAGCAGTACACGATGATAAAGATAAACCAGATAGCATACTATCATCTCGAGTAAGACTGTCCTACCGACATAGGTCCTCCTCAATCATTGCAATCACGTGCCTGTGATCCAATAATTGACTCTGAGGGCACTATATCCAACAATCTCCCACTTGCACTCAAGGCTAATTATTGCGATGTCGCATACTCACAGCCCGTGTGATACCGAACACCCAACTCCTCTACTAGTCTGTCTCACAAAGCTCGTTTGCGAAACTATTGCGTTCGAGGAATAGCCTCAGTGAGTGGATCCGCTGTGATGTTTCTTTCTATGTCTCTCTATATCCCATGTTCGTGGAGAAAGTCATCTCTCGAAATGAGCAATACCTGTCTTAGAATGTATGGATGTCTGATGGGCCTAGCTCATAAATGAACTCCAAATCCAAACTTCTTAGACTGTATCGTCAACTGAACATAATCAGTATCTTGCGCCATCCTTCCCTCAGTATCCTTCTGGACCACCTGTCCAAAATACTGCCCCTCGTCAGAGGGAAAACTATAACTCTGATAGCCACTCTGTCATCCTGGTCACCTTGGAAGCCTGGAATGATAACCGTCTCCTAAAGGAGGCTGCCGTTATCATTTCCCTAGAACATCCCCTTATGTTCTAAAGCTGCTTCCGACTGTTTCTCCCGGATTGGATCAATATCAACTTATTGCATCTACTGCAAAAACAACATCTGGTCTGGTACTTGACTCTCATGATCAACTCAATTGCCTAAGCAAGTGATCTGCCAATCAAGCGTATCCCTCTCCCCTTCAGTCTGTAAGACACCTTTAGAGAGGGTGACTCCATCACCTGCAGGTATACTACCGTGCCAGGAGTCGTCCATTCTAAATACTCATAGAATGCTGTCTAAGTACCCAGATTGGGAAACCACCCAAATCTATATCTAAAACCATAGATCTAGTAACCAGAATGTCTGATATAATATCCAAGTCCTGTGTGGAGAAACCACTGTGTGACGACCAAAATATAACCAACCGTAGTATAGGGATTTCACTTCCTACTCTGTGTATGTCATCCAAATACCAGGACATCACACCCTACTACCTTCTTAACAGATCCATCCCCTGTTCTGATGAAGTCAAACCTATGACTGTCACGTCAGAAATAGATGATCTGTCTCCGCTATATCTGCTTTAGTCTATAGATAGACATAAGCCTCTTGCCCACAATGCTTCCGTTGCTCCCACTGACTACGACAACCCTCTGGCAGAGTCATATAGATGTACACTTCTAAAGCCAGTTTAGAACGACGCTATACTCATTCTCCTGCCGGGTCTCACAGTCTGGAACAACAGCAATGGCAAGTCTGGGTAAACAAGAACCTCCCTGTCACTGTCTTTGAGACTACCGGAGTACCTCTCGGGTGCCTGAGGTTACCCACCACATCTGCGGAGTGGCCAATGGAATGTCAAACCAAATTGAATCTTTAGGTTCTTATCAAATCTTCAGTAATCGTTTGCGGTTCTGGAATCACTTCCAGTTCTACCATACTCCCACTATTGTTTTCTGAAAAAAAATCCATTTTTATTAAAACTGTGGCGAGTCAAGAACAATATCACTATTGATCTTCCAGATGGTAGAAAGTCAACCCTCGTCATAGCCCGGGTCAACCCACAAACAGCCACTACTGAAACGTGCCTTGAGTTATCCGGAGTCTGATTTTAAGCATAAGCCGGACAACTCCCCGTATCTTAACAATGTCAAGATATGAACTGTTCTATATCCAATACAGGAATAGAGGCACTGATTTAATTGAACCAGATTCAAATCATGCAGCTGTCTCTAGTGCATGTCAACTGAATGGAGAGAGGCCGATCAGCGTTACTCAACTTAGGAATGCTTCCAATTATGAGTAACCTGAAAGAGAAGCAAGTTCTCATTACTATAAACTGAATACCATACACAAGTATCTACATCTTCGATCACCTTGAAGAATCCCGATACTTGCAATACTCGGTTCTCTACTTTACTCATATACCTATAACTTCTCAAAACTTAGACCCTGTGTTTCTACGAAACACCTGTCTAAGAACTAGAGAAATCATAAGTAAACCGAATATAGTACGAGGACCAAACCCTCTGTCCTAATGGACACTGGACAATATACAATACTCTGTATAAGTCCCCTGAGTCTAGTAACTCATTCACTGTGTGTCGTAGGTTGAAAACTGTACTTATGATTAAGAAGAATTACACCGCTGTTCAATGCTCCTTACCTAACCATCCACTGATATAGGTAAATGTCATAGACATAACTTCAAAAATTTATATCTCACTCTATGAAAATAGACGTACAGATATATCAATTTGAAATTGGTGCATAACAACGGATATTCAAAACCAAACATTTGCCGTCCGGCAAACGACCCAGGCGATTTCCTCAAATATCACCAATTACAACGAATTCCGATATAATGAGGATAATCACCTAATTCCCAATAACTTACTCCCACTTATCATCTGTAAAACCATACAGATGTGAGAATCATACCTGGTAAATACATACCCTGGAGCAAGTGTCTAATTGGGAAATCAGTTTTCTATTAACAGTACACAGTAATACTGAAACATTAAAATGTTTCGATGGGGTACCCGGGTATTCCTAGTAATGCCACTTCCATTATCCAGATTCACAACTATAACCGTATAATTCTTTACCATCTCTCCAAATCCCTTTATATGTCTTTAGTCATTACTTTCTGTACACCCTTTTAGGCCAAATGGTTTTCTTCCTCCCTTACCGTTTGGCACCAGCCTATGGTTTGGAAGAAGACTATCCAATAAGCATAATGGGTGTACTGTCCTAATCCTAGGAGCACTCGCAATACGAGAGAAGGTGAAGATAAAAGACAACCGAATAAACCTTATTCCTATTTCTCCTGAACCAGGATCCATCCTCGAACTGGAACAAGTTCCTTTCGAGTTCGTATATAACCATACGATGGAGTATCAAATAAAATTGGGATCTTCATAGTGATACGAAGTGTCCTGGAGAAATACAAAGGTGATTTAGGATTGGCGAAGAAATACTTGGTTTGGTCATGAATAGCAGTCGCAATTTACTTTGCCCTCTTACTAATCCCTTTCTTTGTCTTAACTTAATACCTTCTGTACACCGTTTAAGCTAATTGGTTTTCTTCAATCCCTACCGTTCGGCACCAGCCTAAGGTTTGGAAGAAGACTATCCAATTTGCATAATAGGTGTACTATCTCCTAAACCAAGGAGTACTCGCAACCTGAGAGAAGGTAAAAGGAAAAGACAACTGAATAGTCCTATTCGTTTTCTCCAGAACCGGAAACCATCCTCGAATAAATTCCTTCGAGTTCGTATATAACCATACGATGGTTTTGTCCAATGGAAGTGGACATTCGTAGTAATACGGGGTGTCCCGGAGAAAAGGGTAAAAGTAGGAGTGGCAATGAGGTTTGCAACTCTGACAATCCAAAAGCCAGTGTTAAGAAGGTTCGGTCAACTTGGTCACTGAGTCATAGTCTAGGGTCGGGTCATGGTCGCTGCCAAAGAGAGAGAGAAAAGAAACACTCAGCGTGCACTCTAACCTAGATCAGAATGGTTATCACTTTATCTAATCTGGAAACCTCCCACTGTAACGTCAAAATTCTTCCCCAAACCTGAAAGAAGAATTAGCCGGGATCACCCGAGGAGTAAACCAACTCATCAGTGGGAATCGGGATCCAACTATCATCGCATGATAACGTGACAGAATCCGCTCACTTTATCACACTCCAGAAGGTATGCGCATATCCGGCAAGTTTCAGTTTCTTTAGAAACTCCCGATGTGGATTTTTGCCCCATGCTCTTATGACCTTGACGAAGGCCAACATATCATAAGTCACATGTCAAGTTCTACCCGTCATTATCCAGGTTAATTTGAACCCACCCGTACATACCCTTGACGAAGGCCAAAATAGTAGTACGACTGTCCTAAACCAATGCATCTATCTATGCTGCAGAAAAGTAACAAATAGCTACCATACACTATGCCTTGACGAAGGCGAACATACATAGCATGAATACTAAGTGCTACCGTTCTGAAATGACGGAGGGCTACGAATGGTTTCTGGCGAAAACCTTTAACGTAATGAACTTGATATTGTTGAAGGAACTGATAGCTTTATAAAAATATAGTAACGAAAACCTCTGCTAAAGAGGTCACTCCCGGTGAAGGGTTCGGCTCTTTCCCCGTAGGATAGGGTGCAGGATATTCCAAATGAATACCATGATGCAAAGCAAAAGTAATCGGCTATAGTGAAGTTATTGCCCTGACACAAACTTTTGTCCAAGAGGTCACTCCCGGTGAAGGGATCTCGGCCCTTGCCTCGTCGACTGAGGAGCAGGATATTCCAACTGAATACCACTGTGCAAAACAAAAGTGAACGCCCTTGCAATAACAGCTTTTTGAAAAATGTTCCAACAACATCAGAATAGGTTTGTTTATCTTGCATTGATCCGAATCAACGCAGTCCCATCAATTGATCACACCAAAAAGAATGAAAATAATGACGTATGTATATGCCATCCGCATTCACCACTGGGTCCCGTCATCACCCGTTAGGTTAGCTAACTAACGACAAAGCGGGGACTGGACTAGTGCGGATGCAAAACATATACAACATCTACTAGTATATATATAATATATAATTTTCGCTCAAGGCGTGATAAAATGCAACATCACAGAAATGTAACCAGCATCACAGAACAATACAGATATCTGGGATCCCCGGGTTTCATAGAGCCGCTACTGAAACCCGACGTTCCCCTGGTCGTGTGGATAGCCTGTGCAATGAAAACCTAGACCCCTATGGGCGCGGCAAGTTACCCACCAAAACCTAAAGCGAGACAGCCCCCTTCAGCAACGTGAATGGACCACCCAGCACTTCACGGAATCCGGTAATTTGGGCACCCCTCCTGGGTCAATCCTAGACCCCCTACGAGTGCGGCGAATAGCCCGCCAATTCTAAAGTAAAGCCCCCTCCGTCTCAACGCCATGAGATGCGGGCTCGTTGCCCTCTAGAACCCGGCTATCCGTGCACCCCTCCTCGGGGCAATCCTAGTTCAGAAAGTAAAATATACATACAACGGGTACATCGACCTCGATCCGGTCATGCCCCAAAAGAATAATACAAACTGGCAGTGACGGCAGTCCACATGTCGGACGCTCGCCCCGCAATATCAAATGTACATATAAAACAAAACTGTACTAATATTGCAACCAGGCTATCCCCCACGACCAATCCACAACATCACAGCACAACACAGAACATCAACGTGAATGTCACGTTCGTAAATCCGTCTAACCGGGCTATAGCAGTTAGACAGGATTTACCAATCAAGTGTCATTCACGGTCGCAGATATAATGTAAATACTGTGAACTAATGTGTTTAAAATATCCGATCGAACAAATTTAGCAAAGTGGGCCCCTAGCAGTACTGTAGCACTCACAGAAAATCTGGGCCCAAAAAGAATATCCTAAAACCCCCATTTTCAACTCAAAAGCTCTCTGCAAAAATTTGGTCAAATGAACAGTCAAAAGCGCGGCGGAACCGCGGCCCAAGCATGGGTTTGGCCGTGGTTCCGCAGTGATATGGTGAGATCACGTGACCAATTTTTCACAGAGTGCTTAGAATTCCCTGCACAATATACTGCAACAACCTGAAAAATTTTTGGAGCCAAAAAAAATTCGACAGAAACTTGTGCTTTGGAAAATACAGTTTTTGGGATTTTTTGGTTCGATCGAGTTCTAAACACGTTAGAGCATGCTAGGCTAAGTTAATGGCGTGGCTCTGATACCAATATAAGTCCACGGCGGTGCCCCGGCCGTCGATCCGACGCCGGAATGCGGAAACGAAAAACTTTGCAAACTAGCAAACCGGCACCACCGCGCACTTTTAACCCGGATCGGGCCATTAACCTAGCTACTAGCAAACTAAAAGATGGGTGAAGAGATATACCAAGCGATCCATGTCCTTCGGTCTTCGTCTCCACTCCGATCTCCCGCGGAATCTCCGTCCGTCACCTCCTCGTCGGAAAGGGCACCACGTAGCCGGATTCGTTTACGGGCTCCCACCTATGGACCGAGGCAACTCGGGCGTGAACTTAGCAAGCCGACGCGTCCAAGGGATGCTGTAGATGTAGTGTAGTAGGATATGTCTCTTGGGGTTTTGGGAAGTTGCCATGATGGAGAAGAGAATGAAATGAACTTTCAAGTGGAGCTAGAAGTTTGTAGCAAGAAAAAGAGATGAACAAATTTTCCCTCATCCAAAAATGAACTCACCCACTCTCCCCTCTCTAAGTGGCCGGCCTCTCATATGAGAATAGAGAAAAAAATGAGAACCTTGGAATAATCTCATACAAGAGAAGAAAAGGTATATTAATCAAAAAGAAAATGGTCACACATTTCTAATCCAAATCAACTCCTCATCTTTTCCATTTCTAATCTCATAAATGCAAAGGATTGATTCGAAGGGAATCTCATCATTAGAAATCTATCATAATGAAGCCACAAATGCAAGAAACCCCTCCACAATAAGTTATTTGTAAAGTTGCAAATAACCCCCTCCATCGGAAAGTCTGGCCGTGAAGGAACAAAAGAAAACTGGCCGGAACGGAATGCAAACTGGCAACTTCAGAAAACTGATCCCGTAATAAATTACGGGAAAACCCCGCTACTGCATATACATGCCCGCATTTGTATTCCCACTGAACACAAATGCAAAGAGACAAAATTACACTGTCTAATACTAGGATCCGGCTTAAGCCAAAGCCGGCTAGTAAAATCCGTCCGATCACGATCCGTGCAATACCGCACGTATCTGATCGAACCCTGCCATATCTTCATACGGCCTCTACAGCGTTTCGCCCGAAACCTGAGTAACTGTGTGTGGTAGACTCTAAAAACTCGTCAATACTATGGCTGTGGATTTAACCACTAGCACATCAGAGGTATCAGCCATACGTGACGGGCCACCAGCTATTGACCAAAAGGGACGTCGATGAGCGAACTCATCCTGACACCCTACTGAGCCTGTCAGTGACAATATCCGTACAGTCCGGTCCGTTCGTCTATGAGTATCGCATGGCGGGCCTAGGGGTTGGTAAAAGTCAGACCCCCAATAGCGGTACAAGTCATGTCGGAGTGTAGCCCAGAACACCCTGAGATACTACTGGAATACCTACCAGTAAATCTCCTGCCTTTGCCAAGGACTTTTCATGTACTGGCTCTCCAAGACACAGCGCGACCTCACCCCCAATACCGGGAGAGACGAACCCCTGCAGATCCGCTCACTGCCTCCATATGGCTCGGGACTGTACCCAACTAAAACCTGTTTGCATGTCTCCTTTGAGCGTGGTAGGGTAGTAATCAAAGCACAGTGGGAACTCACACGAGACAAATGATGATCTCAGGTCGATGAACTAACCTGTACACATGTCACCAGGGAACTGCTATCTGACGTCAGGTATAATACCAACTAGCAGGTTCCCGGCAAGTCCTGTCCGGTGTACTCATAACCCATTGAGCACCTGTATACATCTTAGGTGAACCAACTGACACCAGTGGCTTGTGAGACCGGCCACCGCCCCTCGTCGGGGTCTCGACTGTATACACTAGTCTACTCTGGAGAATCGATGCCCTGTCTCGAAACTCCCACGACTAAGGACCTTTTAAGGATGTGCTTATAGACTCCAGCTCTCACGTATATGATCGCCCTCATACTGCTGGTAGTCAAGTAAGAATCCTAGGGGCTCTATCAACGTGTAATAGCGACTCGTAAGGTCACCTAAAGCAGTACACGATGATAAAGATAAACCTGATAGCATACTATCATCTCGAGTAAGACTGTCCTACCGGCATAGGTCCTCCTCAATCATTGCAATCACGTGCCTGTGATCCAATAATTGACTCTGAGGGCACTATATCCAACGGTGATTCGGGACTGTACCCAAAAGCCGCCATTTTTCACGCCCTCTTGGACGTGGTAAGGTGGAAATCAAAGCACAGTGGGAATCACACAAGACTCTATGACGATCTCGGGTCTACAGACTAACCTGTACCAGTGTCACCGGAGAACTTCTATCTGACGATAGGTATAATACCATCTAGGAGTTTTCGGCGAGTCCGTTCAGTGTACCCAGTCTCCACTGAGCACCCGTACACCATCTATGATGTCAAACACCGATGGATATGGGATCATCCATCGCCCATCATATGGGTCAAGATGCGTATACGCTAGTCTACTTTAGAGTATCGATGCCCTGTCTTGACACTCTCTCGACTAGGAACAGTTATAGGATGTACTCTTAGACTACCCTGGCCCCACTAGTATGATCTGCATCATAGTCTTAGAAATCGAGTACATATCCTAAGGGCTTTATCAACATGTGAGAGTTAGACAGTAAACTAATACAAGTCAACATGTTAAGACAAAGTGAAACCAAATAGCATACTATGATGTCGAGCAAGAAAGTCTTCTCTATATATATCCAAGCATCTACTATTATATACATCATATGTACAACAATAGCCTTTAGGGCATATATATAACTAACAGCTCCAAGGCATCTTAGAGGCAAAACAAGTCAAGAGAGGTGATTTAATGAAGATTTTGTGAAGTTGTGAAGGTTTTGTGATGGAAGTGATAAGGGTTCAGTTGAGATGAGAGAGGATGAAGAGATAATGAAAAAAGATAGAAAGAAAAAGAAAGGATGAAATGATAAGGAGAGAGAGAGGTAAGTGTAGGGTGAGTGTTCACCAGGACTCACCATTGCCGCCATCCCTCAATCCAAAACAAGGAAAATATCTTCTCTCACAACAAATATCAAGGGTTTAGGGTTAAGCAAGGATAGGATTAGGTTAAGGTTAAGTTGTCATGGTCATTAAAATAGGTTAACACAAACACACCCTAACATTAACATGCACATGTGTGTGCAAGCCATAATAAATAATAATAAATTATTAATTAAATGTTATAAAATGTGAGGAAACCGAATTGGTAAACTTTTTTTTTACAGAAAACCCGCATTATCGTCTAATTAACACTAATCGTAAATCCTAAGGAGTTACAACTAATTGTATGCCACACACACTCCGTCGATAATTGCCATGACACGCACAACCCATATACATATGTGATATTATATTGGTTAGGGACATTGAGACATTATCCTTATTCTATTGTGCATATGAGATATAGTATACCTGTATATCTACATGCTACATATATACCTAGAGTGTAGGGTTCCTAGGCACTCTAGTGAGTCTCCCTAGCCATCAACCATGGCAATTTCAAAAATTATGGTGCTTACAAACCCTAAACTACGGATCGATAACTAGATGTCTAGGCGAACAACTAACTAGTTAACACTTAACTACAAGATACGGAAATACAACCTTTGTAGATCCGGTGCTCCACCTCCATAGCTCCGCAACGAGGTCCTCTCCGCTGTCCAAATCAAATCCGGGCTGAAGCGTCGGCTTCGTCGGAGAATGGGCAAGCTAGGTCGTCGATGTCCATGCCGAAGATGATCTACGTCGAGGCATCGCTAAATCAAGCTCCACCTTCACCAAGCCCTAAAACTTGTGAAGGAAACACACTCTACTACTTGGCAAGAGGTAGAGGATGAAGAAATAGGAAGTGGGTAGACTTTAGAATTGGATTTCTCACTTGTTTGCTCAATTCACCATTGATGAAGAAAGCTTTTTCTTCTTGAGTTCAAGGAAGAAGAAGAAGAAAAGATATGATAAGATTAATTAGGAAAGAAAAGAAAAACCAATCCTTATCATATATTGAACCATGGTCAAGTGTAGAGATTAAACTAGGGTTAATGGAGTGGTTAGGGTTAAGCATGAGACAAAATGGTTACTTAGGTCAAAGCTTCATGAAGCTTCAACTAGAATCCAAAACAAGCCACCATTTTCCTTTATGCTATTCATTTTTCCAAAAAGAATAAATGAACAAATAAATGAATAAGAAAATGTAAACCCTAACCATTACATAACCATGGTTTAAACTTTACACAAAACACAAGTAAACATGTATCATCAAACATGATACAACCAAGTGCACAAAAGTATATCGCATATACAATGCGCCCATCCGAGTGAGAAAATCCATCTTAAGTAAACCGATACTAGTTGATGCAAAGTAATATATCAAATATATAAATATGCATTAAATCATTAAATCAACACTTGATTCAATGACCCGGTTATGTCGCACACAACCGACTAGTATACAATATATCGTCTTATCGAATCAACGCTTGAATCGATAACTAGGTTATATCGCATACAACCATTCGATATATTTATCGCGAGAATAGAATACGGTATCACATACACGCATTATTCTCGGTCCCGCACATATCTCATATGCGCTCCTATTTCGTTTCGCTTGAGCCAGGAAACCTCTGTGTAGGACTCTAAAGACTCGTCAATACGCCGGCAGCAGATGATGATCATATCAAACACCCACAAGCCGCAAGCGGTCTGCTAAACGTAACGGCCACCCGGGTATTGAGCGATCTGAAGATCGACGAGCAAGCCCGCTCACACTCCAGTGAATCCGACCAGTAACACTACCGTACAGTCCGGTCTGATCGTCTGATATGTCGCATATCTTGCCTAGGGGTGGTAAACGTCAGACCCCAATAGCTCAATAAGTCGTGTCGATACGAGGTCTATAACTGTTCGAGAAACTACTGGTAACACTTACCAGTAAATCTCAGCAACCCTGGCCAGGGATTTCCTGTTATAGCCAATCAAACACAGCGCAACATCAACTCCCTATATACCGGGAGAGACGAATCCCCTCCTATCGCTCATTGCCTCCATGTGACTCGGGACAGTACCCAAAAACCACCGTTTTGCACGCCCTCTTGGACGTGGTAAGATGGAAATCAAAGCACAGTGGGAACCACACAAGACTCTATGACGATCTCGGGTCAACAGACTACTCTGTAACAGTATCACCAGAGAACTGCCATCTGACGTGAGGTATAATACCATCTGGGAGTTCTCGGCGAGTCCGTCCAGTGTACCCAGTCTCTACTGAGCACCCGTATATCTCCTCTGATGTCAAACACCGATGGATATGGGATCATCCATCGCCCATCTGTATGGGTCGAGAAGGTACACGCTAGTCTACTCTGGTATATCGATGCCCCGTCTCGATACACCCACGACTAGGGACTTTGAAATATGTACTTATGGACTACCATGTCCCCACTAGTATGATCCGCATCATAGTCCAGGTAGTCAAGTACAGATCCTAAGGGATTTACCAACATGTAACAGAGAGACAATCAGCATACATGTTAAGGTAAAGTGTAACCAGATAGCATACTATCATGTCGAGCAAGAAAGTCCTCCCTATATATGTCCCAGCATCCACTACAATATACATCCTATGTACAGTAATGGCCTCTAGGGCATACATATAACTAACAATCTCCCACTTGCACTAGGGCCATCTGTAGCAGTGGTTGCAGTATCTCATACTCAACCATCCCATAAAAATCTCTCTCTGGGAACAGGCCTTTGTGAGTGGATCCGCTGTGTTGTCCTCTTAGTCTACTCTCCAAACCTCGATCACCCTGGAGATCAATCATCTCCATGATCAAGTGATACTGCCTTAGAATATGTCTGGATCACTGATGGGACCGGCGTTCCTTGGCATAAGCCACAACTCCATTGTCACACAATGGGAGGAACATAGTTCATCTCATGAACCAATATACACCCAAACAGCCTCTTTGGTAGCATCTTAAGTAGCGATGTATCCTGCCTTTATCGTCTAGTATGTCACGGTATCTAGCTTGGAACTCTTCCAACATACCGTCCCTTTACTGAGGGTAAAGACAATGCCTGCGACTGACATTCAGTCGTCTTTATCACCCTGGAACCCTTCCAGTGATTCTCCCTAGGATCGCTTGATACCATCTCACTACAACTAGTGAGAATCCTAACATCCAATTAAATCTATCTCATAGATCCAAAATCCAGGATTTAGTAGGTATCACTTTGATCCTATATGGATAATCTTTGTGATAAGCGGAGATTGATCGAGCGTAGCATAAGAAACTCCTTTCTTATCAAGAGTATGTCATCCACGTACTCTACGAGGATCGTCACCATACTCCCTACTACCTTTTTGTTTATACAAGGTTCATCTACCATTTTGATGATGTCAAACTCTTTGACTACTTCATCAAAACAGACGTTCCAACTCCGTGATGCCTGCTTTATCCTATAAAGCATCTTGCATACGTTTCCGCTGCTCCTACTGTCTACGAAGCCCTCTGGCTGTGTACTTATAGACGCTCTCTAAATCATCATTTAGAAAAGCAGTCAAGACACCCAACCAGATATCGCAGTCATGGTATGTAGCCGTGGCAAGTAGGATCTGGATGGACTTAAGCATAGTCACTTGAAAAGGTTTCATCATGATCCACGCCTGGTCAATGACGAAAAGCTTTAACAAGTCTAGCTTTGAAAGTCTAAACTTTTCCATCTACACCAAGTAATCTTCTCAAGATATACTTGCTCCTGATGGGGATTTAACCCTTCAGATATTGCAACCAAAGTCCATACTTTGTTGGTGTATAAGGATTCCATCTCAGATCACTAAGCATCCAGCCATTCTTACAGAGTCTTACTCTCGATGGCCAGCTCGAAACTAGTTGGGTCATCATCTCATGATGCAATCCTCGCTCCCACTGTCATAGAGAAACCGAAGTATCTCTCAAGTGGGTGAGGAACCCTACTAGATCGGCGGAGAGGCTGAGGTTCGTTGGAATCTACTGAATCCTTTGGTTCTATCAAATCATCTGATGTAGTTTGTATAGCTGGAACCTTTCCAGTTGTACATAACTGACCTTGCCTCGAGCTTGTCCGGATTTTGCTTTTAGACATAGGCCGGACAACCCCAAATCTTAACTAGCTTAAGACATGGGCTCTTCCCATACCATATCATATATGAGGTGGTAGGCAACTGATTTGATTCGAATCCTATTCAATAGGTATGCAGCTTCTTAAGTGCATAACTCCCAAAAAGGAAATAGGTAACTCAGTAGTACTCATCATAGAGCACACCATATCAAATAGGGTGTATCTGCTCCGCCCCGATATACCATCGTGCCATGGTGTATATGGAGGCGTAATGCTGAGAGAGAATCTCATTCTCCTTTAGAATAGTCCAGGAATTCCGTACTCAAGTATTCTCCTCCTTGATCACATCAAAGGACATAATACTTTTACCCGTATTTTGGTTCTTTACTTCTAACTTATGTTCTGTGAATATCTCAAAAGGTTCGGACTTGTGTTTCAACAGGAACATAGGTCTGAAACTTGAAAGATCATCAGAGAACGTAATGAAGTATAAAGAACCAATCATGGCATGTGTAGACAGGGGACCTACATACATCAACATGTATCATCCCAAGAGTTCACTAACTCTTTCTCTGTTTCCAGTAAACGGAGCTATGGTCATCTTATCTTTGTGACATGACTGGCGAGTTTCAGAAGATGTAAGTTCAAACTGATGTAAATATGCATCTATATGTAACTCTAGCTAGTCGGGTCACATTGATCTGACCTTGTCTACAATGCCTCAAGAAGAATTCGTTCAGTTCTGAACTCTTCCTCTTATGTGTGTTCAGTATACTAAGAACTGTAGTTTGATTTAGAACATTAATGCCTTTAGATAACGTGCCTGAACCGATCAACTTTTGATATAGGAAATGTTCAAAACATTATCCAACAATACAAAATTATATCGTTTCTTTACTAATAAAGAGACGGATACGATTTTGTATATCAGGTTCGGTATCTAATAACATTCGTTCAGAATCAATGTATTGGTAATACAGGGTGACAGTGACCAACAGACTTGGCTGCAACACTTGCCCCGTTTTCTGCCTCATGAAACTTATCACCCGTTCTCAGTTCTCTACCTTTTTGTAGCCCTATGTAACAAATTACATATCTGGGATCCTGATCCGGTATCACATACCCAGGACGTAGTGGATACTGAGAAACAGTTCTTGTTATGAACACACCCGAAGATGATGCATCAGCATGCACTCTCTTCGTTTGGGTGGCATAGGAATTCTGGTATTCCCCAATTTCCTGCTCTGTCTTATAACAATTATAAGGTGGAGCGGGACCAACGTTCCCCAGCTCAGTATAACAAGCGGGTTCGGTCAATATTCCGTATTATTATCTTGATTAAGGCGTGAAATGGTCGCTACCAGGAGAGAGAGAGAAGAAAACACTCAGCGTGCGCTCTGTCAAGAATAGATTGGTTATTATTTTATCTAATCAGGATGGCTCCCACTGCTTTTTATCAAATCTTCCTTCAAACCCTAAAAGGAAAGACTAGCCGGGATTAATTACACACTACAAGTTCGCCAATCTTTCAGCCATGCCAGTGTCGGTACTTTGAGGGAGGTCCCCCGTGCTTTCGCATGAACCTAATTACTGTAAACCTCGTTTTCCCAGAGGCGTAACCTCGTTAACACCTTTCTAGACACCTACTTGATCGGCTAATTGTAATGTATAAAACTCTCCCAGGAGTAACTCTTACTCGCAGCGGGTATCGGGATCCAACTATCTCATAGAAGGTATGCAATCTCATTGCAAATTTCAACACTTGAAATTCCCGATAATATTTTGCCCCTAGCTCGCTATGACCTTGACGGAGGCCAAACAACCCATAGTCCGCTAATCAAGTTCAACCCGTCATTTCCTGATTGAATTAAACCCACCCGCACGACCCTTGACGGAGGCCAAACTGAAAGGTTCCTAGGCACCCTAGTGGGTTCTCACAAGGAATCGAACATGCCAAATTAAAATTTTTAGTGCCGAGAAACCCTAGACTACGGATCTTTAACTAGATGTTTAGGCGAAACTGAAAGCTAGTTAACTGTTAACTACTAGGATACGGATATACAACCTTTGTAGATCCGGATTTCCGCCTCCTAAGCTCCACGTGGTCATGTCCTCGCTGTCCATCATGAATCCTCGACTCGATCATCGGCTTCATCGGGAAAGAAAGCGGAATAGCTCGTCGGCTTTGTGTCAAAGACGATCTACGTCGAGGTTGCACAAACTCAAGCTCCGACTTCACAAACTTGTGAAACTTGTGAAGTAAACACCCAAAACAACTTGGCAAGAGGTAGAGGGTGAAGAAATAGGAGGTGGGTTCACTTTAGATTTGGATTTAACTCACTAGATCTCAACTTGCCATTGGAGTAGCAAGCTTGAAGAAGAAGAAGAAGATGAGCTCAAGAAAAGATTATGATAAGTGTTGTTATAAAAATAAATTTAAAAACAAATACTTATCATAACTTGAACTAAGGTTAAGTGTAGAGAATTAACCATGGTCACTAGGATGGGTTAGGGTTAAGCATGAAGATAAGGATGGTTGCTAAAGTCAAAGCTTCATGAAGCTTCAACAAATGACAAAGAAAGCCACCATTCTCATCTAATTCTTTTCCAAATAAATAAATAAATGAATATGCAAAACCCTAATTATCAAATTAACCATGGATTAATTCTATACACTTAACATAATGATCAAGTATCATCAAACATGATACAGAAAAGTGCACGAAAGTATATCACATATACAATGTGCAATCCAAGTGAGAAAAATCCGTTTAAAGTGAACCAATACTAGTTAATGTAAAGTAACATATCAAATATATAATTATACATTAAATCATTAAATCAACACTTGATTCAATGATCCGGTCATGTCGCACATAACCGACTAGTATTCAATGCATCGATTTATCGAATCAATGATTCGATAACTAGGTCATATCGAATATAACCATTCGAAACATATATCGCGAGAATGAAATGCGGTATCACATACACACATTATTCTCGGTCCTGCACATATCTCATATGCGCTCCTATTTCGTTTCGCTTGAGCCAGGAAACCTCTGTGTAGGACTCTAAAGACTCGTCAATACGCCGGTAGCAGATGATGATCATATCAAGCACCCACAAGCCGCAAGCGGTCTGCTAAACGTAACGGCCACCCGGGTATTGAGCGATCAGAAGATCGACGAGCTAGCCCGCTCACACTCCTGCGAATCCGACCAGTAACACTTGCCGTACAGTCAAGTCTCTTCGTCTGATACGTCGCATATCAAGTCTAGGGGTGGTATACGTCAGACCCTAATAACCCGATAAGTCGTGCTGATGTGAGGCTCGTAACGGGTCGAGAAACTACTGATAACACTTACCAGCAAATCTCTAATCAGCCCTGGCCAGGGACTTCCCTGTTACGGCCAATCGAGCACAGCGCAACATCAACTCCCAATACCGGGAGAGACGAAACCCCTCCTATCGCTCATTGCCTCCATGTGACTCGGGACTGTACCCAAAGACCACCGTTTTGCATGCCCTCATGGACGTGGTAAGGTGGAAATCAAAGCACAGTGGGAATCACACAAGACTCTATGACGATCTCGGGTCTACAGACTAACCTGTACAAGTGTCACCTGAGAACTGCCATCTGACGTGAGGTATAATACCATCTGGGAGTTCTCGGCGAGTCCGTCCAGTGTACCCAGTCTCCACTGAGCACCCGTATACCATCTCTGATGTCAAACACCAATGGATATGGGATCAGCCATCGCCCATCACATGGGTCGAGAAGCGTATACGCTAGTCTACTCTGGTATAACGATGCCCCGTCTCGATACACCCACGACTAGGGACCTTGAAGGATGTACTTATGGACTACCATGTCCCCACTAGTATGATCTGCATCATAGTCCAGGTAGTCAAGTACAAATCCTAAGGGCTTTACCAACATGTAACTATGAGACAGTATGAAGAGACTAGTGTACATGTTAAGATAAATGGCAACCAGATAGCATACTATCATGTCGAGCAAGAAAGTCATCTCTATATATGTCCAAGCATCCAATATAATATACATAATCTGTACAATACTGGCCCCTAGGGCATACATACAACTAACAATCTCCCACTTGCACTAGGGCCAGCTGCTGTAGTATCTCATACCGAGCATCCCGAAGAGTCTCTCAAACTGTATCTGGGGAATGGCCTTCGTGAGTGGATCCGCCGTGTTGTTCTTCGTGTCAACTCTCCTGACCTCGATCTCCCGGCGATCAACTATCTCCCGGATCAGGTGATACCGCCTCAGAATATGCCTGGATCGCTGATGGGACCTGGGTTCCTTGGCCAAAGCCACCGCTCCATTGTTATCGCAATACAAAGGTATTGGATGCTCAATGGATGGAACCACTCCAAGTTCAGTAATGAAATTTTTGACCCAGACAGCTTCTTTAGCAGCATCGTTGGCAGCGATGTATTCAGCCTCCATCGTCGAGTCTGCCACGGTTTCCTGCTTGGAACTCTTCCAGCTAACCGTCCCTCCGTAAAGGGTAAAGACAAAACCCGACTGCGACTTAGAGTCGTCCTTATCACTCTGGAGGCTGGAATCGGTAAAGGACTCCACCTGGAGTTCTCCGTTACCATACACCAAGAACATATCTCTAGTCCTTCGTAAGTACTTGAGAATGCTCTTCACAGCTGTCCAGTGACTCTCTCCAGGATCAGCTTGATACCTGCTCACTACACTTAGTGAGTATGCTACATCGGGTCTGGTACATAGCATCGCATATATGATAGAGCCTACTGCCGAAGCATAGGGTATCCCTTGCATGCGAGCTCTCTCCAAATCAGTCTTGGGAGACATCTCTTTGGAGAGAGTGACTCCAGAGATCGTGGGCATGTTCCCACGCTTGGACTCTTCCATACTAAACCTCTTTAGTATGGTGTCAATGTACCTGGATTGGGACAATCCCAAAATCCGTTTGGATCTATCTCTATAGATCCTGATTCCCAATATGCAGGAGGCATCACCAAGATCTTTCATTGAGAATCTTTGTGATAAGAAGAGCTTGACCGATTGCAGCATAGGAATATCATTTCCTATCAAGAGTATGTCGTCCACGTACAATACGAGGAAGACAACCTTACTCTCTGCCACCTTCTTGTAAATACAAGGTTCATCTGGATTTTTGACGAAATCAAACTCTTTGATAACGACGTCAAAGCAGATGTTCCAACTCCGCGATGCTTGCTTTAATCCATAAATGGATTTAAGCAGCTTGCACACCTTCCCGCTGCTCCCACTGTCTACGAAGCCCTCTGGCTGAGTCATGTACACGCACTCTTCTAAATCACCATTTAGAAAGGCGGTCTTAACATCCATTTGCCAGATTTCGTAGTCATGAAAGGCAGCAATGGCAAGCATGATTCGGATGGATTTAAGCATAGCCACTGGAGAAAAGGTCTCGTCATAGTCCACACCTGGTCTTTGACGAAAACCCTTTGCTACAAGTCTAGCTTTGAAAGTCTCCACTTTCCCATCTACACCAAGTTTCTTCTTGAAGATCCACTTGCTCCCAATGGGTTTTACCCCTTCAGGAGCAACTTCCAAAGTCCATACTTTGTTGGTGTACATGGAATCCATCTCGGACCGCATAGCATCCAGCCATTTCACTGAGTCCCCACTAGTGATGGCCTGCTCGAAGCTAGTTGGGTCATCATCCTCCATGATGCAATCCTCACTGCCACCATCAATGAGAAAACCGTAGTATCTCTCAGGTTGGCGAGGAACCCTGCTAGATCGGCGGAGAGGCTGGGGTTCATCGGGAACTACGGAATCCTCTGGTTCAACCAAATCTTCTGTTGTAGTCTGTATTGCTGGAACCTCTTCCAGTTCTACCTCAATGCCACTTATCTGTTTCATAAGAAAACTTTTTTCTAAGAAAGTGGCATGTCGAGAAACAAACACTTTTTGTTCCTCAGAGTGGTAGAAGATATACCCTCGCGAATGTTTGGGATATCCAACAAACTTACATAGAACAGACCTTGCCTCGAGCTTGTCCGGATTTTGTGTTTTAACATAGGCCGGACAACCCCATATCTGAATAAAATTAAGACATGGTCTCTTGCCATTCCATATCTCATATGAAGTGGTAGGCACTGATTTGGTCGGAACTCTATTCAGTAGGTATGCAGCAGTCTCCAGTGCATATCCCCAGAAGGAAATAGGTAACTCAGCTGTACTCATCATAGAGCGCACCATATCTAATAGGGTGCGGTTCCTCCGTTCTGATACACCGTTGTGCTGTGGTGTATATGGAGGAGTCAGCTGAGAGAGAATCCCATTCTCTTTTAGGAAGCCCAGGAATTCATTGCTTAAGTATTCTCCTCCTCGATCAGATCGAAGGATTTTAATACTTTTTCCGGTTTGGTTCTCAACTTCTTGTTTATATTCCCTAAATTTCTCAAAAGCTTCTGATTTGTGTTTCATCAGGAACACATACCCGAACCTAGAGAGATCGTCAGTGAATGTAATGAAGTACGAAGAACCATCCCTGGCATGTGTAGACATGGGACCGCATACATCACATGTATTAGTCCTAAGAGTTCGGTAACTCTTTCTCCGTGTCCCGTAAACGGAGTCTTGGTCATCTTGCCTTTGAGACATGACTGGCAAGTGTCATAGGATGAAAATTCAATTTAAATATCCATCTTTATGCAACTTAGCTAGTCGTGTCGCATTGATGTGACCCAGTCTACAATGCCACAAGAAGGATTCATTGAGTTCAGAACTCTTCCTCTTGTGTGTGTTTGTTATGCTCTGGACTGTTGATTGGTTTAGAACATAAATGCCATTGCACAACGTGCCTGATCCAACCAACTTTTGGTTATGGAAAATGTTCATAACATTGTCCTGTAATACAAAATTATATCCCTCTTTACTTAATAAAGAAACCGATATAATGTTGCATATCAGGTTCGGCATGTAATAGCATTCGTTCAGAACCAATGTATTACCAGTTGGTAATACAAGGTGATATTCCCCGACAGTCTTGGCTGCAACAATTGCACCATTTCCAACTCTAATGTCTTTATCACCTTCTCCAAGTTGTCTACCTTTCCTAAGCCCATGTAACTGATTACATATATGGGATCCTGACCCGGTATCCAATACCCAGGACGTAGAGCAAATGGAGAAACAGTTCTCAGTAACGAACACACCCGAAGAAAATGCATCATCATGTACTTTCTTCATTCGGGTGGCATGGGAATCCTGGTATTCCCCTATATCCTGTTCATTCCTATAACTCTTACAGGAAAGAACGGAACCAACGTTCCCCAGCACAGTATAACATGCGGGTTCGGTCAATACATCCATATTATTATCTTTATTAAGGCATGAAATGGTCGCTACCTGGAGAGAGAGAGAAGAAAACACTTTAGCGTAAGCTCGTGCAAGATCAGATTGGTTATTATCTTAACTAATCAGGATGGCTCCCACTGCTTTTTATCAAATCTTCCTCCAAACCCTAAAAGGAAAGACTAGCCGGGATTAATTACACACTACAAGTTCGCCAATCTTTCAGCCAGGCCAGTGTCGGTACTTTGAGGGAGGTCCCCCGTGCTTTCGCACGAACCTAATTACTGTAAACCTCGTTTTCCCAGAGGCGTAACCTCGTTAACACCTTTCTAGACACCTACTTGATCGGCTAATTGTAATGTGTAAAACTCTCCCAGGAGTAACTCTTACTCGCAGCGGGTATCGGGATCCAACTATCTCATAGAAGGTATGCAATCTCATTGCAAATTTCAACACTTGAAATTCCCGATAATATTTTGCCCCTAGCGTCCTATGACCTTGACGGAGGCCAAACAACTCATAGTCCGCTAGTCAAGTTCAACCCGTCATTTCCTGATTGAATTAAACCCACCCGCACGACCCTTGACGGAGGCCAAACAACGCCGTACGAATACCCTAATCCAATCGCATCATATGCTAGCAGATAAACACTAGTTAGCTACCGTACACTGCGCCTTGACGGAGGCCAAACTACCGCAGCACGAATACTAACTAATACTTATCTGAAATGACGGAGGGCTACGCAGGTTTTTCATAAAAACCATGAGCGTAATGAACTTGATATCGTTGCAGAATCAAATGATGTTTTGAAATGGAGTGATTTTGAGGCTTTTCTAGTTTTGCTAAAGGAGTCACATCTGGTGAAGGGATCTCGGTCCTTTCCTCGTCGAATGAGGTGCGGGATATATCATATATATCGCTGTGCAAAGCAAAAACCCAAAAGCAGTCAAAAGCAAACCGAATGTGTAGCATCTGCCAGTTATTGCTAAAGGAGTCACTCCCGGTGAAGAGATCTCGGTCCTTTCCTCGTCGAATGAAGTGCGGGATATATCATATATATCGCTGTGCAAAGCAAGAACTGTAGCTACCTGTTTTATTTAAAATCTGATTCTACAACATCTTAGGTTTCTTTTCTTTCATTAATCACATTAATGAAGTCCCATCATTTAAAATACCTAAACATCACAGATAGATATGACGTACACTTATGCCATCCGCATTCGCCTCGATGTCCCCTCGTGCACCGTTAGGTTAGGTAACTAACGACAGAGCAGGGCAGGGCTAGCGCGGGTGTAAAACATAAGTAACGTCTATATAATATATCATATATACTATATACTATATCCATCACAGAGTCACATCACAGATATCGCAGCAGAATAAACATATGAAATATTGGATATACTAGGACGTCCGTGTTTTCAATACGAGCCAGTATAAAACACGGATTCCACGGTCGTGATGAATAGCCAATCCCACACCCCTAGACCCCTACGAGAGCGGCAAGCAACCCTGCCAATTCTAGGGTTAGGAGACCCGGACTCGACTCCTCGAGTTGGTCTCCCACTGGACCCCAGAACCCGGTTACTTGTGCTCCCCTCCTTGGGTCTATCCTAGTGCAGAAAAGTAAATAATATACAAAGGGTGACAACTCCCGCATCCTGGAAGTGCCCCGAATAAAAGAATATTACATACAAGTTTTTACATGAATGAAAATGAAACACACTCATCTCACATAAAAAAAACCCCGGCTATTCGAACACGACGATCCAATATAACATATATAGCAACACATAACATCACATGCCATCAACGTAAGTAAGTATGCATACACCAATTGTCGTTGACGTATAGCAACGAAACCGGCGATATGAACATACTACACTTACGGTCACAGAAAAGAAAGTGTAAAACTACAACAATTGGAATCCGCAACCTGTTTAGACATCACATGCCTAACGGTTATAAACCCCGCATTTTAGTCCCATTATCGAAAACTCTTTTCGATATCCAATGAAACTAAACCGCTAGATTTATAACATTCATTCAGTTATCACATAACTGTTTGTGAATTCCAATTATTGTATCCAATTCCGGATAAATAGAATATATCAAACTTTCCGATCGAACATTCGAACACCCAAGTTTTCCCGACACCGATCAACACATGAAATAGGTTCAAAGACATTCACTTCATACCTCAGTACCAACGGTCCAGCCGTAGAAGGGTCAAGCCAACGCCTCACATGTGGCATGCCGTACTGCCCCAAACCCGAAGGTTCAAAGGGCAGTTCAAGACGGTCACATAATCGAGTTAAGGTTTGTGTCTTCTAGAGGGACCATCGCGTTACTTGCACTACTTAGAACGTCTTTTAACCACAGAAAATCCAACACATGGATATTCCGGCAGGGGAAAACCTGGGTATTCGTATCCGGTCGAACTCTTTAACATATTCTACAATTATCTGGAAAAACACTTAGACAAAGTTTGATATTCCGATCGAATTCATCGATTCCCAATATAACTCCAGAGCACTCAACCCTTAAATAAATTTAAAAATATCCAGAAAACTCACCAGAATTTATCAGGTATTACTGTGCAAAAAAAATGGGATGACGTCACCATATGGCCGCGGAAGGGCGGCAGAAAGCATGCTTCTGCCGCGCTTCCGCGGCACAATGAACAGTACATGGAATCGTTTTACACAGTAATGCTTAGAATTCTATGCTGAATTTTTTAGATATTTTTAATATCAAAAATTCCCAGATTTATGAAAATGTCCAGAGAGCTCTAAAGTATTTGGGTTTCGTGTTCGTTCGGACTTCAAACGTCGTCGGGACTTCGCCTAAGGCTCTAGCTAGGCTCTGATACCAGTGAAAGGTTCCTAGGCACCCTAGTGGGTTCTCACAAGGAATCGAACATGCCAAATTAAAATTTTTAGTGCCGAGAAACCCTAGACTACGGATCTTTAACTAGATGTTTAGGCGAAACTGAAAGCTAGTTAACTGTTAACTACTAGGATACGGATATACAACCTTTGTAGATCCGGATTTCCGCCTCCTAAGCTCCACGTGGTCATGTCCTCGCTGTCCATCATGAATCCTCGACTCGATCATCGGCTTCATCGGGAAAGAAAGCGGAATAGCTCGTCGGCTTTGTGTCAAAGACGATCTACGTCGAGGTTGCACAAACTCAAGCTCCGACTTCACAAACTTGTGAAACTTGTGAAGTAAACACCCAAAACAACTTGGCAAGAGGTAGAGGGTGAAGAAATAGGAGGTGGGTTCACTTTAGATTTGGATTTAACTCACTAGATCTCAACTTGCCATTGGAGTAGCAAGCTTGAAGAAGAAGAAGAAGATGAGCTCAAGAAAAGATTATGATAAGTGTTGTTATAAAAATAAATTTAAAAACAAATACTTATCATAACTTGAACTAGGGTTAAGTGTAGAGAATTAACCATGGTCACTAGGATGGGTTAGGGTTAAGCATGAAGATAAGGATGGTTGCTAAAGTCAAAGCTTCATGAAGCTTCAACAAATGACAAAGAAAGCCACCATTCTCATCTAATTCTTTTCCAAATAAATAAATAAATAAATAAATGAATATGCAAAACCCTAATTATCAAATTAACCATGGATTAATTCTATACACTTAACATAATGATCAAGTATCATCAAACATGATACAGAAAAGTGCACGAAAGTATATCACATATACAATGTGCAATCCAAGTGAGAAAAATCCGTTTAAAGTGAACCAATACTCGTTAATGTAAAGTAACATATCAAATATATAATTATACATTAAATCATTAAATCAACACTTGATTTAATGATCCGGTCATGTCGCACATAACCGACTAGTATTCAATGCATCGATTTATCGAATCAATGATTCGATAACTAGGTCATATCGAATATAACCATTCGAAACATATATCGCGAGAATGAAATGCGGTATCACATACACACATTATTCTCGGTCCTGCACATATCTCATATGCGCTCCTATTTCGTTTCGCTTGAGCCAGGAAACCTCTGTGTAGACTCTAAAGACTCGTCAATACGCCGGTAGCAGATGATGATCATATCAAGCACCCACAAGCCGCAAGCGGTCTGCTAAACGTAACGGCCACCCGGGTATTGAGCGATCAGAAGATCGACGAGCTAGCCCGCTCACACTCCTGCGAATCCGACCAGTAACACTTGCCGTACAGTCAAGTCTCTTCGTCTGATACGTCGCATATCAAGTCTTGGGGTGGTATACGTCAGACCCCAATAACCCGATAAGTCGTGCTGATGTGAGGCTCGTAACGGGTCGAGAAACTACTGGTAACACTTACCAGCAAATCTCTAATCAGCCCTGGCCAGGGACTTCCCTGTTACGGCCAATCGAGCACAGCGCAACATCAACTCCCAATACCGGGAGAGACGAAACCCCTCCTATCGCTCATTGCCTCCATGTGACTCAGGACTGTACCCAAAGACCACCGTTTTGCATGCCCTCATGGACGTGGTAAGGTGGAAATCAAAGCACAGTGGGAATCACACAAGACTCTATGACGATCTCGGGTCTACAGACTAACCTGTACAAGTGTCACCTGAGAACTGCCATCTGACGTGAGGTATAATACCATCTGGGAGTTCTCGGCGAGTCCGTCCAGTGTACCCAGTCTCCACTGAGCACCCGTATACCATCTCTGATGTCAAACACCAATGGATATGGGATCAGCCATCGCCCATCACATGGGTCGAGAAGCGTATACGCTAGTCTACTCTGGTATAACGATGCCCCGTCTCGATACACCCACGACTAGGGACCTTGAAGGATGTACTTATGGACTACCATGTCCCCACTAGTATGATCTGCATCATAGTCCAGGTAGTCAAGTACAAATCCTAAGGGCTTTACCAACATGTAACTATGAGACAGTATGAAGAGACTAGTGTACATGTTAAGATAAATGGCAACCAGATAGCATACTATCATGTCGAGCAAGAAAGTCATCTCTATATATGTCCAAGCATCCAATATAATATACATAATCTGTACAATACTGGCCTTTAGGGCATACATACAACTAACACAAACAACGCCGTACGAATACCCTAATCCAATCGCATCATATGCTAACAGATAAGCACTAGTTAGCTACCGTACACTACGCCTTGACGGAGGCCAAACAACCGCAGCACGAATACTAACTAGTACGTATCTGAAATGACGGAGGGCTACGACAGGTTTTTCTGAAAACCTATTGCGTAATGAACTTGATATCGTTGTAGGATCGAATGAATTTTGAAATGGAGTGCTTTTGAGGCTTTTCTAGTTTTGCTAAAGGAGTCACTCCCGGTGAAGGGATCGTCGGTCCTTTCCTCGTCGAATGAGGTGCGGGATATATCATATATATCACTGTGCAAAGCAAAAACTCTTAAAAGCAATCAAAAAACAAACCGAGTGTGTAGCATCTGCCAGTTATTGCTAAAGGAGTCACTCCCGGTGAAGGGATCTCGGTCCTTTCCTTATCGAATAAGGTGCAGGATATATCATATATACCGCTGTGCAAAGCAAGAACTGTAGCTACCTGTTTTATTTTGAAATTCGATTCTACAACATCTTAGGTTTCTTTTAATTTCATTAATCACATTAATGAAGTCCCATCATTTAAATGTACCTAAACATCACAGATAAATACGACGTACACTTATGCCATCCGCATTCGCCTCGATGTCCCCTCGTGCACCGTTAGGTTAGGTAACTAACGACAGAGCGGGGCAGGGCTAGCGCGGGTGTAAAACATAAGTAACGTCTATATAATATATCATATATACTATATATGTATCTATCACAGAACATCACATGACCACATCACAGATATCGCAGCAGAAGAAACATATGAAATATTGGATATACTAGGACGTCCGTGTTTTCAATACGAGCCAGTATAAAACACGGATTCCACGGTCGTGATGAATAGCCAAACCCACACCCCTAGACCCCTACGAGAGCGGCAAGCAACCCTACCAATTCTGGAGTTAGGAGACCCGGACTCGACTCCTCGAGTTGGTCTCCTACTGGACCCCAGAATCCGGTTACTTGTGCCCTGCTCCTTGGGTCTATCCTAGTGCGGAAAAGTAAATAATATACAACAGGTGACAACTCCCGCAACCTGGAAGCGCCCCAATAAAAGAATATTACATACAAGTTTTTACATGAATGAAAATGAAAAACACTCATCTCACATAAAAACCCCCGGCTATTCAAACACGACGATCCAATATAACATATCCAGCAACACATAACATCACATGTCATCAACGTAAGTAAATATGCGCATCCCAATTTTCGTTGACGTATAGCAACGAAACCGGCGATATCACATATTACACTTACGGTCACAGAAAAGAAAGTGTAAAACTACAACAGTTGGAATCCGCAATCTGCATAGACATCGCATGCCTAATCAAATGAATACCTTAGACATCACATGCCTAACAATTATAAACCCCGCATTTTAGTCTCAAAATCGAAAACACTTTTCAATACCAAGTCGGGCAATTCAACAAGATTCCCGACATTTTGATCGAATACTCGTCGCAAACTTCAGTAGACGGCCGCACCCCCTGATACCGTCGACGAAGTGCACCAAGGCGGAACACCGCTGCCGCGAGCACCCGAACGGATGCTTTCGGCGACGGGGTTCTCCTACAGTCACTTGGTCGGGGCTATGGAGTGAGGCTGTCTATTAAGTTTACCCGGCGAGTATCCGCGTACGCTACGTGATTGCGACGGACTTTTGATCACATCAAAATTCCGTGGCAATCGATCAAGTGAGACTAAACTGCTACGTTTATAATATTCATTTAGTTATCATATAACTTTTTGTGAATTCCAATTATTGTATCCCATTCCAGATAAATAGAAAATGTTAAACTTTCCGATCGAACAATCGAACACCCAAGTTTTCCCGATACAGATCAACACATGAAACTAGTCTAACAACATTCAGTTCGTACCTCAGTACCAACGGTCCAGCCGTAGAAGGGTCAAGCCAACGCCTCACATGTGGCACGCCGTACTGCCCCAAACCCGAAGGTTCAAAGGGCAGTTCAAGACGGTCACATAATCGAGTTAAGGTTTGTGTCTTCTAGAGGGACCATCGCGTTACTTGCACTACTTAGAACGTCGTTAAACTACGGAAAAATCCAACACTTGGAAATTTCCCGACAGGGGAAAAAGTGGGTATTTATATCCGGTCGAACTTTTTAACATATTCTAAAATTTATCCAGAAAGCCACACAGACAAAATTTGATACCCCGATCGAAATACCGAATCCCCAAAACAACTGCAGAAATTTCAACTCTGGAATAAATATTAAAAATTCCCAGAAAAACCAGCATTAATAATTATGAGATACTGTGTAAATAGTACTAAATAAAATGGCCGTACCGCCGCGCAACCGCCGCACGAGGCTAGGTCGTGCCGCGGAAGCGCGGCAAGATGAAGGAATTATGGGCACGAATTTCACAGTATATCATATATTAACCTGCTTATTTTTCTGAATATTTTTAATGTGGAAAAAGACCAGATTTTAAAAATTGGACAGAGAGCATGTTTGAATCGGGGTTTCGGGTTCGTTCGGACTTCAATTTCCGTCTAGACTTCGCCTAAGGCTCTAGCTAGGCTCTGATACCACTGTAGGGTTCCTAGGCACACTAGAGAGGTCTCGCAAGGCATCGAACATGCCATTTTCAAAAATTATGGTGCCTACAAACCCTAAACTACGGATCGATAACTAGATGTCTAGGCGAACAACTAACTAGTTAACACTTAACTACAAGATACGGAAATACAACCTTTGTAGATCCGGTGCTCCACCTCCATAGCTCCGCAACGAGTCCTCTCCGCTGTCCAAATCAAATCCGGGCTCAAGCGTCGGCTTCGTCGGAGAATGGGCAAGCTAGGTCGTCGATGTCCATGCCGAAGATGATCTACGTCGAGGCATCGCTAAATCAAGCTCCACCTTCACCAAGACCTAAAACTTGTGAAGGAAACACACTCTACTACTTGGCAAGAGGTAGAGGATGAAGAAATAGGAAGTGGGTAGACTTTAGAATTGGATTTCTCACTTGTTTGCTCAATTCACCATTGATGAAGAAAGCTTTTTCTTCTTGAGTTCAAGGAAGAAGAAGAAGAAAAGATATGATAAGATTAATTAGGAAAGAAAAGAAAAAGCAATCCTTATCATATATTGAACCATGGTCAAGTGTAGAGATTAAACTAGGGTTAATGGAGTGGTTAGGGTTAAGCATGAGACAAAATGGTTACTTAGGTCAAAGCTTCATGAAGCTTCAACTAGAATCCAAAACAAGCCACCATTTTCCTTTATGCTATTCATTTTTCCAAAAAGAATAAATGAACAAATAAATGAATAAGAAAATGTAAACCCTAACCATTACATAACCATGGTTTAAACTTTACACAAAACACAAGTAAACATGTATCATCAAACATGATACAACCAAGTGCACAAAAGTATATCGCATATACAATGCGCCCATCCGAGTGAGAAAATCCATCTTAAGTAAACCGATACTAGTTGATGCAAAGTAATATATCAAATATATAAATATGCATTAAATCATTAAATCAACACTTGATTCAATGACCCGGTTATGTCGCACACAACCGACTAGTATACAATATATCGTCTTATCGAATCAACGCTTGAATCGATAACTAGGTTATATCGCATACAACCATTCGATATATTTATCGCGAGAATAGAATACGGTATCACATACACGCATTATTCTCGGTCCCGCACATATCTCATATGCGCTCCTATTTCGTTTCGCTTGAGCCAGGAAACCTCTGTGTAGGACTCTAAAGACTCGTCAATACGCCGGCAGCAGATGATGATCATATCAAACACCCACAAGCCGCAAGCGGTCTGCTAAACGTAACGGCCACCCGGGTATTGAGCGATCTGAAGATCGACGAGCAAGCCCGCTCACACTCCAGTGAATCCGACCAGTAACACTACCGTACAGTCCGGTCTGATCGTCTGATATTTCGCATATCTTGCCTAGGGGTGGTAAACGTCAGACCCCAATAGCTCAATAAGTCGTGTCGATACGAGGTCTATAACTGTTCGAGAAACTACTGGTAACACTTACCAGTAAATCTCAGCAACCCTGGCCAGGGATTTCCTGTTATAGCCAATCGAACACAGCGCAACATCAACTCTCTATATACCGGGAGAGACGAATCCCCTCCTATCGCTCATTGCCTCCATGTGACTCGGGACAGTACCCAAAAACCACCGTTTTGCACGCCCTCTTGGACGTGGTAAGATGGAAATCAAAGCACAGTGGGAACCACACAAGACTCTATGACGATCTCGGGTCAACAGACTACTCTGTACCAGTATCACCAGAGAACTGCCATCTGACGTGAGGTATAATACCATCTGGGAGTTCTCGGCGAGTCCGTCCAGTGTACCCAGTCTCTACTGAGCACCCGTATATCTCCTCTGATGTCAAACACCGATGGATATGGGATCATCCATCGCCCATCTGTATGGGTCGAGAAGGTACACGCTAGTCTACTCTGGTATATCGATGCCCCGTCTCGATACACCCACGACTAGGGACTTTGAAGGATGTACTTATGGACTACCATGTCCCCACTAGTATGATCCGCATCATAGTCTAGGTAGTCAAGTACAGATCCTAAGAGATTTACCAATATGTAACAGAGAGACAATCAGCATACATGTTAAGGTAAAGTATAACCAGATAGCATACTATCATGTCGAGCAAGAAAGTCCTCCCTATATATGTCCCAGCATCCACTACAATATACATCCTATGTACAGTAATGGCCTCTAGGGCATACATATAACTAACATAGAGGGTATTACATCATTATTGACAGGTATAGACACATATCTAGCTACAACTACATGTCCATCATACATACATGCCTACATATAGATAAAGATATCTTGCTATACCGACATGGTTACACATATACCTTGCTATAGCTACATGTTCACCTTTATATGATGTTGCTGTGGATTTTGGTGAAATTGGAAACCACATGATATATTTAATAACTTGATGCATTTAAATAGTGTTTTTCCTTTATATGCTCATATTACTGTTTCATGTTGAATATATTATATTTCAGGGATTTTCATATTGAGATATTGATTTCACATGATGTTTTCTGAATTTGAGGACCGTGGTAGTTCATGAAATTATGCATTTTTTGAAAAACCCGGTTTCTCTCGATATGATATGCTGGATTGCGAGTGTCAAAGTTGGACACTCAGGTTCCGTGTCACGACCCAAAATAGCACGTGACTGGCACTTGAATCATATGAAGCCTATAGGACCCCATCTAATTCAAGAAAGCCAAAAGCCCAAAAATCTGAAGCCATTTTTTAAAGAATAAATAAAGAAAACTAATTTTAAGAGGTGAAGAAAACATGTTTTAAAAACAAGGTTTTTATAATAAGTAAGCCGAATATGCGTTTTTAAAATCTCTAGTCTTTTCTGAAAATTTCAGCAGAGTTCCCTTTGTAAATACTGGCCCCGAACGGGGTACAACATGAATAATAATATATACAATGATAAAAGGCATCCCCAAACGGGAGCTAGCTCTTCGTCAATCGACGGTCACAACTACACAAGCAGTATAATATACAACGCCAAAGGGCGAGGATCAAAACTCAAAGGAAAACTCAAAATCATCATGAAAACCATAATACTACAACGCGCGACTCTAAGGTCGAAATAATACTTCACTGGTTTTCTAAGTCTGAAACAATATACAAGTTTGGTTGATGGAATTACTAGATACAACTGATAAAATAAATACAATGGTGGTCACGAGCGAGTGAACCCACCTACCAATGCAATCACCCAGAAAGGAAGCAGTGTGCCAGAAAAGCCGCAAAGGAACCTGTACGGCAAAACCTGCAAGAATTGTGGCACAACGGGGGTGAGTTGCCAACTCGTGAATAGAAAACATCACAGAGCAGAAATCGTATGTATGACACAATCCTAGGTCAATACGATCAGATATATATATAAACCTCAAATGAATAAGCCTGAAGCATGATAAGGTGGCAATGTAACATCTATACATGAGTGTAGTGACAAGTGCTCGTGCCAGCACCTCAGGTAATAACATATCATAAAATATGAGGTATGATCAATGTACTCAACATGAATCAATGTCTATATGTATATGGATCCCGTCCACGTGTGACCCAATGACATAAAACATCATGCATGTAAATACCATAAAGCATATGCATGGAAGTATGAGGATATAAATCAACGTGTGTCCCTCGCGACACATCAAAATCATGGAACCTGTGTGTCTATCATCGACACTCGAAAATATCATGAAACATGTGCCCAGCATCGGCACGTAAATCCTCATATATCGAGCTCCGTCAGTCCGGATCGGCCCGTATCATCTCTCGGCTCTGGTTAGTATCCTCCGAGCTCAAATACAATCATCGGTAGGTACTCGCCACCCTGCCAGGCTCATCGTCTGCTCCACGAAAAACATTTCTCGCCCAGGGAACCATACCAGGTCCACCATGAACCCGCAAACGGATCATCCAACTCCTTGAATCGGGTTTCAAGCACACGTCTCATAACCGAGAAAACGCATGGTGGACGCACTGAAATATCATCTCAAGGGTAACCGAGTTTTTAAAACAATACATACTCTCTTTTGAAATACCCATAGTTCCCAAATCTAGAAATATCATGGAAACAACATATCTCAATGCGTATAATCATAAAGCATGATATATGCGACGTATAAAAGAATGTAAGCATATCAGTATGTCATGCAACATGGAATAGTAATATGCACACATTGAGGGAAACCACTCTTTTAAAATGAATACAGTTTTAAGATATATCTTGCGGTTCCCAAATCTCCAAATCAAGACAGAATCATCTATGTATGTGCAAATACATATGTATGCAAGTATGGGTGTACGCAAATATGTCATGTAAGGGGTCATATCCTGAATGCAACAGTCCTACAGTGTAGTGACAAGGCAATTATCGATGATGAAGTGTGTGAGCCAGTAAGCAAGTGTACGTGGAACATATGCATCATCGATAATGGTGCTGGTGTCCTAACAGCATGGTTTTGATATAACAATAACATATTTAAACATGCAATGCAATACGAAAAACAAGAATATGCGGCAAATGAATAATAACACAACAGTGCAGTATCTACATCAATGTACCTATGTCATACTATTTTGCCATTTGAAAGAGGACGAATCGGGATTTTTAGGAAAATAAGGGTCACAGTGTTTTTAAGAAAAGATGCATCCTTTGAAAATATCCGTAGAATCCATTTGCCTGTCTTTAAAATACTCCCGATTCGCTAGTTTTTGAAATAGGTATGACATCGGCCTAGCCTACATCTACTAGCAAAACTACAGCTCTAACTAACCAGTCAATCAGGAGGGGTATGGAAACCACCTAAATCTGAGTCGATACATATATATATATATAATAGTCGGTGATCCCGCCTCAAAGGTACCGCGTACGATTCAATATCATATGACATCCTCGAGTCATGAGTGCGGATCTATCATCAATAATAAGCTCGTACGGTAAATCATCGTACGGCATCCCAAAAGCTGGGTACAGGTCAATATCACATTCATCTCATCAATTATCTGGTATCCTTATCATCATATCACATGAACTGGGGTACTGATCTATGTTTAGTACAAACCGATGTCATCTATGTAAATATAAAAGCGTGTGTGGAACACACGTCCAAAGGCCCGCTAAAATCTCAGGTCGTATCCCAAATACGAACCACAACATATCACCGATCTCATGGCACTATGCCCAATCACATCGAATTATCTCCAAATATCATCCACTATCCTCATTATCTAGGTATAAGTATAACAGATAAGTATGTGTGTGCGTGTGGGTGTAAACCTATTCTAAGGTTCGCAACTAGGAACTATACTAGTTTACTTCTACACCCTAATCTATCCAAAGTACACCTAATCACATCTAGAATATCTATCTCACACTTAACGCTATCATATATAGTATATATATGTTAGTGTATATGCCCTAGAGGCCATTACTGTATCATACTAGTTTGTATATTACTTAATGGATGCTTGGGATATTCACCTTGTATATACAATCTTGCTCAAAATAGTAGTATGCTACTTGGTTTGTTTCTACTTCAATGTGTACTTGTGTTTATTTCAGTATATCACTTATACGCATTAGTGGAGCCCTTAGGATCTTTGCTTGATTACCAGCGTTGTGATGGCAGTCACACTAGTGGGGGCTGGGTAATCTATAAGCACATCCTTATACAGGTCCCTAGTCGCAGGACTATCGAGACAGGGCATCGATACTCCGGAGTAGACTAGCGTATGCGCTTCTCATCCCAGTATGGGAGATGGTCTGTCCCACAGCCATCGGTACGTCGTACTGGAGATAGTATACGGGTGCTCGTTGGGTTACGAGTACACTGGACAGGACTCGTCGGGAACTGACAGGTTGGTATTATACCTATCGTCAGTTATCAGTTCCCAGGTGACATGAGTACAGCTTAGTCCGCTGACTTGACACTGGCACTTCGCCTCAAGTGTGTTCCCACTGCACTTTGATCACTACCCTACCACGGCTCAAAGGAGTCGTGCAAACGGGTGGTGGTTGGGTGCAGTCCCGAAGCACTTGGAGGCAGTGACGGTTAGACAGGATTCGTCTCTCCCGGTATTGGGGGTTGACATCGCGCTGTGTCTAGGAGAGCCATTACACGAGTAGTCCCTGGCCAGGGCAAACGAGATATACTGGTAGGTTTCCAGTGTTATCTCAGGGTGTTTTGGGCTTCGCTCCGGCACGACTTGTACCGCTATTGGGGGACTGACGATTACCACCCCCTAGGCCCGCCATGCGATGTATCAGACGAACAGACCGGACTGTACGGAGAATGTCACATTCAGACTCAGTAGGAGTACAGATGGGGTTTCACCTCGTCAGCCTTCTTGTCGGCATCTACCTGGGGACCGTTATGCACAGCTAGTGCCGCTTGCGGTCTGTGGTTAAACCCACTGCCAGCGTAGTGTCGAGTCTTTAGAGTCCCACACAGAGGGTATTCGCCTCTGGGCAAAACAGAGTAGAGGTCGCATGGTTTTGCGACAGGGTTCGTTCTCATCCGCGCACTTGTGCACGTTTGGAGTCCGGACGGATTATACTGGCAGGCTCTGGTTTGAGCCAGATACTAGTATATATATTTGGGGTTGCTTTTATATCTTGGTATTCTTGTTCCTCGGAACGAGAATGCAGGTGTGTATGCACAGTTGCTTGAGGCGGAGGATGAGGTATTTCATTAGGGTTTCGGAACGGGTGCGTATGCACAGTTGACAGTTATCTTTTTCCAAACCCTAATGGATTTATGGATTATCTATTTATAATAGTAATTAAATGAGAATTTTGTTATGGTTGATTTTGTTGACTTGTTGACCATGGTTGACTTGTTGACCATGGTTGAAAGTTGACCACCATCATGCTTCAAAAGTCTTCCTTGATTTATGCTTACATTTTTAAATGAAGCATGGTTGTGGTCATTCCAAATTGCCATCAACTATTCTCATTTTCAATTATTATTATTAGATAATTCTTTTCTTTTGCATTATGGTTGCAAGAAAGAAAAAAATATAGCTCATTCTATCATTCTCACTCTCTCTCTCCACTTCATCTTCTTCTTCCTCTAGTCAAGAGAAACCTTCTCATGAGTTGAGAATCCTTCTCTTGAAAAACAAAAGCAACCCTTAGACACTCTCTACTCACTCTAGGATCAAGGGTCTAGCAAGCCGGCGATTCTAGTTCACTCCAAGTACGAGAAAGAGCCCAAAGGTCGAGCCTTCGAGGTGGATCCATCTTCGACGGGAGAAGGCGACGAAAAGAGAACCATCAACCTCTACAAGGATTGAAGAAGAAGGAGTTCAAGTTTAGGTATAACCATCTTCCATAGTAGCTAACTCTCTTTAGCAAGAACACTAGTTTTAGTTTAGACAACGATCCCGACCAAGTTTAGTCCATGTTGCCTCTTGCGTTAAAATTTTGATTTTATACCGTTTCCGCCTCCCCGTAAGCACCGGGGGTCGCAATATGGACTTACAGTGGTATCAGAGCCTAACTAAACTTAAACTAGCTTGGTAGTGAAGTGTAACGAAGTTCGGAACCGAAAAATCGCAAAACCGGAAAACTAAAAACCTGAGTTTCTGTTGATTTTTTTTTTTGGCTCAAAATGAAAAACTTTATACTTGTAAAATCGTCTCAGGGTTTTCTAAGAACACACAAGAAAAACGATATCATGTTTCCTCCAAACCGCCGCGCTTCCGCGGCCTCACCTACTCATCTGGCCGCGGAACCGCCGCAAGTTGGTGTCATCTTTGCATCGTTTTTCCTGCAGTGTTCTTCTGTGTTGGTTTTGGGATTTTTAAGATATATTATATGTACCCAGATTTTCCAGAACTGAAATTCACTTTTGGGGTCCTATAATTCCGTATTTTTTTCCGAACTTCACTGCACTTTGGCTATGTTGGTTATATCTGTGATGTTTGCATGTATTGAACGTCGGCTAATCGCTATAAGTCGATTAGTCGGGGTTATACATGATCTGTAATGTGCTGGAATGTGTATATAAATATGTTGGATTGTCGCGGGTGAATAGCCGGGGGTTGTGAGACGAGAGTTTTCTTTTCTTGCAATTCATTGTAAATGTAAATTGATGTAATTATATTATTTGTTTGGCCGCACAACCGGGTCGGGGTTGTAGCCGTCATTGTATAATTCTTTTTACTGTTTTTGCTCCTAGGATAGACCCATGGAGGGGTGCACAAACTACCGAGGACTTGGCGGGTAGTTTGCCGCACCCGTAGGGGTCTTGGGTGGGGATTTGGCTATTCACCGCGACCGTGTTATCTGTTTTTGTTACAGGCTCGTACAAATTACAGATTGCTAGTATATCCAATGTATTTATCTGTGATCTGAAATGTCTATCATTGCTTTCTATTTAGGCGTTGCTTATGTTTTACAGACGCGCTAGCCCAGCCCCCGCTCTGTCGTTAGTTAAGTAACCTAACGGGTAATGACGGGGCCCCGTGGCGAATGCGAATGGCATAAGCGTACGTCATATTTTGGTTGTTTTCTGCAATGGTAGGATTAAATGATGGGACGCATTAAAAGTACTAATGCAAGAATATCACGCATTAAAAGAACTAATGCAAGATAATAAACCAAGTTTAAGTCGATGGAACACTTTCGAAAAACCACTCGGTTCTTTTCAAAACTAACTTTTAAATGCGGAGCTTGAGCCACTCCTTCTAAAAGCTATCTCGTTCCATCGATTATATCAAGTTCACTACGTTCACGGTTTCGCCAAAACCATCCGTAGCCCTCCATCATTTCAGTTAAATATTCGGTAGTATTCAAGCTATGTATTTTGACCTCACGCCAAGGCATAGTGATTGGTAGCTGCCGGATATTTATCTGTTGCATAGATAGAATGCGTTGGTTTGAGACAGTCGTACTGCCATTTTGGCCTACGTCAAGGGTATGTACGGGTGGATTCAAATTAACCTGGATAATGATGGGACGAACTTGACATGTGACTTATGACATTTTGACCTCATGCCAAGGTCATAAGAGCATGGGGCAAAAATCCACATCGGGAGTTTCATAAGTACTGAAACTTGCTAGATTTGCATACCATTTGGAGTGTGATGATTATGGTAGGATTCCTTCATTTTCGTCACGCGATGATATTTGGATCCCGATCCTACTGTGAGTATATGCTACTCCTCGGGAAATTTCTCACTTAACGATCAATGCTATAAACCTAGTAGGTGCCTAGAAAGGTGTTAGCGGGGTTACGCCCCCAGGGAAAAGAGGTTCTTTAATTAAGGAACTTCGCGAAAGCGTTGGAAAACCTCCCTCGAAGTACCGACACTGGCCTGGCTGAACGGTTAAGCAAGTATTGTACGGTGGGATTGATCCTGACTAATTCTTCCTTTATGGTTTGAGGAGGGATTCGAGAAACAGTGGGAGCCATCCTGTTTAGACAAACTAAAAACCACTCTAAACTTGCAAGAGCATCATGCTGAGTGTTTCTTCTTCTCTCTCCTAATTGCAGCGACCAATCAACATGACTGGACTTAAGTTACTCCTAGATAAAAACAAACTGACAGGGCCAAACTACAAAGATTGGCTCAGGAATGTCAAGATAGCAATCACTTATGACAAGCTGGGGTATCTTCTTACCACCAAAGCTCCCCCTGTCCCTGGTCCAACTTCCAGTGTCGCGGATAAGGAAATCCGCAAGACTTGGGAGATTGATAGCGCGAAGGCCAAGTGCCTCCTGCTTGCCTCGATGGACAACGAACATCAGAGGAGGCATGAGAATATGGACATGGAGTCCATATTGCTCCATACAAAAGAACTGTATGGAGAGCAATCACGTATCGCAAGATACGAAGCGTCGAAAAAGTTGTTTTCGACAAAGATGGCCGTCGGATCATCAGTAGCCGAGCACGTGCTAAAGATGATCGGCTACATTGAGGAGCTCGCTGACCTAGGGATCACATTGGAGAGTGAACTATATACGGATATAGTTCTCCAGTCCCTTCCTTCCACTTACGCCCAGTTTATACTGAACTTCAACCTACAAGAAAAAGAGGTTGAACTATCAGAGCTCCTCAACATGCTGAGGAGCGCAGAGGGCACCCTACAGAAAAGTAGGGATACATCCACTTTGTTTATAGGAGGATCATCTTCTTCTAGGTCCAAGGCGAAAGCCAAGGGAAAGAAGAAGAAGGCCCCCGCCAAACCAAGGGGCGGTGTTAGTAAAGTGGATACGAAGGGAAAAGGTAAAGCAACAAAGATAGCGGGGAAGCTTGTGGATAAGGAAGAATGCTTCTTTTGTCATAAGAAAGGACACTGGAAGAATGATTGCAGGGCCTGGAAGGCCAGAACACAGGAATTGAAGCAGGTTGCAGCTTCAGCTTCAGGTGTGTATGTTATTGAAAACTGTCTTTCAATAAACTCTACTTCCTGGGTATTAGATACCGGATCAGGATCTCATATCTGTAATTCTTTGCAGGCGTTGAGAAACCGTAGGGATTTGAAGGCAGGTGACATGACCCTCAGAGTTGCGAACGGAGCTAGCATGGATGCTAAAGCCGTGGGGGACTATCACCTGAGAATGTCAGATGGACATGTTTTGGTTTTGCGTAATTGCTTTTTTGTACCCAACGCAACTTGTAATATCATTTCTGTATCTTTAGTTTCTAAAGAAGGTTATGAATTTGCGTTTGTAAGTAATGTTGTAAACATTCACCTTAATCAAGTATTGATTGGGTCAGGTACTCTGAGTAATGGTATATACGTGTTAAACCAACCACAGATTTTCAACGTCCAGAATACACACAAAAGAAAGTCTCCAGAAATAAATCAGACTTTCTTATGGCATTGTAGATTGGGTCACATCAATAAGAGAAGGTTGACGAAGTTACATACAGAAGGGTATTTGAATGCGTTCGAATATCAATCGTATGCCACTTGTCAATCCTGTCTCAAGGGAAAGATGACAAAGACTCCGTTTACTGGACATGGAGTAAGAGCGAGCGAGCTCTTGGGACTCGTACACAGTGACGTGTGCGGTCCAATGTCTACACATGCCCGAAGCGGACATTCTTACTTCATTACTTTTACGGATGACTTCTCAAGGTACGGTTATGTCTTCTTAATGAAACATAAGTCCGAGGCCTTTGGAAAATTCCAGGAGTATAAGAATGAAGTAGAGAAACAGACCGGCAAAAGTATTAAGATTCTAAGATCGGATCGAGGTGGAGAATACTTAAGTGCCGAATTCCTGGACTATTTAAAAGAGAACGGAATTCTCTCTCAGCTTACTCCTCCTTACACCCCGCAACATAACGGTGTATCGGAGAGATGGAACCGCACCCTATTGGATATGGTGCGGTCCATGATGAGTAACGCTGAGTTACCGCGATCATTCTGGGGGTATGCGCTAGAATCAGCTGCGTACCTTTTGAACCGAGTTCCGACTAAGACTGTGCCTTCCACACCATATGAAATGTGGAGTGGGAAGAAACCCTATCTTCAATATCTGAAGGTCTGGGGATGTCCGGCTTTTGTCAAAAAGCAGCATGCGGACAAGCTCGAGGCACGCTCAGTACTGTGCAAGTTTGTGGGATACCCAAAGAACACCAGGGGGTATCTTTTCTACTACGCAGAGGAACAAAAAGTCCTTGTTTCTCGTAATGCCCACTTTCTAGAACACCAGTTCTTGGAAAAGGAGATTAGTGGGAGCGCAGTAGAACTGGAAGAAATTCCAGAACCACAGACTATTACTGAAAGGTTAGTGGAACCAGAGGGTTCAACAGAACAGGACATTCCTACGCCGCTCCGCAGGAGTAGTAGGCAGTCTCATCCGCCCGAGAGATACTACGGTTTTCTCATAGACGGGGATAGAGAGGATTGCATCATAGATTATGATGAGCCTACTAGCTTCCAGCAGGCCGTTCAGAGCGTTGACTCAGTGAAATGGCTGGATGCAATGCGGACCGAAATGGAGTCCATGTACACCAACAAGGTATGGACGTTGGACATTGCTCCAGACGGGGTAAAACCCGTAGGATGCAAGTGGATCTTCAAAAGGAAGATTGGTGTAGATGGACAGGTTGAGACCTATAAAGCTAGGCTGGTAGCAAAGGGTTTTCGTCAAAGACCTGGCTTGGACTACGACGAAACCTTTTCTCCGGTAGCCATGCTGAAATCCATTCGGATCCTTCTTGCCATTGCTGCCTTCCACGATTATGAGATCTGGCAAATGGACGTAAAGACAGCTTTTCTAAATGGAAATTTAGAGGAGTGTGTCTATATGGATCAGCCAGAGGGTTTCATTCAGAGTGGGAGCAGCGGAAAGGTGTGCAAGTTGCTTAAGTCCATCTATGGACTAAAGCAGGCATCGCGGAGTTGGAACATCTGTTTTGATGAGACAGTCAAAGAATTTGGCTTTATCAAAAATCCAGATGAACCATGCATCTATAGTAGATTTGTAGCGAGAACTGTAGTATTCCTCGTTTTATACGTGGATGACATTCTCTTGATAGGAAATGACATTCCTATGCTACAATCTATCAAGGGGTTCTTGTCACAAAGGTTCTCCATGAAAGACCTGGGTGATGCCTCATACATCCTGGGGATCCGGATCCATCGTGATAGATCCAAGAGGATATTGGGACTTTCTCAGTCCAGGTACATCGACACCATAGTGAAAAGATTCAGTATGGAAGATTCCAAGCGCGGTAACCTACCGGCTTGTCACGGGATCACCCTCTCTAAAGAGATGTCTCCCAAGACTGATTTGGAGAGGGATCGCATGTCTATTATACCGTACGCTTCTGCGGTAGGCTCTATAATGTATGCGATGTTGTGTACCAGACCGGATGTAGCTTATGCACTGAGTGTAGTAAGCCGGTATCAGTCAAACCCTGGGGAGAAACATTGGATAGCAGTAAAGAACATTCTCAAGTACCTGAGAAGGCCTAAGGAGATGTTCTTGGTGTATGGCGGAAAAGACCTCCAGATCGAGGCTTTTGCTGACTCCAGCTTCCAGAGTGACAAGGATGATTCCAAGTCCATGTCGGGTTTTGTCTTCACCCTCAATGGAGGGGCGGTGTGTTGGAAGAGTTCCAAACAGGAAACCGTTGCAGACTCGACGATGGAAGCGGAATACATCGCTGCATCTGATGCCGCAAAAGAAGCTGTCTGGATGAGGAAGTTCTTGAAAGAACTTCAGGTGGTTCCGTCCATTGTTGACCCAATACCTCTGTATTGCGACAACAACGGGGCTATAGCTTTAGCGAAGGAACCCAGGTCCCATCAGAGATCCAGGCACATCTTGAGGCGGTATCACCTGATCAGGGAGATCGTGGATCGCAAGGAGATCGAGGTTCGGAGGGTTTCTTCAGAAGAGAACACTGCAGATCCATTCACCAAGGCCTTGCCCCAGACTCAGTTCGAGCGGCTGATCGAGATGATAGGTCTTCGATACGCCAGTACATGGCCTTAGTGCAAGTGGGAGATTGTTAGTGTATATGCCCTAGAGGCCATTACTGTATCATACTAGTTTGTATATTACTTAATGGATGCTTGGGATATTCACCTTGTATATACAATCTTGCTCAAAATAGTAGTATGCTACTTGGTTTGTTTCTACTTCAATGTGTACTTGTGTTTATTTCAGTATATCACTTATACGCATTAGTGGAGCCCTTAGGATCTTTGCTTGATTACCAGCGTTGTGATGGCAGTCACACTAGTGGGGGCTGGGTAATCTATAAGCACATCCTTATACAGGTCCCTAGTCGCAGGACTATCGAGACAGGGCATCGATACTCCGGAGTAGACTAGCGTATGCGCTTCTCATCCCAGTGTGGGAGATGGTCTGTCCCACAGCTATCGGTACGTCGTACTGGAGATAGTATACGGGTGCTCGTTGGGTTACGAGTACACTGGACAGGACTCGTCGGGAACTGACAGGTTGGTATTATACCTATCGTCAGTTATCAGTTCCCAGGTGACATGAGTACAGCTTAGTCCGCTGACTTGACACTGGCACTTCGCCTCAAGTGTGTTCCCACTGCACTTTGATCACTACCCTACCACGGCTCAAAGGAGTCGTGCAAACGGGTGGTGGTTGGGTGCAGTCCCGAAGCACTTGGAGGCAGTGACGGTTAGACAGGATTCGTCTCTCCCGGTATTGGGGGTTGACATCGCGCTGTGTCTAGGAGAGCCATTACACGAGTAGTCCCTGGCCAGGGCAAACGAGATATACTGGTAGGTTTCCAGTGTTATCTCAGGGTGTTTTGGGCTTCGCTCCGGCACGACTTGCCGCTATTGGGGGACTGACGATTACCACCCCCTAGGCCCGCCATGCGATGTATCAGACGAACAGACCGGACTGTACGGAGAATGTCACATTCAGACTCAGTAGGAGTACAGATGGGGTTTCACCTCGTCAGCCTTCTTGTCGGCATCTACCTGGGGACCGTTACGCACAGCTAGTGCCGCTTGCGGTCTGTGGTTAAACCCACTGCCAGCGTAGTGTCGAGTCTTTAGAGTCCCACACAGAGGGTATTCGCCTCTGGGCAAAACAGAGTAGAGGTCGCATGGTTTTGCGACAGGGTTCGTTCTCATCCGCGCACTTGTGCACGTTTGGAGTCCGGACGGATTATACTGGCAGGCTCTGGTTTGAGCCAGATACTAGTATATATATTTGGGGTTGCTTTTATATCTTGGTATTCTTGTTCCTCGGAACGAGAATGCAGGTGTGTATGCACAGTTGCTTGAGGCGGAGGATGAGGTATTTCATTAGGGTTTCGGAACGGGTGCGTATGCACAGTTGACAGTTATCTTTTTCCAAACCCTAATGGATTTATGGATTATCTATTTATAATAGTAATTAAATGAGAATTTTGTTATGGTTGATTTTGTTGACTTGTTGACCATGGTTGACTTGTTGACCATGGTTGAAAGTTGACCACCATCATGCTTCAAAAGTCTTCCTTGATTTATGCTTACATTTTTAAATGAAGCATGGTTGTGGTCATTCCAAATTGCCATCAACTATTCTCATTTTCAGTTATTATTATTAGATAATTCTTTTCTTTTGCATTATGGTTGCAAGAAAGAAAAAAATATAGCTCATTCTATCATTCTCACTCTCTCTCTTCACTTCATCTTCTTCTTCCTCTAGTCAAGAGAAACCTTCTCATGAGTTGAGAATCCTTCTCTTGAAAAACAAAAGCAACCCTTAGACACTCTCTACTCACTCTAGGATCAAGGGTCTAGCAAGCCGGCGATTCTAGTTCACTCCAAGTACGAGAAAGAGCCCAAAGGTCGAGCCTTCGAGGTGGATCCATCTTCGACGGGAGAAGGCGACGAAAAGAGAACCATCAACCTCTACAAGGTTTGAAGAAGAAGGAGTTCAAGTTTAGGTATAACCATCTTCCATAGTAGCTAACTCTCTTTAGCAAGAACACTAGTTTTAGTTTAGACAACGATCCCGACCAAGTTTAGTCCATGTTGCCTCTTGCGTTAAAATTTTGATTTTATACCGTTTCCGCCTCCCCGTAAGCACCGGGGGTCGCAATATGGACTTACAATATATCATACTAAACATCGAGCTGCGGGGGTGTTATACGCCATCCACCCGACATCCCCCGTAGATATAATCTACTCACCTTGCATCCTGCATGTCGGTGTCGAGGTCGCCTTCATCTTCTTCATCATATGAAACCCTCGTGAAGATACCTACAAAGATAACACAATCGTAAAGCACATTAAAATCACATCGGAAAACCAAAACGACACGCTAAGGCCTATAGGTTAGAACCTATGGACTACGCTTTCAAAGCCATCAAACAACCCTCGATATCATCGTACAAACGTCAAGTGATCGAGGTAAAACACAAATACGCAAATCCAGAATTCAAAATACGAGAAACAAAACCGCGAATCAAAACAGCAACTCAGGAAAAAGGTCCCAGATTATACCCTAGGTCAAATCAGACAATTTTGCATATACCAAGGGTCTTTTTTACTGATGAGGGGACCACCGAACCAATACGAGGCAGATTGGCCTAGGTCTGGCCACAAATTACGGCCAGAGGGATTAAACTTGCGGCCGTAATTGAGAGATAGGGGCTAGGGTTTTGGTGGTAGCTTCCTGGGTGCCTGCACATCCCTTTGTGTTTGCAAAATAATTTTCAGAGTCTCGGGGTGATAGCAGATTTCGTATAACCCTCACAGATTCCACAATTTGCCGATATCGGCTTTTCTAAATCCGTATTTCAGGTTTTTAGTCTCTGGTTTAGGCCTGTATTCTAGCACTAGGGGGTTTGTGTGGCCTCTACTGAGCTTAATTACCCATCACCACTCTCAATTCCCATTAACCCTAACTAGGGTTTTCCTAAGTCCGCAAAATCACACGACATTGGTTCTATTATAACATAGGGGTAAAAGCAATGCAAATACTAAGCTAAAGGTTCAGAAATTACCTTATTTGGCAACTCAAGAAAATTCTTGAGTTGCCCCAAGTGGCCAAAATCCTTGCTTTCTTGGTCCAATGTGTTTCCCTTAAGCTTGTGCACAACTTTTGTGAAATGGGGATAGGGTTTTGTGTTGTTTTTGGATGTGTTTGTGATGATTTGAGGAGGGAGGGGGGAGATGAGGCAGCAGCTATGAGGGAAATGGGGGAGAAAATGATGGAGGAAGAAGAAGTAAACAAATGGTCATGGCTCTCCTTTGACCCCTCACTTTCTCTCACTTGCCCATACTCCTTATTTTATTCCCTTTTCCTTTTCTTTTGTTTTCTTTTACTTTTCTTTTTTCTCTCCTCAATAGTAAACCCAAAACAAACCATGGTAGAAAATGCACAAGTGTGGAAAAAGACTTTGTGCATGCTATGTGCACAAAACACGCTTAATCCATAATTAGCGATTTTTAATCGCGATTAGCACTAAAATAGTGTCAAATAAATCATAAAAACTTAAAAATTGCATAATTCACATAAAACACCCTCTTTTAGTAATTTCTTTAATTTTTCAAATTTTTTCCCAATTTATCGGTATTTAATTATACCGCCTTATTGAAATATTCAATATTTTATTATTAAATTATAAAAATTCCCTAAAAAATAATATTTATTTTTTTGAAATGTTACATTCCGTGAGGCGTATAGATACGTTGGATTGCGAGTGTCGAGATTGGACACTCAGGTTCCGTGTGACGTATGGATATGGGGATTGCGAGCTCAGGTTCCGTGGATTGCGAGCTCATGTTCCGTGTATTGCGAGCGTCGATATTGGACACTCAGGTTCCGTGAGATGTACATATGTGATATGGGGATTTACGTGTCGATGTTGGACATGAGTATTTCATTATGTTTTCGAGTGTCGATGTTGGACACTCAGGTTTCATGATTTTGATGTGTCGTTGAGGGACACACACACATATATATACACACATGCATATGTTTTCATGAGGTTTCGGGTGTCGATGTTGGACACTCAGATTCCATGAGATTTACAGGATATGAGGGCCAGTCCTGGTGATGGCGTCTGAGGATTTTGGGATTTGGGGTGTTATTGATAGACACCAGGTTTTTCCATGCTGATGATTTGTGCATGAGGTTTATTATTTATCTCACACTCAGGATTTATTTGATATGCATTTGATTCATGTAGATATAGTCCCTGGTGGTGTACCTTGATCATGATAGTTTCATATACATATTGACATTTATTGCTATCAGCTTGCATGTGGTAGATTATCGCAGTACGTGCATACTTGCGATTACCTACATATGTTATTTACTATTCACGAGTTGGCAACTCACCCCCGTTGTGCCATAGTGTTTGTAGATTGTCCCTCAAAGTGGTAGCGGCAGGGCTTCTTCTTCATCTTATCGTATCATCTTTTGCAGCGGATACCGCTACGGCTGACTGTGTGCAGTTTTGCTATACGTGGGTTTTGCGGTTATCCGATGATGCTCATTTGTATATTCATTGTATCTAGTACTCTCCATCTACTACTTCATGTATTGACTTAGAGACGAGTTGTGAGGACGATATTGTATATTATTTTGTGACTTTGGATGTCTTTTATGCTGTTGTCACTTCATATCGTCTTTTTTTTCGCTACGGCGTTGTATATCTTCTTGTGGTGGTTGTTTTCCGCCTTTGGGCGTGGATTTGCTCCCGTTGGGGATGCTTTACTTATATTTTATGTTGTACCCCTTTTCGGGGCTTGTTTTACAAAGGAGGTGCTGCCAAATTTTAAAGAAAGTAAATTTGGACTTTAAAGATTTTGATTGACATTCCAAAAGTTTTAATAATGTTCTTATCACTTACTACTTTTGATGGTTTAGATTACTGAGTTTTCGGCTTACTTAAATTGCGTTACGCCTGTAGACGTTACGTGGTTTAAGGGTCGTCACGTGCCAAATTTTGGGTCGTGACAGCATCGGATTTGAGAAGAAGTTTCGAAAAAATACGTACCGAAAGAGTTGTGTTAAGAAGCTTGTGTTGATATTGTCTCCGAGTGCTTGAATGGTTCGCTTGTGCGGGTCAAACTACCCCGATCTTTGGCACTAAAGTGTTCAACCCCCTTATATTTGAAAAACTCCCCCTGCTCTGCACGATTGATGCTCGCCAATCTGTAAATGTCGAAAAAAATACGGATATTTGCGCGAGAAAGAGATATAGATAGCCAAAATTATGAACACAAATAATTATGAAAATCAAACAATAAAAATAGGATACTAACGGATCACTAGAGGCAACACAAAAAAATATTTTCAAAATCCTACGAAAGGGCCGGCGACATCGAGAAAAAGCAAGTTTTCGCCAGTCGTATTTATAAATTTGGTGCTCAAATTTTTTGTGTTTCCTCTATGTAATACTAGTATTCCACTCTTATACTTTGATTTCCATGTTAAAACACAGTATATTAGCAGATCAAAAAATCCAGAGAACAGAATATTGGGTTTTAGTTCTCATGTCGGTTTAAAAAGAGTGTGCTTTTCGTTGAATCTGTTAGAAAGTTAGTTTTATACAAAATATTCACAAATTAACCTGAGCCTACAAGTATAAAAGCGTGACCGTCTCCCCGGCGCCATTTGATTGTTACGTTTTCACCGTGTTTTTTTAAAAAGAATTTGAAATAACCGCAATAAAAACGGTGTCGCGTGTAGCGAGCCGCGATGAGTACGGGTCATCAGCAGGGAGATGATAGATTTTTAAGCTTGTTTTAACGAGTTAATACCGTAACTTGAGTTGTTGTTTATACTAAGACTTGTTAGGGGTAGTTTTATGTTAGCTTGCGTTAGGATGATATTTGTCGTTTCCTTATAGACCTAATTCTGATATTGAAACTAAGGCAATAGGCAACAACGTGGATTAGGGAACTTGAAGTACGGTATTTTCAATTGTGTGCTAAATCCGTATTTCTTGTCCCTTGTCCTTCCGTTGTTGTCTCTTGACCTTAGCTTTCGGCAAACCACTCGCAACCGGTCACGATTAGGATTTACCGCTATCATGGTAGGATAAGGTGCCTAACAAAGAAGAATTGCGAGTCATTTGGTCGGAGTTTCAATTACAAAGTTAAGGTTTTTTATGGTTTTAGCAAACACGTCTCCTAACACAAACTAACCATATTCTACCCTTAACAAGTAAACCAATTACTCACACATATTTACAATACCAAATAAAACAAAAAAAATATCAAGGCACATAGCAAAAAATTGCAAGAAAAGTAAAGCCAAGGTTAGAAAGTTAAGAACCGATATATCCAATGTGTAAATTTCTAGTCACGTGCTATTTCGGGTTGTGGCCTTGAATCATATGAAGTCTATAGGACCCCATCTAATTCAAGTAAGCCAAAAGTCCAGAAATCTAAAACCATTTGTAAGGAGTAAATAAGGAAAACTAGTTTTAAGAAGTGAAGAAAACATGTTTTAAAAGAAAGGTTTTTAAATAAGTAAGCCGAATATGCATTTTTAAAATCTCTAATCCTTTCTGAAAATTTCGGCAGAGTTTCCTTTGTAAATACTGGCCCCCAAACGGGGTGCAACCTGAATAATATATATACAATGATGAAAGGAATCCCTAAGCGGGAGCTAGCTCTTCATCAATCGACGGTCACAACCACACAAGCAGTATAATATACAACGCCAAAGGGTGAGGATCAAAACTCAAAGAAAAACTCAAAATATCAAGAAAACCATAATACTACATCGCGCGACTCTAAGGTCAAAATAAGACATAACTGGTTTTCTAAGTCTGAAACAATATACAAGTTTGGTTGATGGACTTACTAGATACAACTGAATAAAATAATACAAGGGTGGTCACGATGCGAGTGAACCCACCTATCTATGCAATCATCCAGAAAGGAAGCAGTGTGCCAGAAAAGCCACAATGAAACCTGTACGTCAAAACCTGCAAGAACTGAGGAACAACGGGGGTGAGTTGCCAACTCGTGAATAGAAAACATCACAGAGCAGAAATCGTATGTATGACACAATCCTAGGTCAATACGATCAGATATATATAAACCTCAAATGAATAAGTCTGAAGAATAATAAAGTGGCAATGTAACATCTATACATGAGTGTAGTGCCAAGTTCTCGTGCCAGTGCCTCAGGTACTAACATATCATAAATATGAAGTATGATCAATGTCGACTATATCATGAAGTCTATGAATTTGTGGGTAGCATCCAACTATGTGATCAATGTCATCAATGTCAACTATATGTATATGGATATCATCCAACTATGTGATCAATATCATCAATGTTAACTATACGTATGTGGAAATCGTCCACGTGTCACCCAATGATAATAAGCATCATGCATGTAAATATCATAAAGCATATGCATGGAGATATGATGATGTAAATCAACAGGTGTCGCTCGCGACATATCAAATCATGGAACCTGAGTGTCAAGCATCGACACTCGAAAACATCATGAAACCTGTGCTTAGCATCGTCACGTAAATCCTCATATACGTAAGGCTCCGTCATCCGGATCGGCCCATCTCATCTTTCAACTCCGGTCGGTATCCCCCAGATATCCGCCGAGCTCATTACAATCACCGGTAGGTAGTGCTCCCCTGTTGGGCTCACCGTCTAACATATACAAGTCTTCTTGTCCCGGGGTAACTCACCGGGTCCACCATGTACCTGCAATCGGTGCCTACCACTCCTCGAATCGGGTATACTCACACAAGCTCTCAGGAACCGAGAAAACTCATGGTGGACGCACTGAAATATCATATCAAGAGAAACCGTGTTTTTAAAACAGTGCGTATTTTCTTAAAATAATACCACGGTTCTCAATTCGAGAAATCCCATAAATCCAAACTCAATGCGTAAATCCAAGCAATGTGTCATATGACACTAAAAGTAAAAAGGGGAAACCGCTCTTTTAAAAAAATCCAGTTTTGAACATATCCCACGCGGTCTCTATTCTCTTGAAATCAAATCAATATCATCCATGTATATAACATGTGTATGTATGTAGGTATGGATGTGCAAATGGATATATATGCGAATATGAGTGTAGCACTACAATGAAAATACAGTGTGCATGTGCGCAAATAGGGATATCAATATATGTGTGCACTGGTATGAATATACAGTGTGCATGTGCGCAAGTATGAAAATATCAATATATGTGTGCACTCGTATGATATAAATTGTGCATGTGCGCAAGTATGAAGATATCAATATATGTGTGCACTGGTATGAATATACATTGTGCATGTGCGCAAGTATGAAGATATCAATATATGTATGCACTGGTATGAATATACAGTGTGCATGTGCACAAGTATGAAGATATCAATATATGTGTGTATTGGTATGAATATACAGTATGCAAGTGCGCAAGTATGAAGATATCAATATATGTGTGCACTGGTATGAATATACAGTGTGCATGTGCGCATGTATGAAGATATCAATATATGTGTGCACTGGTATCAATATACAGTGTGCATGTGCGCAAATATGAACATATCAATATATGTGTGCCCTGGTATGAATATACAGTGTGCATGTGCGCAAGTATGAAGATATCAATATATGTGTGCCCTGGTATGAATATACAGTCTGCATGTGCGAAAGTATGAAGATATCAATATATGTGTGCACTGGTATGAATATACGGCAAAGGATTAATAAACACTACAGTGTGGAATATACATCAAAGTATCCATGTCATACTGTTTTGCTATTTGAAAGAAGACGAATCGGGGATTTTGGGAAAATAAGGGCTACGGTGTTTTTAAGAAAAGATGCGTCTTTTGAAAATATCCGTAGAATCCCTTTGCCTGTCTTTAAAATACTCCCGATTCATTAGTTTTTGAAATAGGTATGATATCGGCCTAGCCTAACATCTACTGGCAAAACTACAGCTCTGACTAACAAGTCAATCAGGAGGGGTATGGAAACTACCTAAATCAGAGTCGATATATATATATATATATATATATATATATATACACACACACATAAAGATATAATAGTCGATGATCCCGTCTCATAGGTACCTTGTATGATACAATATCATATGACATCCTCGAGTCATGAGTGCGGATCTATCATCAATATAAAGCTCGTACAGTAAATCATCGTAGGACATCCCAAAAGCTGGGTACGGGTCAATATCACATTCATCTCATCAATTATCTGGTATCCTTATCATCATATCTCATGATCTGAGGTACTGATCTAGTCTAGTACTAACCGATACCATATATATAAATATAGGTGCATGTGTGAAACAGACGTCCAAAGGCCCGCTAAAATCTCGTGTCATATCCCAAATACGAATCACATTATATCACCGATCTCATGGCACTATGCCCAATCTCATCGACTCATCTCTATATATCATACACTATCCTCATCATCTAGGTAATAGTATAACAAGCAAGCATGTGTGTGTGGGTGGGTGTAAACCTATTATAGGGTTCGCAAGTAGGAAACTATACTAGTTTACTTCTAAACTTTAATCTATCCATGGTACACCTAATCACATCTCGAATATCCATATCATACAAAACGCAATCATATGCATATAAATATAGTATATATCTAGTTTACTAAACATCGAACTGCGGGGGTGCTATACGCCATCCACCCGACTTCCCCCGTAGATATAATCTACTCACCTTGCATCCTGCGTGTCGGTGTCGATGTTGCCTTCATCTTCTTCGTCATAAGAAGCCCTCGAGAAGGTACTTACAAGATAACACAATCGCAAATGCATCTTAAAATCACATCGAGAAAACCAAACGACGCGCTAAGGCCTATAGGTTAGAACCTATGGACAACGCTTTCAAAACCATTAAACAATCCTCGATATCATCGTACAAACGTCAAGTGATCGAGGTAAAGCGCAAATACGCAAATCCAGAATTTAAAATACGAGAAACGAAAACACGAATCAAAACAACAACTATAGAAAAGGGTCCCAGATTTCACCCTAGGTCAAATTAGACAATTTTGCACATACCAAGGGTCTGGTGTATATGAAATAAAGCTTCAGAACCAACACGAGCCAAAAGGGTGCGACCCAGGCCGCAATTTGCGGCCAATTGGATTAAATCTGCGCCCTGTCTGGGGAATTAGGGGCTAAGGTTTTGGTGGTAGCTTCCTAGGAGCCTGCATGTATCACTGTCCAAGCAAAAAAAAATTCATAGTCTCAGGGTGATAGCAGATTTAACTTATCCCTCACAGATTCCAAAATTTCCCGATATCGGCTTTTCTAAATCCGTATTCCGGGTTTCTAGTCTCTGTTTTAGGCCTGAATTCTAGCACTAGGGGGTTTGTGTGACCTCTACTGAGCTTAATTACCCATCACCACTCTCACTTCCCATTAACCCTAACTAGAGTTTTCCTAAGTCCTCAAAACCACTCGATATCTATATGAAATAAGTATGGATGCATAAAGAATTAAAACACTACTCTAATGGTGCAGAAATTACCTCCTTTGGCAACTCAAGAAAATTCTTGAGTTGCTCAAAGTCCTCAAAATCTTCTCTTTCTTGGTCCATGGGATAGCTAGTGAGCTTGTACATCCTTTTTGTGAAATGGGGTTTGGGTTTTGAGTTGATTTTCATGGTGTATTGGGGGATTGAAGATGGAGGAGGAGGGGGTGTGCAGCAGCAGCAGCAACAAAGGAAGGAGAGGGGAGAGAAATGAGAGGATGAAATGATGAGGGATGGCTCATGACAAAGGGTTGACCCCTCACCCACTCTTTCTCTCTCTAATCATACCTCCATATTATAATCTTATCCTTTTCTTTTCTATTTTCATTCTCACATCAATAGTAACCCCAAAATAACAAGCCACGCACCCAAAACATGTAGAAAAATGCAATAAGTGTAGAAAAAGATATGGTGTATGTTTTGCACAAAATACGCTTAAAGCGCGTTTAGCGATTTTTAATCGCGATTAGTACTAAATTAGCATATAATTAATCATAAAAACTTAAAAATGGCATAATTCACATAAAACACCCTCTTTTAATTATTTCAATAATTTTCCAATTTTTTTTTCTGATTTATTGGTATTTAATTATACCGCCTTATTAAAATATTCAATATTTTATTATTATATTATAAAAATTCCCTAAATATAATATTTTATTATTATTTTATTGAAATGTTACAATCTTCCCACCTTAAAGAAATTCGGTCCCCGAATTTAAATTTTAAACCCCCAAATTCTAAAACATTTCAATAAAAGTCTAAGTCGTAGGGGTTCCGAAATCATCAATACATAGACGCATCATAGCGCAATGCATGCACATGAATAATGAGCAGATAACTCAAAATTAAATCTCCGTCAACCATCCCGCAATCATCGGAGTCATGGTAGAGACACAAATGTCAAATCCATAACAAAAAAAACCAATATGATATAAATCAGAACTATACATGTAAACATCAAATCTGTACATGTAAATAACTGAAGGAAATGCATGCCAAACCCTTTTTAAGTCGCTGTGCGATGCGCATAACACTGCACAGTAGCGGATGTCTATTGTACGAAAATAACCAAATATGTATATATCTGTTGTTTAATATGTACATTCCGCCATTTTGAAAACAATTTAGAAGGGTTTCTTTGTTTTAAATGTGTCGTGTCATATCAGACACGTAGGTAATTACTGAGACTATAGCTCGCTCTTTGGAAATCCCTTCGATAACTATCAATGCATGCAAAATATATGCAGGTACTGTCCTCTGACTAGTCCTGCTCAGTACGAAAACCAATAGCAAATATCATAAAAACGTACTGCTCCATCAGAAATAAATCCCAAATGTATATGAGAATACCCTGCGCATCTGGTGCGCACGGAAATCAAAATCCATATATAGGCCATACATGTGCACAGAAACATTATCTATATGCAACGGGTGTGCACGAAACATCTGTTATAGGCAACGTGTGTACCTGACAGCAAAATTAGGTGCATCTGATATGCACGAAGAATATCGATTTAGTGCATCTGGTGTGCGCCAAAATCGCATCTCAAAACATGCGCCCAATATGCGTGAAAATCCAAATCAGTGCATCCATCATGCATTAATAAAAATCTAAATCATGCGTATTCAACATGCACGAAATCCAATATCAAGCGTCGAACATGCGCAAAGTCCAAATCAAATGCACAGAGTGCAAGAAATCAAAATCAATATCAGACTCAAAATCGATGGTATACAATACGGTTCGATCAAAATCAGGTATACCGCGGTATATAACCTCACAACCATGTGCATCAGCGTGCATAAATCAAATCAAAACACTAAAAGCGCATATAAACAATACCGAAGGCATAAGTCAAATCGCATGCATAATATAGGCATGAAATCAAAATCAACATATAGAATGGCATCAAATCGAAATTAGGTGCAACTGTAGTGCACAAAATATAAATCCGGTGCAACAAAGGCACGAAATATAAATCTGGTGCGATAAACGCACGAAGTATATGTTAGTTGTATGTATGCCCTAGAGGCCAGTATTGTACAGATGATGTATATTATATTGGATGCTTGGACATATATAGAGATGACTTTCTTGCTCGATATGATAGTATGCTATCTGGTTACTCTTTATCTTAACATGTACACTTGTCTCTTTATACTGTCTTATAGTTACATGTTGGTAAAGCCCTTAGGATGTGTACTTGACTACCTGGACTATGATGCAGATCATACTAGTGGGGACATGGTAGTCCATAGGTACATCCTTCAAGGTCCCTAGTCGTGGGTATATCGAGACGGGGCATTGATATACCAGTGTAGACTAGCGTATACGCTTCTCGACCCATGAGATGGGCGATGGATGATCCCATATCCATTGGTGTTTGACATCAGAGATGGTATACGGGTGCTCAGTGGAGACTGGGTACACTGGACGGACTCGCCGAGAACTCCCAGATGGTATTATACCTCACGTCAGATGGCAGTTCTCAGGTGACACTTGTGCAGCCGAGATCATCATAGAGTCTTGTGTGATTCCCACTGTGCTTTGATCTCCACCTTACCACGTCCATGAGGGCGTGCAAAACGGTGGTCTTTGGGTACAGTCCTGAGTCACATGGAGGCAATGAGCGATAGGAGGGGTTTCGTCTCTCCCGGTATTGGGGGTTGATGTTGCGCTGTGCTCGATTGGCCGTAACAGGGAAGTCCCTGGCCAGGGCTGATTAGAGATTTGCTGGTAAGTGTTACCAGTAGTTTCTCGACCCGTTATGAGCCTCACATCGGCACGACTTATCGGTTATTGGGGTCTGACGTATACCACCCCTAGACTTGATATGCGACATATCAGACGAACAGACCGGACTGTACGGTAAGTGTTACTGGTTGGATTCACAGGAGTGTGAGCGGGCTAGCTCGTCGATCTTCTGATCGCTCAATACCCGGATGGCCGTTACGTTTAGCAGACCGCTTGCGGCTTGTGGGTGCTTGATATGATCATCATCTGCTACCGGCGTATTGACGAGTCATTAGAGTCCTACACAGAGGTTTCCTGGCTCAAGCGAAACAAAATAGGAGTGCATATGAGATATGTGCAGGACGGAGAATGATGCGTGTATGTGATACCGTATTCCATTCTCGCGATGGATGTATCGATTGGTTATATTCGATATAAGCTAGATATCGAATCAAGGATTGATTCGATAAGCCGATACATAGGATACTAGTCGGTTATATGCGATATGACCGGATCGTTAAATCAAGTGTTGATTTAATGATTTAATGTATAATTATATATTTGATATATTACTTTGCATTAACTAGTATTGATTCACTTTAAATGGATTTTCTCACTTAATGTGCAAGAAGTATATGTGATATACTTTTGTGCACATATTTGTATCATGTTTGATGATACTTGATCATATAGTTAAGTGTATAGAATTAAACCATGGTTAATTTGATAATTAGGGTTTTGCATATTCATTTATTTATTTATTTGTTCATTTATTTATTTGGAAATGATTTAGATAAGAATGGTGGCTTTATTTGTTTTTAGTTGAAGCTTCATGAAGCTTTGACTTCTTAACCATTCTTGTCTTCATGCTTAACCCTAACCCATCCAAGTAACCATGGTCTATTCTCTACACTTAACCTTAGTTAGCTTATGATAAGTATTGATTTATTTTCATTTTAATTCAACACTTATCATATTCTTTCTTCTTCTTCATCATCTTCTTCTTCAAGAAAAGCTTAAGGTCCATCAATGGCAACTTGAGCTAAAGTGAGAGAAATCCAATTCTAAAGTGAACCCACCTCCTATTTCTTCACCCTCTACCTTTTGCCAAGTTGTTTTGGGTGTTTTCTTCATAAATTTCATAACTTTGTGAAGTCGGAGCTTGAACTTGTGAAACCTCGACGTAGATCATCTACGGCACGAAGCCGACGACCTAGTCCGCCCAATTCTCCGATGAAGCCGACGTTTGAGTTCGGGATTCGAGATGGACAGCGAGAGGACGCCTACGTGGAGCTAAGGAAGTGGAGAACCGGATCTACAAAGGTTGTAGCCTCTCTCCTTTAGTTAAGATGTTAACTAGTTTCGTTTATCGCCTAAATTTCTAGTCAACGATCTGTATTAGGGTTTCTCGGCACCCATAAAATTTGAAATTGGCATGGTTGATGCCTTGTGAGACCTCTATAGTGTGCCTAGGAACCTTACAGTGGTATCAGAGCCTAGCTAGAGCCTTAGGAGAAGTCTATACGATGTTTGAAACCCGATCGAACCCGAAAACCTAACTTTTTGATGCTCTCTTGACTTTTTCTAAAAACTGGGATTTTTCCAGATTAAAAATTGCTAAAAAATTCAGCAGGGCAATCTATGAATTACGGTGCAAAAATAACTTACTGAAGAGTAAGGCTTCTGCCGCGGTTCTGCGGCAAATTTATTGAATTATAAAATAATTTTTGCACAGTAACTGATTGATTCTGGTGTTGGATTTTCTGGGAATTTTTAAAATTTATTCAAGAGTTGGATATTCCAGGTTGTTTTGAGGATTCGCTGATTCGATCGGATTATCAGATTTTGTCTATGTGGATTCCGGATAATTTTTTGAATTTGTTAAAAAGTTCGACCGGATATAAATACCCAACTTTTCCCCTGTCGGGAAATTTCCAAGTGTTGGATTTTTCCGTAGTTTAACGACGTTCTAAGTAGTGCAAGTAACGCGATGGACCCTCTAGAAGACAACAAACCTTAACTCGATTATGTGACCGTCTTGAACTGCCCTTTGAACCTTTGGGTTTGGGGCAGTACGGCGTGCCACATGTGAGGCGTTGGCTTGACCCTTCTACGGCTGGACCGTTGGTACTGAGGCACGAACTGAATGTTGTTAGACTTATTTCATGTGTTGAGCTGTATCGGGAAAACTTGGGTATTCGACTGTTCGATTGGAAAGTTTAACATTTTCTGTTTATCTGGAATGTGATACAATAATTGGAATTCACAAACAGTTATGAGATAACTGAATGAATGTTATACATCTAGCGGTTTAGTTTCACTTGATATTGAAAAGAGTTTTCGATAATGAGACTAAAATGCGGGGTTTATAACTGTTAGGCTTGTGATGTCTAAGTATTTCATTTGATTAGGCATGTGATGTCTAAAGAGGTTGCGGATTCCAACTGTTGTAGTTTTACACTTTCTTTTCTGTGACCGTAAGTGTAGTATGTTCATATCGCCGGTTTCGTTGCTATACGTCAACGACAATTGGGGTATGCATACTTACTTACGTTGATGACATGTGATGTTATGTGTTGCTGGATATGTTATATTGGATCGTCGTGTTTGAATAGCCGGGGGTTTTTATGTGAGATGAGTGTTTTTCATTTTCATTCATGTAAAAACTTGTATGTAATATTCTTTTATTTGGGACACTTCCAGATAGCGGAAGATGTCACCGTTTGTATATTATTTACTTTTCCGCATTAGGATAGACCCAAGGAGGGGAGCACAAGTAACCGGGTTCTGGGGTCCAGTGGGAGACCAACTCGAGGAGTCGAGTCCGGGTCTCCTAACCCTAGAATTGGCAGGGTTGATTGCCGCTCTCGTAGGGGTCTAGGGGTGTGGGATTGGCTATTCATCACGACCATGGAATCCGTGTTTTATACTGGCTCGTATTGAAAACACGGACGTCCTAGTATATCCAATATTTCATATGATTTTTTCTGCTGCGATATCTGTGATGTGATCATGTGATGTTCTGTGATAGATACAGTATATAGTATATATGATATATTATATAGACGTTACTTATGTTTTGCACCCGCACTAGCCCTGCCCTGCTCTGTCGTTAGTTACCTAACCTGACGGTGCATGAGGGGACATCGAGGCGAATGCGGATGGCATAAGTGTCCGTCGTATTTATCTGTGATGTTTAGGTATTTAAATGATGGGACTTCATTAATGTGATTAATGAAAGAAAAGAAATCTAAGATGTTGTAGAATCAAATTTTAAACAAAACAGGTAGCTACAGTTCTTGCTTTGCATAGCGGTATATATGATATACCCTGCACCTTATTCGATGAGGAAAGGACCGAGATCCCTTCACCGGGAGTGACTCCTTTAGCAATAACTGGCAGATGCTACACACTCGGTTTGCTTTGGATTGTTTTTGAGTTTTGCTTTGCACAGTGATATATATGATATATCCCGCACCTCATTCGACGAGGAAAGGGCCGACGATCCCTTCACCGGGAGTGACCCCTTTAGCAAAACTAGAAAAGCCTCAAAATCACTCCATTTCAAAACTTCATTTGAGTCTACAACGATATCAAGTTCATTACGCAATAGGTTTTCAGAAAAACCTGTCGTAGCCCTCCGTCATTTCAGATAAGTAGTAGTTAGTATTCGTGCTACGTTTGTTGGCCTGCGTCAAGGCGTAGTGTGCGGTAGCTAACTACTATTTATCTGCTTATGCATATGATGCAGATTGGATTAGGGTAGTCGTACGACTTTGTTGGCCTGCGTCAAGGGTCGTGCGGGTGGGTTTAATTCAATCAGGAAATGACGGGTTGAACTTGACTAACGCGCTGTGATTTGTTGGCCTGCGTCAAGGTCATAGGACGCTAGGGGCAAAACATTATCGGGAATTTCAAGTGTTGAAATTTGTAATGAGATTGCATACTTTCTATGAGATAGTTGGATCCCGATACCCACTGCGAGTAAGAGTTACTCCTGGGAGAGTTTTACACATTACAATTAGCCGATCAAGTAGGTGTCTAGAAAGGTGTTAACGAGGTTAAGCCTCTGGGAAAACGAGGTTTACATTAATTAGGTTCGTGCGAAAGAACGGGGGACCTCCCTCAAAGTACCGACACTGGCCTGGCTGAAAGATTGGCGAACTTGTAGTGTGTAATTAATCCCGGCTAATTTTTCCTTTTAGGGTTTGAAGGAAGATTTGATAAAAAACAGTGGGAGCCATCCTGATTAGATAAGATAATAACCAATCTGATCTTGCACGAGCTTACGCTAAAGTGTTTTCTTCTCTCTCTCTCTAGGTAGCGACCATTTCATGCCCTAATAAAGATAATAATATGGATGTATTGACCGAACCCGCATGTTATACTGTGCTGGGGAACGTTGGTTCCGTTCTTTCCTATAAGAGTTATAGGACTGAACAGGATATAGGGGAATACCAGGATTCCCATGCCACCCGAATGAAGAAAGTACATGTTGATGCATTTTCTTCGGGTGTGTTCGTTACAGAGAACTGTTTCTCCATTTGCCCTACGTCCTGGGTATTAGATACCGGATCAGGATCCCATATATGTAATCAGTTACATGGGCTTAGGAAAGGTAGAGAACTTGGAGAAGGTGATAAAGACATTAGAGTTAGAAATGGTGCAATTGTTGGAGCTAAGACTGTCGGGAAATATCACCTTGAATTACCAACTGGTAATACATTAGTTCTGAACGAATGCTATTACATGCCGAACCTGATATGCAACATTATATCAGTTTCTTTATTAAGTAAAGAGGGATATAATTTTGTATTACAGGACAATGTTATGAACATTCTCCGTAACCAAAAGTTGGTTGGATCAGGCAGGTTGTGCAATGGCATTTATGTTCTAAATCAATCAACAGTTCTGAGCATAACTAACACACACAAGAGGAAGAGTTCTGAAATAAACGAATCCTTCTTGTGGCATTGTAGACTGGGTCACATCAATACGACACGACTAGCTAAGTTGCATAAGGATGGATATTTGAATCCGTTTGAATTTTCATCCTATGACACTTGCCAGTCATGTCTCAAAGGCAAGATGACCAAAGCTCCGTTTACGGGACATGGAGAAAGAGTTACCGAACTCTTGGGACTGATACATAGTGATGTATGCGGTCCCATGTCTACACATGCCAGGGATGGTTCTTCGTACTTCATTACATTCACTGACGATCTCTCTAGATTCGGATATGTGTTCCTGATGAAACACAAATCAGAAGCTTTTGAGAAATTTAGAGAATATAAACAAGAAGTCGAGAACCAAACTGGAAAAAGTATTAAAATCCTTCGATCTGATCGAGGAGGAGAATACTTAAGCAATGAATTCCTGGACTTCCTAAAAGAGAATGGGATTCTCTCTCAGCTGACTCCTCCATATACACCACAGCACAACGGTGTATCAGAACGGAGGAACCGCACCCTATTGGATATGGTGCGTTCTATGATGAGCACAGCTGAGTTACCTATTTCCTTCTGGGGATATGCACTGGAAACAGCTGCAGATCTATTGAATATGGTTCCCACCAAAACCGTGCCAACCACTCCATATGAGATATGGAAAGGAAAGAGACCATGTCTTAATTATGCTAAGATGTGGGGTTGTCCGGCATATGTAAAAACGCAAAATCCGGACAAACTCGCGGCAAGGTCCATTCTGTGTAAGTTTATTGGATATCCCAAACATTCGCGCGGGTATATCTTCTACCACACCGAAGAACAAAAGGTGTTTGTTTCTCGACATGCCACCTTTTTAGAAAAGGAATTTCTTGATAAAGAGATTAGTGGCAAGGAGGTAGAACTGGAAGAGGTTCCAGCAATACAGACTACAACAGAAGATTTGGTTGAACCAGAGGATTCGGTAGTTCCCAATGAACCTCAGCCTCTCCGCCGATCTAGTAGGGTTCCTCGCCCACCTGAGAGATACTACGGTTTTCTCATGGATGGTGGGAGCGAGGATTGCATCATGGAGGATGATGACCCAACTAGCTTCGAGCAGGCCATCACGAGTAGGGACTCAGTGAAATTGCTGGATGCTATGCGGTCCGAGATGGAATCCACGTACACCAACAAAGTATGGACTTTGGAAGTTGCTCCTGAATGGGTAAAACCCATCGAGAGCAAGTGGATCTTCAAGAAGAAACTTGGTGTAGATGGGAATGTGGAGACTTTCAAAGCTAGACTTGTAGCAAAGGGTTTTCGTCAAAGACCAGGTGTGGACTATGACGAGACCTTTTCTCCAGTGGCTATGCTTAAATCCATCCGGATCATGCTTGCCATCGCTGCATATCTTGATTACGAAATCTGGCAAATGGATGTTAAGACCGCCTTTCTAAATGGTGATTTAGAAGAGTGCGTGTACATGACTCATCCAGAGGGCTTCGTAGACAGTGGGAGCAGCGGCAAGGTGTGCAAGCTGCTTAAATCCATTTATGGATTAAAGTAAGCATCGCGGAGTTGGAACATCTGCTTTGATGTCGTTATCAAAGAGTTTGATTTCGTCAAAACCCCAGATGAACCTTGTATTTCCAAGAAGGTGGCGGGAGTAAGGTTGTCTTCCTCGTATTGTACGTGGACGACATACTCTTGATAGGAAATGATATTCCTATGCTGCAATCGGTCAAGCTCTTCTTATCACAAAGATTCTCAATGAAAGATCTTGGTGATGCCTCCTGCATATTGGGAATCAGGATCTATAGAGATAGATCCAAACAGATATTGGGATTGTCCCAATCCAGGTACATTGACACTATACTAAAGAGGTTTAGTATGGAAGAATCCAAGCGTGGGAACTTGCCCACGATCTCTGGAGTCACTCTCTCCAAAGAGATATCTCCCAAGACTGATTTGGAGAGAGCTCGCATGCAAGGGATACCCTATGCTTCAGCTGTAGGCTCTATCATGTATGCGATGCTATGTACCAGACCCGATGTTGCATACTCACTAAGTGTAGTGAGCAGGTATCAAGCTGATCCTAGAGAGAGTCACTGGACAGCTGTGAAGAGCATTCTCAAGTACTTACGAAGGACTAAAGAGATGCTCTTGGTGTATGGTAACGGAGAACTCCAAGTGGAGTCCTTTACCGATTCGAGCTTCCAGAGTGATAAGGACGACTCTAAGTCGCAGTCGGGATTTGTCTTTACCCTGTACGGAGGGGCGGTTAGCTGGAAGAGTTCCAAGCAGGAAACCGTGGCAGACTCGACGATGGAGGCTGAATACATCGCTGCCAACGATGCTGCCAAAAAGGCTGTCTGGATCAAGAAGTTCATTACTGAACTTGGAGTGGTTCCATCCATTGAGCATCCAATACCTTTGTATTGCGATAACAATGGAGCGGTGGCTTTGGCCAAGGAACCCAGGTCCCATCAGCGATCCAGGCATATTCTGAGGCGGTATCACCTGATCCGGGAGATAGTTGATCGCCGGGAGATCGAGGTCAGGAGAGTTGACACGAAGAACAACACGGCGGATCCACTCACGAAGGCCATTCCCCAGATACAGTTTGAGAGACTCTTCGGGATGCTCGGTATGCGATACTACAGCAGCTGGCCCTAGTGCAAGTGGGAGATTGTTAGTTGTATGTATGCCCTAGAGGCCAGTATTGTACAGATGATGTATATTATATTGGATGCTTGGACATATATAGAGATGACTTTCTTGCTCGATATGATAGTATGCTATCTGGTTACTCTTTATCTTAACATGTACACTTGTCTCTTTATACTGTCTTATAGTTACATGTTGGAAAAGCCCTTAGGATGTGTACTTGACTACCTGGACTATGATGCAGATCATACTAGTGGGGATATGGTAGTCCATAGGTACATCCTTTAAGGTCCCTAGTCGTGGGTATATCGAGACAGGGCATCGATATACCAGTGTAGACTAGCGTATACGCTTCTCGACCCATGAGATGGGCGATGGATGATCCCATATCCATTGGTGTTTGATATCAGAGATGGTATACGGGTGCTCAGTGGAGACTGGGGACATTGGGCGGACTCGCCGAGAACTCCCAGATGGTATTATACCTCACGTCAGATGGCAGTTCTCAGGTGACACTTGTGCAGGTTAGTCTGTAGACCCGAGATCGTCATAGAGTCTTGTGTGATTCCCACTGTGCTTTGATCTCCACCTTACCACGTCTATGAGGGCGTGCAAAACGGTGGTCTTTGGGTACAATCCCGAGTCACATGGAGGCAATGAGCGATAGGAGGGGTTTCTTCTCTCCCGGTATTGGGGGTTGATGTTGCGCTGTGCTCGATTGGCCGTAACAGGGAAGTCCCTGGCCAGGGCTGATTAGAGATTTGCTGGTAAGTGTTACCAGTAGTTTCTCGACCCGTTATGAGCCTCACATCGGCACGACTTATCGGTTATTGGGGTCTGACGTATACCACCCCTAGACTTGATATGCGACATATCAGACGAACAGACCGGACTGTACGGTAAGTGTTACTGGTTGGATTCACAGGAGTGTGAGCGGGCTAGCTCGTCGATCTTCTGATCGCTCAATACCCGGATGGCCGTTACGTTTAGCAGACCGCTTGCGGCTTGTGGGTGCTTGATATGATCATCATCTGCTACCGGCGTATTGACGAGTCTTTAGAGTCCTACACAGAGGTTTCCTGGCTCAAGCGAAACGAAATAGGAGTGCATATGAGATATGTGCAGGACCGAGAATGATGCGTGTATGTGATACCGTATTCCATTCTCGCGATGGATGTATCGATGGGTTATATTCGATATAACCTAGATATCGAATCAAGGATTGATTCGATAAGCCGATACATAGGATACTAGTCGGTTATATGCGATATGACCGGATCGTTAAATCAAGTGTTGATTTAATGATTTAATGTATAATTATATATTTGATATATTACTTTGCATTAACTAGTATTGATTCACTTTAAATGGATTTTCTCACTTAATGTGCAAGAAGTATATGTGATATACTTTTGTGCACATATTTGCATCATGTTTGATGATACTTGATCATATAGTTAAGTGTATAGAATTAAACCATGGTTAATTTGATAATTAGGGTTTTGCATATTCATTTATTTATTTATTTGTTCATTTATTTATTTGGAAATGATTTAGATAAGAATGGTGGCTTTATTTGTTTTTAGTTGAAGCTTCATGAAGCTTTGACTTCTTAACCATTCTTGTCTTCATGCTTAACCCTAACCCATCCAAGTAACCATGGTCTATTCTCTACACTTAACCTTAGTTAGCTTATGATAAGTATTGATTTATTTTCATTTTAATTCAACACTTATCATATTCTTTCTTCTTCTTCATCATCTTCTTCTTCAAGAAAAGCTTAAGGTCCATCAATGGCAACTTGAGCTAAAGTGAGAGAAATCCAATTCTAAAGTGAACACACCTCCTATTTCTTCACCCTCTACCTCTTGCCAAGTTGTTTTGGGTGTTTTCTTCACAAGTTTCACAACTTTGTGAAGTCGGAGCTTGAACTTGTGAAACCTCGACGTAGATTATCTTCGGCACGAAGCCGACGACCTAGTCCGCCCAATTCTCCGATGAAGCCGACGTTTGAGTTCGGGATTCGAGATGGACAGCGAGAGGACGCCTACGTGGAGCTAAGGAAGTGGAGAACCGGATCTACAAAGGTTGTAGCCTCTCTCCTTTAGTTAAGATGTTAACTAGTTTCGTTTAACGCCTAAATTTCTAGTCAACGATCCGTATTAGGGTTTCTCGGCACCCATAAAATTTGAAATTGGCATGGTTGATGCCTTGTGAGACCTCTATAGTGTGCCTAGGAACCTTACAGTATAAAACTGGTGCATCCTGTGCAAGAATACCAAACAATAACTCAAATGCATAAATAGCAATACCGAGTGTACCAAGGTGTAAAAATCATAAACGGGTGCAACTGCGTGCATAAAACACGTATCAATGCACTACAAGCACATATAAGCTATACCGAGTATAAAAATAAAATTGTGTGCGTATCATATGCACAAAATCAATTCAACTGTATGAAATCCATGAAGTCATAAGCATGTGCAGCCAAGGCACGAAAATGATATCAGGTGCAATAACTGTGCACAAATCATAAATTAACACAACGGTGTATAAAGCACATCTCAAGTGTAACAACTATGCGCAAGATATAAATGCCCAGTAGGTGCACGAAAACATATATCATGGAACTCAGCCATCAAGACTAAATCATGCGAGTAAATCGCCCAAAATACCGAAATCCAAGGTGACGGATACGTGATAATCGAATCACAAAATCACAAATCATAAATACCGTCGTCGGTTTATCCTCCTTCAAGGTCGAGAAGGTGTCGGTGCATCCAATGCTAGCAGCGCAAGATATCTACTTGCCTCTTCCTCATGGTCTGGTGTCCTCTGTCTCTGGGCCCTTACTTCTCTGTGGATTACCAATCTCGCGATCCAGCGGCCCATCGGCCCTATCAGGTGTGCTAACAGGGATGATTCCGTTCTGGCACTTCTCTGGTCATCTCTCTGTCAATCCTCACGGCCACTCGTAAAGCAGCACGTCACTGACGCCGACCTCTGGTTCTCTGAATACACATCACACATCTGATCCTAGGTGCAATTCTTATTGCAGCAGTGCCCTGGAAGGAATCCTACTCAAGGTCTCTTCCGATCTCGTCTATGCCAAACTGTCGGAGGCTGGTACTCTTGCATAATCTCTTCTCGCTCGATGGACATCTGCGTCCTCAGCAAAGCATTTTCTCGGGAACTGGTCGCATCTCAACGCCTCTGTAGACATATCCGACCTTTAATCTTAAGGGGGAGTAACAACAGCTCATCAGCATCTCGCACGAACCACTTCTTCCATTTGTCTGTATCATCGTCCACTTCGACATCACGTCTCTATCTGCGCACTGCAGATGTTCTCGGCCACGGTCAATCCGAAGTCTCTCATACGGACTCGAAGTCACGAACTCGGTATCTTCATCACTCTGTGGAAGATATCTAGCCGAACACGCCCTCAGGAACTCGTCCCAACCTGCGAAGATATACTCCATACCCGTCCGTTCTTGATCAATTCACAACGCATCTGGTTGAGGTCCTTTATCCAAACCTGGTCAACTATCTCGTTGACGATGCCGAACTCTGGCCTGCTGGGTGTGCGCAATATGACCACTCCTGGGTCCCAGTCTTCTCATATAGTATTCCAGAAAGGTCCTGTCGAGGTCTCTCTCAAATCTCGTTTTTGCCGAATTATCTGGAAGTTACCATCCTTTACTAGATCTATTTCTTGTTTTGGAACGGCTGCATACTCGTCGCGACTCTTTCTGGAAGGTATATCCATAATCAACGCCTCTGCATGCGTACCGCATCTCTGATGTCAGCGGAGTGGAACGTCATCTAGTCGAAATCTCGTGCGAACTCCTTACTCCACTCTGTTGCAATGTCGACTGATTCGGACTCATCTTCTCGTGGCTGCATAGACTGCGCTCCAACGTCTATACTCGTATCTGGAGTCTCCCAAGCAATGTGTCCCATCACATGATATCCGAATGATGTCAAACCATCCGATCGATTTGTCAGAACCTCATATTCCCCCAAGAGATCAACATCTTGAGTACAGTTTAATAGTATTCCAGTACATACCACAGCACCTGTGGACCAACCGTAGAAGGGCAAACCCAAGCCTCACAAATGGCACCGCTAAACAGCCGCAAACCCTAAAGTACGGAGGCGTTCCATGGTCATTACGTCGAGTTAGGGTTTCATTCTTCTAGAGAGTCCATAGCATTACTTGCTTTGTCTTTCGAATACTTTAAACTTAGAAATGGGTCTCTGACATGCGATCGTCTCTATCGACTCTCAACGAATCTGCGTGAAGTCGTCTCTAGCTGGAATCAATCTATCTGATGACCTCGCATCGGGGTAAGCGAACGAACCGCATGTCCTAGTCATTCATCCTTGGGTGACTAGCGACCTCCCATCATATCTCTCAGTATATACTCAGGCTGCAGTAGCTCCAACATCTGGGCAATATCTCGTCATTTGGAGCAGCAACTGGCTCATTCGTCTGTACACTGAACAGTGCCTCAATCATCATGAATAAGCGATATATCAATGGTCATCACATCCTGGCTGGCCTCTAGCAGTAGCCTGATCCTCTGGTGCTGATCTGTACATCCAAGAAATCTCATAGAAGCGATCTGTCAAATGCTCATGGCGCGAAAACATAATAAAACGAATCCTCTACGCAATCGTACGTCCCTGAAATCATGCCCTGGTCAGTCCATGTCCATGACGAGCTCAAGCTGACGCAACTCTACCCGTAGCACTCTCTGCCCGTGTAATCGTGGCAGCAAAATCATAACCAGTATCGATGAGGATAGATCATAGGAATGAATATAATACTGTGCAAGGAAATGTACATCCTAAAATTTCTTAAGCGGAGTAGTGTATCGTAAGTATGCCGCAGAACATACGTATGGTACATCACTCTACTCAAGCTACCTACTCCATCAATCAAGGGTCATCCTACGCGACGAAAGTTAAGGTATAATACCCTCTCGACTAAGTCTAAGTTCCGTAAGGTCAACCCTAAGTTCCGTATATATATAAACGCTCTAGGCTCCGCATAGTCAAACTTAGATTCAAACCAAGGTTAACCTAGCATTCTGATACAAACTTTGTCACGACCCAAAATAGCACGTGACTGGCATTGAATCGTATGAAGTCTATAGAACCCCATCTAATTCAAGTAAGCCAAAAATCCAGAAATCTAAAACCATTTGTAAGAAGTAAATAAGGAAAACTAGTTTTAAGAAGTGAAGAAAACATGTTTTAAAAGCAAGGTTTTTAAATAAGTAAGCCGAATATACATTTTTAAAATCTCTAATCCTTTCTGAAAATTTCGGCAGAGTTTTCTTTGTAAATACTGGCCCCCAAACGGGGTGCAACCTGAATAATATATATACAATGATGAAAGGAATCCCCAAGCGGGAGCTAGCTCTTTTTCAATCAATGGTCACAACCACACAACCAGTATAATATACAACGCTAAAGGGCGAGGATCAAAACTCAAAGAAAAACTCAAAATATCAAGAAAACCATAATACTACATCGCGCGACTCTAAGGTCGAAATAATACAAAACTGGTTTTCTAAGTCTGAAACAATATACACGTTTGGTTGATGGAATTATTAGATACAACTGAATAAAATAATAGAAGGGTGGTCACGATACGAGTGAACCCACCCACCAATGCAATCACCCAGAAAGGAAGCAGTGTGCCAGAAATGCCGCAATGAAACCTGTACGGCAAAACCTGCAAGAACTGTGGCACAACGGGGGTGAGTTGCCAACTCGTGAATAGAAAATATCACAGAGCAGAAATCGTATGTATGATACAATCCTAGGTCAATACGATCAGAAATATATAAACCTCAAATGAATAAGTCTGAAGCATGATAAAGTGACAATGTAACATCTATACATGAGTGTAGTGCCAAGTGCTCGTGTCAGTGCCTCAGGTACTAACATATCATAAATATGAAGTATGATCAATGTCGACTATATCATGAAGTCTATGAATATGTGGGTATCATCCAACTATGTTATCGATGTCATCAATGTCAACTATATGTATGTGGATATCATCCAACTATGTGATCAATATCATCAATGTTAACTATATGTATGTGGAAATCGTCCACGTGTCACCCAATGACAATAAGTATCATGCATGTAAATATCATAAAGCATATTCATGGAAATATGAGGATGTAAATCAACAGGTGTCGCTCGCGACATATCAAATCATGGAACCTGAGTGTCAAGCATCGACACTCGAAAACATTATGAAACCTATGCCTAGCATCGGCACGTAAATACTCATATACATAGGGCTCCATCATCCGGATCGGCCCGTCTCAACTCTCAACTCCGGTCGGTATCCCCCAGATATCCGCCGAGCTCATCACAATCACCGGTAGGTAGTGCTCCCCTGTCGGGCTCACCGTCTAACATATACGAGTCTTCTTGCCCTAGGGTACCTCACCGGATCCACCATGTACCCGCAATCGGTGCCTACCACTCCTCAAATCGGGTATACTCACACAAGCTCTCAGGAACCGAGAAAACTCATGGTGGACGCACTGAAATATCATATCAAAAGAAACCGTGTTTTTAAAATAGTGCGTATTTTCTTAAAATAATACCACGGTTCTCAAATCTAGAAATCCCATAAATCCAAACTTAGTGCGTAAATCCAAGCAATGTGTCATATGACACTAAGAGTAAAAATGGGGAAACCGCTATTTTAAAAGAATCCAGTTTTGAAAATATCTCATGCGGTCCCTATTCTCTTGAAATCAAGTCAATATCATCCATGTATGTAACATGTGTATGTATTTAGGTATGGATGTGTAAATGGATATATACGCAAATATGAGTGTAGCACTACTATGAAAATACAGTGTGCATGTGCGCAAGTAGGGATATCAATATATGTATGCACTGGTATGAATATACAGTGTGCATGTGCGCAAGTATGAAGATATCAATATATGTGTGCACTAGTATGAACATACAGTGTGCATGTGCGCAAGTATGAAGATATCAATATATGTGTGCACTGGTATGAATATACAGTGTGCATGTGCGCAAATATGAAGATATCAATATATGTGTGCACTGGTATGAATATACAGTGTGCATGTGCGCAGGAATGAAGATATCAATATATATATGCACTGGTATGAATATACAGTATGCATGTGCGCAGGTATGAAGATATCAATATATATGTGCACTGGTATGAATATACAGTGTGAATGCGCGCAAGTATGAAGATATCAATATATGTGTGCACTAGTATGAATATGCAGTGTGCATGTGCGCAAGTATGAAGATATCAATATATGTGTGCACTGGTATGAATATGCGGCAAATGATTAATAAACACAACAGTATGGAATATACATCAATGTATCCATGTCATACTGTTTTGCTATTTGAAAGAAGACGAATCGGGGTTTTGGGGAAAATAAGGGCTACGGTGTTTTTAAGAAAAGATGTGTCTTTTGAAAATATCCGTAGAATCCCTTTTCCTGTCTTTAAAATACTCTCGATTCGTTAGTTTTTGAAATAGGTATGATATCGACCTGCCTAACATCTACTAGCAAAATTACAGCTTTGACTAACAAGTCAATCAGGAGGGGTATGGAAACCATCTAAATCTGAGTCGATATATATATATATATATATATATATATATATATATATAGATATAATAGTCGGTGATCCCGCCTCATAGGTACCGCGTACGATACAATATCATATGACATTCTCGAGTCATGAGTGCGGATCTATCATCAACATAAAGCTCGTACGGTAAATCATCGTACGGCATCCCAAAAGCTGGGTACGGGTCAATATCACATTCATCTCATCAATTATCTGGTATCCTTATCATCATATCTCATGATCTGGGGTACTGATCTAGTCCAGTACTAACCGATACCATCTATATAAATATAAGTGCGTGTGTAAAACACACGTCCAAAGGCCTGCTAAAATCTCATGTCGTATCCCAAATACGAATCACATTATATCACCGATCTCATGGCACTTTGCCGAATCTCATCGACTCATCTCTAAATATCAGACACTATCCTCATTATCCAGGTAATAGTATAACAAGCAAGCATGTGTGTGTGGGGGGGTGTAAACCTATTCTAGGGTTCGCAACTAGGAAACTATACTAGTTTACATCTAAACTCTAATCTATCCATAGTACACCTAATCACATCTCGAATATCCATATCACACAAAACGCTATCATATGCATATAAATATAGTATATATCTAGTATACTAAACATCGAACTGCGGGGGTGCTATACGCCATCCACCTGACTTCCCCCGTAGATATAATCTACTCACCTTGCATCCTGCGTGTCGGTGTCGATGTCGCCTTCATCTTCTTCATCATAAGAAGCCCTCAAGAAGGTACCTACAAGATAACACAATCGCAAATGCATCTTCAAATCACATCGAGAAAACCAAACGACGCGCTAAGGCCTATAGGTTAGAACCTATGGACTACGCTTTCAAAACCATCAAACAATTCTCGATATCGTCGTACAAATGTCAAGTGATCGAGGTAAAGCGCAAATACGCAAATCCAGAAATTAAAATACGAGAAACGAAAACACGAATCAAAACAACAACTATAGAATAGGGTCCCAGATTTCACCCTAGGTCAAATTAGACAATTTTGCACATACCAAGGGTCTAGTGTATATGAAATAAAGCTTCAGAACCAACACGAGCCAAAATGGTGGGATACAGACCGCAATTTCCGGCCAATTGGATTAAATCTGCGGCCTGTCTGGGGAATTAGGGGCTGAGGTTTTGGTGGTAGCTTCCTAGGAGCCTGCATGTATCACTGTCCAAGCAAAAAAAATTTCAGAGTCTCGGGGTGATAGCAGATTTCACTTAACCCTCACAGATTCCATAATTTCCCGATATCGGCTTTTCTAAATCCGTATTCCAGCTTTCTAGTCTCTGTTTTGGGCCTGAATTCTAGCACTAGGGGGTTTGTGTGGCCTCTACTGAGCTTAATTACCCATCACCACTCTCACTTCCCATTAACCCTAACTAGAGCTTTCCTAAGTCCTCAAAACCACTCGATATCGATATGAAACAAGTATGGATGCATAAGAAATTAAAACACTACTCTAATGGTGCAGAAATTATCTCTTTTGGCAACTCAAGAAACTTCTTGAGTTGCTCAAAGTCCTCAAAATCTTCTCTTTCTTGGTCCATGGGGTAGCTAGTGAGCTTGTGCATCCTTTTTGTGAAATGGGGTTTGGGTTTTGAGTTGATTTTCATGGTGTATTGGGGGATTGAAGATGGAGGAGGAGGGGGGTGTGCAGCAGCAGCAGCAACAACAAAGGAAGGAGAGGGGAGAGAAATGAGAGGATGAAATGATGGGGGATGGCTCATGACAAAGGGTTGACCCCTCACCCACTCTTTCTCTTTCTAATCATACCTCCATATTATAATCTTATCCTTTTCTTTTCTATTTTCATTCCCACATCAATAGTAACCCCAAAATAACAAGCCATGCACCTAAAACATGTAGAAAAATGCAACAAGTGTAGAAAAAGATATGGTGCATGTTTTGCACAAAATACGCTTAAAGCGCGATTAGCACTAAATTAGCATATAATTAATCATAAAAACTTTAAAATGTCATAATTCACATAAAACACCCTCTTTTAATAATTTCAATAATTTTCCAAATTTTTTTTCCGATTTATCGGTATTTAATTATACCGCCTTATTAAAATATTCAATATTTTATTATTATATTATAAAAATTCCCCAAAATAATATTTTATTATTAATATTTTTTTAAAATGTTACATTTCTTCAAGTGTTCTTTAAGCCCGTACTAATGTGAAATCAAAATACCAAAATTTAAACTTGCAAGCTCACTTAAGAGATTGCTAGATTAAAGCAAGGCAAGGATTTCACAAGTTCAATATTTGTAGGATGCAAGACATATGTAAGGAACAAATGAGAACTTTTTATTTATTTTCAAATGAGATACAACTAATCTTGAATTCAAGAACCTAAATTTTAAGCTTGTAAGTTCATTGAAGAAGTTACAAGGTCAAGATAAAGGACAAGAGCTCAAGAGTTCAAAGGAAAAGATAAGTTAACATCTACAAAATACAACTTGTTCTAAAATAAAAATAATGTCAAAAAGTATATATCCTTTCTCCTTGCCCACTGATATGATATTTATAGACACAAAATCTGGATAAAAAACAATAAAATAAGGATGATGTGACAAGATGGAATGACCAGAAGAAACATGGAGCATTTTTTTCGAGGTGGGACCGGCGGCGCCGAGACTTCTTCTGATGTCGCCGGTTTTTTGTTGACAAATGGGGCTCGTTTTTGTGTACTGATCATGTATACTCTCCATAATCCCACTGACATTGTTTGATTTCTTTGTAAAGGCGTTGGTTTAGCTCAGTAGATTTAGAGGGAAAAGTATCTTCAAATCACATCACAACTTTTCTTTCCACTCATCACAAGCCCACTTGCCTCTTCTCTTACACAAGTCATCATTTGTGTGTGCCAATTTGTGTGCCCACTTGTGCAAGGCAGCCCCCAAGGTTCCTGCATCACAAAAGGTGTCACACTTGTAATGTCTTGGACCATTTTTGATAAAAAAGTGTGTATACATGCATGTTGTAAAAAGAAACTCTTTAAATATAGATCGGCTTTCAGTTACGGTTGCAGTGTCGGCTCACAAATGTCATATCCGTGTATTTGAGCGTGTTTCCAATGTTTTGTCACGAATACCTGTAATCTATATTTATTGAGCAAACACGGGTTAATATAACCGATATTGTACAAAAATGATAATAAATGAGTGGTATTGAAATGGAGTTTTCTGTGATGAACAACGATCAAAGTTAAGTTTAGAGATATTTGTTCAGTCGAAAATATCGCACTTTTGATATAACATTTTCCTTAGTTTTGATAAATATTTAAAGGTTTTTATTATAAATATGAAACATATTTGGGGTTTATCTGCAAAATACTATTTTCCATATGTTTTTATATTATAATTAACATTATGAAGGAAAATATATGCATATAATATTTATATAATAGTTTTATTATGCATATCATATCAAATATTCTAATCAAGATTCTTTAAAAGATATAACATCATACAAATGGTTACAATAATATCTCTATATTACTAACTTTATTCATGGAGATATTGTGCAAAATTTGGCTCAGGTCAGGAGATCGGGATATCGGGATATCGGGATATCGAGATATCAGGAATCAAAAATCTGCCGATGAAGTTTAATTCAATCATAAAATCAATACTGGCAGAAACTCAGAGAAGATATGAAGATTCCAGATATCAAAACAATCTCCATGTGTTATTATGAGGCTACAGAAGAAATTTCATCACCTGATCCCACCAAACGGTCGCGGTTGCGCGGCAAATATACCCTAAACGCTGCCGATCCACTAAGTTAGGGTTTAGTATTTTTAGGTTTGGATCTACACAACAACCCCTAATTCTTGGGATCTATAGTTTCTGGTTTTGGGACTATATAAAGGACTAAGGGATAAACTTAGAAATAATCAACCTTTTTGTTAGTTATATGTATGCCCTAGAGGCCATTACTATACATGAGATGTACATTGTAGTGGATGCTTGGACATATATAGGGAGGACTTTCTTGCTCGACTTGATAGTATGCTATCTGGTTACTCTTTAGCTTAACATATACACTGATTGTCTCTCTGTTACATGTTGGTAAAGCCCTTAGGAAGCGTACTTAACTACCTAGATTATGATGGAGATCATACTAGTGGGACAAAGGTAGTCTGTGAGTACATCCTTTAATGTCCCTAGTCGTGGGTGTATCGAGACGGGGCATCGATATACAAGAGTAGACTAGCGTATACCTTCTCGACCCATGTAGATGGGCGATGGATGATCCCATATCCATTGGTGTTTGACATCAGAGATGATATACGGGTGCTCAGTGGAGACTAGGTACACTGGACGGACTCGCCGAGAACTCCCAGATGGTATTATACCTCACGTCAGATGGTAGTTCTCTGGTGACACTGGTACAGGTTAGTCTTTCGACCCGAGATCGTCATAGAGTCATGTGTGATTTCCACTGTGCCTTGATTTCCACCTTACCACGTTCATGAGAACGTGCAAAACGGTGATTTTTGGGTACAGTCCCGAGTCACATAGAGGCAATGAGCGATAGGAGGGGATTCGTCTCTCCCGGTATTGGGGGTTGATGTTGCGCTGTGCATGATTGGCTATAACAGGAAGTCCCTGGCCAGGGCTGTTTCAGAGATTAACTGGTAAGTGTTACCGATAGTTTCTCGACCCGTTATGAGCCTCATATCAGCACGACTTATCGAGTTACTGGGGTATGACGTTTACCACCCCTAGAAGAGATATGCGACATATCAGACGAAGAGACCAGACTGTACGGTAGTGTTACTGATTAGATTCGCAGGAGTATGAGCAGGCTTGCTTGTTGATCTTCTGATCTCTCAATACCCGGATGGTCGTTACGTTTAGCAGACCGCTTACGGCTTATGGGTGTTTGATATGATCATCACCTACTGCCGGCGTAATGACGAGTCTTTAGAGTTCTACACAGAGGTTTCCTGGTTCATGCAAAATGGAGTAGGAGCACATATGTGATATGTGCGGGACCGAGATTAATGCGCGTATGTGATACCGCATTCTATTCTCGCGATTTGTAACATAGGTCGGTTATATATGATATAACCGGGTTATCGGATCAAGTGTTGATTCGATAATTTGTTACATTTGATATTGGTCGGTTATATGAGATATAGCCGGATTATTAAATTAAGAGTTGAATTAATAATTTAACGTATAATTATATATTTTATATATTAAGTTACATTAACTAATACTTGCTCACTCATGATTTCTTTTTCTCACTTAAATGTGCATTATGTATATATGTGATATATATTTGTGTACATGTTTTGTGTCATGCTAGATGACACATGTGACTTGTGTGCATGAGACTCACACCATGCTAGATTAATGAAGGGTTTTATTTATTTTAAGTTAAATAAAATTAGGTGGAAATTGGATTGATGGTTGAAACTTGGAGAAGCTTGTAGAACCATTGACCAAGTCCACTAATTTTGTCATACTTAAGATATTTATTAAGCCAACCATTAAATTAGCCATGGTTAAGTCTCTACATGGGTTAATATGTGATATTAACTCACCCATGGTTCACATTCTTCACTTGGTTAATTCCATGAGAGCATTCTTCATCTTCTTCCTCAAGCTCACTAGCTTTTATGAAGTGATGAAAATATTGTGAGAAAAATAAAACTAAAGAGAGCCCATTTCCTACTTCATCATCCTCTACTACTTGCCATTTAGTTTAGGGTGTTTTCATCACTAATTTAACAATTAGTGAAGAGGTAGCATTTGCTTGAGTCTCCTCTACGTAGATCATCTTCGGTCTCGAAGACTTCGAGCAAGCTTGTTCATTTCTCCGGGAGAACTCTTTCTAGAGTTCGGGAGATCACAACTCGCAGCGAAGGGACTACTACACGGAGCTTTTGAAGTGAAGGACCGGTCTACAAAGGTTGTATTCTTGTTCACTTCTCTTGTAATGTTGATTACAAAGTTTTGTTACCCTAGTTTTTTAGTTAGATTCCTAGGTTGTTCACTTAGCACCTCCCTAAATTTTAGTTGTGGCATGTTTGATGCTTGCAAACCCTAGACTTGGTGCTAAAGAAACCTTACAGTGGTATCAGAGCCAAACTAGAAACCTAGACAATGTTAGAAATAATACGAAACCGAAACGAATCCAAAAAACGATTTCTGAAACCCTGCAGTTTTGCTCTCTGTCGAAATTTTAGAGGTCCGTAAAATTTATTCAAACAACTACAGAAGTATGTATATGATACAACAAGTGCACAGAAAAAATTTGAGAGCATTTGCTTGGAAATGACTCGAGCACCAACCCCTCTTGGCCGGCCACTTTGGCTCCAAATCGTGTCAAATTTGTTCTGTGCTCTGGTCTATAGATTGTGGGGTTTCAGGTATTGTTTGTTTAGTCCAAAATTGCATGTGTTGTAAATTTTGATATAGGACTAAAAGGGGGTGTTTCGTAGTCGTATAATTTAACATTGTAATGGTAACCTAGGCTATGTTTAACAGTTCAAACGAACTTCAAACATCACCCCATGACCCCCTCTGAAATTTTCCAAGAGTTGGAATTTTCTAAGTTGAAGTATATTCAATGGTCGTGCAAGTAATTCTATGGACCCTCTAGAAGAACAAGAACCTTAACTCGATTCTATGCCCACGGAACCGCGAACGAACCTTAAGATTTGCCGTAGTTCCGTGGTGCCATAGGTGAGGCATTGGTTGACCATTCTACGGCTGGTCCATAGGTACTGTGGCACGTTTTGGGTATTTTAACTTTGGTCAAGTGTTGAGCCTTATGGGAGTTATGGGGATTTGTTGATTCGATCGAAATGTTTAACATCGTCTAGTTGATTGTGATACAATATTTGGAATCCACAATAATTAGTTATGAGATAACTAGTTTGAATTTTATAAATCTAGCAGTTTAGTCTCATTTGATCGGTTGCCACGGGATTTTGATTTGATCAAAAGTCCGTTGCTATAACGTAGCGTACGCGGATACTCACCAGGTAACCTTATTAGATACCCATGCCCCATAGCCCCGACCAAGTGACTGTAGGAGAAGCCCGTTGCCAAAATCATCCATTCGGGTGATCGCGGCAGCGGTATTCCTCCTTAGTGCACTTCGTCGACGGCTTCCGAGGGTGCAGCCGTCTACTAAAGTTTCCGACGAGCATTCGATCAGGTTATCGGGAACCTTGTTGAATTGCCCGACTTGTTATTGAAAAGTGTTTTCGATATTGTGACTAAAAGGCGGAGTTTATAATTGTTAGGCATGCGATGTCTAAGGAATTCATTTGGTTAGGTATGTGATGTCTAAGGTGGTTGCGGATTCCAATTGTTGTAGTTTTCACTTTCTTTTCTGCGACCGTAAGTGTATTATGCGGTGTATCGCCGGTTTCATTGCTATACGTCAACAACAATTGGGATACGCATATTTACTTACGTTGATGACATGTGATGTTATGTGTTGCTGTGATATGTTATATTGGATCGTCGTTTATGAATAGCCGGGGTTTTTTATGTGAGATGAGAGTTTTTCATTTTCATTCATGTAAAAACTTGTATGTAATATTCTTTTATTGGGGCACTTCCGGGTTGAGGAAGATGCCACCGTTGATGTATATTATTTACTTTTCCGCATTAGGATAGACCCAAGGAGGGGAGCACAAGTAACCAGGTTCTAGAGTCCAGTGGGAGACCATCTTAAGGCGTCGAGTCCGGGTCTCCTAACTCTAGAATTGGCAGGGTTGCTTGCCGCTCTCGTAGGGGTCTAGGGATGTGGGTTTTGCTATTCATCACGACCGTGGAATCCGTGTTTTATAAAGGCTTAAATTAAAACCCGGAAATCCTAGTATATCCAATATTTCATATGTTGTTTTCTGCTGCGATATCTGTGATGTGATCATTTGATATGTTGAGATAGATACTGTATTTAATATATGTGATATATTATATAGACGTTGCTTATGTTTTACACCCTCGCTAGAGCTGCCCCGCTCTGCCGTTTGTTACATAACCTAACGGTGCATGACAGGACATCGAGGCGAATGAGGATGACATAAGCGTACGTTGTATTTATCTGTGATGCTTAGGTAACTTAAATGATGGGACTTCATTAAAAAGGTTAATGAAAGAAAATAAATCTAAAGATGTTGTGAAATCGAATTTTGAAAAACAGGTAGCTCTAGTTCTTGCTTTGCATAGCGGTGTTCCTTGTAGAACATCCAGCACCTTATTCGATAAGGAAAGAGCCGAGATCCCTTCACCGGAAGTGACCTCTTTAGCAATAATTGTCAGATGCTACAACCCTCGATTTCGTCTTTTGATTGCTTTTCTATTTCTTGCTTTGCATAGTGGTATTGTGAATATCCTGCACCTCATTCGACGAGGAAAGAGCCGAGATCCCTTCACCGGGAGTGACCTCTTTAGCAAAACTAGCAAAAGCCTAAATAACACTCCATTTTTAAATCATTTGATTCTGCAACGAGATCAAGTTCAAAGCGTTAAAGGTTTTCACAAAAACCATGTACAACCCTCCGTCATTTTAGGAAGTAGAGTACTTAGTATTCGTGCTGTGTTTGTTGACCATAGTTAAGACACAGTATACGGTAGCTAAGTGATGTCTTCCTACACAGCATATGATGCGATTAGTTAGGACAGTCATGTGACTTTGTTGACCATAGTTAAGGGTCATGTGGATGGGTCTAATTAATCACGAAATGACGGGTAGAACTTGACTAGTGCTTGTGATTTGTTGACCATAGTTAAGGTCATGAGCCACTAGGGGTAAAAAACATTATCGGGGGTTTCAAGTGTTGAAATTTGCAATGAGATTACATACCTTCTATGAGATAGTTGGATCCTGATACCCACTGCGAGTAATTGTTACTCCTGGGAGAGTTTTGCACTTTACAATTAGCCGATCAAGTAGGTGTCTAGAAAAGAGTCAACGGGGTTACGCCCCCTGGGAAAATGAGGTTTATTTTAATTAGGTCCGTGCGAAAGCACGGGGAACCTCCCTCCCACTACCGGCACTGGCCTGGCTGAAAGATTGGCGAACTTGTAAGGTGTAATTAATCCTGGCTAGTCTTTCCTTTTAGGGTTGAAGGAAGTTTCGATAAAAACAGTGGGAGACATCCTGATTAGATAAAATATATAACCAATCTAATCTTGTAAGAGCGCACGCAGAGTGTTTTCTTCTCTCTCTCTCTCTCTAGGAAGCGACCATATCACGCCTTAATCAAGATAATAATATGGATGTATTGACCAAACCCGCTTGTTATACTGAGCTGGGGAACGTTGGTCCCGCTCCAACTTATAATTGTTATAAGACCGAGCAGGAAATAAGGGATTACCAGGATTCCCATGCCGCCCAAAAGAAGAAAGTGCATGATGATGTATCTTCTTCGGGTGTGTTCATTGCCGAGAACTATTTCTCAGTATCCTCTACGTCCTGGGTATGAGATACCTGATCAGGATCCCATATATGTAATTTGTTACATGGGCTACAGATAGGTTGAGAACTGGGAATGGGTGATAAGTTTCAAGAGTTGGAAATGGTGCAATTGTTGCAGCCAAGATGTTGGCAGTTATCACCCTGTATTACCAAATACATTGATTCTGAATGAATATTATTAGATACCGAACCTGATATGCAACATTATATCAGTCTCTTTATTATGTAAAAAAGGATATAATTTTGTATAGGAGGATAATGTTTTGAACATTTCCTATATCAAGAGTTGATCGGATCATGCACGTTATCTAAAAGCATATAAGTTCTAAATCAAACCACAGCTCTTAACGTACAGAACAAACACGAGAGGAAGAGTTCAGAAATGAACGAATCATTTTAAGGCATTGTAGACTTGGTCATATCAATGCGACCTGACTAGCTAAGTTACATTAAGATGCATATTTAAATCAGTTTGAATTTACATCTTGTGAAACTTGCCAGTCATGTCACAAAGATAAAATGACCACAGCTCCGTTTACTTAAAACAGAGAAAGAGTTATTAAACACTTGGGATTTATACATGATGATGTATGTAAGTCCCCTGTCTACATATGCCAGGACTGGTTCTTTGTACTTCATTACATTCACTGATGATCTCTCAAAATTTAGACATATGTTCCTGTTGAAACACAAGTCTGAAGCTTTTGAGAAATTCAAAGAATATAAGTTAGAAGTAGAGAACCAAAACGGGTATAAGTATTATGTCCTTTGATGTGATCGGGGAGGAGAATTCTTGAGCACGGAATTCCTGGACTATTCAAAAGGAGAATGAGATTCTCTCTCAGCATCACTCCTCCGTATACACCACAACACAATGGTGTATTGGGGCAGAGCAATCGCACCCTATTAGATATGGTGCGCTCTATGATGAGTACTACTGAGTTGCCTATTTCCTTTTGGGGTTATGCATTTGATGAAGCTGCATATCTATTGAATTGGGTTCCAACCAAATCAGGTGCCTACCACTCCATATGTGATATGCTATGGGAAGAGCCCATGTCTTAAGTAAGTTAAGATTTGGGGTTGTCCGGCTTATGTCTAAAAGCAAAATCCGGAAAAGCTCGAGACAAAGTCAGTTCTGTGGAAGTTTGTTGGATATCCCAAGCATTCGCAAAGGAATATCTTCTACCGCACCGAGGAACAAAAAGTATTTTATTTCTCGGAATGCCACCTTTTAATAAAAGGAATTTATTTTGGAAACAAATTTGTGGTCATGAGGTAGAACTGGAAGCAGTTCCAGCTATACAAACTACAACTGATGTTTTAGTAGAACCGCAGGATTCAATAGCTCCCAACGAATTTCAGCCTCTCCGCCGATCTGGTAGGGTTCCTCACCCACCTGAGAGATAATTCGGTTTTCTCTATGACAGTGGGAGCGAGAATTGCATCATGAGATGATGACCCAACTAGTTTCGAGCAGGCCATCAGGAGTGGGGACTCTGTAAGAATGGCTGGATGCTATGATATCTGAGATGGAATCCATATACACCAACAAAGTATGCACTTTGGTTTCTATATCTGAAGGGTTAAATCCCCATCAGGAGCAAGTATATCTTGAGAAGATTACTTGGTGTAGATGGAAAAGTTGTGACTTTCAAAGCTAGACTTGTTATAAAAGGTTCTCATCATCGATCAGGTGTGGATAATGATGAAACCTTTTCTAATAGATATGCTTAAGTCCATCCAGATCCTACTTGCCATTGCTACATACCATGACTGCGATATCTGGCAGTTGGGTGTCATGACTGATTTTCTAAATACTGATTTGGAAGAGAGAATCTATAAGTACACAGCCAAAGGGCTTCGTAGACAGTGGGAGCAGCGGAAACGTGTGAAAGTTGCTTTACGAGTTAAAGCAGGCATCGCGGAGTTGGAACATCTGTTTTGATGTGGTGGTCAAAGAGTTTGACTTCATCAAAATGGTAGATGGACCTTGTATGTACAAAAAGGTAGTAGAGAGTATTGTGGTCTTACACGTATTGTACGTAGATAACATACTCTTGATAGGAAAGGTGTTTCCTATGCTACACTCGGTCAATCTCCTCTTATCACATTGATTCTCCATATAAGATCAACGTGATACCTCCTAAATCCTGGGTTATGGATCTATGAGATAGATCTAAGTGGATGTTAGGATTCTCACTAGGTGTAGTGAGATGGTATCATCCGATCCTGGGGAGAATCACTGGATAGCTTCCAGGGTGGTAAGGTCAACTGAATGTCAGTCACATGCATTGTCTTTACCCTCAGTGGAGGGACGGTATGTTGGAAGTGTTCCAAGCTATATACTGTGGCAAACTAGACGATAAAGGCTGGATTAATCGCTACCAAAGATGCTACCAAAGAGGAAGTATGGATGTATATTAGTTCATGAGATGAACTTCGTTCCTACCATTGTGTGACAATGGAGTTGTGGCTTATGCCTAGAAACGCCCGTCCCATCAATGATTCAGACATATTCTAAGGCAGTATCACCTGATCATGGAGATGGTTGATCTCCAGGGGATCGAGGTCAAGAGAGTAGACTCAGAGGAAAACACGGCGGATCCACTCACAAAGGCCTTTTCCCAGGAGAGACTTTTATGGGATGGTTGAGTATGCGATACTACAACCACTGCTATATGATGGCCCTAGTGCAAGTGGGAGATTGTTAGTTATATGTATACCCTAGAGGCCATTACTGTACATGAGATGTACATTGTAGTGGATGCTTGGACATATATAGGGAAGACTTTCTTGCTCGACATCGTAGTATACTATCTGGTTACTCTTTACCTTAACATGTACACTGACTGTCTCTCTGCTACATGTTGGTAAAGCACTTAGGATGCGTACTTGACTACCTAGATTATGATGGAGATCATACCAGTGGGATAAAGGTAGTCTGTGAGTACATCCTTTAATGTCCCTTGTTGTGGGTGTATCGAGACGGGGCATCGATATACCAGAGTAGACTAGTGTATGCCTTCTCGACCCATGTAGATGTGGGCGATGGATGATCCTATATCCATTGGTGTTTGACATCAGAGATGATATACGGGTGCTCAGTGGAGACTGGGTACACTGGGCGGACTCGCCGAGAACTCTCAGATGGTATTATACCTCATGTCAGATGGCAATTCTCTGGTGACACTGGTACAGGTTAGTCTGTCGACCTGAGATCGTCATAGAGTCTTGTGTGATTCCCACTGTGCTTTGATTTCCACCTTACCACGTTCATGAGAACATGCAAAACGGTGGTTTTTGGGTACAGTCCCGAGTCACATGGAGGCAATGAGCGATAGGAGGGGATTCGTCTCTCCCGGTATTGGGGGTTGATGTTGCGCTGTGCACGATTGGCTATAACAGGAAGTCCCTGGTCAGGGCAGTTTCAGAGATTTACTTGTAAGTGTTACCAATAGTTTCTCGACCCGTTATGAGCCTCATATCAGCATGACTTATCGAGTTACTGGGGTATGACGTTTACCACCCCTAGACGAGATATGCGATATATCAGACGAAGAGACCGGACTGTACGGTAGTGTTACTGATTGAATTCGCGGGAGTATGAGCAGGCTTGCTTGTTGATCTTCTTATCGCTCAATACCCGGGTGGCATTTACGTTTAGCAGACCGCTTGCGGCTTGTGGGTGTTTGATATGATCATCACCTACTGCAGGCGTATTGACAAGTCTTTAGAGTCCTACACATAGGTTTCCTGGTTCATGCGAAACAGAGTAGGAGCACATATGTGATATGTGCGGGACCGAGATTAATACACGTATGTGATACCGCATTCTCTTCTCGCGATTTGTAACATAGGTCGGTTATATATGATATGGCCGGGTTATCGGATCAAGTGTTGATTCGATAATTTGTTACATTTGATATTAGTCGGTTATATGAGATATAGCCGGATTATTAAATCAAGAGTTGATTTAATAATTTAATGTATAATTATATATTTGATATATTAAGTTACATTAACTAATACTTGCTCACTCATGATTTCTTTTTCTCACTTAAATGTGCATTATGTATATATGTGATATATATTTGTGTACATGTTTTGTGTCATGCTAGATGACACATGTGACTTGGGTGCATGAGACCCACACCATGCTAGATTAACGAAGGGTTTTATTTATTTTAAGTTAAACAAAATTAGGTGGAAATTGGATTGATGGTTGAAGCTTGTAGAACCATGACCAAGTCCACTAATTTTGTCATACTTAAGATATTTATTAACCCAACCATTAAATTAGCCATGTTTAAGTCTCTACATGAGTTAATATGTGATATTAACTCACCCATGGTTCACATTCTTCACTTGGTTAATTCCATGAGAGCATTCTTCATCTTCTTCCTCAAGCTCACTAGCTTTTGTGAAGTGATGAAAATATTGTGAGAAAAATAAAACTAAAGAGAGCTCATTTCCCACTTCATCATCCTCTACTACATGCCATTTAGCTTACGGTGTTTTCTTCACTAATTTCATAATTAGTGAAGAGGTAGCAAGAGCTTGAGTCACCTCGACGTAGATCATCTTCGGCCTCGAAGAGTTTGAGCAAGCTTATTCATTTCTCCGGGAGAACCGTTTCTAGAGTTCGGGAGATCACAACTCGCAGCGAAGGGACTACTACATGGAGCTTTTGAAGTGAAGGACCGGTCTACAAAGGTTGTATTCTTCTTCACCTCTCTTGTAATGTTGATTAAAAAGTTTTGTTACCCCAGTTTTCTAGTTAGATTCCTAGGTTGTTTGCTTAGCACCTCCCTAAATTTTAGTTGTGGCATGTTTGATGCTTGCAAACCCTAGGCTTTGTGCTAAGGAAACCCTACACTTTTACATGAAGCAAATCACCGTCAAAGAACAAATGATCCACGACAGGTCCGCGATTAAACGTGAGGTTCGTAGGATTAGGGTAAATCAATGGATAAGAAAATATTTTAACTTCTTTTAAGTCTTATGAAGTTTATAAACTATAGCAAAAGAATCGTTAACGTCCTAATCGGGCGCGCTATCAATTTATTGATAAGTCTTGACTGCGATTTGAGATTAGATTAACAATTATTTTATTAAGGGCTAGACATGAATAGAGATCAATGAAAGGACATGGGTCAATAGTGTGGAAGCCCTAGTTTCTTCCAAAGAACCCTAATCCTCATTCATCACTATCGATCTAGTTTTAAATTTATCAAAAGATAAAAGGATTCATCTTTATTAGTCATCCATGACTACTAAATCCTAACGAACCCTACTCTCTTCTTTTATATTCTATATCCATATTTAAACTAGATCTGAAAACTATACATCCGTATTTAACATAGATCTAGAATCTATAACTATTCTCCCTATTCTTCCATTTCTAATCAACACGTCTAAAGCAAGACTAAAAGATTCCACGAATCCCTGAGGACGACCCGTACTCATCTCGGCTAGCTACACGCGACACCGTTATTGATTGCGGTCACTAATACATACACTTTCACAGAATCAATCAAATGGCGCCGTTGCCGGGGAAACATGCGTAATAATTTTTTCTTGCTATTCGTGTTGAATTCTTATTCGATACATATCATAAAATAAAACAAAACAGTAAATTGTGTATTTAACGATTAGTGAGCTATTTTTGCGAGGGAATCTGGAGTCATTTTAGCGAGGAGATGAAGATTCAGAGACATTCATCAAGACCTAGAAGAGAAAAAGAGGCCATAGTAAAAAAATGGTCAAGTGATACCTCTTTTCTGCGGAGGAACCGCCGCAATATTGGGTATTTAGCCACAGAAGCGCGGCCATTTGGTGGACTTGACTACCAAACTTTTCTGGTATATTCCTCAACTCTTTCTCTCTCCTTTAGAAATCCAATAATTTGATTTTCTGCAGGATTCTTTGCAAAATATCACCGCTCAAAAAAAAATCTTTTTGCGTATTTTGTAATTGGTTTGTTTCTGCATATTTTAATACCGACTTTAAGGGGAAAGACCAAAACTCAGATTATGTGGGGATTTCATCACCCTTCCTAGACCCCCACAAATCATAAAACGAGCATCTGGATCACCCTACATTAATTAAAAAATATCTAGACCAAGACTCTAAGGACCGTCGCACTCAATAAGGACAGAGGAAGGTCGTGGGTAATCTATCGCTTATCGGCATTTCTTTTGTGGTGTCTAGGCAAGCGTGACTAAGGAAAGTGGTTACTAAATTAGGCCCGCTATTTTCGGTGATTCGTATAGCGGATACCTCCCACTTACCTAGCACTTACCTGGCTACAAGAGTAATAAAGAGGTGGTAGAGGATTGATCGTGCGGCTTGTCCTTTGGAAGTCTAGGAGCGGTCTAGTGACTTGACCTAGGTAACCTTAGTTCTAGTGTTGATTATGCATTTTTTGTGTGATTTGTCTCACGCTCGACATTTTTCAAAACAAACTTAGTGCATGCTCGGCTGGACACGGGATTCTAGTACCCGTCTTGTCTGCGTTTCTGCTATTGACTTCGAAGTCGGTGCTACTTCATCTTTTTTTCCCTCCACCCAACACATCGACCGATATGGACGGTTCTCCATCAGATTATAACACCACTCTGCTACCATCCGTCGGTGCCAGAATCTACTGCGCATCTCTCTCTAAGAGAGATGCTATCCTATACGCGGTCCCTTTCCTACCTGTCTATCTATTGTTAGTTATGTATATGCCCTAGAGGCCATTGTTGTACATATGATGTATATTATAATGGATGCTTGGATATATATAGAGAAGACTTTCTTGCTCGACATGATACTATGCTATTCGGTTTCACTTTATCTTAACATATTGACTTATATATTGTTTACTGTCTTACTCTCACATGTTGATAAAGCCCTTAGGATCTGTACTCGACTACTGAGACTATGATGAGATCATACTAGTAGGGCCATGGTAGTCGATGAGTACATCCTATAACTGTTCCTAGTCGAGGGTATATCGAGATAGGGCATCGATACACCAGAGTAGACTAGCGTATACGCATCTTGACCCATATGATGGGCGATGGATGATCCCATATCCATCGGTGTTTTGACATCAAGGATGGTGTACGGGTGCTCAGTGGAGACTGGGTACACTGGATGGACTCGCTGAGAACTCCCAGATGGTGATATACCACACGTCAGATGGCAGTTCTCCGGTGACACTGGTACAGGTTAGTCTGTAGACCCGAGATCGTCATAGAGTCTTGTGTGATTCCCACTGTGCTTTGATTTCCACCTTACCACGTCCAAGAGGGCGTGCAGTGGCTTTTGGGTGCAATCCCGAATCACATGGAGGCAATGAGAGATAGGAGGGGATTCATCTCTCCCGGTATAGGGAGTTGATGTTGTGCTGTGTTCGATTGGCTATAACTGGAAGTCCCTGGCCAGGGCTGATATAGAGATTTACTGGTAAGTGTTACCAGTAGTTTCTCGACCCGTTATGAGCCTCACATCGATACGACTTATCGGTTACTGGGGTCTGACGTATACCACCCCTAGACTAGATATGCAACATATCAGACGAAGAGACCGGATTGTACGGGAGTGTTACTGATTGGATTCACAGGAGAATGTACAGGCTAGCTTGTTGATCTTCTGATCGCTCAATACTTGGGTGGCTGTTACGTTTAGCTGACCGCTTGCAGCTTATGAGTGTTTGATATGATCATCACCTGCTACCGGCGTATTGACGATTCTTTAGAGTCCAACACAGAGGTTTCTTGACTCAGGCAAAATGGAGTAGGGGCACATATGTGATATGTGCACGACCGAGAATAATGCGATATGAGATACCGTATTATATTCTCACGATATTTAGATATGAACCGGGTCATCGGATCAAGTATTGATTCGATGAATCAGTACACGATATATTAGTCGGTTATATTCGATATAGCCGGATTGTCGGATCAAGTGTTGATTCGATAATTTAATGTATAATAATATATATGATATATTGCATTACATTATCTAATATTGGCTCGCTTTATTATTTCATTTTCTCACCGGGTAATACATTGATATATATGTGATATATGTTAATTGTATTATTTTCTTTTGTTGCAAATATATAATATATATGTGATATATATTATTGTAACATGATATGATTACTAATGCAACTTATTTAGTGGAGATTAAACAAGGTTAGGGTTTGAATTGGGTTAGTTCTTTCATGAACAGTCTAGAAGCTTTTCTTTTGTCATGAGAAAGATATTATGGTTGATATTTTCTCTTGACTCATTGTTTAACTCAACCCAAACCCTAGCCCTAGTTAATTCTCTACATGAGTTATTCTTGTCATCCTTAACCATGGTTGCATTATTAATGATATATCATTTCATTATTCATCACAAAAGGATTATGCAATTCTTCTTCTTCTTCTTCAACTTTGAGCTTTGAGAAAGCTTACTGGGTTTTTCATTTGTGATGATTTCATGTGAGAATTTGATATAAAAAGAAAGCATAAATACTACTCAATCATCCTCATCTAATCTAGCCAATTAGATTAGGGTGTTCACCTCATTAGAGTGAGAGAGCTTGAGTTATAGAAACTTCGACGTAGATCATCGGAGAAAAGGAACACTACAAGCTAGCATGGATCGTTCGAGTCGTGGAGCCTCTCTTGAGTCCGGGAGATCGTGGATCGCGGTGAAGGGACTTCTACTCGGAGCTTATGAAGCGAAGGAGTGGACTACAAAGGTTGTAATCCCTCACACTTAGTTGTAAAGATGTTTACTTGCATGTTAAACCCTAATAATCTAGCAAAGATCCCGGCTTTTGGTTGTTCGGCACGTCTAAATTTTTATTCGAGTATGGTTGATACCTTATGTGTTAGGTCCACGTTACCTCTCCCGGAACTTTCGGGGTTGCGAAAAAGGTAAAATAAAAATTTTTCTAAGGATGGTAACATGGACCGAAAAGCCGGATCTTTGTTAAACAACACACTAGCATCCTAACTAGAGATTTATCTACTCGGTTAGGGGTTATACCTCAACTTGAACTCCTTCTCTTCTTGTTGTTCTTCTCCTTGCTTGCTCCGAGGCTTGATCCGGACTTTGGTCACCTCCGCGGCCTCCTTGAGTCGAAGACGATCCACCCGAGAGATGTACACCGAGCTCCACCTCGAGCCGAGGTAACTAGGGCAAAGAGATTGCTAATCTAGAAGCCCTAGGTTGTGTAGAAGTGATAAAGGGATGGTTTTGTCTTTGTGGGATCTTTATCTCTCAACACATGAGATCAAAAGATGAATCAAGAGGAGGAAGAAGAAGGAGGAGCTAGCAACCATGGTTCATTTCTTTTTCTTCTCACTTGAAAAGGCAAGAGAGAGAATGAGAAAGAAATTATGAGCATAAGAAAATGAACCATGGTTCAATAGTGCAAAAACAATATCATTACTAATCCCATCAAGATAAAGTTTGATGGCTACATTGAAATGACCATTATCATAATCAAAATAGAAAAAGAAAAAGAAAAGAAGAGTGTAGATCTCTCTTGAAAGTCAATGGTCAACACGGTCAACCGGTCAACAAAGTCAAGAGAGGTCAATGGGGTCAAATGGTCAATGCAATTAGCCATCATAAAATTATCACTAAAAGGATTAGTAAATGATGTCCGCGGCTCATAATGGTTTTGACCAAAAGAACTGCAAAAACCCTGATGAGTCTGAATCAACTGTCAAAACCCTAATGAGCCTGCCACATAACGGTTTTGGCGGAACCAACTGTCAAAACCCTAATGAGGCACCTCCTCCTTCATCGCTCCGGAAAACTGTGCATACATACCTGCATCCGCATTCCGTAGAATGCGGATGCACAGAAGACAAAACAAATCCATCCGTGCAATACTAGGATCCGGCTTAAACCAAAGCCCACTAGTATTGCCAGCCCGAACACCACACGCACACAAGTGTACGTAAGTGATCGCAGCCCTGCCGTAAAACCATACGGCCTCTACACGTTTCACCCAGTGCAGGGAAACTCTCTGTGTGGGACTCTAAAGACTCGACACTACGCTGCCAGTGGGTTTAACTACATACCGCAAGCGGCACTAGCTGTACGTAACGGTCCCCAGGTAGATGTCGATAAGAAGGCCGATGAGGTAAACCCATCCGAACTCCTACTGAGCCTGTATGTGACAATCTCCATACAGTCCGGTCTGTTCGTCTGATACATCGTATGGCGGGCCTAGGGGGCGGTAAACGTCAGTCCCCTAATAGCGGTACAAGTCGTGTCGGAGTGAAGCCCAGAACACCCTGAGATAACACTGGAAACCTACCAGTATATCTCGCTTGCCCTGGCCAGGGACTACTCGTGTAATGGCTCTCCTAGACACAGCGCGATGTCAACCACCAATACTGGGAGAGACGAATCCTGTCTAACCGTCACTGCCTCCAAGTGCTTCGGGACTGCTCCCAACTACTACCTGTTTGCATGACTCAGTAGAGCCGTGGTAGGGTAGTAATCAAAGAACAGTGGGAACACACTCGAGGTGAAGTGACAGTGTCAAGTCAGCGGACTAAGCTGTACTCATGTCACCTGGGAACTGATAACTAACGATAGGTATAATACCAACCATCAGTTCCCGACGAGTCCTGTCCAGTGTACTCGTAACCTAACGAGCACCCGCATACTATCTCAAGTACGACGTACTGACGGCTGTGGGACAGACCGTCTCCCGTGCTGGGATGAGAAGCGCATACGCTAGTCTACTCCGGAGTATCGATGCCCTGTCTCGATAATCCCACGACTAGGGACGTGAATAAGGATGTGCTTGTGGATTACCCAGCCCCCACGAGTGTGATCGCTATCACAACGCCGGTAATCAAGCAAAGATCCTAAGGGCTCAACTAATGCGTATAGGTGATATAATAAAGAAACACACATATACACATTAAAGCAGAGACAAACCAAGTAGCTTACTACTATATCGAGCAAGATTGTCTGTACAACTGTGAATATCCCAAGCTTCCATCAAATAATATACATACTAGTATGATACAGTAATGGCCTCTATGGCATATACACTAACAATCTCCCACTTGCACTAAGGCCATGTACTGGCGTATCGAAGACCAATCATCTCGATCAGCCGCTCGAACTGAGTCTGGGGTAACGCCTTCGTGAATGGGTCCGCTGTGTTGTCCTTTGTGTCCACTCTCCGCACCTCGATCTCCCGGCGATCAATGATCTCCCTGATCAGGTGATACCGTCTTAAGATGTGCCTGGATTTCTGATGGGACCTTGGTTCCTTCGCTAAAGCTATAGCCCCATTGTTATCGCAGTACAAAGGTATTGGGTCAACAATGGACGGAACCACCTGAAGTTCACTAATGAACTTCTTCATCCAGACCGCCTCTTTTGCGGCATCGCTTGCAGCAATGTATTCAGCCTCCATCGTCGAGTCTGTGACGGAATACTTTTTGGAACTCCTCCAACATACCGCCCCTCCGTTGAGGGTAAACACAAAACCCGAGACAGACTTGCTGTCATCTTTGTCACTCTGGAAGATTGAATCGGTAAAGGACTCGACCCTGAGGTCTCTATTACCGTAAACCAGGAACATCTCCTTAGTCCTTCTCAGTTACTTGAGAATGTTCTTCACTGCTGTCCAGTGGTCCTCACCTGGGTCTGACTGATACCGGCTTACCGCGCTCAGCGCTTAAGCTACATCTGGTCTTGTACATAGTATCGCATACATTATAGATCCTACCGCCGAAGCGTAGGGTATAGTGCTCATGCGAACCCTCTCCTCATCAGTCTTAGGAGATATCTTCTTGGAGAGGGTAATTCCGTGCAATGCGGGTATGTTACCGTGCTTGGAATCCTCCATACTAAATCTCTTTAGTATGGTCTCTATGTACCTGGACTGCGAAAGTCCCAGTAGTCTCTTGGATCTATCTCTATAGATCTTGATCCCCAGAATGTACGAGGCATCACCCAGGTCCTTCATGGAGAACCGTTGTGACAAAAATAGCTTGACCGATTGTAGCATAGGAATGTCATTTCCTATCAAAAGAATGTCGTCCACGTACAAGACTAGGAATACAACAGTTCGTCCTACAATCTTCTTATAGACACAGGGTTCATCTTCGTTCTTGATGAAATCAAATTCCTTGATTGCCTCATCAAAACAGATGTTCCAGCTCCGCGATGCCTGCTTTAATCCATAAATGGATTTAAGCAACTTGCACACCTTCCCTCTGCTCCCACTGTCTACGAATCCTTCTGGCTGATCCATGTAAACGTACTCTTCCAAACAACCGTTTCGGAAATCCGTTTTAACATCCATCTGCCAGATTTCATAGTCATGGAAGGCAGCAATGGCAAGTAGGATCCGAATGGATTTGAGCATAGCCACCGGAGAAAAAGTTTCGTCATAGTCCAAACCAGGTCTTTGACGAAAACCTTTTGCAACGAGTCTAGCCTTATAGGTTTCCACCTGCCCATCTACACCAAGTTTCCTTTTATAGATCCATTTGCATCAAACGTGTTTTACCCCAGGTGGATCAATATCCAAGGTCCACACTTTTTTGGCATACATGGACTCCATTTCGGATTGCATTGCTTCCTGCCACTTATCAGAGTCCCTACTGATAATGGCCTGCCTGAAACTGGTAGGGTCATCTTCTTCCAAGATGCAATCCTTTCGATCCCCGTCTATGAGAAAACCGTAGTATCTCTCGGGCAGACGAGGAATCCTACCAGATCTGCGGAGTGGCTGAGGTTCATTGGTTGTAACTGAATCTAGCGGTTCCACCAAATCTTTTGTTAAAGCTTGTGTTTCTGGAATTTCATCCAGTTCTACCGTGCTGCCACTAATATTTTTAACAAGAAATTCTTTTTCTAAAAATGTGGCATTTCTTGAAACAATTATCTTCTGTTCCTCTGCATGGTAGAATAAATACCCACTTGAATCTTTTGGGTATCCCACAAACTTACACAAAACTGCCCATGCCTCATGTTTGTCTGGGTTCTGCTTTTTGACATAAGCTGGGCAACCCCAAATCTTAATACGTTTAAGATACAAACTCTTACCACTCCATATTTCATACGGAGTCTTAGGCACGGATTTGGATGGAACTTGATTCAATAGATGTGTTGCAGTTTGAAGTGCATATCCCCAGAATGAAAGAGGTAACTCAGCACTACTCATCATGGAGCGAACCATGTCCAATAGGGTACGATTCCTCTGCTCCGAAACACCGTTGTGCTGTGGTGTATAAGGAGTAGTAAGCTGAGAGAGATTACCATTCTCTTTTAAGTAATCTAGGAATTCCGTGCTTAAGTACTCCCCTCCTCTATCAGACCGGAGGATCTTGATACTTTTGCCAGTCTGGTTCTCTACTTCCTTTCTGAATTCCTTGAATTTCTCAAAAGTTTCAAATTTGTGTTTCATCAGATACACATATCCGAACCTAGAGAGATCGTCAGTGAATGTGATGAAGTACGAGAACCCATCCCTTGCATGTATAGACCTCGGACCACATACATCACTATGTACGAGTCCCAAGAGCTCTGTTGCTCTTTCTCTATGTCCAGTGAACGGAGATTTGGTCATCTTCCCTTTGAGACAAGACTGACAAGTTTCATAAGATGAAAACTCGAATGCATCCAAGAGTCCATCTTTATGCAACTTACTCAGTCTTTTCTCTCCGATATGACCAAGTCTACAATGCCACAAGTAGGATTCATTCGTATATGAATTCTTCCTCTTGCGTGTGTTTTGTACATTGAGAACTGTATTCTGATTTAGAACGTAGAAACCATTACACAGTGTACCTTCTGCAACCAGTACCTTATGAAGGTAAATGTTCATGATATTTCTATCAAGAACAAAGTTATATCCATCTTTATCGAGTAAAGAAAATGATATGATGTTGCAAACCATGGAAGGTACATAGTAGCAATCGTTCAAAATCATAGTCTTGCCATTTGGCAATACTAGGTGATATTCACCGACGGCTGCCGCATTAACTTATGCTCCGTTCGCTACTCTGAGCGACATATCACTCGGTGCAACTTTCCTACTTTTTCTCAGTCCCTGCAATAACTTACAGATATGAGATCCTGATCCTGTATCAAGTACCCAGGAGGTAGGGCTGACCGTAAAACAGTTCTCAATTACAAGAACACCTGAAGTAGATGCAAAACCATGCTTCTTCTTCAACTGGGTATCCTGGGAATCCATACAGTCCCCTTTCCCTTGCTCATATTCATGACTGTTGTCACAAGTTAGAGCTGAACCAACGTTCCCCAGCCTCGAATAATAATTCGGATCGGTCAAGCGATACATTTTATTATCTTGATTAGGGCGTGAAATGGTTGCTACCTGGAGAGAGAGAAAAGAAACACTCAGCGTGCGCTCTTGCAAGTTTAGATTGGTTTTTAATTTATCTAAACAGGATGGCTCCCACTGTCTCTCGAATCCCTCCTCAAACCATAAACGAAGAATTAGTTGGGATCAATCTCACCGTACAATACTTGCTTAACCGTTCAGCCAGGCCAGTGTCGGTACTTCAAGGGAGGTTTTCCAACGCTTTCGCGAAGTTCCTTAATTAAGTAACCTCTTTTCCCTGTGGGTGTAGCCCCGCTAACACCTTTCTAGAAATCTACTTGGTTTATAGCATTGATCGTTAAGCGAGAAAGTTCCCGAGGAGTAGCATATACTCACAGTAGGATCGGGATCCAAATATCATCGCGTGACAAAACTGAAGGAATCCTACCAGAATCATCACACTCCAAATGGTATGCAACACTAGCAAGTTTCAGTACTTTTGAAACTCCCGATGTTGTTTTTTCCCCTACGACCCAAGTGACCTTGACACAGTCAACAAATCAAAGGGTCCTACTCAAGTTCAACCCGTCATTATCTTGATTGCATTAAACCCACCCACATAACCCTTGACACAATCAACAAGGTTACACGACTGTTCTAACCAATCTCATTGTATCCAGCAGATAAGCAATACTCAGCTACCGTTCACTGCGCCTTGACACAGTCAACAAACGCAGCACGAATACTAAGTATAACTTATAAGAAATGACGGAGGGCTACGGCTGGGTTTTGGCGAAAACCCGTTAACGTAATGAACTTGATATTGTTGAATGAACGTGATACACTTTTTGAAAATATAGTGGCGAAAAACTTTTGCTAAAGAGGTCACTCCCTGTGAAGGGATCTCGGCTCTTTCCTCGTCGAATGAGGTGCAGGATATTCCAAACTGAATACCTCGATGCAAAGAAAGAGTTAATAGACTATAGTGAAGTTATTACCCTGACGCAAATTTTTGTCCAAGGGGTCACTCCCGATGAGGGGATCTCGGCCCTTGCCTCGTCGAATGAGGTGCTGGGCATTCATAGCCGAATACCTCGATGTAAAACAAAAGTGAACGTCCTTGCAATAACAGCTTTTTGAAAAATTGTTCCAACAACGTCTTTTAGGTTTGTTTTCTTGCATTAGTTCTTTTAATGCGTCCCATCATTTAAATCCTACCATTGCAGAAAACAACCAAAATATGACGTACGCTTATACCATTCGCATTCGCCACGGGGCCCCGTCATCACCCGTTAGGTTACTTAACTAACGACAGAGCGGGGGCTGGACTAGCGCGGCTGAAAAACATAAGCAACGCCTAAATAGTTATTATATATAGATATATAGCAATGATAGCCAATCCAGATCACAGATGAACACTTTGGATATACTAGGAACCCACGATTCGTTCGAGCCTGCAACGAAAAGCGGATTACACAGTCGCAATGAATAGCCAATACCCCACCCAAGACCCCTACGGGTGCGGCAAACTACCCACCAAGTACCCGAAGCGAAGCAACCTCCCTCAACGCCGTGAGTAGGCCACTCGGCACTTCGAGATACCCGGTAGTTTGTGCACCCCCTCCATGGGTCTATCCTAGGAGCAAAAACAGTAAAAAGAATTATACAATGACGGCTACAACCCCGACCCGGTTGTTCGGCCATACAAATAATATTACATCAATTTACAAATTTATTACATGAATGAAAGAAAAAGAAACTCTCATCTCACATCCACCCCGGCTATTCATCCGCAACAATCCAACGAGTTCATATACACATACCATCAACAACACAGATCATAGATATGTATAACCCTCACTAATCGACGTATAGCGATTAGCAGACGTTCAATACACATATAACATTACAGATATAACCATTAGCCAAAGTCTACAGAACATCGACCAAAAATACGGATTTTTAAGCCCCAAAAACAAATTTTACTTTCTGGAAAATCTGGGCAGAAAAGTCATATTGTAAAAATCCCAAAATACCCATCTAAGAAAACTGCAGGAAACAGATCCCACAACTGAGCTAAATAGGTCGCGGTTCCGCGGCATAAGCAAGCTTATGCCGCGGAACCGCGGCGCTTTAGCCGAGTTGGGGGATCAAATTTCTCCAGTTTTCTAACAAAAGCCTGAGCCGATTTTTAGTGCATGATTTATTAATTTTGGAACAGATCTGAAAACCGGCAGAAACTTGAAATTTCTGGGGTGTTTTGCGGTTTTTCGTCCGGTCGAAATTCTAAATACATTGCTAACATGCTAGGGTGTGTTTAGTTAGGCTCTGATACCACTGTTAGGTCCATGTTACCTCTCCCGGTACTTTCGGGGTTGCGGAAAAGGTAAAACAAAAATTTTTCTAAGCATGGTAACATGGACCGAAAAGCCGGATCTTTGTTAAACAACACACTAGCATCCTAACTAGAGATTTATCTACTCGGTTAGGGGTTATACCTCAACTTGAACTCCTTCTCTTCTTGTTGTTCTTCTCCTTGCTTGCTCCGAGGCTTGATCCGGACTTTGGTCACCTCCGCGGCCTCCTTCAGTCGAAGATGATCCACCCAAGAGATGTACACCGAGCTCCACCTCGAGCCGAGGTAACTAGGGCAAAGAGATTGCTAATCTAGAAGCCCTAGGTTGTGTAGAAGTGATAAAGGGATGGTTTTGTCTTTGTGGGATCTTTATCTCTCAACACATGAGATCAAAAGATGAATCAAGAGGAGGAAGAAGAAGGAGGAGCTAGCAACCATGGTTCATTTCTTTTTCTTCTCACTTGAAAAGGCAAGAGAGAGAATGAGAAAGAAATTATGAGCATAAGAAAATGAACCATGGTTCAATAGTGCAAAAACAATATCATTACTAATCCCATCAAGATAAAGTTTGATGGCTACATTGAAATGACCATTATCATAATCAAAATAGAAAAAGAAAAAGAAAAGAAGAGTGTAGATCTCTCTTGAAAGTCAATGGTTAACACGGTCAACCGGTCAACAAAGTCAAGAGAGGTCAATGGGGTCAAATGGTCAATGCAATTATGTAACACTTTAGAATGTGTTTGTAGCTAATTATATTTTTATATATAGTTTTTAACAAAAAGTTTACCAAATTAAGTTTTAAATATTTTATCCTATTTAATGAGTATTTTATTAGAATTTTTCTAGGCACACACACACTTGTGAATGATAACTAGGGTTGTTTTTGGGGTTAATCATGATTGGCAATCATGGTTAACTAACCATTTCTCCCTAATCTAGTTTAATATTGTATTAAGTGTCATGGTTGTTTGAAAATGAATTTTTAAAAAGGGTTTTATTTTGAATCTTTTGTTTGGTTCATGGTTGACCTTTGGGGGAGAGAGAGAGAGAGAGCATGGGGCATCATGGCTTTGCCCATGCCTCATTTAATGAGGAAAGAGAAAGAGAAAGGGGGGGTCTTGGTTGCTTGCTCTCATTCTCCTCTCATTTTCCATCTCTCATTCTCTCACTCTCAAACACACACACACACTCACCTGCACCTGAAGACAGCAGCAGCAACAGCAGTAACAACAACAACAACTATAGCAGCAGCAGCTTCATCACCATCAGCAAAGCAGCATCTGCAGCAACTTCTGGAGAAGCAGTGGGAGCTCCAGCAACTGCAGCAGCCATCACCTCCTACACACACTTCTTCTCTTGCTTCCTTGGGTTCTTTTGGGTATAATTCTGAGCTCTTTCCCTAGCTTTCCTAGCTTGTGTGTCGACTAGTGTCGGTTTGTGTTTAATTGTTAGTTTAGTGCTAGATTGTGATGTTTTGTGTGGACTTTTGGATATCTGAGATCTGCTATGGACCCGGACCCTACAGAACAAAATTGAGGAAACTGGAGCATGTACAATAGGTATAGATAACACCACCAGAACACGAGACCCCCATTCTCCACTGTGGCCGCCAACTAATTCAGTTTGGCCGCATTTTGCGGCCAAGTAAGGGGCAGGGGTGTTGGGGTTTTGTGTAGGGTTTCCTGCTGTGTATTGTAGTGTTTTGGCATGTCTAGTTTTGTAATATTTCACCTGTAGGAAAATCTGGGACTATATATCGTTTTTGGTGTTCGTTGTGTTTGCGCGATACGCGCGATACGCGCGATACGTAAGTGGGTTCTGTGATCCAGCGTATCGCGGCGTGTCGCGATGCTTTTAGACGCGTACACACATGATTCAGCGTATCGTGCACACGCATGTTTAGTTCGCGACGCGAGTTTCTCGTTTTGGTTCGATATCGCGTTTCGCGGAATATTTGGCTAATATGTGATTTCCATGTCTTATTTGCAGGTTTGCAGACAGGGACTACGGACACGGCTACAGGGGGAGCAGATGGTAGGATTCACGTAGCATGGGGCGTAGGTGAGTAGATTTAACATCTACAGGGGAATCGCCCGCATGGCGTTATGCGTCAGGGCTAGGATTCAATTACCTGTCGCACATTCTACGTCATTGTTATAATTGCGCCCTTACTGTATTTACTTAGATATAGTTATACTGTGACTAGCAGCCGTAGGACACTGCACATATTATTGATGGTTCATGTTGCACGAGCACGGATTGTATGCTACACTCACACCGTCAATAATTGCCATGTCACACACAACCATTTTAGACATTATATTGCTTATCACAGAGGACATTACCATACCTATATACCTATAGAGTATCGTACCATTAGTGATAGGTACATTTACCCTTTACGATACATCTACAGGTATACCTTTCATATTTTCTTATACCCAGGGGGGTATACGACATCGGTTCTTATAGGTAGATACCTATACATTGCTACACCTGTATGTTACACACATATTCAGTTGCAGTTACATATTTACCTTTACTGATGATTACTTAGCTGTACCTTATTGGTTTTGCATACATCTGGTTTCAGCTACATATTCTCATTTATATGTTCGCATTTCAGATATATCGCATTTGTTTATTCCTGGATTGCGCATTATTATTTGAATTTTAGATGATGTTTTCTGGATATGGGAACCGCGGGAGTTCATGAAATTATGCATACATTGAAAAACCCGGTTTCGTTGATATGATATTTGCGCATCCACCATGAGCTTTATCGGTGCTGATTATATATACCCCTACGAGGAGGCGTCGAGGCCGTAGAGGGTACATGGTGGGGCCCGGTATGGTTCCCCTCGGCAAGAAGATCGATGGGTTTGCCGATTGAGCCTGGAGGCGGGCAAGTACCTACCGGTGACTGGATGGACCTGGCAGTTGTCCGGAGGATACTGGCCAGAGTCGAGAGATGGATGCGGGATGATCTGTACTGCCAGGGCCGAGGGCCGACACCGCAGACTGACCCCGTGGGCCGATCCGGACTGACGGAGCCCGATATACGAGGATTTCTGTGTCGATACTTGGCACATTGTTTTCATGATATTTCTCTTAAACCCCTTTTGTATATATAACAGGGGATTTAGCCGTTGTTATATATACCCTTACACTAATATTAGTGGAATGGGACGCTAATATATGTGTATTTCCCCCATCATATTTATTTCTGCAAATACATATATACCCTTAGGATGTTAGAAACTTACTCAAGATTCGACTTGGGATATAGGTGATTCATTGAGATTGGACATTGGATATGAAAGAGATTGTGGATTTGTACATTCGAGATATAGGAGAGCTACTCGATATCGTACATTGAGGTGATGTGAGACCTATGTGATGTGAGAGCCCAGTTGGGGGCTGATTTGAGGATTTTGGGATTTGAGTGTCTTGATGGATTGTGATCCTACCACGATGTCAGGTTTCCGTGGAAATGACATACTCCACCCTATACCTCACCCTTACCTACCTTATGCACGGATTCATATATTGGTAGTACTTGTAGTATACCCTTATGATAGTTGCATATCTACTTTCTCATATCCCTATTGCATGGTTATTGCATATTATTGTCATGTTATTACTGCTTTACATATGGATTGTACCTATTACTGTACTTCCCTTATTTCGGCATTTGCATGACATGTTATTACTGTAATCGCATATCTTAGATTCATGCTGTACGTACATTCCTGCGATTACCTGCATATGTTATCTACTATTCACGAGTTGGCAACTCACCCCCGTTGTGCCACAGGTGTTTCAGGTTGTTCCCCAGAGTAGTCGAGGCAGGCTATTCTTCTATCCAGCTTTCCAGCTATCATCTTTCGCTACAGATATCGCATCAGCTCACAGTACTATTTTGCTTAGGTGGGTTTTGGTGGTCATCTCTATTTAATTTTGTATATTCGTTGTATTTGTACTCTCCATCTACTATTGTATTGTTGACTTAGAGACTTGGTGAGGACGTTATGTGTATTATTGTGGATTTGATGTCTCTTATATATACAGCTTCTTCTCTACTGTCTTTATTTTTGTGTTGTATTCATCTTGACTAGTCTTTACATCAAGGGGTGTTGCTAAAATTTTAAGGAAAGAAAATAAGACTTTTTGAAGAATTTGGGTTGTGCTTTCAAATGTTTCAAAAACTTGCATTATCTTTTCCGTATTTTTATGGTTTAGATTTCTGGGTTTTGGCTTTCTTTTACTGCGTTGCGTCTTTAGGCGTTGCGTAGTATTAGGGCCGTCACGGGCCATTTTTGGGTCGTGACAAAGTTGGTATCAGAGCGTTCGCTTTTACCTTTCGGAGTGTAGGATGACCTTAGTATGATGGAGTAGGTAGCTTAAGCAGAGTAACGTAGTGTGTGTATGTCTGCAGCATACCCATGGTGCGGTACCTTGCATTAAGTAACCTAAGTACAATTTGCTTGAAATTCCTTCCTTGATGATTCCTATCCTTAAGATTCGATTTTCTTATTCTTATCGAATCTTATATCTATTTATAGCCTTGCCGCCGATGACTATGGGGACTCGGAGTGATGCAGCGAGGGCCGAGGTCAGAGTTGGCTTGGGTGAGACGAGTACTGACCAGGATGGCACTCTAGTTGCACAGGTGCAGACGGATTAGCCTACGATCTATTCCATGGATAAACTTTTGACAGAGATGCAGGACTTCCGCCAGACGATGAGTTCTTTGGTTGATGTCGTTCGGGAGCTACGACGGGAGGTTGTTACCCCTGTTACTCAGCTGTCCCTTACGATCAGCATGCAGCAGTCTGTCACTTACATAGCACCAGCGGTTGCAGCTCTAGTTGACGAGGCGCATATTCCAGAGGCTCAGAGAGTTCCAGGACAGTGGAGGACTCGTACCAGCGTACCAGCCCCGAGGCAGAGTTTTGTTCGTCGAGACAGAGTTCGTGGCCACCGTGGGAGTAGCAGAGGCTTAGGACGAGGACGGTCGTTCAGCTCTTATCCCTAGGATGGTCAGCTGTCAGTGCGTGGATGTTTTCGATGCTGAAGCCTCCAGCACTTCGTCAGGGATTGTTCCTTAGCACCTCGACAGAGCCGTATTCAGAGAGGCCATGGACGTGGAAGATTCGCTCAGAGGGCTCAGTCTACCAGAGGAGTTCATCCAGCTGCAAGTAGAGGACAGACGCAGGAGTTCGCTTCTACTCATCGGGACGCGCAGACGTCCAATGTGGAGTTTTCAGGTATCCTTATTTCGTGTGTTCTTTTGATGTATTCGTTTGTTTTCTTATTTGTACCGTGGTTGGGTAGATTAGTCAGGTGGTGTTAACTTCTGTCAGCGATTCTTTTGTTGTGCGACACGTATTCAGTTGTGTGCCAATCGGATGGGAGATAGAAATTCGTCCGTCGTTTTAATCCTTCTAGAGGAGTTGGATTTGACGTTCTCCTGGGCACGGACTGGTTAACTACGTGCTAGGCGTCTGTGGACTACCGTGAGGAAACAGTCAGGTTTTGTTTTCCCCGGCAAGTCAGTTCTTGTTGTGCAGGTGGATAGTTGTGCCGCCTTTCACAGCTTGAATTCAGCCTTTTTCGCTAGTCAGCTACTGAGGAGATGTCATGGATTCTTGGCGTTCACCCATGATACCGGAGCCACAGTAGGATTGTTGGACCGGGTTCTTTTCGCGCGAGAGTTTTTCCGACGCTGTTCCAGATGGGTCGGCGAAGCTGAGGGAGCTTAAAGGATCAGCTGCAGAGTTGTGGTTTGGGAAGTTTTGTTTGTCTGAGTGTTTCGCTTGTGGGAGCTCCTATTCCTGTTCGTCAAAGAGAAAGACGGCAGCTTAGGGTTGCGTATCGACGGGTCGTTATCTGAACCGGCTTACGGTGCGGATGGGTATCCTTTACCTCGCCGTGACGATTTCTTCGATCAGCTCCAGAGTGCGAGACATTTTCTAAGTTTGCTTGGGATCAGGTCATCATTATTGCAGGTTCGGAGTGATGGCATTCCGAAGACCGTCTTGTGCGTGCTACGGGCTTGTGTGTTTTGGTGAGTCGTTGGATTCACTAATGCCCTGGCAGCATTTGTAAATATGATGAACCAGATTTCTTCAGGCCGTTCCTCGACCAGTTTTGTTGTGTTATTTACGACATTCTGGTCTATTTAATGTGTCTTGAGGAACAGAAGCAGCACTTGAGGATTTGTTATGCAGATACTGGGAGAGCACCAGCAGTTTGCTAAATTCTCGAAGTGTTTCTTCAGGCTTGTTTTGTGTTGACTCCTAGGTCTTGTAGTCACGGGAGACAGTTTCGTATGGTTCCGAGGGAGATCATGACCGTACAGCTTAGGTCCAGACATGTGTGCAGGACGGAGATCCGCAGATTCTTGGACTTAGCAGGTTTTTACCGCCGTTCGTGCAGGATCACGAGAGTAGTGCTGCACTGTCGACTGAATTGACCGAGATGGAGGTTTCTGTTCTGTAGACTGAGGTATGTGTACGGAGTTTTCGGCAGTTGAAGATTCTGTTAACAACTGCATCAGTTCTTTCTTTGCTTTTAGTTCGGGCGACTTTGTTGTTTAACTGTAATGTTTCTTGAGTGGGCTCGAGTGTGTTCTGATGTGACACTACAGAGTCATCGCTTTTGCTTCCCTACATTTAGAGGAAGTACGAGAAGGATATTCCACTCATGATCTGGAGATGGCCGCGGTGGTTTTGCGTTGGAGATTTGGGGACACTACTTGCTTGAGAGTCGTGTCAGATTTTCCACAGACCACTAGAGCTTAATGAACATCTTCCTGCAGCGGATTTTAACTATTGTGATAGTCTTCTGCAGATTTACAGTTCTTGTGTGATCGTTGAGTACAGCTTTAGCTCATCTCTACGGAGGGGACAGCTTGCTCATTTCCGCGCCCGACCACTTCCCTAAATCGTTTTCGTGAGACACTGCCCGCCGATACTCGATCGTCAGTGATACTTGAGCATACTCGGCTGGGTAATGATTCAGAGACCTTGATTTATGACAATGATGTGCCATGTTAGGGACGCGTTTGTGTTTCTGGTTTCATCGGGTAGAGACGTGAAACCCTAGAGCATGCACATCTGTCAACTCTCTAGGTGCATTCAAGTTCCGCCAATAGTGACGTGACTTGTGAGATGGTTACAGGTGGACAGGATGTAAAGAGATGTTTCAGGTTTCGTTTCAAGGTGTCTGTCTTGTTGTGTGCTTGAGTCGAGCATCTGAGGCCGGCTGGAGAGATGCAACCTTCTACCGTTCCGAAGTAGGAGTGGGAGCAGATCTCCATGAATTTCGCTATGGTTTCTACCAAGTTTAGTTAGGGTGTGTCTCCATTCGGATTCTTGTCGTCCGGTTAGACTCAGTTTTCTCGGTTGTTTTATTAAAGTTGTGTGTTTGTGCTTTTGTTGACAGCGGTTGGGGATCGTCACTCGCCATCGTTAGGGTTCTCCTTCGATAGCCGTTATCAGGAGACACTCCAATTGGCCACCCTTAGGCTTAGGGGTTAGGTCGTGTCGATCACCAGTCTGTTGTTCTTCTGACTCCGCGTAAGTAGGACTTTGGACCCCAGCTAGTCTAGAGACTTCGGAGATAGTCCAGTTGTGTTAGGTCAGGATGGGAATTGTCCATTTCGAACTGAGGTCTTATGACGACTGTGTTGGTCATGGACTCGAGTTTACAGGGACAGATCATGTATTCCTACGGACTTTCCGATGAATGACGGTGTTGGATTTTGGGAAGTTGTCCCAGGATTTAGGTCCTTTTAAGATCCTTTAAACGAGTTAGTTTTGTTGCCTTTAATTTGGCACTTCCGTCCAGATTATTGGATTTTCACCCCGTATTCCTTGTGATGATACTCTACAATTACCTTCTTGACCTTTCTCACATAATTTGGCACCAGACCATTTAGCTTGGACGCGATCTTTCGTTCGCCAGCAGCCAATTGTGTTAATGGCTCGGCAGGCAGAGAAATGTCGGTCAAGGGTCTTCCCATCCGTGAAGGGTTTTTCTTGGACGTAGCCGTATAGTGAGATAATTACTTGGAGGCTGTGAGCGAGATTTGGGAGTTGTAATCTTCCCTTTGAAGGTACGCGTATCAGTATATTTTTAAATTCGGGGACGAATTTCTTTTAAGGGGGGGAGATTGTAACACCTTAGAATGTGTTTGTAGCTAATTATATTTTTATATATAGTTTTTAACAAAAAGTTTACCAAATTAAGTTTTAAATATTTTATCCTATTTAATGAATATTTTATTAGAATTTTTCTAGGCACACACACACACTTGTGAATGATAACTAGGGTTGTTTTTGGGGTTAATCATGATTGGCAATCATGGTTAACTAACCATTTCTCCCTAATCTAGTTTAATATTGTATTAAGTGTCATGGTTGTTTGAAAATGAATTTTTAAAAAGGGTTTTATTTTGAATCTTTTGTTTGGTTCATGGTTGACCTTTGGGGGAGAGAGAGAGAGAGAGCATGGGGCAACCTGGCTTTGCCCATGCCTCATTTAATGAGGAAAGAGAAAGAGAAAGGGGGGTCTTGGTTGCTTGCTCTCATTCTCCTCTCATTTTCCATCTCTCATTCTCTCACTCTCAAACATACACACACACTCACCTGCACCTGAAGACAGCAGCAGCAACAGCAGTAACAACAACAACAACTATAGCAGCAGCAGCTTCATCACCATCAGCAAAGCAGCATCTGCAGCAACTTCTGGAGCAGCAGTGGGAGCTCCAGCAACTGCAGCAGCCATCACCTCCTACACACATTTCTTCTCTTGCTTCCTTGGGTTCTTTTGGGTATAATTCTGAGCTCTTTCCCTAGCTTTCCTAGCTTGTGTGTCGATTAGTGTCGGTTTGTGTTTAATTGTTAGTTTAGTGCTAGATTGTGATGTTTTGTGTGGACTTTTGGATATCTGAGATCTTCTATGGACCCGGAACCTACAGAACAAAATTGAGGAAACTGGAGCATGTACAATAGGTATAGATAACACCACCAGAACACGAGACCCCCATTCTCCACTGTGGCCGCCAACTAATTCAGTTTGGCCGCATTTTGCGGCCAAGTAAGGGGCAGGGGTGTTGGGGTTTTGTGTAGGGTTTCCTGCTGTGTATTGTAGTGTTTTGGCATGTCTAGTTTTGTAATATTTCACCTGTAGGAAAATCTGGGACTATATATCGTTTTTGGTGTTCGTTGTGTTTGCGCGATACGCGCGATACGCAAGTGGGTTCTGTGATCCAGCGTATCGCGGCTTGTCGCGATGGTTTTAGACGCGTACACACACGATTCAGCGTATCGTGTACACGCGCGTTTAGTTCGCGATGCGAGTTTCTCGTTTTGGTTCGATATCGCGTTTCGCGGAATATTTGGCTAATATGTGATTTCCATGTCTTATTTGCAGGTTTGCAGACAGGGACTACGGACACGGCTACAGGGGGAGCAGATGGTAGGATTCACGTAGCGTGGGGCGTAGGTGAGTAGATTTAACATCTACAGGGGAATCTCCCGTATGGCGTTATGCGTCTGGGCTAGGATTCAATTACCTGTCGCACATTCTACGTCAATGTTAGAATTGCGCCCTTACTGTATTTACTTAGATATAGTTATACTGTGACTAGCAGCCGTAGGACACTGCACATATTATTGACGGTTCATGTTGCATGAGCACGGATTATATGCTACACTCACACCGTCAATAATTGCCATGTCACACACAACCATTTTAGACATTATATTGCTTATCACAGAGGACATTACCATACCTATATACCTATAGAGTATCGTACCATTAGTGATAGGTACACTTACCCTTTACGATACATCTATAGGTATACCTTTCATATTTTCTTATACCCAGGGGGGTATACGACATCGGTTCTTATAGGTAGATACCTATACATTGCTACACCTGTATGTTACACACATATTCAGTTGCAGTTACATATTTACCTTTACCGATGATTACTTAGCTATACCTTATTGGTTTTGCATACATCTGGTTTCAGTTACATATTCTCATTTATATGCTCGCATTTCAGATATATCGCATTTGTTTATTCCTGGATTGCGCATTATTATTTGGATTTTAGATGATGTTTTCTGGATTTGGGAACCGCGGGAGTTCATGAAATTATGCATACATTGAAAAACCCGGTTTCCTTGATATGATATTTGCGCATCCACCATGAGCTTTATCGGTGCTGATTATATATACACCTACAAGGAGGCGTCAAGGCCGTAGAAGGTACATGGTGGGGCCCGGTATGGTTCCCCTCGGCAAGAAGATCGATGGGTTTGCCGATTGAGCCTGGAGGCGGGCGAGTACCTACCGGTGACTGGTTGGACCTGGCAGTTGTCCGGAGGATACTGGCCAGAGTCGAGAGATGGATGCGGGATGATCTGTACTGCCAGGGCCGAGGGCCGACACCACAGACAGACCCCGTGGGCCGATCCGGACTGACGGAGCCCGATATACGAGGATTTTTGTGTCGATACTTGGCACATTGTTTTCATGATATTTCTCTTACACCCCTTTTGTATATATAATAGGGGATTTAGCCGTTGTTATATATACCCTTACACCAATATTAGTGGAATGGGACGCTAATATATGTGTATTGCCCCCATCATATTTATTTCTGCAAATACATATATACCCTTAGGATGTTAGAAACTTACTCAAGATTCGACTTGGGATATAGGTGATTCATTGAGATTGGACTTTGGATATGAAAAAGATTGTGGATTTGTACATTCGAGATATAGGAGAGCTACTCGATATCGTACATTGAGGTGATGTGAGACCTATGTGATGTGAGAGCCCAGTTGGGGGCTGATTTGAGGATTTTGGGATTTGAGTGTCTTGATGGATTGTGATCCTACCACGATGTCAGGTTTCCGTGGAAATGACATACTCCACCCTATACCTCACCCTTACCTACCTTATGCACGGATTCATATATTGGTAGTACTTGTAGTATACCCTTATGATAGTTGCATATCTACTTTCTCATATCCCTATTGCATGGTTATTGCATATTATTGTCATGTTATTACTGCTTTACATATGGATTGTACCTGTCTGTACTTCCCTTATTTCGGCATTTGCATGACATGTTATTACTGTAATCGCATATCTTAGATTCCTGCTGTACGTACATTCCTGCGATTACCTGCATATGTTATCTACTATTCACGAGTTGGCAACTCACCCCCGTTGTGCCACAGGTGTTTCAGGTTGTTCCCCAGAGTAGTCGAGGCAGGCTATTCTTCCATCCAGCTTTCCAGCTATCATCTTTCGCTACAGATACCGCATCAGCTCACAGTACTATTTTGCTTAGGTGGGTTTTGGTGGTCATCTGTATTTCATTTTGTATATTCGTTGTATTTGTACTCTCCATCTACTATTGTATTGTTGACTTAGAGACTTGGTGAGGACATTATGTGTATTATTGTGGATTTGATGTCTCTTATATATACAGCTTCTTCTCTACTGTCTTTATTTTTGTGTTGTATTCATCTTGACTAGTCTTTACAAAAAGGGGGTGTTGGTAAAATTTTAAAGAAAGAAAGTAAGACTTTTTAATGAATTTGGGTTGTGCTTTCAAATGTTTCAAAAACTTGCATTATCTTTTCCGTATTTTCATGGTTTAGATTTTTGGGTTTTGGCTTTCTTTTACTGCGTTGCGTCTTTAGGCGTTGCGTAGTATTAGGGCCGTCACGGGCCTTTTTTGGGTCGTGACAAATTAGCCATCATAAAATTATCACTAAAAGGATTAGTAAATGATGTCCGCGGCTCATAATGGTTTTGACCAAACGAACTGCAAAAACCCTGATGAGTCTGAATCAACTGTCAAAACCCTAATGAGCCTGCCACATAACGGTTTTGGCCGAACCAACTGTCAAAACCCTAATGCGGCACCTCCTCCTTCATCACTCCGGAAAACTGTGCATACATACCTGCATCTGCATTCCGTAGAATGCGGATGCACAGAAGACAAAACAAATCCATCCATGCAATACTAGGATCTGGCTTAAACCAAAGCCCACTAGTATTGCCAGCCCGAACACCACACGCATACAAGTGTACGTAAGTGATCACAGCCCTGCCGTAAAACCTTACGGCCTCTACCCGTTTCACCCAGTGCAGGGAAACTCTCTGTGTGGGACTCTAAAGACTCGACACTATGCTGGCAGTAGGTTTAACCACAGACCGCAAGCGGCACTAGCTGTACGTAACGGTCCCCAGGTAGATGTCGATAAGAAGGCCGATGAGGTAAACCCATCCGAACTCCTACTGAGCCTGTATGTGACAATCTCCGTACAGTCCGGTATGTTCATCTGATACATCGCATGGAGGGCCTAGGGGGCGGTAAACGTCAGTCCCCTAATAGAGGTACAAGTCGTGTCGGAGTGAAGCCCAGAACACCCTGAGATAACACAGGAAACCTACCAGTATATCTCGCTTGCCCTGGCCAGGGACTACTCATGTAATGGCTCTCCTAGACACAGCGCGATGTCAACCCCCAATACCGGGAGAGGCGAATCCTGTCTAACCGTCACTGCCTCCAAGTGCTTCGGGACTGCTCCCTACCACTACCTGTTTGCACGACTCAGTAGAGCCGTGGTAGGGTAGTAATCAAAGAATAGTAGGAATACACTCGAGGCGAAGTGACAGTGTCAAGTCAGCAGACTAAGCTGTACTCATGTCACCTGGGAACTGATAACTGACGATAGGTATAATACCAACCATCAGTTCCCGACGAGTCCTGTCCAGTGTACTCGTAACCTAATGAGCACCCGCATACTATCTCAAGTACGACGTACTAACAGCTGTGGGACAGACCGTCTCCCGTGCTGGGATGAGAAGCGCATACGCTAGTCTACTCTGGAGTATCGATGCCCTGTCTCAATAATCCCACGACTAGGGACGTGAATAAGGATGTGCTTGTGGATTACCCAGCCCCCACGAGTGTGATCGCCATCACAACGCCGGTAATCAAGCGAAGATCCTAAGGGCTCTACTAATGCGTATAGGTGATATAATAAAGAAACACATATGTACACATTAAAGCAGAGACAAACCAAGTAGCATACTACTATATCGAGCAAGATTGTCCGTACAACTGTGAATATCCCAAGCTTCCATCAAGTAATATACATACTAGTATGATACAGTAATGGCCTCTAGGGCATAGACACTAACATTATGAACCCTTGTATAAGTGCCTAGGATCCCTACAGTGGTATCAGAGCCTAGCTAGAGCATTAGGCGACGTGTATACGAAATTAAAACTCCGATCGAACCCCGGAACGTCGATTTGACCACCTCTCTGGACAATTTTTAAAAATGTGATTTTTTCTTTATTAAAAATACCTAAAAAATCAGCAGGGAATTATAAGTATCACTGTGAAAAACGAGGAGCTAAACCGTACGGACCGCCGCGGAATCGCGGCCATACCTTGCTTAAGCCGCGGATCCACGGCCGTACAGTTGGGTTGGACTTTTCGTTTGGCACAGTGATGATCGTAGCTGCTAGTTCATATTTCTGGGTATTTTTAATCTGACTCAAGTGTTGAGTGTTCTGGGGATTATTTTGTATTCGTTGATTCGATCGGAAAATTTAATTTCGTTCTGTTTTCCGGATAATTTAGAAACTGTTAAAATGTTCGAACGGATATCATTAACTCACTTTTTCCCGGCACAAAAAACTTTCAAGTGTTGAATTTTTCTTAGGTTTAAATCTTTCGGAAAAACATGCAAGTAACACGGTTGTCTCTCTAGAAGAACATAAACCTTAACTCGATTATGTGACCGTCTGAACCGCCTCTAAACCTTAAGGTTTGGGGCAGTACGGCGTGCTACATGTGAGGCGTTGGCTTGACCCTTCTACGGCTGGACCATTTGTACTGTGACATATTCTGGGACTTTTTGAACTCCGCTCAAGTGTTGAGCTATTTAGGAAATCTTGGGTATTTGATTATTCGATCGAAAAGTTTAATACTGTCTATTTATCTGGAATATGATACAATATGTGGAATTCATATAGTTAGGCATGAAATGCGAAGTATGTGATATTTCGGATTTACGATGTCTAAAGTAATTGTGGATTCCAAATGTTGTAGTTTTACACTTTCTTTTCTGTGACCGTAAGCGTAGTATGTGGGGTATCGCCGGCTTCGTTGCTATACATCAACGACAATCGGGATACGCATACTTGCTTACGTTGATGATATGAGATATTATGTGTTGCTGTGATATGTTGTATTGGATCGTCCTGTTTTGAATAGCCGGAGGTTTTATGTGAGATGAGGGTTTTTATTTTCATTTATGTAAAATTCATTTGTATGTAATATTCTTTTATTGGGGCATTTCCGGGATGAGGTTGATGTCACCAGTGTATATTATTTACTTTTCCGCATTAGGTAGACCCAAGGAGGGGAGCACAAGTAACCGGGTTCTAGGGTATAGTGGGAGGCCATCTCGAGGAGTCGAGACCGGGTCTCCTAACCCTAGAATTGGCAGTGTTACTTGCCGCTCTCGTAGGGGTCTAGGGATGTGGGTTTGGCTATTCATCGCGACCGTGGAATCCGTATTTTATACAGGCTCGTATTAAAAACACGGACATCCTAGTATATCCAATATTTCATATATATTATTCTGCTGCAATGTTCTGTGATGAGATCATATTACTGCCTGAGACGAATGCTTATACTATATATATATATATGCTGGTATATAAATTTTACTGCTTTCGTTTCTTCTGTGATGCTTAGGAAGCATAAGCTGATGGGATTTATTAATGAGATTAATAAAAAGAAAAGAAACCTAAAAGATGTTGTAGAATCAAAACTTTATAAAAAGGGTAGCTACAGTTTTGCTTTGCATAGCAGTATATATGATATACCCTGCACCTTATTCGATGAGGAAAGAGCCGAGATCCCTTCACCGGGAGTGACCTCTTTAGCTAAACTGGAAAATGCTACAAACTCACGGTTTAGTTTTTGACAGTTTATATATAGTTCTTGCTTTGCACAGCGGTATATATGATATATCCTGCACCTTATTCGATGGGGAAAGAGCCGAGATCCCTTCACCGGGAGTGACCTCTTTAGCAAAACTAGAAAAGCCTCAAAAACACTCCTTTTCAAAATCACTTGTTTCTACAACGATATCAAGTTCATTACGCTCATGATTTTCTAAAAAATCTGCGTAGCCCTCCGACATTTCAGATAGATATTACTTAGTATTTGTGTTACGGTAGTTTGGCATTCGTCAAGGCGTAGTGTACGGTAGCTATTTACTACTTATCTGTAGCATATGAAGCGATTGGATTAGGGTATTCATACGGTGTTGTTTGGCATTCGTCAAGGGTCGTGCGGGTGGGTTTAATTCAATCAAGAAATGTACGGGTTGAACTTGACTAGCGGACTATAGGTTGTTTAGCATTCGTCAAGGTCATAGCACGTTAGGGGCAAAAGCATTATCGGGAATTTCAAGTGTTGAAATTTGCAATGAGATTGCATACCACCTATGAGATAGTTGGATCCCGATACCCACTGTGAGTAAGAGTTACTCCTTGGAGAATTTTACACAGGACAATTTGCCGATCAAGTAGGTGTCTAGAAAGGTGTTAACGGGGTTATGCCTCTGGGAAGACGATGTTTATTTTAATTATGTCCGTGCGAAAGCACGGGGAACCTCCCTCAAGTACCAATACTGATCTGGCTGAAAGATTGACGAAATTGTAAGGTGTGATTAATCCCGGCTAATCTTACCTTTTAGGGTTTGAAGGAAGATTTGATAAAAACAGTGGGAGACATCCTGATTAAATAAGATAATAACCAATCTAATCTTGCAAGAGCATACGCTAAAGTGTTTCCTTCTCTCTCTCTCCAGGTAGAGACTATGTCAGGACTTAATCAAGATAATAATATAGATGTATTGACTGAACCCGCTTATTATACAGAGCAAGGGAACGTTGGTCCCGTTCTTTCTTATAAGAGTTATAAGACTGAACAGGGAATAGAAGAATATCTGGATTCTCACGCCGCCCAAATGGAGAAAATGCATGTTGATGCACCTTCTTCGGGTGTGTTAGTTATTGAGAACTGTTTCTCAGTTCACCCTACGTCCTGGGTATTAGATACCGGATCAGGATCCCACATATGTAAATTGTTACATTGGCTACGGAAAGGTAGAGAACTGGGAAAAGCTGATCATTCCGTTCAAGTAGGGAATGGTGCAAGTATTACAGCTAAAACAGTTGGCGAATATCACCTTGTATTGCCAAGTAGTAATACACTGATTCTTAATGAGTGCTATTATATATCGAACATGATGTGCAACATTATATCAGTTTCTTTATTAAGTAAAGAAGGATATAATTTTGTAGTACAAGATAATGTTATGAATATATTCCTAAATCAAAAGTTGATTGGTTCAGGCTCGTTACATAATGGCATATTCATTCTCAATCAACATACAGTCCTTAATATACAAAACACACACAAGAGGAAGAATTCAGAAATGAAGGAATCTTTCTTGTGGCATTGTAGACTTGGTCATATCAATGCGACACGACTAGCTAAGTTACATAAGGATGGATATTTGAATCCGTTCGAATTATCATCTTATGACACTTGCCATTCATGTCTCAAAGGCAAAATGACCAAGGCTCCGTTTAGTGGACACGGAGAAAGAGTTACGGAACTCTTAGGACTGGTACATAGTGATGTATGCGGTCCTATGTCTACACATACCAGGAACGGTTCTTCTTGCTTCATTACATTCACTGACGATCTCTCAAGATACGGACATGTGTTCCTGATAAGACACAAGTCTGAAGCTTTTGAGAAATTCAGAGAATATAAGCACGAAGTAGAGAACCAAACGGGCAAAAGTATTAAGATCCTTCGATCTGATCGAGGAGGAGAATACTTAAGCAATGAGTTCCTAGATTATCTAAAAGAGAATGGGATTCTCTCTAAGCTTACTCCTCCTTATACACCACAGCACAACGGTGTATCAGAACGGAGGAATCGCACGCTATTAGATATGGTGCGCTCTATGTTGAGCACTTCTGAGTTGCTTATTTCCTTCTGGGGGTATGCGCTTGAAACAGCCATACACCTATTGAATATGGTTCCTACCAAATCAGTACCTACCACTCCATATGAGATATGGAAAGGGAAGAGACCATCTTTTAAGTATGTTAAGATATGGGGTTGTCCGGCCTATGTCAAAAGAGAAAATACGGACAAACTCGAGGCAAGGTCTGCCCTATGTAATTTTGTAGGATATCCCAAAAATTCACAAGGGTATATCTTCTACCACCCCGAGGAACAAAAGGTGTTTGTTTCTCGACATGCCACTTCTTAGAAAAAGGTTTTCTTATGAAACAGATTAGTGGCATTGAGGTAGAACTGGAAGAGGTTCCAGCGAGACAAACTATAACAGAAGACTTGGTAGAACTAGAGGATTTGGTAGTACCCGACGAACCCAGCCTCTCCGCCGATCTAGCAGGGTTTCTCATCCACCTGAGAGATACTACGGATTTCTCATTGATGGTGGGAGCGAGGATTGCATCATGGAAGATGATGACCCAACTAGTTTCGAGCAGGCCATCACTAGTGGTGACTCTGTGAAATGGCTGGATGCAATGTGATCTGAGATGGAATCCATGTACACCAACAAAGTATGGACTTTGGAAAATGCTCCTGAAGGGGTAAAACCCATTGGGAGCAAGTGGATCTTTAAAAAGAAAATTGGTGTAGATGAAAAAGTTGAGACTTTCAAAGCTAGACTTGTTGCAAAGGATTTTCGTCAACAACCAGGTATGGATTATGACGAAACCTTTTCTCCAGTGGCTATGCTTAAGTCCATCCGGATCTTACTTGCCATTGCTGCATACCACGACTACAAAATCTAGCAAATGGATGTTAAGACCGCCTTTCTAAACGGTGATTTAGAAGATTGCGTGTACATGACTCAGCCAAAGGGTTTCGTAGATATTAGGAGCAGCGGAAGAGTGTGCAAACTGCTTAAATCCATCTAAGGGTTAAAGCAAGCATCGCGGAGTTGGAACATCTGCTTTGATGTTGTGGTCAAAGAGTTTGACTTCATCAAAAACGTAGATGAACCTTGTATTTATAAGAAGGTTGCAGAGAGTAAGGTTGTCTTCCTCGTATTGTACGTCGATGACATACTCTTGATAGGAAATGATGTTCCTATGCTGCAATCAGTCAAGCTCTTCTTATCACAAAGATTCTCAATAAAAGATCTAGGTGATGCCTCCTGCATACTGGGAATAATGATCTATAGAGATAGATCTAAACGGATACTGAGATTGTCCCAATCCAGGTACATTGACACCATACTAAAGAGGTTTAGTATGGAAGAATCCAAGCGTGGAAACCTACTCACGATCTCTGGACTCACTCTCTCCAAAGAGATGTCTCCCAAGACTGATTTGGAGAGAGCTCGCATGCAAGGGATACCCTATGCTTCGAAAGTAGGCTCTATCAAGTATGCGATGCTATGTACGAGACCCGATATAGCATACTCACTAAGTGTAGTGAGTCGGTATCAAGCAGATCCTGGAGAGAGTCACTGGACAGCTGTGAAGAGCATTCTCAAGTACATGCGAAGGACTAAGGAGATGTTCTTGGTGTATGGTAACGGAGAACTCCAGGTGGAGTCCTTTACCGATTCCAGCTTCCAAAGTGATAAGGACGACTCTAAGTCGCACTCGGGATTTGTCTTTACCCTCAATGGAGGGGCAGTATGTTGGAAGAGTTCCAAACAGGATAACGTTGCAGACTCGACGATGGAGGCTGAATACATCGCTGCCAACGATGCTGCCAAAGAGGCTGTCTTAATAAAGAAGTTCATTAGTGAACTTGGTGTGGTTCCATCTATTGAACATCCAATACCTCTGTATTGCGATAACAATGGAGCTGTGGCGTTGGCCAAGGAACCCAGGTCCCATCAAAAGTCCAGACATATTCTGAGGGGGTATCACCTGATTAGGGAGATAGTTGATCACCGGGAGATCGAGGTCAGGAGAGTAGATACGAAGGACAACACTGCAGATCCACTCACGAAGGCCATTCCCCAGATACAGTTTGAGAGATTATTCAGGATGCTAGGTATGAGATACTACAGCAGCTGGCCTTAGTGCAAGTGGGAGATTGTTAGTTATGTATATGCCCTAGAGGCCATTGTTGTATATATGACGTATATTATAATGGATGCTTGGATATATATAGAGAGGACTTTCTTGCTCGACATGATAGTATGCTATTTGGTTTCACTTTATCTTAACATGTTGACTTATATATTGTTTACTGTCTTACTCTCACATGTTGATAAAGCCCTTAGGATCTGTATTCGACTACTGGGACTATGATGAGATCATACTAGTGGGGCCATGGTAGTCAATGAGTACATCCTCTAACTGTTCCTAGTTGAGGGTATATGAAGACAGGGCATCAATACACCAGAGTAGACTAGCGTATACGCATCTTGACCCATATGATGGGCGATGGATGATCCCATATCCATCGGTGTTTTGACATCAAGGATGGTGTACGGGTGCTCATTGGAGACTGGGTACACTGGACGGACTCGCCGAGAACTCCCAGATGGTGATATACCACACGTCAGATGGCAGTTCTCCGGTGACACTGGTACAGGGTAGTCTGTAGACCCGAGATCGTCATAGAGTCTTGTATGATTCCCACTGTGTTTTGATTTCCATCTTACCATGTCCAAGAGGGCGTGCAAAACGGTGGCTTTTGGGTGCAGTCCCGAATCACATGGAGGCAATGAGCGATAGGAAGGGATTCGTCTCTCCCGGTATAGGGAGTTGAAGTTGTGCTGTGTTCGATTGGCTATAATTGGAAGTCCCTGGCCAGGGATGATATAGAGATTTACTGGTAAGTGTTACCAGTAGTTTCTTGACCCGTTATGAGCCTCACATCGACACGATTTATCGGTTACTGGGATTCGACGTATACCACCCCTAGACTAGATATGCAACATATCAGACGAAGAGACCGGACTGTACGGGTGTGTTACTGATTGGATTCACAGGAGAATGTACAGGCTAGCTTGTTGATCTTCTGATCGCTCAATACCTGGGTGGCTGTTACGTTTAGCTGACCGCTTGCAGCTTGTGGGTGTTTGATATGATCATCACCTGCTACCGGCGTATTAACGATTCTTTAGAGTCCTACACAGAGGTTTCTTGACTCAGGCAAAATGGAGTAGGGGCACATATGTGATATGTGCACGATCGAGAATAATGCGATATGAGATACCGTATTATATTCTCGCGATATTTAGATATGAACCGGGTCATCGGATCAAGTGTTGATTCGATGAATCGGTACATGATATATTAGTCGGTTATATTCGATATAGCCGGATTATCGGATCAAGTGTTGATCCGATAATTTAATGTATAATAATATATATGATATATTGCACTACATTATCTAATATTGGCTCGCTTTATTATTTCATTTTCTCACCGGGTAATACATTGATATATATGTGATATATGTTTATTGTATTATTTTCTTTTGTTGCAAATATATAATATATATGTGATATATATTATTGTAACATGATATGATTACTAATGCAACTTATTTAGTGGAGATTAAACAAGGTTAGGGTTTGAATTGGGTTAGTTCTTTCATGAACATTCTAGAAGCTTTTCTTTTGTCATGAGAAAGATATTATGGTTGATATTTTCTCATGACTCATTGTTTAACTCAACCCAAACCCTAGCCCTAGTTAATTCTCTACATGAGTTATCCTTGTCATCCTTGACCATGGTTGCATTAATAATGATATATCATTTCATTATTCATCACAAAAGGATTATGCAATTTTTCTTCTTCTTCTTCAACCTTGAGCTTTGAGAAAGCTTACTAGGTTTTTCATTTGTGATGATTTCATGTGAGAATTTGATATAAAAGGAAAGCATAAATACTACTCCATCATCCTCATTTAATCTAGTCAATTAGATTAGGGTGTTCACCTCATTAGAGTGAGAGAGCTTGAGTTATAGAAATTTCGACGTAGATCATCGGAGAAAAGGAACACTACAAGCTAGCATGGATCGTTCGAGCCGTGGAGCCTCTCTCGAGTCTGGAAGATCGTGGATCGCGGCGAAGGGACTTCTACTCGGAGCTTATGAAGCGAAGGAGTGGACTACAAAGGTTGTAATCCCTCACACTTAGTTGTAAAGATATTTACTTGCATGTTAAACCCTAATAATCTAGCAAAGATCCCGACTTTGGGTTGTTCGGCACGTCTAAATTTTTATTCGGTCATGGTTGATGCCTTATGAACCCTTGTATAAGTGCCTAGGATCTCTACATCTATTCCACCAGCCAATGGGTATAATTTTGAAATTAAACCCCACTTCATCAACCTTTTGCCCAAATTTGACGGGCTTGAGTCTGAAGACGCATACGTTTTTATTACCAAATTCGAAAACGTATGCGCAATGATGGGCACTTCACAACTTTCAGTGGATGCTATGCGCTTACGTCTTCTCCCTTTTACTTTGTGCGATTTAGCAGAAAAATGGCTTTATAACACTGCCGCACACTCTATTTCCAATTGGGATGAATTCGTTATAGCATTCCTTAAGCAATTTTACCCCAATCATAAGACCGCCTATGTTCGGAGCGAGATCAATCAGTTTACCCAGCTTCCCAATGAACCACTTTGGAAATGCTTTGAACGGTTTAAAAATCTGCTTGTCCAATGTCCTCATCATGGAATAAATAGATGGGATCTGTGCCGAATTATATATGAGGGCATTAATCCAGCGACAAAGCAGATGCTTGAAACTATGTGTCAATGCCATTTCATGTCCAAAGACGATGGCGAAGCTTGGAAATTTCTGGAAGATCTCGCTGAACACACTTTGCAGTGGGAAAGCGTTAGACCTTCATCGTCTAGGGGAGGTATCTATCAGCTCGATATTTTCATCGCAATAAAAGCCGAAATGGCAGCGATGCAAAAGAAACTCGACGCTATAGAAAACAAATTCTCATCAGCCTCCCTAAACCAGGTTACGCTTCCCAAAATCGTGTGTGGTTGCTGTTCTAACCCATCGCACATAACGGAGGAATGTCCTTTGAGTGCACCGTTTCAAGGTCAAGAACACACTAATGCTACTTTTCAACCGCGACCTAGAAACGATCCTTATTCTTCCACGTACAATCAGGGATGGAGGAATCATCATAATTTTTTTTGGAACCAAAACCAAACTCAAAATCAAAACCAGTTCCCAAGAAATTATCAAAGACCTCCTCCACAGCAACAACAACCACATCAACAGAGTCAGCACCCCTTTCAATCGCAACCTTTTCAAAATCCGGCCAACAATTCTACACCTTATAATAATTCTTTCCAAACTGCCGGTACCGAAAACTCATATGCACTAGAACGAAGCTTGAATATGTTTATTAAACATTCTATGCAAATGACGGATGAAATAAAGTCTTCTATCCGAACATTAACACAGACCACCAGCTTCTACGGTGAAAGTATAAAATCGATAGAAGCACAACTTGCACAAATAAATGCAGCGATGAGTGCGAGAGATAAAAGAAAACTTCCATCTCAACCTATACCGAATCCTGACCACTCACAAAGTTATAATGTAAGTGTCGTTACCACGTTGAGATCAGGAAGAGTGTTGAACAACCAAGTGGATGAACAGATTGATGATGAGGAATCAATTGAAACCCCCGCTTCCACTTCTTGCCCTAATTCGTCTAGTCTCCCACCTTCTTCCGAGCATATTCTCCATTTTCCCCAAGGCTCGAACACTCATCCCACTTCCTCGAGTCTACCTAAAACGATCTCCACTCCAATTCTGGGATCCATTCCATCCCTACAATCCTCTCCAATGTTGGACCCAACCCTTATTGATAAAGCACCTTATCCAAATAGGTTAAGGGGCAACAGACCAAGTCCACAAATGGAGAAGATTGTAGAAATTTTTATGCAAGTTAACATAAACATTCCTCTTCTAGATGCTATTCAACAAGTTCCGTCTCATGCAAAAATCCTTAAGGACTTCTGCACTAGGAAGAGAAAAACTCAAGTGCCGTAAAAGGTATTCTTAACGAGTAACGTGAGTACTGCTTTTACACAACAACTACCCAAAAAACGAAAGGACCCTGGAAGTCCTACCATATCTATTTCTATTAGGGGTAAAAATATCAATCGTGCTCTACTCAATTTAGGCGCTAGTGTTAACTTGCTTCCATATTCTGTCTATGAGAAATTAGGGATTGAGGAGTTAAAACTTGCGCACTGCACTCTTCAGATGGCCGATCGATCTATCACCCAACCTAGGGGTGAGCTAGATGACGTGTTAATCAAAGTCGGGGAATTTATATTCCCTGTGCACTTTATCGTTATAGATACACAGCCTGGAGCGAACCCACAAAACCAAATCCCGGTGATTTTAGGTCGACCTATTCTTTCGACATCCAACGCAATAATCAATTATCGAAACGGCTCTATGACCCTATCCTTCGGGAAGATGTCAATTGAGCTTAACATTTACAAGTTGGAAAGTGAACCCTCCCAACCCTATACTCAAGTATTTTCTGTCGAAGCGATATATTCCGACAGCAGCGAATTTGAAAAGCTTCACGATACTGGTCTCGACTTCGCTATTACGTTGTTGTTTGACCCTTCTATCAAGTTGTCTGGGTCAACATCTAACGCTAAATATGAACCTTTTATGGAGTCCGAGTATCATCCCGTTCTTTCCGATGAGATTATTATTCAGGATAACGATGAAAGCATTGAAGAAATCTTCGCTGAAGAACTCGCATTCTTAAGAAATATAGGCGTTGTGATGAATCAACTCCAAGAAGTTGAACCGCCGCCCCTTCTTCTTATCAATAACGAGAATGCGAGTAATTCATCATCATTGTTTCGTCTCAATGAACCAAGATGTAAACCCGTTCTATTCCACCACGTATCCCCTCCCCACTTCTTCACGTCGATGTTAGTTATATGTATGCCCTAGAGGCCATTACTGTACATGAGATGTATATTGTAGTGGATGCTAGGACATAAATAGATAGGACTTTCTTGCTCGACATGATAGTAAGCTATCTGGTTGCTCTTTATCTTAACATGTATACTTGCTGTCTCTCTATTACATGTTGATAAAGCCCTTAGGACATGTACTCGACTTCCAGGACTATGATGTAGATCATACTAGTGGGGCCTGGGTAGTCTATGAGTACACCTTCAATGTTCCTAGTCCTGGGAATATCGAGACGGGGCATCGATATTCCAGAGTAGAATAGCTTATATCTTCTCGACCCATGTGATGGGCGATGGATGATCCCATATCCACTGGTGTTTGACATCAGAGACGGTATGCGGGTGCTCAGTGGAGACTGGGTGCACTGAACGGACTCGCCGAGAACTCCTAGATGGTATTATACCTCACGTCAGATGGCAGTTCTCTGGTGACACTGGTACAGCTTAGTCTGTTGACCCGAGATCATCATAAAGAATTGTGTGTCTCCCACTGTGCTTTGATTTCCACCCTACCACGGCTCTACTGAGTCGTGCAAACCGGTGGTTTTTGGGTAGAGTCCCGATTCACATGGAGGCAATGAGCGATAGGAGGGGATTCGTCTCTCCCGGTATTGAGGGTTGATGTTGCGCTATGCTCGACTGGCCATAACTGGAAATCCCTGGCCAGGGTTACACTGATTTACTGGTAAGTGTTATCAGTAGTTTCATGTTTGTTATGGACCTTACATCGGCATGACTTATCAAGCTGCTGGGCTCTGACGTTTACCACCCCTAGGCGAGATATGCGACTTATCAGACGAACAGACCGGACTGTGCAGTAAGTGTTACTGATTGGATTCACAGGAGTGTGAGCGGGCTTGCTCGTTGATCTTCTGATCGCTCAATACCCGGGTGGCCGTTACGTTTAGCAGACCGCTTGCAGCTTGTGGGTGATTGATATGATCACCGCCTACTGCCGGCGTATTGACGAGTCTTTAGAGTCCTACACAGAGGTTTCCTGGCTCAAGCGAAACGAAATAGGAGCACATATGAGATATGTGTGGGACCGAGAATAATACCAGTATATGATACTGTATTCTATTCTCGCGATTTGTATCATCGGACGGTTATATGAGATATAGCCGGGTTACCAAATCAAGTGTTGATTCGATACATTGATACACTCGATATTAGTCGGTTATATGCGATATAACCGGATCGTTAAATCAAGTGTTGATTTAATGATTTAATGTATAATTATATATTTGATATATTACTTTACATTAACTATTATTGGTTCACTTAAGATTGACTTTCTCACTTTTTGTGCACAAGTTGTATATATGATATATATTTGTGCACTAGTTTGTATCATGATTGATGATACATGCAAACTTGGGTGTGTGTATGACTTACACCATATTTAAGTTAATGATTTAGGTTTTTAATTATTTTGGTAAAACAAAATTGTGGCCTTCTTTGTCTTTGCTTGAAGCTTCATGAAGCTTTCAAGCATCTTTGACAAAGTCCAACCATTTTGTTTTGCATGAGATTTTCATTAACCTAACCATTAACTTAAACTAGGGTTTAGTCTCTACAAAGGTTAACCCACCCATGGTTGCATTATGATATACTTCACTTGATTATTCATTTTAGTTAATTCATTATTCATTCATATTTTTTTCTTCTTCTTCTTCTTCTTCAAGAAGAAGAAAGCTTGCTAGAAAAATTTCAAGTGAAGAAAAAGAGTGAGAAATCCAAATCCAAAGTGAACCCACTTCCTATTTCTTCATCCTCTACCACTTGCCATGTAGTATAGGGTGTTCTCTTCACAAAGTTCATGACCAAGTGAAAATGGAGCTTGGGTTTGAGTTTCCTCGACGTAGATCATCTTCGGCCTCGAAGTCAACGACCTAGCCCGCTCATTTCCCTAAAGAAACCATCGCTAGAGTCCAGGATCCCGATGATCGCAGCGAAGAGATGTCAACATGGAGCTTTAGAAGTGAAGGACCGGATCTACAAAGGTTGTAATCCCTTTCACTTAGTAGTAAAGTTGTTTGCTTGCTTTTTGTTTCGTCTAATCTCTAGTAAACGATCTTGCATAGGGTTGTTTGGCACATAAAAATTTGATTTTGGCATGGTTGATGCCTTGTAGAACCTCATGAGTGTGCCTAGGAACCCTACAGTGGTATCAGAGCCTAGCTAGATCTTTAGGCGAAGTCTAGACGAAGTTAGAAATCCGATCGAACCCCGAAACCCTAATCTATACCCTTCTCTGTACATTTTTTAAAACTGTGGATTTTTCCGAATTAAAATTGCTCCGAAAATTAAGCAGGAAAAACAAAGAATTACTGTGAAGTACGACCCACTGATTCTTCTATATGACCGCGGAACCGCGGCCAAACCAAAGGTTTGGCGGCGGTTCCGCGGCCCAAATTATGACTTAGTCCCTCATACTTCATATATTTATTCTTAGGTCCTTTCTTGTCAATTTTTTCTGGGAATTTTTTAATTCCACTTAAGTGTTGAGTTTTCTTAGGGTTTTATTGGGGACTCGTTGATTCGATCGGATAATTTAACTTTGTTTAGTTTTTCCTGGTAATTTTAGAAAGTGTTAAAAAGTTCGACCGGATATCAATAACTGACTTTTTCCCCTGCCGGAAAATTTCCATGTGTTGGATTTTTCCGTAGTTTAAGAACGTTCTAAGTCGTGCAAGTAATGCGATGGACCCTCTAGAAGATAACAAACCTTAACTCGATTATGTGACCGTTTTAAACTGCCTTTTGAACCTTAGGGTTTGGGGCAGTACGGCGTTGCCACATGTGAGGCGTTGGCTTGACCCTTCTACGGCTGGACCGTTGGTACTGTGGCATGAAATAGATGTTTTTAAACTCCCCTCAAGTGTTGAGAACAAATTAGGAAATCTTGGATGTTTGATCATTCGGTCGGAAAGTTTAACATTGTCTATTTATCTGGAATGTGATACAATATTTGGAATCCACAAGTAGTTATGAGATAACTAATTTGAATGTTATAAATCTAGCACTTTAGTCTCAAATGATCGGTTGCCATGGGATTTTGATGCGATCAAAAGTCCGTCGCAATCACGTAGCGTACGCGGATACTCGCCAGTAAACTTAATAGACAGCCACGCCCCACAGCCCCGACCAAGTGACTGTAGGAGAACCCCATCGCCAAAAGCATCCGTTCGGGTGCTCGCGGCAGCGGAGTTCCGCCTTAGTGCACTTCGTCGACGGCATCCGGGGGTGCGGCCGTCTACTAAAGTTTGCGACGAGCATTCGATCAGGATGTCGGGAATCTTGTTGAACTGCCCGACTTGATATTGAAAAGAGTTTTCGATAATGAGACTAAAATGCGGGGTTTATAATTGTTAGGCATGCGATGTCTAAGGAATTCATTTGATTAGGCATGCGATGTCTAAAGAGGTTGCGGATTCCAACTGTTGTAGTTTTACACTTTCTTTTCTGCAACCGTAAGTGTAATATGTGATATCGCCGGTTTCGTTGCTATATGTCAACGACAATTGGGATGGGCATATTTACTTACGTTGATGACATGTGATGTTATGTGTTGCTGGATATGTTATATTGGATTGTCGTGTTTGAATAGCCGGGGTTTTTTATGTGAGATGAGAGTTTTTCATTTTCATTCATGTAAAATTCATTGTATGTAATATTCTTTTATTAGGACACTTCCAGGCTGATCATGTGATATGTTCAGATAGATACTGTATATAGTATATATGATATATTATCTAGACATTGCTTATGTTTTACACCCGTGCTAGCCCTGCCCCGCCATGCCGTTAGTTACCTAACCTAACGGTGCATGACGGGACATCGAGGCGAATGCGGAAGGCATAAGCGTACGTTGTCTTTATCTGTGATGTTTAGGTGGATTTAAATGATGGAACATTCATTAATGAGATTAATGAAAGAAAATAAACCTAAAAGATGTTGTGGAATCGAATTTCAAAAATTAGGTAGCTCTAGTTGTTTCTTTGCATAGCGGTGTTTCTTGTAGAATATCCAGCACCTTATTCGATAAGGAAAGAGCCGAGATCCCTTCACCGGGAGTGACCTCTTTAGCAATAACTAGCAGATGCTACAACCTTCGGTTTGTCTTTTGATTGCTTTTCTAGTTCTTGCTTTGCATAGTGGTATTGTGTATATCCTGCACCTCATTCGACGAGGAAAGAGCCGAGATCCCTTCACCGGGAGTGGCCTCTTTAGCGAAACTAGCAAAAGCTTCAAAAACACTCCATTTTAAAACCATTTGATTCTGCAGCGAGATCAAGTTCAAAGCGTTAAAGGTTTTATTAAAAACCATCCGCAACCCTCCGTCATTTTAGGAAGTAGAGTACTTAGTATTCGTGCTGTGTTTATTGACCATAGTTGTTAGTGTATATGCCCTAGAGGCCATTACTGTATCATACTAGCTTGTATATTACTTAATGGAAGCTTGGGATATTCACAGTTGTATAGACAATCTTGCTCAAAATGGTAGTATGCTACTTGGTTTGTCTCTACTTCAATATGTGCATGTGTTTCTTTTAGCATATCGCTTATATACATATTAGTAGAGCCCTTAGGATCTTTGCTTGATTACCAGCGATGTGATGGCACTCACACTCGTGGGGGCTGGGTAATCCATAAGCACATCCTTATACAGGTCCCTAGTCGTAGGACTATCGAGACAGGGCATCGATACTCCGGAGTAGACTAGCGTATGTGCTTCTCATCCCAGCGGGGGAGACGGTCTGTCCCACAGCCTTCAGTACGTCGTACTTGAGATAGTATGCGGGTGCTCGTTAGGTTACGAGTATACTGGACAGGACTCGTCGGGAACTGTTGGTTGGTATTATACCTATCGTCAGTTATCAGTTCCTAGGTGACATGAGAACAGCTTAGTCCGCCGACTTGACACTGTCACTTCACCTCGAGTGTGTTCCCACTGTACTTAGATTACTACCCTACCACGGCTCAAAGGAGTCGTGCAAACAGGTAGTAGTTGGGTGCAGTCCAGAAGTACTTGGAGGCAGTGACGGTAAGACAGGATTCGTCTCTCCCGGTATTGGGGGTTGATATCGCGCTGTGTCTAGGAGAGCCATTACACGTATAGTCCCTGGCCAGGGCAAGCGAGATATACTGGTAGGTTTCCAGTGTTATCTCAGGGTGTTTTGGGCTACACTCCGACACGACTTGTACCGCTATTAGGGGACTGACGTTCACCGCCCCCTAGGCCCACCATGCGATGTATCAGACGAACAGACCGGACTGTATGGAGATTGTCACATACAGGCTCAGTAGGAGTTCGGATGGGTTTACCTCATCGGCCTTCTTATCGACATCTACCTGGGGACCGTTACGTACAGCTAGTACCGCTTGTGGTCTGTGGTTAAACCCACTGCCAGCGTAGTGTCGAGTCTTTAGAGTCCCACACAGAGAGTTTCCCAGCACTGAGCGAAACGTGTAGAGGCCGTATGGTTTTACGACAGGGCTGCGATCACTTATGTGCACTTGTGTGCGTATGTTGTTCGGGCAGGCAATACTAGTGGGCTTTGGTTTAAGCCAGATCCTAGTATTGCACAGATAGATTTGATTTGTCTTCTGTGCATTCGCATTCTACGGAATGCGGATGCGGGTGTGTATGCACAGTTTTGAGGAGTGATGAAGGAGGAAGTGCCTCATTAGGGTTTTGGCAATTTGTTCGGTCAAAACCATTATGAGTCGGAGACATTGTTTACTAATCCTATTAGTGATAATTATATGATGGCTAATTGCATTGAACATTTGACCACCATGACCTCTCTTGACTTTGTTGACCGGTTGACCGGGGTTGACCATTGACCTTCATGAGAGATCTACACTCTTCTTTTGATTTTCTTTTTCTTTTGATTTTGGAAATGGTCATTTCAATGTAGCCATCAACTTTATCTTGATGGGATTAGTAATGATAATGTTTTTGCATTATTGAACCATGGCTCATTTTCTTTAGCTCATAATTCTTTCTCATTTCTCTCTCTTGCTCTTTCTCATGAGAAGAAAAGAAAATGAGCTCTCATGGTTGCTAAGTTCTCCTCCTTCTTCCTCCTCTTGATTCTATCTTTTGATCTCATGTGTTGAGAGAAAAAGATCCCACAAAGACAAATACATCCATACATCTCCTCTACACTTCCTAGGGCTTCTTGATTAGCAATCTCTTTGCCCTAGTTGCCTCGGCTCGAAGTGGAGCTCGGTGTACATCTCTCGAGTGGATCGTCTTCGACTCAAGGAGGCCGCGGAGGTAACCAAGATCCGGATCGATCCTCGGAGCATGGATGGACGAGCCGGACAGCGTAGAGATGACCCGAAGGACCAGTTTCGTGAGGTATAGTTTCTACGGCATAGTAGTTAAAGCCTCTAGTAGTTTGCTAGTTTCTAGTTTAGCAACGATCCGTGCTTTGAGTCCATGTTGCCTTGCGCCAAATCATTGTTTTTCGTCATTTCCGCCTCCCCGTAAGAACCGGGATGAGCACCGTGGACTTACAGTGGTATCGGAGCCAGGTTAAACATAAACCAGTAAGTTAGCAAAGTGTTTAGAACATCGATCGGAAAAAAGTCGCAAAACACATCCGCAAAAACCTCTAGTTTCTGTCGATTTTCATACTGCTCAAAAGGTGATTTAAAATATATGAAAAATCGTCTCAGGGTTTTGTGAAAACACTGCAGAAAAATGATCCAGTGAATCGATCAAACGACCGCGGTTCCGCGGCAATGACTTGCTCATTGCCGCGGTTCCGCCGCTGTTTTGACTCGTCACTGGATCAGGTTTTGTGCAGTGTTTTAGTTTGGATGTTTTGGGATTTTTAATGCATGTTTTTTCCACCCAGATTTTCCAGAGAGCAAATTGACTTTTGGGGTGGTTAAAAATCCGTATTTTGATCGATATTCCGTAGACTTTGGCTAATGGATATTATCTGTGATATGATATATGTATTGAACGTCTACTAATCGCTATAAGTCGATTAGTGGGGGTTATACATATCTGTGATCTGTAATGTTTATGGTTTGTGGATATGAACTCGGTGGATTGTCGCGGATGAATAGCCGGGAATGGGTGTGAGATGAGAGTTTCTTTTTCTTTCATTCATTGTAAAAGTTGTAAATTGATGTAATATTATTTGTATGGCCGCACAACCGGGTCGGAGTTATAGCCGTCATTGTATAATTTCTTTTTACTATTTTTGCTCCTATGATAGACCCATGGAGGGGGTGCACAAACTACCGGGTATCCCAAAGTGCCGAGTGGCCTACTCACGGTGTTGAGGGAGGTTGCTTCGCTTCGGGTACTTGGTGGGTAGTTTGCCGCACCCGTAGGGGTCTTAGGTGGGGTTTGGCTATTCTTCGCGACCGTGTAATCCGCTTTTCGTTACAGGCTCGTACGGAATGCGGATTCCTAGTATATCCAAAGTGTTCATCTGTGATCTGTAATGTCTATCATTGCTATATATCTATATATGATATCTATTTAGGCGTTGCTTATGTTTTTCAGCCGCGCTAGCCCAGCCCCCGCTCTGTCATTAGTTAAGTAACCTAACGGGTGATGACGGGCCCCGTGGCGAATGCGAATGGCATAAGCGCACGTCATATTTTGGTTGTTTTCTGCAATGGCAGGATTAAATGATGGGACGCATTAAAAGAACTAATGCAAGAAAATAAACCAAGTAAAAGTCGTTGGAACACTTTCAAAACCACTCGGTTCTTTTCAAAAACCAGCTTTTTAAACGCGGAGCTTGAACCACTCCTTTTAAAAGCTATCTCGTTCCATCAATTATATCAAGTTCACTACGTTCACGGTTTCACCAAAACCATTCGTAGCCCTCCGTCGTTTCATATGAATATTCAACAGTATTCAAGCTGTGTTTGTCGGCCCTAGTCAAGGCACAATGTTTGGTAGCTGGTGGGTATTCATATGTTGCATAGATAGAATGCGTTGGTTTGGGACAGTCGTATTACTTTGTTGGCCATAGTCAAGGGTATGTACGGGTGGGTTCAAATCAACCTGGACAACGACGGGTAGAACTTGACATGTGATTTATGATTTGTTGGCCTTAGTCAAGGTCATAAGAGCATGGGGCAAAAATCCACATCGGGAGTTTCAAAAGTACTGAAACTTGCTAGCACTGCATACCATTTGGAGTGTGATGATTCTAGTAGGATTCCTTCAGTTTTATCACGCAATGATATTTGGATCCCGATCCTACTGTGAGTATATGCTACTCCTCGGGAACTTTCTCACTTAACGATCAATGCTATAAACCTAGTAGGTGTCTAGAAAGGTGTTAGCGGGGCTACGCCCACAGGGAAAAGAGGTTACTTAATTAAGGAACTTCGCGAAAGCGTTGGAAAACCTCCCTCGAAGTACCGACACTGGCCTGGCTGAACGGTTAAGCAAGTATTGTACGGTGAGATTGATCCTGACTAATTCTTCCTTTATAGTTTGAGGAGGGATTCGAGAGACAGTGGGAGCCATCCTGTTTAGATAAATTAAAAACCAATCTAAACTTGCAAGAGCATCATCCTGAGTGTTTTCTTCTCTCTCTCTTAATTGCAGCGATCCAGTGACCGCACCTAGGTTACATCTAGATAATAAAATGACTGAATCTGATTGTTATGACTGGCAAAGGTCTGTCCAGATGTCCATTGCCCATGACAAGCTGGGACACCTCTTAACTAATCCAACCCCTGCCATCTCAGGTCCAGTTTCCCCTGTCACGGATATTCATATCCACAAGACATCGGAAAAAGACTGTGCGAAAGCCAAGTGCCTCATGTTAGCCTCAGTTGATGGTTTATACCAGAGGCAGCACGAGAAGATGGACTCAGCTTCTATCTTCCTCCATAACAAAGTTTTATATGGAGAGCAATCTCGTATCGCAAGATATGAGACCTCGAACGAATTGCTTCCAGCGAGGTTGGCTATCGGGTCATCTGTAGGGGGCAACGTCCTTGTAGAGACTAGCTCTTTTGAGCTTTCGGACCTGAAGACCACGTTGAAGAATGGGTCAGATGCTGACTTAGTTCAACAGTCTCTACCTACTACCCTGAAGGAAACCAGGGAAGTAGAAAGAAAGAGAAGGGCAGAAGTTTCGGGAATGGATGCAGTAAAAGAGGGATGTTCCCATTGTTACGGGAATGAACATGGACAGAAGGATTGCAGGGCTTGCAAAGCTAGTAGCCAGAATTCGAAGCATGTTGTGGCTTCGGCTTCGGGTGTGTTTGTAATAGAGAACTGTAGGTCAGTTAACCCTACTTCCTGGGTATTGGATACCGGATCAGGATCTCATATCTGTAATTCGTTACAGGCTCTGAGAAACCATAGGGTTATCAGGAAAGGTGATATGACTCTCAGGCTTGCTAACGGAATGAGCATGTATGCTGAATCCGTAGGGGAATATCATCTAGGACTGACAACTGGGCAGATATTGATTCTGCGTGACTGTTTTTATGTACCAAGTGCGACTTGTAACATCATATCTGTATCCTTACTTTCTAAAGAAGGATATGATTTTACTTTTGTAAGCGATGTAGTAAACATCCACCTAAATCAAGTACTGATTGGGTCAGGTACATTGAAATACGGTATATACATTTTGAATCAAGCTCAGGTCTTCAGTGTCCAGAACACACTTAAAAGAAAGTCTCCGGAATTAAATCAGGCTTTCTTATGGAATTGTAGACTGGGTCACATTAATGAGACACGGTTGACAAAGTTACATAAAGAAGGATACTTGGATCCGTTCGAGTACCAGTCTTATGCCACTTGTGAATCTTGTCTCATGGGAAAGATGACAAAGACTCCGTTCACTGGACACGGAGAAAGAGCGAGCGAGCTTTTGGGACTCATACACAGTGATGTGTGTGGTCCAATGTCTACACATGCGCGAAGTGGTTATTCATACTTCATTACTTTCACAGATGATTTCTCTAGGTATGGGCATGTCTTCTTAATGAAGCACAAATCCGAGGCCTTTGAGAAATTTCAGGAATACAAGAATGAAGTTGAAAAACAAACAGGCAAAAGTATCAAGACACTGAGATCTTATCGAGGTGGTGAATACTTGAGTGCTGAGTTTCTGGGCTTCTTAAATGAGAATGGAATTCTCTCTCAGCTTACTCCTCCATACACACCACAACACAACGGTGTATCGGAAAGGAGGAATCGAACCCTATTGGATATGGTTCGTTCCATGATGAGTAAGGCCGAGTTGCCGCGATCCTTCTGGAGTTATGCACTAGAAACAGCTGCATATCTTTTGAACCAAGTTCCTACTAAGTCAGTGCCTACCACACCATATCAGATGTGGAGTGGGAAGAAACCCAGTCTTAAACACTTTAAGACATGGGGATGTCCAGCTTTTGTAAAAAAGCAGCATGCGGACAAGCTCGAGGCACGTTCGGTACAGTGTAAGTTTATGGGATACCCAAAGAACACCAAGGGGTATCTTTTCTATTACGCAGAGGAACAAAAGGTTTTTGTTTCTCGCCATGCCCGCTTCTTGGAAACTAAGTTTTTGGAAAATCAGATAAGTGGGAGAGCAATAGAACTGGAAGAAATTCCAGAACCACGAACTATTACTGAAAGCTTAGTAGAACCAGAGGGTTCGAAAGAACAGGACCTTCCTACGCCACTCCGCAGGAATAGTAGGCAATCTCATCCACCCGAGAGATACTACGGTTTTCTCATAGACGGGGATAGAGAGGATTGCACTATGGATTATGGTGAGCCTACTAGCTTCCAGCAAGCCATTCAGAGCGGCGACTCGGTAAAATGGCTGGATGCAATGCGGGCCGAGATGGAGTCTATGTACACCAACAAAGTTTGGACTTTGGACTTTGCTCCAGAAGGGGTAAAACCCGTAGGATGCAAACGGATCTTCAGAAAGAAGATTGGTGTAGATAGGCAGGTTGAGACCTATAAAGCTAGACTTGTTGCAAAGGGTTTTCGTCAAAGACCTGGTTTGGACTATGACGAGTCCTTTTCTCCAGTGGCTATGCTGAAATCCATTCGGATCCTTCTTGCCATTGCTTCCTTCCACGATTATGAAATCTGGCAGATGGACGTAAAGACGGCTTTCCTGAATGAAAATTTGGAAGTGTGCGTCTATATGGATCAGCCGGAGGGATTCATTCAGAGTGGGAGCAGCGGTAGAGTGTGCAAGTTGCTCAAGTCTATTTATGGACTTAAGCAGGCATCGCGGAGTTGGAACATCTGCTTTGATGATATTGTAAAAGAATTCGACTTTATCAAAAACCCAGATGAACCATGCATTTACAGTAAGATTGTAGGGAGAACTGTAGTATTCCTCGTCTTGTACGTGGATGCCATTCTCCTAATAGGAAATGATATTCCTATGCTACAGTCAGTCAAAGGATTCTTGTCGCAGAGGTTCTCCATGAAGGACCTGGGCGATGCCAACTACATTCTGGGGATCCAGATCTATCGTGATAGATCTAAAAGGATGTTGGGACTTTCACAGTCAAGGTACATCGACACCATACTGAAAAGATTCAGTATGGAAGATTCCAAGCGCGGTAATTTACCAGCTTGTCACGGGATCACCCTCTCCAAAGAGATGTCTCCCAAGACTGATTTGGAAAGGGATCGCATGTCTATTATACCCTACGCTTCTGCAGTAGGCTCTATAATGTATGCGATGTTGTGTACCAGACCAGATGTAGCATACGCATTGATCGTTGTAAGCCGGTATCAGTCGAACCCAGGGGAGAAACACTGGATAGCGGTAAAGAACATTCTCAAGTACGTGAGAAGGACTAAGGAGATGTTCTTGGTGTATGGCGGAAAAGACCTCCAGCTCGAGAGCTTTGCTGACTCCAGCTTCCAGAGTGACAAGGATGACTCCAAGTCCATGTCGGGTTATGTCTTTACCCTCAATGGAGGAGCGGTTTGCTGGAAGAGTTCCAAGCAGGAGACCGTTGCTGACTCAACTATGGAAGCGGAGTACATAGCTGCTTGCGATGCCGCAAAGGAAGCTGTCTAAATGAAGAAGTTCCTCATGGAGCTTCAGGTGGTTCATACCGTTGTTGATCCAATACCGCTGTATTGCGACAACAACGGCGCTATAGCTTTAGCGAAGGAACCCAGGTCCCATCAGAAGTCCAGGCACATTTTGAGACGGTACCACCTGATCTGGGAGATCGTAGATCGCCGAGAGATCGAGGTGAAGAGAGTTAATACGGAAAACAACAATGCAGATCCACTCACGAAGGCCCTACCCCAGACTCAGTTCGAGCGGCTGATCGAGATGATAGGTCTTCGATACGCCAGTACGTGGCCTTAGTGCAAGTGGGAGATTGTTAGTGTATAAGCCCTAGAGGCCATTACTGTATCATACTAGCTTGTATATTACTTAATGGAAGCTTGGGATATTCACAGTTGTATAGATAATCTTGCTCAAAATGGTAGTATGCTACTTGGTTTGTCTCTACTTCAATATGTGCATGTGTTTCTTTTAGCATATCGCTTATACACATATTAGTAGAGCCCTTAGGATCTTTGCTTGATTACCAGCGATGTGATGGCGCTCACACTCGTGGGGGCTGGGTAATCTATAAGCACATCCTTATACAGGTCCCTAGTCGTAGGACTATCGAGACAGGGCATCGATACTCCAGAGTAGACTAGCGTATGCGCTTCTCATCCCAGCGGGGGAGACGGTCTGTCCCACAGCCGTCAGTACGTCGTACTTGAGATAGTATGCGGGTGCTCGTTAGGTTACGAGTACACTGGACAGGACTCGTCAGGAACTGTTGGTTGGTATTTACCTATCGTCAGTTATCAGTTCCCAGGTGACATGAGTACAGCATAGTCCGCCGACTTGACACTGTCACTTCGCCTCGAGTGTGTTCCCACTGTACTTAGATTACTACCCTACCACCGCTCAAAGGAGTCGTGCAAACAGGTAGTAGTTGGGTGCAGTCCCGAATCACTTGGAGGCAGTGACGGTTAGACAGGATTCGCCTCTCCCGGTATTGGGGGTTGACATCGTGCTGTGTCTAGGAGAGCCATTACACGTGTAGTCCCTAGCCAGGGCAAGCGAGATATACTGGTAGGTTTCCAGTGTTATCTCAGGGTGTTTTAGGCTACACTCCGACACGACTTGTACCGCTATTAGGGGACTGACGTTCACCGCCCCCCTAGGCCCGCCATGCGATGTATCAGACGAACAGACCGGACAGTACGGAGATTGTCACATACAGGCTCAGTAGGAGTTCGGATGGGTTTACCTCATCGGCCTTCTTATCGACATCTACCTGGGGACCGTTACGTACAGCTAGTACCGCTTGCGGTCTGTGGTTAAACCCACTGCCAGCGTAGTGTCGAGTCTTTAGAGTCCCACACAGAGAGTTTCCCTGCACTGAGCGAAACGTGTAGAGGCCGTATGGTTTTACGGCAGGGCTGCGATCACTTACGTGCACTTGTGTGCGTATGCTGTTCGGGAAGGCAATACTAGTGGGCTTTGGTTTAAGCCAGATCCTAGTATTGCACAGATGGATTTGATTTGTCTTCTGTTCATTCGCATTCTACGGAATGCGGATGTGGGTGTGTATGCACGGTTTTGAGGAGTGATGAAGGAGGAGGTGCCTCATTAGGGTTTTGGCAATTTGTTCGGTCAAAACCATTATGAGTCGGAGACATTGTTTACTAATCCTATTATGATAATTATATGATGGCTAATTGCATTGACCATTTGACCACCATGACCTCTCTTGACTTTGTTGACCGGTTGACCGGGGTTGACCATTGACCTTCATGAGAGATCAACACTCTTCTTTTGATTTTCTTTTTCTTTTGATTATGAAAATGGTCATTTCAATGTAGCCATCAACTTTATCTTGATGGGATTAGTAATGATAATGTTTTTCCATTATTGAACCATCGCTCATTTTCTTTAGCTCATAATTAATTCTCATTTCTCTCTCTTGCTCTTTCTCATGAGAAGAAAAGAAAATGAGCTCTCACGGTTGCTAAGTTCTCCTCCTTCTTCCTCCTCTTGATTCTATCTTTTGATCTCATGTGTTGAGAGAAAAAGATCCCACAAAGACAAATGCATCCATACATCTCCTCTACACTTCCTAGGGCTTCTTGATTAGCAATCTCTTTGCCCTAGTTGCCTCGGCTCGAGGTGGAGCTCGGTGTACATCTCTCGGGTGGATCGTCTTCGACTCAAGGAGGCCGCGGAGGTAACCATGATCCGGATCAATCCTTAGAGCGTGGATAGACGAGCCGGACAGCGGAGAGATGACCCGAAGGACCGGTTTCGTGAGGTATAATTTCTACAGCATAGTAGTTAAAGCCTCTAGTAGTTTGCTACTTTCTACTTTAGCAAAGATCCGTGCTTTGAGTCCATGTTGCCTTGCGCCAAATCATTGTTTTTCGTCGTTTCCGCCTCCCCGTAAGAACCGGGATGAGCACCGTGGACTTACAATAGTCAAAGCACAGTGTACGGTAGCTAAATGATGTCTTCCTATACCGCATATGATGCGATTAGTTAGGACAGTCGCGTGACTTTGTTGACCTTAGTTAAGGGTCATGTGGATGGGTCTAATTAATCACGAAATGACGGGTAGAACTTGACTAGTGCTTATGATTTGTTGACCATAGTTAAGGTCATAAGTACTAGGGGTAAAAACCTTTATCGGAAGTTTCAAGTGTTGAAATTTGCAATGAGATTGCATACCTTCTATATGATAGTTGGATCATGATACCCACTGCGAGTAATTGTTACTCCTGGAAAAGTTTTGCACTTTACAATTAGCCGATCAAGTTGGTATCTAGAAAGGTGTCAACGGGGTTACGCCCCTGGGAAAACGAGGTTTATTTTAATTATGTCCGTGCGAAAGCACGGGGAACCGCCCTCAAAGTACCGGCACTGGCCTGACTGAAAGATTGGCGAACTTGTAGAGTGTAATTAATCCCGGCTAGTCTTTCCTTTTTGGGTTTGAAGGAAGATTTGATAAAAACAGTGGGAGCCATCCTGATTAAATAAAATATATAACCAATCTAATCTTGCAAGAGCGCACGCAGACTGTTTTCTTCTCTCTCTTTCCAGGTAGCGACCATGTCACGCCTTAATCAAGATAATAATATGGATGTATTGACCGAACCCGCTTGTTATACAGAGCTGGGGAATGTTGGTCCCGCTCCAACTTATAATTGTTATAAGACAGAGCAGGAAATAGAGGAATACCAGGATTCCCGTGCTGCCCAAACGAAGAAAGTGCATGCTGATGCATCTTCTTCGGGTGTGTTCATTACATAGAACTGTTTCTCAGTATCCTTTACGTCCTGGGTATTGAATACCGGATCAGATCCCATCTATGTAATCTGTTACATGGGCTACAGATAGGTAGAGAACTGAGAACGGGTGAAAAGTTTCATGAGATAGAAACAGTGCAAGAGTTGCAGCCAAGTCCGTTGGTAGTTATTACCCAGTATTACTAGAATACATTGATTCTGAACGAATGTTATTAGATACCGAACCTGGTATACAAAATCATATCAGTCTCTTTATTTATTAAAAAAGGATATAATTTTGTATTGTTGGATAATGTTTTGAACATTTCCCATATCAAGAGTTGATCGGTTCAGGCACGTTATCTAAAAGCATTGACGTTCTAAATCAAACTACAGTCCTTAGTATACAGAACACGCACAAGAGGAAGAATTCAGAAATGAACGAATCTTTCTTGAGGCATTGTAGACTTGGTCATATCAATGCGACCCAACTAGCTGAAGTTACATTTAGATGCATATTTAAATCAGTTTGAATTTGCATCTTGTGAAACTTGCCAGTCATGTCACAAAGAAACGATGACCATAGCTCAGTTTACTGGAAACAGAGAAAGAGTTAGTAAACTTTTGGGATTGATACATGCTGATGTATGAAGGTCCCCTGTCTACACATGCCAAGACCGGTTCTTTGTACTTCATTACATTCTCTGATGATCTCTCAAGATTCAGACATATGTTCCTGTTGAAACACATGTCTGAAGATTTTGAGAAATTCAAAGAATATAAGATAGAAGTAGAGAAACAAAACGGGTATAAGTATTATGTCCTATGATGAGATCAGGGAGGAGAATACTTGTGCATAGAATTCCTGGACTATTCTAAAGGAGAATGAGATTCTCTCTCGGTATTACGCCACAGCACAACGGTGTATCGGGGCGGAGAAATCGCACCATATTAGATATGGTGTGCTCTATGATGAGTATTACTGAGTTACCTGTTTCTTTTTGGGGGTTATGCACTTGAGAAGCTGCATACCTATTGAATTGGGTTCGAATCAAATCAGTGTCTACCACTCCATATGAGATATGGTATGAGAAGAGCCCATCTCTTAAGTAAATTAAGATTTGGGATTTTCCGACCTATGTCAAAAGGAAAATCCGGACAAGATCGAAGCAAGGTCAGTTCTGTAGAACTGGAAGTAGTTCCAGCTATACAAACTACAGCTGATGATTTGATAGAACCAAAAGATTCAATGGTCCCCGACGAACCTAAGCCTCTCCGCCGATCTGGTAGGGTTCCTCATCCGTCTGAGAGATACTTCGGTTTCTCGATGACAGTGGGAGTGGGGATTGCATCATGAAATGATGACCCAACTAGTTTCGAGCAGGCCATCAAGAGTGGGAACTCTATAAGAATGGCTGGATGCTTAGCGATCCGAGATGGAATCCATGTACACCAACAAAGTATGGACTTTGGATGCTATATCTGAATGGTTAAATCCCCATCAGAAGCAAGTATATCTTGAGAAGATTACTTAGTGTAGATGGAAAAGTTGAGACTTTCAAAGCTAGACTTGTTAAAGTTTTTCGTCATCGACCAGGCGTGAATAATGATGAAACCTTTTCCAAGTGGCTATGCTTAAGACCATTCGGATCCTACTTGCTATTGCTACACACCGTGACTACGATATCTGGTGGTTGGGTGTCGTAACTATTTTTCTAAATACTGATTTAGAAGAGAACGTCTATAAGTACACAGCCAGAGGGTTTCGTAGACAGTGGGAGCAGCGAAAACGTGTGCAAGTTGCTTTACAAGATAAAGCAGGCATCGCGTAGTTGGAATGCCTGTTTTGATGTGGTAGTCAAAGAGTTTGACTTCATCAAAATAGTAGATGAACCTTGTATATACAAAAAGGTAGTAGAGAGTAAGGTGGTCATCCTCGTATTGTACGTAGACAACATACTCTTGATAGGAAAAGAATTTCCTATGCTACGCTCGGTCAATCTCCTCTTATCACATGGATTCTACATATAGGATCAAAGTGATACCTCCTAAATCCTGGGTTTTGGATCTATGAGATAGATCTAACTGGATGTTAGGATTCTCACTAGTTGTAGTGAAATGGTATCAGTTGATCCTCGGGAGAATCACTGGAAAAGTTTCAGGGTGATAAGACGACTGAATGTCAGTCGCAGGCATTGTCTTAACCCTCAGTAGAGGGACGGTATGTTGGAAGAGTTCCAAAAGAGTTACCGTGGCAAACTAGACGATAAAGGCTGGTGACATCGCTATCAAAGATACTACCAAAGAGGCAGTTTGGGTGTATATTGGTTCAAAAGATGAACTAGGTTCCTACCATTGTGTGACAATGGAAGTGTGGCTTTGGCCCAGGAACCCCGGTCCCATCAGTGACCCAGACATATTCTGAGGCAGCATCACCTGATCAAGGAGATAGTTGATCTCTAGGATGATCGAGGTTAGGAGAGTAGACTCAGAGGACTACACGGCGGATCCACTCACAAAGGCCTTTTCCCAGAGAGAGACTTTTATGGGATGGTCGAGTATGAGATACTGCAACCACTGCTACAGATGGCCCTAGTGCAAGTGGGAGATTGTTAGTTATATGTACGCCCTAGAGGCCATTACTCTACATGAGATGTATATTGTAGTGGATGCTGGGACATATATAGGTAGGACTTTCTTGCTCGACATGATAGTACGCTATCTGGTTGCTCTTTATCTTAACATGTATACTTGCTGTCTCTCTATTACATGTTAATAAAGCCCTTAGGACATGTACTCGACTTCCAGGACTATGATGTAGATCATACTAGTGGGGCCTGGGTAGTTTATGGGTACATCCTTCAATGTTCCTAGTCGTGGGAATATCGAGACGGGGCATCGATATTCCAGAGTAGACTAGCTTATATCTTCTCGACCCATGTGATGGGCGATGAATGATCCTATATCCATTGGTGTTTGACATCAGAGACGGTATGCGGGTGCTCAGTGGAGACTGGGTGCACTGAACGGACACACCGAGAACTCCTAGATGGTATTACACCTCACGTCAGATGGCAGTTCTCTGGTGACACCGGTACAGCTTAGTCTGTTGACCCGAGATCGTCATAGAGTCTTGTGTGTCTCCCACTGTGCTTTGATTTCCACCCTACCACGGCCCTACTGAGTCAAGTAAACAGGTGGTTTTTGGGTACAGTCCCGATTCACATGGAGGCAATGAGCGATAGGAGGGGATTCGTCTCTCCCGGTATTGGGGGTTGATGTTGCGCTATGCTCGACTGGCCATAACTGGAAATCCCTGGCCAGGGTTGCACTGATTTACTGGTAAGTGTTATCAGTAGTTTCATGCTTGTTATGGACCTTACATCGGCATGACTTATCAAGCTGCTGGGCTCTGACGTTTACCACCCCTAGGCGAGATATGCGACATATCAGACGAACAGACCGGACTGTGCGGTAAGTGTTACTGATTGGATTCGCAGGAGAGTGAGCGGGCTTGCTCGTTGATCTTCTGATCGCTCAATACCCGGGTGGCCGTTACGTTTAGCAGACCGCTTGCGGCTTGTGGGTGATTGATATGATCACCGACTACTGCCGGCGTATTGACGAGTCTTTAGAGTCCTACACAGAGGTTTCCTAGCTCAAGCGAAACGAAATAGGAGCACATATGAGATATGTGCAGGACCGAGAATAATACCAGTATTTGATACTGTATTCTATTCTCGCGATTTGTATCATCGGACGGTTATATGAGATATAGCCGGGTTACCGAATCAAGTGTTGATTCGATACATTGATACACTAGATATTAGTCGGTTATATGCGATATGACCGGATCGTTAAATCAAGTGTTGATTTAATGATTTAATGTATAATTGTATATTTGATATATTACTTTACATTAACTAGTATTGGTTCACTTAAGATTGACTTTCTCACTTTTTGTGCACAAGTTGTATATATGATATATGTTTGTGCACTAGTTTGTATCATGATTGATGATACATGCAAACTTGGGTGTGTGTATGACTTACACCATATTTAAGTTAATGATTTAGTTTTTTAATTATTTTGCTAAAACAAAATTGTGGCCTTCTTTGTCTTTGCTTGAAGCTTCATGAAGCTTTCAAGCATCTTTGACAAAGTCCAACCATTTTGTTTTGCATAAGATTTTCATTAACCTAACCATTAACTTAAACTAAGGTTTAGTCTCTACAAAGATTAACCCACCCATGGTTGCATTATGATATACTTCACTTGATTATTCATTTTAGTTAATTCATTATTCATTCATATTCTTTTCTTCTTCTTCTTCTTCTTCAAGAAGAAGAAAGCTTGCTAGAAAAATTTCAAGTGAAGAAAAAGAGTGAGAAAGCCAAATCCAAAGTGAACCCACTTCCTATTTCTTCATTCTCTACCACTTGCCATGTAGTATAGGGTATTCTCTTCATAAAGTTCATGACTAAGTGAAGATGGAGCTTGAGTTTGAGTCTCCTCGACGTAGATCATCTTCGGTCTCGAAGTCAATGACCTAGCCCGCTCATTTCTCCGAAGAAACCATCGCTAGAGTCCAGGAACCCGATGATCGCAGCGAAGGGACGTCAACACGGAGCTTTAGAAGTGAAGGACCGGATCTACAAAGGTTGTAATCCCTTTCACTTAGTAGTAAAGTTGTTTGCTTGCTTTTTGTTTCGTCTAATCTCTAGTAAACGATCTTACATAGGGTTGTTCGGCTCATAAAAATTTGATTTTGGCATGGTTGATACCTTGTAGAACCTCATGAGTGTGCCTAGGAACCCTATAGTGGTATCAAAGCCTAGCTAGATCTTTAGGCGAAGTCTAGACGAAGTTAGAAATCCGATCGAAACCCGAAACCCTAATCTATACCCTTCTCTGTACATTTTTTAAAACTGTGGATTTTTCTGAATTAAAATTTCTCAGAAAATTAAGCAGGAAAAACAAAGAATTACTGTGTAGTACGGCCCACTAATTCGTCTATATGACCACGGAACCGCGGCCAAACCAAGGGTTTGGCGGCGGTTCCGCGGCCCAAATTATGACTTAGTCCCTCATACTTCATATATTTATTCTTAGGTCCTTTCTTGTCAATTTTTTCTGGGAATTTTTTAATTCCACTCAAGTGTTGAGTTTTCTTAGGGTTGTATTAGGGACTCGTTGATTCGATCGGATAATTTAACTTTGTTTAGTTTTTCCGTGTAATTTTAGAAAGTGTTAAAAAGTTCGACCGGATATCAATAACTCACTTTTTCCCCTGCAGGAAAATTTCAAGTGTTGGATTTTTCCGTAGTTTAAGAAAGTTCTAAGTCATGCAAGTAACGCGATGGACCATCTAGAAGACAACAAACCTTAACTCGATTATGTGACCGTCTTGAACTGCCTTTTGAACCTTAGGGTTTGGGGCAGTACGGCGTTGCCACATGTGAGGCGTTGGCTTGACCCTTCTACGGCTGGACCGTTGGTACTGTGGCATGAAATAGATGTTTTTAAACTCCCCTCAAGTGTTGAGAACTAATTGGGAAATCTTGGGTGTTTGATCATTCTATCGGAAAGTTTAACATTGTCTATTTATCTGGAATGTGATACAATATTTGGAATCCACAAGTAGTTATGAGATAACTAATTTGAATGTTATAAATCTAGCACTTTAGTCTCAAATGATCGGTTGCCACGAGATTTTGATGCGATCAAAAGTCCGTCGCAATCATGTAGCGTACGCAGATACTCGCCAGTAAACTTAATAGACAGCCATGCCCCATAGCCCCGACCAAGTGACTGTAGGAGAACCCCATCGCCAAAAGCATCCGTTCGGGTGCTCGCGGCAGCGGTGTTCCGCCTTAGTGCACTTCGTCGACGGTATCCGTGGGTGCGGCCGTCTACTAAAGTTTGTGAACGAGCATTCGATCAGGATGTCGGGAATCTTGTTGAATTGTCCGACTTGATATTGAAAAGAGTTTTCGATAATGAGACTAAAATGCGTGGTTTATAATTGTTAGGCATGCGATGTCTAAGGAATTCATTTGATTAGGCATGCGATGTCTAAAGAGGTTGCGGATTCCAACTGTTGTAGTTTTACACTTTCTTTTCTGCGACCGTAAGTGTAATATGTGATATCGCCGGTTTCGTTGCTATATGTCAACGACAATTGGGATGGGCATATTTACTTACGTTGATGACATGTGATGTTATGTGTAGCTGGATATATTATATTGGATCGTCGTGTTTGAATAGCCGGGGGTTTTTATGTGAGATGAGAGTTTTTTATTTTCATTCATGTAAAATTCATTGTGTGTAATATTCTTTTATTGGGACACTTCCGGGCTGAGGATGATGTCACCATTGTATATTATTTACTTTTCTGCATTAGGATAGATCCAAGGAGGGGAGCACAAGTAACCGGGTTCTAGGGTCCAGTGGGAGACCATCTCGAGGAGTCGAGTCCGGGTCTCCTAACTCTAGAATTGGTAGGGTTGCTTGCCGCTCTCGTAAGGGTCTAGGGGCGTGGGATTGGCTATTCATCACGACCGTGGAATCCGTGTTTTATACAGGCTCAAAATAAAATACGGACGTCCTAGTATATCAAATATTTCATATGTTGTTTTCTGCTGCTTTATCTGTGATGTGATCATGCGATATGTTCAGATAGATACTGTATATAGTATATATGATATATTATATAGACATTGCTTATATTTTACACCCGCGCTAGCCCTAACCCGCTATGCAGTTAGTTACCAAACCTAACGGTGCATGACGGGACATCGAGGCGAATGTAGATGGCATAAGCGTACGTTGTATTTATCTGTGATGTTTAGGTGGATTTAAATGATGGGACATTCATTAATGAGATTAATGAAAGAAAATAAACCTAAAAGTTGTTGTGGAATCGAATTTCAAAAATTAGGTAGCTCTAGTTGTTGCTTTGCATAGCGGTGTTCCTTGTAGAACATCCAGCACCTTATTCGATAAGGAAAGAGCCGAGATCCCTTCACCGGGAGTGACCTTTTTAGCAATAACTAGCAGATGCTACAACCTTCGGTTTGTCTTTTGATTGCTTTTCTAGTTCTTGCTTTGCATAGTGGTATTGTGTATATCCTGCACCTCATTCGACGAGGAAAGAGCCGAGATCCCTTCATCGGGAGTGACCTCTTTAGCGAAACTAGCAAAAGCTTCAAAAACACTCCATTTTAAAACCATTTGATTCTGCAGCGAGATCAAGTTCAAAGCGTTAAAGGTTTTATTAAAAACCATCCGCAACCCTCCGTGATTTTGGGAAGTAGAGTACTTAGTATTCGTGCTGTGTTTATTGACCATAGTTGTTAGTGTATATGCCCTAGAGGCCATTACTATATCATACTAGCTTGTATATTACTTAATGGAAGCTTGGGATATTCACAGTTGTATAGACAATCTTGCTCAAAATGGTAGTATGCTACTTGGTTTGTCTCTACTTAAATATGTGCATATGTTTCTTTTAGCATATCGCTTATATACATATTAGTAGAGCCCTTAGGATCTTTGCTTGATTACCAGTGATGTGATGGCGCTCACACTCGTGGGGGCTGGGTAATCCATAAGCACATCCTTATACAGGTCCTTAATCGTAGGACTATCGAGACAGGGCATCGATACTCCGGAGTAGACTAGCGTATGCGCTTCTCATCCCAGCGGGGGAGACGGTCTGTCTCACAGCCGTCAGTACGTCGTACTTGAGATAGTATGCGGGTGCTCGTTAGGTTATGAGTACAATGGACAGGACTCGTCGGGAACTGTTGGTTGGTATTATACCTATCGTCAGTTATCAGTTCCCAGGTGACATGAGTACAGCATAGTCCGCCGACTTGACACTGTCACTTCGCCTCGAGTGTGTTCCCACTGTACTTAGATTACTACCCTACCACGGCTCAAAGGAGTCGTGGAAACAGGTAGTAGTTGGGTGCAGTCCCGAAGCACTTGGAGGCAGTGACGGTTAGACAGGATTCGTCTCTCCCGGTATTGGGGGTTGACATCGCGCTGTGTTTAGGAGAGCCATTACATGTGTAGTCCCTGGCCAGGGCAAGCGAGATATACTGGTAGGTTTCCAGTGTTATCTCAGGGTGTTTTGGGCTACACTCCGACATGACTTGTACCGCTATTAGGGGACTGACGTTCACCGCCCCCTAGGCCCGCCATGCGATGTATCAGACGAACAGACCGGACTGCACGGAGATTGTCACATACAGGCTCAGTAGGAGTTCGGATGGGTTTACCTCATCGGCCTTCTTATCGACATCTACTTGGGGACCGTTACGTACAGCTAGTACCGCTTGCGGTCTGTGGTTAAACCCACTGCCAGCGTAGTGTCGAGTCTTTAGAGTCCCACACAGAGAGTTTCTCTGCACTGAGCGAAACGTGTAGAGGCCGTATGGTTTTACGGCAGGGCTGCGATCACTTACGTGCACTTGTGTACGTATGCTGTTCGGGCAGGCAATACTAGTGGGCTTTGGTTTAAGCCAGATCCTAGTATTGCACAGATGGATTTGATTTGTCTTCTGTGCATTCGCATTCTACGGAATGCGGATGCGGGTGTGTATGCACGGTTTTGAGGAGTGATGAAGGAGGAGGTGCCTCATTAGGGTTTTGGCAATTTGTTCGGTCAAAACCATTATGAGTCGGAGACATTGTTTACTAATCCTATTATGATAATTATATGATGGCTAATTGCATTGACCATTTGACCACCATGACCTCTCTTGACTTTGTTGACCGGTTGACCGGGGTTGACCATTGACCTTCATGAGAGATCTACACTCTTCTTTTGATTTTCTTTTTCTTTTGATTATGAAAATGGTCATTTCAATGTAGCCATCAACTATATCTTGATGGGATTAGTAATGATAATATTTTTGCATTATTGAACCATCACTTATTTTCTTTAGCTCATAATTAATTCTCATTTCTCTCTCTTGCTCTTTCTCATGAGAAGAAAAGAAAATGAGCTCTCACGGTTGCTAAGTTCTCCTCCTTCTTCCTCCTCTTGATTCTATCTTTTGATCTCATGTGCTGAGAGAAAAAGACCCCACAAAGACAAATACATCCATACATCTCCTCTACACTTCCTAGGGCTTCTTGATTAATAATCTCTTTGCCCTAGTTGCCTCGGCTCGAGGTGGTGCTCGGTGTACATCTCTCGGGTGGATCGTCTTCGACTCAAGGAGGCCGCGGAGGTAACCAAGATCCGGATCGATCCTCGGAGCGTGGATGGACGAGCCGGACAGCGGAGAGATGACCCGAAGGACCGGTTTCGTGAGGTATAATTTCTACGGCATAGTAGTTAAAGCCTCTAGTAGTTTGCTAGTTTCTAGTTTAGCAAAGATCCGTGCTTTGAGTCCATGTTGCCTTGCGCCAAATCATTGTTTTTCGTCGTTTCCGCCTCCCCGTAAAAACCGGGATGAGCACAGTGGACTTACAATAGTCAAGGCACAGTGTACGGTAGCTAAATGATGTCTTCCTATCCCGCATATGATGCGATTAGTTAGGACAGTCGCGTGACTTTGTTGACCTTAGTTAAGGGTCATGTAGATGGGTCTAATTAATCACGAAATAACGGGTAGAACTTGACTAGTGCTTATGATTTGTTGACCATAGTTAAGATCATAAGTACTAGGGGTAAAAACCTTTATCGGGAGTTTCAAGTGTCGAAATTTGCAATGAGATTGCATACCTTCTATATGATAGTTGGATCCTGATACCCACTGCGAGTAATTGTTACTCCTGGAAGAGTTTTGCACTTTACAATTAGCCGATCAAGTAGGTGTCTAGAAAGGTGTCAACGGGGTTACGCGCCTGGGAAAACGAGGTTAATTTTAATTAGGTCCGTGCGAAAGCACGGGGAACCTCCCTCAAAATACCGGCACTGGCCTGGCTGAAAGATTGGCGAAATTGTAGAGTGTAATTAATCCCGGCTAGTCTTTCCTTTTTGGGTTTGAAGGAAGATTTGATAAAACCAGTGGGAGACATCCTGATTAGATAAAATATATAACCAATCTAATCTTGCAAGAGCGCACGCAGACTGTTTTATTCTCTCTCTCTCCAGGTAGCTACCATGTCACTCCTTAATCAAGATAATAATATGGATGTATTGACCGAACCCGCTTGTTATACAGAGCTGGGGAACGTTGGTCCCGCTCCAACTTATAATTATTATAAGACAGAGCAGGAAATAGGGGAATACCAGGATTCCCATGCCACCCAAACGAAGAAAGTGCATGCTGATGTATCTTCTTCGGGTGTGTTCATTACATAGAACTGTTTCTCAGTATCCTCTACGTCCTGGGTATTAAATACCGGATCAGGATCCCATCTATATAATCTATTACATGGGCTACAGATAGGTAGAGAACTGAGAACGGGTGATAAGTTTCATGAGATAGAAACGGTGCAAGAGTTGCAGCCAAGTCTGTTGGTAGTTATCACCTAGTATTACTAGAATACATTGATTCTGAACGAATGTTATTAGATACCGAACCTGATATACAAAATCATATCAGTCTCTTTATTTATTAAAAAAGGATATAATTTTGTATTGTTGGATAATGTTTTGAACATTTCCCATATCAAGAGTTGATCGGTTCAGGCACGTTATCTAAAAGCATTGACGTTCTAAATCAAACTACTGTCCTTAGTATACAGAACACACACAAGAGGAAGAATTCAGAAATGAACGAATCTTTCTTGAGGCATTGTAGACTTGGTCATATCAATGCGACCCGACTAGCTGAAGTTACATTTAGATGCATATTTAAATCAGTTTGAATTTGCATCTTGTGAAATTTGCCAGTCATGTCACAAAGAAAAGATGACCATAGCTCCGTTTACTGGAAACAGAGAAAGAGTTAGTAAACTTTTGGGATTGATACATGCTGATGTCTGAAGGTCCCCTGTCTACACATGCCAAGACCGGTTCTTTGTACTTCATTACATTCTCTGATGATCTCTCAGGTTTCAGACATATGTTCCTGTTGAAACACATGTCTGAAGATTTTGAGAAATTCAAAGAATATAAGATAGAAGTAGAGAACCAAAACGGGTATAAGTATTATGTCCTATGATGAGATCAGGGAGGAGAATACTTGTGCATAGAATTCCAGGACTATTCTAAAGGAGAATGAGATTCTATCTCAGTATTACTCCTCTGAATACGCCACAGCACAACGGTGTATCGGGGCGGAGAAATCGCACCATATTAGATATGGTGTGCTCTATGATGAGTATTACAGAGTTACCTGTTTCTTTTTGGGGGTTATGCACTTGAGAAGCTGCATACCTATTGAATTGGGTTCGAATCAAATCAGTGCCTACCACTCCATATGAGATATGGTATGAGAAGAGCCCATCTCTTAAGTAAATTAAGATTTGGGATTGTCCGACCTATGTCAAAAGGAAAATCCGGACAAGATCGAGGCAAGGTCAGTTCTGTAGAACTGGAAGTAGTTCCTGCTATACAAACTACAGCTGATGATTTGATAGAACCAAAGGATTCAATGGTCCCCGACGAACCTAAGCCTCTCCGCCGATCTGGTAGGGTTCCTCATCCGCCTGAGAGATACTTCGGTTTCTCGATGACAGTGGGAGTGGGGATTGCATCATGAGATGATGACCCAACTAGTTTCGAGCAGGCCATCAAGAGTGGGAACTCTATAAGAATGGCTGGATGCTTAGCGATCTGAGATGGAATCCATATACACCAACAAAGTATGGACTTTGGATGCTATATCTGAATGGTTAAATCCCCATCAGAAGCAAGTATATCTTGAGAAGATTACTTAGTGTAGATGGAAAAGTTGAGACTTTCAAAGCTAGACTTGTTAAAGTTTTTCGTCATCGACCAGGCGTGAATAATGATGAAACCTTTTCCAAGTGGCTATGCTTAAGACCATCCGGATCCTACTTGCTATTGCTACACACCATGACTACGATATCTGGTGGTTGGGTGTCGTAACTATTTTTCTAAATACTGATTTAGAAGAGAACGTCTATAAGTACACAGCCAGAGGGTTAAGTAGACAGTAGGAGCAGCGAAAACGTGTGCAAGTTGCTTTACAAGATAAAGCAGGCATCGCGTAGTTGGAATGCCTGTTTTGATGTGGTAGTCAAAGAGTTTGACTTCATCAAAATAGTAGATGAACCTTGTATATACAAAAAGGTAGTAGAAAGTAAGGTGGTCATCCTCGTATTGTACGTGGACAACATACTCTTGATAGGAAAAGAATTTCCTATGCTACGCTCGGTCAATCTCCTCTTATCACATGGATTCTCCATATAGGATCAAACTGATACCTTCTAAATCCTGGGTTTTGGATCTATGAGATAGATCTAATTGGATGTTAGGATTCTCACTAGTTGTAGTGAAATGGTATCAGTTGATCCTTGGGAGAATCACTGGAAATGTTTCAGGGTGATAAAGACGACTGAATGTCAGTCGCAGGCATTGCCTTTACCCTCAGTAGAGGGACGGTATGTTGGAAGAGTTCCAAGAGAGATACCGTGGCAAACTAGACGATAAAGGCTGGTGACATCGCTATCAAAGATACTACCAAAGAGGCAGTTTGGGTGTATATTTGTTCATAAGATGAACTAGGTTCCTACCATTGTGTGACAATGGAACTGTGGTTTTGGCCTAGGAACCCTGGTTCCATCAGTAACCCAGACATATTCTGAGGCAGCATCACCTGATCAAGGAGATAGTTGATCTTCAGGGTGATCGAGGTTAGGAGAGTAGACTCAAAGGACAACACGGCGGATCTACTCACAAAGGCCTTTTCCCAGAGAGAGACTTTTATAGGATGGTTGAGTATGAGATACTGCAACCACTGCTACAGATGGCCCTAGTGCAAATGGGAGATTGTTAGTTATATGTACGCCCTAGAGGCCATCACTGTACATGAGATGTATATTGTAGTGGATGCTGGGACATATATAGGTAGGACTTTCTTGCTCGACATGATAGTACGCTATCTGGTTGCTCTTTATCTTAACATGTATACTTGCTGTCTCTCTATTACATGTTGATAAAGCCCTTAGGACATGTACTCGACTTCCAGGACTATGATGTAGATCATACTAGTGGGGCCAGGGTAGTTTATGAGTACATCCTTCAATGTTCCTAGTCGTGGGAATATCGAGACGGGGCATCGATATTCCAGAGTAGACTAGCTTATATCTTCTCGACCCATATGATGGGCGATGGATGATCCTATATCCATTGGTGTTTGACATCAGAGACGGTATGCGGGTGCTCAGTGGAGACTGGGTGCACTGAACGGACTCGCCGAGAACTCCCAGATGGTATTATACCTCACGTCAGATGGCAGTTCTCTGGTGACACTGGTACAGCTTAGTCTGTTGACCCGAGACCGTCATAGAGTCTTGTGTGTCTCCCACTGTGCTTCGATTTCCACCCTACCACGGCTCTACTGAGTCATGCAAACAGGTGGTTTTTGGGTACAGTCCCGATTCACATGGAGGCAATGAGCGATAGGAGGGGATTCGTCTCTCCCGGTATTGGGGGTTGATGTTGCGCTATGCTCGACTGGCCATAACTGGAAATCCCTGGCGAGGGTTGTACTGATTTACTGGTAAGTGTTATCAGTAGTTTCATGCTTGTTATGGACCTTACATCGGCATGACTTATCAAGCTGCTGGGCTCTGACGTTTACCACCCCTAGGCGAGATATGCGACATATCAGACGAACAGACCGGACTGTGCGGTAAGTGTTACTGATTGGATTCGCAGGAGTGTGAGCGGGCTTGCTCGTTGATCTTCTGATCGCTCAATACCCGGGTGGCCGTTATGTTTAGCTGACCGCTTACGGCTTGTGGGTGATTGATATGATCACCGCCTACTGCCGGCGTATCGACGAGTCTTTAGAGTCCTACACAGAGGTTTCCTGGCTCAAGCGAAACGAAATAGGAGCACATATGAGATATGTGCAGGACCGAGAATAATACCAGTATTTGATACTGTATTCTATTCTCGTGATTTGTATCATCGGACGGTTATATGAGATATAGCCGGGTTACCGAATCAAGTGTTGATTCGATACATTGATACACTAGATATTAGTCGGTTATATGCGATATGACCGGATCGTTAAATCAAGTGTTGATTTAATGATTTAATGTATAGTTATATATTTGATATATTAATTTACATTAACTAGTATTGGTGCACTTAAGATTGACTTTCTCACTTTTTGTGCACAAGTTGTATATATGATATATGTTTGTGCACTAGTTTGTATCATGATTGATGATACATGCAAACTTGGGTGTGTGTATGACTTACACCATATTTAAGTTAATGATTTAGGTTTTTAATTATTTTGGTAAAACAAAATTGTGGCCTTCTTTGTCTTTTCTTGAAGCTTCATGAAGCTTTCAAGCATCTTTGACAAAGTCCAACCATTTTGTTTTGCATGAGATTTTCATTAACCTAACCATTAACTTAAACTAGGGTTTAGTCTCTACAAAGGTTAACCCACCCATGGTTGCATTATGATATACTTCACTTGATTATTCATTTTAGTTAATTCATTATTCATTCATATTCTTTTCTTCTTCTTCTTCTTCTTTAAGAAGAAGAAAGCTTGCTAGAAAAATTTCAAGTGAAGAAAAAGAGTGAGAAAGCCAAATCCAAAGTGAACCCACTTCCTATTTCTTCATTCTCTACCACTTGCCATGTAGTATAGTGTATTCTCTTCACAAAGTTCAAGATTAAGTGAAGATGGAGCTTGAGTTTGAGTCTCCTCGACGTAGATCATCTTCGGCCTCGAAGTCAATGACCTAGCCCGCTCATTTCTCCGAAGAAACCATCGCTAGAGTCCAGGATCCCAATGATCGCAGCAAAGGGACGTCAACACGGAGCTTTAGAAGTGAAGGACCGGATCTACAAAGGTTGTAATCCCTTTCACTTAGTAGTAAAGTTGTTTGCTTGCTTTTTGTTTCGTCTAATCTCTAGTAAACGATCTTGCATAGGGTTGTTCGGCATATAAAAATTTGATTTTGGCATGGTTGATGCCTTGTAGAACCTCATGAGTGTGCCTAGGAACCCTACAGTGGTATCAGAGCCTAGCTAGATCTTTAGGCGAAGTCTAGACGAAGTTAGAAATCCGAACGAAACCCGAAACCCTAATCTATACCCTTCTCTGTACATTTTTTAAAACTGTGGATTTTTCCGAATTAAAATTGCTCAGAAAATTAAGCAGGAAAAACAAAGAATTACTGTGAAGTACGGCCCACTGATTCGTCTATATGACCGCGGAACCGCGGCCAAACCAAGGGTTTGGCGGCGGTTCCGCGGCCCAAATTATTACTTAGTCCCTCATACTTCATATATTTATTCTTAGGTCCTTTCTTGTCAATTTTTTCTGGGAATTTTTTAATTCCACTCAAGTGTTAAGTTTTCTTAGGGTTGTATTGGGGACTCGTTGATTCGATCGGATAATTTAACTTTGTTTAGTTTTTCCGGGTAATTTTAGAAAGTGTTAAAAAGTTCGACCGGATATCAATAACTCACTTTTTCTCCTGCTGAAAAATTTCCAAGTGTTGGATTTTTCAGTAGTTTAAGAACGTTCTAAGTCATGCAAGTAACGCGATGGACCCTCTAGAAGACAACAAACCTTAACTCGATTATGTGACCGTCTTGAACTGCCTTTTGAACCTTAGGGTTTGGGGCAGTACGGAGTTGCCACATGTGAGGCGTTGGCTTGACCCTTCTACGGCTGGACCGTTGGTACTGTGGCATGAAATAAATGTTTTTAAACTCCTCTCAAGTGTTGAGAACTAATTGGGAAATCTTAGGTGTTTGATCATTCGATCGGAAAGTTTAACATTGTCTATTTATCTGGAATGTGATACAATATTTGGAATCCACAAGTAGTTATGAGATAACTAATTTGAATGTTATAAATCTAGCACTTTAGTCTCAAATGATCGGTTGCCATAGGATTTTGATGCGATCAAAAGTCCGTCGCAATCACGTAGCGTACGCAGATACTCGCCAGTAAACTTAATAGACAGCCACGCCCCATAGCCCCGACCAAGTGACTGTAGGAGAACCCCATCGCCAAAAGCATCCATTCGGGTGCTCGCGGCAGCGGTGTTCCGTCTTAGTGCACTTCGTCGACGGCATCCGGGGGTGCGGCTGTCTACTAAAGTTTGCGACGAGCATTCGATCAGGATGTCGGGAATCTTGTTGAATTGCCCGACTTGATATTGAAAAGTGTTTTCGATAATGAGACTAAAATGCGGGGTTTATAATTGTTAGGCATGTGATGTCTAAAAAATTCATTTGATTAGGTATGCGATGTCTAAAGAGGTTGCGGATTCCAACTGTTGTAGTTTTACACTTTCTTTTCTGCGACCGTAAGTGTAATATGTGATATCGCCAGTTTCGTTGCTATATGTCAACGACAATTGGGATGGGAATATTTACTTACGTTGATGACATGTGATGTTATGTGTTGCTGGATATGTTATATTGGATCGTCGTGTTTGAATAGCCGGGGTTTTTTATGTGAGATGAGAGTTTTTCATTTTCGTTCACGTAAAATTCATTGTATGTAATATTCTTTTATTGGGACACTTCCGGACTGAGGATGATATCACCATTGTATATTATTTACTTTTCTGCATTAGGATAGACCCAAGGAGGGGAGCAAAAGTAACCGGGTTCTAGGGTCCAGTGGGAGACCATCTCGAGAAGTCGAGTCCGGGTCTCCTAACTCTAGAATTGGTAGGGTTGCTTGCCGCTCTTGTAGGGGTCTAGGGGTGTGGGATTGGCTATTCATCACGACCGTGGAATCCGTGTTTTATACAGGCTCAAAATAAAATACGGACGTCCTAGTATATCCAATATTTCATATGTTGTTTTCTGCTGCGTTATCTGTGATGTGATCATGTGATATGTTCAGATAGATGCTGTATATAGTATATATGATATATTATATAGACATTGCTTATGTTTTACACCCGCGCTAGCCCTGCCCCACTATGCCGTTAGTTACCTAAGCTAACGGTGCTTGACGGGACATCGAGGCGAATGCGGATGGCATAAGCGTACGTTGTATTTATCTGTGATGTTTAGGTGGATTTAAATGATGGGACATTCATTAATGAGATTAATGAAAGAAAATAAACCTAAAAGATGTTGTGGAATCGAATTTCAAAAATTAGGTAGCTCTAGTTGTTGCTTTGCATAGCGGTGTTCCTTGTAGAACATCCAGCACCTTATTCGATAAGGAAAGAGCCGAGATCCCTTCACCGGGAGTGACCTCTTTAGCAATAACTAGCAGATGCTACAACCTTCGGTTTGTCTTTTGATTGCTTTTCTAGTTCTTGCTTTGCATAGTGGTATTGTGTATATCCTGCACCTCATTCGACGAGCAAAGAGCCGAGATCCCTTCACCGGGAGTGACCTCTTTAGCGAAACTAGCAAAAGCTTCAAAAACACTCCATTTTAAAACCATTTAATTCTGCAGCGAGATCAAGTTCAAAGCGTTAAAGGTTTTATTAAAAACCATCCGCAACTCTCCGTCATTTTAGGAAGTAGAGTACTTAGTATTCGTGCTGTGTTTATTGACCATAGTCAAGGCACAGTGTATGGTAGCTAAATGATGTCTTCCTATACCGCATATGATGCGATTAGTTAGGACAGTCGCGTGACTTTGTTGACCTTAGTTAAGGGTCATGTGGGTGGGTCTAATTAATCACGAAATGACGGGTAGAACTTGATTAGTGCTTATGATTTGTTGACCATAGTTAAGGTCATAAGTACTAGGGGTAAAAACCTTTATCGGGAGTTTCAAGTGTTGAAATTTGCAATGAGATTGCATACCTTTTATATGATAGTTGGATCCTGATACCCACTTCGAGTAATTGTTACTCCTGGGAGAGTTTTGCACTTTATAATTAGCCGATCAAGTTGGTGTCTAGAAAGGTGTCAACGGGGTTACGCCCCTGGGAAAACGAGGTTTATTTTAATTAGGTCCGTGTGAAAGCACGGGAAACCTCCCTCAAAGTACCGGCACTGGCCTGGCTGAAAGATTGGCGAACTTGTAGAGTGTAATTAATCCCGGCTAGTCTTTCCTTTTAGAGTTTGATGGAAGATTTGATAAAAACAGTGCGAGCCATCCTGATTAGATAAAATATATAACCAATCTAATCTTGCAAGAGCGCACGCAGAGTGTTTTCTTCTCTCACTCTCGAGGTAGTGACCATGTCACGCCTTAATCAAGATAATAATATGGATGTATTGACCGAATCCGCTTATTATACAGAGCTGGGGAACGTTGGTCCCGCTCCAACTTATAATTGTTATAAGACAGAGCAGGACATAGGGGAATACCAGGATTCCCATGCCGCCCAAACGAAGAAAGTGCATGCTGATGCATCTTCTTCGGGTGTGTTCATTACATAGAACCGTTTCTCAGTATCCTCTACGTCTTGGGTATTAAATACCGGATCAGGATCCCATCTATGTAATCTGTTACATGGGCTACAGATAGGTAAAGAACTGAGAACGGGTGATAAGTTTCATGAGATAGAAACGGTGCAAGAGTTGCAGCCAAGTCTGTTGGTAGTTATCACCCAGTATTACTAGAATACATTGATTCTGAATGAATGTTATTAGATACCGAACCTGATATACAAAATCATATCAGTCTCTTTATTTATTAAAGAAGGATATAATTTTGTATTGTTGGATAATGTTTTGAACATTTCCCATATCAAGAGTTGATCGGTTCAGGCACGTTATCTAAAAGCATTGACGTTCTAAATCAAACTACAGTCCTTAGTATACAGAACACACACAAGAGGAAGAATTCAAAAATGAACGAATCTTTCTTGAGGCATTGTAGACTTGGTCATATCAATGCGACCCGACTAGCTGAAGTTACATTTAGATGCATATTTAAATCAGTTTGAATTTGCATCTTGTGAAACTTTCCAGTCATGTCACAAAGATAAGATGACCATTGCTCCGTTTACTGGAAACAGAGAAAGAGTTAGTAAACTTTTAGGATTGATACATGCTGATGTATGAAGGTCCCCTGTCTACTCATGCCAAGACCGGTTCTTTGTACTTCATTACATTCTCTGATGATCTCTCAACATTCAGACATATGTTCCTGTTGAAACACATGTCTGAAGATTTTGAGAAATTCAAAGAATATAAGATAGAAGTAGAGAACCAAAACGGGTATAAGTATTATGTCCTCTGATGAGATTGTTGGAGATAGTGCCCTCAGAGTCAATTATTGGATCACAGGCACGTGATTGCAATGATTGAGGGAGGACCTATCCCGGTAGGACAGTCTTACTCGAGATGATAGTATGCTATCTGGTTTATCTTTATCATCGTGTACTGCTTTAGGTGACCTGACATGTCGCTATTACACGTTGATAGAGCCCTTAGGATTCTTGCTTCACTGCCAGCAGTATGATGGCGATCATATACGTGGGAGCTGGTAGTCTACAAGCACATCCTTAAATGGTCCCTAGTCGTGGGAGTTTCGAGACTGGGCATCGATACTCCATTAGTAGACTAGTGTATACAGTCGAGACCCCGACGAGGGGCGGTGGCCGGTCTCACAAGCCACTGGTGTCAGTTGGTTCACCTAAGATGTATACAGGTGCTCATTGGGTTATGAGTACACCGGACAGGACTCGCCGGGAACCTGCTAGTTGGGCTTATACCAGACGTCAGATAGCAGTTCCCTGGTGACATGTGTACAGGTTAGTTCATCGACCTGGGATCGTCATTTGTCTCGTGTGAGTTCCCACTGTACTTTGATTACTACCCTACCACGGCTCAAAGGAGTCGTGCAAACAGGTTTTAGTTGGGTACAGTCCCGAGCCACATGGAGGCAGTGAGCGGATCTGCAGGGGTTCGTCTCTCCCGGTATTGGGGGTGAGGTCGCGCTGTGTCTAGGAGAGCCATTACGCAAAGCCCTCGGCCGAGGCAGGAGATTTACTGGTAGGTATTCCAGTAGTATCTCAGGGCGTTCTGGGCTACGCTCCGACACGACTTGTACCGCTTTTGGGGGTCTGACTTTTACCAACCCCCTAGGCCCGCCATGCGATACTCATAGACGAACGGACCGGACTGTACGGATATTGTCACTGACAGGCTCAGTTGGGTGTCGGGGTGAGCTTCCTCATCGACGTCTCATTTGGTCAATACCTGGTGGCCCGTCACGTATTGGCTTATACCTCTGACGTGCTAGTGGTTAAATCCACAGCCAAGGTATTGACGAGTCTTTAGAGTCCACCACACTCAGTTACTCAAGTTTCGGGCGAAACGCTGTAGAGGCCGTATGGAGATATGGCAGGGTTCGATCAGATACGTGCGGTATTGCACGGATCGTGATCGGACGGTTTTTACTAGCCGGCTTTGGCTTAAGCCGGATTCTAGTATTTGATAGTGTAGTTTTGTCTCTTTGCATTTGTGTTCAGTGGGAATACAAATGCGGGCATGTATTTGCAGCAGTGGGGTTTTCCTGTAATTTATTACGGGATCGGTTTTCTGGAGTTGCCAGTTTGCATTCCGTCCCGGCCGGTTTTCCTTTGTTCTTTCCCGGCCGGACTTTTCCGATGGAGGGTGTTGTTTGCAAGTTTGCAAATAACATTTTGTGGAGGGTTTATTTGTAAGATGATTTGTTATGATAACATCTTTAGATTCCATTCTTTTCCATCATCATGATATTCTTTTTCCATCACCTTTTCTTGGATTGATTGTGATTAGAAATGGATGTTAAGTTGATGTGAGATTGTTATCATGAAGCTTTGGATATGGTCACCTTTCTTTTTCTCCTACACTAACCTCCCTTCTTGTTATGGTTTTCATATTGATTCCTCCACCATTCTTGCAAGAGATGAGAGCCTTCACATGAGAGAAAAAAAGAAAGAGAGAAGAAGAAGAGAGAGCTTCATTCTTGAGAGTTTCTTTCTTGATCTCATTTTCATGCTAGAAAAATGCAAGCACCATTTTTCTAGTCTTGTTTCCTCCATCATCCACAAATGGCAACAAACCCCAAAAGAGACTATGAATCTACACCACACTTCCTACAGCAAATCTTGGACGCGTCGATTCGCCAGCTTCGCGCCCGAGTTGCCTCGGTATTGAGGTGGGAGCCCGTAAAAGTACCCGGCTTCGTGGTGCCCTTTCCGACGAGGAGGAGACAGACGGAGATCCCGCGAGGAGATCGGAGTGGAGATGAAGACCGGAGGACTCGGATCGCTCGGTATACTTCTCACCCTATCTCTTGATTGCTAGCATTAGGTTAATGGTTACGATCCGGGTTTTCATTGTCCGCGGTAGCGCCGGTTTCCGAGTAAGGAAAATTTTTGATTCCGCATTTTGGCCTCGAGTACGAGGCCGGGGCGCTGCCGTGGCGCAACATGGTATCAGAGCCACGCCATTAACCTTACCTAGCTTGTTCTAATGTGTTTTTCAGTTCCGATCGACCGAAATTCCAAAAACCGTATTTTTCCTTGACATCAGTTTCTGTCGAATTTTTTTGGAGTCTAAAAATTTTTCAGGTGGTCTCAGAATTATGTTCAGGGAGATCTAAGACTACTGCAAAAATTTGATACAGTGATCGTTTCTTTCGACCGCGGAAGGGCGGCCTAAGCCCCTCATTGGCCGCGCTTCCGCCGCGGGAACAGGAGTTCACTTCATCATTTTTTTTTCAGTGGGCTTGTGGGCTTAAAATATGGGTTTTGGGATATTAAAATAGGGCCCAGGTTTTCTGTGAGTGCTACAGTTTTGATTGGGGCCCAGTTGTTAATTTTTGGTCAATCGGAAAATTTTAAACACATTATTTCACAGTATTTACATTATATCTGCGACCGTGAATGTCACTCGATCGGTAAATCCGGTCTAACTGCTATAGCCCGGTTAGACGGATTTGCGAACGTGACTTTCACGTTGATGTTCTATGTTTATGCTGTGATGTTGCGGATCGGTCGTGGGGGATAGCCTGGATGCAATGCTAGTACTGTTTTTGTTGTATTATGTACATTTGATATTGCAGGGCGAGCGTCCGACATGTGGACTGCCGTCACTGCCTGTTTGTATTATTCTTTTGGGGCACGACCTGGTTGCGGTCGATGTACCCGGTGTATGTATATTTTACTTTCTGTACTAGGATTACCCCGCGGAGGGGTGCACGGATAGCCGGGTTCTAGGGGGCAACGGGCCCGCATCTCATGGCATTGAGACGGAGGGGGCTTCACTCTAGGATTGGCGGGCTATTCGCCGCACTCGTAGGGGGTACAGGTTGACCCAGGAGGGGTGCCCAAGTTGCCGGATTCCGTGAAGTGCTGGGTGGTCCATTCACGGCGCTGAAGGGGGCTGCCTCGCTTCAGGTTTTGGCGGGTGACTTGCCGCGCCCGTAGGGGTCTAGGATTTCATTGCACAGGCTATCCACACGACCAGGGGAACGTCGGGTTTCAGCAGCGGCTCTGTGAAACCCGGGGTTTCCAGATATCTGTATTGTTCTGTGATGCTGTACATTTCTGTGATGTTGCATTTCTTTTCACGCCTTGAGCGAAATATAATATATTGGTATATATATTAGTAGATGTTGTATATGTTTTTCATCCGCGCTAGTCCAGTCCCCGCTCTGCCGTTAGTTAGCTAACCTAACGGGTGATGACGGGACCCAGTGGCGAATGCGGATGGCATATACGTACGTCAGTATATTTTCGTTCTTTGTGGTGTGATCATTTGATGGGACTGCGTTGATTCGGATCAATGCAAGCTAAACAAACCTAATTCTGATGTTGTTGGAACATTTTTCAAAAGCTGTTATTGCAAGGACGTTCACTTTTGTTTTGCATCGTGGTATTCATTTGGAATATCCTGCTCCTCAGTCGACGAGGCAAGGGCCGAGATCCCTTCACCGGGAGTGACCCCTTGGACAAAAGTTTGCGTCAGGGCATTAACTTCACTATAGCCGATTACTTTTGCTTTGCATCGTGGTATTCAGTTGGAATATCCTGCACCTCATTCTACGGGGAAAGAGCCGAGATCCCTTCACCGGGAGTGACCTCTTTAGTAAAGGTTTTCGTCACTATATTTTCTAAAAGGCTATGCAGTTCCTTCAACGATATCAAGTTCATTACGTTAAAGGTTTTTCGCCAAAAACCAGTCGTAGCCCTCCGTCATTTCTTACAAGTATTACTTAGTATTCGTGCTGCGTTTGTTGACTGTATCAAGGCGTAGTGTGCGGTAGCTAAGTAGTGTTTGTTTGCAGCATATGAATGGGATTGGTTAGGACAGTCGTGCGGCCTTGTTGACTGTGTCAAGGGCTCGTACGGGTGGGTTTAATGCAATCCAGGATAATGACGGGCTGAACTTGACTAGGACTCTTTGATTTGTTGACTGTGTCAAGGTCACTTGGGTCCTAGGGGTAAAAATCACATCGGGATTTTCAAAAGAACTGAAACTTGCCAGGCATGCGCATACCTTCTGGAGTGTGGTGACGTGAGTGGACTCCGTCACGTTATCATACGATGAGAGTTGGATCCCGATTCCCACTGATGAGTTGGTTTACTCCTCGGGTGATCCCGACTAATTCTTCTTTCAGGTTTGGAGGAGAATTTGAGGTACAGTGGGAGGTTTCCAGATTAGATAAAGTGATAACCATTCTGATCTAGGTTAGAGTGCACGCTGAGTATTTCTTTTCTCTCTCTCTTTGGCAGCGACCATTGACCCGACCCTGGACTATGACTCAGTGACCAAGTTGACCGAACCTTCTTAACACTGGCTTTTGGATTGTCAGAGTTGCAGACCTCATTGCCACTCCTACTTTTACCCTTTTCTCCAGGACACCCCGCATTACTGCGAACGTCCACTTCCATTGGACAAAACCATCGTATGGTTATATACGAACTCGAAGGACTTCGAGGATGGTTTCTGGTTCTGGAGAAAACGGATAGGATTATTCAGTTGTCTTTTCCCTTTTACCTTCTCTCAAGTTGCGAGTACTCCTTGGTTTAGGATTAGTACACCTATTACGCAAATTGGATAGTCTTCTTCCAAACCATAGGCTGGTGCCGACCGGTAGGGAATGAAGAAAACCAGTTAGCCAAAATGGTGTGCAGAAGGTATTAAGATTAAGACAAAGCAAGGGATTAGTAAGAGGGCAAAGTAAATTGCGACTGATATTCACGACCAAACCAAGTATTTCTTCGCCAATCCTAAATCACCTTTGTATTTCTCCAGGACACTCCGTATCACTACGAAGATCCCATTTTATTGGATAATCCATCGTAAGGTTATATACGAACTCGGAAGGAACTTGTTCCAGTTCGGGGATGGATCCTGGTTCAGGAGAAATAGGAATAAAGTACATTCAGGTGTCTTTTATCTTCACCTTCTCTCGCATTGCGAGTGCTCCTAGGATTAGGACAGTACACCCTTTATGCTTTTTGGATAGTCTTCTTCCAAACCATAGGCTGGTGCCGAACGGTAGGGAAGGAAGAAAACCATTTGGCTTAAAGGGGTGTACAGAAGGTAATGACTAAAGACATATAAAGGGATTTTGGAGAGGTGGCAAAGAATTATACGGTTACAGTTGTGAATCTGGATAATGGAAGAGGCATTACTAGGAATACCACGATACCCCAACGAAACATTTCAATGTTTCAGTTTCACTGTGTACTGTTAATGGAAAACTGATTTCCCAGTTAGACACTTGCTCCAGGGTATGTATTTACCAGGTTGGATTCTCACATCTGTATGGTTTTACAGATGCTGAGTGGGAGTAAATTATTGGGAATTGGGTGATCATCCTCATTATATCGGGATTCGTTGTAATCGGTGATATTTAAGGAAGTCACCTGGGTTGTTTGCCGGTCGGCAAATATTTGGTTTTGAATATCCGCGGTTATGCACCAATTTCAAATTGATATATCTGTACGTCTATTTTCATAGAGTGAGATATACCTTTTGATATTATGTCTACGAAATTTACCTATATCAGTGGATGGTTAGGTAAGGAGCATTAAACAGCGGTGTAATTCTTCTTAACCATAAGTACAGTTTTCAACCTACGACACACAGTGAAAGAGTTGTTAGACTCAGCGGACTTATATAGAGTATTGTATGTTGTCCAGTGTCCATTAGGACAGAGGGGTTGGTCCTCGTACTATATTCTGTTTACTTTTAACTTCTCTAGTTCTTAGACATATGTTTCGTGGAAACACAGGGTCTAAGTTTTGAGGAGTTATGGGTATTTGAATAGAGTAGAGAACCAGGTATAGCAAGTATCGGGATTCCTCAAAATGATCGAAGATGTAGATACTTGTGTATGGTATTCAGTTGATAGTGATGATAAAGAGAACTTGCTTCTCTTTCAGGTTACTCATAATTGGAAGCATTCCTAAGTTGAGTAACGCTGATCGGCCTCCTTCCATTTAGTTAATATGCACTGGAGACAGCTGCATGTTTTGAATCTGGTTCAATTAAATCAGTGCCTCTGTTTCTATATTGGATATAGAACAGTTCATATCTTGACATTGTTAAGGTACGGGGAGTTGTCCAGCTTATGCTTAAAACCAGACACTGGACAACTCTAGGCACGTTTCTGTAATGGCTGTTTGTGGGTTGACCCAGGCTATGACGAAGGTTGACTTTCTACCATCTGGCAGATCAATAGAAATATTGTTCTAGACTCGCCACAGTTTTATTACAAATGGATTTTTTCAAAAACAGCAGTGGGAGTATGGTAGAACTGGAAATGATTCCAGAACCGCAAACGATTACTGAAGATTTGATAAGGAACCTAAAGATTCGATCTGATTTGACATTCCATTGGCCACTCCGCAGATAAGGTGGGTAACTTCAGGCACCCGAGAGGTACTCCGGTAGCCTCAAGGACGGTGACAAGGAAGTTCTTGTTTACCCACACTTGCCATTGCTGATTGTTCCAGGCTGCGAGACCCGGCAGGAGAATGAGTATAGCGTCGTTCTAAACTAGCTTTGGAAGTGCACGTCTATATGACTCTGCCAGAGGGTTGTCGTAGTCAGTGGGAGCAGCGGAAGCATTGGTGGACATCAGGCTTATGTCTATTTATAGACTAAAGCAGATATAGCGGAGATAGATCATCTATTTCTGATGTGACAGTCATAGGTTTGACGTCATCAGAATAGGGGATGGATCTGTTGAGAAGGTAGTAGGAAGTGATATTCCTATACTACGATCGGTTATACTTTGGTTGTCACACAGTAGTTTCTCCGCACAGGACTTGGATATTATATCAGACATTCTGGTTACTAGATCTATGGTTTTTAGATCTAGATTTGGGTGGTTTCCTAATCTGGGTACCTTGACAGCATTCTATGAGTATTTAGAATGGACGACTCCTGGCACGGTAGTATACCTGCAGATAATGGAGTCACCCTCTCTAAAGGTGTCTTACAGACTAAAGGGGAGAGGGATACGCATGATTGACAGATCACTTGCTTAGGCAATTGAGTCAATCATGAGATGTCAAGTACCACACCAGATGTTGTTCTTGCACTAGATGCAATAAGTTGATATTAATCCAATCCTGGAGGAACAGTCGGAAGCAGTTTTAGAACATAAGTGAATGTTCTAGGGATATGATAACGGCTGCCTCCTTTAGGAGACGGTTATCACTCTAGGCTTCCAAGGTGACATGGACGACAAGGAGGTTGTCAGAGTTATATTTTTCCTTCTGACGAGGGGCAGTATTTTGGACAGGTGGTCCAAGGCAATACTGAGGGCAGCATGGCGCAGGATACTGATTAAGTTCAGTTGACGATACAGTCTAAGAAGTTTGGATTTGGAGTTCATTTATGAGCTAGGTCCCATCAGACATCCAGACATTCTAAGACAGGTATTGCTCTTTTCGGGAGATGGTTTTCTCCGCGAACTTGAGATATAGAGAGACATAGAAAGAAACATCACAGCGGATCCACTCACTGAGGCTATTCCTCGAACGCAATAGTTTCACAAACGAGCTTTGTGAGACTGACTAGTAGAGGAGTTGGGTGTTCGGTATCACACGGGCTGTGAGTATGCGACATCGCAATAATTAGCCTTGAGTGCAAGTGGGAGATTGTTGGAGATAGTGCCCTCAGAGTCAATTATTGGATCACAGGCACGTGATTGCAATGATTGAGGGAGGACCTATCCCGGTAGGACAGTCTTACTCGAGATGATAGTATGCTATCTGGTTTATCTTTATCATCATGTACTGCTTTAGGTGACCTGACATGTCGCTATTACACGTTGATAGAGCCCCTAGGATTCTTGCTTCACTGCCAGCAGTATGATGGCGATCATATACGTGGGAGCTGGTAGTCTACAAGCACATCCTTAAATGGTCCCTAGTCGTGGGAGTTTCGAGACTGGGCATCAATACTCCATTAGTAGACTAGTGTATACAGTCGAGACCCCGACGAGGGGCGGTGGCCGGTCTCACAAGCCACTGGTGTCAGTTGGTTCACCTAAGATGTATACAGGTGCTCATTGGGTTATGAGTACACCGGACAGGACTCGCCGGGAACCTGCTAGTTGGGCTTATACCAGACGTCAGATAGCAGTTCCCTGGTGACATGTGTACAGGTTAGTTCATCGACCTGGGATCGTCATTTGTCTCGTGTGAGTTCCCACTGTACTTTGATTACTACCCTACCACGGCTCAAAGGAGTCGTGCAAACAGGTTTTAGTTGGGTACAGTCCCGAGCCACATGGAGGCAGTGAGCGGATCTGCAGGGGTTCGTCTCTCCCGGTATTGGGGGTGAGGTCGCGCTGTGTCTAGGAGAGCCATTACGCAAAGCCCTCGGCCGAGGCAGGAGATTTACTGGTAGGTATTCCAGTAGTATCTCAGGGCGTTCTGGGCTACGCTCCGATACGACTTGTACCGCTTTTGGGGGTCTGACTTTTACCAACCCCCTAGGCCCGCCATGCGATACTCATAGACGAACGGACCGGACTGTACGGATATTGTCACTGACAGGCTCAGTTGGGTGTCGGGGTGAGCTTCCTCATCGACGTCTCATTTGGTCAATACCTGGTGGCCCGTCACGTATTGGCTTATACCTCTGACGTGCTAGTGGTTAAATCCACAGCCAAGGTATTGACGAGTCTTTAGAGTCCACCACACTCAGTTACTCAAGTTTCGGGCGAAACGCTGTAGAGGCCGTATGGAGATATGGCAGGGTTCGATCAGATACGTGCGGTATTGCACGGATCGTGATCGGACGGTTTTTACTAGCCGGCTTTGGCTTAAGCCGGATTCTAGTATTTGATAGTGTAGTTTTGTCTCTTTGCATTTGTGTTCAGTGGGAATACAAATGCGGGCATGTATTTGCAGCAGTGGGGTTTTCCTGTAATTTATTACGGGATCGGTTTTCTGGAGTTGCCAGTTTGCATTCCGTCCCGGCCGGTTTTCCTTTGTTCTTTCCCGGCCGGACTTTTCCGATGGAGGGTGTTGTTTGCAAGTTTGCAAATAACATTTTGTGGAGGGTTTATTTGTAAGATGATTTGTTATGATAACATCTTTAGATTCCATTCTTTTCCATCATCATGATATTCTTTTTCCATCACCTTTTCTTGGATTGATTGTGATTAGAAATGGATGTTAAGTTGATGTGAGATTGTTATCATGAAGCTTTGGATATGGTCACCTTTCTTTTTCTCCTACACTAACCTCCCTTCTTGTTATGGTTTTCATATTGATTCCTCCACCATTCTTGCAAGAGATGAGAGCCTTCACATGAGAGAAAAAAAGAAAGAGAGAAGAAGAAGAGAGAGCTTCATTCTTGAGAGTTTCTTTCTTGATCTCATTTTCATGCTAGAAAAATGCAAGCACCATTTTTCTAGTCTTGTTTCCTCCATCATCCACAAATGGCAACAAACCCCAAAAGAGACTATGAATCTACACCACACTTCCTACAGCAAATCTTGGACGCGTCGATTCGCCAGCTTCGCGCCCGAGTTGCCTCGGTATTGAGGTGGGAGCCCGTAAAAGTACCCGGCTTCGTGGTGCCCTTTCCGACGAGGAGGAGACGGACGGAGATCCCGCGAGGAGATCGGAGTGGAGATGAAGACCGGAGGACTCGGATCGCTCGGTATACTTCTCACCCTATCTCTTGATTGCTAGCATTAGGTTAATGGTTACGATCTGGGTTTTCATTGTCCGCGGTAGCGCCGGTTTCCGAGTAAGGAAAATTTTTGATTCCGCATTTTGGCCTCGAGTACGAGGCCGGGGCTCTGCCGTGGCGCAACAGAGATCAGGGAGGAGAATACTTGTGCATAGAATTCCTGGACTATTCTAAAGAAGAATGAGATTCTCTCTCAGTATTACTCCTCTGAATACACCACAGCACAACGGTGTATCGGGGCGGAGAAATCGCATCATATTAGATATGGTGTGCTCTATGATGAGTATTACTGAGTTACCTGTTTCTTTTTGGGGGTTATGCACTTGAGAAGCTGCATACCTATTGAATTGGGTTCGAATCAAATCAGTGCCTACCACTCCATATGAAATATGGTATGAGAAGAGCCCATCTCTTAAGTAAATTAAGATTTGGGATTGTCCGACCTATGTCAAAAGCAAAATCCGGACAAGATCGAGGCAAGGTCAGTTCTGTAGAACTGGAAGTAGTTCCAGCTATACAAACTACAGCTGATGATTTGATAGAACCAAAGGATTCAATAGTCCCCGATGAACCTAAGCCTCTCCACCGATCTGGTAGGGTTCCTCATCCGCCTGAGATATAGGTATATAAATATATATAATTATGTGAATAATGAGTGATATACTGTACGAGACTTTAGATCCGTACCCTCATTGTTGTATAGATCAATAGAATCCCTATTCTTTTTGTTGTCGCTGCACGATGGTTTACCGTACGCGATGTTTTGCCGGATGATTGATCCATACCCTTGACTAGAGGATGCCGTACGATGGATTATACCGTACGTGATGTTGTGAGGCTGGATGTCGATTGATAGTTTCATCGACTAGGATATGTTATAGATATTTAATCCCGGTCTACACCGCTTAGTTTAGCCTTTGCGTAGATGTTAGATTAGATACGTATATCTTATAGCATTTCGCTTACGATGTACTTTATGCTACGTTCATGATATTCTCATTGCACTACATATACCTGTGCCAGTACACCTACACAATTATTGATGATGCGTATGTTACACTTATACAGATTGCCGGCTCACACACTTTCATCATCGATAATTGCTATGTCACTTACACAGTAGAATTGCCACATCATGCTATTACTCTTAATTGTTCAGTACTGTCAAATGACTCGTTGGCATGATATACTTGCTATTCTCACATCATTATGCTATGTTGCATGATATACTTGCTATGCTCACATCACTATACTATGTCGCATGATATACTTGATATGCTCACATTTCTATTATACGCATTGAGATGTTGTTTTCATGAGATTCTGGATTTGAGAACCGTGGTTATATTTCAATGGAAATTATGCATTGTTTTAAAAATCCGGTTTCTCTTGATATGATATTTCGAGGCGTCCACCATGAGTTTTCTCGGTTCTGAGATTGGTATGTGAAACCTAATTCGAGGAGATGGACGATCCATTTGCGGGTTTATGGTGGACCCGGTATGGTAACCCGGGGTTGTTGGATATGTATGCCCTAGAGACCATTATTTTATAGTACTAGTTTGTATATTACATTTTGGAAGCTTGGGATATATATACGGATTTACGACAGTCTTGCTCGATATAGTAGGATGCTACTTGGTTGTATCTATCTTAATATGTGTATATATTTCTTTTAACATATCGCTAATACATATTGATAGAGCCCTTAGGATCTTTGCTTGACTACCAGCGTTATGATGGCGGTCACACTAGTAGGGGCTGGGTAGTCTATAAGCACATCCTTATACAGGTCCCTAGTCATAGGATTATCGAGATAGGATATCAATACTCCAGAGTGTTGGATATATGTATGCCCTAGAGGCCATTATGTGATAGTTGATGTATCTATACATGTATATATATTCAGTTTGCATTCTTGCTCGACATGATAGTATGCTATCTGGTTTCACTTTATCTGACATGTTGATTTGATCATGCTTTTATTCATTCATACATGCTGATAAAGCCCTAAGGATATTGGCTTGACTACTCTGATTATGATGGAGATCATACTAGTGGGACATCTGTAGTCTATAAGCATATCCTGAAATGTCCCTAGTCGGAGGTGTATCGAGACGGGGCATCGATATACCAGAGTAGACTAGCGTATATGATACTAGACCCATGTGATGGGCGATGGATGTTCCCACATTCATCGATGTTTGACATCAAGATCATATACGGGTGCTCAGTGGTGACTGGGTACACTGGACGGACTCGCCGAGAACTCCTATATGGAATTATATCTATCGTCGGATAGCAGTTCTCAGGCGACACTGGTACAGGTTAGTCTGTAGACCCGAGATCGTCATGGAGTCTTGTGTGTTCTCCTACTGTACTTTGATTGCCACCCTACCACGGCTCTACTGAGTCGTGCAAACAGGCGGCCGTTGGGTACAGTCCCGAGACACACGAAGACGATGAGCGATAGGAGGGGTTTCGTCTCTCCCGGTATTGGGAGTTGATGTTGTGCTTTGCTCGACTGGTTATAACAGCAAGTCCCTGGCCAGGGCTGCTGAGATTTGCTGATAAGTGTTATCAGTAGTTTCTCGATCTGTTATAGACCATTCACCGACACGAATTATTGAGTTATTGGGGTCGACGTGACCATCCCTAGGCTCGATATGCAGCATATCTGACGAAGAGACCGGACTGTACGTGTTGGAGTTAGTGCCCTCAGAGTCAATTATTGGATCACAGGCACGTGATTGCAATGATTGAGGGAGGACCTATCCCGGTAGGACAGTCTTACTCGAGATGATAGTATGCTATCTGGTTTATCTTTATCATCGTGTACTGCTTTAGGTGACCTGACATGTCGCTATTACACGTTGATAGAGCCCCTAGGATTCTTGCTTGACTGCCAGCAGTATGATGGCGATCATATACGTGGGAGTTGGTGGTCTATAAGCACATCCTTAAAAGGTCCCTAGTCGTAGGAGTTTCGAGACAGGGCATCGATACTCCGTTAGTAGACTAGTGTATACAGTCGAGACCCCGACGAGGGGCGGTGGCCGGTCTCACAAGCCACTGGTATCAGTTGGTTCACCTAAGATGTATACAGGTGCTCATTGGGTTATGAGTACACCGGACAGGACTCGCCGGGAACCTGCTAGTTGGTCTTATACCAGACGTCAGATAGCAGTTCCCAGGTGACATGTGTACAGGTTAGTTCATCGACCTGAGATCGTCATTTGTCTCGTGTGAGTTCCCACTGTGCTTTGATTACTACCCTACCACGGCTCAAAGGAGTCGTGCAAACAGGTTTTAGTTGGGTACAGTCCCGAGCCACATGGAGGCAGTGAGCGGATCTGCAGGGGTTCGTCTCTCCCGGTATTGGGGGTGAGGTCGCGCTGTGTCTAGGAGAGCCATTACGCAAAGCCCTCGGCCGAGGCAGGAGATTTACTGGTAGGTATTCCAGTAGTATCTCAGGGCGTTCTGGGCTACGCTCCGACACGACTTGTACCGCTTTTGGGGGTCTGACTTTCACCAACCCCCTAGGCCCGCCATGCGATACTCATAGACGAACGGACCGGACTGTACGGATATTGTCACTGACAGGCTCAGTTGGGTGTCGGGGTGAGCTTCCTCATCGACGTCCCATTTGGTCAATAGCTGGTGGCCCGTCACGTATTGGCTTATACCTCTGACGTGCCAGTGGTTAAATCCACAGCCATAGTATTGACGAGTCTTTAGAGTCCACCACAGTTACAGTTACTCAAGTTTCGGGCGAAACGCTGTAGAGGCCGTATGGAGATATGGCAGGGTTCGATCAGATACGTGCGGTATTGCACGGATCGTGATCGGACAGTTTTTACTAGCCGGCTTTGGCTTAAGCCGGATTCTAGTATTTGATAGTGTAGTTTTGTCTCTTTGCATTTGTGTTCAGTGGGAATACAAATGCGGGCATGTATTTGCAGTAGCGGGGTTTTCCTGTAATTTATTATGGGATCGGTTTTCTGGGGTTGCCAGTTTGCATTCCGTTCCGGCCGGTTTTCTTTCATTCCTTCTCGGCCGGGCTTTGTGATGGAGGGTGTTAATTGCAAGTTTGCAATTAACATTTTGTGAGGGGTTTCTTTGCATATTTGTGGCATCATGATTGTTATTTCATCATGAGATCCTTTTTTGGTCTTCTCACTTGCTTTCATTGTGATGGTTGTTTGATATGATAAGAAAAGAAATGAGAGTGACCATTTTCTTTATTGGTTTTTCCATTTTATTTGATATCCTTAGAGAATTATTTTTCTCTCTCCAATCTCATTTTTAGAGGAGAGAGGGCTGGCCACTATGGGGAGGGGAGAGATGAGAGGAAATTTGATGGTGTATGGAAATTATATCATCTCATTCTTGCTTGCTCCAAAAATCCAATAACCCTTCTCCAAAGTTCCTTCTTGTTTCCTCCACAAACCATGGCAACCTCAATAACCCCAAGAGACAAGTTCACTACACTATTTCTATAGCAAGCCTTGGACGCGTCGGCTAGCCAACTTCGTGCCCGAGTTGCCTCGGTCAAGAGGCGGGAGCCCGTAAAAGATTCCGGCTACGTGGTGCCCTTTCCGACGAGCGAAGAGGTGACGGAGATTCCGCGGGAGATCGGAGTGGAGACGAAGACCGAAGGACACAGATCGCTTGGTATAACTTCTCACCCTATCTCTAGATTGCTAGCATTAGGTTAATGGTTTCGATCCGGGTTTTCTTTGTCCGCGGTAGCGCCGGTTTCCGAGTTAGGAAAAAATTTTTATTCCGCATTTTGGCCTCGAGTACGAGGCCGGGGCGCTGCCGTGGCGCAACATGGTATCAGAGCCACGCCATTAACCTTACCTAGCTTGTTCTAATGTGTTTTTCAGTTCCGATCGACCGAAATTCCAAAAACCGTATTTTTCCTTGACATCAGTTTCTGTCGAATTTTTTTGGAGTCTAAAAATTTTTCAGGTGGTCTCAGAATTATGTTCAGGGAGATCTAAGACTACTGCAAAAATTTGATACAGTGATCGTTTCTTTCGACCGCGTAAGGGCGGCCTAAGCCCCTCATTGGCCGCGCTTCCGCCGCGGGAACAGGAGTTCACTTCATCATTTTTTTTCAGTGGGCTTGTGGGCTTAAAATATGGGTTTTGGGATATTAAAATAGGGCCCAGGTTTTCTGTGAGTGCTACAGTTTTGATTGGGGCCCAGTTGTTAATTTTTGGTCAATCGGAAAATTTTAAACACATTATTTCACAGTATTTACATTATATCTGCGACCGTGAATGTCACTCGATCGGTAAATCCGGTCTAACTGCTATAGCCCGGTTAGACGGATTTGCGAACGTGACTTTCACGTTGATGTTCTATGTTTATGCTGTGATGTTGCGGATCGGTCGTGGGGGATAGCCTGGATGCAATGCTAGTACAGTGCTGTTGTATTATGTACATTTGATGTTGCGGGGCGAGCGTCCGACATGTGGACTGCCGTCACTGCCTGTTTGTATTATTCTTTTGGGGCACGACCTGGTTGCGGTCGATGTACCCGGTGTATGTATATTTTACTTTCTGTACTAGGATTACCCCGCGGAGGGGTGCACGGATAGTCGGGTTCTGGAGGGCAACAAGCCCGCATCTCATGGCTTTGAGACAGAGGGGGCTTCACTCTGGGATCGGCGGGCTATTCGCCGCACTCGTAGGGGGTACAGGTTGACCCAGGAGGGGTGCCCAAGTTACCGGATTCCGTGAAGTGCTGGGTGGTCCATTCACGGCGCTGAAGGGGGCTGCCTCGCTTCAGGTTTTGGCGGGTGACTTGCCGCGCCCGTAGGGGTCTAGGATTTCATTGCACAGGCTATCCACACGACCAGGGGAATGTCGGGTTTCAGCAGCGGCTCTGTGAAACCCGGGGTTTCCAGATATCTGTATTGTTCTGTGATGCTGTACATTTCTGTGATGTTGCATTTTATTCACGCCTTGAGCGAAATTCTATATATTGGTATATATATTAGTAGATGTTGTATATGTTTTTCATCCGCGCTAGTCCAGTCCCCGCTCTGCCGTTAGTTAGCTAACCTAACGGGTGATGACGGGACCCAGTGGCGAATGCGGATGGCATATACGTACGTCAGTATATTTTCGTTCTTTGTGGTGTGATCATTTGATGGGACTGCGTTGATTCGGATCAATGCAAGCTAAACAAACCTATTCTGATGTTGTTGGAACAATTTTTCAAAAAGCTGTTATTGCAAGGACGTTCACTTTTGTTTTGCATCGTGGTATTCATTTGGAATATCCTGCTCCTCAGTCGACGAGGCAAGGGCCGAGATCCCTTCACCGGGAGTGACCCCTTGGACAGAAGTTTGTGTCAGGGCAATAGCTTCACTATAGCCGATTACTTTTGCTTTGCATCGTGGTATTCAGTTGGAATATCCTGCACCTCATTCTACGGGGAAAGAGCCGAGATCCCTTCACCGGGAGTGACCTCTTTAGTAAAGGTTTTCGTCACTATATTTTTATAAAAGTTATCCAGTTCCTTCAACGATATCAAGTTCATTACGTTAAAGGTTTTCGCCAGAAACCATTCGTAGCCCTCCGTCATTTCGGATTAGTATTGCATAGTATTCGCGCTACGTTTATCGTTGCTATTCGCCGAGGCGTAGTGTGCGGTAGCTCTGTAATGCTTTCTGTCGCATGGATATGTGGATTGGTTAGGACAGTCGTGCGACTTTGTTGATTATTCGTCAAGGGTCGTGCGGGTGGGTTTAACGCAATCAAGATAATGACGGGTTGAACTTGACTAGGACCTTTTGATTTGTTGATTATTCGTCAAGGTCACTTGGGTCCTAGGGGTAAAAATCACATCGGGAGTTTCAAAAGAACTGAAACTTGCCAGGCATTCGCATACCTTCTGGAGTGTGGTGACGTGAGTGGATTCCGTCACGTTATCATGCGATGATAGTTGGATCCCGATTCCCACTGATGAGTTGGTTTACTCCTCGGGTGATCCCGACTAATTCTTCTTTCAGGTTTGGAGGAGAATTTGAGTTACAGTGGGAGGTTTCCAGATTAGAAAAAGTGATAACCATTCTGATCTAGGTTAGAGTGCACACTGAGTGTTTCTTTTCTCTCTCTCTGGCAGCGACCATTGACCCGACCCTGGACTATGACTCAGTGACCAAGTTGACCGAACCTTCTTAATACCGGCTTTTGGATTGTCAGAGTTGCAGACCTCATTGCCACTCCTACTTTTACCCTTTTCTCCAGGACACCCCGTTTTACTACAAACGTCCACTTCCATTGGACAAAACCATCGTATGGTTATATACGAACTCGAAGGACTTCGAGGATGGTTTCTGGTTCTGGAGAAAACGAATAGGATTATTCAGTTGTCTTTTCTTTTCACCTTCTCTCAGGTTGCGAGTACTCCTTGGATTAGGAGTAGTACACCTATTACGCAGATTGGACAGTCTTCTTCCAAACCTTAGGCTGGTGCCGACCGGTAGGGAATGAAGAAAACCAATTAGCATAACGATGGTGTGCAGAAGGTATTAAGTTAAGACAAAGCAAGGGATTAGTAGGAGGGCAAAGTAAATTGCGACTGATATTCACGACCAAACCAAGTATTTCTTCGCCAATCCTAAATCACCTTTGTATTTCTCCAGGACCCTCCGTGTTACTACGAAGATCCCAGTTTATTGGATACTCCATCGTATGGTTATATACGAACTCGAAAGGAACTTGTTCCAGTTCGGGGATGGATCCTGGTTCAGGAGAAATAGGAATAAAGTACATTCAGGTGTCTTTTATCTTCACCTTCTCTCGCGTTGCGAGTGCTCCTAGGATTAGGACAGTACACCCTTTATGCTTTTTGGATAGTCTTCTTCCAAACCATAGGCTGGTGCCGAACGGTAGGGAAGGAAGAAAACCATTTGGCTTAAAGGGGTGTACAGAAGGTAATGACTAAAGACATATAAAGGGATTTGGAAAGGTGGCAAAGAATTATACGGTTACAGTTGTGAATCTGGATAATGGAAGAGGCATTACTAGGAATACCAGGATACCCCAACGAAACATTTCAATGTTTCAGTTTCACTGTGTAATGTTAAAAGAAAACTGATTTCCCGATTAGATACTTACTCCAGGGTATGTATTTACCAGGTATAATTCTCACATCTGTATGGTTTTACAGATGATGAGTGGGAGTAAGTTATTGGGAATTGGGTGATCATCCTCATTATATCGGGATTCGTTGTAATCGGTGATATTTGAGGAGATCACCTGGGCTGTTTGCCGGTCGGCAAATATTTGGTTTTGAATATCCGCTGTTGTGCACCAATTTCAAATTGATATATCTGTACGTCTATTTTCATAGAGTGAGATATACCTTTTGATATTATGTCAATGACATTTACCTATATCAGTGGATGGTTAGGTAAGGAGCATTAAACAGCGGTGTAATTCTTCTTAACCATAAGTACAGTTTTCAACCTACGACACACAGTGAAAGAGTTGTTAGACTCAGCGGACTTATACAGAGTATTGTATGTTGTCCAGTGTCCATTAGGACAGAGGGGTTGGTCCTCATACTATATTCTGTTTACTTTTAACTTCTCTAGTTCTTAGACATGTGCTTCGTGGAAACACAGGGTCTGAGTTTTGAGGAGTTATTGGTATAAGAATAGAGTAGAGAACCAGGTATTGCAAGTATCGGGATTCTTCAAGGTGATCGAAGATGTAGATACTTGTGTATGGTATTCAGTTGATAGTAATGATAAAGAGGAATTGCTTCTCTTTCAGGTTACTCATAATTGGAAGCATTCCTAAGTTGAGTAACGCTGATCGGCCTCCTTCCATTTACTTGACATGCACTGGAGACAGCTGCATGATTTGAATCTGGTTCAATTAAATCAGTGCCTCTGTTTCTATATTGGATATAGAACAGTTCATATCTTGACATTGTTAAGGTACGGGGAGTTGTCCGGCTTATGCTTAAAACCAGACACTGGACAACTCAAGGCACGTTTCTGTAATGGCTGTTTGTGGGTTGACCCAGGCTATGACGAGGGTTGACTTTCTACCATCTGGCAGATCAATAGAAATATTGTTCTAGACTCGCCACAGTTTTATTAAAAATGGATTTTTTCAAAAACAGCAGTGGGAGTATGGTAGAACTGGAAGTGATTCCAGAACCGCAAACGATTACTGAAGATTTGATAAGGAACCTAAAGATTCGATCTGATTTGACATTCCATTGGCCACTCCGCAGATAAGGTGGATAACTTCAGACACCCGAGAGGTACTCCGGTAGCCTCAAGGACGGTGACAGGGAAGTTCTTGTTTACCCACACTTGCCATTGCTGATTGTTCCAGGCTGCGAGACCCGGCGGGAGAATGAGTATAGCGTCGTTCTAAACTAGCTTTGGAAGTGCACGTCTATATGACTCTGCCAGAGGGTTGTCGTAGTCAGTGGGAGCAGCGGAAGCATTGGTGGACATCAGGCTTATGTCTATTTATAGACTAAAGCAGATGTAGCGGAGTTAGATCATCTGTTTCTGATGTGACAGTCATGGGTTTGACGTCATCAGAATAGGGGATGGATCTGTTGAGAAGGTAGTGGGAAGTGATATTCCTATACTACGATCGGTTATACTTTGGTCGTCACACAGTAGTTTCTCCACACAGGACTTGGACATTATATCAGACATACTGGTTACTAGACCTATGGTTTTAGATCTAGATTTGGGTGGTTTCCCAATCAGGGTATTTTGACAGCATTCTATGAGTATTTAGAATGGACGACTCCTGGCATGGTAGTGTACCTGCAGGTAATGGAGTCATCCTCTCTAAAGGTGTCTTATAGACTAAAGTAGAGAGGGATGTGCATGATTGACAGATCTCTTGCTTAGGCAATTGAGTCAATCATGAGATGTCAAGTACCACACCAGATGTTGTTCTTGCACTAGATGCAATAAGTTGATATTGATCCAATCCTGGAGGAACAGTCGGAAGCAGTTTTAGAACATAAGTGAATGTTCTAGGGATATGATAACGGCTGCCTCCTTTAGGAGACGGTTATCACTCCAGGCTTCCAAGGTGACATGGACGACAAGGAGGTTTTCAGAGTTATAGTTCTCCCTCTGACGAGGGACAGTATTTTAGACAGGTGGTCCAAGGTAATACTGAGGGAGGCATGGCGCAGGATACTGATTAGTTTCAGTTGTTGATACAGTCTAAGAAGTTTGGATTTGGAGTTCATTTATGAGCTAGGTCCCATCAGACATCCAGACATTCTAAGACAGGTATTGCTCATTTCGGGAGATGGCTTTCTCCGCGAACATGAGATATAGAGAGACATAGAAAGAAACATCACAGCAGATCCACTCACTGAGGCTATTCCTCGAACGCAAAAGTTTCACAAACGAGCTTTGTGAGACTGACTAGTAGAGGAGTTGGGTGTTCGGTATCACACAGGCTGTGAGTATGCCACATCGCAATAATTAGCCTTGAGTGCAAGTGGGAGATTGTTGGAGTTAGTGCCCTCAGAGTCAATTATTGGATCACAGGCACGTGATTGCAATGATTGAGGGAGGACCTATCCCGGTAGGACAGTCTTACTCGAGATGATAGTATGCTATCTGGTTTATCTTTATCATCGTGTACTGCTTTAGGTGACCTGACATGTCGCTATTACACGTTGATAGAGCCCCTAGGATTCTTGCTTGACTGCCAGCAGTATGATGGCGATCATATACGTGGGAGTTGGTGGTCTATAAGCACATCCTTAAAAGGTCCCTAGTCGTAGGAGTTTCGAGACAGGGCATCGATACTCCGTTAGTAGACTAGTGTATACAGTCGAGACCCCGACGAGGGGCGGTGGCCGGTCTCACAAGCCACTGGTGTCAGTTGGTTCACCTAAGATGTATACAGGTGCTCATTGGGTTATGAGTACACCGGACAGGACTCGCCGGGAACCTGCTAGTTGGTCTTATACCAGACGTCAGATAGCAGTTCCCAGGTGACATGTGTACAGGTTAGTTCATCGACCTAAGATCGTCATTTGTCTCGTGTGAGTTCCCACTGTGCTTTTATTACTACCCTACCACGGCTCAAAGGAGTCGTGCAAACAGGTTTTAGTTGGGTACAGTCCCGAGCCACATGGAGGCAGTGAGCGGATCTGCAGGGGTTCGTCTCTCCCGGTATTGGGGGTGAGGTCGCGCTGTGTCTAGGAGAGCCATTACGCAAAACCCTCGGCCGAGGCAGGAGATTTACTGGTAGGTATTCCAGTAGTATCTCAGGGCGTTCTGGGCTATGCTCCGACACGACTTGTACCGCTTTTGGGGGTCTGACTTTCACCAACCCCCTAGGCCCGCCATGCGATACTCATAGACGAACGGACCGGACTGTACGGATATTGTCACTGACAGGCTCAGTTGGGTGTCGGGGTGAGCTTCCTCATCGACGTCCCATTTGGTCAATAGCTGGTGGCCCGTCATGTATTGGCTTATACCTCTGACGTGCCAGTGGTTAAATCCACAGCCATAGTATTGACGAGTCTTTAGAGTCCACCACAGTTACAGTTACTCAAGTTTCGGGCGAAACGCTGTAGAGGCCGTATGGAGATATGGCAGGGTTCGATCAGATACGTGCGGTATTGCACGGATCGTGATCGGACAGTTTTTACTAGCCGGCTTTGGCTTAAGCCGGATTCTAGTATTTGATAGTGTAGTTTTGTCTCTTTGCATTTGTGTTCAGTGGGAATACAAATGCGGGCATGTATTTGCAGTAGCGGGGTTTTCCTGTAATTTATTATGGGATCGGTTTTCTGGGGTTGCCAGTTTGCATTCCGTTCCGGCCGGTTTTCTTTCATTCCTTCTCGGCCGGGCTTTGTGATGGAGGGTGTTAATTGCAAGTTTCCAATTAACATTTTGTGAGGGGTTTCTTTGCATATTTGTGGCATCATGATTGTTATTTCATCATGAGATCCTTTTTTGGTCTTCTCACTTGCTTTCATTGTGATGGTTGTTTGATATGATAAGAAAAGAAATGAGAGTGACCATTTTCTTTATTGGTTTTTCCATTTTATTTGATATCCTTAGAGAATTATTTTTCTCTCTCCAATCTCATTTTTAGAGGAGAGAGGGCCGGCCACTATGGGGAGGGGAGAGATGAGAGGAAATTTGATGGTGTATGGAAATTATATCATCTCATTCTTGCTTGCTCCAAAAATCCAATAACCCTTCTCCAAAGTTCCTTCTTGTTTCCTCCACAAACCATGGCAACCTCAATAACCCCAAGAGACAAGTTCACTACACTATTTCTATAGCAAGCCTTGGACGCGTCGGCTAGCCAACTTCGCGCCCGAGTTGCCTCGGTCAAGAGGCGGGAGCCCGTAAAAGATTCCGGCTACGTGGTGCCCTTTCCGACGAGCGAAGAGGTGACGGAGATTCCGCGGGAGATCGGAGTGGAGACGAAGACCGAAGGACACGGATCGCTTGGTATAACTTCTCACCCTATCTCTAGATTGCTAGCATTAGGTTAATGGTTTCGATCCGGGTTTTCTTTGTCCGCGGTAGCGCCGGTTTCCGAGTAAGGAAAAATTTTTTATTCCGCATTTTGGCCTCGAGTACGAGGCCGGGGCGCTGCCGTGGCGCAACAGTACGGTAGTATTGCCGGATGGCTCGACGGGAGTTGTAGCAGGTTCGCTTGTTGTCTTCTGATCGTTCAATACCCGGGTGGCCGTTACGTTTAGCTGACCTCTTGCGGCTTGAGGGCACTTGATATGATCATTACCCTCTGCCGGCGTATTGACGAGTCTTAGAGTCCCATAGAGGAGTTACCCAGTCCAGGAGAAACGTTGTGGTGCGCATATGCGATATGCGCATACACCCGATTGAAATGTGCGTATATGATACCGAACATTGATCGGGTGAACTGCTTTTGGTGGGGTCATATGAGATATGACCGGATTGATAAATCAAGTGTTGATTTATCATTTAACCATTAGTTTTCTCACTCAAAACCTTTCTAGGGTTTGATGGATGTATGCATGCATGCATGTGTTTCTATTTTTCTTTTCTAGTTTCATGCACATGAAGATGTGCATACATGTACACATACATACATCAAACTATCATGGTTGTTTATATATGGAAATGGTGGCAATATAAGCTTCACACCATAGATTATACAATGGATAATTATTTAATTTTGGTTTTAAAAAGAAAATGAAAAGGAAAGGATAATTATGCTAGTTTCTACATGCTTCTTTTAACCTAACCATTCTCACCCACCACTAAACCATGGTTATCCTCTCCTTTATCATTCTAAACCCAAGTTAAATTAATCATCTATTATTTAATCATGGTTTGAGTCAAGAAGGATTAAATATATATAGTGATATTTATTTTCTTTTGCAAGTTAACCTAAGGGTTATCATTTTATCTCTTGAAAGAAATAGCCACCATTTTCATCCTCCTTGATCTTCTTCTCTCTAGTTCTTTTCTAGTGAGTGAAACAAAATCAAAGAAAATTTTTTGAAGTGAGATCCAAAGCCACAACAACATTCTACACATGCTTAGCCGTTTTGTTTAGAGTGTTATCTTCGGTTTGACGAAGTAGCGAGCTTGGACGGAGATCTCCGCGGTGGATCATCATGGACACAAGGGGAGTTCAAGAGGACCTTGATTCAACACAAAAGAGCCTAAGGAGCGAAGCAAAAACGGGAGCTACAAAGGTTGTAGCCTTCAAACCCTAACTTTTGTTAGCTTAATGTTTAGCAAACCCTAATTTTCTAGGATCTATCCTTTGCATGTTAGTTTAGCACCTTAAAAATTAAAACTTTGGGTCATGTGATGCTTCAAAACTCTTCATAGGGTGCTATACTAGCCTTACATTGGTATCAGAGCCGACCTAGAACGTTAGGCGACCTTTTTGCGAAGTGAAAAGTCCGATCGAACCAAAATACGGATTTATGGGATGCTCTCTGGAAATTTTTTAAAAACTGATCTTTTTCAGAATTAAAAATTCTCAAAAAATTGAGCAGGTAAAAATTAGATGATCTGGAAAATCCGTACCCATGAACAGTAAGTTTGACCGCGGAAGGGCGGCATAAGCAAGCTTAGGCCGCGCTTCCGCGGCCATATATGGGGCTCTCTGACAATTTTTTGCATAGTACTTTTCTTTACCTGCTACAGTACATTTTGAGAGTATTTAATCTGAATCTGCTGTTGAAAATTCTGGAGATGGTTTTGAACTAGTTGTTTCGATCGGAATTTTCATTTCGTATTTCCTTTCCGGGTAAACTAGAAAGTATTGAAGTGTTTGAACGAATATCATTTACTCAATATTCACGGGGTTTAAATAGTTTGGAGATGTGTGCAAGTCTTTTTGCGGTGGTCCCTCTAGAAGACAACAAACCTTAACTCGATTATGTGACCGTCTCGAACTGCCCTTTGAACCCTAGGGTTTGGGGCAGTACGGCGTGCCACATGTGAGGCGTTGGCTTGACCCTTCTACGGCTGGACCGCCGCTACTGTGTCACACTCCGGTTTTTTTAAACCCTGCTCAAGTGTTGAGCTTTAGTGAATCTTGGGTGCTTGACAGTTCGTTCGAAAACTTTAATACTGTCTGTTTATCTGGAATGTGATACAATATGTGGAATTCATATAGTGTAGACATGAAATACGAAATATGTGATATTTCGCATTTATGATGTCTAAAGAGAATCTGGATTCCAAATAATGTAGTTTTGCACTTTCTTTTCTGCGACCGTAAGTGTAGTATGTTAGATATCGCCGGTTTCGTTGCTATACATCAACGACAATCGGGGTACGCATACTTACTTACGTTGATGATATGTGATATTATGTGTTGCTGAGATATGATGTGCAGGATTGTCGCGATCGAATAGCCGGGGGGTTTTTGTGAGATGAGAGTTTTATATTTTCATTCATGTAAATTCAAATGTAATGTAATATTCTTTTATTTGGGGCACTTCCAGGTTGCGGTTGTGTCACCAGTGTTGTATATTATTTACTTTTCCGCATTAGGATGGACCCAAGGAGGGGAGCACAGGTGACCGGGTTCTGGGGTTCAGTGGGAGGCCATCTCGAGGAGTCGAGACCGGGTCTCCTAAACTCCAGGATTGGTAGGGTCACTTGCCGCTCTCGTAGGGGTCCAGGGTGTGGGCTTGGCTATTCATCGCGACTGTGGAATCCGTATTTTCTATTCTGGCTAAATACTAAATACGGACGTCCTAGTATATCCCACGTTATATCTATATTTCTGCTGCCTGTGTTCTGTGATATCTGAGACGAATGAGTTATTATATATATATGATATATAGTAGACGTTGCTTATGTTTTACACCCGCGCTAGTCCCGTCCCGGTATGCCGTTAGTTAAGTAACCTAACGGTGCATAACGGAACATTGCGGCGAATGCGGATGGCATAAGCGTACGTGTTATTTTCGTTTCTTTTCTGTGATTGGCTTTAGGACTTAAATGATGGGATTACATTAATGTGATTAATGTAAAGAAAATAAACCTAAAAAGATGTTGTAGAATCGGATTTAAAAACTACTCGGCTATTTATGAAAAAGCTATATTTCAAAACTGCGGAGCTTAAGCCACTCCTTTTGAAAAAAAACTGTTTGATTCTACAACGATATCAAGTTCAAAGCGTTAAAGATTTTCTTAAAAATCATTCGCAACCCTCCGTCATTTTAGGAAGTAGAGTACTTAGTATTCGTGCTACGTTTGTTGACTTTAGTTAAGGCGTAGTGTACGGTAGCTAAGTGATGTCTTCCTACACTGCATATGATGCAGATTAATTAGGACATTCATACGACTTTGTTGACCATAGTTAAGGGTCATATGGGTGGGTCTAATTGATCAAGAAATGACGGGTAGAACTTGACTGGTACTTATGATTTGTTGACCATAGTTAAGGTCATAAGTGCTAGGGGTAAAAATTACATCGTGAATTTCAAGTGTTGAAATTTGCAATGAGATTGCATACCTTCCATGTGATGGTTGGATCCCGATCCCACTGTGGGCAATAGTTGCTCCTAGGAGAGTTTTACAGTTTACACTTAGCTAACTCATTAGGTGTCTAGAAAGGTGTTAACGGGGCTCCGCCTCTGGGAAAACGAGGTTTACTCTAATTAGGTCCGTGCGAAAGCACGGGGAACCTCCCTCAAAGTACCGACACTGGCCTGGCTGAACGGTTAGCGAAGTTGTAGACTGTAATTAATCCTGGCTAGTTTTTCTTTTTAAGGTTTGAAAGAAAAACTTGATAAAAAGCAGTGGGAAACATCGATTAGACAAGATAATAAACCAATCTAATCTATGCAAGAGCTTTCGCTGAGTGTATTCTTTTCTCTCTCTTAATGGCAGATACCAATGACTGGACTTAAGCTTCTACTAGATAAAAACAAACTGAATGGGACCAACTATAAAGACTGGCTAAGGAATCTGAAGATCGCCTTGACTTATGATAAAGTATCATATGTCCTTACGGCTTCAGCCCCGCCCGTCCCAGGCCCAAAATCTTCAGTTGCGGACATAGAAGTCCGCAAGACATGGGACGCTGACTGTGCCACGGCAAAATGCCTCGCGCTTGCATCGATGGACAATACACATCAAAAGCAGCACGAGGACATGGACATTCACGGGATACTGCTCCATACAAAGGAGTTGTATGGGGAACAGTCCGCGTATTACGATACGAAGCATCGAGGAAACTGTTTCACATGCGAATGGCCCCTGGCACACCAGTAGGAGACCATGTGTTGAAGATGATAGCTCTTATAGAAGAGCTTGAGGACCTTGGATGGACAATGGAAAATGAACAATATATAGATATTATTCTGCAGTCCCTCCCCTCCACCTTTGCTCAGTTCATAGTGAACTTCAACATGCATGCCATGGAGAAGGACCTCCCTGAACTCCTTAATATGTTAAGGAGTGCAGAGAGCACTATGAAGTCAGCGAAGACTCCCGTTATGACCATTGGACAGTCTTCTTCTTCTCGCCCAAAAGCTAAGGCCAAGGGAAAGAAAAAGAAGAAACCCACTAATCCTAAGGGCGGAGTCAAAAAGGTGAAGGGAAAGGGAAAGTCCACGGCTGGAGACCTAGGGAAAGGCGAGTGTTTTCATTGCCACAAGACAGGACATTGGAAGCGCAACTGCACGGAGTACCTAAGTCTCAAGAAGAAGCATGGTGATGCTTCTGCTTCAGGTGCGTTTGTGATTGAAAACTGTTTTTCTATAAACTCTGCTTCCTGGGTATTGGATACCGGTTCAGGTTCTCACATTTGAAATTCTATGCAGGGGCTGAGAAATAGCAAGGTTTTGAGGACAGGTGACCATTCTCTCCGCGTTGGAAATGGTTCCAATGTACATACAGTCGCAGTGGGAGAGTATCACTTGGGGTTGCCATCTGGATGTATTTTGATTTTGAATCCATGTTATTTTGTACCAACTATGCTATGTAATATAATATCCGTTTCTTTGTTGGACAATGAAGGATATAATTTTGTGTTGCAGAACAATGTTATGAACATTCACCTAAATCAAATGTTGGTTGGGTATGGTACGCTTAATAACGGAATATATGTCCTAAATCAACACACAGTTTTACAACACACTAATAAAAGAAAAATTTCAGAATTAAATGAAGCTTTTCTTTGGCACTGTAGACTTGGTCATATTAACGAAACAAGACTAAACAAGTTACACAAAGATGGATATTTAAACTCTTTTGAATATAAATCTTATGCGACTTGCCAGTCTTGTATCAAGGGTAAAATGACCAAAACTCCGTTTACCGGACACGGAGAAAGAGCTACTCAGCTCCTTGGCCTCATACATAGTGATGTATGTGGGCCGATGTCTACACAGGCTAGAGGCGGTTTTTCATACTTCATTACATTCACCGACGATTTCTCAAGATTCGGTCATGTATTTTTATTAAAACACAAGTCCGAAGCTTTCGAGAAATTCATTGAATATAAACAAGAAGTAGAAAAACAAACCGGCTTGAGTATTAAGATGCTTCGATCAGATCGAGGTGGTGAGTATCTCAGTACAGAATTTGCAAACTTCCTAAAAGAGAATGGGATTCTCTCTCAGCTCACTCCGCCTTACACACCACAGCACAACGGTGTGTCAGAACGACGGAATAGGACCCTATTAGATATGATCCGGTCCATGATGAGTGACGCTGAGTTACCAGTCTCGTTTTGGGGGCATGCATTGGAGACTGCAGCGTTTCTGCTAAACAGGGTTCCAACCAAAGCCGTATCTACCACGCCATATGAGATATGGAATGGGAAGAGACCATCTCTTAAAAGAATTAAGATTTGGGGTTGCCCGGCCTATGTTAAAAAGCAGAATCCGGACAAACTCGAGACACGGTCAGTCATGTGTAACTTTGTGGGATATCCAAAGAATTCTTATGGATATCTGTTCTACCATAAAGAGGAACAAAAAGTGTTTGTTTCTCAGTATGCCACATTCTTGGAAAAAGAGTTTTTCACGGATAGAGATGATGGCAAGGTGGTAGATCTAGAAGAGGTTCTGGAGACACAAACTACAAATGACGATTTGGTTGAGCCGGCTGTTGCAACAGAAACTGAAGAACCTCGGCCACTCCGTAGGTCTGGTAGGACTTCTCACCCACCGGAGAGGTACTACGGTTTCCTCATTGATGGTGACAGAGAAGACTGTATCATGGAAGATGATGATCCTACCAGTTTTCAGCAAGCTATCACGAGTGGTGACTCTGTGAAGTGGCTGGATGCCATGAGATCCGAAATGGAGTCTATGTACACCAACAAAGTATGGACTTTGGACGTTGTACCCCCTGGGGTAAAACCTGTAGGGTGCAAATGGATCTTTAAAAGAAAGATTGGTGTGGATGGGCAGGTAGAGACCTATAAGGCAAGACTTGTGGCGAAAGGTTTTCGTCAAAGACCAGGTTTGGACTATGACGAAACTTTTTCGCCCGTAGCCATGCTTAAATCTATTCGGATCCTACTTGCTATTGCTGCTCACTACGACTATGAAATCTGGCAGATGGACGTTAAAACAGCATTTCTAAATGGAGATTTAGAAGAATGTGTTTATATGGATCAGCCAGAGGGCTTCATTGACAGTGGGAGCAGCGAGAAAGCATGTAGATTGCTTAAATCCATATATGGGTTAAAGCAGGCATCTCGGAGTTGGAACATCTGTTTCGATGATGTTATCAAAGAGTTTGATTTCATCAAAAATCCAGATGAACCTTGTGTTTATAGGAAGGCTGTAGGAAGAGCTGTCACATTCCTCGTATTGTACGTGGATGACATTCTTCTGATAGGAAATGATATTCCTATGCTACAGTCGGTCAAATCATTCTTATCACTGAGGTTCTCCATGAAGGACCTGGGTGATGCCACATACATCCTGGGCATAAGGATCTATAGAGATAGATCCAAAAAGTTATTGGGATTGTCCCAAACCAGGTACATCAACACCATCCTAAAAAGGTTTAGTATGGAAGACTCCAAGCGGGGTGCCTTACCCGCTTGCCATGGAGTCACTCTCTCCAAGGATTCTTGTCCAAAGACCGATGAAGAGAGAGCTCGCATGAGCATTATACCTTATGCTTCGGCAGTAGGGTCTATAATGTATGCGATGTTATGTACACGCCCAGATGTAGCTTATGCACTTAGTGTTGTAAGCAGGTATCAATCCAACCCAGGGGAGAACCACTGGACAGCTGTGAAGAACATTCTTAAGTACTTGCGAAGGACTAAAGAATTGTTCTTGGTGTATGGTAATAAAGATCTCCAAATGGAGGCCTTTACCGATTCAAGCTTCCAGAGCGATAAGGATGACAGCAAATCTATCTCAGGGTTTGTATTTACCCTCAATGGAGGGGCGGTAAGTTGGAAGAGTTCCAAACAAGATACCGTTGCAGACTCTACGATGGAAGCTGAGTACATTGCTGCAAATGATGCCGCCAAGGAAGCCGTCTGGATGAAGAAGTTCGTCTCGGAGCTAGGAGTAGTTCCAACCATTATTGATCCAATACCTTTGTATTGTGACAATAATGGGGCGATGGCGTTAGCCAAGGAGCCCAGATCCCATCAGCGGTCCAGACACATCCTGAGGCGCTTTCATTTGATCCGGGAGATTGTAGATCGCCGCGAGATCGAGATTAAGAGAGTAGACACAAAGAACAACGTCGCGGATCCATTCACCAAGGCTCTCCCTCAGCCGCAGCATGAGCGACTTTTTGAGATGTTGGGTATGAGATACGCCAATAACTGGCCTTAGTGCAAGTGGGAGATTGTTGGATATATGAATGCCCTAGAGGCCATTATGTGATAGTTGATGTATCTATACATGTATATATATTCAGTTTGCATTCTTGCTCGACATGATAGTATGCTATCTGGTTTCACTTTATCTGACATGTTGATTTGATCATGCTTTTATTCATTCATACATGCTGATAAAGCCCTAAGGATATTGGCTTGACTACTCTGATTATGATGGAGATCATACTAGTGGGACATCTGTAGTCTATAAGCATATCCTGAAATGTCCCTAGTCGGAGGTGTATCGAGACGGGGTATCGATATACCAGAGTAGACTAGCGTATATGATACTAGACCCATGTGATGGGCGATGGATGTTCCCACATTCATCGATGTTTGACATCAAGATCATATACGGGTGCTCAGTGGTGACAGGGTACACTGGACGGACTCGCCGAGAACTCCTATATGGAATTATATCTATCGTCGGATAGCAGTTCTCAGGCGACACTGGTACAGGTTAGTCTGTAGACCCGAGATCGTCATGGAGTCTTGTGTGTTCTCCCACTGTACTTTGATTGCCACCCTACCACGGCTCTACTGAGTCGTGCAAACAGGTGGCCGTTGGGTACAGTCCCGAGACACACGAAGACGATGAGCGATAGGAGGGGTTTCGTCTCTCCCGGTATTGGGAGTTGATGCTGTGCTGTGCTCGACTGGTTATAACAGCAAGTCCTTGGCCAGGGCTGCTGAGATTTGCTGATAAGTGTTATCAGTAGTTTCTCGATCTGTTATAGACCATTCACCGACACGACTTATTGAGTTATTGGGGTCGACATGACCATCCCTAGGCTCGATATGCAGCATATCTGACGAAGAGACCGGACTGTACGGTAGTATTGCCGGATGGCTCGACGGGAGTTGTAGCAGGTTCGCTTGTTGTCTTCTGATCGTTCAATACCCGGGTGGCCGTTACGTTTAGCTGACCTCTTGCGGCTTGAGGGCACTTGATATGATCATTACCCTCTGCCGGCGTATTGACGATTCTTAGAGTCCCACAGAGGAGTTACCCAGTCCAGGCGAAACGTTGTGGTGCGCATATGCGATATGCGCATACACCCGATTGAAATGTGCGTATATGATACCGAACATTGATCGGGTGAACTGCTTTTGGTGGGGTCATATGAGATATGACCGGATTGATAAATCAAGTGTTGATTTATCATTTAACCATTAGTTTTCTCACTCAAAACCTTTCTAGGGTTTGATGGATGTATGCATGCATGCATGTGTTTCTATTTTTCTTTTCTAGTTTCATGCACATGAAGATGTGCATACATGTACACATACATACATCAAACTATCATGGTTGTTTATATATGGAAATGGTGGCAATATAAGCTTCACACCATAGATTATACAATGGATAATTATTTAATTTTGGTTTTAAAAAGAAAATGAAAAGGAAAGGATAATTATGCTAGTTTCTACATGCTTCTTTTAACCTAACCATTCTCACCCACCACTAAACCATGGTTATCCTCTCCTTTATCATTCTAAACCCAAGTTAAATTAATCATCTATTATTTAATCATGGTTTGAGTCAAGAAGGATTAAATATATATAGTGATATTTATTTTCTTTTGCAAGTTAACCTAAGGGTTATCATTTTATCTCTTGAAAGAAATAGCCACCATTTTCATCCTCCTTGATCTTCTTCTCTCTAGTTCTTTTCTAGTGAGTGAAAAAAAATCAAAGAAAGGTTTTTGAAGTGAGATCCAAAGCCACAACAACATTCTACACATGCTTAGCCGTTTTTTTTAGAGTGTTATCTTCGGTTTGACGAAGTAGCGAGCTTGGACGGAGATCTCCGCGGTGGATCATCGTGGACACAAGGGGAGTTCAAGAGGACCTTGATTCAACACAAAAGAGCCTAAGGAGCGAAGCAAAAATGGGAGTTACAAAGGTTGTAGCCTTCAAACCCTAACTTTTGTTAGCTTAATGTTTAGCAAACCCTAATTTTCTAGGATCTATCCTTTGCATGTTAGTTTAGCACCTTAAAAATTAAAACTTTGGGTCATGTGATGCTTCAAAACTCTTCATAGGGTGCTATACTAGCCTTACACAGAGTAGACTAGTGTATACGCTTCTCATCCCAGCAGGGGAGATGGTCTGTCCCACAGCCATTAGTACGTTGTACTGGAGATAGTATGCAGGTGCTCGTTAGGTTACGAGTACACTGGACATGACTCTGTAGAGTTACTAGGCACACTAACAAGGCTCTACAAGGCATCGACCATACCAAAATTAAATTTTTATATGCCGAATAACCCTAAGCAAGATCGTATACTAGAGATTAGGGTTTCATATGCAAGCAAAAACCAATTAGGACTAAGTGAATACGAAATACAATATTTGTAGATAGGTCCTTCACTTCATTTGCTCCTTGTTGAAGTCCCTTCACTGCGATCATGGTTCTCCCGGGCTCTTGTATGGCTTCATGAGGCGAAAGGTGCGACCTTGCTTGAAGTCTCCGAGGCCGAAGATGATCTACGTCGAGGGAATTCCGACTCAAGCTTCTACTTCACTAACTAGAGAATTAGTGAAGCAAACACCCTAAACTAAAGTGCTAGTCTAGTAAAGCATGGAGAAATAGGAAGTGGGTTCACTTTGGATTTTTATTTCTCACAAGGATTCTCACTTTGGATCAAACCCTAGCTTGCTTTTTCTTTTTGAACAATGAAAAAGAAGATGAACAAAAGAAAAAGAGATGAGGATAATGATCAAGTGTGAAGGCTAACCATGGTGAGTGAGTATCATATACTAACTATTGTAGAGCCATAACCATAGCTAATTGAGAATGGTTAGCTTAATAAAGATCTAAAGTAAAACAAATTTAGTGGACTTTGTCAAAGTATCCACAAGCTTCTACAAGCTTCATGCTTATGACCTAAGCACCACTAATTTGTAATTACCTTAAATAAATATTAACCACCATCTAATTATAGTATGGTGTATGTCTTACACACCCATGTTTAGTGTATCATCAACGATGATACAAAAGAAAACACTTTTAATATATATATCACATATATATATATATTCAAGTGTGCATATGAGAAAAACCCTAAAATGAACAAGTGTTAGCAAATGTAAATTAGTATATCTAATATACAATTATACACTTAATTATTAAATCAACACTTGACTTAATAATCCGGTCATATCTCATATAACCGGCTAACATCCATTGTATCGACTTATCGAATCAACACTTGATTCGATAACCCGGTCATATCATATATAACCGACCGACACAAAAAGTCGCGAGAATAGAATACGGTATCACATACACGCATTTATTCTCGGTCTCGCACATATCACATACATGCTCCTATTTCGTTTTTCCTGAGCCAGTAAAACCTATGTGTAGGACTCTAAAGACTCGTCAATACGCCGGCAGTAGGTGATGATCATATCAAGCACCCACAAGCCGTCAGCGGTACTAGCTGGAAGTAACGGCTACCCGGGTATTGAGCGATAAGAAGATCAACAAGCAAGCCCGCTCCAACTCTTGTAAATGCCTCCCGGTAACACTTCCCGTACAGTCCGGTCTCCTCGTCTGACATGTCGCATATCAAGTCTAGGGGTGGTAAACGTCAGACCCCAATAACCGATAAGTCGTGCCGATGTGAGGCTCATAACGGGTCGAGAAACTACTGGTAACACTTACCAGTAAATCTCTAACTCAGTCCTGGCCAGGGACTTCCCTGTTATGGCCAATCGAGCACAGCGCAACATCAATCCCCAATACTGGGAGAGACGAAACCCCTCATATCGCTCATTTCCTGCATGTGACTCGGGACTGTACCCAAAAACCACCATTTTGCACGCCCTCTTGGATGTGGTAAGGTGGAAATCAAAGCACAGTGGGAATCACACAAGACTCTATAACGATCTCGGGTCTACAGACTAACCTGCATAAGTGTCACCAGAGAACTGCCATCTGACGTGAGGTATAATACCATATGGGAGTTCTCGGCGAGTCTGTCCAGTGTACCCAATCTCCACTGAGCACCCGTATACCATCTCTGATGTCAAACACCAATGGATATGGGATCATCCATCGCCCATCTCATGGGTCGAGAAGCGTATACGCTAGTCTACACGGGTATATCGATGCCCCGTATCGATACACCCACGACTAGGGACCTTGAAGGATGTACTTATGGACTACCATGTCCCCACTAGTATGATCCACATCATAGTCCAGGTAGTCAAGTACACATACTAAGGGCTTTACCAACATGTAACTATAAGACAGTATATAAAGAGACAAGTATACATGTTAAAGTAAAGAGCAACCAGATAGCATACTATCATATCGAGAAAGAAAGTCCTCTCTATATATGTCCAAGCATCCAATATAATATACTTCATCTGTACAATACTGGCCTCTAGGGCATACATACAACTAACAATCTCCCACTTGCACTAGGGCCAGCTGCTGTACTATCGCATACCGAGCATCCCGAAGAGTCTCTCAAACTGTATCTGGAGAATGGCCTTCGTGAGTGGATCTGCTGTGTTGTTCTTCGTGTCAACCCTCCTGACCTCGATCACCCGGCGATCAACTATCTCCCGGATCAGGTGATACCGCCTCAGAATATGCCTGGATCGCTGATGGGACCTGGGTTCCTTGGCCAAAGCCACCGCTCTATTGTTATCGCAATACAAAGGTATTGGATGCTCAATGGAAGGAACCACTCCAAGTTCAGAAATGAACTTCTTGATCCAGACAGCCTCTTTGGCAGCATCGTTGGCAGCGATGTATTCAGCCTCCATCGTCGAGTCTGCCACGGTTTCCTGCTTGGAACTCTTCCAGCTAACCGCCCCTCCGTAAAGGGTAAAGACAAATCCCGACTGCGATTTAGAGTCGTCCTTATCACTCTGGAAGCTCGAATCGGTAAAGGACTCCACTTGGAGTTCTCCGTTACCATACACCAAGAGCATCTCTTTAGTCCTTCGCAAGTACTTGAGAATGCTCTTCACAGCTGTCCAGTGACTCTTTCCAGGATCAGCTTGATACCTATTCACTACACTCAGTGAGTATGCTATATCGGGTCTGGTACATAGCATCGCATACATGATAGAGCCTACTGTCGAAGCATAGGGTATCCCTTGCATGCGAGCTCTCTCCAAATCAGTCTTGGGAGACATCTCTTTGGAGAGAGTAAGCCCTGAGATTGTAGGTAAAAACCCACGTTTGGACTCTTCCATACTAAACCTCTTCAGTATGGTGTCAATGTACCAGGATTGGGACAATCCCAATATCCTTTTAGATCTATCTCTATAGATCATTATTCCCAATATGCAGGAGGCATCACCTTGATCTTTCATTGAGAATCTTTGTGATAAGAATAGCTTCACCAATTGCGGCATAGGAATGTCATTTCCTAACAAGAGTATGTCGTCCACGTACAATACGAGGAAGATAACCTTACTCTTCGCCACCTTCTTGTAGATACAAGGTTCATCTACGTTTCTGACGAAATCAATGTAAGCCCACGGCGGCACCCCGGCCGTCAATCCGACGCCGGAATGCGGAAATGGTGAATAACTTAAATTTTTACGAACTTAGCAAACCGGCACCACCGCGCACTATAACCCGGATCGAACCATTAATTAGTCTAAGCTAACTACAAGAAGGGGAAGAGATATACCGACAGATCCGAGTCCTCCGGTCTTCTCGTCGTCGTCCCGATCTCTCACGGAAACTCCGGTCGTCGCCTCCTCGCCGGAAAGGCACCACATCGCCTGTATCTTTTACGGGCTCCCACCTCAATGCCGAGGCAACTCGGGCGCGAAGTTGGCTAGCCGACGCGTCCAAGATTTGCTGTAGAATAATGTAGAATCGTTGTCTCTTTGGGGTTTAATATGGTTGCCATGATGGAGGAATTTTTCACAAGGATTATTCATGAAGGCTTGAAGAAAATTGGAGCATCTCATGAAAATGAGCTCGGCCATTTGCAATGTGTGCTCACTGGATGAAAAGGAATGAAGCAAGCTCACTAAATGAGCTCAGCCAAATAAAAACCTCAGCACTCTCTAAGCACTCAAAATGAATATAAATATTAATTCTTGAACCCCTCAAAACAATTCCAGCACCTTCATAAAAGAGCTCAATGTAATCAATATAAATTAATCCACTATACAAAAATAAACCACACTCCATCATTCCAACAGCAACAGTGGCCGGCCCATTACAATTTCCATCACAATATCACATCAAAACCCATACCCTCTCAAAGCCAATCATAACCTACAATGGTCAAGCCATCATGGAAAAGAAAGAGTCAAAAGATAGGCTCCATCATGAAACCATCATGATACAAGGAAACATGCAAAGACCCCCTCCACTAAAGCTTATTTGCAACAATGCAAATAAGCCCTCCTCCACCAAACTTCGGCCAATGAACGGAACAAAGGAAATCGGCCGAAACTAAAAGCAAACTGGCAACTCCAGAAAACTGGTCCCGTAATAAATTACAGGAAAACCCCGATACTGTGCATACACACCCGCATCTGTATTTCGACCGAAATACAAATGCAAAGAGACAAAATCTACACTATCTAAAACTAGAATCCGGCTTAAGCCAAAGCCGGCTAGTAAAATCCGTCCGATCACGATCCGTGCAATACCGCACGTATCTGATCGCACCCTGCCATATCTCCATACGGCCTCTACAGCCTTTCGCCCGAAAGCTGAGTAACTGAATGTGGGGGACTCTAAAGACTCGTCAACACCTTGGTTGTGGATTCAACCACTAGCACGTCAGAAGTATAAGCCAATACGTAACGGGCTACCAGGTATTGACTAAAAGGGACGTCTGTGAGCGAACTCAGCCTGACAACCCTACTGAGCCTGTCAGTGACAATATCCGTACAGTCCGGTCCGTTCGTCTATGAGTATCGCATGGCGGGCCTAGGGGGTTGGTAAAAGTCAGACCCCCAAAAGCGGTACAAGTCGTGTCGGAGTGTAGCCCAGAACACCCTGAGATACTACTGGAATACCTACCAGTAAATCTCCTTGCCTTGGCCAAGGACTTTGTGTAATGGCTCTCCTAGACACAGCACGACCTCACCCCCAATACCGGGAGAGACGAACCCCTGAAGATACGCTCACTGCCTCCATGTGGCTCGGGACTGTACCCAACTAAAACCTGTTTGCACGACTCCTTTGAGCCGTGGTAGGGTAGTAATCAAAGTACAGTGGGAACTCACACGAGACAAATGACGATCCCCAGGTCGATGAACTAACCTGCACACATGTCACCAGGGAACTGCCATCTGACGTCTGGTATATGACCAACTAGCATGTTCCCGGCGAGTCCTGTCCGGTGTACTCATAACCCAATGAGCACCTGTATACATCTTAGGTGATCCAACTGACACCAGTGGCTTGTGAGACCGGCCACCGCCCTTCGTCGGGGTCTCGACTGTATACACTAGTCTACTAATGGAGTATCGATGCCCAGTCTCGAAACTCCCACGACTAGGGACCTTTTAAGGATAAGCTTATAGACCCCCAGCTCCCACTTATATGATCGCCCTCATACTGCTGGTGGTCAAGCAAGAATCCTAGGGGCTCTATCAACGTGTAATAGCGACGTGTCAGGTCACCTAAAGCAGTACATGATGATAAAGGTAAACCAGATAGCATACTATCATCTCGAGTAAGACTGTCCTACCGGGATAGGTCCTCCCTCAATCATTACAATCACGTACCTGTGACCTAATAATTGACTCTGAGGGCACTATCTCCAACAATCTCCCACTTGCACTCAAGGCTAATTATTGCGATGTCGCATACTCACAGCCCGTGTGATACCGAACACCCAACTCCTCTACTAGTCAGTCTCACAAAGCTCGTTTGCGAAACTATTGCGTTCGAGGAATAGCCTCAGTGAGTGGATCCGCTTAGTTGTTTCTTTCTATATCTCTCTATATCTCAAGTTCGCGGAGAAAGCCATCTCCCGAAAAGAGCAATACCTGTCTCAGAATATGTCTGGATGTCTGATGGGACCTAGCTCATAAATGAACTCCAAATCCAAACTTCTTAGACTGTATCGTCAACTGAACTTAATCAGTATCCTGCACGCTATGCCTCCCTCTGTATTGCCTTGGACCACCTGTCCAAAATACTGCCCCTCATCAGAAGGAAAACTATAACTCTGACAACCTCCTTGTCGTCCATGTCACCTTGGAAGCCTGGAATGATAACTGTCTCCTGAATAAGGCTATCGTTATCATATCCCTAGAACATCTACTTATGTTCTAAAACTGCTTCCAACCGTTTCTCCAGGATTGGATTAATGTCAACTTATTGCATCTAGTGCAAGAACAACATCTGGTGTGGTACTTGACATCTCACGATTGACTCAATTGCCTGAGCAAGTGATCTGCCAATCATGCACGTCCCTCTCCCCTTTAGTCTGTAAGACACCTTTGGAGAGGGTGACTCCATTACCTGCAGGTACACTACCGTGCCAGGAGTCGTCCATCCTAAATACTCTTAGAATGCTGTCAAGTACCCTGATTGGGAAACCACCCAAATCTAGATCTAAAACCATAGATCTAGTAACCAGTATGTCAGATATAAAATCCATTTCCTTTATGGAGAAACCACTGTGTGACGACCAAAGTATAACCGATTGTAGTATAGGAGTTTCTTTTCCTACTCTGTGTATATCATCCAAATACCAGGATATCACACCCTACTACCTTCTCAACAGATCCATCCCCTATTCTGATGAAGTCAAACCCATGACTGTCAAGTCAGAAATAGATGATCTATCTCCGCTACATCTGCTCTAGTCTATAAATAGACATAAGCAACCTGTCCACCAATGCTTCCGCTGCTCCCACTGACTACGACAACCCTCTGGCAGAGTCATATAGACGTACACTTCTAAAACTGGTTTAGAACGACGCTATACTCATCCTCCCGCCGGGTCTCGTAACCTGGAACAACAGCAATGGCAATTGTGGGTAAACAAGAACTTCCCTGTCACCGTCCTTGAGGCTACCGTAGTGCCTCTCGGGTGCCTGAAGTTACCCACCTTATCTGCGGAGTGGCCAATGGAATGTCAAACCGGATTGAATCTTTAGGTTCCTTATCAAATCTTCAGTAATCGTTTGTGGTTCTGGAATCACTTCCAGTTCTACCATACTCCCACTACTGTTTTCTGAAAAAATCCATTTTTAATAAAACTGTGGCGAGTCTAGAACAATATTGCTATTGTTCATCCAGATGGTAGAAAGTCAACCCGCGTCATAGCCTGGGTCAACCCACAAACAGCCATTACAGAAACGTGCCTTGAGTTATCCAGAGTCTGGTTTTAAGCATAATCCGGACAACTCCCCGTAACTTAACATCGTTAAGATACGAACTGTTCTATATCCAATATAGGACCAGAGGCACTGATTTAATTGAACCAGATTCAAATCATGCAGCTGTCTCCAGTGCATGTCAACTAAATGGAAGAAGGCCTGATCAGCGTTACCCAACTTAGGAATGCTTCCAATTATGAGTAACCTGAAAGAGAAGCAATTTCTCTTAATCATTACTATCAACTGAATACCATTGACAAGTATCTACATCTTCGATCACTTTGAAAAATCCCGATACTTGCTACACTTGGTTCTCTACTCTATTCAAATACCTATAACTTCTTAAAATTCAGACCATGTGTTTCCGCGAAACACCTGTCTAAAAACTAGAGAAGTCATAAGTAAACCGAATATAGTACGAGGACCAACCCCTCTGTCCTGATGGACCCTGGACAACATACAATACTCTGCATAAGTCCCTTGAGTCTGATAACTCATTTACTGTGTGTCGTAGGTTGAAAACTGTACTTATGGTTAAGAAGAATTACACCGCTGTTTAATGCTCCTTACCTAACCATCCACTGATATAGGTAAATGTCGTAGACATAATTTCAGAAAGGTATATCTCACTCTATGAAAATAGACGTACAGATATATCAATTTGAAATTGGTGCATAACTGCGGATATTCAAAACCAAATATTTGCCAACCGGCAAACAGCCCAGGTGATTTCCTCAAATATCACCGATTACAACGAATCCCGATATAATGAGGATAATTACCCAATTCCCAATAACTTACTCCCACTCATCATCTGTAAAACCATACAGATGTGAGAATCGTACCTGGTAAATACATACCCTGGAGCAAGTGCCTAACTGGGAAATCAGTTTTCCTTTAACAGTACACAGTGAAACTGAAACATTGAAATGTTTCGATGGGGTATCTTGGTATTCCTAGTAATGCCCTTTCCATTATCCAGATTCACAACTGTAACCGTATAATTCTTTGCCACCTCTCCAAATCTCTTCATATGTCTTTAGTCATTACCTTCTGCACACCCATTTAGGCCAAATGGTTTTCTTCCTTCTCTACCGTTCGGCGCCAGCCTATGGTTTGGAAGAAGACTATCCAATAAGCATAATGGGTGTACTATCCCAATCCTAGGAACACTCGCAATGAGAGAGGGTGAAGATATAAGACACCTGAATAAATCTTATTCCTATTTCTCCTGAACCAGAATCCATCCCCGAGCTGGAACAAGTTCCTTTCGAGTTCGTATATAACCATACGATGGAGTATCCAAATAAACTGTGGATCTTCGTAGTGATACGGAGTGTCCTGGAGAAATACAAAGGTGATGTGGGAGTGGTAACGCAATACTTGGTTTGGTCGTGAATATCTGTTGCAATTTACTTTGCCCTCTTACTAATCCCTTGCTTTGTCTGAACTTAATACCTTCTGCACACCATCGTTATGCTAATTGGTTTTCTTCATTCCCTACCGGTCGGCACCAGCCTAAGGTTTGGAAGAAGACAATCCAATTTGCGTAATAGGTGTACTACCCCTAAACCAAGGAGTACTCGTAACCTGAGAGAGGGTAAAAGGAAAAGACAACTGAATAATCCTATCCGTTTTCTCCAGAACCGGAAACCATCCTCGAATAAATTCTTTCGAGTTCGTATCTAACCATACGATGGTTTTGTCCAATGGAAGTGGACGTTCGTAGTAAAACGGGGTGTCCTGGAGAAAAGGTTAAAAGTAGGAGTGGCAATGAGGTTTGCAACTCTGACAATCCAAAAGCCGGTGTTTAAGAAGGTTCGGTCAACTTGGTCACTGAGTCAAAGTCTTAGGGTCGGGTCAATGGTCGCTGCCAAAGAGAGAGAGAAAAGAAACACTCAGCGTGCACTCTAACCTAGATCAGAATGGTCACCAATTTATCTAATCTGGAATCCTCCCACTGTACCTCAAATTCTCCTCCAAACCTGAAAGAAGAATTAGTCGGGGTTACCCGAGGAGTAAACTAACTCATCAGTGGGAATCGGGATCCAACTCTCATCGCATGATAACGTGACGGAATCCGCTCACGGTATCACACTCCAGAAGGTATGCGCATATCTGGCAAGTTTCAGTTCTTTTGAAACTCCCGATGTAATTTTTGCCCCATGCTCTTATGACCTTGACGAAGGCCAACAAATCATAAGTCACATGTCAAGTTCTACCCGTCATTCTCCAGGTTGATTTGAACCCATCCGCACAAGCCCTTGACGAAGGCCAACAAGGCTATACGACTGTCCCAAACCAACGCATCTATCTATGCTGCAGAAAGACAACAAGCAGCTACCATACACTATGCCTTGACGAAGGCCAACAAACATAGCATGAATACTACGTGCTACCCGTCTGAAACGACGGAGGGCTACGAATGGTTTCTGGCGAAAACCTTTAACGTAAAGAACTTGATATCGTTGAAGGAACTGATAGCTTTTAAAAATATAGTGACGAAAACCATTGCTAAAGAGGTCACTCCCGGTGAAGGGATCTCGGCTCTTTCCCCGTAGAATGGGGTGCAGGATATTCCAAATGAATACCGCGGTGCAAAGCAAAAGTGATCGGCTATAGTGAAGTTATTGCCCTGACGCAAACTTTTTGTCCAAGGGGTCACTCCTGGTGAAGGGATCTCGCCCCTTGCCTCGTCGACTGAGGAGCAGGATATTCCAACTGAATATCACGATGCAAAACAAAAGTGAACGTCCTTGCAATAACAGCCTTTTGAAAAGTGTTCCAACAACATCAGATTAGGTTTGTTTTTAATTTGCATTGATCCGAATCAATGCAGTCCCATCAATTGATCACACCACAAAGAACGAAAATATACTGATGTACGTATATGCCATCCGCATTCGCCACTGGGTCCCGTCATTACCCGTTAGGTTAGCTTACTAACGACAGAGCAGGGACTGGACTAGCGCGGATGTAAAACATATACAACATCTACTAATATATATACCAATATATTATATTTCGCTCAAGGCGTGAAAAGAAATGCAACATCACAGATAATATACAGCATCACAGAAACAATACAGATATCTGGGATCCCCGGGTTTCATAGAGCCGCTGAAACCCGACGTTCCCCTGGTCGTGTGGATAGCCTGTGCAATGAAATCCTAGACCCCTACGGGCGCGGCAAGTTACCCGCCAAAACCTGAAGCGAGGCAGCCCCTTTCAGCAACGTGAATGGACCACCCAGCACTTCACGGAATCCGGTAACTTGGGCACCCCTCCTGGGTCAACCTGTACCCCCTACGAGTGCGGCGAATAGCCCGCCAATCCTAGAGTGAAGCCCCATCCGTCTCAATGCCATGAGATGCGGGCTTGTTGCCCTCTAGAACCCGGCTGTCCGTGCACCCCTCCGCGGGGTAATCCTAGTACAGAAAGTAAAATATACATACAACGGGTACATCGACCGCAACCAGGTCGTGCCCCAAAATAATAATACAAACAGGCAGTGACGGCAGTCCACATGTCGGACGCTCGCCCCGCAAAATCAAATGTACATAATACAACAAAACTGTACTAGCATTGCATCCAGGCTATCCCCCACGACCGATCCGCAACATCACAGCAAAAACAAAACATCAACGTGAAAGTCACGTTCGCAAATCCGTCTAACCGGGCTATAGCAGTTAGACGGGATTTACCGATCAAGTGACATTCACGGTCGCAGATATAATGTAAAAACTGTGAAAAATGTGTTTAAAATATCCGACCGATCGAATATTAACAAGTGGGCCCCAAAACAATACTGTAGCAGTTACAGAAAATATGGGCCCAATTTTAATGTTCCAGAAACCCAAATTTATCCCCAGAAGCCCACTGTAGAAATCCAACACCCTGATTCCTTTACTCAGCGGCGGAACCGCGGCCACAAGCAGGGATTGGCCGCGGTTCCGCGCTCTATTTGAAAGATTAGTGCGTCGTATTTCTACAGTACTCTTAGGTCTCTTTGTACAGTACTTTTATACAACCTGAATAAATTTTGGGGACCAAAAAATTTCAACAGAAAACTGTCGTGGGCAAATACGGGTTTTTGGACATTTCGATCGATCGGAACTGAAAAACACATTACACAAAGCTAGACTAAGTTAATGGGGAGGCTCTGATACCACTGTAAGCGCACGGTGGCGCCCCGGCCGTCAATCCGACGCCGGAATGCGGAAACGGTGAATAACTTAAATTTTTGCGAACTTAGCAAACCGGCACCACCGCGCACTATAACCCGGATCGAACCATTAATTAGTCTAAGCTAACTACAAGAAGGGGAAGAGATATACCGACAGATCCGAGTCCTTCGGTCTTCTCGTCGTCGTCCCGATCTCCCGCGGAAACTCCGGTCGTCGCCTCCTCGCCAGAAGGGCACCACATCGCCTGTATCTTTTACGGGCTCCCACCTCAATGCCGAGGCAACTCGGGCGCGAAGTTGGCTAGCCGACGCGTCCAAGATTTGCTAGAGAATAATGTAGAATCGTTGTCTCTTTGGGGTTTAATATGGTTGCCATGATGGAGGAATTTTTCACAAGGAGTATTCATGAAGGCTTGAAGAAAATTGGAGCATCTCATGAAAATGAGCTCGGCCATTTGCAATGTGTGCTCACTGGATGAAAAGGAATGAAGCAAGCTCACTAAATGAGCTCAGCCAAATAAAAACCTCAGCACTCTCTAAGCACTCAAAATGAATATAAATATTAATTCATGAACCCCTCAAAACAATTCCAGCACCTTCATAAAAGAGCTCATTGTAATCAATATAAATTAATCCACTATACAAAAATAAACCACACTCCATCATTCCAACAGCAACAGTGGCCGGCCCATTACAATTTCCATCACAATATCACATCAAAACCCATACCCTCTCAAAGCCAATCATAACCTACAATGGTCAGGCCATCATGGAAAAGAAAGAGTCAAAGGATAGGCTCCATCATGAAACCATCATGATACAAGGAAACATGCAAAGACCCTCTCCACTAAAGCTTATTTGCAACAATGCAAATAAGCCCTCCTCCACCAAACTTCGGCCAATGAACGGAACAAAGGAAATCGGCCGAAACTAAAAGCAAACTGGCAACTCCAGAAAACTGGTCCCGTAATAAATTACAGGAAAACCCCGATACTGTGCAAACACACCCGCATCTGTATTCGACCGAAATACAAATGCAAAGAGACAAAATCTACACTATCTAAAACTAGAATCCGGCTTAAGCCAAAGCCGGCTAGTAAAATCCGTCCGATCACGATCCGTGCAATACCGCACGTATCTGATCGCACCCTGCCATATCTCCATACGGCCTCTACAGCCTTTCGCCCGAAAGCTGAGTAACTGAATGTGGGGGACTCTAAAGACTCGTCAACACCTTGGTTGTGGATTCAACCACTAGCACGTCAGAAGTATAAGCCAATACGTAACGGGCTACCAGGTATTGACTAAAAGGGACGTCTGTGAGCGAACTCAGCCTGACAACCCTACTGAGCCTGTCAGTGACAATATCCGTACAGTCCGGTCCGTTCGTCTATGAGTATCGCATGGCGGGCCTAGGGGTTGGTAAAAGTCAGACCCCCAAAAGCTGTACAAGTCGTGTCGGAGTGTAGCCCAGAACACCCTGAGATACTACTGGAATACCTACCAGTAAATCTCCTTGCCTTGGCCAAGGACTTTGTGTAATGGCTCTCCTAGACACAGCACGACCTCACCCCCAATACCGGGAGAGACGAACCCCTGAAGATACGCTCACTGCCTCCATGTGGCTCGGGACTGTACCCAACTAAAACCTGTTTGCACGACTCCTTTGACCCGTGGTAGGGTAGTAATCAAAGTACAGTGGGAACTCACACGAGACAAATGACGATCCCCAGGTCGATGAACTAACCTGCACACATGTCACCAGGGAACTGCCATCTGACGTCTGGTATATGACCAACTAGCATGTTCCCGGCGAGTCCTGTCCGGTGTACTCACAACCCAATAAGCACATGTATACATCTTAGGTGATCCAACTGACACCAGTGGCTTGTGAGACCGGCCACTGCCCCTCGTCGGGGTCTCGACTGTATACACTAGTCTACTAATGGAGTATCGATGCCCAGTCTCGAAACTCCCACGACTAGGGACCTTTTAAGGATAAGCTTATAGACCCCCAGCTCCCACTTATATGATCGCCCTCATACTGCTGGTGGTCAAGCAAGAATCCTAGGGGCTCTATCAACGTGTAATAGCGACGTGTCAGGTCACCTAAAGCAGTACACGATGATAAAGGTAAACCAGATAGCATACTATCATCTCGAGTAAGACAGTCCTACCGGGATAGGTCCTCCCTCAATCATTACAATCACGTACCTGTGACCTAATAATTGACTCTGAGGGCACTATCTCCAACAATCAAACTCTTTGATAACGACGTCAAAGCAGATGTACCAACTCCACTATGCTTGCTTTAATCCATAAATGGATTTAAGCAGCTTGCACACCTTCCCGCTGCTCCCACTAGCTATGAAGCCCTCTGGCTGAGTCATGTACACGCACTCTTCTAAATCACCGTTTAGAAAGGCGGTCTTAACATCCATTTGCCAGATTTCGTAATCATGATATGCAGCGATGGCAAGCATGATCCGGATGTATTTAAGCATAGCTACTGGAGAAAAGGTTTCGTCATAGTCCACACCTGGTCTTTGACGAAAACCCTTTGAAACAAGTCTAGCTTTGAAAGTCTCCACTTTCCCATCTACACCAACTTTTTTCTTGAAGATCCACTTGCTCCCAATGGGTTTTACCCCTTCAGGAGCAACTTCCAAAGTCCATACTTTGTTGGTGTACATGGATTCCATCTCGGACCGCATTGCATCCAGCCATTTCACAGAGTCCCCACTCGTAATGGCCTGCTCGAAGCTAGTTGGACCATCATCAACCATGATGCAATCCTCGCTCCCACCATCCATGAGAAAACCGTAGTATCTCTCAGGTGGGTAAGGAACCCTACTAGATCGGCGGAGAGGCTGAGGTTCCTTGGGAACTACTGAATCCTCCGGTTCCACTAAATCTTCAGTTTGAGTTTGTGTAGCCGGAATTTCTTCCAGTTCTACCTTGTCTCCACTAATTTCTTTTGCAAGAAATTCCTTTTCTAAAAAGGTGGCATGTCGAGAAACAAACACCTTTTGTTCCTCGCTATGGTAGAAAAGATATCCAAGTGAATGTTTGGGATATCCCACAAACTTGCATAAAACTAACCATGCCTCGAGTTTGTCCGGATTTTGCCTTTTGACATAGGCCGGACAACCCCATATCTTAACTCGTTTAAGACATGGTCTCTTCCCACTCCATATCTCATATGGTGTGGTAGGTACAGATTTAGATAGAACTTGATTTAATAGGTATGCTGCTGTCTCCAGAGCATACCCCCAGAAGGAAATAGGTAACTCAGTTGTGCACATCATAGAGCGCACCATATCTAATAGGGTGCGGTTCCTCCGTTCAGATACACCGTTGTGCTGTGGTGTATATGGAGGAGTCAGCTGAGAGAGAATCTCATTCTCTTTTAGGAAGTCCAGGAATTCATTGCTCAAGTATTCACCTCCTCGATCTGATCGAAGGATTTTAATACTTTTCCGGTTTGGTTCTCGACTTCTTGTTTATATTCCCTAAATTTCTCAAAAGCTTCTGATTTGTGTTTCATCAGGAACACATATCCGAACCTAGAGAGATTGTCAGTGAATGTAATGAAGTACGAAGAACCATCCCTGGCATGTGTAGACATGGGACTACATACATCACTATGTACCAGTCCCAAGAGTTCGGTTACTCTTTCTCCGTGTCCCGTAAACGGAATTTTGGTCATCTTGCCTTTGAGACATGACTGGCAAGTGTCATAAGATGAAAATTCAAACGGATTCAAATATCTATCCTTATGCAATTTAGCTAGTCGTGTCGCATTGATGTGACCCAGTCTACAATGCCACAAGAAGGATTCATTCATTTCTGAGCTCTTCCTCTTGTGTGTGTTTGTTATGCTCAGAACTGTTGATTGATTTAGAACATAAATGCCATTGCACAACGTGCCTGATCCAACCAACTTTTGGTTAAGGAAAATGTTCATAACATTATCCTGTAATACAAAATTATATCCCTCTTTACTCAACAAAAAAACCGATATAATGCTGCATATCAGATTCGGCATGTAATAGCATTCGTTCAGAATCAATGTATTACCAGTTGGCAATACAAGATGATATTCTCCGACGGTTTTAGCTGCAACAATTGCACCATTTCCAACCCTTATGTCTTTATCACCTTCTCCAAGTTCTTTACCTTTCCTAAGCCCATGTAACTGATTACATATATGGGATCCTCACCCGGTATCTATTACCCATGACGTAGAGGAAATGGAGAAACAGTTCTCTATAACAAACACACCCAAAGAAAATGCATCAACATGTACTTTCTTCACACGGGTGGCATGGGAATCCTGGTATTCCCCTATATCATGTTCAGTCTTATAACTTTTATAAGAAAGAACGGAACCAACGTTCCCCAGCACAGTATAACATGCGGGTTTGGTCAATACATCCATATTATTATCTTTATTAAGGCATGATATGGTCGCTACCTGGAGAGAGAGAGAAGAAAACACTTTAGCGTATGCTCTTGCAAGATCAGATTGGTTATTTATCTTATCTAATCAGGTTGGCTCCTACTGTTTTTATCAAATCTTCCTTCAAACCCTAAAAGGAAAGACTAGCCGGGATTAATTACACCCTACAACTTCACCAATCTTTCAGCCAGGCCAGTGTCGGTACTTTGAGGGAGGTTCCCCGTGCTTCCGCACGGACCTAATTAAAGTAAACCTCGTTTTCCCAGAGGCGTAAGCTCGTTGACACCTACTTGATCGGCTAAATATCCTGTGTAAAACTCTCCCAGGAGTAATAATTACTCGCAGTGGGTATCAGGATCCAACTATCTCATAGAAGGTATGCAATCTTATTGCAAATTTCAACACTTGAAATTCCCGATAATATTTTGCCCCTAACCCCTATGACCTTAACAAAGGCCAACAAATCATAGGATGCTAGTCAAGTTCAACCCGTCATTTCTTGATTGAATCAAACCCACCCGCACGACCCTTGACAAAGGCCAACAAGGTCGTACGACTACCCCAAAACAATCTGCATCATATGCATAGGCAGATAAGCACCATTCAGCTACCGCACACTACGCCTTGACAAAGGCCAACAAACGCAGCACGAATACTAAACAGTTCCTATCAGAAATGACGGAGGGCTACGACAGGTTTTTCTGAAAACCTATTGCGTAATGAACTTGATATCGTTGTAGAATCGAGTGAAATTTTGAAATGGAGTGATTTTGAGGCTTTCATTAGTTTTGCTAAAGAGGTCACTCCCGGTGAAGGGATCTCGGCATTTTTTCCTCATCGAATAAGGTGCTGGGTATATCATATATACCGCTATGCATAGCAAAACTCCAACAGCAGTCAAAAGTCAAACCGAGTGTTGTAGCATCTTCCAGTTTTGCTAAAGAGGTCACTCCCGGTGAAGGGATCTCGGCTCTTTCCTCATCGAATAAGGTGCAGGGTATATCATATATACCGCTATGCAAAGCAAAACTGTAGCTACCTTTTTATTTGAAAATTTGATTCTACAACATCTTTTAGGTTTCTTTTCTTTCATTAATCACATTAATGAAGTCCCATCATTTAAGTCATCTAAACATCACAGATAAATACGACGTACACTTATGCCATCCGCATTCGCCTCGATGTCCCCTCGTACACCGTTAGGTTAGGTAACTAAAGGCAGAGCAGGGCAGGGCTAGCGCGGGTATAAAACATAAGTAACGTCTATATAATATATCATATATACTATATACAGTATTTATCACAGAACATCAAATGATCACATCACAGATATCGCAGCAGAAGAAACATATGAAACATTGGATATACTAAAACGTCCGTGTTTTATTTTGATTCTCTATAAAACACGGATTCCACGGTCGCGAAGAATAGCCAAACCAACACCCCTAGACCCCTACGAGAGCGGCAAGCAACCCTTCCAATTCTAGGGTTAGGAGACCCGGACTCGACTCCTTGAGTTGGTCTCCCACTGGACCCTAGAACCCGGTTACTTGTGCTCTCCTCCTTGGGTCTATCTTAGTGCGGAAAAGTAAATAAAATACAAATGGTGACATCAACCTCATCCCGGAAGTGCCCCAAGAAAAGAATATTACATACATTTAATTTTACATGAATGAAAATAAAAACTCTCATCTCACATAAAAAAAAACCCGGCTATTCAAAACGCGACGATCCAATATAACATATCCAGCAACACATAACATCACATGTCATCAACGTAAATAAATATACACATCCCAATTGTCGTTGACATATAGCAACGAAACCGGCAAGATCACATATTACACTTACGGTCACAGAAAAGAAAATGTAAAACTACAACATTTGGAATCCACAATCTCTTTAGATATCGTAAATCCGAAATATCACATACTTCGCATTTCATGTCTAACCGTATGAATTCCACATATTGTATCACATTCCAGATAAATAGACAGTATTAAACTTTTTGATCGAATAATCAAATACCCAAGATATCCATAATAGCTCAACACTTGAGCGGAGTTCAAAAATTCCAGAATACGTCACAGTTGCAACGGTCCAGCCGTAGAAGGGTCAAGCCAACGCCTCACATGTGGCACGCCGTACTGCCCCAAACCCTAAGGTTCAAAAGGCAGTTCAAGACGGTCACATAATCGAGTTAAGGTTTGTTGTCTTCTAGAGGGTCCATCGCATCACATGTACGTTTTTCCGAAAGATTTAAACCCAAGAAAAATTCAACACTTGAATATTTTTTGTGCCGGGAAAAATTGAGTTAATGATATCCGTTCGAACATTTTAGTACTTTCTAAATTATCTGGAATAACATAACAAAATTAAATTCTCAGATCGAATCGACGATTACTAAATAAACCCCAAAATACTCAACACTTAAGTCAGATTAAAAATACCCAGAAAATACAAATCACAGATAAAGAAAATATGGTGTAAAAACTAGGGCATATCTCCTCTGTTCTGCCGTGGATCCGCGGCCCAAGCGCGGTACGGCCGGGGTTCCGCGGTGGAGTGAACAGTGTATGCTCTCGTTTTTCACCACAATTCTTAGAAAACCCTGCTGAATTTTTTAGGTATTTTCAATTCAGAAAAATCCCAGATTTCAAAAATTGTCCAGAGAGGGGGTTATCTTGACGTATTCGGGTTCGTTCGGAGTTTTAACTTCGTTAACACATCGCCTAATGCTCTAGCTAGGCTCTGATACCACTGTAGGGTTACTAGGCACACTAATAAGGCTCTACAAGGTATCGACCATGCCAAAATTTAATTTTTATATGCCGAATAACCCTAAGCAAAATCGTATACTAGAGATTAGGGTTTCATATGCAAGCAAAAACCAATTAGGACTAAGTGAATACGAAATACAACCTTTGTAGATCGGTCCTTCACTTTATTTGCTCCTTGTTGAAGTCCCTTCATTGCGATCATGGTTCTCCCGGGCTCTTGCATGGCTTCACGAGGCGAAAGGTGCGACCTTGCTTGAAGTCTCCGAGGCCGAAGATGATCTACGTCGAGGGAATTCCGACTCAAGCTTCTACTTCACTAACTAGAGAATTAGTGAAGCAAACACCCTAAACTAAAGTGCTAGTCTAGTAGAGGATGGAGAAATAGGAAGTGGGTTCTCTTTAGATTTATATTTCTCACTTTGGATCAAACCCTAGCATGCTTTTTCTTTTTGAACAATGAAGAAGAAGATGAACAAAAGAAAAAGAGATGAGGATAATGATCAAGTGTGAAGGCTAACCATGGTGAGTGAGTATCATATACTAACTCTTGTAGAGCCATAACCATAGATAATTGAGAATGGTTAGGTTAATAAAAATCTAAAGTAAAACAAATTTAGTGGACTTTGTCAAAGCATCCACAAGCTTCATGCTTATGACCTAAGCACCACTAATTTGTAATTACCTTAAATAAATATTAACCACCATCTAATTATAGTATGTGTATGTCTTACACACCCATGTTTAGTGTATCATCAACCATGATACAAAAGAAAACACTTTTAATATATATATCACACACACATATATATATATATATATATATATATATATATATATTCAAGTGTGCATATGAGAAAAACCCTAAAGTGAACAAGTGTTAGCAAATGTAAATTAGTATATCTAATATACAATTATACACTTAATTATTAAATCAACACTTGACTTAATAATCCGGTCATATCTCATATAACCGGCTAACATCCATTGTATCGACTTATCGAATCAACACTTGATTCGATAACCCGGTCATATCATATATAACCGACCGACACAAAAAGTCACGAGAATAGAATACGGTATCACATACACGCATTTATTCTCGGTCTCGCACATATCACATACGTGCTCCTATTTCGTTTTCCTGAGCCAGTAAAACCTCTGTGTAGGACTCTAAAGACTCGTCAATACGCCGGCAGTAGGTGATGATCACATCAAGCACTTAAAAGCCGTCAGCGGTACTAGATGGACGTAACGGCTACCCGGGTATTGAGCGATCAGAAGATCAGCAAGCAAGCCCGCTCCAACTCCTGTAAAAGCCTGCCGGTAACACTTCCCGTACAGTCCGGTCTCTTCGTCTGATATGTCGCGTATCAAGTCTAGGGGTGGTAAACGTCAGACCCCAATAACCGATAAGTCATGCCGATGTGAGGCTCATAACGGGTCGAGAAACTACTGTTAACACTTACCAGTAAATCTCTAACTCAGCCCTGGCCAGGGACTTCCCTGTTATGGCCAATCGAGCACAGCGCAACATCAACCCCCAATACCGGGAGAGACGAAACCCCTCCTATCGCTCATTACCTCCATGTGACTCGGGACTGTACCCAAAAACCACCGTTTTGCATGCCCTCTTGGTGGTAAGGTGGAAATCAAAGCACAGTGGGAATCACACAAGACTCTATGACGATCTCGGGTCTACAGACTAACCTGCATAAGTGTCACCAGAGAACTGCCATCTGACGTGAGGTATAATACCATCTGGGAGTTCTCGGTGAGTCCGTCCAGTGTACCCAGTCTCCACTGAGAACCCGTATACCATTTCTGATGTCAAACACCAATGGATATAGGATCATCCATCGCCCATCTCATGGGTCGAGAAGCGTATACGCTAGTCTACACTGGTATATCGATGCCCCGTCTCGATACACCCACGACTTGGGACCTTGAAGGATGTACTTATGGACTACCATGTCCCCACTAATATGATCCACATCATAGTCTAGGTAGTCAAGTACACATCTTAAGGGATTTACCAACAGGTAACTATAAGACAGTATATAAAGAGACAAGTATACATGTTAAAGTAAAGAGCAACCAGATAGCATACTATCATATCGAGCAAGAAAGTCCTCTCTATATATGTCCAAGCATCCAATATAATATACATCATCTGTACAATACTGGCCTCTAGGGCATACATACAACGAACAGACTCGTCGGGAGCTGTTGGTTGGTATTATACCTTTCGTCAGGTTGCAGTTCTCAGGTGACATGAGTACAGCTTAGTCCGTTGACTTGACACTGCTACTTCGCCTCAAGTGTGTTCCCACTGTTCTTAGATTGCTACCCTGCCATGGCTCTATTGAGTCGTGCAAACAGGTAGTAGTTGGGTGCAGTCCCGAAGCACTTGGAGGCAGTGGCGGTTAGATAGGATTCGTCTCTCCCGGTATTGGGGGTTGATATCGCGCTGTGTTTGGAGAGCCATTACACAAAGTCCCTTGCCAGGGAAAGTGAGATTTACTTGTAGGTGTTCCAGTAGTTTCTCAGGGTGTTCTGAGCTACACTCTGACACGACTTATACTACTATTAGGGGTCTGACGTTTGCCGCCCCTAGGCCCGATATGCGATACTCTTAGACGAACAGACCGGACTGTACGGAGATTATCACAGATATGCTCAGTAGGAGTTTGGATAAGCTTGCTCGTCGAGCTTCTTATCGATAGATACCTGGGTAGCCGTTACGCACAGCTAGTGCCGCTGACGTGCTTGTGGTTAAACCCACTGCCAGAGTACTGTGGAGTCTTTAGAGTCCCACACAGAGGGTTTCCCAGCTTTGGGCGAAATGAGTAGAGGTCGTATGGTTTTACGATAGGGTTCGATCACATACGTGTACTTTTGCGCATGTGGTGTTCGAGCGGACAATGATAGTGGGCTTTGGTTTAAGCCGGATCCTAGTATTTGATTATTGGATTAGCTTCATCTCATAGTATTCGTGTTTCACGGAACACGGATGCGGGTATGTATATACGGATGAGAGGGGGTATAGAAAGAGACATCTCATTAGGGTTTTGACCATTGACTTGGTCAAAGAAAATATGAGAAATGGATAAGTATTTGTTATTTTTGATAAATGATTTTTTGTGGCATGGCTACTTATGTTGACCACTTGACTTGGATTGACTTGTTGACCTTAGATATTTTGTGAGATATTTTTGACCTTAGATATTTTGTGAGATATTTTGGTGAGATATTTTCCATGTCATGTGGTCATATATAAGTTATCCATTCTATTATTTATAATGATTATCACAAACACATTCTCTCTCCTCAAGCTTGCTCTCTTCTTCTTCCTCTCTAAACCCTAGTGTCTCGTGTGTTGAGAATCAAGGGTTTAGTGAGACTAAGCTACTCTAAACCATACTCTACTTACTCTAGTCTATTTAGATTAGCAAGCTAAGTATTCTAGTTACCTCAAGTTGGAGCTTTAGTTCAAGGTTGGAGCTCTCGGGTGGATCATCGTTGACACAAGGAGGCTGAAGTTCAAGCATGATCCATACTTCCATCAAGAAGCTTAAGGAGAGGATCGAAGAACCGAAGGACTTGTTTTCTTTAGGTATACTTTCTTGTAGGGTTCCTAGGCACACAAGTGAGGTCTCACAAGGCATCGAACATGCCAATTTCAAAAATTCTAGGTGCCGAGAGACCCGACTACGGATCGTTTGCTAGAAAACTAGGCGAAAAAGCTAACTAGTTAACACTTAACTAAGAGATACAGAAATACAACCTTTGTAGATCCGGTTCTCCACCTCCATAGCTCCTCAACGAAGTCCTCTCCGCTGTCCAAAAAGAATCCGGGCTCTAGCGTCGACTTCATCGGAGAATAAGTGAGCTAGGTCGTCGATGTCCATGCCGAAGATGATCTACGTCGAGTCATCGCTAAATCAAGCTCCGACTTCACCAAGTTAAGAAACTTGTGAAGAAAACACACTTTACTACTTGGCAAGAGGTAGAGGATGAAGAAATAGGAAGTGGGTAGACTTTAGATTTGGATTTCTCACTCTTTTTCATCACTTGCCATTGATGGAGGCAAGCTTTCTTCACTTGAAGAAATGAAGAAGAAGAAGGAAATTGATATGATAAGAATAATTAAAAAAGAAAAGAAAATCCATTCTTATCATAAGCAAACCATGGTTAGGTGTAGAGATTAAACCAAGGTTAGTTTGAATGGTTAGGGTTAAGGATGAGATAAGAATGGTTGACTAAAGTCAATGCTTCATGAAGGTTCAAAGAATAAAACAAAACTAGCAACCATTCTTCTCATTATCATTTCCATAATAAATAAATAAATAAATAGATATGAAAATGTAAACCCTAATCATTTAAATAACCATGGTTCAATCTTTACACAAACACAAGTAAACATGTATCATCAAACATGATACAATCAAGTGCACAAAACTATATCGAATATACAATGTGCACATCCGAGTGAGAAAATCCATCTTAAGTAAACCGATACTAGTTGATGCAAAGTAATATATCAAATATATAAATATGCATTAAATCATTAAATCAACACTTGATTCAATGATCCGGTTATGTCGCACACAACCGACTAGTATACAATATATCGGCTTATCGAATCAACGCTTGAATCGATAACTAGGTTATATCGCATACAACCATTCGATACATTTATCGCGAGAATAGAATACGGTATCACATACACGCATTATTCTCGGTCCCGCACATATCTCATATGCGCTCCTATTTCGTTTCGCTTGAGCCAGGAAACCTCTGTGTAGGACTCTAAAGACTCGTCAATACGCCGGCAGCAGGTGATGATCATATCAAACACCCACAAGCCGCAAGCGGTCTGCTAAACGTAACGGCCACCCGGGTATTGAGCGATCTGAAGATCGACGAGCAAGCCCGCTCACACTCCAGTGAATCCAACCAGTAACACTACCGTACAGTCCGGTCTGATCGTCTGATATGTCGCATATCTTGCCTAGGGGTGGTAAACGTCAGACCCCAATAGCTCAATAAGTCGTGTCGATATGAGGTCTATAACAATTCGAGAAACTACTGGTAACACTTACCAGTAAATCTCAGCAACCCTGGCCAGGGATTTCCTGTTATAGCCAATCGAACACAGCGCAACATCAACCCCCTATACCGGGAGAGACGAATCCCCTCCTATCGCTCATTGCTACCATGTGACTCGGGACTGTACCCAAAAACCACCGTTTTGCACGCCCTCTTGGACGTGGTAAGATGGAAATCAAAGCACAGTGGGAACCACACAAGACTCTATGACGATCTCGGGTCAACATACTACTCTGTACCAGTGTCACCAGAGAACTGCCATCTGACGTGAGGTATAATACCATCTGGGAGTTCTCGGCGAGTCCGTCCAGTGTACCCAGTCTCTACTGAGCACCCGTATATCATCTCTGATGTCAAACACCGATGGATATGGGATCATCCATCGCCCATCTATATGGGTCGAGAAGGTATACGCTAGTCTACTCTGGTATATCGATGCCCCGTCTCGATACACCCACGACTAGGGACTTTGAAGGATGTACTTATAGACTACCATGTCCCCACTAGTATGATCCGCATCATAGTCCAGGTAGTCAAGTACAGATCCTAAGGGCTTTACCAACATGTAACAGAGAGACAATCAGCATACATGTTAAGGTAAAGGGTAACCAGATAGCATACTATCATGTCGAGCAAGAAAGTCCTCCCTATATATGTCCCAGCATCCACTACAATATACATCCGATGTACAGTAATGGCCTCTAGGGCATACATATAACTAACAATCTCCCACTTGCACTAGGGCCATCTGTAGCAGTGGTTGTAGTATCTCATACTCAACCATCCCATAAATGTCTCTCTCTGGGAATAGGCCTTCGTGAGTGGATCCGCCGTGTTGTCCTCTTAGTCTGCTCTCCTAACCTTGATCACCATGGAGATCAACCATCTCCACGATCAGGTGATACTGCCTTAGAATACGTCTGGGTCACTGATGGGACCGGGGTTCCTTGGCATAAGCCACAACTCCATTGACATACAAGGGGAGGAACATAGTTCATCTCATGAACCAATATACACCCAAACAGCCTCTTTGGTAGCATCTTTAGTAGCGATGTATCCTGCCTTTATCGTCTAGTATGCCACGGTATCTAGCTTGGAACTCTTCCAACATACCGTCCCTTTACTGAGGGTAAAGACAATGCCTGCGACTGACATTCAGTCGTCATTATCACCCTGGAACCCTTCCAGTGATTCTCCCTAGGATCGATTGATATCATCTCACTACATCTAGTGAGAATCCTAACATCCAATTAGATCTATCTCATAGATCCAAAACCCAGGATTTAGGAGATATCACTTTGATCCTATATGGAGAATCATTGTGATAAGCGGAGATTGATCGAGCGTAGCATAAGAAACTCCTTTCTTATCAAGAGTATGTCATCCACGTACTCTACGAGGATCATCACGATACTCCCTACTACCGTTTTGTGTATACAAGGTTCATCTACCATTTTGATGATGTCAAACTCTTTGACTAATCCATCAAAACAGATGTTCCAACTCCGTGATGCCTGCTTTATCCTATAAAGCATCTTGCACACGTTTCCGCTGCTCCCACTGTCTACTAAGCCCTCTGGCTGTGTACTTATAGACGCTCTTTTCCAAAATATCATTTAGAAAAGCAGTCATGACACCCAACCACCAGATATCGCAGTCATGGTATGTAGCCGTGACAAGTAGGATATTGATGGACTTAAGCATAGATCCTTAGAAAAAGTTTCATCATGATCCACACCTGGTCAATGATGCAAACCTTTAACAAGTCTAGCTTTGAAAGTCTCAACTTTTCCATGCACACCAAGTAATCTTCTCAAGATATACTTGCTCCTAATGGGGATTTAACCCTTCAGATATAGCAGCTAAAGTCCATACTTTGCTGGTGTATAAGGATTCCATCTCAGATAACTAAGCATCCAGCCATTCTTACAGAGTCTTACTCCTGATGGCCAGCTCGAAGCTAGTTGGGTCATCATCTCATGATGCAATCCTCGCTCCCACTGTCATAGAGAAACCAAAGTATCTCTCAGGTGGGTCAGGAACCCTACTAGATCGGTGGGGAGGCTGAGGTTCGTTGGTTTCTACTGAATCCTTTGGTTCTATCAAATCATCAGTTGCAGTTTGTATAGCTGGAACCTTTCCAGTTCTACATTACAGACCTTGCCTCGAGCTTGTCCGGATTTTGCTTTCAGACATAGGCCGGACAACCCCAAATCTTAACTAACTTAAGATATGGGCTCTTCCCATACCATATCTCATATGGAGTGGTAGGCAACTGATTTGATCGTGACCCTATTCAATAGGTATGCAACTTCTCAAGCGCATATCACCCAAAAGGAATTAGGTAACTCAGTAGTACTCATCATAGAGCACACCTTATCACATAGGGTGTGATTGCTCCATCCCGATATACCATCGTACTATGGTGTATACGGAGGAGTAATGCTGAGAGAGAATCTCATTCTCCTTTAGAATAGAGCAGGATTTCCGTGCTCAAGTATTCTCCTCCTTGATCACATCAAAGGACATAATACTTATACCCGTATTTTGGTTCCCTACTTCTAACTTATATTCTGTGAATATCTCAAAAGGTTCGGACTTGTGTTTCAACAGGAACATATGTCTGAATCTAAAGAGATCATCAGAGAATGTAATGAAGTACAAAGAACCGGTCTTGGCATGTGTAGACTGGGGACCTTACATACATCAACATGTATCATCCCAAGAGTTTACTAACTCTTTCTCTGTTTCCAATAAACGGAGCTATGGTCATCTTATCTTTGTGACATAACTAGCGAGTTTCACAAGATGTAAATTTAAACTAATTTAAATATGCATCTTTATGTAACTCTAGCTAGTCGGGTCACATTGATTTGACCTAGTCTACAATACCTCAAGAAGGAATCGTTCATTTCTGAACTCTTCCTCTTGTGTGTGTTCCGTATACTAAGAACTGTGGTTTGATTTAGAACATTAATGCTTTTAGATAACGTGCCTGAACCGATCAACTTTTGATATAGGAAATGTTCAAAACATTATCCAACAATACAAAATTTTATCATTTCTTTACTAATAAAGAGACTGATATAATTTTGTATATCAGGTTCGGTATCTAATAACATTCGTTCAGAATCAATGTATCGGTAATACAGGATGACAGTGACCGACAGACTTGGCTGCAACTCTTGCCCCGTTTTCTGCCTCATGAAACTTATCACCCGTTCTCAGTTCTCTACCTTTCTGTAGCCTTATGTAACAGATTACATATCTGGGATCCTGATCTGGTATCAAATACTCAGGACGCAGAGGATACTGAGAAACAGTTCTTTGTAATGAACACACCCGATGATGATGCATCAGCATGCACTCTCTTCGTTTGGGTGGCACGGGAAATCTGGTAATCCCCAATTTCCTGCTCTGTCTTATAACAATTATAAGTTGGAGCGGGACCAACGTTCCCCAGCTCAGTATAACAAGCGGGTTTGGTCAATAATCCGTATTATTATCTTGATTAAGGCGTGATATGGTCGCTACCTAGAGAGAGAGAGAAGAAAACACTCAGCGTGCGCTCTTGCAAGAATAGATTGGTTTTTATTTTATCTAATCAGGATGGCTCCCACTGCTTTTTATCAAATCTTCCTTCAAACCCTAAAAGGAAAGACTAGCCTGGATTAATTACACACTACAAGTTCGCCAATCTTTCAGCCAGGCCAGTGTCGGTACTTTGAGGGAGGTCCCCCGTGCTTTCGCACAAACCTAATTAATGTAAACCTCATTTTCCCAGAGGAATAACCCCAGTGACACCTTTCTAGACACCTACTTGATCGGCTAATTGTAATGTATAAAACTCTCCCAGGAGTAACTCTTACTCGCAGCGGGTATCGGGATCCAACTATCTCATAGAAGGTATGCAATCACATTGCAAATTTCAACACTTGAAATTCCCGATAATGTTTTGCCCCTAACCTCCTATGACCTTGACAAAGGCCAACAAACCATAGGATGCTAGTCAAGTTCAACCCGTCATTTCCTGATTGAATTAAACCCACCCGTACGGCCCTTGACAAAGGCCAACAAGGTCGCACGACTACCCTAACTCAATCTGCATCATATGCATAAGCAGATAAGCACCAGTTAGCTACCGCACACTGCGCCTTGACAAAGGCCAACAAACGCAGCACGAATACTAACTACTACTTATCTGAAATGACGGAGGGCTACGACAGGTTTTTATGAAAACCTATTGCGTAATTAACTTGATATCGTTGTAGGATCGAATGATTTTAAAATGGAGTGCTTTTGAGGCTTTTCTAGTTTTGCTAAAGGAGTCACTCCCGGTGAAGGGATCGTCGGTCCTTTCCTCGTCGAATAAGGTGCGGGATATATCACATATATCACTGTGCAAAGCAAAAACACTTAAAAGCAATCAAAAGACAAACCGGGTGTGTAGCATCTGCCAGTTATTGCTAAAGGAGTCACTCCCGGTGAAGGGATCTCGGTCCTTTCCTCATCGAATAAGGTGCAGGATATATCATATATACCGCTGTGCAAAGCAAGAACTGTAGCTATCTGTTTTATTTTGAAATTCGATTCTACAACATCTTTAGGTTTCTTTTATTTTCATTAATCACATTAATGAAATCCCATCATTTAAATACCTAAACATCACAGATAAATACGACGTACACTTATGCCATCCGCATTCGCCTCGATGTCCCCTCGTGCACCGTTAGGTTAGGTAACTAACGGCAGAGCGGGGCAGGGCTAGCGCGGGTGTAAAACATAAGTAACGTCTATATAATATATCATATATACTATATACTGTATCTATCACAGAACATCACATGATCACATCACAGATATCGTAGCAGAAGAATCATATGAAATATTGGATATACTAGGACGTCCGTGTTTTCAATACGAGCTAGTATAAAACACGGATTCCACGGTCGCGATGAATAGCCAAACCCACACCCCTAGACCCCTACGAGAGCGGCAAGCAACCCTACCAATTCTGGAGTTAGGAGACCCGGACCCGACTCCTCGAGTTGGTCTCCCACTGGACTCCAGAACCCGGTTACTTGTGCCCTCCTCCTTGGGTCTATCCTAGTGCGGAAAAGTAAATAATATACAAACGGTGACAACTTCCGCAACCTGGAAGTGCCCCAATAAAAGAATATTACATACAAGTTTTTACATGAATGAAAATGAAAAACACTCATCTCACATAAAAAACCCCGGCTATTCAAACACGACGATCCAATATAACATATCCAGCAACACATAACATCACATGTCATCAACGTAAGTAAATATGCGCATCCCAATTGTCGTTGACATATAGCAACGAAACCGGCGACATCACATATTACACTTACGGTCACAGAAAAGAAAGTGTAAAACTACAACAGTTGGAATCCGCAACCTCCTCAGACATCGCATGCCTGACCAAATGAATTACTTAGATATCGCATGCCTAACAATTATAAACCCCGCATTTTAGTCTCAAAATCGAAAACACTTTTCAATATCAAGTCGGGCAATTCAACAAGATTCCCGACATACTGATCGAATGCTCGTCGCAAACTTTAGTAGGAGGCCGCACCCCTGATACCGTCGACGAAGTGCACCAAGGCGGAACACCGCCACCGCGAGCACCCGAACGAATGCTTTCGGCGACGGGGTTCTCCTACAGTCACTTGGTCGGGGCTATGGAGCGAGGCTGTCTATTAAGTTTATCGGCGAGTATCTGCGTACGCTACGTGATTGCGACGGACTTTTGATCACATCAAAATTCCGTGGCAACCGATTAAGTGAGACTAAATTGCTATGTTTATAACATTCATTCCGTTATCTCATAACTACTTGTGAATTCCAATTATTGTATCCCATTCCGGATAAATAGAAAATGTCAAACTTTCCGATCGAACAATTGAACACCCAAGTTTTCCCGAAACAATCAACTCATGAAATAAGTCTAACAACATTCAGTTCGTGCCTCAGTACCAACGGTCCAGCTGTAGAAGGCTCAAGCCAACGCCTCACATGTGGCACGCCGTATTGCCCCAAACCCGAAGGTTCAAAGGGCAGTTCAAGACGGTCACATAATCGAGTTAAGGTTTGTTATCTTCTAGAGGGTCCATCGCGTTACTTGCACTACTTAGAACGTCGTTAAACTACGGAAAAATCCAACACTTGGAAATTTCCCAACAGGGGAAAAATTGGGTATTTATATCCGGTCGAACTTTTTAACATATTCTAAAATTTATCCGGAAAGCCACACAGACAAAATTTGAAACCCCGATCGAATCTTTGATTCCCAATACAACCCAAAAATGCTCAACTGTTTACTGCATATTAAAAATTCCCAGAAAACTCAGCATATTAAAATAGGAATTACTGTGCAAACAGGAGTCAACGAGTCAACAAAACGGCCGCGGAACCGCCGCGTCACGTGGGCTTAGGCCGCGGTTCCGCGGCGTTATGACGGAGTTAAGTCTCCGTTTTTCACAGTATTTCATAAAAACCCCTGCTTGATTTTCTGGATATTTTTAATCTTGAAAAATCCACATTTTTAAAATCTGGACAGAGAGCATTTTTGAATATGGGTTTCGGGTTCGTTCGGATTTCAAACTCCGTCGGAACTTCGCCTAAGGCTCTAGCTAGGCTCTGATACCACTGTAGGGTTCCTAGGTACACTAGTGAGGTCTCACAAGGCATCGAATATGCCAATTTCAAAAATTCTAGGTGCCGAGAGACCCTACTACGGATCGTTTGCTAGAAAACTAGGCGAAAAAACTAACTAGTTAACACTTAACTAAGAGATACAGAAATACAACCTTTGTAGATCCGGTTCTCCACCTCCATATCTCCGCAACGAAGTCCTCTCCGCTGTCCAAAAAGAATCCGGGCTCTAGCGTCGACTTCATCGGAGAATAAGTGAGCTAGGTCGTCGATGTCCATGCCGAAGATGATCTACGTCGAGTCATCGCTAAATCAAGCTCCGACTTCACCAAGTTAAGAAACTTGTGAAGAAAACACACTCTACTACTTGGCAAGAGGTAGAGGATGAAGAAATAGGAAGTGGGTAGACTTTAGATTTGGATTTCTCACTCTTTTTCATCACTTGCCATTGATCGAGGCAAGCTTTTTTCACTTGAAGAAATGAAGAAGAAGAAGGAAATTGATATGATAAGAATAATTAAAAAAGAAAAGAAAATCCATTCTTATCATAAGCAAACCATGGTTAGGTGTAGAGATTAAACCAAGGTTAGTTTGAATGGTTAGGGTTAAGGATGAGATAAGAATGGTTGACTAAAGTCAATGCTTCATGAAGGTTCAAAGAATAAAACAAAACTAGCAACCATTCTTCTCATTATCATTTCCATAATAAATAAATAAATAAATAGATATGAAAATGTAAATCCTAATCATTTAAATAACCATGGTTCAATCTTTACACAAACACAAGCAAACATGTATCATCAAACATGATACAATCAAGTGCACAAAACTATATCGAATATACAATGTGCACATCCGAATGAGAAAATCCATCTTAAGTAAACCGATACTAGTTGATGCAAAGTAATATATCAAATATATAAATATGCATTAAATCATTAAATCAACACTTGATTCAATGATCCGGTTATGTCGCACACAACCGACTAGTATACAATATATCGGCTTATCGAATCAACGCTTGAATCGATAACTAGGTTATATCGCATACAACCATTCGATACATTTATCGCGAGAATAGAATACGGTATCACATACACGCATTATTCTCAGTCCCGCACCTATCTCATATGCGCTCCTATTTCGTTTCGCTTGAGCCAGGAAACCTCTGTGTAGGACTCTAAAGACTCGTCAATACGCCGGCAGCAGGTGATGATCATATCAAACACCCACAAGCCGCAAGCGGTCTGCTAAACGTAACGGCCACCCGGGTATTGAGCGATCTGAAGATCGACGAGCAAGCCCGCTCACACTCTAGTGAATCCAACCAGTAACACTACCGTACAGTCCGGTCTGATCGTCTGATATGTCGCATATCTTGCCTAGGGGTGGTAAACGTCAGACCCCAATAGCTCAATAAGTCGTGTCGATATGAGGTCTATAACAATTCGAGAAACTACTGGTAACACTTACCAGTAAATCTCAGCAACCCTGGCCAGGGATTTCCTGTTATAGCCAATCGAACACAGCGCAACATCAACCCCCTATACCGGGAGAGACGAATCCCCTCCTATCGCTCATTGTCTCCATGTGACTCGGGACTGTACCCAAAAACCACCGTTTTGCACGCCCTCTTGGACATGGTAAGATGGAAATCAAAGCACAGTGGGAACCACACAAGACTCTATGACGATCTCGGGTCAACAGACTACTCTGTACCAGTGTCACCAGAGAACTGCCATCTGACGTGAGGTATAATACCATCTGGGAGTTCTCGGCGAGTCCGTCCAGTGTACCCAGTCTCTACTGAGCACCCGTATATCATCTCTGATGTCAAACACCGATGGATATGGGATCATCCATCGCCCATCTATATGGGTCGAGAAGGTATACGCTAGTCTACTCTGGTATATCGATGCCCCATCTCGATACACCCACGACTAGGGACTTTGAAGGATGTACTTATAGACTACCATGTCCCCACTAGTATGATCCGCATCATAGTCCAGGTAGTCAAGTACAGATCCTAAGGGCTTTACCAACATGTAACAGAGAGACAATCAGCATACACGTTAAGGTAAAGGGTAACCAGATAGCATACTATTATGTCGAGCAAGAAAGTCCTCCCTATATATGTCCCAGCATCCACTACAATATACATCCTATGTACAGTAATGGCCTCTAGGGCATACATATAACTAACATTTCTATCATAGTAGATAGAACCCTAACATGCTAACTAGGTTTATGGTAAAGATCCGGTTTAGGTTTATTCTAGTGCCAAGTTTCGTATCGTTGTAAAATATTTGTTCTGCATTTGGCCACTGAAGTTGGCCGGGGCGCTAGCGTAACCCTTCATGGTATCAGAGCCAGCCCATAACCCTAGACTAGCAAGTTTAAACAATGTTAAAACAACGAAACCGAAACGACTCCGTTACATCGTAACCAAACTGCAGTTTCTGTCGAATTTTTAAAGGCTTCAAAATTTTTTTTAAACAACTGCAGAGTGATCCTCAGACTGTGAGATGTACCCAGAACAAAAATGATGCAATTCTACCATCAAATAGCCGGCCACAACCTCAAAAAAACCGGCCTCCTCGGTTTTGTGGTGGAGAAATTCATCGAGTTTTGTTCTGGGTTCTTATCTCGAGGAGTTTGGTTGTCTGGTGTTGTTTGTTTTTTGCCCAAGTTTGATTCTCTGTTGTTTTCTGTACGGGGCAATTTGGAGTGTTTCGAAGTCGTTATATTTGACACTGTTCAATAGTTTACAGTACATTCACTTTTATCTGTGACCGTGAATGTCATTTGATCGGTAAACACGTCTATCTGCTATATGTTCTTTTAGACGGGTTTGCAAACGTGACATTCGCGTTGATGTTTTGTGCTTGTGCTATGATTATGGTTGGATAGTTGTAATACCCAGTCCTTTTGAATACCAATATCCGTATTTTTGTCACTCTCAAAATTCATTTATTTTATAATTATTATTTGTATTATTCTAAAAACCCAAATCCTAATCTAATCTCATATCTTTTAATTTTCCCTAACCCAAACCCCCATTCCCTTCCTCTTGTATTATCCCCTTTCTTTTTCAATTTTAGCCCAGCCGATACTTTCCCCAAGCCCAGAGCCGGCCCACTCCTCTAATCCTTTTCTCATTCACTTAAAATCCCAAGCCCGACCCCTTTCTTTTCCCTACTATCTTATCCCTTGGCCCGAGCCCATTTTCCCTCCCCAGCCCATTAAAATAACAATTATCCCGCCTCATTTCTTTTAAATCCCTTCAAATTCAAACCCAAATCTCCTCTATAAATTCCTATTAAACCACCAAATTAATGCCTCTTTAATCCCAATTAATTTCCCCCATTAATCCCTTTTAAAATCCTATTAATCACCACTTAATTCTTATTCATTCTATTCCCTCTCTCTCTAATTCCCACTCTCTCTCTAATTCTCTCTTCCTCTCTCTCTAAATTTCTCTCCCTTTATCAGCGTCTCACCCTCTCTCACATCAAATCAAGGAACGGCGTGAAGCAGTGAAGAAAAAGAGGGCACGAAGAGCAGCTAGATCGAGTGAAATTGTCGGATTCCAAAGGACTGAGCCGGTGCTGCGTTCGTGGCGCAATCGTGCCAATACCACTGCAGTATTATTGTCGACACATTTCCAGGCAAGTACTTTACTTGCTACATACTAATTTATTCATGTTACAAACTATAATTGTATAGATTCCATATTTACTATTACCCGATAAACTATATGACGTAACTGCTCGATGCATGATCTCAATGGAAATCTTCATCTAATTTGACGGAATTGGATTGCCGGTGCTGGCCCGTATGATGATGAATACTTTGTATAAATTTCACGGGAAAATACGACTGTTAGTGACTAAAATGAATACCCCCAAATATACCCGTAAAACTAGAAATTTCCCGTGTCTGAAAATTGTTAAAATCACCATAGATTATGTACATACTGGAATGTTGCGTTTGAGGGCTCAAATCGAAGCCGACTCGACGAACTGTAATCCTATGCAAATTTCTATTTGTTTCTGTACAGATGTTGTGACGATAATCGAGTCGGAGTGCGGCTCTGGACTGCAGTCCAGAGCGACTCTGATTACTGTTTGCTGTCCCGTAATGGGTACCACCTTGTTTCATTAACTCTTATGTTGCGGAATTCTGCAGTTTATTAAAGGTAAATCTGTTAGCTAACTAACTCAAGTGGATTCATTCCGTTTCATCATCGTTTGCCATTTAATTTGTAAATTAAAAGGGCAGGACGTATAACAGTCCAGAACAGATTCAGAAGTGACATACCAGTGTTAAATAGTGTATAACTTTCGACGTACAGATACGATTGAGGATCCGTCTATTGCGTTGAATACCTTACTGAAAACCCTATATTTAATTCAACTGTAGAGTCGCTAAAATCTGATCCCAACTGGGATTAAAATGCGTTACGAAAAGGACTTCCGACTCTGAAACCGGATTTCCAGCAGTGAGCGCTTAAAATGAAATGGCCATATCTAGTGATCCCGCAACCCGATTGACGTGAAACCAAATTCTTTGGATACATAATCACACATACTACTTATCTCCTGTTCATTGTTTCGCTAAATTTTGGCATATATTATTTATGATAAATTATGCAAGTGGTAGGATACCGATATATGACATCTTAATCCTGCCTTACATACCGTTTTCTCATCACATCATATGTATATGATATTGCATTGGTAGCCTAGTGATCATGTGCATTACCCAGTGTTAGGTATTAGTGGTGATTGTGGCAAGTACGTTAATGTTCGTGTATCAGTGAATAAGTGAAAGTGACACGTACTTGTACACAATCAGTGAACCCTATTATTCTATTGCATTGTCGACGTCTGTGGGACGCATGTAAGTGTGACTATAAGTGGTATGGGACACTTATGGAAGCTCTTGCATGGGTGTCACGGATAAGGCACCAGACACTGCCCATTTATCTTGGGTATTAGTCGGGACGTGCTTGATGGAGATCCTGTCTCCAGTTCTCGCGCAGACTTGTCATGGACCGACCGGTATTTGAGGATATGGTTGGCGTTTGATATAGACCACGGGGTGTGGGGTAGTTTGAGTGTGAGTTCAACAGAATCTCGGGAGTCCCATGCCGGCTTATATATTTAGGGAGATATATGGAGATTTACAGGGTACATGATTATTACCGTGATTTACATGTTGGGCACGTGGTCCCTTGCCCTTGGGTTCTACCCTTGGGTGGAGGACACTCGCGAGTGGTTGATTCTCACACTTGGACTGACGATAGGCTTAGTGACCTGTATAGTGAGACTTAGAGACTGATAGGGATAATGGCATTGATATACATACTTACTGTGTTGACATATGTGGCATATCATTCTACTGCTTTTACTGTTCCGCTGCATTGATTACTGCATGTTCATACCTATACCGTCATTGATTTACTGTTGTATATATCTATTATCACTGTTAGAATTGTCACATGAATTTATATATTATATTGCTATTGTGTTGCTTTGACGACCTGAGTATGCATGCTCAGTGTGAGGAGAAGATTTAGCCTGGACCGGGACTAGACGTACATTACGGACATCTTGATTAGCTATCCAGGGTTATACCCATTTGTTTCCCATCAGGTCAGTTCTTTACATTGTTTCATTCAGTTACTGCATTTCTCATTACCTGCGCATTATTTACTGTTTGCCATGTAAAACTAGAAGCCGAAGTGTGACTAAGGCAGGACCTTTCCTTGACCGTAGGAGCATGGCTGGCCTTGTCAACCCCTCGTAATTCCATATTTTGGGAAGCGGGCGTGACAATAGTCGTGGTGGATAGCATGTGGTGCAATGTTAGTGGTATAGTTTATATTTATTTGTATATTTGTTATTGCGGGGCGAGCGTCCGACATGTGGACTGCCGTCCTTGCCGGGTTGTATATTATTTTGGGGCACGCTGGGTTGAGGTCGATGTCACCATTTGTACATATTATTTTCTTTTTTTGTACTAGGATTACCCCACGGTGGAGTGCCCGGATAGCCGGGTTCTAGAAGGCAACAAACCCGCATCTCATGGCGCTGAGACGGAGGGGGCTTCGTTCTAGAATTGGCGGGCGATTCGCCGCACTCGTAGGGGTTATAGTTTGACCCACGGCGGGGCGCCCAAGTTACCGAATTTCGTGAAGTGCTGGGTGGCCCATTCACTTTGTTGAAGGGGGCTGCCTCACTTCAGGGATTGGCGGGTAACTTGCCGCGTTCGTAGGGGTCCAGGTTCTCATTGCACAGGCTATCCATACGACCGGAAACGTCGGGTTTTATTTGCGGCTCAAATGAAACCCGGGGCTCTAAGATTATCCACCATTCTGTAATGTTGGCTGAGATTCTGTGATATTGATTATTATCATGCCTGGGATGAATTTTGTATATACTTATATATATACTAGTAGATGTTGTATATATTTTGCACCTGCGCTAGTCTAGCCCCCGCTCTGTCGTTGGTTAAGTAACCTAACGGATGATGACGGAGCCCCGTGGCGAATGCGGATGGCATATACGTACATTGTATTTTCGTTCTTTTTGTGGTGTGGTAGGTTAATTGATGGGACCGCATTAATTTTGATTAATGCAAGAAAATAAACCTAAAAGATGTTGTTGGAACAAATTTCGAAAAACTACGGTTATATTCTTTCGCTTTGCATAGTGGTATTCGGTCATGAATATCCAGCACCTCATTCTACGAGGCAAGAGCCGAGATCCCTTCGCGGGGAGTGACCTCTTCAAAACTACAGATTACTCGATTTTTTCAAAACCAGAAATTTTCAAAAGGCAGAGCTTAAACCACTCCTTTTCAAAATTGCTCAGGTTCTTTCAACGATATCAAGTTCATTACGTTAACGGTTTTTTCGCTAAAAACCCAGCCATAGCCCTGTAGGGTTGATAGGCACATGCACAAGGGTCTACGAGGCATCAACCATGCCTGATTAAAATTTTAGCCGTGCCGAACAACCCAAAGCCGGATCTTTAAACTAGGGTTTAGGCGAAAACAAGCATGTTAAACTCTTTAACATTAAATGAGAGGGATTACAACCTTTGTAGATCCGGTCCTTCACTTCTTAAGCTCCGTGTTGAGGTCCCTTCGCTGCGATCATCGTGTCCCGGACTCTCGAGAGGCTCCACGAAGAGAAAGATGCAATCTTGCTTCCGATCTTCGATAACACAGATGATCTACCTTGAAGTTTCATTAACACAAGCTAACACTCACTAAATGAAGTGAACACTCTCATCTAAAGGGCAAGGGTAGATGAGGATGATGAAGTAGGATTTTTTCTCTCATTTGTTTTCATATTCTCACTCATTTTCATCACTTAGCAAAAAGCTAGAAAGCTTTTTCCAAGAAGGAACTCAAGGAAGAAGATGATAGATTCCTTTTGTGATGAGTAATGAATTATTGTAGTGGTTACAAATCTAACCAAGGGTTAAGTATGAAGTAGTTAACCCTTGTAGAGAATTAACTAGAGTTAATGGTTTGGATTGGGTTAACATAATATCTTCACAAAATATCAAGCAAAACACAAAGTCAAAGCTTCATGAAGCTTCATGGAAGCTTCATGCAAAAGCTAACCCTAATCCAAACCCTAACCAAGTTTAAACCATAAACCATTGTTAAATTTGTAACCCTAACATGTTACAACATTATATATCACATATACAATATATTTTGTATTAATAGAAAATAATACAATTAACATATATCGCATATATATCAATGTATTATTCCGTAAGAAAATGAATCTTTTAGTGAGCTAATATTAGTTAATGTAATTTAATATATCATATATATTATTATACATTAAATTATCGAATCAACACTTGATCCGATAATCCGGCTATTTCACAAATAACCGACTAATACGATGACCCGGCTATATCACATATACCCGGCCGATATCTCATATCGCGAGAATCCAATACGGTATCACATACCGCATTATCCTCGGTCCCGCACATATCATATATGTTCTCCTACTCCGTTTTGCCTGAGTCAAGAAAGCTCTGTATAGGACTCTAAAGAATCGTCAATACGCCGGCAGTAGGTGATGATCATATCAAACACCCACAAGGTGCAAGCGGTCAGCTAAACGTAACAGCCACCCAGGTATTGACCGCTCAGATGATCAACAAGCAAGCCTGTACATTCTCCTGTGAATTCAATCAGTAACACTCCCGTACAGTCCGGTCTCGTCGTCTGATATGTCGCATATCTCACCCAGGGGTGGTAAACGTCAGACCCCAGTAGCTCGATAAGTCGTGTCGATATGAGGTCTATAACAGTTCGAGAAACTACTGATAACACTTACCAGTAAATCTCAAAAATCTTGGCCAGGGATTTCCGGTTATAGCCAATCGAACACAGCGCAACATCAACTCCCTATACCGGGAGAGACGAATCCCCTCCTATCGCTCATTGCCTTCATGTGATTCGGGACTGTACCCAAAAGCCACCTTTTTCCATGCCCTCTTGGACGTGGTATGATGGAAATCAAAGCACAGTGGGAATCACACAAGACTCTATGACGGTCTCGGGTCAACAGACTACTCTGTACCAGTGTCACCGGAGAACTGCCATCTGACGTGAGGTATAATACCATCTGGGAGTTCTCGGCGAGTCCGTCCAGTGTACCCAGTCTCTACTGAGCACCCGAACACCATCCTTGATGTCAAACATCGATGGATATGGGATCATCCATCGCCCATTATATGGTCAAGATGCGTATACGCTAGTCTACTCTGGTGCATCGATGCCCTGTCTCGATACACTCTCGACTAGGAACAGTTATAGGATGCACTCGTCGACTATCATGGCCCTACTAGTATGATCTCATCATAGTCCCAGTAGTCGAGTACTTATCCTAAGGGCTTTATCAACATGTAACATAGAGACAATCAGAGTACATGTTAAGATAAAGTGCAACCAGATAGCATACTATCATGTCGAGCAAGAAAGTCCTCCCTATATATGTCCTAGCATCCAGTAAAATATACATCATATGTACAGTAATGGCCTCTAGGGCATCCATATAACTAACAAGCCCTCCATCATTTCAGATAATTACTACTTAGTATTCGTGTTGCGTTTGTTGATTATTCGTCAAGGCACAGTGAACGGTAGCTGAGTAATAATTTTCTGTTGCACTGATAGATGCGATTGGTTAGGTCGGTCGCATGATTTGGTTGATTATTCGTCAAGGATCATGCGGGTGGGTCTAATGCAATCCAGGATAACGACGGGTTGAACTTGACTGGGACCTTTTGATTTGTTGATTATTCATCAAGGTCACTTGGGTCCTAAGCGCAAAAACCACATCGGGAGTTTCAAACATACAGGAAACTTGCAGATTTAGCATACCTTCTGGAATGTAGTGACTAGAGTGGCCGTTACGTTTAGCGAACCGCTTGCGGATTGTGGGTGTTTGATATGATCATCACCTACTGCCGGCGTATTGACGAGTCTTTAGAGTCCTACACAGAGGTTTCCTGGTGATTGATCCCAAATTTTCGATGTCGTGTTAAGAAATATAAAATGTTCACAATCAAAGAAATTTGTATCGCCGCAATCAATAACGGTGTCGCTAGTAGCGATTGATAGTGAGCACGGATCGTCCAAAGAGATTCGTGTTTTGATCGATCTTGTTTTAGATGAATTGAAATGATAATAGTAAAGAAAATGATTCAAGATTTGTGAGATTTAATTTCAAGAAACATAAAGAAAATAGATTTAGAATCAAGAATCAAGAAGTTATCCCTAATCAATTTGATTATCAAGATTATGAAGAATAGCTTGTAGGATTCGATTGAGTTAATAGCTAATGATGAATCTAATAATTCCTAATCTTATCTATTAATAATTTGTAGATAGATTGATGATGATGAGTGAAGATTAGGGATCAATTGAAGAAACTAGGGTTTCTCCTTCACTATCCCTTGTCTTTTCATTGATCATCATTCGGATCTACTCTCTAGCAAAGAAAATCATAGATCATTTGATCCCTAACTTGCAACGAAATAATCAAGAAGTGATCTCGCTCCAAATTAGGTCATCAACGATTCTTTTTGCTAAGGTTCACAAATCTCATAAGACTTAAGATTAGTATTAAGATTTGATCATCAATAGATCTATCAATTCTCTCGAATCCTCTACAAGCGGAGGTTACTCATACATTATGAAAATCGATGAATCAAGAACGAGAAATTTCATAATACAAGAATGTAAAGAAAGCAAGAATTACAATTATCACATTTATTAAATCTCCTTCAAATTACACCTCTCAATTGAGTTTACAAGAATAGCTCTCGAATCGCTCCTTAAAAGGGAATTTGTCGTCAAAACTCGCTTCACTCGATTGCTGTGAGTCATGGATCGGATGCGGATCTCTTGCTCTTGATGACGACCGGCGTTGCGATAAAGGATTGTTGATTGCTTGCTTGATTTGTTCTCAATGAATCTTGATTTGGCTTTGGATTTGGATTTGGTTTAGGGTTTAGATTGGATCACAAGTTGTGTCACTCAACTTGTGTGTGAAAATTATTGAACAACCCTTGAAATGTAATCCTAGGTCTCCTTTTATAGTTCTTCCTCCATCTTCCTCTAGAAGCTAGGTTGTTATGAAGATTGCATAGGAAGTTAGGTAGGTACCAAGCTTACACAAGAAGCTTGGCTGTTGTAGAGAAGCTTCTGGAGAAATCTAAGGTTTTTGAAGCGTCTTGAGGATGTTTGGTAGTTGAAAGGAAGCCTCTGCAAAAAGTTCCGACCGCCGATGAGCCAACTCGGCCGCGGATCCGCGGCGGATCGGACTGGATCGGCCGCGGTTCCGCGACCGTATAGTGAGATCTCTGAATGGATTTTCTGCAGTTGTTTGGTTTTGGCTTTAGGGTCTTCTTCTGATGTCTGGAATCTTAATATCCATGTTCCCCTCCGAAAGACGGCCACAGACTGAACGTCTTGCCTGAGATTCGGGGCAGATGCTATTTGGTTTTATCCGTCCATCTCCCCGAAGATGCCAAGTTGATTTATGGCACCGTGTATCGGAGGTTTAGACGGATGCGGCCGATATAGCAGACTTCGTCAGATTCCCCCTCGCTTGAGGGGTTTTTGATTGTGGGGACGCTCTTCCCTGCAGGCGCAAGCCCCTGTAGTTGATTACGCTACCGCATCGCGGTAACCACTTTCTCCTTCTCCAGAATTTCACTTTGTGTCGTATGTATTTGTTTTGTTTGTGGTTACCCGTGGATTGTATTCGGAGACTAAGTGATGTCGTCGCCCGTAGGACGTGGATTAATCCAAATCCGTATTTACTTAGATTTGGATTTGGGGTTTTAGTTTAAGGATACGTTAGCCGTATTTGAGGCTAAGATCAACTTAAACGTTCGTTAAAGATACGTTAGTCCTATTTGAGACTAAGATCAACTTAAACGTTCGTTAAAGATACGTTAGTCTTATTTGAGACTAAGATCAACTTAACGGAAAGAGCATTAAGGGGTCCTATTGTTCCAGTTTAGGGACGTAGTGGTCCATTGCATGTATGGCCGTCGGGACCCGTCACATCTCTGACGACGTTGAAGGATTACAACGACAGGTGTTAGAGGAGTTCAGAGATGTACCTTTGAACCAAAGTCGATTGGGGGTCTTATAGTCCAGTTTGGGACTACAATCTGTTTGGAGGTTTAAGGATACATTAACTATATTTAAGGCTAAGATCAACTTAAACGGGATCGTTTATATTCGACAAAAGAGCATTTGGGGGCTCTATTGTTCCCGTTTATGGACGTAGTGGTCCGTAGGTAGTTTAAGGACATTGCGATCCATTTCCAGTTTAGGGACATGGTGGTCCATTTCCAGTTTAGGGACATGGTGGTCCATCGTTCCCGTTTTGAGGACGGATATTAGTTTAAGGACGCATTAGTCCATGAGTTTAAGAACGCTTAAATCCATGGGTTTAAGGACCCCACAGTCCGTATGGATGTGTTTAAAGACGCATTAGCCCATTAGTTTAAGGACGCATTAGTCCGTGAGTTTAGGGACCCCACAGTCTGTATTTTGGTTTAAGGATGCATAAGTCCGTGAGTTTAAGGACGCATCAGTCCATGAGTTTAAGGACCTCACAGTCCGTATTATTGGTTGAAGGACGCATAAGTCCATGAGTTTAAGGACCCCACAGTCCGTATCGATGTGTGGTTATCGGGACCCGTCACCTCTCTGACGTCTTGAAGGATTACAACGATAGGTCTCAGAGGAGTTCGGAGATGTACCCTTGAACCGGATGTAAATTGATTTAAGAGAGCAGTCGTGCTCAGACAATTTAATTTGAGGACTTACGGCCATGATTGGGCTAAGTCCAGTTGAAAATGTTCAACGTTTTTATTTATCTTTGGCCTATTAGGCCTGTGCTAGGGGCTTTTCCCCTACACTGCATTTTATTTTGTCCAGTAAGGCCTATTTGATTTGGGCTCTGTCCCTTTTTAAATGATGCACAGCATCTGTTTTGGTCTTGACAGACCTTTGTTTGGGCTCTGCCCCTTTTTTTAAGATAATGCATTGCATTTTATTAGGCCTGTTAGGCCTTTTTTAATTGGGCTCAGCCCTTCTTTAAATAATGCAGCGCATTAATTATCTGACAGTGGCCCAGTGGCCATGTGGCCTGTCAGGCGCTTTGCGCCAATTAATGAGCGCAAGCGCTTGTGGAGGTGACACGTGTCACGCTCTGGTGAGCGCAAGCGCAATTAGCGCAGTGCGCTGCGCTGTTGCGCTGCTGACACGTAGCGCGCTCTGGTGAGTTGCTCCAATTTCAGAGAGCAATGCTCTATTTTAAAAACGCATAGCGCAAGTGGTTTTGGAGCTAACACGTGGCGCTCTCTGGTGGCTTGCGCCAACCCAAGAGCGCAACAGTGCAGATTTACAAGTGCAAGGCACTGTTTTAATATCCAATTTTGGATTCAAGAAAAAGAATCTTTAAAGATTCCAGAACCAATGGTTCATAAAAAAAATGGCAATACCTTTGTTATTTATTATATTTTTTTATTGAAGATCCTTGATCTTGTTCTTAAATCAATGATCTTTTTAGAAGAAGTTCTTCTTTTTATAAAGGTTTTACCTTCTTTTTCTTTCTGAGTTCTTCAAACTTTTCTTTTTAAGAGTTCTCTGAATTCTCTCTCTGTTTCTGTGTTTCTGTCTCTGTTTCTCTATCTCTGTCTGTTTTGGAATTGGGGTCTAGGGGCCGTTATATAGTGCCCATTAATTTGTTAAATTCGTTAAAGGGATCATTCTCTGAGTGATTTGGGGATTTTTCCTCACCGTTGGATCTTTGATCCAAGGGCTTCTGTTTTACAGAAGACAATCTTCTTGTTTTAACAAGAACAGAAAGATCTTACTGAAATTTTCATTCTGTTTGGCGCAAACGCACCTGCACTTGACACGTGTCGCGCAACGCAGAGCGCAGCGCAACTGCGCTGACACGTGTCGCGCAGCGCAGAACGCAGCACAACTGAAGCGTTGCTTCCTTTAATTTTGTTTTAAATAGAGCCTTGCTCTGATTGGGTGCGCTGCCTTGGGCGCTGCGCTGACGTATCAGATTTTGACACGTGGCGCATTGCGCGCAGCGTAAGAAATTTGAAGCGTTGCTTCAATTTTTGAATTTTTGAAAAAGCTCTGATTGAGGGAAACAAATGCCCCCCCCCCGCCGTTGCACTCACGTGGCGCACACGTGAGTGCAGCGTGGCAAGATCCTAGCTATTGGATCAACTGATGAGTTGAAGGGGCGCAAGCGCCTATAAATAGGACCCTTGGTCCTCAATAAATAGTTACCATCTTCAGAACTTTTGCTTTCAGGGCCCTGTTCTTGTTTTTAAGAACTTTAGAGCCTTGCTCTCGTTTCTTTTCAAGAACTTCAGAGTTAAAATTTTAGAACAATTTAGGTAAAATTTAACTTAAATTAAATTGAATTAAATTAATTTTAATCAACAGAGCCTTGCTCTTATAGATCTTTGATCTAAAGAAAACCCCTTTGGGGTTCACCAACAGAGCCTTGCTCTCAAGAATCCGTAGATCCACAGAGATCTTGTTTCATGGGTTTTAACCCATGAACAGAGCTTTGCTCATGGATCAAATATAGATCTTTTTGATCTGAAAAATGAAGAACTCCTAAGAGTTTTCATGGATCTTTAAGATCCAAATTTTTTTAATTTTTTCAAGAGTTAAATTTTTCTTTTGATGGATCTTTCCATCATTATTACAGAGCTAGGCACTTTTAGAGAATTTTATTTCCTTGAGACTAGAGTTTGACAAATGTCACTCTGTGACAGAGCTTTGCTCTGAAAGATGAGATTTTCTCCTTGTCTCTAGGGATTTCCCATTAATGAAAATATTCTCTTGGGGATCTCTTCATTAATTGACAGTCTAATCCAATGATAGGGCTGTCTTATTAACTGATGCATTGTCATCCAGATTTTGTGGGTCCCCCTTTGGTCCCCTACCCACTGCATTGCAGTGTGTTATAAATCTTAAAATGCCAAGCGTTGGAATTACAACACTGACGGCTGATTTTTGTCCCTCCGCAGGAAACAAGTCTGCTGATTTGTCTTTCCCGTTCGTTCGCTCGGGGGGAGGATTTACCCAGGTACCAGTGAACCGAGAGGTGCTCGCTCTCATCAAGGATCATGACCCCGAGCACAAGAACCTTCACCTGTGGGGTAGGTGGTATAATGAGATCATCCAGGGTCGCCGAAGCTTCGGTTCCGCTACGCCGTCTGAGCCCATATTTTCAATCCCCTATGCGGATGAACCCCCGGTGAAGTATGCCGTGGAGGTCAAAGACTGGAATTCGGATGATCTTCTCCAGCCTGCGATTGGTGCCATTCCCGTGCAGCAGCCGCCGGCAATAGACATTTTGGGGAGGCGAATATGTCAGGGTGAGGCACACCCTTGAGGACAGGCTTACAACATTGGATTGACCCCGCGACCATCCGTCGGATATTTACAGTGGGCCAGGTACATACTATCGGCGAAGATGACTCATCTAATGAAGATTAGTTTGTACTCGGCAATCTACGTCTCGCTTTTTGAGTACCCCTCTCTTCCCACGTGGTGGATTAAGGCTTTCATCGAATAATGGAATATCCCCACTCACACCTTCCTTATGACGGACAGGAAAGTCTCCATCTCCCTGGAAGAGTTTGCTGAAATCTCGGGTCTGCCGATGAGGGGGGAGCATTACGAGGAGTTGCTAACTCCTGACGAATACGTCTTCGCCACCAAGCAGCTGGTGTTTGATCTGACGCCGGAGAATGCTATTCAGCACCAGTTTTCGGGCTTGGTGAAGGTGCTGAACATATATGAAAGGCTATCTAGAATCAGGCGTCCGGGGAGTCAGTTTCGCAGATTTTATCACCCGCTTCATTCGACCAGAGTTTCTATCAGAGCGGAGCGAGAAGTTCGCCAAGCTTGATGACCCTTTCGGCTTCGGCTTGGACCGTCGACCAACATCGGAGGACGATCAAAAGGATTTTTATCTCCCCGGCGCCGCCGTCATGCCCTTGTCAGAAATCGCCGTCCCGGGCATGGATGAGGAGACCTTTTTTGTAAGGTTCTTGGGATTGTGGCTGTGCAGTTTCGCGCTCCCCATGCACCCGCGCCACATGCGGCCGTCCGTTTTCTACCCAGCGCATCGGATGGTGGCTGGCCTGCAGTTGACAATAGGAATCGCCGGGCTGGCTCACCTATGCAATGGACTTAGCATGGCAGCGGACGCTAATGAACCTGGGGTGCAGCCTGCTAATTTCCCGATGCACTACTTCACCTCATTGATGGAAATGCATATGCACGGGGTGTTCGGCGTCCATAAGATCCCTTCGTTTTTTGAGAAGTGCAAACTCCCAAGAGTCATGCGGCTGGTCGGCGCCTCGATCGTGACTGCGCCTCCGCGGGAGGCTAGGGGGTTGCTCCTTCGTCCACACTTGGTCGGAGCGAAGATTTCTTTTTTAGATAAAGTCATAACTATAGGCTCAGAGACCTCCAAGTCAGTGGTGGCGCTATGTGACGACTTCAAGGACAGGGCCTCCGTACTGAAAGCCTAAGAGATCCTTTACCTCTACTCCATTCGGCTGGGCTACCTGGTGTTCAGGAAGAACGAGACGGCGCTTTTCATGAGGTATAACCCCCACCGGTTTGCCCAACAATCAAGCTATCAGCAGGGGATCCCGCTGGAGGCGTTTTTGGAAGAGCCCACGGCCAGCAGGGAGGGGATACAGAGCGCAATGCACCATTTCATGCGACTGAACACGAGCTCCTACTTCTTCATCAGCGATCCAAGCTGCGTTCCCAAGGTCCTCAACGCATACGTGGCTTGGTACGCGCACACAATGGGTCCAGTTATCCATATGGAGAAGCGCATGCTGGTTGACCGCAAGGGTGCGCCTCCCGGGGGCGACCGTAAGGCTCCCCTGAAGCCAAGGACCCCGGTCGTTCCTCAGCTGAAAGATGCCGGAGATAGGCCACCGCGCGTGTTGAGCCCTCCGCACGGATTGCCGGTTTGCGATACTGTGGATGCGCCACCAGCCCCCCGTGCTCCAATGGAGACGGTAAATGTGGTTTCGCCGGAGTCCAGCGTCAGTGCGGACATTGGGACCCGCCGCCCTAAGGTGCCTGCGAAACGCAAATTGATCTTGGGTACACCCGGGGCTCGCGTGCAGAAGAGGAAGAAGAAGTCGATCCTCTCTGCTGACGTTGCGTTCGGTCAGGAACCTTATGCTCCCTATAGCGAGGGCTTGGGCGAGTACGGGACAAACAAAGGATTAGTTATGCCGCCAGATGACACTGATCTGGCGGCCGCCATCGCAGCTTCAGAGCGATTGGCGAGGCGCGATGCATGGCTAGCTAAGCTTGCGCAATCGGGTAATCACTAGTTGCATTTTTTTTACTGCATCGTACTTTTATTACTGTCTTTGACTAATGCTTTTCCCCTCTTCTCTTTAAACGGGCATCACCACTGAAGAAGCTATCGCTGCTTCCCTCAAAACTTTTCAAGAGGAGGAACAACTCAAAGCATCCTTAGGCCTCGGTACATTTCGATTCATTAAGTCTTTATTCTCCTTTGTGACGGTCAATCTAACCTTTTCTTTGTCTTATTGCAGGGACCGCGGGATCTTCTGCGCAAGCCGATGCGGGGGCTCTTCACGAGCCAGCTATTGAAGTCCCGACCTCTTAGGGGCTACCGCGAGAGACCCGACTTGAGGAGCCGATAAGAGATGCCTTGAAGGCTCTGGAGGCAACTTTAAACGAGGACGACGACACCTTGATGAAGGAAGCTTCGAAGAGGTCCGTCGTGATGGCTCGGGAGGAGAGGAAGCGGTTAAGGCGCGAGGCGAAGGAGCGTAGAGCTGCTTTGGCCGTGGGAGCTGGCCCAAGCACCGTTCCTCGTGCTGCTACCCCTTCAGAAGAGTCTCCGGTCGCCTTGTCTACTACTCACAGACAGGTGGCACGTGCAGTTCGGGAGACCAACGATCGATCCTCCTCAGGTAATGTGTCTCTCGAGACTTTGTTGTAAGAATTGTACAACTATCGGTTCTCATATATCTTTTCCTGCAGGGCCAAGCCCAACCGAAGGGGAGGAGGAAACCGTCAAGCCTAAGGAATAGAGGAAGAGGCACCGGCTGAACCCGAGCTGACGGTGGGCGACGTCGCCGGGGTTGTAGGACCCGAGCTAAGGACTGAGGAAACTGTGCCAGAGAAGGCCGTCGATGCCGAGCCCGAGGTAGCGGCAAATGAGATGGTTGTTATAACTGAGTCTGGGGCAGCAGCGGACGGAGCGCCTGAGATCGGCGACCTCATGGCGACGGCAGACGACACAGCAGCGACCGCCGAGCCCGAAGAAGTAGCGGGTGAGACGGACGTGACTCCCGAGGATAAGCCAGCCGCTCTTTCTCAAGAGTCTGGCAATGCTCCAATCATCGCTCTCCCCGTCTACGGCCCTCCGCCGTCTCCTGGCCACGCGAGCATGACGACAGCCCCCATAGAGTCGGGTGATGAGGCCACGGGAGGTAGACTCATGTCGATGGAGGAGGGAGATGCCTCCGTTTCGGCTGGCGGATCATCAGGTAAATTTCGAGTTACTGTCCTTTTTTCTTTATCTTACCATCCTTCCTGACAGGTGTATCTTTGTTTTTAATGCAGGTGCGGCCAGTGCTGATGCTCCATTGCTCGAGGAGGCGCCGTCAGCTATTGCCTTGGCGGTGACCACCTCTCAGCCTTCTCTCGTACCATCGCAGATGCTGGAAGGTATGGATTCGTGACCCATCAATTTCATCTTTCGGCCGCATGATCTATGTACTGATGTTGTACTACTGCGTCTTTGCAGGAGTGCTTTTTGATCACCTCTACCAGTTGTTGCACCCGCACTTCTCCTTCCCATCTGAACTCGCTTCTTCCTCCAATGGCGCTGGTGAGTATAGTTTCCTTTTGATGCCTTTCTTTTTTCAGTAATGGAATTATTTCTGACTCTTCCTCGTCCTGATTGCAGTGCTACAAATCGAAGGAGGGGATGAAAGATCGGTCGCGCCACCGGCCCTCCCGGCTTTGCCGCCTGTTGCAGCTGGTATAGTAAACTATCCCATCGATGACTTTTCATATTTCTTGAACCATCATCTGATCATATTTTGTTTTTTCAGCTGTCGTTCCGATTCCGGCACCCTTTGAGTCTCACGTCATAATGCCGGCAGGCCCCTTCCTAAGACGTCCGTCTTCAAAGGGTGCCGTAATGAGTTTGGGCATGCTGAGCGGATACGTCGAAGAGCTTGACGCGGACGCTCCCCTATCTGCTGTGGATTTCGCTGCGGAGGTTAACCCGATGTTGGCGGCGCTTGTAAATTTTCATGATGAAGGCATCGTCGAGTCTTGGGTTAATCACTGCAGGGAAATCGAAGTCCGCCTGCATCAATCGGAGTTTATGCGCCCTGCTCCCGAGACCTTAGCCGCAAGCAATCAAGGAGCAGCATGGATCGAGCAAAGCGCTTCATACTTCCACCACTTGGAACAAGAAGCGGCTTTAAGGCTGAGGGAATACCAAGAGACCTCAAGCGAGATGGCTCGTCTGCATGCTAAGGTTGAGGCGAACGCTGCCCAGGTGAAGGCTATCTTCGAGGGCCTTCTGGAACGTATCTCAAATGGGCTGAACCTGAAGCAGAAGCTCGATGCCGCCGAGCGTGATGCCCAAGGCCGCGAAGCAGCTCAGCAGGCCATTGGGGAGCAGCTTGCATCCTTCTTACAGCAGCGGGCTCAAGTGGAAGCAGAACTAGCGGTGGTGGCCGATCAGGAGAAAGCATGGAAGGAAGTGCGCGAACAATTGTTAGGGCTATACAAGACGCTTCCTTCCCAGTAGCTGTCCTTGTATTGATATACTTGTAAAAATTTTCTTTTTCAAATAAGATGTATCTATTTTTTATTCTTTTATACGATTCACCTTGTACTTGATTGAATTAATGAATAAAGATACACTTTTTTTTTTGCAATGTCCTGTATCATTTCTTTGCTTTCTCCCTTCTCTTATTATCAGCATGCTGTCTTAATAAACATGGTTGACAGATAATAGAGTAAGCATCTTGGTTTCTTCAAGAGATAGCGATGGCTTAGGCCGCAGGTTCAGATCTGCTGCCTAAGACTTTTCAACTCTATGAGCCGTGAGGGTCTTATAGAGACTTTTCTCCCAACGGATCGAGAGGATCTCGTAGGTGGATTTTCTCCTTAGGAATCGTAAGGATTCCTAAATGCGTTTTCTCTTATAAGTCGTAAGGATCTTATAAGAGAATTTTTTCTTCTTACGAGTTGAGAGAACTCGAAAGCGGTTGTTTCCCTCTTTGTCGTGATCCGACTTTGGAGAGTGAGACCCGTGAATAGTATGCAAGAGACCGTTTTAGACCAACTTGCAGGGTCCCAGTGCTTAGGAAACAAGTTTTTTAATCCCTGCCGCCTAAGGCTTTATCTTGCAAGTCGAGACGAATCGGGAAGTCCTCGCGAAGACACTAATTTCCTCACGAGTCGAGACGAATCGAGCAGCTCTCGTCAAGGACACTAATTTCCCTGAGTTGAAGTATTTTGCCGAGGACGCTGGTTTCCTCGAGGTTGAAACGAATCGAAATATTCCTGCAAAGACACTGGTTTCTCTGCGGGTCGACGCGAATCAGGAAGCTCTCATCAAGGACGCTAGTGTCCCCGAATTGAGGTATTTGCCAAGGACACGGGTTTCCCTGGGGTTGAAACGAGTCGAAGTGTTCCTGCAAAGACACTAGTTTCTCTACGGGTCGACGCGAATCAAGATGTTCTCGTCAAGGACACTGGTTTCCCTGAGTCAAAGTATTTTGCCGAGGACACTGGTTTCCTCGAGGTTGAAATGAATCGGAGTATTCCTACAAAGACACTGGTTTCTCTGCGGGCCGACGCGAATCAGGAAGCTCTCATCAAGGACGCTAGTTTCCCTGAATTGAGGTATTTGCTAAGAACACTGGTTTCCCTAGGGTTGAAACGAGTCGAGATGTTCCTGCAAAGACGTTGGTTTCTCTGCGGGCCGACGCGAATCAGGAAGCTCTCATCAAGGACGCTAGTTTCCCTGAATTAAGGTATTTGCCAAGGACACTGGTTTCCCTGGGCTTGAAACGAGTCGAGGTGTTCCTGCAAAGACGTTAGTTTCTCTGCGGGTCGACGCGAATCAAGATGTTCTCGTCAAGGACACTGGTTTCCCTAAGTCGAAGTATTTTGCCGAGGACACTGGTTTCCTCGGGGTTGAAACGATCTCCGGTGGTCTTTCAGGTTTTATATAAGTTACCGTCAAAACCGTGAAGTTAGAAATTTGATCTTTGCTTCGTTTGCTGGCACTGCGTCTGCTGTATCAAGACGAATGTCGCGGTTGTCTCTAGGTTGTTGTGAACCGCCGAGATTTGGCTTCGCTTCCTGGCGGAGCCTGTTGGGAAGGTATGGTTCTCTCTTTGTTTGTGCCCTTGGATTGTATCCAGGGATCGATGTGATCTCACCTGTGTTAGTGTATATGCCCTAGAGGCCATTACTGTATCATACTAGTTTGTATATTACTTAATGGAAGTTTGGGATATTCACAGTTGTATATACAATCTTGCTCGAAATGGTAGTATGCTACTTGGTTTATCTCTGCTTTAATATGTGCATGTGTTTCTTTTAGCATATTGCTGGTATACATATTAGTAGAGCCCTTAGGATCTTTGCTTGATTACCAGCGTTGTGATGGCACTCGCACTCGTGGGAGCTGGGTAATCTATAAGCACATCCTTATACAGGTCCCTGGTCGTTGGACTATCGAGACAGGGCATCGATACTCCGGAGTAGACTAGCGTATGCGCTTCTCATCCCAGTGTGGGAGACGGTCTGTCCCACAGCCGTTAGTACGTCGTACTTGGGATAGTATGCGGGTGCTCGTTAGGTTACGAGTACACTGGACAGGACTCGTCGGGAACTGTTGGTTGGTATTATACCTATCGTCAGTTATCAGTTCCCAGGTGACATGAGTACAGCTTAGTCCGCTGACTTGACACTGTCACTTCGCCTCGAGTGTGTTCCCACTGCACTTTGATTACTACCCTACCACGGCTCAAAGGAGCTGTGCAAACAGGTAGTTTTTGGGTGCAGTCCCGAAGCACTTGGAGGCAGTGACGGTTAGACAGGATTCGTCTCTCCCGGTATTAGGGGTTGACATCGCGCTGTGTCTAGGAGAGCCATTACACGAGTAGTCCCTGGCCAGGGCAAGCGAGATATACTGGTAGGTTTCCAGTGTTATCTCAGGGTGTTCTGGGCTACACTCCGACACGACTTGTACCGCTATTAGGGGACTGACGTTCACCGCCCCCCTAGGCCCGCCATGCGATGTATCAGACGAACAGACCGGACTGTACGGAGATTGTCACATACAGGCTCAGTAGGAGTGCAGATGGGGTTCACCTCGTCAGTCTTCTTATCGACATCTACCTGGGGACCGTTATGTACAGCTAGTGCCGCTTGCGGTCTGTGGTTAAACCCACTGCCAGCGTAGTGTCGAGTCTTTAGAGTCCCACACAGAGAGCTATTCGCCTTTAGGCAAAATGAGTAGAGGTCGCATGGTTTTGCGACAGGGTTCGTTCACATTCGCGCACTTGTGCACGTTTGCTGTCCGGACAGTTTATACTAGCGGGCTTTGGTTTAAGCCGGATCCTAGTATATGTTTTGAGATTGGTTTTTCTCATTGTGTTCGTGCTCCTCGGATCACGAATGCGGGTGCGTATGCACAGTTGCTTGAGATTGAGGGAGAGGACCTTGATTAGGGTTAATGGCTATTGTCATTTTATTAACCCTAATATTTATGTGTGTGTTATTGTTAATTAGTAATTAGTTTGATAATTATCCATGGTTGTGGTTATTGACCTTTTGACTTCTTTGACTTGTTGACCAAGGTTGACACTTTGACCATCATAATTTCTTTTGGAAGATGCTTTTTGATCTTTGCAATTTGAAATGATAATGGTCATGTCATGATTTACCATGATAATTATCTAGCTAATTATTCAATTAAATTAATTCACACATATTAGTAAGAAGAGCTCTATTATTTTCTTATTCTCTCATATCATTTCTCTCTCTTGTTCATCCTCTCCCTCAAGCTCTCTCCCTCTCATGTGTTGAGAAACAAAAAGCTTGAGAAAAACCTTCACTTGATCCTCTCTACTCTCTTCTAGGGTTCAAGTCTTAGCATTTCTTGCACTCTAGTTACTCCTAGCTTGGAGTTGAAGCTAAAGGTGGTGGCTTTCAAGTGGATCTTTCTTTGACGGAAGAAGACAAGCAAGGTGAGGCCTTTCTACCATTCCGACGAGCAAGGAGAGAAGGACTAAAGACCAAAGGTATAACCTTTCTACAACTTAGTTAGTTGTTAGTTTACTTTAGCTAGTTTTCGTTTAGCAAAGATCCTCACAAGCAAAGTCCATGTTGCCTAAGTCATTAAAAATCCGTTTTTTATTATGTTTTCCGCCTCCCGTAAGCACCGGGATGGGCAACACGGACTTACAGTGGTATCAGAGCCTAACTAAACCTAAACTAGCTAAGTAGTTAAGTGTAACGAAGTTTCGAAACCGGAAAATCGAAAAACCAAACTTGCAAAACCCTAGTTTCTGTTAAAATTTTTTCTGCTCAAAATGAAAATATTTATACTTGTAAAATCGTCTCAGGGTTTTCTTAACACACCCAAGAAAAACGATACCCCAATTCCATCAAACCGCCGCCCTTCCGCCGCACGAGGTAGGCATGTGCGGCGGAAGCGCCGCGGTTTGTCGTTATCGGCGCATCGTTTTTCGTGCAGTGTGTGTTGTTGTTGGTTTTGGGATTTTTAGGATATATTATATGTGCCTAGATTTTCCAGAACTAAAATTTACTTTTGGGGGCCTATAAATCCGTATTTTTTCGGAACTTCACTACAGTTTAACTACATCGGTTATATCTGTAATGCTTGCATGTATTGAACGTCGGCTAATCGCTATAAGACGATTAGTCGGGGTTATACATGATCTGTGATTGTTATTGGTTTGTGGATATGAATGGATTGGATTGTCGCGGGTGAATGGCCGGGGTGGATGTGAGATGAGCGTTGGTTTTTCTTTCATTCATTTGTAACATGTAAATTGATGTAATAATATTCTTTGTATGGCCGCACAACCGGGTCGGGGTTGTAGCCGTCATTGTATAATTCTTTTTACTGTTTTTGCTCCTAGGATAGACCCATGGAGGGGGTGCACAAACTACCGGGTATCTCGAAGTGCCGAGTGGCCTACTCACGGTGGTGAGGGAGGTTGCTTCGCTTCGGGTGCTTGGCGGGTAGTTTGCCGCACCCGTAGGGGTCTTGGGTGGGGTATTGGCTGTTCACCGCGACCGTGTAATCCGCTTTGCGTTGCTGGCTCGAACGCATTGCGGATTCCTAGTATATCCAATGTATTCATCTGTGATCTGTAATGTCTATCATTGCTATATATTTATATATAATAACTATTTAGGCGTTGCTTATGTTTTACAGCCACGCTAGCCCAGCCCCCGCTCTGTCGTTAGTTAAGTAACCTAACGGGTGATGACGGGGCCCCGTGGCGAATGCGAATGGCATAAGCGTACGTCATATTTTGGTTGTTTTCTGCAATGGTAGGATTAAATGATGGGACGCATTAAAAGAACTAATGCAAGAAATAAACCAAGTAAAAGTCCATTGGAACACTTTGAAAACCACTCGGTTCTTTTCAAAACTAAACTTTTAAACGCGGAGCTTGAACCACTCCTTTTAAAAGCTATCTCGTTCCATCGATTATATCAAGTTCACTACGTTCACGGTTTCGCCAAAACCATTCGTAGCCCTCCGTCATTCCACATGAATGGTCAAAAGTATTCAAGCTGTGTATTTTGGCCAAAGTCAAGGCATAGTGATTGGTAGCGTTTGGGTATTCATGTGCAGCATAGATAGATGCGTTGATTTGGGACAGTCGTGCTGCCATTTTGGCCAAAGTCAAGGGTAGGTACGGGTGGGTCCAAATTAACCAGGAGAATGACGGGTAGAACTTGACATGTGACTTATGATATTTTGGCCAAAGTCAAGGTCATAAGAGCATGGGGCAAAAATCCACATCGGGAGTTTCATAAGTACTGAAACTTGCTAGTGTTGCATACCATTTGGAGTGTGATGATTCTGGTAGGATTCCTTCGGCTTTATCACGCGATGATATTTGGATCCCGATCCTACTGTGAGTATATGCTACTCCTCGGGAAAACTCTCACTTAACGATCAATGCTATAAACCTAGTAGGTGCCTAGAAAGGTGTTAGCGGGGCTACGCCCACAGGGAAAAGAGGTTACTTAATTAAGGAACTTCGCGAAAGCGTTGGAAAACCTCCCTCGAAGTACCGACACTGGCCTGGCTGAACGGTTAAGCAAGTATTGTACGGTGAGAATGATCCCGGCTAATCCTTTTCTTTACGGTTTGAGAAGGGATTCGAGAGACAGTGGGAGCCATCCAGTTTAGACAAACTAAAAACCACTCTAAACTTGCAAGAGCATCATGCTAAAGTGTTTCTTTTCTCTCTCCTAATTGCAGCGACCTTTCAAGATGACCGGACTTAAGTTACTATTAGATAAAAACATATTGACAGGGCCAAACTATAAAGATTGGCTCAGGAATGTCAAGATGGCTATCACTTATGACAAGCTGGGGTATATACTTACCACCAAAGCTCCCCCTGTCCCAGGTCCCACCTCCAGCGTCGCGGATGTTGAAATCCGTAAGACATGGGAGATAGATTGCGCGAGGGCCAAATGCCTCGTATTAGCCTCGATGGACAACGAACATCAGAGGAGGCACGAGAATATGGACCTAGAGTCCATATTTCTCCATACAAAAGAACTGTATGGAGAGCAGTCTCGTATCGCAAGATACGAAGTGTCGAAGAAGCTCTTTTCGGCAAGGTTGGCCGTCGGATCATCGGTAGCGGACCACGTGCTTAAGATGATCGGCTACATAGAGGAGCTCGCGGACCTTGGGACCACGTTGGAGAATGAACTCTATACCGATTTGATTCTCCAGTCCCTTCCTTCCACTTACGCCCAGTTCATTCTTAACTTCAACATGCAAGGAAAGGAGGTTGAACTTGCCGAACTTCTGAACATGTTGAGGACTGCTGAGGGCACCCTACAGAAGGGTAGGGAGACATCCACTTTGTTTGTAGGAGGATCTTCCTCTTCTAGGTCCAGGGCGAAAGCCAAGGGCAAGAAGAAGAAAGCCCCCGCCAAACCAAGAGGCGGTGTCGGTAAAGTGGATACGAAGGGAAAGGGTAAAGCAACAAAGGTAGCGGGGAAGCTGGTGGGGAAGGAAGAATGCTTCTATTGTCACAAAAGTGGTCACTGGAAACAAGATTGCATGGCTTGGAAAGCCAGAACACAGGATTTGAAGCGAGTTGCAGCTTCAGCTTCAGGTGTGTATGTTATTGAAAATTGTCTATCAATAAACTCTACTTCCTGGGTATTGGATACCGGATCAGGATCTCATATCTGTAATTCTTTGCAGGCGTTGAGAAAGCGTAGAGTTTTGAAGGCAGGTGACATGACCCTCAGAGTTGCGAACGGTGCTAGCATGGATGCTGAGGCCGTGGGGGACTATCACCTGGGATTATCAGATGGACACTTTTTGGTTTTGCGTAGTTGTTATTATGTACCAAATGCAACCTGTAATATCATTTCTGTATCTTTATTATCTAAAGAAGGTTATGAATTTGCATTTGTAAGTAATGTAGTGAACATTCACCTTAATCAAGTGTTGATTGGGTCAGGTACATTGAACAACGGTATATACGTTTTAAACCAACCACAGATTTTCAATATCCAGAATACACACAAAAGAAAGTCTCCAGAAATTAATAAAACTTTCTTATGGCATTGTAGACTGGGTCACATCAACGAGAGAAGATTGACTAAGTTACATACTGAAGGATATTTAGATTCGTTCGAATATCAATCGTATGCAACTTGTCAATCCTGTCTCAAAGGAAAGATGACAAAGGCTCCGTTTTCTGGACACGGAGAAAGAGCGAGCGAGCTCTTGGGACTCGTACACAGCGACGTGTGCGGTCCAATGTCTACACATGCGCGAAGCGGTTATTCTTACTTCATTACCTTTACGGATGATTTTTCAAGGTACGGTTATGTCTTCTTAATGAAACATAAATCCGAGGCTTTTGAAAAATTCCAGGAATATAAGAATGAAGTAGAAAAACAAACAGGCAAAAGTATCAAGATCCTAAGATCGGATCGAGGAGGAGAATACTTAAGTGCCGAATTCCTGAACTATTTAAAAGAGAATGGAATTCTCTCTCAGCTTACTCCTCCATACACTCCGCAACATAACGGTGTATCGGAGAGACGGAACCGAACCCTATTGGATATGGTACGGTCCATGATGAGTAACGCTGAGTTACCGCGATCATTCTGGGGGTATGCGCTAGAAACAGCTGCATATCTTTTGAACCGTGTTCCCACTAAGACTGTGCCTACCACACCATATGAGTTATGGAGTGGGAAGAAACCCTATCTTAATCACATTAAGACATGGGGATGTCCAGCTTTTGTAAAAAAGCAGCATGCGGACAAGCTCGAGGCACGCTCAGTACAGTGCAAGTTTGTGGGATATCCAAAGAACTCCAAGGGATATTATTTCTATTGCGAAGAGGAATAAAAAGTCCTTGTTTCTCGCCATGCCCACTTTCTAGAACATCAGTTCATAGAAAAAGAAATAAGTGGGAGCGCGATAGAACTGGAAGAAATTCCAGAACCACAAACTATTACTGAAAGTTTAGTGGAACCAGAAGGTTCAAAAGAACAGGACATTCCTATGCCGCTCCGCAGGAGTAGTAGGCAGTCTCATCCGCCCGAGAGATACTACGGTTTTCTCATTGACGGGGATAGAGAAGACTGCATCCTGGATTGTGATGAGCCTACTAGCTTCCAGCAAGCCATTCAGAGCGTCGACTCGGTAAAATGGCTGGATGCAATGCGGACCGAGATGGAGTCCATGTACACCAACAAAGTATGGACGTTGGACATTGCTCCAGACGGGGTAAAACCCGTAGGATGCAAGTGGATCTTCAAAAGGAAGATTGGTGTAGATGGACAGGTTGAGACCTATAAAGCTAGACTGGTAGCAAAGGGTTTTCGTCAGCGACCTGGTTTGGACTATGACGAAACCTTTTCTCCAGTAGCTATGCTGAAATCCATTCGGATCCTTCTTGCCATTGCTGCTTTCCACGATTATGAGATTTGGCAGATGGACGTAAAGACAGCTTTTCTAAATGGTCATTTAGAAGAGTGTGTCTATATGGATCAGCCAGAGGGTTTCATTCAGGGTGGGAGCAGCGGAAAGGTGTGCAAGTTGCTCAAGTCCATTTATGGACTCAAGCAGGCATCGCGGAGTTGGAACATCTGTTTTGATGAGACGGTCAAAGAATTTGGCTTTATCAAAAATCCAGATGAACCATGCATCTATTGTAAATTTGTAGCGAGAACTGTAGTATTCCTCGTTTTATACGTGGATGACATTCTCTTAATAGGAAATGACATTCCTATGCTACAATCTGTCAAGGGGTTCTTGTCACACAGGTTCTCCATGAAAGACCTGGGTGATGCCTCCTACATTCTGGGTATCCGGATCTACCGTGACAGATCCAAGAGGATATTAGGACTCTCGCAGTCCAAGTACATCGACACCATACTGAAGAGATTCAGTATGGAAGATTCCAAGCGCGGTAATCTACCGGCTTGTCACGGGATCACCCTCTCAAAAGAGATGTCTCCCAAGACTGATTTGGAGAGGGATCGCATGTCTATTATACCCTACGCTTCTGCGGTAGGCTCTATAATGTATGCGATGTTGTGTACCAGACCGGATGTGGCTTATGCACTGAGTGTGGTAAGCAGGTATCAGTCAAACCCTGGGGAGAAACATTGGATAGCAGTAAAGAACATTCTCAAGTACCTGAGAAGGACTAAGGAGATGTTCTTGGTGTATGGCGGAAAAGACCTGCAGGTTGAGGCCTTTGCTGACTCCAGCTTCCAGAGTGACAAGGATGATTCCAAGTCCATGTCGGGTTTTGTCTTTACCCTCAATGGAGGGGCGGTGTGTTGGAAGAGCTCCAAACAGGAAACCGTTGCTGACTCGACTATGGAAGCGGAATACATCGCTGCATCTGATGCCGCAAAAGAAGCTGTCTGGATGAGGAAGTTCTTGAAAGAACTTCAGGTGGTTCCGTCCATTGTTGACCCAATACCTCTGTATTGCGACAACAACGGGGCTATAGCTTTAGCGAAGGAACCCAGGTCCCATCAGAAATCCAGACACATCTTAAGGCGGTATCACCTGATCAGGGAGATCGTAGATCGCCAGGAGATCGAGGTCCGGAGAGTTGCATCAGAGGATAACACAGCAGATCCACTCACAAAGGCCCTACCCCAGACTCAGTTCGAGCGGCTGATCGAGATGATAGGTCTTCGATACGCCAGTACATGGCCTTAGTGCAAGTGGGAGATTGTTAGTGTATATGCCCTAGAGGCCATTACTGTATCATACTAGTTTGTATATTACTTAATGGAAGCTTGGGATATTCACAGTTGTATATACAATCTTGCTCGAAATGGTAGTATGCTACTTGGTTTATCTCTGCTTTAATATGTGCATGTGTTTCTTTTAGCATATTGCTGGTATACATATTAGTAGAGCCCTTAGGATCTTTGCTTGATTACCAGCGTTGTGATGGCGCTCGCACTCGTGGGAGCTGGGTAATCTATAAGCACATCCTTATACAGGTCCCTGGTCGTTGGACTATCGAGACAGGGCATCGATACTCCGGAGTAGACTAGCGTATGCGCTTCTCATCCCAGTGTGGGAGACGGTCTGTCCCACAGCCGTTAGTACGTCGTACTTGGGATAGTATGCGGGTGCTCGTTAGGTTACGAGTACACTGGACAGGACTCGTCGGGAACTGTTGGTTGGTATTATACCTATCGTCAGTTATCAGTTCCCAGGTGACATGAGTACAGCTTAGTCCGCTGACTTGACACTGTCACTTCGCCTCGAGTGTGTTCCCACTGCACTTTGATTACTACCCTACCACGGCTCAAAGGAGCTGTGCAAACAGGTAGTTTTTGGGTGCAGTCCCGAAGCACTTGGAGGCAGTGACGGTTAGACAGGATTCGTCTCTCCCGGTATTGGGGGTTGACATCGCGCTGTGTCTAGGAGAGCCATTACACGAGTAGTCCCTGGCCAGGGCAAGCGAGATATACTGGTAGGTTTCCAGTGTTATCTCAGGGTGTTCTGGGCTACACTCCGACACGACTTGTACCGCTATTAGGGGACTGACGTTCACCGCCCCCCTAGGCCCGCCATGCGATGTATCAGACGAACAGACCGGACTGTACGGAGATTGTCACATACAGGCTCAGTAGGAGTGCAGATGGGGTTCACCTCGTCAGTCTTCTTATCGACATCTACCTGGGGACCGTTATGTACAGCTAGTGCCGCTTGCGGTCTGTGGTTAAACCCACTGCCAGCGTAGTGTCGAGTCTTTAGAGTCCCACACAGAGAGCTATTCGCCTTTAGGCAAAATGAGTAGAGGTCGCATGGTTTTGCGACAGGGTTCGTTCACATTCACGCACTTGTGCACGTTTGCTGTCCGGACAGTTTATACTAGCGGGCTTTGGTTTAAGCCGGATCCTAGTATATGTTTTGAGATTGGTTTTTCTCATTGTGTTCGTGTTCCTCGGATCACGAATGCGGGTGCGTATGCACAGTTGCTTGAGATTGAGGGAGAGGACCTTGATTAGGGTTAATGGCTATTGTCATTTTATTAACCCTAATATTTATGTGTGTGTTATTGTTAATTAGTAATTAGTTTGATAATTATCCATGGTTGTGGTTATTGACCTTTTGACTTCTTTGACTTGTTGACCAAGGTTGACACTTTGACCATCATAATTTCTTTTGGAAGATGCTTTTTGATCTTTGCAATTTGAAATGATAATGGTCATGTCATGATTTACCATGATAATTATCTAGCTAATTATTCAATTAAATTAATTCACACATATTAGTAAGAAGAGCTCTATTATTTTCTTATTCTCTCATATCATTTCTCTCTCTTGTTCATCCTCTCCCTCAAGCTCTCTCCCTCTCATGTGTTGAGAAACAAAAAGCTTGAGAAAAACCTTCACTTGATCCTCTCTACTCTCTTCTAGGGTTCAAGTCTTAGCATTTCTTGCACTCTAGTTACTCCTAGCTTGGAGTTGAAGCTAAAGGTGGTGGCTTTCAAGTGGATCTTTCTTTGACGGAAGAAGACAAGCAAGGTGAGGCCTTTCTACCATTCCGACGAGCAAGGAGAGAAGGACTAAAGACCAAAGGTATAACCTTTCTACAACTTAGTTAGTTGTTAGTTTACTTTAGCTAGTTTTCGTTTAGCAAAGATCCTCACAAGCAAAGTCCATGTTGCCTAAGTCATTAAAAATCCGTTTTTTATTATGTTTTCCGCCTCCCGTAAGCACCGGGATGGGCAACACGGACTTACAACCTGTAGGGCAAAAGTTTCATCATTTTTTTATATTATTGCTTTATTTCCGCGATGCTCTATCATTTCAGCTTTTATATCGCGAAGGACGCGATTGCCCAATCATTTCGGCTATTCTCCGTGGTGCCCAATCATTTCGGCTATTTATTTTATTTTTACTCGCTGCTTTTTATTGCGAGTTGCCCAATCATTTCGGCTGTTTTGTATGCATACATTTTTACTTGCTGCTTTTTATTGCAAGTTGCCCCATCATTTCGGCTATTTTGTATGCATGTGCGGCTTGCTGGCTTTTCGCCGTAAGCCTGGAATTAGACACCGATTTCGGCATCAGCACCGCTACAACTGGGATGTTGCCAGGAGCGAATCATCATTTGCCTTTGCCGATGTTGAACAAAGGTGGCTTAGCGAACAGGGTTAGGGTCCTGTCAACTAAGGCTTTTGACTTCATGAGCCGTAAGGGTCTCACAAAGGCATTTCTCCTTGCAAGTCGTGAGGATCTCGTTGGTGTGTTTTCTCCTTAGGAATCGTTAGGATTCCTAAGTGCATGTTCCTCTGTAAGTCGTAAGGATCCTACAAGAGGGTTTTCTCCTTGTAAGTCGAGAGGACTTATAAGGGTCATTCACCATGCGAACATATCCCCAGTCACGGATGGGACTTGGTTAGGGAAATGTTTATTCGCGTCCATGGATTGTATATAAGGGTCAGTATTGAACCACTTGTAGGGCAATATCGAAAGTTGTGGGGGTTGATTAAGCACAGGTTTAGGTCTCTGTAACTTAAGACTTTCAAATCTTATGAGCCATGAGGGTCCCATAAGAGAGTTCTCCTTACGAGTCGTGAGGATCTCGCAAGTGTATTTTCTCCTTAGGAATCGTGTGGATCCCTAAGTGTGTTGCTCCCTTGTGAGTCGTAAGGATCTCACGCGAGTGGTTTCTCCTTACAAGGTCGAGAGGACCTTGTAAGTGTCTTTCAACGAGGTTGCGCCCTTCCGGGTTTTCACAAACACTCGCCGGTAGCCCTGCTGTTTTTACTCATGGAGCCCTTTCGGGTTTTCATCCGTGCCCATTTTGCTTATGGACATACCGTTTATTTTTTATTAATTTTTTTTATTATTTTTTTTATATCGGCTTTGTGATGTTTCAATCCACCGTAGTTTATCGACATCTCGGTCAACAACTAGTTTTAGGACATAGTGGTCCGTCATTAGTTTAAGGACGTTTCGGTCCGTCATTAGTTTAAGGACGTTCCGGTCCGTTGCTAAAGAAGGCCGATTACTACTTATAGAGTTTGGGCTTAGGAAGATAGCGAGAGGACATAGTCATCGTCATCTATCATTGACCTAGGCTGTGGCTCATTAAGCATAGTATTTCTTCAGGAAGCGATCGTTTATTGGCCTGAAAGGCCTTTCACCGTGCATATCCATGAGTAGCTAGGCTCCACCCTGGTAGACCTTGTCTATGATGTATGGGCCTTCATAGTTCGGCTCGAATTTTCCCCGCTTAGCGCGACTGGGGATCATAGGTCTTTTGACCACTAGCACGAGTTCGCCTTGGCGAAATTTCCTCGGCCGGGTCAATCTTTCATATGAGCGCGTCATCTTTGCTTTATAAGCCTCCAGATTTTGTTGCGCTATGAGCCGGGTTTCATCAAGGGCATCAAGCTCCTCAAGCCGAAGGTGAGCATTTTCTTCGTCCGTCAGCTCGTAGTGGACTGCCACTCATAAAGAGGGTAACTCTATCTCGAGGGGGAGTACTGCTTCTGTACCGAATACCAACGCGTACAGCGTTGTGTTCGTGGCCGTCTTGAACGTAGTTCGATACGCCCAGAGAGCTTCTTGCAGTCTCTCGTGCCAGTCCTTCTTATTTCGGGACACCGTCTTCTTTATGATCTTCGTTAAGGTCTTATTGAAAGCCTCAGCTAGACCATTAGCTTGGGGATTATAAATCGAGGAATATCTCCAGTCTATGTTGTGTTGTTGCACGAAGCGGCTGATCTTGTGGCTTCTGTAGGCTGGCCCGTTATCGGAGATGATCCGTCGCGGAGTTCCAAACCGATAAATAACGTGCGTCTTGAAGAAATGGAGGATATTCTCCGTCTTCACTTCCCTTAGCGGTACTGCTTCTGCCCATTTGGAGAAGTAGTCAGTCGTCGCCAGGATGAAACGATGTCCCCTGAACGATGCTGGTTCGATGGGGCCGACTATGTCAGTTCCCCACATCTCGAACGGCCAGCTAGCCACTGTCAGATGTAGTGGATTTGGATGCTGGTGGATGAAGTCCCCATGAATTTGGCATGAGTGGCATTGCTTCGCATATTCGAGGCAGTCCTGAATCATCGTAGGCCAGTGGTAACCCATCCGTTTTATCTTCAACTTCATCTTCGGGCCTGCTTGGTGAGAACCGCAGAGCCCGTCGTGAACTTCCTGAATGACTCTTCTCGCCTCGTCAGTTCTCAGGCATCTCAGCCACAAAGAATCAAATGACCTCTTGTACAGAGTATCATTGACGAAGGCGAAAGACAAAGCTCGTTTCATAAGCTGATATCTTGAGGACGCATCTTCGGGCGTTCGACTTTATTTGAAGTAATCTATAAAGACTTCTCTCCGATCCTCGGCCTTTTCCCGGTCATTTATTTGCAGGGTCGTCTGCTCAGTCGCTCCCTTTTCTTCGGATGATTCCGGAGATATTTCTGCTGGGGCAAGCACCCGATGGCTTTGTACCACGATTCTGACGTCATCGAGGTTCTCGTCAGCCAGTTCTTTAGCGAGCTTGGCCAACGCATCCGCTTTGCTGTTTTCTGCACGCGGTATGTTTTCCAAAGTGTAGGAAGGAATTTGAGTCAACAGTTGATGCACCTTTTCGCCGTACTTCACCAACTCTGGTTTGCACGTCTGGTAGTCGCCATTTACTTGACTAATGACCAGTTGAGAATCTCTGTATATGAGGAGGTTTTCAATTCCCATATCAATGGCGATCTCGAGGCCTGCTATCAAAGCTTCATATTCGGCTTCCTTGTTCGTCCTCGGTTCTGTTAAGGAAAAAGAAAAGCGCATTATCCCTCCTTGTGGAGTTACGAAGATGAGGCCTACCCCCGATTTGATTATAGGGGTGCTTTGTTTGCGCTTCTTCATGAAGGATGCTCCATCGAAATAAAGCTCCCATCGGGTATCACCACCGTCAATCGCGTAAAACGCATGTTCGTCTGGCAGATCGCAATTCAGAGGAGAATCGGCAGGTATCGGATGTTTAGCGAGGAAGTCGGCAATGGCCTGGCCTTTCACTGCCTTGAGAGGCTGATAGGTTATCGAGAACTCCATCAAGAGTAGGGCCTATTTAGCGAGTCGCCCCGTCAATATGGCCTTCGACATCAAATATTTAAGGGGGTCCACCTTCGAAATGAGACGGACTTCATACGCCAACGTATAGTGCCTGAGTTTCGTTATCGTAAAGATCAACGCCAGGCAGTGTTTTTTAATGGGGGAATAGTTGCTTTCTGCCCCCAGTAGAACTCGACTTAAGTAGTAGAGTGCTCTTTCTTTCCCTTGATCATTCTCTTGTGCCCATAATGCGCCTAAGGAACCTTCGAGGGCGGTTGTATAAAGAATGAGGGGCTTTCCCTTGACCGGAGCAGCCAACACTAGCGGGTTCTGCAGGCATTGCTTGATCTCGTCTAGCGCGCTTTGGCATTTTTGGTCCCAGACGAACAGGGTTCCGTTCTTCATCAGGTGGCTGTAAGGACGGCACTTGCCTGAAAGGTTGGCTATAAATCGCCGTATATACACGAGCATCCCTTGGAGAGACCGCAGCTGTTTGAGAGTCCTTGGCGGAGGCATTTTCATGATCGCCTTGATCTTTGAAGGATCTATTTCGATACCTCGGTGTCGGACGATGAATCCTAGGAATTTACCTGAGGAAACTTCGAATGCGCACTTGAGAGGGTTCATCTTCAAGTTGTATTGCCGAAGGCGTTGAAATACGGTCTTCAGATGCTCGAGATGTTCCTCGTATGATTTGCTTTCCACCACGAGGTCGTCGATATAGCACTCGACGATTTCATATATAAGGTCATCGAAGATCTTCGTCATGGCCCTCTGATAAGTGGCACCGGCGTTCATTAGACCGAAGGGCATCACCTTGTAGCAGAATATACCTAGCGGAGTCCTGAAGGCGGTGTGCTTCTGGTCTTCGGGATGCATCTTTATCTGATTATACCCTGATGAGCCGTCCACGAAGGAGAAAACCTCGTGAGTGGGCGTGTTGTCTATCATCAGTTCAGTGACTGGCACTGGGAAATCGTCCTTCGGGCAAGCTTTATTAAGATCCCGGAAGTCCACGCATATGCGCACCGTCCCATTTTTCTTCATCACCGGGACGATGTTGGCGATCCACTCGGGATACTGAACCTCCTGGATGAAGCCAGAGTCGATCAGCTTCTTGACCTCAGCATTGATACTCATCTCAAGCTCGAGCCGCATTCTTCTTGGCGCCTATTTGATCGGCTTGACGTCCAGAGATATCACCAATTTGTACACAGCAATTTCTGGATCTAGTCCCGGCATTTCAGAATAGTTCCATGCGAAGCAATCTCTATGCTGCATAAGCACGCCTTTTAACGCAGCCACCCTTTCTTCAGATAGCAGCTCGCTGACGAATGTCGGTCGCGGGTCATTTGCCGTCCCCAACTCAATTTTCTTGAGGTTATCAGCGGTAGAATGTATTCCATCCTCCAGCTCTTTCGGTGCTGGTGGAAATTCTGAGATCACCTCATCGTTGCTGCTTTCGAAGTACCGAGGAAGGTCATTCATATTCTCGGGCTCTTCTTTTGATATTGTTATCATGTGACAAGTACGAGCTCGCTTCGAAGACCGATGTGGGTCTGGTTCTGCTTTCGTGGCTTTGGGTTCGTGCTTCTGTGGCAGCGTTACCCTCCAACTGTCAGATAGAGCGAACTTGCCGAGCCGATACTGATCTTCAACCCAGTTCTTGAAAGTGAAGCAGTCTTCGAGAGGCTGCCCTATTACTCGGTGATAAGAGCAATAGTTTGGGTGTAAGACTTCGCCTGCTTGTTCGGGGTGTTTAGACTCCGGCAGTGTAATCATGTGGTATTTTATAGCTCGGTCAAGTATCTTCTTCGTCTTGTCCCGAGGAAAAGAGTATGCTCGACTCATCTTCTTTACAAGGGACAGATCTGGACCGCTCGATTCCCGCTTGCGTGGCTTCTTAGTCCCGCTTTGTTGCTGTCGAGCGCCTTTTTCGCTTTTCGACCTGTTTCTGCCTCTGCGTCGAGCCTTTTTTATAACAGGTTGACAGGGAGCGGTACTTTCATCTTTCGCGGCCTGTTGGAGGAGGCGTTGCGTTTTGGCTTTCTCATAGAAGGCTATTTCGCGGTTGTGGTCGTCTCGAACTTTTTGACCAGTTTCCCTTATAAGCCTGTTCATTTGTTCTTCGAACGACGGACTGGGCACTTTTGCATCAGGAACATTTACTGGTTCAGGATTAGCGTCCTCCCATTGAGCATCCGCTTCTTTATTGAAGTCATGCACGACGTAACAGTCGCGGAGTAGCTCTCGTTTCTTGGACCGAATGTATCCAAGTCCGATTGTTTCCATCCTCCCACTAGGCAAGTTGTGCTGAGTTCCGGGGACGTTCCAGACCCTGTCATTGAATTTGGCTTTTCGAGCGGTCTGTTTGAAGGATATCCCCTGGCGCTTCAGCAGACTCTTCAAGCCTTCTGTATAATATCTGGGCAGACGGATGGGCTGAAGTCTGTCAAGCGTAGGATCCGTACAGTGCCAGATTTCTTTCTCCACTTTGCTTTCTTCAGAGCGGTAGAATAGAATTGCATTTTCGCCTTCTCGCCTGGAAGGGACATAGAACGTCCGCAGCTCCTCTACACTGTAGGTATTGAGCGCATCCAGTTCTTTATGATGTTTAAGTGGAACTATGGAGACTTGTAGACTTTGCTTTTCGTCAGTGGATGTTTGTATTGAAGGTCGAGCGGAAAATATAGCATGAACTTCATCTTCCGAGTCACTGCCAAAGATCAACGTAGGAGCGGATGGTCCCGGCTTGTTGTATTGGGGCGGACCCGAATAAACCATCTCCTCTTCCTCCTCGGTATCACTCCCGAAGACAGGGATGGTGGCGTTAGCCTTGTTCTCCGGCTTGTGACACCTCTCCGTGTCTTCGAAATCCGGTAAGAAGTATTTGGCATCTTCATATTTGCGAACCTCGTTCACGGAGAACGGGTTCAGTTCTCCCGTCACGGTATACTCGAGACCATCCTTAAAATATTTCATACACTGATACTGTGTAGAAGGGATAATGTTGTACTCGTGTAACCATGGTCAGCCGAGCAGAGCATTGTAGTATGTCTTGGCGTCTATGACGTGGAACTTAATGTCCGTGACGAGTAGCCCAAAGCGTAGCCTCAGTATCACAGACCCAAGAGTTCTTGATGATTGGGAGTCAAACCGGGAGATGGTGATCTTGTCCCGAGCAAGGTGCTGGACGCTCATGCAGATTTCCATTAACACCCGCACGTTGAGTAGATTAACGGAAGACCCATTGTCAAACAAGATTTTGCCTATCTTTATATCATGGCAATACCCTGAAACATAGAGGGGGCGATTGTGTCCGCACGTCCCTAGGAGAAGGTCTTCATCACCGAAAGTGACATCGGCCGTGTGCACTTCTTCCAATTCATCCTTCATCTTTTCTTCGGCGAGAAAAGCTTAGAATTGCTCCGGCTCCTATAGTGCCTTGATTAATGAATCCCTTGCCTCTTTTGATAGTAAAAGGGCGTCAAGAATGCTGAGCTGCGAGGGTAGCTTCCTCAGATGCGCTAGAACGTTGTAATCCACCTTATTTTTCTTCGGCGGGTCCTTGGTGGCTAGATCTTCCATGACTTGGTCATCTAATGCGATATCCTCAGAGATCTTTTCTTTCCCTTTATCTTTTTTATTTGAGGGTCCGAGATTCTTTTCAGGTAGCGTACGATTACGCAGTCGGATATTTTCGTAGACCTTCGGCTCTTCTTCTTTTCCCGAGGTGGACTCTTTAAAGAGGGGGCTAAGAGCCATTTCCTCGTCAGAGTCGCTCCCGAACGTGAGAACTTGCGATCCCCCGGCATTAACCATGCGACAATCACCGGTAGTTCTGTTAAGCCCCTCGGTCGTACCTTTCCGCTCCCGACGAGTTTTGCGCTTCTCCCGCTTGAAATGTTGTCGGTGAGCAACATATCCCTGCCACCATTTATTGAAAGCTTTGCATTCTTCGGTGGGGTGAGAAATCTTCCGATGATACAAGCAGTAGGAAGGGTGCATTTCCGCTTCACCAGTAATGTTTCCTTCAGAGGATGGTAGCTTCATACCCATTGATATGGATTTAGCAAACCTTTTCCTCATCTTGAATTTGCTTTTATCTGCGATGGACGTACTTTGCTCCAGCCGGAGTGTCTTAACTCTTTCGTCAAGTCGCTGTCGCTTGGCCCTTTCAAATATGGCCATCTCGCGTTCCCAATCAGTTTTACTTTTCAACAGAGCTTCTTTGAGGAATGCGTCAATTGTTTCATCCGATGGCCCTAGAATTTTCGGTTTAGGATCTGCCCCCAGCTTCTCAGCGCAAGGAATTTCCTCATCGTCTGTAAACGAATGGGAAATCATATGACAGCTCGCCACGTATTCCTCGGATTCATCCGACGAACTCTCTCTCTCATCTTCCTCTTGAAAGACGTGGTTGAGGAACTCCTGGAGTGTGATGGGAGTCCGTGCTTTCTGATTGTACTCCTGCAGTGCATCAATCTTCTTTTGTAAGTCCATGCGCTTGTCGCCAGGCTTCACGGGCTTCTTGGATTTCTTCTTCTTCTTCTTTGAAGATTTTGACAGCTGGTTGTGAGTGCTTGGGCCACCACCATCGATCTTTAGAGTTGGGCGCAGCTTCAACATCCCTTCAATGATCTGAGGTTCCAACGAGTTTTTCCACCTGATTGCTGGGCATGTTTGAAGATCGTTCAGCATCCTCTTTATTTTGGCTGATAGCACAACCCCCCATGGAGCTTCTTCAACGAGAGAGCACGTTGCCTCCGGCGTATTCACCCTTTTAGAGGTGTGAGGCTGCGGAGGATTCACCTTCCATCTGTCGGACAACGCGAACTTGCCCTGTTGGTACTGGTCTTCCATCCAATTTTTGAAGACGTAGCAATCCTTGATCGGATGACCCAATACTCGGTGGTAAGGACAGTAATTGGGATCATTGACGTCGTTTGGCTGCGACGAACGTCTTGGATCTGGCAGATTTATGAGTCGGTTGCGCAATGCCAGCTCGAACAGTCTTCTTGTTTTATCTCGAGGAAACGAGTAAGGACGTCCTAGCCTTTCCTCAAGAGGTACGCACAGACGTATATTATTTTGACGGACAGCCGGCTTCAAGTTGCTCGGCTGTTGTTGAGCATTGGCGACAACGATCGCTTTTCCCTTCCCCTTCTCGTTTCGAGAGTCCGGCTTTGGAGGGAGCGGTCTATGGCCCATCTGGTCCATTTGTATAACGTTTCAAAATAATAAAATATTATTTTTGGGAATTTTATAATTTAATATTATTTTAATGAATATTTTAATATTCTGGTATAATTAAATACAAATAAATGGGGGGGAAATTATGGAAAATACCAAAATAGGGTATTTTATGGAATTATGCCATTTTAAAGTTTTTATGATTATTTTGACACTAATTTAGTGCTAATCGCGATTAAAAAAATCGCTAATCGGATTTCTGGCATTTTTGTGCAAAACATGCACATATCATTTTGGACTTGTGTTACATTATTCTTACCATGGCTTTTACTTTGTGTCTACTATTTGAATGAGAAGGTTTTGGAAAAGAAAAGAAAAAGGATTTTGAATAAAGAATTAGGTATGGTGAGAGAGAGGGTAGGTGAGGGTGTTGACCTAGCCACTTCCCCTAATTTCTTCATCACATTTCTCTCCCTCCTCTCTAGAGCTGCTGCTGCTCCTGCTCTTCCCTTTCCCTCCTTCACCTTCAATCCCCCAAAACACCACAAAAATCATCTCAAAACCCCATTCCCTCTTCACAAAACAAGCTCACAAGCTCGAGAGGAATGCATTGGACTAAGGAAGAATGGATTTGGAGGACTTTGAGCAACTCAAGAATTTTCTTGAGTTGCCAAAGGAGGTAAATTCTAGACCTATTAGAGTAGTATTTCATTTCTTGTGCATCAATTCTAGTTTCATGTCGATATTGTGTTGTTCGGTGGATTTGTGAAACTTCAAGTTAGGGTTTATGTGAGATCTGAAATTAAAGATGAAATTGAGGATTGTGGTGACTTTAGAACCCTTGGTGTGATGTTATTTTGGATCAAACTATAGACTAGAACACAAAATACGGATTTATGAGACGATGCCGAGAAAAACTGTGAATCTGTGATCGTATTTAGGAATCTGCTATCACCCCAACAACCCTAAAATAAAATTGAGTTGACAGTGAGATGTGCAGACACCATGGAACCACCACACCAAACCCTAGCCCCCAACTCCAATTCCCAGCCGCCAATTAATTCCTTCTGGCCGCAATTTGCGGCCAGATCAGGGGGAAACCATCTCGTTTTTGGTGCATGGCCCTATTTCCAGTAGTCTTGACCCATGGCATGTGCAATTTTGTCTGGTTCCATCTACGGTAAAATCTGGGTTGATTTTCCTATGTTGGCGCATGGTTTACGACTTGTTTTAGCATGGATTTTGGTATTTGGTGATTCGTTTCTGTCGGGTGGCGTTTGGACGTCAACGACACGAGGATATTGATCGTGTTTACATGCGAAACAATAGGTTTTTACCTATGCGAGTAGCGTGTGCTGTTTTGGCTTTCCGATGTGATTTTCATGTGCTTTAGCGTTTGTGATATACGTGTAGGTACCCTATGTGATGTTGAGGAGAAGAAGATGAAGATGGCGACATCGGTATCGGCACACAAGAAGCAAGGTGAGTAGATTTATATCTATGGGGAGAAGTCGGGTAGATGGCGTATAGCACCCCCGCAGTCCGTGGTGATGTATACGAATACGTATGCACACATATATTTATTATGTGTTGTTTAGGATTATTGATGGTAATAATGGAATTATTGATGATAAGGATGTATTGGTTTAGTATAGTGCGAAACCCTAGAGTAGTGGTTGCACCCACACATACACGTACACATATACTTACATACATTCTTTATTTTATCTGTGCGCATTTGGAGGTGTGTATATCTACACATGGGTATGGGACTATGTGTTCATATACGGGATTAAGGATGATACGTGGGATTGAGATGAGTCGATGAAGTTTGATTGAGGCCGTGAGATTCGGCGATATGACAGAGTTCGTAATTGAGATGCGACAAGATGGTTTTAGCGGGCCTTTGGGAATGTGTTTTACCCCGCATTCATTTTTATATAGATGGCATCGATGGTACTAAACATAGAGTTGTACCCTAAATTATGTGATATGATGGTAGTGATACCTGTTATGTGATGAGATAATGTGATATTGACTCAGATTTAGATGGTTTTCATACCCCTCCCGATTGACTTGATTGTTGGGTCCGTAGTTCGCATAGTAGCCGTTAGACTAGACCCGAGTCATACCTATTTCAAAACTAATGAATCGAGGATATTTTAAAGATAGGAAAAAGGGATTCTACAGATATTTCAAAACGACGCACATTTTCTTAAAACACGTAGCCCTTATTTTACCAAAAACCCCGATTCGTGTTATTTCAAAAGGCAAAGCTGCATGATATATTTATTGAGGTAGATTCTTTACTGTTGCGTTGATTATTCGATTCCGCTTATTCATGCTATTTGCATTGCATTGCTTGTGTTTATTGATATATTACAGTCATGCTGCTAGGACACCAGCACCATTATCGATGATGCGTATGTTCCACGTACACTTGTTTGCCGGCTCACACACTTCATCATCGATAATTGCCATGTCACTACACTGTAGTACTATTGCATTCAGGATATGATTCTTGCATGACAGACTGATATGCTTACATTTCTTTTGCATGTCACATACATCATGTTTTCTGATTATCACATTGAGAGTTGCTATTTCCATGATATTTCTGGATTTGGGAACCGTGGGTATTTCAAAAGAGAATATGTCATTGCTTTAAAAACCCGGTTACCCTTGATATGATATTTCAGTGCGTCCACCATATGTTTTCTCGGTGCTGAGAGCGACATGTGAAACCCGATTCGAGGAGTGGACGAGCCGATTGCGGGTACATGGTGGACCCGGTATGGTTCCCCTCAGCAAGATGATCGATGGACTTTGCCGATTGAGCCTGGAGACGGGCGAGTACCTACCGGTGATTGGTTGGACCTGGCGGTTATCTGGAGGATACTGACCAGAGTCGATAGATGGATATGGGCGTACTGCTAGGGCCGAGGGCCGATTCCGCAGATGGAGCCCGATATATAAGGATTTACGTGCCGATGCTGGGCACAGTTTTCATGATGTTTTCGAGTGTCGATGCTGGGCACTCCGGTTCCATGATTTTGACATGTCGCGAGGGACACAGGTGGTTTATATCCTCATATTTCCATGCATATGCTGATGATATTTACATGCATGATGGTTATTGTCATTGGGTAACGAATGGACGGGATCCACGTACATGCAGATTTGATAACATTGATCATACCTCATATTTATGATATGCTATTAGCTAAGACACTGGCACGAGCACTTGGCACTACACTCATGTATAGAGATTACATTGCCAGTTTAGCATGCTGCAGACTTATTCATATTGAGGTTTATATATATCTAATCGTATTGACCTAGGATGGGTCATACATTCGATCTCTGCTTGTAGATATTTTCTATTCACAAGTTGGCAACTCACCCCCATTGTGCCACAGTTCTTGCAGGTTTTTGCCGTACAGATTCCATAGCGGCATTTCTGGCACACTGCTTCCATATGGGTGACTTTCTTGGGTAGGTGGATTCTTTTGTATCAGAACCGCCATTGTTCCTGTATTATTCTTTGTATCTAGAAATTCCATCAACCAAAACTTGTATATTGTTTCAGACGTAGAGACAGTGATGTATTATTTCGACCTTAGAGTCGCGCTTGTAGTATTATGGTTTTCTGGCTGGTTTGAGTTTCTTTTTGGGTTTTGATCCTCACCCTTGGCGTTGTATATTATTATTGCTTGTGTGGTTGTGACCGTTGATTGACGAAGAGCTAGCTCCCGCTTGGGGATGCCTTTTATCATTTCATATATATTATTCTTGTTGTACCCCGTTCGGGGCCGGTTTTTACAAAGGAAACTCTGCCGAAATTTTCAGAAAAGACTACACATTTTTAAAATGCATATTCGGCTTAGTTGTTTAAAAACTTTGATTTTCAAAACATGACTTCTTTACTCTTAAAACTAGTTTTCCTTATTTACTCCTTTAAATGGTTTTAGATTTCTGGGCTTTTGGCTTCCTTGGATCAGATGGGGTCCTATAGACTTCATATGGTTCAAGGGCCAGTCACGTGCTCTTTCGGGTCATGACAATTTGAGCTAGCTTGTCGATCAGGGCCTGGAAGGTAGTCGGCTTGAAGAACATCATGAATTGGGATATGGTCGCCTGCGGATCGAAGGTTCCCACAAATATGCCAACTACCGGAGCCTCTTCTATGCGTTGCTCGCATTTTGACCATAAGTTCCGCCACCGTATCGCATACTGAACCCATGTTTCGCTTGGCTTCACCCTAGCATTAATCAATGCCGTTATCGGGGTGCGTTCGCTAGCGCTTGCGAAACGCTGGGCAAACAGCAGCTCCATCTCCGCAAATGTCTTGATAGAGTCATTTGGGAGCTCGGAGTACCACTCGAATGCTGTATCCGATAAGCTGCCGACGAACTGGCGAAGCAACAATTTATCATCACAGCCGGTGTTGCCGCAAAGCGCTCTAAACTGGGGAACATGCTGGTGGGGATTGCCCGTTCCCTTATAGACATAGAATTTCGGTATTGTATAGCCCGGCGGGTACTTTATCTGATCGTACCAGCTCAGATATGGTCATCCTGTTTTTACGACCTGACCGGCTGCCTCAGTCGCCTGATGAACCCGTATCTGCTGAGCTATATATTCGTCCAAGTCAGCTTTGGAGATTGTCTCCTCCTTGGCTGTTGACAGAGCCGGTGGAGGATTTGACGTTTCTCCCCTGTCATCTTCAAGGACGATCGGAGGATCTTCAGCAGGAGGATCTTGTTGAATCATCATACCCACCATGTCCTGGAACAGGAGGGCCATTCGCTTTATGTTGGATGCTTGTTCCGCAGCCTCTTTATCCTTCTTTTCCAGTATCCTGCGAAGGAATTCAGCGTCAGTTTCTTGCTCCTGGCGTTGATCCGAGGACGCTTCGGGGCTTTCTTTTAGCCCAGTGAGTGCGGTCATCGTGTTCATCATTTCTTAGAGCTTCTGCTGTTGCTCCTAAGCTTTAGTCACTGACCGTGTAAGCGGTCTGTGACCTGTAGATGTACGGCTGTCCTCTTTACCAAACGCCATGTAGACGGTATGGACTACAATGCCCCCGGACTTAGGGCGTTTAGGCTCACCGCCTTTGGCATTTGCCGCAGGCGCGGGGATTTTCTCTGGCCTTCTTCTCTTGTGGGCCGTTGAAGTTGAGGGGGCCTTTGCAGCAGGCACCCTGGCGGTTGTCGTCCTTTGCTGTTTGACAGGACGGTTCTTTTCTTCTTGAACCTTCACCCTCTTCTGCTGGCGAGAGTGATCTTGGTCTATTACTGAGTCTTGAACTCTCCACCAGACCTTATAAATTTTGGAGAACAGCCGTTGAGGGGGCTGCTCCAGCTTTGTATCTGTAACACTCTCCGCAGGTGGAGGAGATCTTTTTAGCGTAGCAGTCGGAGAGTTCTTGCGTACCCTCCTTAGCGGTTCAAAGCTGTTCTCAGTTGGAACAGCAGCATTAACTTCCACCATCGGAGCCGGTGGAGTTAGCCCTGAGGGGGAGTTGCCCCCGGCCTTCCTTACTCGGCCCCAGTGGCGACGTCGAGCGTGTCGAGCTGTTGGGACTGGCTCGGCGATAGGGATAGTTTCGTCTTGCCCTCTGTCCGGATGAGGCGCTGCCGGTGCCAGCCTCTTAAAGACTGATGTTGTCCTTTGAGTGGCGATGTTCAATCTGTCAAAGACAAACCCTCGAGCAGGAGCAGGAGTCAGAATGGTCAGCCTTGAAAAGACCGACTCTTTAACAAGAGAAGCCGCCTTGACGACTTCAGGAGCAGAGGTGGCTGTCTTCCTCGGGACGGCCACTTCAGGGTTCATGGGCTTCTTAACGGGCCCATCAGAGTTCTGGTTCAGCCTGGTAAAGACAGAGGCTGCCGGCTTGATATTGGACGACCCGTTGAAAGGGGCCGTTATAGCAGTGAGCCGATCGAAGACCGACTTCTTGTGCGCTTCCGGTGCGGGCACTGGAATAGTGAAGCTTGATGGCGGGAGCATGGTCCCCAAAAACAAACCGGTGGTGGCCTGAGTCACTTGTTCCACCGGCATGGAAGGATGGAGGCCGCTTGAGGCCCATAGGCCACACCTCCAGGTGAGGCGGAGCGTCGGTTGCATTGGCATTTGGAGCAGCTAGAGTAGTTGGAGGCCATTGATGCTTGATTTCTGCACCAGGAAAAATACCAAATCTTAGTGACTTGAAACCCAAAGGCAACCATTAACAAACCGCGATTCGTTCGCGAAGACGACACACCAAGTGTGGAGTGGAAAGAGGAAAAGGTCCCACCGGGCGTGCCAGAATCTGTTCCCCTCCGAAAGACGGCCACAGACTGAACGTCTTGCCTGAGATTCGGGGTAGATGCTATTTGGTTGTATCCGTCCATCTCTCCGAAGATGCCAAGTTGATTTATGGCACCGTGTATCGGAGATTTAGACGGATGCGGCCGATGTAGCAGACTTCGTCAGATTCCCCCTCGCTTGAGGGGTTTTTGATTGTGGGGACGCTCTTCCCTGCAGGCGCAAGCCCCTGCGGTTAATTACGCTACCGCATCGCGGTAACCACTTTCTCCTTCTCCAGAATTTCACTTCGTGTCGTATGTGTTTGTTTTGTTTGTGGTTGCCCGTGAATTGTATACGGAGACTAAGTGATGTCGTCACCCGTAGGACGTGGATTAGTCCAAATCCGTATTTACTTAGATTTGGGTTTGGGGTTTTAGTTTAAGGATACGTTAGCCGTATTTGAGGCTAAGATTTACTTAAACGTTCGTTAAAGATACGTTAGTCCTATTTGAGACTAAGATCAACTTAACGGAAAGAGCATTTAGGGGCTCTATTATTCCAGTTTAGGGACGTAGTGGTCCATTGCATGTATGGCCGTCGGGACCCGTCACCTCTCTGACGATGTTGAAGGATTACAACGACAGGTGTCAGAGGAGTTCAGAGATGTACCCTTGAACCAAAGTCGATTGGGGGTCTTATAGTCCAGTTTGGGACTAAAATCTGTTTGGAGGTTTAAGGATACGTTAACCATATTTGAGGCTAAGATCAACTTAAACGGGATCGTTTAGATCCGACAAAAGAGCATTTGGGGGCTCTATTGTTCCCGTTTAGGGACGTAGTGCTCCGTAGGTAGTTTAAGGACATTGCGGTCTATTTCCAGTTTAGGGACATGGTGGTCCATTTCCAGTTTAGGGACATGGTGGTCCATCGTTCCCATTTTGAGGACGGATATTAGTTTAAGGACGCCTTAGTCCATGAGTTTAAGGACGCTTAAGTCCATGGGTTTAAGGACCCCATAGTCTGTATGGATGTGTTTAAAGACGGATTAGTCTATTAGTTTAAGGACGCATTAGTCCGTGAGTTTAGGGACCCCACAGTCCGTATTTTGGTTTAAGGACGCATAAGTCCATGAGTTTAAGGACGCATCAGTTCATGAGTTTAAGGACCTCACAATCCGTATTATTGGTTTAAGGACGCATAAGTCCATGAGTTTAAGGACCCCACAGTCCGTATCGATGTGTGGTTGTCGGGACCCGTCACCTCTCTGACGTCGTTGAAGGATTACAACGATAGGTGTCAGAGGTGTTCGGAGATGTACCCTTGAATCAGATGTAAATTGATTTAAGAGAGCAGTCGTGCTCAGTCAATTTAACTTGAGGACTTACGGCCATGATTGGGCTAAGTCCAGTTGAAAATGTTCAACGTTTTTATTTATCTTTGGCCTATTAGGCCTGTGCTAGGGCTTTGCCCCTACACTGCATTTTATTTTGGCCTGTAAGGCCTATTTGATTTGGGCTCTGTCCCTTTTTAAATGATGCACAGCATCTGTTTTGGTCTTGACAAACCTTTGTTTGGGCTCTGCCCTTTTTTTTAAGATAATGCATTGCATTTTATTTGGCCTGTTAGGCCTTTTTTAATTGGGCTCAGCCCTTCTTTAAATAATGCAGCGCATTAATTATCTGACAGTGGCCATGTGGCCTATCAGGCGCTTTACGCCAATTAATGAGCACAAGCGCTTGTGGAGGTGACACGTGTCACGCTCTGGTGAGCGCAAGCGCAGTTAGCGCAGTGCGCTACGCCGTTGCGCTGCTGACACGTGGCGCGCTCTGGTGAGTTGCGCCAATTTTAGAGAGCAATGCTCTATTTTAAAAACGCAAAGCGCAAGTGGTTTTGGAGCTGACACGTGGCGCTCTCTGGTGGCTTATGCCAACCCAAGAGCGCAACAGTGCAGATTTACAAGTGCAAGGCACTGTTTTAATATCCAATTTTGGATTCAAGAAAAAGAATCTTTAAAGATTCCATAACCAATGGTTCATAATAAAAAAGGCAATGCTGATTAATGTCAAAAATATAAGTTTACCGCAATCAGAAACGGCGTCGCTTCGCAGCTAGCCGGTGAGTACGGGTCGATCCACAGAGACGGGTAAATTTCTTTTATGTGTTTTAACGAGTTGATTCAAAATGTCTTTTTGGTTGGTTTATAAAAATCTATAAAAACTGGATCTAATTAATCTAATTAAGAGTCTTGCTAGGGTTAGGCTTAGGGGAAGTTTTGGAGATTAACGTTTTTCCTCACCGCTTTCAATGCCTTCTTTTTTTAGATCTATTAGATGTTAAGGTAATTATTAATAAAGTGGATCCAAATCTTTTGGGAAGATATTTCTTCCTCTAGATTTGTATCCTTCCTTTGTTGATAATTACCCTAACCCCTACGGAAAACGCGCGCAACCGGCCCTTTATACTACGGTTCATCATTACCTCGAAGGGTAGGATGCCGCAGGGAGCGGTTGTGCTCGTATGCGTGGAGTTCTAATTCATTAGGTGAAAGTGGCATTGAAAGGGGTGAGAGATCTCATCTCTCAACCCTTTCCCTAAGGCTAACACTAACAAGCGAGGAGATTACTCGCTCATTAGGGGATGAGAAAACATTTTAATTAAAAGAAACAGAAATAAATACCTTCCTAAGTTGACGGCTCCCTCCAAACAAGAAGAACAGATCTGAATTTATTTCTCAGAAATTCTGAAATTTATTGATTGAAACGAGGCATGCTTTTTACAGATCTGGGAGTACAATATATAGGAAAACAGAAAACCTAGGGTTACAGACTCTCGCACATGTGAAAATACAGATTTGCCCACTGAAAATCCAAACCCCCGCACCGACGCACCGACCCAGAGATTTTCCACCGACGCGGGCACTTGATGGCCGCGGAACCGCGGCGCAAGCATGGGTTTGGCCGCGGTTCCGCGGCCAAACTGTGGAATTGGGCACTGTGATTTTGGGGCTTTTTCCTTGGCTTCTTGGGCTTTCTCTTTTTACACTTCTTTTCTCTGTTGGACTTCTGGGTCTTCTCCAGATCTCCAGTGAAGACTTGTAAGGATCTTTTGACCGTTCACTTGACATTTTGGACCTTGCACTGTTCTTCGACTAGGCTTGACTAGGATCCGTCTACTTGTTGGTCAAAAGTCCCTTTTCTGCATCAGCTTTCGTCTTTTTCACTGTATTTGCATCCAAGCCCTGTATCCTGTAATATGCAACAAAAGTGCGTCAAGAGTACCTGTTTATTTATAAAATGGATAAGAATAGGGGAATGATAAATGTAATATTATGGTCTGAACAAATACCCCCAAACTTACCTTTTGCTCGTCCTCGAGCAAACTTATTATTTTATTTACTAAAATCCTAACCGCACTTTCGCAGGGAAACGCGATTGCACTGAGCACGTGCAACAAGCCGTTAAACCTCTAGGTGTCCCTAGTAGGAGGAGTGTTGTCTCCTGAGGGTTTTCAGCGGATTACACCCACAAAATCCTATCAACTCGGCTCATTTACTTTTGTTTTCCAATTAGGTCTTCTAACAAGGAATTCTATTATCGTTGACCCGCAAATTATCCACCCATATTCTTCACACTTCCTCATTATTTAACTTAAGATTATATATGTTATGTAGACCTACTTAGCTTTCGGCATCTCTTAAGTCTTCCTTCTAGGGTTTCATCTCCACTTAGGAATTTCTATCAACTCTATTAAAGATATAAGTTCTATTTTTCATTCCTCTCTCTTATCTAAATTCCAATCACATATCCCTACGTGTGTGTATAGATCACCCCTACACTTGGAAATTCAAATCAAGCAATCATACTCTCGTCCATTGTCCAAAGCACTTATTAATTAGTGAATTTTTAAATGAAATTTGCTTACACATCTTTCATGCGACCGTTAATACTTCTTGAGGTACCAACAACCGATTACAAGACGCGTTAGCACTTTAAAGCGTACTTCCTAGTTTTGCAACACCCAAGGCTTTAGCAGTGACTCCCAAACCAGTTGGTCTAAGGCACTAGGTGATGAAGCACCCTCGCTAAATATTTTTCTATTCTTTACAGCCTTAAGTAATCACAAAAACCAGTGTCCATTTTTTTTTATTCTTTATTCACTTTTTTTTCTTTATTTTCATTGTACTAAGGACTTTAGACAAGAGCACTTCAAGGTCTCTTCTACTATTCCAAGTTTCAAGGTGCGTGATTGTACAAATTGTAGGGTATACATATTTAGAATCTAGACTTAAGCTAGGAACTATTTTTCAAACTTATACTCTAATAAAAGCTTCAATATTTTTCTTTCGTTTTGACTTAGCCCAAGAAGTGAACTCAAAATTTGCCTATTTCTAAATAATCTACAAAGACATATACTTTCTACCGTTAAATTTTAAGGAATGTTATTTTTAGGGTTTTTAATTCACTAAGTCTAAGATCTAGTTGTTCCTAGCCAGTTGACCTATTTGTCAAACCAAAGTCAATTAGCCAAAATTGAATACAATAATTTTTATAATTTTTGAAATTTTTGAAATTTTTTATGGGTTTTCAAATAAGTATGCAAATGAAAAAATATGTACAAATGAATGCGAAGGAAGAAGACATACCGAGCGTACCCCCAAACTTGAACTTGACAGTGTCCTCACTGTCATGCTAAACTAAGAGGGTCAAAATACCGGCACTTCCCTGTTTATTTATTTACAAAATTTGTATTGTTAAGAAAAACAAAAATATATACAGAAAGGCCTTCCTCCAAACTTCATTTAAACTATGTTAGACATTACCGCCAAACTTTGCATAGACCAACACCAACCAGTTGAAAATTTTATCAGTAAAGAGTATTGGTTGGTGGAAGAATAAGTTGTAGCGATCCGCAAAGAATTAGGAAAGATAGAAGTAGTGGTAAGGGAGGTGTGGAGGTAAATATACAGGCGATGGTGATGTATCAAAACGAGAATGTAAATGATCAGCAATCAGTGGAGTGTTGGCATTCTCGTAGCTTATTAAAAGAAATGGGGGTATTTCAACTTCTAAAGGAGGAGGTTGACTCACCACAATACCCCCAAGATGTTCCTGTGGGTCCTCTATTGACTCGGCATCATCCATCAATTGTATATGATACTTAATTATGAGGGAACTTATCTCCTCGATGTCCGCCATAGTCCAACCGAAAACTTGCCGCCTATCTTGTAAGACCATTAAAAGGGCGTTCTCTTGCTCGAAGGCTAGAGAGGCCGATATGATAATGGGAAAGGTCTCATTCTCACCTATGTAAGCATATCTAAGGTGAGACGGTAAGGGCGTGAGTTCGAGTTTTGGAGGCGAAAGAATCATTGCGGAATCTACCTCGAACTCAAAGGACTCCAACACAGGTTCGAAATCACTGCAGACAACCGATTCGGATGGCTCGACTGACTCATCCAAAAATTCAAACGACTCATATTCGGGCTGTGAGTCGTCATCATCCAAAAAAGTGAAACATTCATAATCAACATCGGTTGTGTCAACGGTGGTAGGCTCAAGGAGGGACGCACTAGTGGCGTCAGAACTGTCTTCATCAAATAGAAATCTCTCAAGCTCGCAGTCCTCCTGCGTGATTTCGTGAATAGAGCAAACTTCTCGTGTACTAGTTTTAGGCACGGGGGGCAGACTTCCCATCTTATAAATATTGAACTCACTCGACATTTTCCCAAAGGATAGAGTCATGGAGCCATTGCGACAGTTTATTACAGCATTGGAAGTGGCCAAAAATGGTCGACCGAGAATCACCGGAATTTGGTTTCTTGGGTTAGCAACAGGTTGTGTATCCATAACGATAAAATCAACGGGGAATATGAATTCCCCAACTTTGATCAACACATCCTCTAGCTGACCCCTTGGATGGGTGATTGATCGATCAGCCATTTGGAGAGTACAACGAGTGGGTTTCAACTCTCCAACCCCTAATTGTTCGTACACTGAGTAGGGAATCAGGTTAACACTAGACCCAAGATCTAAAAGTGCTCGATTAATTTTCTTATCCCCAATTGTGATGGAAATCGTAGGACAGCCGGGGTCCTTTCGTTTTTGGGGTATGGTTTGATGGTAGTTAATAGTATTGCTCACTGCACTAGCCACTAGCACTTTCTTGGGTACTTGAGATGCTTTTCTCTTTGAAGTGCATAAGCCCTTTAAGATTTTCGTGTATGAAGGGACTTGTTGGATTGCATCCAAGAGAGGTATATTTATGCTAACCTGCTTAAACAACTCCGCAATCTTCTCCACTTGTGCAGTTGGTTTATTGGGACTCAACCTGTTTGGAAATGGTGCACTTTGAAAATTCGTTGAGTCAAAAGTCTGTGGAGTAGGAACGGATCCCGGTGTAGATGTGTTCATGTTGTGAGAAATGGGTCCGTTTGAGCTAGAAGAAGTAGAGCCATGTGAAGGGTGGAGAATAGGCTCTAGAGAAAAAGGTGAAGAAGAAAGTGAAGAAAATGAAGAAGGGGAAGATGATGATGGAGAAGACGAAGAAAAAGAAAAAGAAGAACCACCGGCGGGGATGTCATCATGAGTTCCCACATTATTTTGCAACTCTCTTCCGGATCTCAACGTGGTCACCGCATTTACATTGTGATTGTGATATGCGTTTTGTGGGTGACCGGGATTTGGCAATGGTTGAGATGGAAGCTTTCCCTTTTCTCTCTCGCTCAACGCAGCAGTTAATTGTGCAATTTGTGCCTCAATAGATTTGATACTTTGATCGTGTGAGGCATTGTTATTCATTAAAGATTGAACATAACTTTCAAATCTTGCTGCGGATTATGTAGATTGCTTGAGAAATGCATCTAGACTTTTCTCGAGCGAGCTAACCTTATCATCATTTGGTTGAACAAAATTGTTCGTTTGATTTGCGTAAGGTTGTTGTTGGAAAGGTTGCTGGTTTTGAGTTTGTAAAGGTGCTTGTTGTTGTTGTGGAGGAGGAGGTCTTTGAAAATTATTATTTCCTTGGACTTGTTGATTTGGATGACTCCTCCACCCCGGATTGTATGTCGAAGAGTACGGATCATTTCTTTGTCGTTGCTGAAATGCAGCATTGACTTGATCCTGTCCTTGAATAGGTGCATTATAAGGACACTCTTCGGTTAGATGCGATGGATTCGCACAACAAGCACAAACAGTTCGTGTGGGTAGAGTAGGGGCAGGAGAAGACGATGAGATTTTGGTCTCAATGGCTTCTAGATTTTTCATAAGTGAGGCCATCTCGGCCTTCATAGCAGTCGACATATCTATTTGATGTATGCCTGCCCTAGATTGACCAACAGAAGAAGATGCTGTGGTCTTGGTACTCTCCCACTGAATTGTTTGCTCACTCAGATCCTCAAGAAATTGCAATGCTTCGTCGCTAGACTTGGAGAGAAAATGACCTTGACATATTGTTTCGAGCAACTGCTTCGTTGCTGCATTCAATCCCTCATATAATGTTTGGCAAAGTTGCCAACTTTCGATCCCATGATGAGGGCATTGAACAAGTAGATCTTTAAATCTCTCGAAACACTTCCAAAATGGTTCAGAAGGAAGCTGTGAAAATTGTATTATCTCGTTACGGATTCTAGCAGTTTTGTGATGAGGATAGAACTTTTTCAGAAAAGCTCTCACAAACTCGTCCAAATTTCTAATGGAATGTGATGCGGTGCTGTATAGCCACTTCTCGGCTAGGTCACATAAGGTAAAAGGAATAACCCTTAGCCTTATAGCGTCATCACTTAATTGGGTAGTTTTCATCATGGCACAAACGTTTTGGAATTTATTAATAAAAATATATGCATCTTCAGATTCCAAACCATGAAATTTTGGCAGCATATTGATGAAATGTGGTTTTATTTCAAAATTATCCCCATTTATCGGTGGGGGTGAAAGACAAGTAGGTAAAGAAGTGCGGACGGGATAGAAGAGATCCTGGAGCGCAACTCGTGCGGGCGCTACAACAGGCGGTAGATTCGGGTTATTCGCACCTGGCGAAGGTGGAATCAGTCCCGTCGGTAAGGTATCGTTGGGGTCGTGTCCCGACATACCTTCGAAAGAAGAATTTAAAGGTGGAGGTAAGGAAATGGACGGAATGTCAACGAAGGGTTCGTCGAAGGGTTCGTCGAAGGTACCAACGAAACACGGACTAATCGGGCGTTAGTATCCCTAGTCCAAAGTGACATACACTAAAGGAGTAGTGTAGTCAGAAAAAATAGAAAAACAGAATGTGGGGGTAAGATAACGTCAATGAGAAGAAGTGAGAGAAAGTGAGTTGCAAGTTTTTTTAGCGGCAAGTTGCAAGTTTTTGAAAAGATTTATATTTTTTTTTATTTTTGTGTGGGTTTTGCAAAGAGGTTTTTGAAAAGGGACTCATGACACAAATGTATCAACCACACATGCACAATCTGGCCTAGATCTAGGGTCACCTAGGTCTGCTAGACAGCTCCTAACTAGGGCTAGAAATAGGACCTCAAACCGCCTCTTCACGGACAAGTACGGCCAGGTAAGTGGGAAGGAACCACCACTACAGTGGGCCTAATTAATAACCACTAGCCTAGACACCGCAATGTCGGTTAGGATAAACGGCCGATGCCTATACTAGTCCTTTTCCTATTGAGCTCGATGTCCTTAGGTCTGAGTCTAGTCTTTTTTATTTAATTGTGGTCGATGCAAAATGCTTTAGGTGTTTTCTGGGGTCCTGGGAAGGGTGATGAAATCCCCACCCAATCTGAGTTTGGTCAAATAGCCCCTTAGAGTCCGGTTAAATTATGCAAAACAGTAAAATTTCACTTGCAATCAATTTTTAGCGCGGCGCAAAGAAACCTGCAGCAAATCTGTTATTTAGAAGGGGGAAGAAAAATTTTTTAGCGCAAAGAAACCTGCAGAAAAATTTTTACAGTGGAGATATGGAGGTTGCAGAGGGGAAGAAAAGAGAGCAAACCGTGCAAAAATGATGCGCTGGCGTGGCAGGCAGAGCGCGGATCCACGGCGGGAGGCCTCTTTTGCGGCGGAAGCGCGGTCGTCTGGTGGGATCGTCGCTTCAGAAAATTTCTATCCCTCTGTTGTGATATTTCTCCTCTGTTCTGATATGAACTTTTCTGATCAGCCTTCTGTAAAATTTTCAGATCCTCAATTCTTTGCTATTCCTGCAAGATTCAAAAGATACACCCTTCAAACAGATCAAAGTTGATAATTTTTTGTATTTTTTTATATTTTCAGATTTTTATAATTTTTAAAATTTATATCAACCCGAAAATTCACAAAAAAAAGAAAAATTACGCCGTCCCCGGCAACGGCGCCATTTGATTAATGTCAAAAATATAAGTTTACCGCAATCAGAAATGGCGTCGCTTCGCAGCTAGCCGGTGAGTACGGGTCGATCCACAGAGACGGGTAAATTTCTTTTATGTGTTTTAACGAGTTGATTCAAAATGTCGTTTTGGTTGGTTTATAAAAATCTATAAAAACTGGATCTAATTAATCTAATTAAGAGTCTTGCTAGGGTTAGACTTAGGGGAAGTTTTGGAGATTAACGTTTTTCCTCACCGCTTTCAATGCCATCTTTTTTTAGATCTATTAGATGTTAAGGTAATTATTAATAAAGTGGATCCAAATCTTTTGGGAAGATGTTTCTTCCTCTAGATTTGTATCCTTCCTTTGTTGATAATTGCCCTAACCCCCACGGAAAACGCGTGCAACCGGCCCTTTATACTACGGTTCATCGTTACCTCGAAGGGTAGGATGCCGCAGGGAGCGGTCGTGCTCGTATGCGTGGAGTTCTAATTCATTAGGTGAAACTGGCATTGAAAGGGGTGAGAGATCTCATCTCTCAACCCTTTCCCTAAGGCTAACCCTAACAAGCGAGGAGATTACTCGCTCATTAGGGGATGAGAAAATATTTTAATTAAAAGAAACAGAAATAAAATACCTTCCTAAGTTGACGGCTCCCTCCAAACAAGAAGAACAGATCTGAATTTATTTCTCAGAAATTCTGAAATTTATTGATTGAAACGAGGCATGCTTTTTACAGATCTGGGAGTACAATATATAGGAAAACAGAAAACCTAGGGTTACAGACTCTTGCACATGTGAAAATACAGATTTGCCCACTGAAAATCCAAACCCCCGCACCGACGCACCGACCCAGAGATTTTCCACCGACGCGGGCACTTGATGGCCGCGGAACCGCGGCGCAAGCATGGGTTTGGCCGCGGTTCCGCGGCCAAACTGTGGAATTGGGCACTGTGATTTTGGGGCTTTTTCCTTGGCTTCTTAGGCTTTCTCTTTTTACACTTCTTTTCTCTGTTGTACTTCTGGGTCTTCTCCAGATCTCCAGTGAAGACTTGTAAGGATCTTTTGACCGTTCACTTGACATTTTGGACCTTGCACTGTTCTTCGACTAGGCTTGACTAGGATCCGTCTACTTGTTGGTCAAAAGTCCCTTTTCTGCATCAGCTTTCGTCTTTTTCACTGTAGTTGCATCCAAGCCCTGTATCCTGTAATATGCAACAAAAGTGCGTCAAGAGTACCTGTTTATTTATAAAATGGATAAGAATAGGGGAATGATAAATGTAATATTAGGTCTGAACAAATGCCTTTGTTATTTATTATATTTTTTATTAAAGATCCTTAATCTTGTTCTTAGATCAATAATCTTTTCAGAAGAAGTTCTTCTTTTTATAAAGGTTTTACCTTCTTTTTCTTTCTGAGTTCTTCAAACTTTTCTTTTTACGAGTTCTCTGAATTCTCTCTCTGTTTCTGTGTTTCTGTCTCTGTTTCTCTATCTCTGTCTGTTTTGGAATTGGGGTATAGGGGCCTTTATATAGTGTCCATTAATTTGTTAAATTCGTTAAAGAGATCATTCTCTGAGTGATTTGGGTATTTTTCCTCACCGTTGGATCTTTGATCCAAGGGCTTCTGTTTTACAGAAGACAATCTCCTTGTTTTAACAAGAATAGAAAGATCTTACTGGAATTTTAATTTTGTTTAGCGCAAACGCACCTGTGCTTGACACGTGTCGCGCAGCGCAGAGCGCAGCGCAACTGCGCTGACACGTGTCGCGCAGCGCAGAGCGCAGCGCAACTGCGCTGACACAACTGCGCTGACACGTGTCACGCAGCGCAGAGCGCAGCGCAACTGAAGCGTTGCTTCCTTTAATTTTGTTTTAAATAGAGCCTTGCTCTGATTGGGTGCGCTGTCTTAGACGCTGCGCTGACGTATCAGCTGTTGACACGTGGCGCGTTGTGCCCATCGCAAGAAATTTGAAGTGTTGCTTCAATTTTTAACTTTTTGAAATTCAAATAGAGCTTTGATCCGATTGGGGGAAACAATCTTTTCTTGGTTTCTGCCAGATTTGCAGTCTTTGACTTGCTGGGTTTTATCGGCAAATTTGTGATTTCGGTTCTTTGACCTGAATAATTTTCTGCACAAAATCTCACTAAAACGTGTCAAGATATATAATATCAGGCATGAAGTAATAAACACACAATTTCCCTCATAATGCCGGTTATAATGTATAACACATGTTATTTGATATTTTGCAGACGAATTGCTAATATGTGCTATATTTATACAAAACACCTTTAGATGATTAGAAAGAGTAGGGAAATTGATGTGTTAAGAATGCAATATTTTCGACTGATCAAATTCCCCCAAACTTAATTTTGGTCGTTTCAAGCAAACATCTTTTATTCAAGAGAAGGAGAAAATATAAGAAAAAGAAAAACTAACTAACACTTTCGTAGGCAACATGATTGTACTGACCACGTGCAACAAACCTTTAAAGCTCTAGGTGTTCCTAGTAGGAGGAGTGTTGTCTCCTGAGGGTTTTCAGCGGATTGCACCTACAAAATCCCATAATAAAAGGAAGACTGTGAAAGTTACATATAAAGATAAGAATTGTAAAAGAAAGACTTTGAAAATTAGAGTTTCCAACTACACTAGCTTTTCAGTTGCTATGAGCCCTATCTTACTAGTCATGAAAAAATGTTAGAAATCATATCATCCCTCAATAAAACATCGTCTTTATTCTTCATTCCTACATTTCTTCCAAATATTGATCATATACCCCTACGTGTGTGTAAAGAACATCTCTATACTCGGAGAATTCAATTCAAGCTATCATACTCTTGTCCATCTACCTCAGTACTTTTGAATTGATGAATATTCAGATGGAATTGCTCACACATTTTTCATGCGACCGTTAATACTTCTTGAGGTACTAACCGACCGATTTCTCATGTGCTTGCTTATTAGGTGTATTTAGTATTATTCTCGTTTTGCAACACCTAAGCCTTAGCAGTGACTTCCAAATCAGTTGATCTAAGGCACTAGTTGATGAAGCACCCTCGCTATATTTTTTTATGCTGCCTTGGTGTTTACAAAACCAGTATTCATTTTTCTACACCATTTTATATTTTATGCTTTATTTATTATCTACTTCGTACTTTGGCTTTTAGACAAGAGCATTTCAAACTATCCTCTACTATCCCGAGTTTCAAGACGTGTGTATGTGCGTATAGTAGGGTGTCAACATTCAAATGTTTTGCTTCCAGAATATGAACTATTTTTTAGACTTATTTTTATCCGCAGATTAGTGACTTCTTTCATCTTACTAACCCTTGGGACAACGGCTCATAACAACTTATTACTAGTTCGTTTAAGAAAACATCTAATTTTCTTGGTTTTCTTAAATTTTTCTAAAATTTTGGATGTAATTTTTCACTATCTAATCTTTTATTATAAAATTAAATATTAAAATTTTTTTATATGTTTTGTGCTTATGCAAAGTAATATGCAAAGTGATGCGTAAATAAGCACAAACATTCCCCAAACCTATTTACAACAGTGTTCTCACTGTTGCTATCTGTTAAATCTCAGAAACCTGTACACTTGGGAGGAAATTTATTAACAGGGGCAATAATATATGAACATGAAAATCTCCCCCAAACTTATTTACCCACCTTCATTCTAAAGATGATACAGTATTTTTCAAGACATGGAGGTGATACGGAGGAATTTTAGTCAAGATAAAGCGGCTCCTGTAAAAACAGGAGCTCCTCCGTGGGGTCAGTGGAAAAATACGGTTTTAATCTATGTCCATTCACTTTGAAAATTGTACCGTTTTCAATATTTTCAACCTCAACTGCCTCGTGCGTGTATATATACCGCACAACAAAAGGTCCTTTCCACCGAGATTTTAGCTTACCCGCATGAAGATGGAGACGTGAATCATAAAGAAGGACTTGTTGACCAGGTGTAAAAGTTTTTCTTAAAATGTTTTTAACGTGAAATACCCAAGTCTGGTTCTTTATAATTACAACATTATCATAAGCTTCATCGTGGAGTTCGCTTAGCTCGTTTAATTGCAGCTTCCGAAAGTTGAGTTGGATCCCGATCCCACTGATGAGTTGGATTACTCTCGGAAGATTATTTCACTTAACAATCAATTCTATAAACCAAGTAGGTGTAACATTTTAAAAATAATTAAATAATTAATTAAATAAATAAAATCGTTTAAGTGAATTTTATAATTTTCGGTAAAGTAAAACGTAGTTTTCATAAAACTAAACCGTAATTATTTTTCACTATAAATTTAAAAATACCTATTTTAATTATGTTATTACTAGTAAATGGTGTTTATTTAGCCACTTATAAATTTTTAGTTTAATTAAATATTTTTCTTAAATTAATTATTTTAAATATTAACATAAGCTTTATTTTTACACTAAATTAGTGTAAATTACAAATTGAATGGGTTTAATTAGAAAAAGTGAACCATTACATATTAGAATCAAGTGTGTTTAATGCAAAATTTATTTTCAAAATTTTACAATGGTTCTAGACCATTCTAGGTCTAATGGAGTGAAGAAAATAAAGAATTTTTAAATAAATTCATGAAAAGACTTAATTGTGTGATATTTTTGTGAAATCTTCTACATTTTTCTTCATCTTTTCTCACTCTCCTCTCTTTTCCTCACCTCATGGCCGACCTCACCACCATGGGCAGCCCCAAAATTTTCCCCCCATCATTTTTGTATTAAAAATCATCAAAATATATCAAAAATTCAATAAAAAACCCACAAAATCCTAATTAATTCCTACCCTCCATTCTTTGCTCATCTTTACATGGATTTTGGAGATGGAAAGCATTCATTTTGGAGGCTTATTTTCATGTTTTAATTTCATGTTGTGGAGGTATAAATCTTCTTCTTTTGATTTATTGTTATTAGATATTTCATTTAAGCATAATTAGATTTAATAAATAATTTCTATCTACAAGTTTTAAAATTCAAGTTAGGGTTTATAAAATTAAGTTATGGTTTTTATTAATTAAGTAGGGTTATAATAACTAGTTTAATATTTTTAGAAGTGGATAATCTTATATGGATGATATATTGTAAATTATTTATCCAAAATTGTTTAAATTAATCCATTTTGCAAACTAGATTTCTATATATTGTATATATTGGTAAGATAAAATTCCAATTAATGTTTGTAACACTAGATTGTGGTTTTAATGAGGATATTAACTTGTTAGTAGAATGAAAAACTTAAATTGGTTACTAGTTTCTATTGATAATTGAAAAATACTAATAAAAATGCTATTTTTGCTAACTAGATTTTGGAAATTCTTAAATAAATGAGGTTTAAAATATAAATTATGATTTCATTATATTATTATCATAATGAATTGTAGTTTAATTCATTAATTCGTGCAAAATCCAGTTTAGATGTGATATTGTGAAATTTTCCTTAAAAGTATCGAAATCGGGCAAGTTTGCAAACTAGAATTTTCAAACTAATATAAATTAGGGTGTTAAAAATATAGTGATGGTTTATATAGTCTAGTTATGCTAATTAATGAATACTATGACCATTAGTTTCTTTTAAACATCAAGTTTTGAAGTAAAACGGTAAATTGGTGTTTTCAGGTTTTACGGAATCGGACGATTTGATCGATTTTTAGGGTTTCGATGAATTAAATCATGTTTTATATTATAAGTAATGAGTTTTATAACTATGAGTTGTTTTTTTATGCTTATCTCGATCAATTGGCGTTTGTACGCCGATATCGAGCGATATTTAGTTCTTTTGTATGAGCGGGACATAGGTGTTTCGTGTGTTTCGTGACCTTAGAATTATATATGTTTCATGCGCGTTTCGTGCGTCGTTTTGATGTTGTCCGTGATTTAGTTTACGATATTATATGTGTTTGCGTATAGGTACCCCTCAAGTGAACTGCGGGCGATGAAGAAGAGGATGGCGACACCGTCTCCGGCAGACAAGGACCAGGTGAGTAGATGTATATCTACGGGGGGAAGTCATGTGGATGGCGTTTAGCACCCCCGCAAACATAGAATAAGGATAGTACTTATTGTTATTAGGAAGCCAGACGTGACCTTAGAATTTCGGTGAGTAGGACTCTAGTAGTGACCTTAGGTTGGACTAGATTGATTTAGAAAAACCTTACCCGAGAATGAATATCTTGGTGGAGATTCGTAGGTTTCAGGTAGATACACACACGCACACACTGAGACTCGACGTGGTGTATACGTGTATGTGTGTATATATATATAGGACTAGGTGTATATATATATATATATATATATATATACACAATACGTATATGTGATACAAGGATGTGATATGATACACGGGAATGAAACAATATAACTGGGCTTGATGCCGTGATTCTTGGCTTTACGGTCGTGTTATGATGTTAGCGGATCATTAGAAAATGAGATAGTGGATTTGTATACATGAAAAATAATAAAGGGTGGTGATGATATTGAAATACATGGGACTCTAAAATAGAACCCGGACCGTAACCTGTGCCTGAAATTCTGATATGATATCATATAGGTGTGAATTGATTACGACATCATATAGGTGTACTTGATTTCGACATCATATAGGTGTAACTTGATTGCGATATCATAAAGGTGTAACTTGATTTCGATATCTTATAGGTGTGACTTAATCACGACTTGACATTTTTGACTTGATCAAGATATGATATATGTGACATGACATTTCGGAGGATAAATTAACGATGTATATTTATGCTGGCAATGATATATGATTGATGTATGCGATTACAGTATAGCACCTTTATCTTGACATGTGTTGATGATGATATTATACGAATGATGAGACACGTAGGTGATACTTGACCCGTACCCCGATATTGGGATGCCGTACGATGGATTTTACCGTACGAGGCATAGATATGATGATTGATCCGCACTCTTGATTCGAGGAAGCCGTACTACGTACGTGACGCTATTGAGGCTGGATCGCCGACTATTAGAGATATGGATTCAGACCTTAGGTGGACTCTTATTTCTTATTGACTGGTTTCTTAGGTTTAGTTCCTTAGGAGGTTAGATGGACACTAGTTTAGGCTCGAGTCATATAGTTGTAGTTATACTTGTATATCACAGATGAGTGGTTATTACACATCCATCTTTACATTCATACCGTAATCATAATGGTGCATGTTCATTCATATGTTTCTATAATTAGAATAAAACTTTGCCTGTTAGGACACCAGCACCATTACCGATGATGCGCATATTCCACGCACACTTATTTGCCGGCTCACATACATCATCATCGGTAATTGCTATGTCACGTACACTTTAGATCATATTATCTTTTATTGATACAATCAGCTAACAGCTAGATCGATATAATTTTGTGATTACTCTCTGGTGTTAATATAGACATGGTATTTATTACATAGACATTTCATGCATTCACATTTTCATGTTATCATGCAGTATTATGAGGCATATGCCGACACTTATCATATACTTACTCATGATTTTGGGATTTTGGATTTCTATGAGATTTCTGGATTTTTGGGGAAAACTGCAAGAATATATAAAAACTTCTCTCTCTCTCCTCCTCTCTTTTTAAAACATAAGATGCGGTTTTCTCGTGATGTATGTGTCGTCCACCATGAGATTTCATGTTTTCTGTTGGATTTCGAGACCCGATTCGAGGAGTGGATGAACCGTCTTGGGTACATGGTGGGCCCGGTATGGTACCCCGGGGCAAGAAGATCGAGTTGTAGACGATGAGCCTGGCAGGGGAGGACTACCTACCGGTGATGTCTGGCGCGGCGGATATCCGGAGGATACCGACCGTTGTCGTGAGATTTGATGATATGGGCCGATCCGGACTGACGGAGCCCGAGATATTGAGACTATGAGACATTGAGATTATGAGGTATTGAGACTTAAGATTTACATGTTTTGTGTCGATGCTTGACACGGATTTCCATGGATTTCATCGTTGATATTTCAGATTTCTATACACATTTTACCATGATAAAAGTTAAAGATTTCTTATACAGATATATCTAGATTTCAAGATTGGTTATTTCACATTCATGGTGCATGCATACTCATTCACATGACATAGTTCTATATGAGGCACTGATACGAGCACGGAGCATTTGCGCTTACACGTAGCTTATTATCCTGTCTTTACTTGATGACTAGTAGTATATTAGTATATTATTATGACCTAGGACAGCGTCGTGCATTCGATTTCTTTTCGCAGATATCTTCTACTCACGAGTTGGCAACTCACCCCCGTTGTGCCAAATTTTATTACAGGTTCGATGTACAGGTTTTCCTGGCAGCTTGCTGGCACATCTTTTCACTCAGGGTGATTTGCACGGTAGGTTGGTTCACTTGTATCTAGACCGCCATTGTACTTTTATTATTTCATTTGTATCTAGAACGCTCCATCAACCAAACTTGTATTACTTGATAGTTTACCGGATCAGTTGTTTATTTCGACCTTAGGGCCGTGCTTGTATTATTATGATATTTGGTGGTTTTGTTTTCTTTTGAGTTTTGAGCCTCGCCCTTTGGCATTGTATACTATTGTGCATTGATGTGGTTGTTTCCGCCTTTTGGCGTAGAGCTAGCTCCCGTTTGGGAATGCTTTTTATTGTTTGTATATATATTATTCTTGTTTGTACCCGTTTGGGGCCAGTTTTTACAAAGGAGACTCTGCCAAAATTTTTGAGAAAATTGGATGTTGCTTTTAAACTTGTTTTCTACAAGTTTTCCTTTACTTCTTCTTCTTTTATGGTTTAGATTTCTGGGCTTTGGCTTACTTAGGTTACGTTGCGCCTCTAGACGCTTCGTAATCTAAGTGCCGGTCACGTTCCGTACTTTCGGGTCGTGACAAAGTTGGTATCAGAGCGCTAGGTTTAACCTTGTATATGTCTAGGGTGACCCTTGGTTGATGGAGTAGGCGACTTAGGTAGAGTGACGTACCGTGGGTATGATCCGCGGCATACTTACGATACGCTACTCTTCTTAAGTAGCCTTAGGATGTACATTTGTTTGCACCGCATTTCATTCGTTCCTTTGATCTATCTTCGTCGATATCGGAGGGTGGTTTCTGTTACCACGGGCGCACGGGCAGAAGGAGCTATGGCTCGAATGCGATAACCATTAGGGTATCGGTTATTCTTGAGGATTGAAGCATTGTTTAGCGTGCGGGAGAAGGGTATTCACATGCCGTCCAGACGAAGTTAAAGGATTCGAACGATTGTCAGAAACCCATTTTCCCAAGTTTAAAGTATTCGGAAGAACATGCAGGTATTTCGATGGACCCTCTAGAAGAATGAAACCCTAACTCGACATAATGACCACGAGAACGCCCTTGAACCTTAGGGTTTATGACAGTTCCGCGGTGCCATTAGTGAGGCTTGGGTTTGCCCTTCTACGGCTGGACCATCGATGCTGGGGTATGTACCGGATATTTTTAAACTGTACTTGAGTGTTGAGCTCTCGGGGAATTATGGAATTTTGATGGATCGATCGAAAAGTTTAATATAGTCCGGATATCAGGTGAAGGGATCGACTACGTGGGAGACTTTAGATATGAGTATTGCCGTTGGTAGCGCAGTCAGCACATCTATGAAGAGACAAGTTCGAAGCAGTCGACACCAGAGGAAAGGGGGAAAGAGGCGCACATTGACGATAGTGTTTACGATTGTGATTTGGTGATTTGAATTTCATATTTCCGTTGATTGGATCTTTTTTTGGTATTTTGAGGATTTTGTTCTACGATTGGTATTTCTTATGTGTGCATTCATTACATTCTATTCGTGCTTCATATATCAGTTGTATTGATGTTGTTTTGTACATACCCAGTACACTCGATTTGGTTTTATACATTTTAAGATTTTGATTTGATTTCGTGCATATGGGTTACACATGATTTTGACATATGCTTCGACCTAGTTTTCATGCATTTTCGTACTGTGATTTCGATTTTGATATTCGGTGTATGTTTTCGTGCACCATGTGCACCTGATTGAGATTCTTGCGCACATTCGGTGCACCTGATACGATTTGTGCACACCAGATGCCCTAAATCGTGGTTTTGTGCAGATTAGATGCACCTGATATTAGAGTCGTGCACGCCCGTTGCACTTGACGGATGTTTTTGGTGCACACCTGTTGCACTCAATTTTGTTTTTGTGTGAATTCGTGGTATCTGTATTTGGTTTCGATTTCAGTGCGCACCGGACGCACATGATATTTTTATGATGTGATTGGGATTGATTTCAGTTTGATCAGTATGTTTTTATAATCATTACTATTGATTTGGTAACCAGGCAGGACGTGTATGTTAAATAAAAGATATATATATATATATAGCTATTTTTTTTAAAATAAACGTCCGCTACTTATACCGTGGCACGTGCATCACACGGCGATTTTCAAAAGGGATTCTTGCATGCTTCTTTATCCAGATGTTTGGACGATTTTACTATAATGCGCACAATATATAAGTTGTAGTTTTGATGTATATTATGTTGGTTTTCGTATTGGGTTTTGGTATTTTATTTTCTCCATAACTCCGATGATTGTGTTATGCTTGACGGAGTTGATTTTAGTTATGTATTGATGATTTCGGAGCCCCGACGATTTGAGTGTTTTGGCTGAATGTTTTAGTAATTGGGGGGGTTTTAATTTAAATTCGGGGACCGAATTTCTTAAAGGGGGGAAGATTGTAACATTTTAAAAATAATTAAATAATTAATTAAATAAATAAAATCGTTTAAGTGAATTTTATAATTTTCGGTAAAGTAAAACGTAGTTTTTATAAAACTAAAACGTAATTATTTTTCACTATAAATTTAAAAATACCAATTTTAATTATTTTATTACTAGTAAATGGTGTTTATTTATCCACTTATAAATTTTTAGTTTAATTAAATATTTATCTTAAATTAATTATTTTAAATATTAACATAACCTTTATTTTTACACTAAATTAGTGTAAATTACAAATTTGAATGGGTTTAATTAGCAAAAGTGAACCATTACATATTAGAATCAAGTGTGTTTCATGAAAAATTTATTTTCAAAATTTTACAATGGTTCTAGACCATTCAAGGTCAGGTGGAGTGAAGAAAATAAAGAATTTTTAAATAAATTCATGAAAATACTTAATTGTGTGATATTTTTGTGAAAGCTTCTACATTTTTCTTCACCTTTTCTCACTCTCCTCTCTTTTCCTCACCTCATGGCCGGCCTCACCACCATAGGCAGCCCCAAAATTTTTCCCCCATCATTTTTGAATTAAAAATCATCAAAATTCATCAAAAATTCAATAAAAAGCCACAAAATCCTAATTAATTCCTACCCTCTATTCTTTGCTCATATTTACATGGATTTTGGAGATGGAAAGCATTCATTTTGGAGGCTTATTTTCATGTTTGAATTTCATGTTGTGGAGGTATAAATCTTCTTCTTTTGATTTATTGTTATTAGATGTTTCATTTAAGCATAATTAGATTTAATAAATAATTTCTATCTACAAGTTTTAAAATTCAAGTTAAGCTTTATAAAATTAAGTTATGGTTTTTATTAATTAAGTAGGGTTATAATAACTACTTTAACATTTTTAGAAGTGGAAAATCTTGTATGGATGATATATTGTAAATTGTTTATCAAAAATTGTTTAAATTAATCTATTTTGCAAACTAGATTTCTATATATTGTATATATTGGTGAGATAAAATTCCAATTAATGTTTGTAACACTAGATTGTGGTTTTAATGAGAATATTAACTTGTTAGTGGAATGAAAAACTTAAATTGGTTACTAGTTTCTATTGATAATTGAAAAATGCTAATAAAAATGCTATTTTTGCTAACTAGATTTTGGAAATTCTTAAATAAATGAGGTTTAGAATCTAAATTATGATTTCATTATATTATTATCATCATTAATTGTAGTTTAATGCATTAATTCATGCAAAATCCAGTTTAGATGTGATATTGTGAAATTTTCCTTAAAAGTATCGAAATCGGGCAATTTTGCAAACTAGAATTTTCAAACTGATATAAATTAGGGTTTTAAAAATATAGTGATGGTTTATATAGTCTAGTTATGCTAATTAATGAATACTAGGACCATTAGTTTCTTTTAAACATCAAGTTTTGAAGTAAAACGGTAAATTGGTGTTTTCAGGTTTTACGGAATCGGACGATTTGATCGATTTTTAGGGTTTCGATGAATTAAATCATGTTTTATGTTATAAGTAATGAGTTTTATAACTATGAGTTGTTTGTTGATGCTTATCTCGATTAATCGGCGTTTGTACGCCGATATCGAGCGATATTTGGTTCTTTTGCATGAGCGGGACATAGGTTTTAAGCTATGCGCGTTTCGTGCGTCGTTTTGATGTTGTCCGTGATTCAGTTTACGATATTATATGTGTTTGCGTATAGGTACCCCTCACGTGGACTGCGGGCGATGAAGAAGAGGATGGCGACACCGTCTTCGGCAGATAAGGACCAGGTGAGTAGATGTATATCTACGGGGGGAAGTCGGGTGGATGGAGTTTAGCACCCCCGCAAACGTAAAATAGGGATAGTACTTATTGTCATTAGGAAGCCAGACGTGACCTTAGAATTTCGGTGAGTAGGACCCTAGTAGTGACCTTAGGTTGGACTAGATTGATTTAGAAAAACCTTACCCGAGGATGAATATCTTGGAGGAGATTCGTAGGTTTCAGGTTGATACACACACGCACACACTGAGACTCGACGTGGTGTATACGTGTATGTGTATATATATATATATAGGACTAGGTGTATATATATATACACACACACACACAATACGTATATATGATACAAGGATGTGATATGATACACGGGGATGAAACAATATAACTGGGCTTGATGCCGTGATTCTAGGCTTTACGGTTGTGTTATGATGTTAGCGGTTCATTAGAAAATGAGATAGTGGATTTGTATACATGAAAAATAATAAAAGGTGGTGATGATATTGAAATACATGGGACTCTAAAATAGAATCCGGACCATAACCTGTGCCTGAAATTCTGATATGATATCATATAGGTGTGACTTGATTACGACATCATATAGGTGTACTTGATTTCGACATCATATAGGTGTAACTTGATTGCGATATCATAAAGGTGTAACTTGATTTCGATATCTTATAGGTGTGACTTAATCACGACTTGACATATGTGACTTGATCAAGATATGATATATGTGACATGAAATTTCTGAGAATAAATTAACGATGTATATTTATGCTGGCAATGATATATGGTTGATGTATACGATTACAGTATAGCACATTGATCTTGACATGTGTTGATAATGATATTATACGAATGATGAGACACGTAAGTGATACTTGACCCATACCCCGATATCGGGATGCCGTACGATGGATTTTACCGTACGAGGCATAGATATGATGATTGATCCACACTCTTGATTCGAGAAAGCCGTACTACGTACGTGACGCTATTGAGGCTGGATCGCCGACTATTAGAGATATGGATTCAGACCTTAGGTGGACTCTTATTTCTTATTGACTAGTTTCTTAGGTTTAGTTCTTTAGGAGGTTAGATGGACGCTAGTTTAGGCTCGAGTCATATAGTTGTAATTATACTTGTATATCACAGATGAGTGGTTATTACACATCCGTCTTTACATTCATACCATAATCATAATGATGCATGTTCATTCATATGTTTCTATAATCAGAATAAAACTTTGCCTGTTAAGACACCAGCACCATTACCGATGATGCGCATATTCCACGCACACTTATTTGCCGGCTCACACACATTATCATCGGTAATTGCTATGTCACGTACACTTTAGATCATATTATCTTTTATTGATACAATCAGCTAACAGCTAGATCGATATAATATTATGATTACTCTCTGGTGTTAGTATAGACATGGTATTTATTACTTAGACATTTCATGCATTCGCATTTTCATGTTATCATGCAGTATTATGGGGCATATGCCGACACTTATCATATACTTACTCATGATTTTGTGATTTTGGATTTCTATGAGATTTCTGGATTTTTGGGGAAAACCGCAAGAATATTTAAAAACTTCTCTCTCTCCTCCTCTCTTTTTAAAACATAAGATGCGGTTTTCTCGTGATGTATGTGTCGTCCACCATGAGATTTCATGTTTTCTGTTGGATTTCGAGACCCGATTCGAGGAGTGGATGAACCATCTCGGGTATATGGTGGGCCCGGTATGGTACCCCGGGACAAGAAGATCAAGTTATAGACGATGAGCCTGGCAGGGGAGGACTACCTACCGGTGATGTCTGGCGCGGCGGATATCCGGAGGATACCGACTGTTGTCGTGAGATTTGATGATATGGGCCGATCCGAACTGACGGAGTACGAGATATTGAGACTATGAGACATTGAGATTATGAGGTATTGAGACTTGAGATTTACATGTTTTGTGTCGATACTTGACACGGATTTCCATGGATTTCATCGTTGATATTTCAGATTTCTATACACATTTTACCATGATAAAAGTTAAAGATTTCTTATACAGATATATCTAGATTTCAAGATTGGTTATTTCACATTCATGGTGCATGCATACTCATTCACATGACATAGTTCTATATGAGGCACTGATACGAGCACGGAACATTTGCGCTTACACGTAGCTTATTATCCTGTCTTTACTTGATGACTAGTAGTATATTAGTATATTATTATGACCTAGGACAGCGTCGTGCATTCGATTTCTTTTCGCAGATATCTTCTACTCACGAGTTGGCAACTCACCCCCGTTGTGCCAAATTTTATTACAGGTTCGATGTACAGGTTTTCCTGGCAGCTTGCTGGCACATCTTTTCACTCAGGGTGATTTGCACGGTAGGTTGGTTCACTTGTATCTGGACCGCCATTGTATTTTTATTATTTCATTTATATCTAGGAAGCTCCATCAACCAAACTTGTATTACTTGATAGTTTACTGGATCAGTTGTTTATTTCGACCTTAGGGTCGCGCTTGTATTATTATGATATTTGGTGGTTTTGTTTTCTTTTGAGTTTTGAGCCTCGCCCTTTGGCGTTGTATACTATTGTGCATTGATGTGGTTGTTTCCGCCTTTTGGCGTAGAGCTAGCTCCCGTTTGGGAATGCTTTTTATTGTTTGTATATATATTATTCTTGTTTGTACCCGTTTGGGGCCAGTTTTTATAAAGGAGACTCTGCCGAAATTTTTGAGAAAATTGGATATTGCTTTTAAACTTGTTTTCTACATGTTTTCCTTTACTTCTTCTTCTTTTATGGTTTTGATTTCTGGGCTTTGGCTTACTTAGGTTACGTTGCGCCTCTAGACGCTTCGTAATCTAAGTGTCGGTCACGTTCCGTACTTTCGGTTCGTGACAGTAGGTGTCTAGAACGGTGTTAGCGGGATACGCCTCCAAGGAAAAGAGATTATTTAATTAAGGAACTTCGCAAAAGCGTTGGAAAACCTCCCTCGAAGTACCAACACTAGCCTGGGTGAAAGGTTAAGCAAGTATTGTGACGTGCTATTAATCCTGACTAGTTCTTCTTTTAAAGGTTTGAAGAAGAATTTGAGGAAACAGTGGGAGCCATCCTAATTAGATAAATTAGTAAACCAATCTAATCTTGCAAGAGCGCATGCTGGGTGTTTCTTTTCTCTCTCTCCAGGTAGCAAACCATTTCACGCCCTAACCAAGATAATAAAATGTATCACTTGACCGATCCGAATTCTTATTCGGGGCTAGGGAACGTCGGTTCGGCTCTAACTTGTGACAACAGTCATAATTATGAGCAAGGGAAAGAGGATTGTATGGATTTCAAAGATACCCAGTTGAAGAAGAAGTATAGTTTTGCATCTACTTCAGGTGTTCTTGTAATTGAGAACTGCTTTACGGTCAGCCCTACCTCCTGGGTACTTGATACCGGATCAGGATCTCATACTGTAATTTATTGCAGGGACTGAGAAAAATTAGAAAAGTTGCACATGGTGATATGTCGCTCAGGGTAGCGAACGGGGCACAAGTTAATGCTGCAGCCGTCAGTGAATATCACCTAGTGTTGCCAAGTGGCAATACTATAATTTTGAACGATTGCTACTATGTACGTTCCATGGTTTGCAACATCATATCAGTTTCTTTACTCAATAAATATGGATATAACTTTGTTCTTGATAGAAATATCATGAACATCTACCTTCATAAGGTACTGGTTGCAGAAGGTACACTGTGTAATGGTATCTACGTTCTAAATCAGAATACAATTCTCAATGTACAAAACACACGCAAGCGGAAGAGTTCAGATACGAACGAATCGTACTTATGGTATTGTAGACTTGGTCATATCGGAGAGAAAAGACTAAGTAAGTTGCATAAAGATGGACTCTTGAATACGTTCGAGTTTTCATCTTATGAAACTTGTCAGTCTTGTCTCAAAGGAAAGATGACCAAATCTCCATTCACCGGACATGGAGAAAGGGCAGCAGAGCTCTTGGGACTCATACACAGTGATGTATGTGGTCCAATGTCTATACATGTAAGGGGTGGGTTCTCGTACTTTCATCATATTCACTGACGATCTTTCTAGGTTCGGATATGTGTATCTGATAAAACACAAATCTGAAGCTTTTGATAAATTCAAGGAATTTAGAAACGAAGTAGAGAACCAGACTGGCAAAAGTATCAAGATCCTCCGATCGGATAGTGGAGCAGAGTACTTAAGCACGGAATTCCTAGATTACTTAAAAGAGAATGGTATTCTCTCTCAGCTTACTCCTCCTTATACACCACAACACAACGGTGTATCGGAACGGAGGAATCGTATCCTATTGGATATGGTTCGCTCCATGATGAGTAGTGCTGAGTTGCCTCTTTCATTCTGGAGATATGCACTTTCAAACAGCAGCACATCTATTGAATCAAGTTCCATCCAAATCTGTGCCTAAGACTCCGTATGAAATATGGAGTGGTAAGAGTTTGTATTTTAAACGTATTAAGATTTGGGATTGCCCAGTTTATGTCAAAAAGCAGAACCCAGACAAACTTGAGGCACAGGTAGTTTTGTGTATGTTTGTGGGATACCCAAAAGATTCTAGTGGGTATCTATTCTACCATGCAGAGGAACAGAAGATAATTATTTCCAGGAACGCCACATTTTTGGAAAAAGAATTTCTTGTTAAAAATATTAGTGGCAGCACGGTAGAACTGGATGAAATTCCAGAGACACAAATTATAACTGAAGATTTGGTGGAACCGCTAAATTAAGTTACACCCAACGAACCTCAGCCACTCCGCAGATCTGGTAGGATTTCTCATCCGCCCGAGAGATACTACGGTTTTCTCATAGACGGGGATCGAGAGGATTGCATCTTGGAAGAAAATGACCCTACCAGTTTCAAGCAGGCCATTATCAGTAGGGACTCTGATAAGTGGCTAGATGCTATACGATCCGAAATGGAGTCCATGTACACCAATAAAGTGTGGACCTTGGATATTGCTCCACCTGGGGTAAAACCCGTTGGATGCAAATGGATCTACAAAAGGAAACTTGGTGTAGATGGGCAGGTGGAAACCTATAAGGCTAGACTCGTTGCAAAAGGTTTTCGTCAAAGACCTGGTGTGGACTATGACGAAACTTTTTCTCCAGTGGCTATGCTCAACTCCATTCGGATCCTACTTGCCATCGCTGCCTTCCATGACTATAAAATCTGGCAGATGGACGTAAAAACGGCTTTTCTAAACGGCTGTTTGGAAGAGTACGTTTACATGAATCAGCCAGAAGGTTTTGTGGACAGTAGGAGCAGCGGGAAGGTGTGCAAGTTTCTTAAATCCATTTATGGATTAAAGCAGGCATCGCGGAGCTGGAACATCTGTTTTGATGAGGCAATCAAGGAATTTGATTTCATCAAGAACGAAGATGAACCTTGTGTCTATAAGAAGATTGTAGGACGAACTGTCGTGTTCCTAGTCTTGTACGTGGACGACATTATTTTGATAGGAAATGACATTACTATGCTACAACCGGTCAAGCTATTCTTGTCACAACGGTTCTCCATGAAGGACCTGGGTGATGCCTCGTACATTCTGGGGATCAAGATCTACAGAGATAGATCCAAGAGACTACTGGGACTTTCGCAGTCCAAGTACATAGAGACCGTACTAAAGAGATTTAGCGCGGTAATGTACCCGCATTGCACGGAATCACCCTCTCCAAGAAGATGTCTCCTAAGACTGACGAGGAGAGGGTTCGCATGAGCACTATACCCTACGGTTCGACGGTAGGATCTATAATGTATGTGATGCTATGTACAAGACCAGATGTAGCTTACGCGCTGAGCGTGGTAAGCCGGTATCAGTCAGACCTAGGTGAGAACAACTGGACGGCAGTGAAGAACATTCTCAAGTACCTAAGAAGGACTAAGGAGATATTCCTGGTTTACGGTAATGGAGACCTCAGGGTCGAGTCCTTTACCGATTCAAGCTTCCAGAGTGACAAGGATGACAGCAAGTCTGTCTCGGGTTTTGTGTTTACCCTCAACGGAGGGGCAGTGTGTTGGAGGAGTTCCAAACAGGATACCGTCGCAGACTCGACGATGGAGGCTGAATACATTGCTGCAAGCGATGCCGCAAAAGAGGCGGTCTGGATGAAGAAGTTCATTAGTGAACTTCAGGTGGTTCCATCCATTGTTGACCCAATACCTTTGTATTGCGATAACAATGGGGCTATAGCTATAGTGAAGGAACAAAGGTCCCATCAGAAGTCCACACATCTTGAGGCGGTATTACCTGATCAGGGAGATCATTGATCTCCAGGAGATCGAGGTACAGAGAGTGGACACAAAAGACAACACGGCGGATCTATTCACAAAGGCCCTCCCTCAAACACAGTTTGAGTGACTTTTTGAGCTATTGGGTATGCGGTACGCCAGCAGCTGGCCAAAGAGCAGACGTTGGGTATGCGATACACCAATTACTGGCCTTTAGTGCAAGTGGGAGATTGTTGGATATGTATGCCCTAAAGGCCATTATTGTATAGTACTAGTTTGTATAATACATTTTGGAAGCTTGGGATATATATATACGGGTTTACGACGGTCTTGCTCAATATAGTAGTATGCTACTTGGTTTGTTTCTATCTTAATATGTGTATATGTTTCTTTTAACATATCGTTAATACATTTTGATGGAGCCCTTAGGATCTTTGCTTGACTACCGGCATTGTGATGGCGATCACACTAGTGGGGGCTGGGTAGTCTATAAGCACATCCTTATTTTGGTCCCTAGTCGTAGGATTATCGAGACAGGGCATCGATACTCCAGAGTAGACTGGTGCATACGCTTCTTATCCCAGCAGGGGAAATGGTCTATCCCACAGCCATCAGTATGCCGTACTGGAGATAGTATGCAGGTGCTCGTTAGGTTACGAGTACACTGGACAGGACTCGTCGGGAACTGTTGGTTGGTATTATACCTATCGTCAGTTAACAGTTCCCAGGTGACATGAGTACAGCTTAGTCCGTTGACTTGACATTGTCACTTCACCTCGAGTGTGTTCCCACTGTTCTTAGATTACTACCCTACCACGGCTCTATTGAGTCGTGCAAACAGATAGTAGTTGGGTGCAGTCCCGAAGCACTTGGAGGCAGTGACGGTTAGACATGATTCGTCTCTCCCGGTATTGGGAGTTGATATCGTGCTGTGTCTAGGAAAGCCATTACACATAGTCGTCCCTGGCCAAGGCAAGCGAGATTACTGGTAGTGTTTCCAGTAGTTTCTCAGAGTGTTCTGGGCTACACTCCGACACGACTTGTACCGCTATTAGGGGTCTGACGTTTACCACCCCCTAGGCCCGACAAGCGATACTCTTAGACGAACAGACCAGACTGTACGGAGATTGTCACATTCAGGCTCAGTAGGAGTTCGGATGGGTTCACCTCATCGGTCTTCTTATCGGCATCTACCTGTAGACCGTTACGTACAGCTAGTACCGCTTGCGGTCTGTGGTTAAACCCACTGCCAGCGTAGTGTCGAGCCTTTAGAGTCCCACACAGAGCGTTATTCGCCTTTGGGCAAAACAGAGTAGAGGTCGCATGGTTTTGCGACGGGGTTCGTTCACATCCGCGCACTTGTGCACGTTTGGTGTCTGGGCAGTTATTACTAGCGGGCTTTGGTTTAAGCCAGATCCTAGTATTTGTTTTGGGATTGGTTTTGTCTCAGTGTATTCGTGTTCCTCGGAACACGGATGTGGGTGTGTATGCACAGTTGACAGAGGCAGAGGATTCTCATTAGGGTTATTGACCGTTGACTTTTTCCAAACCCTAATGAGAATGAGAGATATGATTAATGATATTAATTAAGGATAATTGTGTCATGGTTAGATTGACCATTTTACTTTTATTGACCTTTTGACTTTGGTTGACCGGTTGACTATTGTTGACATTTTGACCATCATCATTTCACATGAAAGATGCTTCTTGATTCTTGCAAATTTCATTTAATGTGAAATAATAATGGTCATTTCAAAACTAACCATCACATTTTCCCTTAATTATTATTATTATTATTATTATTATTATTATTATTTCTCTTATATGAGAGATGGTTGCTATTATTCTCTCATTCTCTCTTGCTCTTTCTCTCTCTTGTTTTTGAGCCCTCCCTCTTCCTCTCGAAACTTTAATCTTTCATGTGTTGAAAATCAAAAGCTTTTGAGACAAAACCATCAAAACATATCTCTACTCTTTCTAAGGTTCTTTGTCTAGCAAACCAAGCACTCTAGTTACCTCTGGTTGAGGTAGGAGCTCAAGGTAGAGACCCTCAGGTGGATCTATCTTCGGTAAAGAGAAGACGACGAGGATGAGCCATCTACGCAACTACAAGGAGCAAACAAGAAGGAGAACCACAACAAGAAGAGAAGGAGTTCAAGACCTAGGTATAACCATTCTACATAGTAGCTAGAACTTGTAGTTAGTGTGTTAGTTTTTGTTTAGCAAAGATCCTTCATGGATGGTCCATGTTACCTTGTGAGAAAAAATTGATTTTTACCTATTCCGCCTCCCCGAAAGAACCGGGGTAGGTAACGTGGACCTAACAGTTCCTGTCCAAGATGGCAAGCAAACATGGTGCCTTTATTGGATATGACCCATGAAGGAATTTCGTGCAACGCACAAACTTAACAAAGAACAACTGAGCAAACTGAGCAAAACCGGACAACAAACATCGAAATTGAGTCACGCCCTGTCTAACCCTGGCTAGACACCATAACGAAATTTGTGGAGACTTGCTCCCACTCTCATTTCGGAACGGTTAAAGGTTGCAACTCTCCAGCCGGTCTCAGACGCTCAACCTAAGCACACCACAAGACAGACACCTTGAAACGAAACCCGAAACTTCGCTTTACATCCCTGCCCACCCGTAACTATCTCACAAGTCACGTCAAATGTTGGTGGAACTTGAATGAGTACAAAGGGTTGACAGATGTGCCTGCTCTAGGATTTCGCGTCTCTACCCAATAGTATCAGGTACACAAACGCGTCCCTAAACTTAGCACACCCTTGTCATAAATCCAGGACTCCGAATCATTACCCGGTATGCTTAAGAATCTTTGACGAACGAGCATCGGCGGGCAGTGACTCGTGAAAGAGATTAAGGTAAAGTGGTCGGGCGCGGACATGAGCAAGCTGTCCTCTCAGTAGAGGCAAACACAAGCTGTACTCAACGATCGCACAAGAACTGTAAATCTGTAGAAGACTATCACAACAATCACAACAATCTCCAGATCGTGAGTGGAATATCCTGCTAGTACTTCCTCCGAGTGTAAGGAAGCAAAACCGATAACTCTATAATGCCGCATCAGCGCAAAATCGAGCCCCACTCACGAAACATCACAGTTAAACCACAAAGTCGCCCGAACCAACAAGAATAGAAAGAACTGGTGCAGTTGTTAATCGAGTCTTCAACTGCCGAAACTCCGCACACATACCTCAGTCGAAAGAAAAGAAACCTCCTTTCCGGTCAATCCAGTCAACGGTGCAGCACTACACTAGCAATCCTGCACGAAACGGCGGTAAAAACTTGCTAAGCCCAAAAATCTGCGGACCTCCGTCCGAACACAAGTCTGGGCCAAAGCTGTACGGTCTCGATCTTCCTCGGAACCATACGGAAAAACCGTCTCCCGTAACTACAAGACCTAGGAGTTAACACAAGCAAGCCTGAAGGAACACTCCGAGAATCTAGCAACTGTTGGGGCTGTCCCAATGTCTGCAAAACAAATCCTCAAGTGCTGCCCCTGTTCCTCACGACACATTAAATAGACCAGAATGTCATCAATAACACAACAATAACTGGTCGAGAAACGGCCTGAAGAAATCTGGTTCATCATATCTACGAATGCTGTTAGGGCATTGGTGAGTCCAACGACACCACCAAAACACACAAAGCCCGTAGCACGCATAAGGCAGTCTTCGAAATGTCATCACTCCGAACCTGCAACAATGATGACCTGATCCCGAACAAACTTAGAGAATGTCTCACACTCTGGAGCTGATCGAAGAAATCGTCGGTGCAGGGTAAAGGATACCTATCCGCACCGTAAGCCGGTTCAATTGACGATCAATCAATACACAACCTAAACTGCCGTCTTCCTCCTTGACGAACAGAAATAAGAGCTCCCTAATGCGAAACACTCAGACGCACAAGCCCTCCCAACAAACAACTCTTCAGCTGATCCTTAAGCTCCCTTAAGTTTCGCCGGCTCATCTGGAACAACGTCGGAAAACTCTCGCACGAAAAGAACCCGGTCCAACAATCCCACTATGGTTCCGGTATCATGAATGAACGCCAAGAATTCTCGACATCTTCTCCTCGAAAGCCGACTAGCGAAAAAAGCTGAATTCAAGCTGTGAGAGGCGGCACCACTGTCCCCCTACACAACAAGAACTGACTTGCCGGAAAACAAAACCTGACTATTTTCTCGCGGCAGTCCACAGACGCCTAGCACGTAGCTAACCAGTCCGTGCCCAGGAGAACGTCAAATCCAACATCTCTAGAAGGATCAAAATGACGGACGAATTCCCTAACCGATTGGCACACGACTGAAATACGTGTCGCGTAACAAAAGAATCGCTGATAGAAAATAACACGACAAACGGCTGATCTAGCTAACACGACTCTCGTCCCAAACCACAGCTACTCCGCGACGGTCATGAAAGCTGTCTCGACGACTAGGCCTCTGTCTCTGGGCTGGTATACCGGTACGAGTCCTCCACTGTTCCGGAACTCTCAAAGTCTCTGGAAGACGTGTCTCGTAAATTGGGGCTGCATCCACTAGTGCTATGTAGGTGACGGACTGCTGCATGCTGATCGCAAGGAACAACTGGTTAACAGGGGTGACAACCTCTTGTTGCTGTGCTCGAACAACCTTAACCAATGAGCTCATCGTCTGGCGCATGTCCTGCATCTCTGTCACAAGCCTAGCGATACTATCTGTCGAAGGTGGATCCATCTGCACCTGTGCATCGAGCGTGCCATCTCGGTCAGTCCTCGTCTCACCCGAACCAACTCTGACCTCGGCCCTCACTGCATCACTCTGAGTCCTCATAGTCATCAGCGGCAAGGCTATAAATAGAGATAGGATTCGATATGAACACGGAAATCGAACCACAAGGATATGAATCATCAAGGAAGGAATTTCAAGCAATTTGTACTTAGGTCACTTTAAGCGGAGTACCACATTGTGAGTATACTGCAGACATACACACACTACGTTACTCTGCTTAAGCTACCTACTCCATCATACCAAGGTCATCCTACACTCCGAAAGGTAAAACCTAGCGCACCGATACCTACATTGTCACGACCCGAAATTGGCACGTGACGGCCCTAATACTACGCAACGCCTACAAACGTAACGCAGTAAAAGAAAGCCAAAACCCAGAAATCTAAACCATTAAAAGACAAGAAAAGATAATAGGAGTTTTGAAATATTTGAAATCACAACCCAAATTCTTTAAAAGCCCAATTTATTTCCTTTAAAATTTTGGCAGCACATCCTTTGTAAAAACCAGCCCCAAAAATGGGTACAACATAATATAAATAAAGCATCCCCAAACGGGAGCAAATACACGTCCAAAGGCGGAAAACAACCACCACAACAAATATACGACGCCATAGCGAAGAAATAAAAGACGATAGAAAAGAAACTGTATAAAAGACAACAAGTCACCGAATAATATACAATAACGTCATCACCAAGTCTCTAAGTCAAACATGAAAAATATAGTAGATGGAGAGTACAAGGATACAACGAATATACAATACAACACGAATAACCACAAAACCCACCTAAGCAAAACAACACACTGTGAGCCGATGCGGTATCCGTAGCAAAAGATGATAGATGAATAGCCTGCCTCGACTACTCTGGGGAACACCCTGCAAAACAACTGTGGCACAACGAGGGTGAGTTGCCAACTCGTGAATAGTAAATAACATATGTAAGTAATCGCAAGTATGCACGTACAGCGCGAATCTAACATATGCAATTAATAGCAATAAAAGGTCATGTGAATGCAACAGTCATGAAAGGTACACTAACAGGTACAACTACACATGATGCAATGTATATAATAAAGGTATGTAAATGCAACAGTCATGAAAGGTACTACTAATACATGAAGCAGTGCATAAACAATAAATGTGGAGTATCGAATAAAATATGTCATTTCCACGGAATCCAGATATCGTGGTAGGATCACAATCCAATAAGACCATACAAATCCCAATTCCTCAAATTGGCTCTCATATCATATAAGTCTCACAAATCCTGAATGTACAATATCGAATAAATCTCATATATCCTGAATGTGCAAATCAGCAATCTCATAAATATCCTATATCCAATATCAAATGAATCACCTATATCCCAAATCCAATATCAAGTAAAATTCTAACATCCTAAATATATTTGCATGAAATAATATGATGATGTATATAAATTGAAGTCAATACACATATATTAGCGTCTCATTCTACTAATATTGGTGTAAGGGCATATATAACAGGGGAGCCTAATCCCCTGTTATATATACAAAGGAGTAAAAAGAAATATCATGAAACCAATGTGTCAAGCATCGACACAGAAATGCTGATCTATCAGGTGCTGTCACCAAGACTGGCACCCTGATAGGTACGTATCATACGCTATCCCGAAAGCTCGAGTGCCTAACTCTGACTCTTGCCTCTCGACGTATCTATACGCATATGACAGTATCCCCATGATAACCGCCGAGTCATTGGTAATGTCACCGGTAGGTACTTGCCCACCTTTCAGGCTCAATCGGTAAGGTCCATCGATCATCTTGCCGAGGGGAACCGTACCGGGCCCCACCATGTACCCTCATATGGCACCCACTCCTCGTATGGAGTATATAATCAGAACCGATAAATCTCATGGTGGCTGCAGAAATATCATATCAAGGGAAACCGGGTTTTTCAAATAATGCATAATTTCATGAACTCCCACGATCCCCAAATCCAGAAAATATCATGAAAAATCCATATAACAATGCGAAAATCCATGAATATAATATATGCAACAAAAAGCTGAAATATAAGCATATAAAGGAAAAGCCGCTAATTAACTGCAACAAGTTAATATAAATATCATGCGGTTCCTAATTTATCCAAGTCTAAATAACATCAAGTAAAGGTAAACATGTAGCTATAACCAGATATATGTGTAAACATAAAGGTATAGTAAGGTATATGTATCTACCTATAAGTAATGATGTAGTATACCCCCTGGGTATACGTGAAGTATGTTGGAGTTAGTGCCCTCAGAGTCAATTATTGGATCACAGGCACGTGATTGCAATGATTGAGGGAGGACCTATCCCGGTAGGACAGTCTTACTCGAGATGATAGTATGCTATCTGGTTTATCTTTATCATCGTGTACTGCTTTAGGTGACCTGACATGTCGCTATTACACGTTGATAGAGCCCCTAGGATTCTTGCTTGACTGCCAGCAGTATGATGGCGATCATATACGTGGGAGCTGGTGGTCTATAAGCACATCCTTAAAAGGTCCCTAGTCGTAGGAGTTTCGAGACAGGGCATCGATACTCCGTTAGTAGACTAGTGTATACAGTCGAGACCCCGACGAGGGGCGGTGGCCGGTCTCACAAGCCACTGGTGTCAGTTGGTTCATCTAAGATGTATACAGGTGCTCATTGGGTTATGAGTACACCGGACAGGACTCGCCGGGAACCTGCTAGTTGGTCTTATACCAGACGTCAGATAGCAGTTCCCAGGTGACATGTGTACAGGTTAGTTCATTGACTTGAGATCGTCATTTGTCTCGTGTGAGTTCCCACTGTGCTTTGATTACTACCCTACCACGGCTCAAAGGAGTCGTGCAAACAGGTTTTAGTTGGGTACAGTCCCGAGCCACATGGAGGCAGTGAGCGGATCTGCAGGGGTTCGTCTCTCCCGGTATTGGGGGTGAGGTCGCGCTGTGTCTAGGAGAGCCATTACGCAAAGCCCTCGGCCGAGGCAGGAGATTTACTGGTAGGTATTCCAGTAGTATCTCAGGGCGTTCTGGGCTACGCTCCGACACGACTTGTACCGCTTTTGGGGGTCTGACTTTTACCAACCCCCTAGGCCCGCCATGCGATACTCATAGACGAACGGACCGGACTGTACGGATATTGTCACTGACAGGCTCAGTTGGGTGTCGGGGTGAGCTTCCTCATCGACGTCCCATTTGGTCAATACCTGGTGGCCCGTCACGTATTGGCTTATACCTCTGACGTGCTAGTGGTTAAATCCACAGCCAAGGTATTGACGAGTCTTTAGAGTCCACCACACTCAGTTTCAGTTACTCAAGTTTCGGGCGAAACGCTGTAGAGGCCGTATGGAGATATGGCAGGGTCCGATCAGATACGTGCGGTATTGCACGGATCAGGATTGGACAGTTTTGTACTAGTTGCCGTATAGTTATATGGCAGGGTTCGATCTGATACGTGCGGTATTGCACGGATCAGGATCGAACGGACTTTACTAGCCGGCTTTGGCTTAAGCCGGTCCTAGTCTAGTACAGTGTAGATTTTGTCTCTTTGCATTTGTGTTCAGTGGGAATACAAATGCGGGCATGTATTTGCAGTAGCGGGGTTTTCCTGTAATTTATTATGGGATCGGTTTTCTGGGGTTGCCAGTTTGCATTCCGTTCCGTCCGGTTTTCCTTCATTCCTTCTCGGTCGGACTTTCTTGTTGGGAGGGGGTTATTTGCAGTTTGCAAATAACTCTTTTGTGGAGGGTCTTGTTGCTTATGTGCCTTTGTCATCATGAGATTCCATATTAGTCTCATCTTGATTTTTCATTTGATGGTTGATGGAAAGGATTTAGATAAGAAATGAGAGTGACCTTCTTCTTGAATTATCCTTTCCTTTTTCTTATTTGGTTTTTCCTTTGTATTTTTTATATACTTGGAGAGGCTTTCTTTTTCTCTCTCCAATCTATTCTTGAGTGAGAGGGGCCGGCCACATAGGAGAGGGAGAGGGATAATTATGTGGTGTGGCATTTTTCATCTCATTCCATGGTTGTAAAATTAGCTTCAAAGCTCCATTCCTTCTCTCCTTCTCTTCTCCATTCCTCCACATCAAGGCAACCTCATAACCCCAAGAGACAAGTTCACTACACTATTCTATAGCAAGCCTTGGACGCGTCGGCTAGCCAACTTCGCGCCCGAGTTGCCTCGGTCTAGAGGCGGGAGCCCGTAAAAGATTCCGGCTACGTGGTGCCCTTTCCGACGAGCGAGGAGGTGACGGAGATTCCGCGGGAGATCGGAGTGGAGACGAACACCGAAGGACACGGATCGCTTGGTATATCTTCTCACCTTATCTCTTTAGTTAGCTAGTATAGGTTAATGGTTTCGATCCGGGTAATTGTCCGCGGTAGCGCCGGTTTCCGAGTAAGGAAAATTTTTTATTCCGCATTTTGGCCTCGGGTACGAGGCCGGGGCGCTGCCGTGGCGCAACATGGTATCAGAGCCACGCCATTAACCTTAGTCTAGCTTTGTGTAATGTGTTTTACTTATCCGATCGACCGAAATCCCGAAAACCCCATATTTGTTCACATCAGTTTCTGTTGAAAATTTTTGGCCTCAGAAAATTTTTCAGGTTGTATAAATCTAATCTACTGGACATTATAAGACTTCTGCAAAAATTCGACACATTCAGTCGACAACCCTAGCGCGGAAGCGCGGCCAAACCCCCCCTTGGGCCGCGCTTCCGCCGCGCACTGTTGTCTTCTCTGTGTTAAATTGTTACAGTGGGCTTGTGGGCTAATTTTAGGGCTTTTGGGATATTAAAATTGGGCCAATTATTTCTGTGAGTGCTACAGTTTTCTTTGGGGCCCACTTGTTAATTGTTTGATCGATCGGATATTTTTAAACACATTATTTCACAGTATTTACATTATATCTGCGACCGTGAATGTCACTCGATCGGTAAATCCGGTCTAACTGCTATAGCCCGGTTAGACGGATTTGCGAACGTGACTTTCACGTTGATGTTCTATGTGTATGCTGTGATGTTGCGGATCGGTCGTGGGGGATAGCCTGGTTGCAATGCTAGTACAGTTTTGGTGTATTATGTACATTTGATATTGCGGGGCGAGCGTCCGACATGTGGACTGCCGTCACTGCCTGTTTGTATTATTTTTTTGGGGCACGACCTGGTTGCGGTCGATGTACCCGGTGTATGTATATTTTACATTCTGTACTAGGATTACCCCGCGGAGGGGTGCACGGATAGCCGGGTTCTAGGGGGCAACGGGCCCGCATCTCATGGCATTGAGACGGAGGGGGCTTCACTCTTGGATTGGCGGGCTATTCGCCGCACTCGTAGGGGGTACAGGTTGACCCAGGAGGGGTGCCCAAGTTACCGGATTCCGTGAAGTGCTGGGTGGTCTATTCACGGAGCTGAAAGGGGCTGCCTCGCTTCAGGTTTTGGCGGGTGACTTGCCGCGCCCGTAGGGGTCTAGGTTTTCATTGCACAGGCTATCCACACGACCAGGGGAACGTCGGGTTTCAGCCGCGGCTCTGTGAAACCCGGGGTTTCCAGATATCTGTATTGTTCTGTGATGCTGTACATTTCTGTGATGTTGCATTTTATTCACGCCTTGAGCGAAATACTATATATTGGTATATATATATTAGTAGATGTTGTATATGTTTTACATCCGCGCTAGTCCAGTCCCCGCTCTGCCGTTAGTTAGCTAACCTAACGGGTGATGACGGGACCCAGTGGCGAATGCGGATGGCATATACGTACGTCAGTATATTTTCGTTCTTTGTGGTGTGATCAATTGATGGGACTGCATTGATTCGGATCAATGCAAGATAAACAAACCTAATCTGATGTTGTTGGAACTTTTTTTTCAAAAAAAAAAAAAAGCTGTTATTGCAAGGACGTTCACTTTTGTTTTGCATCGTGGTATTCATCTGGAATATCCTGCTCCTCAGTCGACGAGGCAAGGGCCGAGATCCCTTCACCGGGAGTGACCCCTTGGACAGAAGTTTGCGTCAGGGCATTAACTTCACTATAGCCGATTACTTTTGCTTTGCATCGTGGTATTCAGTTGGAATATCCTGCACCTCATTCTACGGGGAAAGAGCCGAGATCCCTTCACCGGGAGTGACCTCTTTAGCAAAGGCTTTCGTCACTATATTTTTATAAAAACTATGCAGTTCCTTCAACGATATCAAGTTCATTACGTTAAAGGTTTTTCGCCAAAAACCAGCCGTAGCCCTCCGTCATTTCCTACAGGTATTATTTGGTATTCGTGCTGCGTTTGTTGACCTAGTCAAGACGTAGTGTTCGGTAGCTAAGTGGTACTTGTTTGTTGCATAAGTGGGATTGGTTAGGACAGTCGTGCGGCCTTGTTGACCTAGTCAAGGGCACGTACGGGTGGGTTTAATGCAATCCAGAATAATGACGGGTTGAATTTGACTGGCGGTTTATGGTTTGTTGACCTAGTCAAGGTCATAAACCGCTTGGGGTAAAAACCTACATCGGGAGTTTCAAAAGAACTGAAACTTGCCAGGCATGCGCATACCTTCTGGAGTGTGGTGACTTGAGTGGATTCCGTCAAGTTATCATGCGATGATAGTTGGATCCCGATTCCCACTGATGAGTTAGTTTACTCCTCGGATGACCCCGACTAATTCTTCTTTTAGGTTTGGAGGAGAATTTGAGATACAGTGGGAGGTTTCCAGATTAGACAAAGTGATAACCATTCTGATCTAGGTTAGAGTGCACGCTGAGTGTTTCTTTTCTCTCTCTCTGGCAGCGACCATTGACCCGACCCTAAGACTATGACTCAGTGACCAAGTTGACTGAACCTTCTTAACACTGGCTTTTGGATTGTCAGAGTTGCAAACCTCATTGCCACTCCTACTTTTACCCTTTTCTCCAGGACACCCCGTATTACTACGAACGTCCACTTCCATTGGACAAAACCATCGTATGGTTATATACGAACTCGAAGGACTTCGAGGATGGTTTCTGGTTCTGGAGAAAACGGATAGGATTATTCAGTTGTCTTTTCTTTTCACCTTCTCTCAGGTTGCGAGTACTCCTTGATTTAGGAGTAGTACACCTATTACGCAAATTGGATAGTCTCCTTCCAAACCATAGGCTAGTGCCGACCGGTAGGGAATGAAGAAAACCAGTTAGCCTAATACGGTGTACAGAAGGTATTAAGTTAAGACAAAGCAAGGGATTAGTAAGAGGGCAAAGTAAGTTGCGACTGCTATTCACGACCAAACCAAGTATTTCTTCGCCAATCCTAAATCACCTTTGTATTTCTCCAGGACACTCCGTATCACTACGAAGATCCCATTTTATTGGATAATCCATCGTATGGTTATATACGAACTCGAAAGGAACTTGTTCCAGTTCGGGGATGGATTCTGGTTCAGGAGAAATAGGAATAAAGTACATTCAGGTGTCTTTTATCTTCACCTTCTCTCGCGTTGCGAGTGTTCCTAGGATTAGGACAGTACACCCTTTATGCCTTTTGGATAGTCTTCTTCCAAACCATAGGCTGGTGCCGAACGGTAGGGAAGGAAGAAAACCATTTGGCCTAAAGGGGTGTACAGAAGGTAATGACTAAAGACACAGAAAGGGATTTAGAGAGGTGGCAAAGAATTATACGGTTATAGTTGTGAATCTGGATAATGGAAGAGGCATTACTAGGAATACCACGATACCCCAACGAAACATTTCAATGTTTCAGTTTCACTGTGTACTGTTAAAAGAAAACTGATTTCCCGATTAGACACTTGCTCCGGGGTATGTATTTACCAGGTTGGATTCTCACATCTGTATGGTTTTACAGATGTTGAGTGGGAGTAAGTTATTGGGAATTGGGTGATCATCCTCATTATATCGGGATTCGTTGTAATCGGTGATATTTGAGGAAGTCACCTGGGTTGTTTGCCGGTCGGCAAATATTTGGTTTTGAATATCCGCTGTTGTGCACCAATTTCAAATCGATATATCTGTACGTCTATTTTCATAGAGTGAGATATACCTTTTGATATTATGTCAATGACATTTACCTATATCAGTGGATGGTTAGGTAAGGAGCATTAAACAGCGGTGTAATTCTTCTTAACCATAAGCACAGTTTTCAACCTACGACACACAGTGAAAGAGTTGTTAGACTCAGCGGACTTATACAGAGTATTGTATGTTGTCCAGTGTCCATTAGGACAGAGGGGTTGGTCCTCGTACTATATTCTGTTTACTTTTAACTTCTCTAGTTCTTAGACATGTGTTTCGTAGAAACACAGGGTCTAAGTTTTGAGGAGTTATAGGTATTTGAATAAAGTAGAGAACCAGGTATACCAAGTATCGGGATTCTTCAAAGTGATCGAAGATGTAGATACTTGCGTATGGTATTCAGTTGATAGTAATGATAAAGAGAACTTGCTTCTCTTTCAGGTTACTCATAATTGGATGCATTCCTAAGTTGAGTAACGCTAATCGGCCTCTTTCCATTTAGTTGACATGCACTGGAGACAGCTGCATGATTTGAATCTGGTTCAATTGAATCAGTGCCTCTGTTTCTATATTGGATATAGAACAGTTCATATCTTAACGATGTTAAGATACGGGGAGTTATCCGGCTTATGCTTAAACCCAGACTCCGGATAGCTCAAGGCACGTTTCTGTAATGGCTGTTTGTGGGTTGACCCAGGCTATGACGAGGGTTGATTTTCTACCATCTGATAGATCAATAGAAATATTGTTCTAGACTCGCCACAGTTTTATTAAAAATGGATTTTTCAGAAAAAGTAGTGGGAGTATGGTAGAACTGGAAGTGATTCCAGAACCGCAAACGATTACTGAAGATTTGATAAGGGACCTAAAGATTCGATCTGATTTGACATTCCATTGGCCACTCCGCAGATAAGGTGGGTAACTTCAGGCACCCGAGAGGTACTCCGGTAGCCTCAAGGACGGTGACAGGGAAGTTCTTGTTTACCCACACTTGCCATTGTTGTTGTTCCAGGTTGCGAGACCCGGCAGGAGAATGAGTATAGCGTCGTTCTAAACTAGCTTTAGAAGTGCGCGTCTATATGACTCCACCAGAGGGTTGTCGTAGTCAGTGGGAGCAGCGGAAGCATTGGTGGACATCAGGCTTATGTCTATTTATAGACTAAAGCAGATGTAGCGGAGATAGATCATCTGTTTCTGATGTGACAGTCATGGGTTTGACGTCATCAGAATAGGGGATGGATCTGTTGAGAAGGTAGTGGGAAGTGATATTCCTATACTACGATCGGTTATACTTTGGTCGTCACACAGTGTTTTCTCCACAAGGGACTTGGATATTATATCAGACATACTGGTCACTAGATCTATGGTTTTAGATCTAGATTTGGGTGGTTTCCCAATCTGGGTAACTTGACAGCATTCTATGAGTATTTAGAATGGACGACTCCTGGCACGGTAGTGTACCTGCAGGTAATGGAGTCACCCTCTCTAAAGGTGTCTTACAGACTAAAGGGGAGAGGGATACGCATGATTGACAGATCACTTGCTTAGGCAATTGAGTCAATCATGAGATGTCAAGTACCACACCAGATGTTGTTCTTGCAGTAGGTGCAATAAGTTGATATTAATCCAATCCTGGAAAAACAGTCGGAAGCAGTTTTAAAACATAAGTGAATGTTCTAGGGATATGATAACGGCTGCCTCCTTTAGGAGACGGTTATCACTCCAGGCTTCCAAGGTGACATGGACGACAAGGAGGTTGTCAGAGTTATAGTTCTCCCTCTGACGAGGGGCAGTATTTTGGACAGGTGGTCCAAGGCAATACTGAGGGCGGCATGGTGCTGGATACTGATTAAGTTCAGTTGATGATTCAGTCTAAGAAGTTTGGATTTGGAGTTCATTTATGAGCTAGGTCCCATCAGACATCCAGACATTCTAAGACAGGTATTGCTCATTTCGGGAGATGGCTTTCTCCGCGAACTTGAGATATAGAGAGACATAGAAAGAAACATCACAGCGGATCCACTCACTGAGGCTATTCCTCGAACGCAATAGTTTCGCAAACGAGTTTTGTGAGACTGACTAGTAGAGGAGTTGGGTGTTCGGTATCACACGGGCTGTGAGTATGCGACATCGCAATAATTAGCCTTGAGTGCAAGTGGGAGATTGTTGGAGTTAGTGCCCTCAGAGTCAATTATTGGATCACAGGCACGTGATTGCAATGATTGAGGGAGGACCTATCCCGGTAGGACAGTCTTACTCGAGATGATAGTATGCTATCTGGTTTATCTTTATCATCGTGTACTGCTTTAGGTGACCTGACATGTCGCTATTACACGTTGATAGAGCCCCTAGGATTCTTGCTTGACTGCCAGCAGTATGATGGCGATCATATACGTGGGAGCTGGTGGTCTATAAGCACATCCTTAAAAGGTCCCTAGTCGTAGGAGTTTCGAGACAGGGCATCGATACTCCGTTAGTAGACTAGTGTATACAGTCGAGACCCCGACGAGGGGCGGTGGCCGGTCTCACAAGCCACTGGTGTCAGTTGGTTCACCTAAGATGTATACAGGTGCTCATTGGGTTATGAGTACACCGGACAGGACTCGCCGGGAACCTGCTAGTTGGTCTTATACCAGACGTCAGATAGCAGTTCCCAGGTGACATGTGTACAGGTTAGTTCATCGACCTGAGATCGTCATTTGTCTCGTGTGAGTTCCCACTGTGCTTTGATTACTACCCTACCACGGCTCAAAGGAGTCGTGCAAACAGGTTTTAGTTGGGTACAGTCCTGAGCCACATGGAGGCAGTGAGCGGATCTGCAGGGGTTCGTCTCTCCCGGTATTGGGGGTGAGGTCGCGCTGTGTCTAGGAGAGCCATTACGCAAAGCCCTCGGCCGAGGCAGGAGATTTACTGGTAGGTATTCCAGTAGTATCTCAGGGCGTTCTGGGCTACGCTCCGACACGACTTGTACCGCTTTTGGGGGTCTGACTTTTACCAACCCCCTAGGCCCGCCATGCGATACTCATAGACGAACGGACCGGACTGTACGGATATTGTCACTGACAGGCTCAGTTGGGTGTCGGGGTGAGCTTCCTCATCGACGTCCCATTTGGTCAATACCTGGTGGCCCGTCACGTATTGGCTTATACCTCTGACGTGCTAGTGGTTAAATCCACAGCCAAGGTATTGACGAGTCTTTAGAGTCCACCACACTCAGTTTCAGTTACTCAAGTTTCGGGCGAAACGCTGTAGAGGCCGTATGGAGATATGGCAGGGTCCGATCAGATACGTGCGGTATTGCACGGATCAGGATTGGACAGTTTTGTACTAGTTGCCGTATAGTTATATGGCAGGGTTCGATCTGATACGTGCGGTATTGCACGGATCAGGATCGAACGGACTTTACTAGCCGGCTTTGGCTTAAGCCGGTCCTAGTCTAGTACAGTGTAGATTTTGTCTCTTTGCATTTGTGTTCAGTGGGAATACAAATGCGGGCATGTATTTGCAGTAGCGGGGTTTTCCTGTAATTTATTATGGGATCGGTTTTCTGGGGTTGCCAGTTTGCATTCCGTTCCGTCCGGTTTTCCTTCATTCCTTCTCGGTCGGACTTTCTTGTTGGGAGGGGGTTATTTGCAGTTTGCAAATAACTCTTTTGTGGAGGGTCTTGTTGCTTATGTGCCTTTGTCATCATGAGATTCCATATTAGTCTCATCTTGATTTTTCATTTGATGGTTGATGGAAAGGATTTAGATAAGAAATGAGAGTGACCTTCTTCTTGAATTATCCTTTCCTTTTTCTTATTTGGTTTTTCCTTTGTATTTTTTATATACTTGGAGAGGCTTTCTTTTTCTCTCTCCAATCTATTCTTGAGTGAGAGGGGCCGGCCACATAGGAGAGGGAGAGGGATAATTATGTGGTGTGGCATTTTTCATCTCATTCCATGGTTGTAAAATTAGCTTCAAAGCTCCATTCCTTCTCTCCTTCTCTTCTCCATTCCTCCACATCAAGGCAACCTCATAACCCCAAGAGACAAGTTCACTACACTATTCTATAGCAAGCCTTGGACGCGTCGGCTAGCCAACTTCGCGCCCGAGTTGCCTCGGTCTAGAGGCGGGAGCCCGTAAAAGATTCCGGCTACGTGGTGCCCTTTCCGACGAGCGAGGAGGTGACGGAGATTCCGCGGGAGATCGGAGTGGAGACGAACACCGAAGGACACGGATCGCTTGGTATATCTTCTCACCTTATCTCTTTAGTTAGCTAGTATAGGTTAATGGTTTCGATCCGGGTAATTGTCCGCGGTAGCGCCGGTTTCCGAGTAAGGAAAATTTTTTATTCCGCATTTTGGCCTCGGGTACGAGGCCGGGGCGCTGCCGTGGCGCAACAAAGTATGTGTGCAAGGTATACATGTAGCTATATCAAGAAGTGTGTATGTATCTATCACTAATGGTACAATACTCTACAGGTATACAGGTATCTAACATGTAAGTATATGAAGGCATATGTGTAAGCATGTAGATATACAGGTATGCTAAATGTCATATACGATAAGAAATATGAATCAATGTCTCAATGTCCCTAACCAAGCAATAACATATCTATCAGTGGGTTGTGCGTGACATGGCAATTATTGACGGTGTGTGTGGCATACAATCGGTGCTCGTGCAACATAGGCCGTCAATAATGGTGCAGTGTCCTAAGGATATTAGTCCAAGCACAACACTAACTAAGCAGTAGGGTAAATGCGCAATTCTAAATATAACATAGAATATGCGACAGAAATAACATCTCTAGACCAGACGCATAACGCCATACGGGCGATTCCCCTGTAGATGTTAAATCTACTCGCCAACACTCCTGGCTAAGTGAAGCCAACCACCTGTTTTCCCCTTGTAGCAGTGTCTGAAGTCCCCGCCTGTGAACCTGCAACATTAAAACAATAACACAAGTATATATTAATAATAGACCCAAAACACGTACAAACTATACTAGACCGACGCAACAACACAAAACATACTCTCAAGTGTTCGTATTATGGCTAACGTGCGTAGCGACACGACGAAACTAACCCAAGAGCAAAACCACATAAAGTGCACGATCCGTGTCGTATAACGTATCGCGCTGACACAAAACACTAGAAACTTTCTAGGTGATCCCAGATTTTGCATACGAAGAAAACTCAACAATCAAACAAGACCAAAAATACCAAAACCACTGCAGACACCTACCCAGAAAAACCCAAACCCCAACTCTCCCACCAAGCCGAGGTCGCCGAATCGCGCTTCAGATGTCGCCGGCCGGGTCCGAGCTCCAAGGGTCCGTGCTCCAGGTAAGGTCCTATGGTCACAAGTACATCACAACAAAATTGTTTAGTTTTCTAGTAAAAACTCTGGGTCACAGCAGATCACAGATATCACAAAAAGGCACTAAAAATACGATATTTCGCACAAAACTAAACTTTACACTATCTAAACTGAAACTAACTAGCTACAAAATACAAAACTACAAAAAGAACAGATAGGGATCATTACCTAGACAAAAGAACACAAAAATCCTAGCTTTGCATGCTCTAAGGCATTCAAAAGGAGAAAAGTGATCAAAGATGTGATTTTTGTGAAGGATTTGTGATGAATTGGGTGAGGGAAAGAGAGTGTTCAGTTGCAAATGAGAGAGAGATGAAATAATAAAAGAGATAGAAAAATGAGAGAATGTGTGAGGATATGAGAGAGGGAGGTGAGTGTAGGGTGAGGAATGAGGGTGAGTGTATCACTATCATTAATGCATCATAAATGTTTTCACACACACCTCACCACTTTAACATAAATATCTCTCTCTCTCTCTCAATAACCTAGAAGCTTCTCACAAAAGATCAATGGAAAAGATTAAGGGTTGGATTAAACAAGGATTATGTTAAGTGTCAAGGTTGCTAAGAACAAAATTAGCACAAACAAATCCTCGCATTTACGTGAACACGTGCGTGCATGCTTATAACAAATAATAATAAATTATTAATTAAATGTTATAAAATGTGAGGAATCCGAATTGGTAAACCTTTTTACAGTAAACCCGCATTAACGTCTAAACGAACACTAACAGAAATCTAAGGCGTTACAATTTTTTCCTGAAATTTTCTTTTAAAACTCTCCGATATTCCTTTTTGAGTTGCATAAATGCAGATAATATTAATTATGTCTTCACCAATACATGTTTTTTTAATCTTAAAATATCTTTAATTCCTTTTGCATCAAGTACGCTATGTTTCAGCGTTTTATCCATAATTCTACACATCTTATTTTTGTCCATACATTTTCTTGTGCATCATATTTTTTATCTCTCTGTATTTTCCATCTATCCATTTAGTTTCTTAAAAACAAATTATATTAATTTTTCTTAGAATTATTGTATCTGGTAATTATATCAATTTTTAATGTAAGTGTTCCTATATTCTAACCAACCTAATATTGTAAGTCGATATCGCACACTCTACAGGGTTTGTAGAGAGGCGGAATTAACAAAATATAATTTTATTGCAAGCAATATCGACTAAACGTCCAAAATCGACCATAAGCCCTAGCTGGCAAATCTAATAATGGTTCTAATCTACTATAAAGTGATTTATACCTCCGTGTTCAAGTCCTTCGGGTTTTCTTATCCTCTTCATAAGCTCCTCTTTTGTACGGATCGAGCTTGGTTATCGGCATCCTCGTATCGAAGAAGATCCGTCTGAGAGTAGGTTCAAGCTCTAATCGCTAGAATGAGGTAACTAAAGTATGTAGTTTGCTAATCTAGATAGCTTAGGAGATGTAGAGAATATTTATTGGATTAATTTGTCTTAATAACCCTAGGTTTCTCAACTCATGAGAGTGTTTAAGATTTGAGGAAGAAGAAGAGAGCAAAGGAGGAAAGTGAATGTTGTGTGTAGAATGAGATGAAGAACGGCTAAGAAATAATATCAAGCATATCATTTACATTAAAAATAATGTGACGTGCTTCAATAGTTATCCAAATGCATGAGTCATCTAATGTAGTCATGCTTCAACCATGCTTAAAAAACACCTCATACCTCTACCTCATTATCGCTTTAAACACAATGGATTTATCACAAATGAGGTGTCTTTTTCTAGAAGCACTCTTGTGAAATTACAATAATACCCCTCACCGTATATACATACCCGTATTCGTACTACGAATACCAAGAGATGAAAATAATCCAATATTATAATACTAGAATACGGCTTAATCCTAAGCCCGCTAGTATTATCCGTCCGATCAAAAATACATGTAGCTAGTACACGTATATGATAGAAACCCTGCACGTAAATCCATACGGTCTCTACATCATTTCGCCTGAAGCAGGAAAACCCTCTGTGTAGGACTCTAAAGACTCGACAGTACGCTGGCAGTGGGTTTAACCACAAGCACGTCGATGGCACTAGCTGTACGTAACGGCTACCAAGATACCTGTCGAAAAGAAGGCCTACGAGCAAACTCGTCGGAACTCTTACTGAGTCTGTCCGTGACAGTCTCCGTACAGTCCGGTCTGTTCGTCTGAGAGTATCGCATGCCGGGTCTACGGGGGTGGAAAACGTCAGACCCCTAATAACCTGACAAGTCATGCCGATGTGGCTCAAGACCATCCGAGAATCTACCGATCTAACTATCAGTAATTCTCAACCTGTCCTAGCCAGGGATTTATGATGTTGGCCAACCGAACACAGAGCGACATCGACTCCCTATACCGGAAGAGACGAATCCCCAACAATCGCTCACTGCCTCCATATGGCTCGGGACTGTACCCAGCTAAAACCTGTTTGCACGACTCAGTAAAGCCGTGGTAGGTAGTAATCAAAGCACAGTGGGAACTCACACGAGACAAATGACGAGCTCAGGTTGGCAGACTATCTGTACTCATGTCACCTGAGAACTGCTATCTGACGATAGGTATAATACCATCTAGCTAGTTCTCGGCGAGTCCGTCCAGTGTACTTACCCCAGTGAGCACATGTATACAATCTTAGGTGCATCACACCAATATCTGCAGGACCAACCATCGCAGGACCAACCGTCGCCTCTCCTCACGGTCTAGAAATGTATACACTAATCTATTCTGGAGTATCGATACCCGGTCTCGATACTCCCACGACTAGGGACATTTAAGGATGTGCTTATCGACTACCCAGCTCCCACAAGTATGATTGCCAAAATAACGCTGGTAGTCAAGTAAGGATCCTAAGGGTTTTATCAACATGTATAAGCGATATGAAATGACAAGTAAAACATATTCTATGTTAAGATAAAGGTAAATCAAATAACATACAATCATATTGAGCAAGATTGTCCTATACATATATATCCCTAGCATTATATACAATGAAGGCCTCTAGGACATACATGATGCTAGGGATATGTATGTACAGGATGCTAGGGATATGTATGTATGTACATGATCCTAGGGATATGTATGTACAGGATGCTAGGGACCCAAGCTGAGTATGTACAGGATTGAACTGTAATGATAATATTTCATACTACTATGATTTCAGCAGAAACATGCAGTAGCAACAAAGCTTATGAATCAAAATAACCATAAGCAAAATAGTGAAATACGTTGAACAAAAACACACAACAGAAGCATAATTGAATGGACTAGGTCAGAATGTCACTCATAAGCTGCAAATTCTGCAATTAAATCTAGTGCCCAACCTCACAACAGATTTAGAAGGTTATGATGGCAGTAAAAACGACAACATAAATCTTGTGGATATGTAGAATACATAATAATTAAACATGACGAATAAAACCCACAACAAATGCAAAATGGTAAATAAAAGAAGCACACATATTCTGCTACTTCTCCGGTACTTTCATCAAGCAATGGAAAAAAGGGAGGGGAAAAATATAGAAAACAAAACATACAAACCAGGAAAAGCTTTGTTTGCTCTATTTACATGATGTAGCCCTTGATGGAGGGAACAAGCTGATTGAATTTTAGACTTTTAATCCCATATTGCCATTATTCATGGGGATACAATCTTTGTCGATTTATAACATGGGTCAAACTGGCACAGATTTAAAAAAGCCAACAGTATTCACCAAGGTCATTCTTCATCTTCGTCATCATCTTCAACATCGTCAATCCCCACCCACCGAGTAAATGCAAAAAGAAACTCCTTAAAGTTCACTGTTCCGTTCTTATCCCTGTCCATCTCTTCTGTTAAATCAAAAGAAACAAAAGGTCACTCACTCTCTCTCTCTCTCTCTCTCTCTATATATATATATATATATATGCTTAATTCCAAAATGCTACCAAATTCTTGGCCTCAATTAAGAGAAACAATCAAATATCTTTTAAATTACGAGAAATTACCACAAAACTTCAAAACCTACGAAAATTTACCATAACTAAGGTGTCACCTTAGCAATAGTTGAAAGAAACTACCGCAAAACTTTCAATCCATGGCAATTTCTCGTAATTTTAAGAGAATTTAGTAGTTTCTCGTATCCGGGGCAAAGAATTAATAATTTTTTGGAATAAAGCCAAAAATAGAGGTAAACGGATGTAGCTTTGACATTTTATATTGCAAGAAAGCAAGGGTTTTTAGATGGGTTCTGTTTAATTTGTTGTTGCATGGGGTTAGAAACAAAAACTCGTGAAGATTTGAACTATGCGTCTAGGTGCAAATGAAGGAGGTCAAATTCGAAACTAATTACTAAATATGAACTAAACTAGCAAAAAGGCTGCTTTTATCTTCATACAAGGTGTTGACTACATATCACTGCAATGCACTAACATGGTTCAAAAACAAGGTCAACGATTTGAAGCTAGTTAAACATATTGAATCTGTAGCATAAAGATGCGCAGATACAATACATTCAATCAAAGCAGCAGAAATTAATGTGTATCTACGCTAGGGTATTACCGAAGTAGCTGATCTGATTGGTGGGATCGTTATTTTCATCCACGTCACGTTCTAAATCCGATCTCTTACGCCCCCACGCAATAGCCGGAGGAAAACCACTTTGAAGAAGCGAGAATCACTCATGTGATCATCCCGCAAGCCAACCGTAATAGAAAAGGATGAAGGTGAAGGCTCTCTTTTTGGATCTTTCTATTCTCTCTAGAAAATTCTCTATATGTTCTGTTTCATATCTAAAACCCTAGCCCCTATATATAAATATATAAGGTAACCACTCATATGAACGAAAATTAGGTCGGGACGAGCCTAATGGCTAACATACTCTCACTCCCATTCGAGTGGGTACCGTCCATACCTTCCTGAGCTGGTTTTCTGGACCATTGATTCCTTGAATCAATTGTCTCCCTGAGAATCCACTCCTCTTTCTTGTTCTTACCTATACATGTTGGTGCGGCGTAGACCGTTAAGAACCTGCAAGCGTGTAGCTTTGCAGCCAGATCCGTTAGGACCGATATAAAGATCTCCCTAAAAGAAAACATAAACCAAATATATGTTAGGTTCGCGAAATCTCATACCCAGAACCGATCAGACATATCTGCCCAAGTACCTTCGATCCCTCTCAGAAGCGTACTTGAACACCGCGGTAATTTCTCGATTCATCGCACTCTTAAACTTCACCATCATGACGTCAATAAGAGTTGGACATGCAATGCAATCAGAAGATATTTGAATCGATCTTCCTTCGGCTCTGAGTAGTTAGGTCTGCTATTCACCCGCTTTCCTGACGCTGCCACATATGTGCGGTATATTATCATCGTAGAAGGAAACAAAAGCCAAAGTAAAGACACCCATAACATGCATATCCAAATAGCCCAGTATCGCAAAAGGTATATAAATTGATTGTCTTTCCATGAAGGAGGTCGTCATAAGGACTCACATAGTGAGGGAGATGTGATCCATCCCTTAATCTCCTTATATGCACGATTCAAGCGCACATCGTATGGCAACGTGCTACGGTATAAAATTCTCTCCCTGAGAGCATACGCCATTAAGGTTATACCGTACGGACCCAAGTCTAATCATCCTGTGACTGACTTGGGCAGCCATATCGCCCTGCGATATGCCTGAGATCTCCCGACAAGCTTGCACCCCATGCGACGAGTCAGACCCTTAGTCCAGCTATATGTAAACAGGTAAAGTGGCCATGGGATAACCACTTCGGTCGCTCGGCCTATAGCACATGGCAACCTCATCCTGACCTGGTCAGGGCGACTCTATTAAGTTATCTCACTGTCACCATACCCAGTATGCAACAGTACAGTCATTACTCCGAGCAGATAATGTCTAGCACTTAGTCTCATCTTCGTATACTTTTTTAGCATAAAGAGAATCTCTCGTGTGCGGAAGAGTTCCTACCTGCTGATATATCTTTGTTAAATGTATGCCCTGCACACATCGTGTACCCCATACACTTCGTGTACTTTATACAATCGTACTCCATGCCTGAAATAGTCAGACAAAATGGACATATCCATCCCAGATAATAAAGAAAAGAAAGCAACATACCATCAATCTTAAAATATACATCTATAAAGTCGCAACCCATAATAATAATGTTAAACACAAGAGTAAGGTCTGTCAAGCTATCTGAAATGCTATAAGAATAAGGTCTATCAAGCAATCTGAAAAGCAATACGTCACCCAAACACAAATAGCGTTACTCGCTATTTCCTTCATCATCGGATCCCCGATCGTCCGACCTGAGGGAAGACCCGATGCTTGGACCACCTTCTCATACCACTTACTATTTGATGAAGTGTCTTAGATCTATAAATGCTTCAACTTCCCATATATAAAGGATTGTTTGAGTATGCTATCTTGACCTGAAGTCATGGTAGAGAGAAACCATGTTTTCCTTGTGTACGGAATCACGCGCAGACTCCTGAAGAATCACTTCATCCTAGCAGGCTCTTCAGCGCTATTGAGATAGCCGCATATTCCACCTTCACGGTGAAAAAACTACACAACCTGCTTCTTGCTACTTCGAGTGATGGCCCTGCCATTATGCAAGAAAGCACTTGCGGATGTAGATGTACGCATACCCAGACTGCCATCCCAGTCGGCATTTGTATGTCTACGTAACCACAAGCCTGATTCCTCATTGCATAAGGTATAGTGGCCGTCCACATAGATACCTGAATATCCTCGTCACTTCATCCAAACAAGCAGACCCTAATACTAAATCCAATCGATAAGAGTTATATGTCTGATCAATTACACACCATGCATACATTTGACTACTGACTATACAAAAAAAACCCACAAAATCTCTCTTCATCAAGAGCCTTATAGTTAAGATCAAGGCTAAAAACTATGTCCAATAGTGACTGGAGTAATCAATTGGAGAGTGATCGTACGGGCTGAACCGTTTTAAAACATTTCTCATGTGAGTCTCCGTAGACAAACATAGGATGCTCTTGAAACAACTCCTCATGGATCCATTTTCCTAGCACGAACTCAACATCTCACGTGTCCTCTATAGCAAGAAACAGCCACTCCAAGTGGCATACATTGTCTTTAAGTCATTTTTGGTCATCACTACATCGTTAAGATCTCTGAACTTACAGTTTTCGCATTCAATCATCATCGGTCTATATCTGATATAGGTTGATGACATCAAACCGACAACTCTTGGATAGATGTTTCAATCCATAAATGGACGCTCTAAGTCGACTCGAGTCATGTTGGCATTGAATTCCGTAGGCTGGTCTCCTAAATCTTATCCAAATCTCCACCAAGAAAACAATTTAAGTCCCCAGGACTAGTTCAAGATCTTTATGTGCAACTGTTTATTAGGGAAGGTGAAATAGAAGCAAGCATACCCCGGATGAAAAGTGTCTATTCATTGTCCACCTATGCTAGGTGAGTCCCTTCACCAACAAGCATGCCTTGTATCTCTCTACAGTATTCTCATCCTTTCGCGAGACTCCAAAAAACCATGTTTTTATCAACAGTTTTGGTCTGGTAGGATGATTGACCAAATCCCAGACCTGATCCTATAACGTTGACTCTTTCACCTCTTCCATTGTCGTTATTCACTCTTTCACAATGGGCTCAGAAATAGCGTTCTCAAATGACTTGTGTTCCGCATCCAATTTGTTGTATAGTTTATGGTAAATCCACATTGGATGCGGAACACAAGTTATTTGATATGTCGTTTCTCAGAAATAGCGTTCTCAAATGAACTGTAAACTTTACAACAAATTGATATGTCCTTATTCACTCTTCGATATCGGAATATCGTCGGGATATCAATCCACCGCACTATCTACAGGTCTTTTGAGGGTTCGTGATTGGCTCCGAGCCTTCAACGGAAATATTGATCCCACTGTCGCCAACCACTGAAGGAACTAATTCCTTCTTCACCGTTGACCGACCAGGAGTCTTCTCAATCTCGTAGAATTCCAAATCCTCACCTACTTCTACCTTTTGCAAAAAATCCTCCCCGAAGAGATCGCTCGTTGTTTCCTCCCTGAGGAACTCAACATCCCATGACCAAATGTCAATCACAGTCCTTTCACATACTCATGGACATAAGTGACCTCTCAGGTCACTCGCTCGTCCACTGCTCATAAGGTGTTGATTGTATTGACTTTGAAAACACATGATCAAGAATATAAACTGCTGTCAACAGCGCATCTTACAAACAATATGTAAGATTGGCTCTTGCTATCATGTTCTTTATCATATCTAATGGTTTCTTAATTCTCTCCATATCAATTTGTTGTAGAGTTTACAGTTCATCAGCTGTCTGACGACTCATTTTCCTTCATTCAGTTCCATGAAATGCTAAAATAAATACTCATGGCTTGCTTATAGTTCCCAGAACTGCTTCGTGAAATACGCACAACCCTGTTTGCGTGATCTGACTACACTTTACTGATATAGCACTTGATACAAATCAACGTTTCAGTTCCGGTGAGATCAGTAGTTTTATCGATTAATTATTAATGAAAGTGTTGAATTAAAAAATTACACTATGTGTCTTCCCGTTTATTGATCCTTATTTATTGGAATGAATTATCTGCAACGGATATCTAAATGGTTTTCCTCTAATAGTTTACACTCTCACAAGTATATGGTTTGATTTTGGCTCAAATGCCAACTCTCCTTAAAACCATAAGGAACTCATAAAAGAGATTGTCCTATTAAGCTAACCAAATATTCTAAGCCGAAACTAAAAATATAACTGATAGGAAGATTTATAGATAAGTATCTGCATCCCCGATACAGAATAGACTCATATGTACACGACACATGATTTGCTTCCACAAACTTTTCTTCTCCGAGCAGAAGGCCCACTCCCATTCAGTAACCTGACAAGAAAATTATTTATGGATAGCTATCTGCATCCCAGATACAGAATAGACATATGTTCTCGACACATGATTTGCTTCTACAAACTTTTCTGCTCCCAACGGAAGGCCTTACTTCCACTCAGTACCCTTATGAGCGGAATGGTTCAAATTCTCACAGTCAAAAGTTTGTGCTTATTATTTTCATTATTACCAGCACATTTCTCTATGTCAGATCACTTAAGATAATAGTGTGTTATTCCTGTTATCTTAACTTGATTGAACTCTTCTTACGCTAGGACACCTGCCGCTGCGTACTGTTGACCTCGTCAACAAATCAACAACGCTCTTGGTCCTGTCGTCTCTGACGATTAAATCTTAAACTTCAGTTACTCAAACATACTAGCAAAAATCATCACAGTCGCTTTCCGTATAACTAACTGCTTCATATATCGAGTAGAAAACATATAACCGCCTATTGTTATCGCTCAACAGTCTAACTGGAGTAGCACTCTTCAAATCCCGGATTGATGAAAAAATGAACCTTAAGTGTATCCACATTACATGGTTCGACTCCTTATGTGAAAATAAGGTTAAACCAAAAAATAATGTAACTAGATTATCCCGTACTCATCGCAGATCTTATCTCTTGGCATATAAATACCCTGTAACTACCGCTTAGCATAAACTGCGAGTGCTCGGCAATAAATCCTAAGATCACTAATGATATTGTTCTTCATCACGTCCAACGCGTAGAGCAATCCTAGATACGTTAATCCTCCGAAGATCGATATATCTCGATGGTGCTACATCATGTAACCCCGCTGCATTGCTTCCACATCGATGGTACTGCGTCGTGTAGCCTCATTGCATCGCTGCCACCATTTTGTCGCTAGCGTCCAAGTTTTTCATCTTGTTCAAATAAATTAATATTTATGTTTTATTATATTATCATCATCTACCATCTTACCCCTGATGAGACTGACGATGTCTTGATTTTATTATGAATGCGTTAAGACTGTTGGCATTTACTGGAGTATCGTTCTTTCCTAGAGAGCGCTTCATTTTTAACCCATCTTAACTACAATAATAAACATATACCCCGAAGAAAAAGAAGGTCTATGACCCCAACTACATCCTTCAAAAATATAAAATTTAAAAAAAAAATTAAAATGATTGAATAACGGATTATAGATTTTCTAGAAACAGAGTAAATTAGGTAGTTGAATCTTGACTCGTGTCTCCTCTCAAAATCTTCCACTTGAAATTTGCCAGATTTTAATTAATAAATGTGGTTTGCGTCTTAATTTATTAGACATGTCATGCGCATCACAAATGCAACAACCAATCTAACAAATTTCACTTTTCATTAAACTACCCTATTTAATCTTGTCTGTTTTATTAGGGTTTTTGTTTTTCATGAAATTGGCACACGTCCCAAGCGCTCCCACTAGAACAACTACCCATCAAATCTCCAAGATTTTATGTGAGTAAAGATTTGAAACTTTTGATGAGCAACAAAATTTTCGAAAAAAATATAACTCCCGGAGTTAATAAGAAAAACCCTCAACTAACCTAAAACTTGAGTAGAAAATCTAAAAAATAAGAAAACTCAAAAAAAATCTTAATTTTCCAGATTTTTTTTGGAATTTTTCTGCAATTTTCTTTAAAAATTTTGGAATTTTGATTTTTTTTTCTTTTTTCTTTAGCCCGTAGGCTGACCCAGCAAGCCAGGCTTGATAGGCTCAGCCTACCAGCCGCATGGCCTGCCTACGAGTTGGCTTGACCTGTGCTATAAGTCCAGCCTGCTGTAAGCCCGACCTACTGCAGGCCCGGGCTGGAGGCCCGACCAGCGAAACAAAAAAATCAATAATTAAAAATCTGTTTTAAATTTTGGATAAAACTGAAAAAATATTTAAATCCCAAAAAAAAATTATCTTGATTTTAAATTTATTTTTCTTTAAAAAAAATATTTGGCCTTGCCAAATAAAAAAAAAGATTCCGAGAAAATTTCCTTTTATGCAGAAAATATATTTTTGTTAAAAAAAATATTTGGCCCCTGCCAAATAAAAAAATTCCACAAGTTCATCCAAAAATTAGAGCTACGGTTTTGAAAATCTTGCGACTTAGCAGCCATAAAATCTCACCAAAAGAAAAATTAAATTTTTTACACATAAAAAATATCCGGTCTTTTTTTTTATTTTAAAATTTTACTCACCTTTGTTCCATGAACAATCTGATGGTTAATCGATGCTAGAGTCGCTACAATAGCAGACAGTAGCTGAATGAAAAATCAAAATTTTAAATACTTAGCATCAGTTTACAACAATTCATTTACTACTAATTGCAAAAAAAACTAGAGAACTAGAGGAGTTTAGAAAGCTACAAACTTTGTAGCGTGTCCGTTCTCTAATGGAAGACCCAAGCTATACTCCGTCGGTGTCCTAGACAAGCTTGGCGGCCGATCTCCTTGCTGAAGATGATCCACGTGAAATAACCGCCCAAAGCTACATCTCCATCCAAGAACATCTTCTATTGTGGAGAAACTAGCTCTAGCCTTTGCTAATGGATTGAGGTAGGGGTGATGGGAGATAAAAAACTATCTCTTTCTCTCTTTGCATTTCTTTTTCTTCACCCCTGATGTTTCAAGAGAGAGGAGGAAGAAGATGATGAAGGCTCTCCTTTCTCTTTTTTCTCTTTTTCTAAAATGTAGAGAATGAATAATTATACTCTCCCATTCTTTCTCTTTTTCTTTTTCTTTTATTATGTGTCATGTAGAGATGGAGAGGCCCCATCCCAGCACATGCTAATATTTGTCATCTAATGAGATTTTGCAATTTTATCCAAATAAAAATGCAAGTGTACAAATAAAAGGGGGGAGTGAGAATGTAAGTATCCATATACTTATATATAGATAGATAGATAGATAGAAAATACATATATCGTTTACATGAATATATTATGTAGCTATACATAATAATACATTAGTATCATATACTAATGAGAGAGTATGTGTGTATCAATATACACAATACCAGTAACCATATCTCATATATGGATATCAACTCAACACTTGACTTGATAACCCAGCTTATAAACAAACCGGCTAGTATAATCGGACGTCCGATTAAATCACGCATTCAATTGAACTTCCGTACGTATCCCCATACGCACGCCACATCATCATTTCGTTGTGAGACTCTAAAGACCTAAAAATACGCTGGCAGTAGGTTAAACAGGATCATATCCAATTGAATCTGAAACAATTTCAGATTCAATCCCCTCACATGTAAGCGCATAAGCTCGTCAGCAGTACTAGCTGCACGTAATGGCTACCCGTGTATTGATCAAGAAGCAAGTCGACGAACAAACTCATCCAAACCCAAACAAAGTGTTGGATATAGGTTCCCTTAAGGCAATTATTGTAATTGAAGATGGACCTATACGAGAGAACAATCTTACTCAAGATGATAGTATGCTATCTGCTTTGTCATTATCTGTCATGTGAATGCGTTTTACTAGTTATCATGTATCGCTAATACATGAGATAAAACCCTTAGAATTTTGCTTAACTATCAGGATGATGATGCAGATCATACTAGTGGGGCCTGGGTAGTCGATAAGCACATCCTTAAAGATTCCCAGTCGTAAGAGTATCGAGACTGGGTTACTCCAGTTTAGACTAGTGTATACATTTTCTGACCTAGTTGGAGGGCGATAGCTAATCCCATAGCTATTGGTGTTTAACACCGAGGATTGTATACATGTGCTCATTAGATGAGTTACACCGGACGGACTCACGGAGAACTCCTAGTTTGTAATATACCAATGTCAGATAGCAGTTCTCTGGTGACATAAGTACAGGGTAGTCCCTAAGACCTGAGATCGCCACAGTATCTCATGTATGTTCCCACTATACATAGACTTCTACCCTACCACGGCTCAAAGGAGTCATGCAAACAGGTTTTTGTTGGGTATATTCCCAAAGCACGTAGAGGCAGTGAGCGGTTGAGGGGATTCGTCTCTCCCAGTATAAGGAGTTGATGTTGCACTGTGCAGGACATGACCACAACCACAAGTCAGTGGCCACAGCAGTGGAGATAAACTGATAAGTGTTATCAGTTGTATTTCCGGTTAGTTATGATCCTCTGTCACACGACTTATCGAGTTATTGGGGTCTGTCAGATTCCAAAACCTAGACCCGATATGTGATACTCGTAGATGAAGAGACCAGACTGTATGGTGACTGTCACTTATAGATTTTGTAGGGTGCAGATAAGTTTGCTCGTCGACATGTTTTTATCTTGATCATACCTAGGTAGCCGTTACATACAGCTAGTGTCACTGACGTGCTTGTGGGTTACCCCGTCAGGGGATTAGATCCGAAAGGATTTCAGATTCAATCGGATATGATCATATATAACCTACAGTCAGCGTATTGACAGGTCTTTAAAGTCCCGCAACGAAGATGCCTGCCCGGGCAAAATGTTGATGTGACGTGCGTATTGGACACGTGCGGGAGTTCGATTAAATGTATGATTTAATCGAATGTCCCAAAAAATACTAGCCGGTTTGAAAGTCGAAATATTAAGTCAAGTGTTGACTTAATGACCGTATTTTGATATGGTTTTTAGTATTGTGTATTTGGATACACACTCTCTATGTATATGTATTATGTAATACTGATATATTATTGCGCATGCGATGCGTAATATGGAAATGTATTTGATACATGTTTTCTTCTCTTTATAAATATGTGTGTGTATGTATAATAAAGAGAAATGATTTATGTAAAGAATAAACATAAAGAGCAATGAAAAGAAAAGAAATGAAAAGAAAGGAAATGAAAAGAAGAGTGGACTTCTTACATCTTCTAACTTCTTTTTTCCATTTTGTTCATTGTTCTCTTTTCTTTTTATGTTAATCCGTTTAACATTATTTCCTATAGGTCATCTTATTTCTCCTTTCTTGAAAAAATGGAGGATAAATATGAGGTTAGAATATAAAAAGAGTGTTTTTCTTGATCACATCTCTTCACACATTAACCTAGCTAGTTCAATGTGTGGGTTTCTTCACTAGAAATGTGAAGATGGAGATTTGGGTTTGAGACTTCGCACAGATCATCTACGGCGAGGCGATCGGCGTCCTAGACTCTCTGAAAGCTCGCTAGGTCTAGCCAGAGTTAAAGTTCTCCATTGGAGTAAATGAAGATGCTACAAAGATTGTAACATGATCTTGTGGTTGGAATCGATTGCTAAGTTTGACAAAATTTTGATTTTATATTCTGCCACGGTCCGCAAACATTGCGACCCTAGAGCCGATCCCTACAGTGGTATCAAAGCCATATCAAATTTATTTGCTATAGTTTGTGATTAATTGCGTTTCCGAAACCCATATCCAAACCGATTCTAAGACTGTTTTTTCCTTTGGTGTTAAATCGATTCATTTCAGAGTTTTTCTCATTCTCGGGGACGTTTGAGGGTCGAACGGGATTGGAATTGTTCGTGTGGGGGTTCGGGAAGGTCACCCCTACCCGGGAGCACGACGAAGTGCTCCTGGGGAGGGGTGGGGGGCCGAGAGCACCCCATAAAGTGCTCTTGGCCACCTGCAGACCAGAAACCACCTTCGTGGTGGCCTCTGGTCCATACATCCCCAACCTCCCCACATCAATTTGGTATCCCCGGGCCTCTTGTCGATACTCGAGAAAAGTTTCAAATCAATCGGACTTCATTTGTTGCCGAAATGAATTGGTTTTTGGAGTTGGATACAAAATTAAATTTCAGTTTTTTCGAAATTTCATTTTGCGAATCCGTTGGTTTATGAAATGGTTGGCTATGGGTTTCGTATTCACGTTATTAAAGCGTTAAATCACGTTAATACGATCTCACATACTTGTTGATATATAATGGGCAACGTCGACGAACTAATAAGTGATCAACTTGACAGGGTTGCTTTAGTGCGTCTGAGTTGTTTCGTGAGATTGATATATGTTGATATATTGTATTGTTGGAATGTATTGGATTGTCGTGAAATGAATAGTCTTATGCGGAATTATGATGTGATAAGTTTCATATTCCTTTCATGACATGCCTATGTATATTCTTTAGTTCGGAACGAGCTTCTACTTGTAGCGGCTGTTTCCGCTAAATGTATATTCTTTTTCGGGGCATTGCGGTTCACATGTGGCCGCAGTCACCACTTAATGTATTATTATTTGTCAGGACATAATCAGGTTGCGACCGTTGTATTAATACAGGTTTAGGATTACCCCGCAGAGAAGCGCACGGGCAATCGGATTCTAGATTGCAGCGGGTGGCCATCTCAAGGAGTTAAGATCGGATCACTGTTCACACCATAATATTGCATTATTATATTCCCCATTCTTATTCTTTTTATAAATAAACAGGTGCTTTTGACGCATGTCTGCTACATGTTACAGGTTACAGGTTCTTAGACAGAAAACAGTGAAAATGATATAAAGACGATGAAAAAGTGGACTTTGACCAACAAACAGAGAACTCTTGATCAAGCCTACATCAAAGATAAAATTCACAAAGTACGAGGCAACGCAAGGTCCAAAATTACAAGCGAATGGTTAAAAAGCCATTGCAAATTGTTCACTGGAGATCTGGAACCAACCTAGAAGCCCAAATGGAAAAGGACATATAGAAACAGGAAGAACAAGTCAATAAGAGCTAGCCCAAGAAAAATGATATTCCAAAGCCACTATTGGGCCGCGGAAACGCGGCCAAACAGGGCCTTGGGCCACGGTTCCGAGGCCATATTAAGGAATTAAAAAAATATTTTTTTTCCATATTGTGTTGGCGGCGTTGACTAATCAGCCTAGGGCTATTTTTGTAAATTTAGACATGCGGTTCAAGATGTAACCTAGGGTTTCCTATTCTCTATAAATAGGAATCCAAAACATTGTAACTCTTTATGCCTCCTTTTAATAATAAATTTCAGATCTCTTTTTGGAGAGCATCGGTGTTTCCTTTCCTTTCAGAAATTCAGATCTGACAACCCTACATGGATGATTGGAGGGATGCATCTGTAAGTAGATTTAATTTCTCGCCCTAGTGTAGATTTTAATTCTTTGCCCTAGGTAGATTTAATTTCATGCTCTAGAAACTTGTTTAGGGTTTAGCTTTGGGGAAGGATTTTGAGAGATGAGATCTCTCATCCCTTTCTTACCCACCAAATATTTACAATACGACTCCATGCATACACGCACACACCGCGCCCTACGGCATCCTACCCCTCGAGGTAATGATGACACCGTAGTGTAAAGGCCTGGTTGCGCCCATTTTCCATGGAGGTTAGGGTAAGGATCTCTAAAGGAAGGACAAGAACCTAGAGGAAGGAACACCTTCCCGAATGGATCTAATCCCCTTTATTGATAATTACCATAACTCCTCACAGATCTTCATTCGGGTATAGAAAGCGTTGAGATTTAATTGCATTTCCAAACCATCCCTAAACCTAACCCTAGCAAGAATAGATTTAGATAATTGCCCTAGGTTAATTAGATTTTTAGATTTAATAACAACTCCGAACACCCTTCGGAATTAACTCGTAAGAACGAATCAGAAATTCACAAAATCCCTGTGGACCGACCCGTACTCACCGGCTAGCTTCATGCGACGCCGTTCTTGATTGCGGTTACAAATATTTTTGATCTATCTTTTAGAAAGCGCAAGCATGCTAAATCAATATAAATCAAATGGCGCCGTTGCCAGGGATGGCGTAGAAATTTCCTTTTCGCAATTTCGGGTTAATCATAAAATAAAAAAATCATAAAAATCTGAAAAAATCAAAAAAAAAAAATAAAAATATATCATTTGTTATTTTTGGAAAGGGATACTTTGTGGTTGAATTTTTGCAGGATATACAAATTCGGATCTGGAGATTTCCAGAAAGCAAAACAGAAAACCAAATATCGAAACAGAAGGGAAATTAAAATCAGAATAGGAGAATTTTTCTGGAGAACCAAAGCCCCCATACCGCTGCGATTCCGCGGCCAAAACCCACCTTAGGCCGCGGAACCGCGGCCGTCTAGTCGAATCAGAGCACCAATTTTTTTTGGGGATCCGACCCCGCTTCTCCACCGTGGAACCGCGGTGGGAACATTACATTGGCCGCGGAAGGGCGGTCATCTAGAGGTATCATCTTGGCAAAATTTTTCTGTAAGCTCCGCTCTTTCTCTTCTGCAAATATTGATATATCCTCTGTAGATTTGCCTGCAGGATTTTTTGTGGTTTAAAAAATATATTCCCTTCCAAATAACAATTTTGTGCAGGATTTTTGCGGCCCGCTTAAATTAGAAATAAATTGCATGTAATATTTTGCTGTTGCATATCTTGTGTTGAAAATCTTTTTGCAACAAAATTTTCCTAATAAAGAATAAAAAAAAAGAATAAGGAAAATTTTGATAGAAACTTGCAAAAATTTTTGGCCGCAATTAGATCCTTGCACCACAAACCTTCCTTCTTTTCACCTCTTCTTCTAACATGGGTACCCTACATAATAAATCACTTGCCGAACTTTGGTATCCCGAACCTAATTTCGCGTCGTACGTTAATTTGTTCGGTCAATTTAAAGACGATCCTTCCTTGCCAAAAAAATCTTTGAAAGATCAAATAGAGGCGTCTAGGAGAAATAGTTTGACTTTTCAACCCACTTTGTGTCGACCAAGTCCATCTTTACCACCTACATATGTTGACACCACTTTTTCGAGTCCTTCTGTCACTCCTAAGCCAATATCCATTGTTGAGCATATTGCTCAATCTAGCAGACGATCTTTCACCCCTCTCCACTCATCTAGTTCTAGGGATCCACACGACTATTCACCTTTTTATCCATATGTTGACCCTACCCCTGTCCAATTACCCACTTCCTACCAGTCCTACCCGACCTTTCCACCTTCACTAGACACTGTTTCTACACAGCCATTAGGGAGTTTCACATATCCAACCAATTTTGAATCTTTTACCGAAACCCCCTTACCACCCAAGTCTAGTTTGGAAGAGTCGTTGGAGACATATATCGCAGCAACAAACAAAATAACTAGGAATGTGGAAGCGTCCGTGGCTGCTCTTATGCAACCTAGTGAAACGATAGCTAGTTTCCCGCTCGCTTCAAATTTTTCAATGTATAAGGAGGCGGTTGGACAGAGTGAGAATGAGAGAGGATTTTCAAATCAAACCTACCCTTACCCAATTGAAGCCCACAACTCCAGATTTCCATCGAATGTCCTAAATGATTCACAAGTTCAAAATAAAAACGAGTTATGTGATTTTGTAGTGCTTGATTTGCCAAATTGTGAAGAACCCCTTTCGAGTGAAACCGCACCTAATCCTTTCGATCTTTACACCTCCCATCTTGAACCTAAATCGATAGATATCCATGCTTTTGATGAGGTGTCTAAGAAAATTGATTTTCACTTGATTGAGGATATAGACGCCGGGAATATTTCGGATGATGAACCTGTCGATTTAATTGAGATTTTATGTTCAAATCATCATCCCGAGTTATTAAAGGTTTCTCCCGAATCTAATATGCGTCTTGAATTTGATGATAATGTCATGGATGAGTTAAATATTGAGGATAGTATTGAAGAGAGTCTTGAGGATAATATTGAGGTTGAATCATTTTTGTTTGATGTGTCTGATTTTCCAATTCATCCTCCTGAACCTTTGACTGTTATATCGCCCTCCCTCCTTCCCATCGTTCCGACCCCGCTTGAAGACTGTGAGCTTGAAACCTTTTCCTTTGAATCTGACACAATTCTCACAGACGATTACACCTACGAGTGTTTCACTTTTTCGGACGATGCTGATGACTCACCGCCTGAGTTTGAGTCCTTTACATTTTCAGATGAGCCATCAGACTCGGTTGATTATAATAGTTTCGAACCATTAATGGAATCTTTCAAGTTCGAAACAGTTTACTACGGTGAAAAAGATACTATCCTTAATTCACTCCCTTTCGTCTTTCCCATTGTTCCGACCAAACAAAAGACCGTTACGCTTTCATCTCCTATACCAAGTTCGGCGTACCCATGTTTTCTTGCGAATCTTGAGGGATTTGACACCATTTCTCGACGGGTTGATAGGTTAGCGCAATCGCTTTTAACACATCGGTCATCACATATTGCGCTAATTTATTCACTCGATTTACACCCTCAAGATCGCGCGACTCTTCTTTCTCCTTTCCGCCCTTCTTTCCCCCCACCGAGACCATATTCTACCATTCTTCTTTCCACACGGTCTCGCGTGTTTATGATTTTCTTGCACCAACTATACCACTACCACGATAAGATCTTTGAATGGTTGGTGCTAACCTTTAGCTTGTGTAAGGCCAAGCTTAAGTTTGGGGGGAACCTTTGTATATATGTATATATATTTTTTGTTTTCTTTTTCTATAAAACATAACAAAAAAATTTCAAAACAATAAAATAAAATAAATTGTAAATAAATAAACAGGGGAGTGCCGGCATTTTAGACCCTCTTGGTTTAGTATGACAGTGAGGACACTGTCAAGTTAAGTTTGGGGGTATGCTCGGTACGTCTTCTTCCTTCGCATTCATTTGTACATATTTTTGCATTTGCATATTTATTTGAAAACCCATAAAAATTGAAAAAATTCAAAAATTATAAAAATTATTGTATTCAATTTTGGTCTAATTGACTTGAGTTTGACAAATAGGTTAACTGGCTAGGAATAACTAGATCTTAGACTTAGTAAATTAAAAACCCTAAAAATAACCTTCCTTAAAGTTTAACGATAGAGAGTATACGTTTTTGTAGTTTATTTAGAAATAGGCAAATTTTGGGTTTACTTCTTGGGCTAAGTCGAAACAAGAGAAGAGTATTGATGTTCTTATTAGAGTATAAGTTTGAAAAATAGTTCCTAGCTTAAGTCTAGATTCTGAAAATATATACCCTACAAGTTGCACAATCACGCACCTTGAAACTTGGAATAGTAGAAGAGACCTTGAAATGCTCTTGTCTAAAGTCCTTAGTACAATGAAAATAAAAGAAAAAAAAAGTGAATAAAGAAAAAAAAATGGACACTGGTTTTTGTGATTACTTAAGGCTGTAAAAAAATAGAAAAATATTAGCGAGGGTGCTTCATCACTTAGTGCCTTAGACCAACTGGTTTGGGAGTCACTGCTAAAAGCCTTGGGTGTTGCAAGACTAGGAATTACGCTTTAAAGTGCAAACATATCTTGTAATCGATTGTTGGTACCTCAAGAAGTATTAACGGTCGCATGAAGGATGTGTAAGCAAAATTCATTTAAATTCACCAACTAATTAGTACTTTGGACAACGGACGAGAGTATGATTGTTTGATTTGAATTTCCAAGTATAGGGGTGATCTATACACACACGTAGGGGTATGTGATTGGAGTTTAGATGAGAGAAATGAATGAAAGATAGAACTTGTATCTTTAGTAGAGTTGATAGAAATTCCTAAGTGGAGATGGAACCCTAGAAGGAAAATTAGGAGATGCCGAAAGCTAAATAAATCTATAGAACATATATAATCTTAAGTTAAATAATGAGGAAGCGTGAAAAATATGGGTGGATGATTTATGAGTCGACGATAATAGAATTCCTTGTTAGAAAACCTAATTGGAGAACAAAAGTCAATGGGCCGAGTTGATAGGATTTTGTGGGTGTAATCCGCTGAAAACCCTCAGGAGACAACACTCCTCCTACTAGGGACACCTAGAGGTTTAACGGCTTGTTGCACGAGCTCAGTGCAATCGCGTTTCCCTGCGAAAGTGCGGTTAGGTTTTTGTAGAGAATAAAAAATAAGTTTGCTCGAGGACGAGCAAAAGATAAGTTTGGGGGTATTTGTTCACACCATAATATTGCATTATTATATTCCCCATTCTTATTCTTTTTATAAATAAATAGGTGCTTTTGACGCATGTCTGCTACATGTTACAGGTTACAGGTTCTTAGACAGAAAACAGTGAAAATGATATAAAGACGATGAAAAAGTGGACTTTGACCAACAAACAGAGGACTCTTGATCAAGCCTACATCAAAGATAAAATCTACAAAGTACAAGGCAACGCAAGGTCCAAGATTACAAGCGAACGGTTAAAAAGCCATTGCAAATTGTTCACTGGAGATCTGGAACCAACCTAGAAGCCCAAATGGAAAAGGATATATAGAAACAGGAAGAACAAGTCAATAAGAGCTAGCCCAAGAAAAATGATATTCCAAAGCCACTATTGGGCCGCGAAAACGCAGCCAAACAAGTCCTTGGGCCGCGGTTCCGCGGCCATATTAAGGAATTAAAAAAATATTTTTTTTCCATATTGTGTTGGCGGCGTTGACTAGTCAGCCTAGGGCTATTTTTGTAAATTTAGACATACGGTTCAAGATGTAACCTAGGGTTTCCTATTCTCTATAAATAGGAACCCAAAACATTGTAACTCTTTATGCTTCCTTTCAATAATAAATTTCAGATCTCTTTTTGGAGAGCATCGGTGTTTCCTTTCCATTCAGAAATTCAGATCTGACAACCCTGCATGGATGATTGGAGGGATGCATCTGTAAGTAGATTTAATTTCTCGCCCTAGTGTAGATTTTAATTCTTTGCCCTAGGTAGATTAATTTCATGCCCTAGGAACTTGTTTAGGGTTTGGGGAAGAATTTTGAGAGATGAGATCTCTCATCCCTTTCTTACCCACCAAATATTTATAATAGGACTCCATGCATACACGCACACACCGCGCCCTATGGCATCCTACCCCTCGAGGTAATGATGACACCGTAGTGTAAAGGCCCGGTTGCGTGCATTTTCCATGGAGGTTAGGGTAAGGATCTCTAAAGGAAGGACAAGAACCTAGAGGAAGGAACACCTTCCCGAATGGATCTAATCCCCTTTATTGATAATTACCATAACTCCTCACAGATCTTCATTCGGGTATAGAAAGCGTTAAGATTTAATTGCATTTCCAAACCATCCCTAAGCCTAACCCTAGCAAGAATAGATCTAGATAATTGCCCTAGGTTAATTAGATTTTTAGATATAATAACAACTCCGAACACCCTTCGGAATTAACTCGTAAGAACGCATCGGAAATTCACAAAATACCTGTGGACCGACCCGTACCCACCGGCTAGCTTCATGCGACGCCGTTCTTGATTGCGGTTACAAATATTTTTGATCTATCTTTTAGAAAGCGCAAGCACGCTAAATCAATACAAATCAATCACTCAAGTCTAGAATTGGCGAGTTTCTTATCGCGCTTGTAGAGGTATAGGATAGACCCGCGGTGGAGTGCTCAAGTCACCGGATTCGAGAAAGTGTCGAGTGGCCCCCTCATGATGATGACTTTGGATTGCCATGTTTCTTAGGTTGCCTGGTAGCTTGCCGCACTCGTAGGGATCTGCTTTTGGCTGCACATGGGCTATTCACACAACCGGAGAATGTCACGTTTCGTTTGATGGTAGCGATGTATTCAGCCTTTATCGTCTAGTTTGCCACGATATCTAGCTTGGAATTCTTCCAACGTACCATCCTTCCACTAAGGGTAAAGACAAAGCCTGAGACTGACTTTCAGTCGACCTTATCACTCTGGAAGCTCGAGTCGGTAAAGGACTCCCACTAGAGATCACTATTACCAAACACCAAGAACATTTCTTCAGTACTTCTCAAGTACTTAAGAATGTCCTTCACAGCTTTCCAGTGATTCTCCCAAAATTCGATTGATTCCTGATCACTACACCTAGTGAGTTAGCTACATCTTGTCTGGTACATAACATCGCATGCATGATAGAGCCTATTTCCGGAGCATAGGGTATCCCTTACACGCGAGCTTTCTCCAAATCAGTCTTGGGAGACATATTTTTAGAGAGAGTGATTCCTGAGTAAGTGGGCGAACCACCACGTTTAGAACCTTCCATACTAAACCCCTTTAGTGTGGTGTTAATGTACCTGGATTTGGGACACTCCCAACATCCTCTAAGATCTATCTCTATAGAACTTAATCCACAAGATGTAGTAGGTATCATCCAGATCTTCCATGGAAAATTCTCGTGATAAGAAGAGCTTGACCGAGTGTAGCGTAGGAAACCCATTTCCTATCAAGAATATGTCATCTACGTATAATACGAGAAAGGCAATTATACTATCTATAACCTTCTTGTATATACAAGGTTCATCTACCTTTTTTGATGAAATCAAACTCTTTGACTGCCACATCAAAACAGATGTTCCAACTCCGCGATGCGTACTTTAATCCCAATAGACTTAAGCATAGCCACTGGAGAAAAGGTTTCATCATAATCCACACCTGGTTATTGACGAAAACCTTTTACTACAAGTCTAGCTTCGAAAGTCTCAACTTTTCCATCTACACCTAGAATCTTCTAAATATCCACTTTCTCCCGATGGGTTTTACCCCTTCAGGTGCAACATTCAAAGTCATACTTTGTTGGTCTACATGGATTCCATCTCAGATCGCATCCAGCCATTTCACAGAGTCCCCACTCATGATGGCCTTCCTGAACCTAGTTGGGTCATCATCTACCATGATGCAATCCTCGCTCCCACCGTCACTGAGAAAACCGCGGTATCTCTCAGGTGGATGAGGAACCCTACCAGATTCGCGGAGAGGCTGAGGTTCGTTGGAGACTATTATATCCTTTGGTTCCACCAAATCATCAATTGTTAGTTTGTCTAGCTAGAACTCCTTCCAGTTCTACCTCATGACCACTAATTTCTTCCATAAGAAATTCCTTTTCTAAAAAGGTGGCATGCTGAGAAACAAAACACCTTTTGCTCTTCAGTGTGGTAGAAGATATACCCTCGCAAATGTTTGGGATATCCAACAAACTTACAGAACTGACCTTGTCTCGAGTTTGTCAGGATTTTGCCTTTCAACATAGGCCGGACAACCCCATATCTTAACTCGTTTAAGACATGGTCTGTTCCCATACCATATCTCATATGGAGTGGTAGGCACTTGATTTGGTTGGAATCATATTCAATAGGTATGCAGCTTCTCAAGTGCATAACTCCAAAAAGAAACAGGCAACTCAGCAGTACTCATCATAGAGCGCACCATATCTCATAAGGTGCGATTCCTCCTCCACGATACACCGTTGTGCTGTGGTGTACACGGAGGAGTAACCTGAGAGAAAATCCTATTCTCTTTTAAATAATCCAGGAACTCCGTGCTCAAGTATTCTCCTTCTCGATCATATCGAAGGACATTAATACTTCTACCCATCTGGTTTTTAACTTCAAGCTTATATTCCTTGAATTTCTTAAAAATTTCAGATATGTGTTTCAACAGGAACATATGTCCAAATCTTGAGAGATGGTCAGTGAATATAATGAAGTACGAGGAACCAACCCTGGCATTTGTAGACATAGGACTGTATACATCAGCATGCAACTCTTTCTCTATTTTGAGTAAATGGAGTATTGGTCATTTTACCTTTAAGACAAGACTGGTAAGTATCATAAGATGAAAATTCGAACGGATTCTAATATTCATCCTTATGTAACTTAGCTAGTCATGTCGCATCGATATGACCTAGTCTACAATACCACAAGAACGATTCGTTCATTTCTGAACTACTCCTCTTGTGTGTGTTCTATATACTTTGAACCATGATTTGATTTAGAACGTATATGCCATTACATAACGTGCCCGATCCAATCAACTCTTGATTAAGGAAAATGTTCACAACATTATCCTGCAATAAAAAATTATATCCTTCTTTAACTTAATAAAGAAACTGATGTAATGTTGTATATCAGGTTCGGCATGTAATAACATTTGTTTAGAATCAATGTATTTACCACTTGGTAATACAAGGTGATATTTGCCAACTTATTTAGCGCAACAATTGCATCATTCTCTACACTTAGAGACATCACCCAATCCCAGTTCTCTACCTTTCTGTAGCCCATGTAACAGATTACATATGTGACATCCTGATCCGGTATCTCATACCTAGGATGTAGAGTATACTGAGAAATAGTTCTCGGTAGTGAACACACCCGAAAAATATGCATCAACATGCTCATTTCTCGAGTGGGTCGCGTAGGAATCCGGATATTCTCCTATTTCCTGCTCGGACTTATAATAATTGTAAGATAGAGCGGAACCAACGTTCCCCAGCACAGCATAATAAGCAGGTTCGGTCAATACATCCATAATATTATCTTGATTAAGGCGTGGCATGGTCGCTACCAGGAGAGAGAGAAGAAAACACTTTGCGTATGCTCTTGCAAGATCGGATTGGTTATTATTTTATCTAATCAGGATGGCTCCCATTGTTTTTATCAAATCTTCCTTCAAAACCTAAAAGGTAAGACTAGCCGGGATTAATTACAACCTACAAGTTTGCCAATCTTTCGGTCAGGCCAGTGTCGATACTTTGAGGGAGGTTCCCCGTGCTTTCATACGGAACTAATTAAAATAAACCTCATTTTTCCAGGAGCGCAGCCCGTTAACACCGTTCTAGAAACCTACTTTGATCGGCTAATTGTAATGTGCAAAACTCTCCCAGGAGTAACTCTTACTCGTAGTGGATATCGGGATCCAACTATCTCATAGAAGGTATGCAATCTCATTGCAAATTTCAACACTTGAAATTCTCGATAATATTTTACCCCTAGCAACTTATGACCTTGGCTATGGTCAACAAATCATAAGCGCTAGCCAAGTTCAACCCGTCATTTCCTGATTGAATTAAACCTACGACCGTTGGCTATGGTCAACAAAGTCGTACGACTATCCTAACTCAATCGCATCATATGATTGCAAATAAGCACTAATTAGCTACCGCACACTACGCCTTGGCTATGGTCAACAAACGCAGCACGAATACTAAATAGTCCTTATCTGAAATGACGGAGGGCTACGACGGGTTTTTAATAAAACCTTTTGTGTAATGAACTTGATATCGTTGTAGAATCGAGTGATTTTGAAAAGGAGTGTTTTTGAGACTTTTACTAGTTTTGCTAAAGAGGTCACTCTCGGTGAAGGGATCTCGGCTGTTTCCTGATCGAATGAGGTGTTGGATATTCATGAATACCACTATGCAAAATAAGAACTAGAGAAGTAATCAAAAACAAAACCGAGTGGGTTGTAGCATCTGCAAGTTTCGCTAAAGAGGTCACTCCCGGTGAAGGGATCTCAGCTCTTTCCTTATCGAATAAGTTGCTGGATATTCTACAAGGAATACCACTATGCAAAGCAAAAACTAGAGCTACCCTTTTTTAAAATTTGAATCTACATCTTTAGGTTTCTTTCTTTTCATTAATCTCATTAATGAAGTCTCATCATTTATGCTTCCTAAGCATCACAAAAGAAACGAAAGTATAACGTACGCTTATGCCATCCGCATTCGTCACAGTGTCCCGTTATGCACCGTTAGGTTACTTAACTAACGGTATAGCGGGGCGGGACTAGCGCGGGTGTAAAACATAAACAACGTTTATTATATATCATATATATAATAACAAGATTCGTGTCATCATATAAACTGATCACATCACAGAATATCAGCAGCAGAAGTCCACATATGAAATATTGGATATACTAGGAATTCCGTGTTTTAAATTAAGCCAGTAAAAAACACGGACTTCACGGCCGTGATGAATAGCCAAACCCACATCCCTAGACCCCTACGAGAGCGGTAAGCAACCCTACCAATTCTAGAGTTAGGAGACCTGGTCTCAACTCCTCGAGATGGTCTCCCACTGGATTCTAGAACCCGGTTACTTGTGCTCCCTGCCTTGGGTCTATCCTAATGCGGAAAAGTAAATAATATACATCAATGGTGACATCATCTTCAACCCGGAAGTTCCCTAATAAAAGAATATTACATATTGTAAGTGCACGGCGGCGCCCCGGCCGTCAATCCGAGGCCAAAATGCGGAATATAAAACTTTTCTATAAACTAGAACCGGCACCACCGCGCACAAAAATCCCGAATCGGGCCATTAAACTAATTCTAGCTAACTAAAGAACGGGGTAGAGAGATATACCGAGCGATCCGTGTCCTTCGGTCTTCTCGTCGTCGTCCCGATCTCCCGCGGAATCTCCGGTCTTCACCTCCTCCCCGGAAGGGCACCACATCGCCGGCTTCTTTTACGGGCTCCCATCTCTGGACCGAGGCAACTCGGGCACGAAGTTAGCGAGCCGACGTGCCCAAGAATTGCTGTAGAATAAGTGTAGGATGGTTTGTCTCTTGGGGTTACTAGAAGTTGCCCTTTTTGGTGGAGGTAATGAAGTATCAACTTTTGGAAGAGAACCAAGAGAATTTTGCAAGCAAATGAGATGAAATGGCACACCCAAAAATTGGGACAGCCCCTCCCCCTTAGTGGCCGGCCCCCTTTTCTTAGGAAATGAGAATGGGGAGTATGAATGAGGGAGCCACAATAATGCAAGGGAGAGGAAGAGAAAAGGCTATCATGCATGAGAGAGAAAAGGATGATGGTGAAATATAATGATCACTAAACAAAACTGATTGAATGTAATATTCTTGTGATGTGTCGTTTAAGAATTGTAAAGAAATCACAACCAAAAATTATTTGACCGCAATCAACTACGGTGTCGGATGTAGATTGTAAGTGAGTGCGGATCGTCCACAGGGACAGTGTAATAGTTCGTCTTTCGAATTAGATGAATTGAAACTTTAAAGAAAAGAAAACAAACAATTCAAGATTTATATTTGAAGTTCAAGAATTAGAAAATCTAGATCTAATAACAAGAAAAAGATAGAATCAAGAATTGATAGTTTGATGATTTTTCCAAACCAAATATCAAGAATCGAAATGAGGCTCGTAGGAATCGATCGGATCTATAGATGTGATGTAATCTTAAGATGACGTATTCTTATCCTTCGATGAATTGATACTAGATCGATGATGACCGACAAGAATTAGGGATTTCTAGTGAAACTAGGGTTTCATCTTATCCCTTGTTCTTTCGTCGATATCATTCATATTCTAGCCTCTAGTAATTTCAAGAAACGATAGTAGATCCCTAATTTCGAGCGATAACAATCAAGAAAGCATCGCGACGAAACTAGGTCATCGATTCTTGAATTTGCTAGGGTTTACAAGACTCGTAGGACTCAAGAATCGTATCAAGATTTGTTACATCATCATTCTATTGATCGTCTCGACTCCTTTACGAGCGGAGTTTTACTCAAATATCACAACAAAAACCGCAATCACAAATTGAGATCTAATCATGATGCAAGAATTAAAAGAAAGCAAGATTAAAGAATTTCACCTTTTATTTATATCAACAATTTCATTACATTCGCTCAAGAACTACAAGAGGAAGAACTCGATCGTCGATTTGGCTTCGCTCGGCTCCGTGAGTCGCGGATCGGCTTGGATCACTTGCTCGATTGGAGATCGGCTCCGCTCCTAAAAGGTTGAAGGGCTTCTCGCTTGATTGGTACTCGGGATCTTGAGTTTGGAGTGGAATTAGGGTTAGGGTTTCGCACAAGCTTTGTCACTAGACTTGTGGAAGAAGATGAAGAAAGAGGTAAAGAATGAGGAATTAAAGAAGAACTATTCAAGAACCACCTCAACCCTTAGATCTAGGCTTCTATTTATAGCCATCAAAACCTTAGATCTAGGATTTGAATTTTAAGTTTCCCTCCAAAAGTTTGTTAGATGAAATTTGAATTTCCCTCCAAAAGGTTAGTTAAAGGAGAAGCTTCTAGATGTGATTAGTTAGGAGGGAGCTTCTAGAAGAGGTTAGTTAGGAGCTTAATTAGGATTAGCTTAATTAATCATCTTTTGTTGATCTGGCAGAAGCTTCGAGAGAATTCTGGAATTTGACATATCATTCTGAGCTATAGCCACTGAGATAGGAATAATGATGCAAAATTGGAATGATGATCTGACCAAACCGCCGCGGAACCGCGGCGCAAGCCGGCTCCCGCCGCGGTTCCGCGGCGCTTTTGAGGCATTGGGGTTTAGAACTTTTGGTGCTGAATTGGGCCGAGTTGTGGGCCTTTCTTTGATATGATTATTTGTATATTTCCTTCTGAATTGCTACCAGATCTGAAAACATGGAGTTGGTGTATTTTTGATCAGCTTCTTTCGACTTTGCTCTTGCAATTTCCTGCACAAATCTCGAGACAAGTATTGCGCAATATAGGGATGATGCGATGCCATAAAATACAGTCAATTTCCCTTAAAGTGCCGGTTTTAAAGTCTAACACATGCAATCTGATATTTTACGACTGATTTTCTAATATGTGAAATATGAATACCGAACACTTCTAAATGAGTGCAAATGATAGGGAAATTGCCGGTTAAAGGATGCAATATTTTCGACTGATCAAATTCCACCAAACTTATTTTCGATCGTCTCAAGCGAATTGTTTTATTAAAAAGAAGGAGAAAATAAAGAAAGAGAAAAAAACTAACTAGCACACTTTCGTAGGCAACACGATTGCACTGAGCACGTGCAACAAGCCTTTAAAGCTCTAGGTGTCCCTAGTAGGAGGAGTGTTGTCTCCTGAGGGTTTTCAGCAGATTGCACCCATAAAATCCAATAATAAAAGGAAGATCATGAATATTACATTTAAAGAAAAGAATTGTAAAAGAAAAGCCATGAAAATTAGGGTTTCCAACTAAGCTAGCTTTTCGGTTGTCATGAGCCCTATCTTAATGGTCATGAAAAGATGTCAGAAATCACGTGCTCCTTTAATAAAATATCGTCTTATTTTTCATTCACATCTTTCTTCCAAACATCGATCATATCACCTTGCGTGTGTGTAAAGGACATCCCTACACCCGGAGAATTCAATTCAAGCTATCATACTCTTGCCCATCAGCCTCAGTACTTTTTAATTAATGAATATTTAGCTGAATTTGCTCACACACTTTCATGCGACCGTTAATACTTCTTGAGGTACTAACCGACCGATTACTCATGTGCTTGCTTATTTGGTGTATTTTCCTCGTCTTGCACCACCTAAGGCATAGCAGTGACTCCCAGACCAGTTGGCCTTAGGGCACTAGGTGAAGAGGCACCTTCGCTATATATTTTTTATTGCCCTCGGTGATAACAAAACCAGTGTCCATTTTTCTCACCACTTTGTATATTTTTTTATTCACTTTTTCTTTTTATTTCCTTCATACATCGGCTTTAAGACAAGAGAATTTCAAGGTATCCTCTACTATCCCAGGTTTCAAGACGTGTGTAAGTGCGAATAGCAGGGTATCAACGTTCAAAATGTTTGGCTTTCAGAATAGGAACTATTTTCAGACTTATTTTTATCCTCAGATTAGTGACTTCCTTTATCTTACTAACCCTTGGGACAATGGCTCATAACTACTTATTACTAGTTCATATAAGAAAACTTCTAATTTTCTTGGTTTTCTTAAATTTTTCTAATCTCATGGATGTAATTTTTCACTATCTAAACTTTCATTATCTTATTTATGTACAAAAATCTTTTTATAGTTTTGAAATTTTTATTTTTTATTTTTATAGGTTTTCAAAAATGTTTTGTGCTTATGCAAATGATATGCAAATGATGTGAAAATAAGCACAAACCTCCCCCAAACTTATTTTCAACAGTGTCCTCACTGTTGCCATCAGCTAAATCTCGAAAAACCTGTAAGCTTAGGAGGAATTTATTAGTGGGGGAAAAATATTTAAGTCAAGAACCTCCCCCAAACTTATTTTTGGCTCAACATTTTGTAAAACTTTTCTTTCCAAGAGCCAGAAAAAAAGTCCCCCCCCAAACTTGAGTTATGCAATGTAAATCTTTTGAAAATCACATGAGGGGGTCAAGAATTATTGGTCGATGCCAAGCTTTGCAAAGACCGAATATCAACACCAACCAATCAAAAATTTTATCAATGCAGTGCTCTGGTTGGTGGAAGAAGAAGTGTGGAAAGGGAAAGGGGTGGAAAATAATGTGTGTGCGTCTCATTTTGGAGAGACGATGCAGTGGATGTGATGGATTACTCGCATTCTTTTTACAATTCAGAAGAAGGGGTGGAGGTTCAATTTCATTGATTAAGACAAGATTCGTCTCAACACCCGTATCATTCAAAAATGCGAGTTCTTCGGCGAAGATTTCCTCAAAAGTTCCATCAATACCCCGATGAATAATGTCTTCACAAAGTGTGAGGTGATCTTCAGACTCTAAGAACAGTTCATAATCCGTGTTAATTGTTGACCCGGACATCTCAGTGGAAGAGTCCGTATGTATATGATACATAGTTTGGTCAAACAACAACATATGAAAAGAGTCAAGAACAGTATCAGGAGGATCATCAAATTCGCTGCTGTCGACATCCATTAAGTCGACAGAACAGACCTGAGCAGTAGGTTCGGAGGGTACACTTCCCAACTTGTAAATGTTCAGCTCTATTGACCTATTCCCGAAAGATAGGGTCATAGAACCATTACGATAGTTGATGATAGTGTTGGAAGTGGCCAAAAAGGGGCGACCTAAAATCACCGGAATTTGATTCTGTGGGTTCGCTACAGGCTGTGTATCAATTACAATAAAGTCCACAGGGAATATGAATTCCCCGATTTTTATTAACACATCCTCCAGTTCTCCCCTAGGTTTGGTGATTAATCGGTCAGCCATCTGTAGAGTGCAATGGGTTGGCTTCAACTCTCCGATCCCTAACTGCTCATAGACTGAGAAAGGAAGCAAGTTAACACTAGCGCCAAGATCTAGTAGAGCACGGTTAATGTGTTTTTCCCCAATAGAAATGGAAATCGTAGGATATCTAGGATCCTTACGTTTCCTCGGTAATTGTTGGGGGAAATCCGTGTCTACCGTCTTTGCCATGAAAATCTTCTTCGGCACTTGAGTCTCCCTCTTCCTAGTGCACAAGTTCTTAAGAATTTTCGCATAGGACGGAACTTGTTGGATGGCATCTAAGAGTGGGATGTTGATGTTAACTTGCTTAAAAATATCCATGATCTTCTCCATATATGGACTCGATGTGTTAGCCCTTAACCGATTAGGATAAGGTGCTTTAGCAATAAGCACTGGGTCCATCATAGGAGAAGGAAGTGGGGGTAGACATGATCCCAAAAGAGGAGTGGGGATCGTCTGTGGAGGACTAGAAGAGATGGGCTGAGGTGGCGAGCCTTTTGGGAAACGAAGAATAGGCTCGCAGAAAGGTGGTGGGGTAGAAGAACTGGGGTCAGAATTAGAAGTGTGTGTGTGAGAAAAGGTCTCAGCCGGGGTGTTATTGATTGATTTATCAGTATCATCAAACTCTTCCCCATCGTGAGTGTCAAACACTCTTCCAGATCTCAACGTGATTGCATCCACATGATGTGAATAGCCTGGATTGGGTAAAGGTTGAGCTGGAAGTTTCCCTTTCTCTCTTGCACTCATTTCGGCTCTTAATCATGAAATTTCTGCTTCCATCGATTTGATACTCTCAGCTTGGGACGCTGAGTTTTTCTCAATTTTATCTACAGAAAACTTCATTTCAGCCGAAACTTGCATGATATTTGTTAAGACCAAATTCATGCATTATGCAAATGAATAGGATTCATCAGTCCCGGTCAACTGCAAAGGACTAGATGGTGCAAAAGTGTTGACCGGATTTTGAAAATTTTGTGCTTGAAAGGGGTGCTGACTCAATTGTGGTGGTTGCTGTTGTTGTGGAGGGACCCTTTGGAATTGATTCGGGTTTGGAACCGTGTTTTGAGATTGTGATTGGTTCCAAGCAAAATTAGGGTGATTCCTCCAACCCTGATCATATGTGGAGGAAAATGGATCGTTTCTAGGTCTTTGAAATGCGGCATTGGTATGCTCATGACCTTGAAACGGACATTCTTCCGTCAAGTGAGACGGATCAGAACAACAGCCACATACAGTTTTGGAGAGTGATATTTGACTTAGGGTGGCGGCTAAAAATTTATTTTCCATAGTCTCGAGTTTCTTGTGTATAGCTGCAATGTCAGCTCTAACTCCTATGGAAATATCATTGCCATCCCTAGACGATTGACTCATACCCTCCCACTGTAAAGATTTTTCAGCGAAATTTTCTAGGAATTCCCAGGCTTCCCCATCATCTTTGGTCATAAAGTTGCCTTGACACATGGATTCAAGGGTCTGTCTTGTGTAAGGAGTAATGCCCTCATAAATAATTCGGCATAGTTCCTATCTCGGGATGCCGTGATGTGAACATTGGACTAACAGATCCTTGAAACGTTCAAGACATTTTGAAAATGTTTCATTTGGAAGCTGGGTGAATTGATAGATTTCACTACGGACTCGAGCTGTCTTTTGATGTGGGTAGAATTTCTTAAGGAATGCTTTGACGAAGTCTTCCCAATTTGAAATGGAATGTGCGGTAGTGTTATATAGCCACTTCTCGGCTAAATCGCACAAGGTGAATGGGAGAAGACGTAGAAGGAAAGCATCCACAGAAGCTGTGAAGTACCCATCATTGCGCATACATTTTCAAATTTCGTGATAAACACGTATGCGTCCTTAGACTCGAGACCGTGAAATTTAGGTAGAAGGTTGATGTATTGGGGTTTTATTTGAAAATTTTCCCCGTTGGCTGGTGGAATGGAAAGACAGGTGGAAAGGGGACCTCGAGTAGGATAGCACCTCTCTTGGAGAGAGATGCGAGGTGGATTCTGCGCACCAACGGATTGCGGAAGGGTAGTGGAAAAGAAGTTCGATAGAGTACGATCCATCGATGTGGGTGTGGTGGTGGGTAAAAGAAAGGTAAGTGTAGAAATATCGACTTTTGGGTCGATCGGGGGACGTGGACTAACAGGCACTAGAAACCTGTTGTCCAGCTTATCTTGTACTAAAAAGGGTTAGTACAAATGGCAGCGTGAATTTATAATTAGGGGAATGATGTATGAATGCGGTGTTTGTTCTAAAAAAGGGACGGATTTTTGAAAAAAATGATGCAACACAACAAATGCAGCAACAAAACCCTAAAATCTAGTGGTCACCTAGGTCCGGCTCTAGACCGCTCCTAACTGCCAAAAGACAAGTCGCAGGATAAATCCTGCACTGCCTCTTTGTCCCCCTGTGGCCAGGTAAGTGCCAGGTAAGTGGGAAGGTACTCCACTACGTAAGTAGTAGGCCTAATTAATAACCACTAGCCTTCGACACACTTGCCTTAGACACCACAAGAAAACGCGGATAAGCAATGAATTACCCACGGCCTTCTCTTGTCCTACGTGAGCGCGACGGTCCTTAGAGTCATCTCTAGATATTTTTTAATTAATGAGGGTCAATGCGGATGCAAGTTTTGCGATTTTTGGTGCTTAGGAAGGGTAATGAACTCCCCACCTAATCTGGATTTGGTCGTGCCCCTTAATATCCGTATTAATATGCAAACAACCAAAAATCAAAACACGCACAAATTTTTATTTTGCTTTTGCGCGGCGCTGCGATTTATTTGCAAAGAAAACTGCACAAAATGTTAGTTGGAGCTAAAAAGAGGAGAGAGGAGAAGGTAAGAAACTTACAGAGGAAAATTGGTACAGAGAGGGCTTCAAAATGCCGCGGAACCGCCGCACTATAGGGGTATTTGCCGCGGAATCGCGGTCTATTGAAGGGATCTCTGCAAAATTTTTTTATGATAATGCTTCTGTTGCTCCCCTTAGCTCTCTGGAATATTTACAAAAATTTTATCCAAGCTCCAATGATTCCAGATTTCCTCGCAATCAAATCACAACACACGTATTAGGGTTTATGCAAGTTTAGATCTAAAAATTATAATGGAATAAATTTTTCAACTCAAATTTCAAAATACGAACAATTAGCGCACTATCCCCGGCAACGGCGCCATTTGATTGTATGTAATTTTCTTGTGATGTGTCGTTTGAGAATTGTAAAGAATTCACAACCAAAAATTATTTGACCGCAATCAACTATGGTGTCAGATGTAGATTGTAAGTGAGTGCGGATCGTCCACAGGGACAGTGTAATAGTTCGTCTTTCGAATTAGATGAATTGAAACTTTAAAGAAAAGAAAACAAACAATTCAAGATTTATATTTGAAGTTCAAGAATTAGAAAATCTAGATCTAATAACAAGAAAAAGATAGAATCAAGAATTAATAGTTTGATGATTTTTCCAAACCAAATATCAAGAATCGAAATGAGGCTCGTAGGAATCGATCGGATCTATAGATGTGATGTAATCTTATGATGACGTATTCTTATCCTTTGATGAATTGATACTAGATCGATAATGACCGACAAGAATTAAGGATTTCTAGTGAAACTAGGGTTTCATCTTATCCCTTGTTCTTTCGTCGATATCATTCATATTCTAGCCTCTAGTAATTTCAAGAAACGATCGTAGATCCCTAATTTCGAGTGATAACAATCAAGAAAGCATCGCGACGAAACTAGGTCATCGATTCTTGAATTTGCTAGGGTTTACAAGACTTGTAGGACTCAAGAATCGTATCAAGATTTGTTACATCATCATTCTATTGATCGTCTCGACTCCTTTACGAGCGGAGTTTTACTCAAACATCACAACAAGAACCACAATCACAAATTGAGATCTAATCATGATGCAAGAATTAAAAGACAGCAAGATTAAATAATTTCACCTTTTATTTATATCAACAATTTCATTACATTCGCTCAAGAACTACAAGAGGAAGAACTCGATCGTCGATTTGGCTTCGCTCAGCTCCGTGAGTCGCGGATCGGCTTGGATAACTTGCTCGATTGGAGATCGGCTCCGCTCCTAAAAGGTTGAAGGGCTTCTCGCTTGATTGGTACTCGGGATCTTGAATTTGGAGTGGAATTAGGGTTAGGGTTTCGCACAAGCCTTGTCACTAGACTTGTGGAAGAAGATGAAGAAAGAGGTAAAGAATGAGGAATTAAAGAAGAACTATTCAAGAACCACCTCAACCCTTAGATCTAGGCATTATAGCCATCAAAACCCTAGATCTAGGATTTGAATTTTAAGTTTCCCTCCAAAAGTTTGTTAGATGAAATTTGAATTTCCCTCCAAATGGTTAGTTAAAGGAGAAGCTTCTAGATGCGATTAGTTAGGAGGGAGCTTCTAGAAGAGGTTAGTTAGGAGCTTAATTAGGATTAGCTTAATTAATCATCTTTTGCTGATCTGGCAGAAGCTTCGAGAGAATTCTGGAATTTGACATATCATTCTGAGCTGTAGCCACTGAGATAGGAATAATGATGCAAAATTGGAATGATGATCTGACCAAACCGCCGCGGAACCGCGGCGCAAGCCGGCTCCCGCCGCGGTTCCGCGGCGCTTTTGAGGCATTGGGGCTTAGAACTTTTGGTGCTGATTTGGGCCGAGTTGTGGGCCTTTCTTTGATACGATTATTTGTATATTTCCTTCTGAATTGCTACCAGATCTGAAAACATGGAGTTGGTGTATTTTTTTTCAGCTTCTTTTGACTTTACTCCTGCAATTTCCTGCACAAATCTCGAGACAAGTGTTGCGCAATATAGGGATGATGCGATGCCATAAAATACAGTCAATTTCCCTTAAAGTGCCGGTTTTAAAGTCTAACACATGCAATCTGATATTTTACGACTGATTTGCTAATATGTGAAATATGAATACCAAACACTTCTAAATGAGTGCAAATGATAGGGAAATTGCCGGTTAAAAGATGCAATATTTTCGACTAATCAAATTCCCCCAAACTTATTTTCGATCGTCTCGAGCGAATTGTTTTATTAAAAAGAAGGAGAAAATAAAGAAAGAGAAAAAAACTAAGTAGCACACTTTCGTAGGCAACACGATTGCACTGAGCACGTGCAACAAGCCTTTAAACCTCTAGGTGTCCCTAGTAGGAGGAGTGTTGTCTCCTGAGGGTTTTCAGCGGATTGCACCCACAAAATCCAATAATAAAAGGAAGATCATGAATATTACATTTAAAGAAAAGAATTGTAAAAGAAAATCCTTGAAAATTAGGGTTTCCAACTAAGCTAGCTTTTCGGTTGTCATGAGCCCTATCTTAATGGTCATGAAAAGATGTCAGAAATGACGTCCTCCCTCAATAAAACATCGTCTTATTTTTCATTCCCATATTTCTTCCAAACATCGATCATATCACCCTACGTGTGTGTAAAGGACATCCCTACACCCGGAGAATTCAATTCAAGCTATCATACTCTTGCCCATCAGCCTCAGTACTTTTTAATTAATGAATATTTAGCTGAATTTGCTCACACACTTTCATGCGACCGTTAATACTTCTTGAGGTACTAACCGACCGATTACTCATATGCTTGCTTATTTGGTGTATTTTCCTCGTCTTGCACCACCTAAGGTATAGCAGTGACTCCCAGACTAGTTGGCCTTAGGGCACTAGGTGAAGAGGCACCCTCGCTATATATTTTTTATTGCCCTCGGTGATAACAAAATCAGTGTCCATTTTTCTCACCACTTTATATATTTTTTTATTCACTTTTTCTTTTTATTTCCTTCATACATCGGCTTTAAGACAAGAGCATTTCAAGGTATCCTCTACTATCGCAGTCTTCAAGACGTGTGTAAGTGCGAATAGCAGGGTATCAACGTTCAAAATGTTTGGCTTTCAGAATAGGAACTATTTTTCAGAATTATTTTTATCCTCAGATTAGTGACTTCCTTTATCTTACTAACCCTTGGGACAACGGCTCATAACTACTTATTATTAGTTCGTATAAGAAAACTTCTAATTTTCTTCGTTTTCTTAAATTTTTCTAATCTCATGGATGTAATTTTTCACTATCTAAACTTTCATTATCTTATTTATGTACAAAAATCTTTTTATAGTTTTGAATTTTGAATTTTTTTTATTTTTATAGGTTTTCAAAAATGTTTTGTGCTTATGCAAATGATATGCAAATGTGGTGAAAATAAGCACAAACCTCCCCCAAACTTATTTTCAACAGTGTCCTCACTGTTGCCATCAGCTAAATCTCGAAAAACCTGTAAGCTTGGGAGGAATTTATTAGTGGGGGGCAAAATATTTAAGTGAAAAACCTCCCCCAAACTTATTTTTGGCTCATCATTTTGTAAAACTTTTCTTTCCAATAGCCAGAAAAAAAGTCCCGCCCCCCAAACTTGAGTTATGCAATGTTAATCTTTTGAAAATCACATGAGTGGGTCAAGAATTATTAGTCGATGCCAAGCTTTGCAAAGACCGAATATCAACACCAACCAATCGAAAATTTTATCAATGCAGTGCTCTGGTTGGTGGAAGAAGATGTGTGGAAAGGGAAAGGGGTGGAAAAGAATGTGTGTGCGTCTCATTTTGGAGAGACGATGCAGTGGATGTGATGGATTACTCGCATTCTTTTTACAATTCAGAAGAAGGGATGGAGGTTCAATTTCATTGATTAAGACAAGATTCGTCTCAACACCCGTGTCATTCAAAAATGCGAGTTCTTCAGCGAAGATTTCCTCAAAAGTTTCATCAATACCCCGATGAATAATGTCATCACAAAGTGCGGGGTGATCTTCAGACTCTAAGAAAAGTTCATAATCCGTGTTAATTGTTGACCCGGACATCTCAGTGGAACAGTCCTTATGTATATGATACATAGTTGGGTCAAACAACAACATATGAAAAGAGTCAAGAACAGTATCAGGAGGATCATCAAATTCGCTGCTGTCGACATCCATTAAGTCGACAGAACAGACCTGAGCAGTAGGTTCGGAGGGTACACTTCCCAACTTGTAAATGTTCAGCTCTATTGACCTATTCTTGAAAGATAGGGTCATAGAACCATTACGACAGTTGATGATAGCGTTGGAAGTGGCCAAAAAGGGGCGACCTAAAATCACCGGAATTTGATTCCGTGGGTTCGCTACAGGATGTGTATCAATTACAATAAAGTCCACAGGGAATATGAATTCCCCGATTTTTATTAACACATCCTCCAGTTCTCCCATAGATTTGGTGATTGATCGGTCAGCCATCTGGAGAGTGCAATGGGTTGGCTTCAACTCTCCGATCCCTAACTGCTCATAGATTGAGAAAGGAAGCAAGTTAACACTAGCGCCAAGATCTAGTAGAGCACGGTTAATGTGTTTTTCCCCAATAGAAATGGAAATCGTAGGATATCCAGGATCCTTACGTTTTCTCGGTAATTGTTGGGGGAAAGCCGTGTCTACCGTCTTTGCCATGAAAATCTTCTTGGGCACTTGAGTCTTCCACTTCCTAGTGCACAAGTTCTTATGAGTTTTCGCATAGGACGGAACTTGTTGGATGACATCTAGGAGAGGGATGTTGATGTTAACTTGCTTAAAAATATCCATGATCTTCTCCATATGTGGACTCGATGTGTTAGCCCTTAACCGATTAGGATAAGGTGCTTTAGTAATAAGCGTTGGGTCCATCATAGAAGAAGGAAGTGGGGGTAGACATGATCCCAAACGAGGAGTGGGGATCGTCTGTGGAGGACTAAAAGAGATGGGCTGAGGTGGCGAGCCTTTTGGGAAACGAAGAATAGGCTCGCAGAAAGGTGGTGGGGTAGAAGAACTGGGGTCAGAATTAGAAGTGTGTGTGTGAGAAAAGGTCTCAGCCGGGGTGTTATTGATTGATTTATCAGTATCATCAAACTCTTCCCCAACGTGAGTGTCAAACACTCTTCCAGATCTCAACGTGATTGCATCCACATGATGTGAATAGCCAGGATTGGGTAAAGGTTGAGCTGAAAGTTTCCCTTTCTCTCTTGCACTCATTTCGGCTCTTAATCGTGAAATTTCTGCTTCCATCGATTTGATACTCTCAGCTTGGGACGCTGAGTTTTTCTCAATTTTATCTACAGAAAACTTCATTTCAGTCGAAACTTGCATGATATTTGTTAAGACCAAATTCATGCATTGTGCAAATGAATAGGATTCATCAGTCCCGGTCAACTGCAAAGGACTAGATGGTGCAAAAGTGTTGACCGGATTTTGAAAATTTTGTGCTTGAAAGGGGTGCTGACTCAATTGTGGTGGTTGCTGTTGTGGTGGAGGGACCCTTTGGAATTGATTCGGGTTTGGAACCGTGTTTTGAGATTGTGATTGGTTCCAAGCAAAATTAGGGTGATTCCTCTAACCCTGATCATATGTGGAGGAAAATGGATCGTTTCTGGGTCTTTGAAATGCGGCATTGGTATGCTCATGACCTTGAAACGGACATTGTTCCGTCAAGTGAGACGGATCAGAACAACAGCCATATACAGTTTTGGATAGTGATATTTGACATAGGGTGGCGGCTAAAAATTTGTTTTCCATACTCTCGAGTTTCTTGTTTATAGCTGCAATGTCAGCTCTAACTCCTATGGAAATATCATTTCCATCCCTAGACGATTGACTCATACCCTCCCACTGTAAAGATTTTTCAGCGAAATTTTCTAGGAATTCCCAGGCTTCCCCATCATCTTTGGTCATAAAGTTGCCTTGACACATGGATTCAAGGGTCTGTCTTGTATAAGGAGTAATGCCCTCATAAATGATTCGGCACAGTTCCCATCTCGGGATGCCGTGATGTGGACATTGGACTAACAGATCCTTGAAACGTTCAAGACATTTTGAAAATGTTTCATTTGGAAGCTGGGTGAATTGATAGATTTCGCTACGGACTCGAGCTGTCTTTTGATGTGGATAGAATTTCTTAAGGAATGCTTTGACGAAGTCTTCCCAATTTGAAATGGAATGTGCGGTAGTGTTATATAGCCACTTCTCGGCTAAATCGCACAAAGTGAATGGGAGAAGACGTAGACGGAAAGCATCCACAGAAAGCTGTGAAGTACCCATCATTGCGCATACATTTTCAAATTTCGTGATAAACACGTATGCGTCCTCAGACTCGAGACCGTGAAATTTTGGTAGAAGGTTGATGTATTGAGGTTTTATTTGAAAATTTTCCCCGTTGGCTGGTGGAATGGAAAGACAGGTGGAAAGGGGACCTCGAGTAGGATAGCACCTCTCTTGGAGAGAGATGCGAGGTGGATCCTGCGCACCAACGGACGGCGGCAGGGTAGTGGAAAAGAAGTTCGATGGAGTACGATCCATCGATGTGGGTGTGGTGGTGGGTAAAAGAAAGGTAGGTGTAGAAATACCGACTTTTGGGTCGATCGGGGGACGCGGACTAACAGGCACTAGAAACCCGTTGTCCAGCCTATCTTGTACTAAAAAGGGTTAGTATAAGTGGAAGCGTGAATTTATAATTAAGGGAATGATGTATGAATGCGGTGTTTGTTTTGAAAAAGGGACGGATTTTTGAAAAAAATGATGCAACACAACAAATGCAGCAACGAAACCCTAAAATCTAGTGGTCACCTAGGTCCGGCTCTAGACCGCTCCTAACTGCCAAAAGACAAGTCACAGGATAGATCCTGCACTGCCTCTTTGTCCCCCTGTGGCCAGGTAAGTGCCAGGTAAGTGGGAAGGTACTCCACTACGTAAGTAGTGGGCCTAATTAATAACCACTAGCCTTCGACACACTTGCCTTAGACACCACAAGAAAACGCGGATAAGCAATGAATTACCCACGGCCTTCTCTTGTCCTAAGTGAGCGCGACGGTCCTTAGAGTCATCTCTAGATATTTTTTAATTAATGAGGGTTAATGCGGATGCAAGTTTTGCGATTTTTGGGGCTTAGGAAGGGTAATGAACTCCCCACCTAATCTGGATTTGGTCGTGCCCCTTAATATCCGTATTAATATGCAAACAACCAAAAATCAAAACACGCACAAATTTTTATTTTGCTTTTGCGCGGCGCTGCGATTTATTTGCAAAGAAAACTGCACAAAATGTTAGTTGGAGCTAAAAAGAGGAGAGAGGAGTAGGTAAGAAACTTACAGAGGAAAATTGGTACAGAGAGGGCTTCAAAATGCCGCGGAACCGCCACACTATAGGGGTATTTACCGCGGAATCGCGGTCTATTGAAGGGATCTCTGCAAATTTTTTTATGATAATGCTTCTGTTGCTCCCCTTAGCTCTTTGGAATATTTACAAAAATTTTATCCAAGCTCCAATGATTCCAGATTTTCCCGCAATAAAATCACAACACACGTATTAGGGTTTATGCGAGTTTAGATCTAAAAATTATAATGGAATAAAATTTTCAACTCAAATTTCAAAATACGAACAATTAGCGCACTATCCCCGGCAACGGCGCCATTTGATTGTATGTAATATTCTTGTGATGTGTCGTTTGAGAATTGTAAAGAAATCACAACCAAAAATTATTTGACCGCAATCAACTACGGTGTCGGATGTAGATTGTAAGTGAGTGCGGATCGTCCACAGGGACAGTGTAATAGTTCGTCTTTCGAATTAGATGAATTGAAACTTTAAAGAAAAGAAAACAAACAATTCAAGATTTATATTTAAAGTTCAAGAATTAGAAAATCTAGATCTAATAACAAGAAAAAGATAGAATCAAGAATTGATAGTTTAATGATTTTTCTAAACCAAATATCAAGAATCGAAATGAGGCTCGTAGGAATCGATCGGATCTATAGATGTGATGTAATCTTACGATGACGTATTCTTATCCTTCGATGAATTGATACTAGATCGATGATGACCGACAAGAATTAGGGATTTCTAGTGAAACTAGGGTTTCATCTTATCCCTTGTTCTTTCATCAATATCATTCATATTCTAGCCTCTAGTAATTTCAAGAAACGATCGTAGATCCCTAATTTCGAGCGATAACAATCAAGAAAGCATCGCGACGAAACTAGGTCATCGATTCTTGAATTTGCTAGGGTTTACAAGACTCGTAGGACTCAAGAATCGTATCAAGATTTGTTACATCATCATTCTATTGATCGTCTCGACTCCTTTACGAGCGGAGTTTTAATCAAATATCACAACAAGAACCGCAATCACAAATTGAGATCTAATCATGATGCAAGAATTAAAAGAAAGCATGATTAAAGAATTTCACCTTTTATTTATATCAACAATTTCATTACATTCGCTCAAGAACTACAAGAGGAAGAACTCGATCGTCGATTTGGCTTCGCTCGGCTCCGTGAGTCGCGGATCGGCTTGGATCACTTGCTCGATTGGAGATCGGCTCCGCTCCTAAAAGGTTGAAGGGCTTCTCGCTTGATTGGTACTCGGGATCTTGAATTTGGAGTGGAATTAGGGTTAGGGTTTCACACAAGCCTTGTCACTAGACTTGTGGAAGAAGATGAAGAAAGAGGTAGAGAATGAGGAATTAAAGAAGAACTATTCAAGAACCACCTCAACCCTTAGATCTAGGCTTCTATTTATAGCCATCAAAACCCTAGATCTAGGATTTGAATTTTAAGTTTCCCTCCAAAAGTTTGTTAGATGAAATTTGAATTTCCCTCCAAAAGGTTAGTTAAAGGAGAAGCTTCTAGATGTGATTAGTTAGGAGGGAGCTTCTAGAAGAGGTTAGTTAGGAGCTTAATTAGGATTAGCTTAATTAATCATCTTTTGCTGATCTGGCAGAAGCTTCGAGAGAATTCTGGAATTTGACATATCATTCTGAGCTGTAGCCATTGAGATAGGAATAATGATGCAAAATTGGAATGATGATCTAACCAAACCGCCGCGGATCCGCGGCGCAAGCCGGCTCCCGCCGCGGTTCCGCGGCGCTTTTGAGGCATTGGGGCTTAGAACTTTTGGTGCTGATTTGGGCCGAGTTGTGGGCCTTTCTTTGATATGATTATTTGTATATTTCCTTCTGAATTGCTACCAGATCTGAAAACATGGAGTTGGTGTATTTTTGATCAGCTTCTTTTGACTTTGCTCCTGCAATTTCCTGCACAAATCTCGAGACAAGTGTTGCGCAATATAGGGATGATGCGATGCCATAAAATACAGTCAATTTTCTTTAAAGTGCCGGTTTTAAAGTCTAACACATGCAATCTGAAATTTTACGACTGATTTGCTAATATGTGAAATATGAATACCGAACACTTCTAAATGAGTGCAAATGATAGGGAAACTGCCGGTTAAAAGATGCAATATTTTCGACTGATCAAAAACCAACACTCCATTAACCATCATCACACATAAAGTCAAGCAATCATGAAGTCATGGAGTCAAATTATGGTGCAACCATCATGAAGCAATAATATGCAAGGACCACCCTCCAAAATGCTTATTTGCAAAATTGCAAATAAGCCCTCCTCCACCAAACTTCAGCTAATGAAAGATACAAAGAAAAAATGGCCGAAACGGAAAATAAACTGGCAACTTCAAAAAACTGATCCCGTAATAAATTACAGAAAAACCCCGCTACTGTATATACATACCCGCATTTGTATTCCCACTGAATACAAATGCAATGAGACAAAATCTACACTGTACAATACTAGGATCCGGCTTAAACCAAAGCCCGCTAGAATTATCCGTCAGATCATGATCCGTGAAATACCGCACGTATCTAATTGAACCCTGCCATATCTCCAAACGGCCTCAACTGCGTTTCGCCCGAAACTTGAGAAAACGGTCTGTGGGGGACTCTAAAGACTCGTCAACACTTTGGCTGTGGATTTAACCACTAGCACGTCAGAGGTATTAGCCTATACGTAACGGGCTACCAGGTATTGACCAAAAGGGACGTCAATGAGCGAACTCATCCTGACACCCTACTGAGCCTGTCGGTGACAATATCCGTACAGTCCGGTCCGTTCGTCTATGAGCATCGCATGGCGGGCCTAGAGAGTTGGTAAAAGTCAGACCCCCAAAAGCGGTACAAGTCGTGTCGGAGTGTAGTCCATAACACCCTGAGATACTACTGGAATACCTACCAGTAAATCTCCTGCCTTGGCCAAGGACTTCGTGTAATGGCTCTCCTAGACACAGCGCGACCTCACCCCCAATACCGGGAGAGACGAACCCCTGCCGATCCGCTCACTGCCTCCATGTGGCTCGGGACTGTACCCAACTAAAACCTGTTTGCACATCTCCTTTGAGCGTGGTAGGGTAGTAATCAAAGTTCAGTGGGAACTCACACGAGACAAATGACGATCTCAGGTCGATGAACTAACCTGTACACATGTCACCAGGGAACTGCTATCTGACGTCAGGTATAAGACCAACTAGCATGTTCCCGGCGAGTCCTGTCCGGTGTACTCATAACCCAATGAGCACCTGTATACATCTTAGGTGAACCAACTGACACCAGTGGGTTGTGAGACCGGCCACCGCCCCTCGTCGGGGTCTCGACTGTATACACTAGTCTACTCTGGAGTATCGATGCCCTATCTCGAAACTCCCACGACTAGGGACCTTTTAAGGATGTGCTTATAGACTGCCAGCTCCCACGTATATGATCGCCATCATACTGCTGGCAGTCAAGCAAGAATCCTAGGGGCTCTATCAACCTGTAATGGCGACTTGTCAGGTCACCTAAAATAGTACATGATGATAAAGATAAACCAGATAGCATACTATCATCTTGAGTAAGACTGTCCTACCGGAATAGGTCCTCCCTCAATCATTGCAATCAGGTGCCTGTGATCCAATAATTGACTCTGAGGGCATTATCTCCAACAATCTCCCACTTGCACTCAAGGCTAATTATTGCGATGTCGCATACTCACAGCCCGTGTGATACCGAACACCCAACTCCTCTACCAGTCAGTCTCACAAAACCCGTTTGCGAAACTATTGCGTTCGAGGAATAGCCTCAGTAAGTGGATCCGCTTTGATGTTTCTTTCTATGTCTCTCTATATCTTAAGTTCGCGGAGAAAGCCATCTCCCGAAATGAGCAATACCTATCTTAGAATGTGTCTGGATGTCTGATGGGACCTAGCTCATAAATGAACTCCAAATCCAAACTTCTTAGACTGTATCTTCAACTGAACTTAATCAGTATCCTGCGCCATGCCTCCCTCAGTATCCGCCTGGACCACCTGTCCAAAATACTGCCCCTCGTCAGAGGGAAAACTAAAACTCTGACAACCACTCTGTCGTCCAGGTCACCTTGGAAGCCTGGAATGATAACCGTCTCCTAAAGGAGGCTGCCGTTATCATATCCCTAGAACATTCACTTATGTTCTAAAACCGCTTCCGAATGTTCCTCCAGGATTGGATCAATATCAACTTCTTGCATCTACTGCAAAAACAACATCCGGTGTGGTCCTTGACATCTCATGATTGACTCAATTGCCTAAGCAAGTGATTTGCCAATCATGCACATCCCACTCCTCTTTAGTCTGTAAGACACCTTTAGAGAGGGTGACTCCACCACCTGCAGGTACACTACCGTGCATGGAGTTGTCCATTCTAAAACACCTGTAGAATGCTGTCTAAGTACCCAGATTGGGACACTTCCCAAATCTAGATCTAAAACCATAGATCTAGTAACCAGAATGTCTGATATAATATCTAAATCCCATGTGGAGAAACCACTGTGTGACAACCAATGTATAACCGATCGTAGTATAGGAATTTCACTTCCTACTCTGTGTATGTCATCCAAATACCAGGACATCACACCCTACTACCTTCTTAACAGATCCATTCCCTATTCTGATGAAGTCAAACCTATGACTGTCACATCAGAAATAGATGATCTATCTCCGCTATATTTTCTTTAGTCTATAAATAGACATAAGCCACTTATCCACCAATGCTTCCGCTGCTCCCACTGACTACGACAACCCTCTGGCAGAGTCATATAGACGTACACTTCTAAAGCTAGTTTAGAACGATGCTATACTCATCCTCCTGCCGGGTCTCACAGTCTGGAACAACAGCAATGGCAAGTCTGGGTAAACAAGAACCTCCCTGCCACCGTCCATAAGGCTACCGGAGTACCTCTCGGGTGCCTGAGGTTACCCACCATATCTGCGGAGTGGCCAATGGAATGTCAAACCAGATTGAATCTTTAGGTTCTTATCAAATCTTCCGTAATCGTCTGCGGTTCTGGAATCACTTCCAGTTCTACCATACTCCCACTACTGTTTTCGGAAAAATCTATTTTTGTTAAAACCGTGGCGAGTCAAGAACAATATCACTATTGATCTTCCAGATGGTAGAAAGTCAACCCTCGTCATAGCCTGGTTCAACCCACAAACAGCCATTACAGAAACGTGCCTCGAGTTATCCAGAGTCTGGTTTTAAGCATAAGCTGGACAACTCCCCGTAGCTTAACAATGTCAAGATATGAATTGTTCTATATCCAATATAGAAATAGAGGCACCGATTTAATTGAACCAGATTCAAATCATGCAGCTGTCTCCAGTGCATGTCACCTAAATGGAAGGAGGCCGATCAGTGTTACTCAACTTAGGAGTACTTCCAATTATGAGTAACCTGAAAGAGAAGCAAGTTCTCTTAACCATTACTATCAACTGAATACCATACACAAGTATCTACATCTTCGATCACCTTGAAGAATCCCGATACTTGCAATACCTGGTTCTCTACTTTACTCTTATACCTATAACTTCTCAAAATTTGGACCTTGTATTTCTACGAAACACTTGTCTAAGAACTAGAGAAGTGATTAGTAAACTGAATATAGTACGAGGACCATCCCCTCTGTCCTAATGGACACCGGAGAATATACAATACTCTGTATAAGTCCCCTGAGTCTAATAACTCAAACCCTGTGCATCGTAGGTTGAAAACTGTACTATGGTTATGAAGAATTACACCGTTGTTTAATGCTCCTTACCTAACCATCCACTGATATAGGTAAATGTCATAGACATAATTTCAAAAAGTTATATCTCACTCTATGAAAATAGACGTACAGATATATCAATTTGAAATTGGTGCATAACAACGGATATTCAAAACCAAACATTTGCCGTCCGGCAAACAACCCAGGTGATTTCCTCAAATATCACAAATTACAACAAATTCCGATATAATGAGGATGATCACCTAATTCCCAATAACTTACTCCCACTCATCATCTGTAAAACCATACAGATGAGAGAATCATACCTGGTAAATACATACCGTGGAGAGGACTAATTGGGAAATCAGTTTTCTTTTAACAATACACAGTGAAACTGAAACATTGAAATGTTTCGATGGGGTATCCGAGTATTCCTAGTAATGCATCTTCCATTGTCAGATTCATAACTGTAACCGTATATTTCTTTGCCACCTCTCCAAATTCCTTTATATGTCTTTAGTCATTACCTTCTGTACACCCCTTTAGGCCAAGTGGGTTTTCTTCCTCCCTACCGTTCGGCACCAGCCTATGGTTTGGAAGAAGACTATTCAATAAGCATAATGGGTATACTGTCCTAATCCTAGGAGCACTCGCAATGCGAGAGAAGGTGAGGATAAAAGACAACCGAAAAAACCTTATTCCTATTTCTCCTGAACCAGAATCCATCCCCGAACTGGAACAAGTTCCTTTCAAGTTCGTATATAACCATACGATGGAGTATCCAATAAATTGTGGATCTTCGTAGTGATACGGAGTGTCCTGGAGAAATACAAAGGTGAAGTGGGAGGGGTAATGAAATACCTGGTTTGGTCGTGAATATCAGTCGCAATTTACTTTGCCCTCCTTCTAATCCCTTTCTTTGTCTTAACTTAATACCTTCTGTACACCGTTTAGGCTAATTGGTTTTCTTCATTCCCCACCGTTCGGCACCAGCCTAAGGTTTGGAAGAAGACTATCCAATTTGCGTAATAGGTGTACTATCCTCTAATTTAAGGGGTACTCGCAACCTGAGAGAAGGTAAAAGGAAAAGACAACTGAATAATCCTATCCGTTTTCTCCAGAACCAGAAACCATCCTCGAATAAATTCCTTCGAGTTCGTATATAACCATACGATGGTTTTGTCCAATGGAAGTGGACGTTCGTAGTAATACGGGGTGTCCTGGAGAAAAGGGTGAAAGTAGGAGTGGCAATGAGGTTTGCAACTCTGACAATCCAAAAGCCAGTGATCAAGAAGGTTCGGTTAATTTTGGTCACTGAGTCATAGTCTAGGGTCGGGTCATGGTCGCTGCCAAAGAGAGAGAGAAAAGAAACACTCAGCATGCACTCTAACTTAGATCAGAATGGTTACCAATTTATCTAATCTGGAAACCTCCCACTGTACCGTTAAATTCTCCTCTAAACCTCAAAGAAGAATTAGTCGGGATCACCCGAGGAGTAAACCAACTCATCAGTGGGAATCGGGATCCAACTATCATCGCATGATAACGTGACGGACTTCGCTCACGTTATCATACTCCAGAAGGTATGCGCATATCTGACAAGTTTCAGTTTCTTTAGAAACTCCCGATGTGAGTTTTGCCCCATGCTCTTATGACCTTCTTGACTTTGGCCAACATATCATAAGTCACATGTCAAGTTCTACCCGTCATTCTTCAGGTTAATTTGAACCCACCCGTACATACCCTTGACTTTGGCCAAAATAGTAGTACGACTGTCCCAAACCAACGCATCTATCTATGATGCATATGAATACCCAATAGCTTCCAATCACTGTGCCTTGACTTTGGCCAACATACACAGCTTGAATACTATTGACTATCCATATGAAACGACGGAGGGCTACGAATGGTTTCTGGCGAAAACCTTTAACGTAATGAACTTGATATCGTTGAAGGAACCGGATAGCTTTTATAAAAATATAGTAACGAAAACCTTTGCTAAAGAGGTCACTCCCGGTGAAGGGATCTCGGCTCTTTCCCCGTAGAATGAGGTGCAGGATATTCCAACTGAATACCACGATGCAAAGCAAAAGTAATCGGCAATAGTGAAGTTATTGCCCTGACGCAAACTTCTGTCCAAGAGGTCACTCCCGGTGAAGGGATCTCGGCCCTTGCCTCGTCGACTGAGGTGCTGGATATTCATAACTGAATACCACTGTGCAAAACAAAAGAGAACGTCCTTACAATAACAGCTTTTGAAAAATTGTTCCAACAACATCAAATAGGTTTGTTTAGTTTGCATTGATCCGAATCAATGCAGTCCCATCAATTGATCACACCAATAAAGAATGAAAATAATGATGTACGTATATGCCATCCGCATTCGCCACTGGGTCCCATCATCACCCGTTAGGTTACTTAACTAACGACAGAGCGGGGACTGGACTAGCGCAGATGCAAAACATATACAACATCTACTAGTATATATATCAATATATAATATTCGCTCAAGGTGTGATAAAATGCAACATCACATAAATGTAATAAGTATCACAGAACAATACAGATATCTGGGATCCCCGGGTTTCACAGAGCCGCTGCTGAAACCCGACGTTCCCCTGGTCGTGTGGACAGCCTGTGTAATGAAATCCTAGACCCCTACGGGCGCGGCAAGTTACCCGCCAAAACCTGAAGCGAGGCAGCCCCCTTCAACAACGTGAATGGACCACCCAGCACTTCACGGAATCCGGTAACTTGGGCACCCCTCCTGGGTCAACCTATACCCCCTACGAGTGCGGCGAATAGCCTGCCAATTCTAGAGTAAACCCCCTCCGTCTCAATGCCATGAGATGTGGGCTCGTTGCCCTCTAGAATCTGGCTATCCGTGCACCCCTCTGTGGGGTAATCCTAGTACAGAATGTAAAATATGCATACAACGGGTACATCGACCTCGACCCGGTCGTGGCCCAAAAGAATAATATACAAACAGGCAGTGACGGCAGTCCACATGTCGGACGCTCGCCCCGCAATATCAAATGTACATATAAAACAAAACTGTACTACCACTGCAACCAGGCTATCCCCCACGACCAATCCGCAATCATCACAGCACAACACAGAACATCAACGTGAATGTCACGTTCGCAAATCCGTCTAAAAGGGCTATAGCAGTTAGACAGAATTTACCGATCAAATGACATTCACGGTCGCAGATACAATGTAAATACTGTAAACTAACATATTTAAAATATTCGATCGACTAAATTTTCCTAAGTGGGCCCCCAAGCACTACTGTAGCACTTAATGAAATTCTGGGCCCAAAAAGAATATTCCAAAAACCCCATTTTAAACTCAGGAGCATTCTGTAGAATTTTGGTACACTGAACAGTGAAAGTCGCGGCGGAACCGCGGTGGGGTAGTGCGTTCACGAGGCCAAATTTTCACAGAATGCTAATATTTCCTTGCACATAATTCTGCAATGTACTGAAAAATTTTTGGATCCAAAAACAATTCGACAGAAAACTGATGTGCATGATATCGGGTTTTTGGAAAATCCGTTCGATCGAACTTGTAAACATGTTAGACCAAGCTAGACTAGGTTAATGGCGTGGCTCTGATACCAGTGTAAGTGCACGGCGGCGCCCCGGCCATCAATCCGAGGCCAAAATGCGGAATATAAAACTTTTCTATAAACTAGAACCGGCACCACCGCGCACAAAAAACCCGGATCGGGCCATTAAACTAATTCTAGCTAAATAAAGAACGGGGTAGAGAGATATACCGAGCGATCCGTGTCCTTCGGTCTTCTCGTCGTCGTCCCGATCTCCCGCGGAATCTCCGGTCTTCACCTCCTCGCCGGAAGGGCACCACATCGCCGGCTTCTTTTACGAGCTCTTACCACTGGACCGAGGCAACTCGGGCACGAAGTTGGCGAGCTGACGTGCCCAAGAATTGCTGTAGAATAAGTGTAGCATGGTTTGTCTCTTGGGGTTACTAGAAGTTGCCCTTTTTGGTGGAGGTAATGAAGTATCAACTTTTGGAGGAGAACCAAGAGAATTTTGCAAGCAAATGAGATGAAATGGCACACCCAAAAATTGGGACAGCCCCTCCCCCTTAGTGGCCGGCCCCCTTTTCTTAGGAAATGAGAATGGGGAGTATGAATGAGGGAGCCACAATAATGCAAGGGAGAGGAAGAGAAAAGGCTATCATGCATGAGAGAGAAAAAGGATGATGGTGAAATATAATGATCACTAAACAAAACCAACACTCCATCAACCATCATCACACCTAAAGTCAAGCAATCATGAAGTCATGGAGTCAAATGATGGTGCAACCATCATGAAGCAATAATATGCAAGGACCACCCTCCAAAATGCTTATTTGCACAATTGCAAATAAGCCCTCCTCCACCAAACTTCAGCCAATGAAAGATACAAAGGAAAAATGGCCGAAACGGAAAACAAACTGGCAACTTCAAAAAACTGATCCCGTAATAAATTACAGGAAAACCCCGCTACTGTATATACATACCCGCATTTGTATTCCCACTGAATACAAATATAATGAGACAAAATCTATACTGTACAATACTAGGATCCGGCTTAAACCAAAGCCCGCTAGTATTATCCGTCCGATCATGATCCGTGCAATACCGCACGTATCGGATCGAACCCTGCCATATCTCCATACGGCCTCTACAGCGTTTTGCCCAAAACTTGAGAAAACAGTCAGTGGGGGACTCTAAAGACTCGTCAACACTTTGGCTGTGGATTTAACCACTAGCACGTCAGAGATATTAGCCTATACGTAACGGGCTACCAGGTATTGACCAAAAGGGACATCGATAAGCGAACTCATCCTGACACCCTACTGACCCTGTCAGTGACAATATCCGTACAGTCCGGTCCATTCGTCTATGAGCATAGCATGGCGGGCCTAGGGCGTTGGTAAAAGTCAGACCCCCAAAAGCGGTACAAGTCGTATCGGAGTGTAGTCCATAACACCCTAAGATACTGCTGGAATACTTACCAGTAAATCTCCTGCCTTGGCCAAGGACTTCGTGTAATGGCTCTCCTAGACACAGCGCGACCTCACCCCCAATACCGGGAGAGACGAACCCCTGCAGATCCGCTCACTGCCTCCATGTGGCTCGGGACTGTACCCAACTAAAACCTGTTTGCACGTCTCCTTTGAGCGTGGTAGGGTAGTAATCAAAGTACAGTGGGAACTCACACGAGACAAATGACGATCTCAGGTCGATGAACTAACCTGTACACATGTCACCAGGGAACTGCTATCTGACGTCAGGTATAAGACCAACTAGCATGTTCCCGGCGAGTCATGTCCGGTGTACTCATAACCCAATGAGCACCTGTATACATCTTAGGTGAACCAACTGACACCAGTGGCTTGTGAGACCGGCCACCGCCCCTCGTCGGGGTCTCGACTGTATACACTAGTCTACTCTGGAGTATCGATGCCCTATCTCGAAACTCCCACGACTAGGGACCTTTTAAGGATGTGCTTATAGACTACCAACTCCCACGTATATGATCGCCCTCATACTGCTGGCAGTTAAGCAAGAATCCTAGGAGCTCTATCAACGTGTAATGGCGACCTGTCAGGTCACCTAAAACAGTACACGATGATAAAGATAAACCAGATAGCATACTATCATCTTGAGTAAGACTGTCCTACCGGAATAGGTCATCCCTCAATCATTGCAATCACGTACCTGTGATCCAATAATTGACTCTGAGGGTATTATCTCCAACACATATAAGTTTTTACATGAATGAAAATGAAAAACTCTCATCTCACGCAAAAACCTCCGGGTATTCAAACACGACGATCCAATATAACATATCACAGCAACACATAATATCACATGTCATCTACGTAAGTAAATATGCGTATCCCAATTGTCATTGACATATAGCAACGAAACCGGCGATAAACCACATATTACACTTACGGTCGCAGAAAAGAAAGTGAAAACTACAACAATTAGAATCCGCAACTGCTTTAGACATCATAAACCCAATGTATCACATACTTTGGATTTCATGCCTAACCAAATGAATTCCTTAGACATCATAAACCCGGAATATCACATATTCCGAATTTCATGCCCAACAATTATAAACCCCGGATTTTAATCTCGTTATTGAAAACACTTTCTAATAACAAGTCGGGTAATTCAATAAGATTCCGGACATCCTTATCAAATGCTCGTCGGAAACTTTAGTAGACGGCCGCACCCCCGATACCGTCGACGAAGTGCACTTAGGCAGAACACCGTGGCCGCGAGCACCCGGAAGGATGCTTTTGGCAACGGGGTTCTCCTACAGTCACTTGGTCAGGGCTATAGGGCGTGGCTATTTAGTAACGTTACCCGGCGAGTATCCGCGTACACTACATAATTGCGACGGACTTTTGATCCACATCAAAATCCCATGGCAGCCGATCAAATGAGACAAATTTCTAGATTTATAAAATTCAAACTAGGTTTCACAAAACTAAATATTTTGGATTCCAAATATTGTATCACAACACAGATAGCTAGACGATATTAAACTTTTCGATCGAATCAACAAACACCAACATTTCCCAGAGAGCTCACCAGCGGAGTTAAAAAATACCCAGAACATGTCACAGTACCTATGGACCAACCGTAGAAGGGCCGACCCATGCCTCACTCATAGCGTCGCGGAACTGACGCAAATCCTAGGGTTTGGCCGCGATTCCGCGGTTATAGAGTCGAGATTGAGTATCGTTCTTCTAGAGAGTCCATAGAATCACCTGCAAGATTTTCTGAAGATTTTAAACTTGGAAAAATCCAACTTTTGGAAAATTTTCCAGCGAGGGAGAAAAATGGGTATTTGATATTCGTTCAAACTTTTTAACGTCATCTAAATTACTCGAAATGATGTTAAAATTACGACTATGAACACTCCGAATTGCCTTTACAGAAAGATAACATCACATGCAATCTTAGTAAAGACAAGTAACATCATAAACACCAAAACCCAGAGACTGGAACATCAAAATGAAACGAGGCCAAAACATGATAGAAAAACCGGTGGGGACGGTCTTTGAAGAGTTTTCGTCGGGTCAAACCCGGTGAAAGTGGCTCGTTTTACTCTGGTGTTCATGCTACATCACATGTAACATTCTGCAATTGCTTAAAAAAATTTTAGACACTCTGAAAAATTCGACAGAAACTAGGGTTTTGTTTCGAGTGTTTCGGAGTTGTTTCGGTTTCGTAATTTTACAAATATAGTTTAATTCTCTAGCATGGCTCGGATATCACTACTGGGTTCCCTAGCACGTCTACTAAGTTTCGGGAAGCATCAACCATGCCGTTTTCAAAAAATTGGTATGCTAAAGAACCATAACCATAGAATCTTAACTAGAGAATTAGACGAAAGCTAGCATGTAAATATCTTTACATCTAAGTGAACAAGGAATACAACCTTTGTAGACCGGTCATTCACTTCAAAAGCTCCGTGGAGTAGTCCCTTCGCTCCAAGTGGTGATCTCCCAGACTCTAGTAAGGCTCCACAAGGTGAAATGAACAAGCTTGCTTGAAGTCTTCGAGGCCGAATATGATCTACATCAAGGGTACACTAACTCAAGCTCCCTCTTCACTAATTTGGAATTAGTGAAGCAAAAAACATAGACTAAATGGGTAATCTAGTGTAGGTTGATGAGGTAGGGATTTTGCTCACTTTAGAAATATTTTTCTCACTAATTTTCTTCACTTCCCAAAAGGCTAGAAAGCTTGAGGAAGGAGGTGAAGAAAAGCAACTATGGAGAGAAGCAAGTGTGGAATGGTAACTATGGGTGAGGAATATCTCATATAACTCTTGTAGAAACTAAACCATAGCTAACAATAATTGTTAGGTTAATAAATATTTAGAGTGAGACAAAATTAGTGAACTAAGTCAAACGTTAGCACAAAGCTTCTCCAAGCTTCCAACCTTGACTAATTTCCAACTAATTTTCTTTTACTCTTAATAAATAAAACCCCATATTATTATTTGTATGGTATGAGTCTCATACATCCATGTAGCATGTAGCAACTAGCATGACACAATAATATATATCACATATATATTAAGTATACACAAGTGAGAAAAAAATGCTTAAGTGAGCTAATATTAGTTAATGTAAATTAATATATCAAATATATAATTATACATTAAATTATTAAATCAACAGATGATTTAATAATCCGGCTATATCACATATAACCGACTAATATTTTATGTATCAACTTATCGAATCAACACTTGATTCGATAACCCGGCTATATCAAATATAACCGACCGATATCACATATCACGAGAATAGAATACGGTATCATATACACGTATTAATCTCGGTCCCGCACATATCACATATGTGCTTCTACTTCGTTTTCGCCTGAGCCAGGAAACCTCTTTACTTTAAAGACTCGTCAATACGCCGGCAGTAGGTGATGATCATATCAGTCACCCACAAGCTGTCAGCGGTACTAGCTGGACGTAACGGCTACCCGGGTATTGAGCGATCAGAAGATCAGCACGCAAGCCTGCTCATACTCCTGCGAATCCAATAAATAACACTACCGTACAGTCCGGTCTCTTCGTCTGATATGTCGCATATCAAGCCTGGGGTGGTAAACGTCAGACCCAGTAGCCTGATAAGTCATGCCGATGTGAGGCCCATAACGGTTTGAGAAACTACTGATAACACTTACCAGTAAATCTTAGCAACCCTGGCCAGGGATTTCTTGTTATGGCCAATCGAGCATAGCGCAACATCAACCCCAATACCGAGAGAGACGAAATCCCCTCCTATCGCTCATTGCCTTCATGTGACTCGGGACTGTACCCAAAAACCACCGTTTTGCACGTTCTCTTGAACGTGGTAAGGTGGAAATCAAAGCATGGTGGGAATCACACAAGACTCTATGACGATCTCGGGTCTACAGACTGACCTTTACAAGTGTCACCAGAGAACTGTCATCTGACGTAAGGTATAATATCATCTAGGAGTTCTCAGCGAGTCCTGTTCAGTGAACCCAGTTTCCAATGAGCACCCGTATAGAATCTTTGATGTCAAACACCAATGGATGTAGGATTATTAATCGCCCATCATATGGGTCAAGAAACGTATACGCTTAGTCTACTCTGGAATATCGATGCCCTGTCCCGATACTCCCACGACTAGAAACTGTTGGATATAGTGCCCACAAAATCAATTATTGGATTGCAGGTTAGTGATTGCAATGATTGAGGGAGGACCTATACTGATATGACAGTCTTGCTCGAGATGATAGTATGCTATCTGGTTTATCTTTATCATCGTATACATGCTTTAGTTCACTATTGCATGATGATAGAGCCCATAGGATTCTTGCTTGACTGCCAGCAGTATGATGGCGATCATATACATGGGAGCTGGGTTCTTTAAGCACATCCTTAAAGTGTCCCTAGTCGTGGGAGTTTCGAAACAGGGCATCGATACTCCAGAGTAGACTAGTGTATACAGTCGAGACCCCGACGAGGGGCGGTGGCCGGTCTCACAAGCCATTGGTGTTAGTTGGTTCACCTAAGATGTATACAGGTGCTCATTGGGTTATGAGTACACCGGACAGGACTCGCCGGGAACCTGCTACTTGGTATTATACCTAGCGTCAGATAGCAGTTCCCTGGTGACATGTGTACAGGTTAGTTCATCGACTTGAGGTCGTCATTTGTCTCGTGTGAGTTCCCACTGTGCTTTGATTTCTACCCTACTACGGCTCAAAGGAGTCGTGCAAACAGGTATTTTTTGGGTACAGTCCCGAGCCACATGGTGGCAAATGAGAAGATCGGCAGGGGATTCATCTCTCCCGGTATTGGGGGTGAGATCACGCTGTGTCTAGGAGAGCCATTACACAAAGCCCTCGGCCGAGACAGGAGATTTACTGGTTGGTACTCCAGTAGTATCTCAGGGTATTTTGGGCTACTCTCTAACACGACTTATACCGCTATTGGGGGTCTGACGTTACCAGCCCCCTAGGCCGATATGCGATACTCATAGACAAACGGACCGGACTGTATATATATTGTCACTGTTAGGCTCAGTAGGGTTTCTGGATGAGTTCGCTCGTCAGCTTCCCTTCCAATTAATACATAGGCAACCGTTACGTACAGCTAGTACCTCTGACGTGCTGGTGGTTATACCCAGTGCCAGTGTGTTGATGAGTCATTAGAGTCCCCCACACACAGTTTCCCAACTTCGGGCGAAACGTTGTAGAAGCCGTATGGTTTTATGGCAGGGTTCGGAAAATGCACGTTCGTTTACTCACGTGTCATATTTCGGGCAGATAATACTGGTAGGCTTTGGTTTAAGCCGGATCCGAGTATTATACTGTGTAGATATAATATCTCTGTCTCAGTTGCATTTGTATTCGGTCGTAATACAAATGCGGGTATGTTTATACTGTTACGGGGTTATCCTGAAATTCATTTCGGGATCACTTTTGGAAGTTGCCAGTTTCCTGTTTTCTATCACCCGTATTAAATATTCGGTTTAATACGGATTTATCTTTCCGTCACTAGGGTGAGTCATGAGGGTGAGTCGTGGTTCTAGAAGCTTCTAGATTAGTAACTCATCATAGCATTAATTGGATGGTGACTAGGTTAAGATGACTCATTTTGTTGCATTAATTGTTTTATACAAGGTGTTATATGACTCATTCTTTGTTTTAATGTTTTGATAAGCTTTGGTTTATGGTCACCTTCCTTTAATCTCCTACACTCACCTTCCTCCTCATGATATAGTGGCCGGCCAATCTATTTTGGGGGCTAAGGAATTTTTGGAAAAAGATTATGATAGTTGTGCTTCATGTAATTTCATATAGATCATTTTTCCATCACCCAATCCAAAAGGCAACTTCATTAACCGTTCGTCCACGGCTTTGGACGAAGTGAGACAAAGTGTTCTACTCATTCTCTACATCAATCTTGGTCATCTCTTTTAGCAAACTTGATGACCGAGTTGCCTCGGTTCAGAGGCAGGAGCCTGTTTAAAGATCCATCGACGTGTTGCCACCTGGACGAGAAGACTGGAGATTCAGTAGATCGGAACAGCCGCAACAAATCATGGGATGATGGTTGAAGACTGAAGGACTCAGATCGTTCGGTATAACATTTCTACCCACTTTGTAGTTTGTTAGTTTAGCTTTAATGGCAGATCCGGGTGATAGTACACGATAGCGCCAGTTGTAAAAAGTTTTTGTTCCGCATTTGGCTTCTGTTAGACGGCCGGGGCGCTACCGTGGACTTACAGTGGTATCAGAGCCTCACCATTAAGCTTTACTAAGTTGTGCTAACGCGTTTAAAATATCGATCGAACGGATTTTCGAAAACTGCAATTTTCTGGGTTAAAGTTTCTGTCGAATTTTAAAAGGGTCTAAAAATTATTTTGCATATCACAGAAAACAAAGCAGGCTTTTTTAAGAAAACTGGGAAAATTTGATCACGTGATCCCACAAGACCGCCGCGGATCCGCGGTCAAAGCTAGATTTTGACCGCGGAACCGCGGCCAGTATGTAGGAACAGTGCACCAAATATTTCCAGTGAGCTTTCCATGGTAAATTGTGGTTTTTGGTATATTTCTTTTGGGCCCAGATTTTATTACTGTACACCAGATGTACGTAGGGTCCACTTTGGGAAGTTTTGTCGATCGAAATTTTAAACTTGTTAGTATGCAGTAATTACATTATATCTCCGACCGGGAATGTCATTTGAGCAGTAAATTGCGTCTAATTTCTATAGTTCTTTTAGACGGGTTTGCGAACGTGACATTCGCGTTGATGTTCTGTGTTGTGCTGTGATGTTGCGGATTTGTCGTGGTGGATAGCAGTGTGCAATGGTAGTGCAGTTTGGATTTATTTATACATTTGATATTGCGGGGCGAGCGTCCAACATGTGGACTGCCGTCACTGCCTGTTTGTATTATATTCTTTTGGGGCACGACCGGGCTGAGGTCGATGTACCCGCTGTACATATTTTTCATTTCTGTACTAGGTTTTACCCCGCGACGGAGTGCACGGATAGCCGGTTTCTGGAGGGCAACGGGACCGCATCTCATGGCTTTGAGAGGCAGAGGGGCCTCACTCTAGTATTGGCAGACTATTCGCCGCACTCGTAGGGGTACAGGTTGACCCAAGGAGGGGTGCTCAAGTTACCGGATTCCGTGAAGTACAGGTTGGTCCATTCACTTTGCTGTAGGGGACTGCCTCCCTTCAGGTTTTGGCGGGTAACTTGGTGCACCCGTAGGGTTCTAGGTTTCATTGCACAGGCTATCCACACAACCAGGGGAACGTCGGGTTTCAGTAGCGGCTCTGTGAAACCCGGGGATCCTAGATTATCTGTATTGTTCTTTGATACTTATTACTTTTCTGTAATGTTGCATATTATCATGCCTGGAGCGATTACTGTATATTGGTATATATACTATTAGATGTTGTATATGTTTTACACCCACGTTAGTCCAGTCCCCACTGTCGTTAGTTAAATAACTTAACGGGTGATGACGGGACCCAGTGGCGAATGCGGATGGCATATACGTATATTATATTTTCGTTCTTTTCTGGTGTGTTTAATTGATGGGACCGCATTGATTCTTATCAATACAAGGATAAAACAAACCTATATTTGATGTTGTTGGAACAATTTTAAAAAGTGCTATTACAAAGTCGTTTCCTTTTATTTTGTATAGTGATATTCGGTTGGAATATCCTGCACCTCATTCGACGAGGCAAGGGCTGATATCCCTTCACCGGGAGAGACCCCTTGGGCAGAAGTTTGCGTCAGGGTAATAACTTCAGTATAGTCGATTACAAGTTGCTTTGCATCGCGGTATTCAGTTGGAATATCCTGCACCTCATTCCACGAGGAAAGAACCGAGATCCCTTCACCGGGAGTGACCTCTTTAGCAAACGTTTTCGCCACTATATATTTATAAAAAGCTATCAGGTTCCTTCAGCGATATCAAGTTCATTACGTAAAAGGTTTTTCGCCAAAAACCAGCCGTTGCCCTCCGTCATTTCTTTTGGGCCTTCAGTAGTATTCAAGCTATGTATGTTGACCAATGCCAAGGCATAGTGTGTGGTAGCTGCTGGGTATTCATTTGTTGCATAGATAGATGAGTTGGTTTGGGACAATCGTTCTGCCATTTTGGCCAACGTCAAGGGCATGTACGGGTGGGTTCAAATTGACCTGGATAGTGACGGGTAGAACTTGGCATGTGACTTATGATATTTTGACCAACGCCAAGGTCATAAGAGCATGGGGAAAAAATAATATCGAGAGTTTCTAAAAGAAACTGAAACTTGCCAAGTATGCACATACCTTCTGGAGTGTGATAACGTGAGTGGATTCCGTCATGTTATCATGTGATGAGAGTTGGATCCCGATTCTCACTGATGAGTTAGTTTACTCTTCAGGTGATCCCGACTAATTCTTCTTTCAGGTTTGGAGTAGAATTTGAGATTACAGTGGGAGGTTTCCTGATTAGATAAAGTGATAACCATTCTGATCTAGGTTAGAGTGCACGCAGAGTGTTTCTTTTCTCTCTCTCTTTGGCATCAACCTTTGACCGACCCTAGACTATGACTCAGTGACCAAGTTGACCGGACCTTCATAAAATACTGGCTTTTGGATTGTCTTAAGTTTCATAAGTCATTACCGCTTCTTCTTTTACCCTTTGTATTTCTCAGAACACCCCGTATTACTACGGACATCCACTTCCATTGGATAGATCCATCGTATGGTTATATACAAACTCGAAGAGACTTCTTCGAGGATGGATTCAGGTTCAGGAGAAATAGAATTGGTTTATTCAGTTGTCTTTTATTATCACCTTCTCTCAGGTTGCGAGGGCTCCTTAGTTTAGGAAAGTACACCTATTACGCTTATTGGATAGTCTTATTCCAAACCATAGGCAAGTGCCGAAAGGTAGGGAATGAAGAAAACCAATTAGCCTAAGTAGGGTGTGCAGAAGGTAATATGTAAAAACAAAATAAAGGGATTAGAAAGAGGGCAAAGTAAATTGCGACTGCTATCATTCACGACCAAACCGCGTACTTCATCGCCACTCCTATTTTCACCTTTGCTTTTTTCCTAGTTTGGGAGAAATAGAATAAGGTATTATTCGGTTGTCTTTTATCATCACCTTCTGTCAAGTTGCGAGTATTCCTAGGATTAGGAAAGTACACCTATTATGCCTACCGGATAGTCTTCTACTAAACCATACGCTGGTGCCGAACGGTAGGGAAGAAAGAAAACCATTTAGTCTAACGATGGTGTACAGAAGGTAATGAATAAAGACAAATGAAGGGATTTGGAGAGGTGGCAAACAAATATACGGTTAAAGTCATGAATTGGATTATGGAAGAGGCATTACTAGGAATACCAGGATACCCCTACGAAACATTTTCATGTTTCAGTGTATTATTAAAGGAGAACTGATTTCCCGATTAGATACTTACTCTAGGGTATGTATTTACCAGGTATGATTCTCACATCTGTATGGTTTTACAGATGATGAGTAGGAGTAAGTTATTCGGAATTAGGTGATCATCCTCATTATATCGGAATTCGTTGTAATTGGTGATATTTGAGGAAATCGCCTGGGTACAGTTTTCATCCTACGACGCACAGGTTTTGAGTTATTTAACTCAGCGGACTTATACAGAGTATTGTATGTTGTCCAGTGTCCGTCAGGACAAAGGGCTTGGTCCTCGTACTATGTTTTGTCTACTTATGACTTCTCTAGTTTTTAGATAAGTGTTTCGTAGAAATACAAGGTCTAAGTTTTGAGAAGTTGTGGGTATAAGAATAAAGTAGAGAACCAAGTGTCGCAAGTATCAGGATTCTTCAAAGAAATCGAAGATGTAGATTCTTGTGATTGGTATTCAGTTGATAGTAACGGTTTTGAGAAATTTGTTTCTCTTTCGGGTTACTCGTAATTGGATGGATTCCTAAGTTGAGTAATGCTGATTAGCCTCTCTCCATTAAATTGATATGTACTGGAGACAGCTGCATGTTTTGAATCTGGTTCCAATTAAATAAATGCCAAAGTTTCTATATTGGATATAGAATGGTTCATATCTTAACGATGTTAAGGTAAGGAGAGTTGTCCAGCTTATGCTTAAAACCAGACACTGGATAACTCAAGGCAGGTTTCTGTAATGGCAGTTTGTGGGTTATCCCGGGCTCTGACGAGGGTTAACTTTCTACCATCTGGAAGATCAATAGTGATATTATTCTTGACTCGCCACAGTTTTAGTAAAATGGATTTTTTCAGAAAACAGTAGTAGGAGTATGGTAGAACTGGAAGTGATTCTAAAACCGCAAACGATTACGGAAAATTTAATAGGTCCTATATATTCAATCAGGTTTGACATTCCAATAGCCACTCCGCAGATATGGTGGGTAACCTCTGACACCCGAGAGGTACTCAAGTACCCTCAAGGACGGTGACAGGGAGGTTCTTGTTTACCCAGACTTGACACTACTGTTGTTCCAGACTATGAGATCCGGCAGGAGGTTAAGTATAGCGTCGTTTTAAACTGGTTTTAGAAGTGCACGTGTATATTATTCTGCCAGAGAGTTGTTGTGGTCAGTGTGAGCAGCGGAAGCATAGTGGGCAAGGCTTATGTCTATTTATAGACTTGAGCAGATAAAGCGGAGATAGATCATCTAATTTTGATGTGACAGTCATGGCTTTGACTTCATCAGAATAGAGGATGGATCTGTTAAGAAGGTAGTAAGGTGTGATGTCTTGGTATTTGGATGACATACACAGAGTAGGAAGTAAAATTCCTATACTACGATCGGTTGTACTTTGGTCATCACACATTTGTTTCTCCACAAAAGATATGGATATAATATCAGACATTCTGGTTACTAGATCTATGGTTTTAGATCTAGAATTGGGTAGTTTTCCAATTTGGGTACTTTGACAGTATTCTAATAGTATTTTAGAATAGATGACTCCTGGCATGGTGGTGTACCTGTAGATGATGGAGTCACCCTCTCTAAAGGTGTCTTACAGACTAAAGAGGAGAGGGATGTGCATGATTGGCATATCACTTGCTTAGGCAATTAAGTCAATCATGAGATATCAAGTACCACACCAGATGTTGTTTTTACACTTGATGCGATAAGTTTATATTTATCCAATCCTGGAGAAACATAAGGAAGCAGTTTTAGAACATAAGTGAATGTTCTACGGATTTGATGACGACAGTCTCCTTCGGGAGACGGTTATCATTCCTGGTTTCAAAGGTGACATGGATGACAGAGTGATTGTCAGAGTTATAGTTTTCCCTCTGACGAGAGACAGTATTATGGACAGGTGGTCCAAGAGGATACTGTGGGAGGCTTGGTGCTGGATACTGATTAGGTTCAGTGATCACTACAGTCTAAGAAGTTTGGATTTGGAGTTCATTTATGAACTAGGACCTATCAGATATCCAGACATATTCTAAGACAGGTATTACTCAATTCGGGAGATGGCTTTCTCCACGAACTTGAGATTAAGAGAGACATAGAAAGAAACATCAGGGCGGATCCACTCAATGAGGCTATTTCTCGAACACAATAGTTTTACAAACTAGCTTTGTGAAACTGATCAGTAAAGGAGTTGGGTGTTCGGTATCACACGGGCTATGAGTATGCGACATCGCAATAATTAGCCTTATGTGCAAGTGGGAGATTGTTGGATATAATGCACTCAAAGTCAATTATTGGATCGCAGGTAAGTGATTGCAATGATTGAGGGAGGACCTATACCGATATGACAGTCTTGCTCGAGATGATAATATGCTATCTGGTTTATCTTTATCATCGTATACAAGTTTTAGTTCACTATTGCATGATGATAGAGCCCATAGGATTCTTGCTTGACTGCCAGCAGTATGATGGCGATCATATACGTGGGAGCTGGGGTCTGTAAGCACATCCTTAAAGTGTCCCTTGTCATGGGAGTTTCGAGACAGGGTATCGATACTCCAGAGTAGACTAGTGTATACAGTCGAGACCCCGACGAGGGGCGGTGGCCGGTCTCACAAGCCATTGGTGTTAGTTGGTTCTCCTAAGATGTATACAGGTGCTCATTGGGTTATGAGTACACCGGACAGGACTCGCCGGGAACCTGCTAGTTGGTATTATACCTAGCGTCAGATAGAAGTTCCCTGGTGACATGTGTACAGGTTAGTTCGTCGACCTGAGGTCGTCATTTGTCTCGTGTGAGTTCCCACTGTGCTTTGATTTCTACCCTACCACGGCTCAAAGGAGTCGTGCAAACAGGTATTTTTTGGGTATAGTCCCGAGCCACATGGAGGCAAGTGAGAAGATCGGCAGGGGATTCGTCTCTCCCGGTATTGGGGGTGAGATCGCGCTGTGTCTAGGAGAGCCATTACACAAAGCCCTCGGCCGAGGCCGGAGATTTACTGGTTAGTACTCTAGTAGTATCTCAGGGTGTTCTGGGCTACTCTCTGACACGACTTATGCCGCTATTGGGGGTCTGACGTTACCAGCCCCCTAGGCCGATATGCGATACTCATAGACGTACGGACCGGACTGTATGTATATTGTCACTGTTAGGCTCACTAGGGTTTCTGAATGAGTTCGCTCGTCAGCTTCCCTTCCAATCAATACATAGGCAACCGTTACGTACAGCTAGTACCTCTGACGTGCTAGTGGTTATACCCTGTGCCAGTGTGTTGATGAGTCATTAGAGTCCTCTATAGACAGTTTCGCAAGTTCGGGCGAAACGTTGTAGAAGCCGTATGGTTTTATGGCAGGGTTCGGAAAATGCACGTGCGTTTACGCACGTGTCATATTTCGGGCAGATAATACTGGTAGGCTTTGGTTTAAGCCGGATCCGAGTATTATACTGTGTAGATATAATATCTTTGTCTCAGTTGCATTTGTATTCGGTCGTAATACAAATGCGGGTATGTTTATACTGTTACGGGGTTATCCTGAAATTCATTTCGGGATCACTTTTGGAAGTTGCCAGTTTTCTGTTTCCTATCACCCGTATTAAACATTCGGTTTAATACGGATTTATCTTTCCGTCACTAGGGTGAGTCATGAGGGTGAGTCATGGTTCTAGAAGTTTCTAGATTAGTGACTCATCTTAATTGGATGGTGACTAGGTTAAGATGACTCATTTTGTTGCATTAATTGTTTTATGCAAGGTGTTATATGACTCATGCTTTGTTTTAATGTTTTGATAAGCTTTGGTTTATGGTCACCTTCCTTTGCTCTCCTACACTCACCCTCCTCCTCATGATATAGTGGCCGGCCAATCTATTTTTGGGGCTAAGGAATTTTTGGAAAAAAATTATGATAGTTGTGCTTCATGTAATTTCATATAGATCATTTTTCCATCACCCAATCCAAAATGCAATTTCATTAACCGTTCGTCCACGGCTTTGGACGAAGTGAGACAAAGTGTTCTACTCATTCTCTACATCAATCTTGGTCATCTCTTTTAGCAAACTTGATGACCGAGTTGCCTCGGTTCAGAGGCGGGAGCCCGTTTAAAGATCCGTCGACGTGGTGCCACCTGGACGAGAAGACTGGAGATTCAGTAGATCGGAGCAGCCGCAACAAAGCGTGGGATGATGGTTGAAGACCGAAGGACTAAGATCGTTCGGTATAATATTTCTACCCACTTTGTAGTTTGTTAGTTTAGCTTTAATGGCAGATCCGGGTGATAGTACACGATAGCGCCTGTTGTAAAAAGTTTTTGTTCCGCATTTGGCGTCTGTTAGACTGTCGGGGCGCTACCGTGGACTTACATTGGTATCAGAGCCTCACCATTAAGCTTTACTAACTTGTTCTAACGCGTTTAAAACATCGATCGAACGGATTTTCGAAAACTGCAATTTTCTGGGTTAAAGTTTCTGTCGATTTTTAAAAGGGTCTAAAAATTATTTTGCATATCACAGAAAACAAAGCAGGCTCTTTTTAAGAAAACTGGGAAAATTTGATCACGTGATCCCACAAGACCGCCGCGGATCCGCGGTCAAAGCTTGGTTTTGACCGCGGAACCGCGGCCAGTATGTGGGAACAATGCACCAAATATTTCCAGTGACCTTTCCATGGTAAATTAGGGTTTTTGGTATATTTCTTTTGGGCCCAGATTTTATTACTGTACACCAGATGTACGTGGGGCCTACTTCGGGAAGTTTTGTCGATCGAAATTTTAAACTTGTTAGTATGCAGTAATTACATTATATCTCCGACCGTGAATGTCATTTGAGCGGTAAATTGCGTCTAATTGCTATAGTTCTTTTAGACGGGTTTGCGAACGTGACATTCGCGTTGATGTTCTGTGTTGTGCTGTGATGTTGCGGATTTGTCGTGGTGGATAGCAGTGTGCAATGGTAGTGCAGTTTGGATTTATTTGTACATTTGATATTGCGGGGCGAGCGTCCAACATGTGGACTACCGTCACTGCCTGTTTGTATAATATTCTTTTGGGGCACGACCGGGCTGAGGTCGATGTACCCGATGTACAAATTTTTCATTTTTGTACTAGGTTTTACCCCGCGACGGAGTGCATGGATAGCCGGTTTCTGGAGGGCAACGGGTCCGCATCTCATGGCTTTGAGAGGCAGAGGGGCCTCACTCTAGTATTGGCAGACTATTCGTCGCACTCGTAGGGGGTACAGGTTGACCCAAGGAGGGGTGCTCAAGTTACCAGATTCCGTGAAGTGCAGGTTGGTCCATTAACTTTGCTGTAGAGGGCTGCCTCGCTTCAGGTTTTGGCGGGTAACTTGCCGCACCCATAGGTGTCTAGGTTTCATTGCACAGGCTATCCACACGACCAGGGGAACGTCGGGTTTCAGTAGCGGCTCTGTGAAACCCGGGGATCCCAGATTCCTGTATTGTTCTATGATCCTTATTACTTTTCTGTAATGTTGCATATTATAATGTCTGGAGCGATTACTGTATATTGGTATATATACTATTAGATGTTGTATATGTTTTACACCCGTGCTAGTCCAGTTCTCGCTCTGTCGTTAGTTAAATAACCTAACGGGTGATGACGGGACCCAGTGGCGAATGCGGATGGCATATACGTACATTATATTTTCTTTCTTTTCTGGTGTGTTTAATTGATGGGACTGCATTGATTCTTTTCAATACAAGAATAAAACAAATCTATATTTGATGTTGTTAGAACAATTTTAAAAAGTGTTATTACAAAGACGTTTCCTTTTGTTTTGCATAGTGATATTCGGTTGGAATATCCTGCACCTCATTCGACGAGGCAAGGGCTGATATCTCTTCACCGGGAGAGACCCCTTGGGCAGAAGTTTGCGTCAGGGTAATAACTTCAGTATAGTCGATTACAAGTTGCTTTGCATCGCGGTATTCAGTTGGAATATCCTGCACCTCATTCCACGAGGAAAGAGCTGAGATCCCTTCACCGGGAGTGACCTCTTTAGCAAACGTTTTCGCCACTATATATTTATAAAAAGTTATCAGGTTCCTTCAGCGATATCAAGTTCATTACGTTAAAGGTTTTTCGCCAAAAACCAGCCGTAGCCTTCCGTCATTTCTTTTGGGTATTCAGTAGTATTCAAGCTATGTATTTTGACCAACGCCAAGGCATAGTGTTTGGTAGCTGCTGGGTATTCATTTGTTGCATAGATAGATGAGTTGGTTTGGGACAGTCGTTCTGCTATTTTGGCAAACGTTAAGGGCATGTACGGGTGGGTTCAAATTGACCTGGATAGTGATGGGTAGAACTTGGCATGTGACTTATGATGTTTTGGCCAACGCCAAGGTCATAAGAGCATGGGGCAAAAATAATATCGGGAGTTTCTAAAAGAAACTGAAACTTGCCAAGTATGCGCATACCTTCTGGAGTGTGATAACGTGAGTGGATTCCGTTACGTTATCATATGATGAGAGTTGGATCCCGATTCTCACTGATGAGTTGGTTTACTCTTCGGGTGATCCCGACTAATTCTTCTTTCAGGTTTGGAAGAGAATTTGAGATTACAGTGGGAGGTTTCCTGATTAGATAAAGTGATAACCATTCTGATCTAGGTTAGAGTGCACGCAGAGTGTTTCTTTTCTCTATCTCTTTGGCAGCGACCTTTGACCGACCCTAGACTATGACTCAGTGACCAAGTTGACCGGACCTTCTGAAAATACTGGCTTTTGGATTGTCTTAAGTTGCATAAGCCATTGCCGCTCCTTCTTTTACCCTTTGTATTTCTCAGAACACCCCGTATTACTACGGACATCCACTTCCATTGGTTAGATCCATCGTATGGTTATATACGAACTCGAAGAGACTTCTTCGAGGATGGATTCAGGTTCAGGAGAAATAGAATTGGTTTATTCAGTTGTCTTTTATTATCAACTTCTTTCAGGTTGCGAGGGCTCCTTAGTTTAGGAGAGTACACCTATTACGCTTATTGGATAGTCTTATTCCAAACCATAGGCAGGTGCCGAAAGGTAGGGAATGAAAAAAACCAATTAGCCTAAGTAGGGTGTGCAGAAGATAATATGTAAAGACAAAATAAAGGGATTAGAAAGAGGGCAAAGTAAATTGCGACTGCTATCATTCACGACCAAACCGCGTACTTCATCGCCACTCCTATTTTCACCTTTGCTTTTTTCCCAGTTCGGAAGAAATAGAATAAGGTATTATTCGGTTGTCTTTTATCGTCACCTTCTCTCAAGTTGCGAGTACTCTTAGGATTAGGAGAGTACACCTATTTTGCTTACTGCATAGTCTTCTTCCAAACCATAGGCTGGTGCCGAACGGTAGGGAAGAAAGAAAACCATTTAGCCTAACGATGGTGTACAGAAGGTAATGAATAAAGACAAATAAAGGGATTTGGAGAGGTGGCAAACAAATATACGGTTAAAGTCATGAATTGGATTATGGAAAAGGCATTACTAGGAATACCAGGATACCCCTACGAAACATTTTCATGTTTCAGTGTATTATTAAAGGAGAACTGATTTCCCGATTAGATACTTACTCCAGGGTATGTATTTACCAGGTATGATTTTCACATCTGTATGGTTTTACAGATGATGAGTAGGAGTAAGTTATTGGGAATTAGGTGATCATCCTCATTATATCGGAATTCGTTGTAATTGGTGATATTTGAGGAAATCGTTGTAGGGTTCCTAGGCACTCTCAAGAGGTCTCACAAGGCATCAACCATGCCAATTTCAAATTTTACAAGTGCCGAGAAACTCTAATACGGATCGTTAACTAGAATATTAGGCGAAACATTAAACTAGTTAACAATTTAACTAAAGGAAAGAAGCTACAACCTTTGTAGATCCGGATGTCTACTTCCTTAGCTCGACGTAGTCGTCCCCTCGCTGTCCATCTCGAATCCCGGACTCTTGCATCGGCTTCATCGGAGAAATGAGCGGACTAGTCGTCGGCTACGATGCCGAAGATGATCTACGTCGAGGTTACACAAGATCAAGCTTCAACTTCACCAAGTTGTGAAACTTGTGAAGAAAACACCCTATACTACTTGGCAAGAGGTAGAGGGTGAAGAAATAGGAGGTGGGTTCACTTTAGAATTGGATTTCTCACACTTTTGCTCAAGATGCCATTAATGGTGGCAAGCTTTTTCTTGAAGAAGAAGATGATGAAGAAGATAGAATATGATAAGTGTTAAAGAATAATTGAAAAAGAATTCATTCTTATCATATTCTCAACCATAGTTAAGTGTAGAGAATGAACTAGGGTTAGTTCAAATGGTTAGGGTTAAGCATGAGACAAGAATGGTGACTAAGTCAAAGCTTCATGAATCTTCAACTAAAAACAAACAAAGCCACCATTCATGTTTATCTATCAAAAATGAATAAACAAACAAATAAATAAATAAGCAAAACCCTAATCATCAACTTAACCATGGTTTAATTCTTTACACTTAACCAAATAAGCATGTATCATCAAACATGATACAATCATGTGCACAAAAGTATATCACATATACAACTTGCATATCCAAGTGAGAAAATCCATTTAAAGTGAACCAATACTAGTTAATGCAAAGTAATATATCAAATATATAATTATACATTAAATCATTAAATCAACACTTGATTTAACGATCCGGTCATATCGCATATAACCGACTAGTATCCTATGTATCGTCTTATCGAATCAATCCTTGATTCGATATCTAGGTTATATCGCATATAACCAATCGATACATTCATCGCGATAATGGAATACGGTATCACATACATGCATTATTCTAGGTCCTGCACATATCTCATATGCGCTCCTATTTCGTTTCGCTTGAGCCAGGAAACCTCTGTGTAGGACTCTAAAGACTGGTCAATACGCCGGCAGCAGATAATGATCATATCAAGCACCCACAAGCCGCAAGCGGTCTGCTAAACGTAACGGCCATCCGGGTATTGAGCGATCAGAAGATTGACGAGCCAGCCCGCTCACACTCCTGTGAATCCAACCAGTAACACTTACCGTACAGTCCGGTCTGTTCGTCTGATATGTCGCATATCAAGTCTAGGGGTGGTAAACGTCAGACCCCAATAACCGATAAGTCGTGCCGATGTGAGGCTCGTAACGGGTCGAGAAACTACTGGTAACACTTACCAGCAAATCTCTGATCAGCCCTGGCCAGGGACTTCCCTGTTACGGCCAATCGAGCACAGCGCAACATCAACCCCCAATACCGGGAGAGACGAAACCCCTCCTATCGCTCATTGCCTCCATGTGACTCGGGACTGCACCCAAAAACCACCGTTTTGCACGCCCTCATGGACGTGGTAAGGTGGAGATCAAAGCACAGTGGGAATCACACAAGACTCTATGACGATCTCGGGTGTAGAGACTAACCTGCACAAGTGTCACCTGAGAACTGCCATCTGACGTGAGGTATAATACCATCTGGGAGTTCTCGGCGAGTCCGTCCAGTGTACCCAGTCCTCACTGAGCACCCGTATACCATCTTTGATGTCAAACACCAATGGATATGGGATCATCCATCGCCCATCTCATGGGTCGAGAAGCGTATACGCTAGTCTACACTGGTATATCGATGCCCCGTCTCGATACACCCACGACTAGGGACTTTGAAGGATGTACTTATGGACTACCATGTCCCCACTAGTATGATCTGCATCATAGTCCATGTAGTCAAGTACACATCCTAAGGGCTTTATCAACATGTAACTATAAGACAGTTTAAAGAGACTAGTAAACATGTTAAGATAAAGAGCAAACAGATAACATACTATCATATCGAGCAAGAAAGACATCTCTATATATGTCCAAGCATCCAATATAATATACATCATCTGTACAATACTGGTCTCTAGGGCATACATACAACTAACAATCTCCCACTTGCACTAGGGCCAGCTGCTGTAGTATCGCATACCGAGCATCCCGAAGAGTCTCTCAAACTGTATCTGGGGAATGGCCTTCGTGAGTGGATCCGCCGTGTTGTTCTTCGTGTCAACCCTCCTGACCTCGATCTCCCGGCGATCAACTATCTCCCGGATCAGGTGATACCGCCTCAGAATATGCCTGGATCGCTGATGGGACCTGGGTTCCTTAGCCAAAGCCACCGCTCCATTGTTATCGCAATACAAACGTATTGGATGCTCAATGGATGGAACCACTCCAAGTTCAGTAATGAACTTCTTGATCCAAACAGCCTCTTTGGCAGCATCGTTGGCAGCGATGTATTCAGCCTCCATCGTTGAGTCTGCCACGGTTTCCTGCTTGGAACTCTTCCAGCTAACCGCCCCTCCTTAAAGGGTAAAGACAAATCCCGACTGCGACTTAGAGTCGTCCTTATCACTCTGGAAGCTCGAATCGGTAAAGGACTCCACTTGGAGTTCTCCGTTACCATACACCAAGAGCATCTCTTTAGTCCTACGCAAGTACTTGAGAATGCTCTTCACAGCTGTCCAGTGACTCTCTCCAGGATCAGCTTGATACTTGCTCACTATACTTAGTGAGTATGCTACATCGGGTCTGGTACATAGCATCGCATACATGATAGAGCCTACAGCCGAAGCATAGGGTATCCCTTGCATGCGAGCTCTCTCCAAATCAGTCTTGGGAGACATCTCTTTGGAGAGAGTGACTCCAGAGATCGTGGGCAAGTTCCCACGCTTGGATTCTTCCATACTAAACCTCTTTAGTATGGTGTCAATGTACCTGGATTGAGACAATCCCAATATCCGTTTGGATCTATCTCTATAGATCCTAATTCCCAATATGCAGGAGGCATCACCAAGATCTTTCATCGAGAATATTTGTGATAAGAAGAGCTTGACTGATTGCAGCATAGGAATATCATTTCCTATCAAGAGTATGTCGTCCATGTACAATACGAGGAAGACAACCTTACTCTCTGCCACCTTCTTGTAGATACAAGGTTCATCTGGGTTTTTGACGAAATCAAACTCTTTGATAACGACGTCAAAGCAGATGTTCCAACTCCGCGATGCTTGCTTTAATCCATAAATGGATTTAAGCAGCTTGCACACCTTCCCGCTGCTCCCACTGTCAACGAAGCCCTCTGGCTGAGTCATGTACACGCACTCTTCTAAATCACCGTTTAGAAAGGCGGTCTTAACATCCATTTGCCAGATTTCGTAGTCATGATATGCAGCGATGGCAAGCATGATCCGGATGGATTTAAGCATAGCCACTGGAGAAAAGGTTTCGTCATAGTCCACACCTGGTCTTTGACGAAAACCCTTTGCAACAAGTCTAGCTTTAAAAGTCTCCACTTTCCCATCTACACCAAGTTTTTTCTTGAAGATCCACTTGCTCCCAATGGGTTTTACCCCTTCAGGAGCAACTTCCAAAGTCTATACTTTGTTGGTGTACATGGATTCCATCTCGGACCGCATAGCATCCAGCCATTTCACTGAGTCCCTACTCGTGATGGCCTGCTCGAAGCTAGTTGGGTCATCATCCTCCTTGATGCAATCCTCACTCCCACCATCCATGAGAAAACCGTAGTATCTCTCAGGTGGGCGAGGAACCCTACTAGATCGGCGGAGAGGCTGAGGTTCGTCGGGTACTACTGAATCCTCTGGTTCTACCATGTCTTCTGTTATAGTTTGTGTCGCTGGAACCTCTTCCAGTTCTACCTCAATGCCACTTATCTATTTCATAAGAAAACTTTTTTCTAAGAAAGTGGCATGTTAAGAAGCAAACACCTTTTGTTCCTCGGGATGGTAGAAGATATACCCCTGTGAATTTTTGGGATATCCTATAAACTTACATAAGACTGATCTTGCCTCGAGTTTGTCCGGATTTTGTCTTTTGACATAGGCTGGACAACCCCATATCTTAATGTAATTAAGATGTGGTCTCTTCCGTTTCCATATCTCATATGGAGTGGTAGGCACTGATTTGGTAGGAGCTCTATTCAATAGGTCCATGGCTGTTTCAAGCGCTTATCCCCAGAAGGAAATAGGTAACTCAGCTGTGCTCATCATAGAGCGCACCATATCTAATAGGGTGCGGTTCCTCCGTTCTGATACACCGTTGTGCTGTGGTGTATATGGAGGAGTCAGCTGAGAGAGAATCCCATTCTCTTTTAGGAAGTCCAGGAATTCATTGCTTAAGTATTCACCTCCTCGATCAGATCGAAGGATTTTAATACTTTTTCCGGTTTGGTTCTCGACTTCTTGTTTATATTCTCTAAATTTCTCAAAAGCTTCTGATTTATGTTTCATCAGGAACACATATCCGAATCTAGAGAGACCGTCAGTGAATGTAATGAAGTACGAAGAACCATCCCTGGCATGTATAGACATGGGACCGCATACATCACTATGTATCGGTCCCAAGAGTTCGGTAACTCTTTCTCCGTGTCCTGTAAACGGAGTTTTGTTCATCTTGCCTTTGAGACATGACTGGCAAGTGTCATAAGATGAAAATTCAAAAGGATTTAAATATCCATCCTTATGCAACTTAGCTAGTCGTGTCGCATTGATGTGACCCAGTCTACAATGCCACAAGAAGGATTCGTTCAGCTCAGAACTCTTCCTCTTGTGTGTGTTTGTTATGCTCAGATCTGTTGATTGATTTAGAACATAAATGCCATTGCACAACGTGCCTGATCCAACCAACTTTTGGTTACGGAAAATGTTCATAACATTGTCCTGTAATACAAAATTATATCCCTCTTTACTCAACAAAGAAACCGATATAATGTTGCATATCAGGTTCGGCATGTAATAGCATTCGTTCAGAACCAATGTATTACCAGTTGGTAATGCTAGGTGATATTCCCCGACAGTCTTAGCTGCAACAATTGCACCATTTCCAACTCTAATGTCTTTATCACCTTCTCCAAGTTCTCTACCTTTCCTGAGCCCATGTAACTGATTACATATATGGGATCCTGACCCGGTATCTAATACCCAGGACGTAGGGCAAATGGAGAAACAGTTCTCTGTAACGAACACACCCGAAGAAAATGCATCAACATGTACTTTCTTCAGTCGGGTGGTATGGGAATCCTGGTATTCCCCTATATCCTGTTCAGTCCTATAACTCTTATAAGAAACAACGGAACCAACGTTCCCCAGCACAGTATAACATGCGGGTTCGGTCAATACATCCATATTATTATCTTGATTAGGGCATGAAATGGTCGCTACCTGGAGAGAGAGAGAAGAAAACACTTTAGCGTATGCTCTTGCAAGATCAGATTGGTTATTATCTTATCTAATCAGGATGGCTCCCACTGGTTTTTATCAAATCTTCCTTCAAACCTAAAAAGGAAAGACTAGCCGGGATTAATTATACCCTACAACTTCGTCGATCTTTCAGCCAGGCCAGTGTCGGTACTTTGAGGGAGGTTCCTCGTGCTTTCGCACGGACCTAATTAAAGTAAACCTCGTTTTCCCAGAGGCGTAACCCTGTTGACACCTTTCTAGACACCTACTTGATCGGCTAATTGTAATGTGTAAAACTCTTCCAGGAGTAACTCTTACTCGCAGTGGGTATCGGGATCCAACTATCTTATAGAAGGTATGCAATCTCATTGCAAATTTCAACACTTGAAATTCCCGATAATATTTTGCCCCTAGCGTGCTATGACCTTGACGCATGCCAAACAACCCATAGTCCGCTAGTCAAGTTCAACCCGTACAATTCGTGATCGAATTAAACCCACCCGTACGACCCTTGACGCATGCCAAACAACGCCGTACGAATACCATAATCCAATCGCATCTCATGCTACAAATAAGTAATAATCAGCTACCGTACACTACGCCTTGACGCATGCCAAACAACTGTAGCACGAATACTGAATATTACATATCTGAATTGACGGAGGGCTACGACAGGTTTTTCTGAAAACCTATTGCGTAATGAACTTGATATCGTTGTAGAATCAGGTGAAGTTTTGAAATGGAGTGATTTTGAGGCTTTTCTAGTTTTGCTAAAGGGGTCACTCCCGGTGAAGGGATCGTCGGCCCTTTCCTCGTCGAATGAGGTGCGAGATATATCATATATATCACTGTGCAAAGCAAAAACTATAGAAGCTATCAAAAGCAGACCGAGTATGTATCATCTGCCAGTTATTGCTAAAGGAGTCACTCCCGGTGAAGGGATCTCGGTCCTTTCCTCATCGAATAAGGTGCAGGGTATATCATATATACTGCTATGCAAAGCAAGAACTGTAGCTACCTATTTTGTTTAAAATTTGATTCTACAACATCTTAGGTTTCTTTTCATTCATTAATCACATTAATGAAGTCCCATCATTTAAGTCACTTAAACATCACAGATAAATACGACGTACACTTATGCCATCCGCATTCGCCTCGATGTCCCCTCATGCACCGTTAGGTTAGGTAACTAACGACAGAGCAGGGCAGGGCTAGAGCGGGTGCAAAACATAAGTAACGTCTATATAATATATCATATATACTATATACTGTATCTATCAAAGAACATCACATGATCACATCACAGATATCGCAGCAGAAGAAACATATGAAACATTGGATATACTAGGACGTCCGTGTTTTCAATACGAGCCAGTATAAAACACGGATTCCACGGTCGTGATGAATAGCCAATCCCACACCCTTAGACCCTTACGAGAGCGGCAAGCAACCCTACCAATTCTAGGGTTAGGAGACCCGGACTCGACTCCTCGAGATGGTCTCCTACTGGACCCTAGAACCCGGTTACTTGTGCTCCCCTCCTTGGGTCTATCCTAATGCGGAAAAGTAAATAATATACAAAGGGTGACATCTTCCGCAACCTGGAAGTGTCCCAAATAAAAGAATATTACATACAAGTTTTTACATGAATGAAAATGAAAAACACCCATCTCACATAAAAACCCCCGGCTATTCAAAACACGACGATCCAATATAACATATCCAGCAACATATAACATCACATGTCATCAACGTAAGTAAATATGCGCATCCCAATTGTCGTTGACATATAGCAACGAAACCGGCGATATCACATATTACACTTACGGTCACAGAAAAGAAAGTGTAAAACTACAACAGTTGGAATCCGCAACCTCTTTAGACATCGCATGCCTAATAAAATGAAATACTTAGACATCACATGCCTAACAATTATAAACCCCGCATTTTAGTCCCATTATCGAAAACTCTTTTCAACATGAAGTGAAACTAAACCGCTAGATTTATAACATTCATTCAGTTATCTCATAACTGTTTGTGAATTCCAATTATTGTATCCCATTCTGGATAAATAGAAAATATTAAACTTTTCGATCGAACGTTCGAACTCCCAAGTTTTCCCGAAACCGTTCAACACATGAAATAAGTTCAAAGACATTCACTTCATGCCTCAGTACCAACGGTCCAGCCGTAGAAGGGTCAAGCCAACGCCTCACATGTGGCACGCCGTACTGCCCCAAACCCTAAGGTTCAAAGGGCAGTTCAAGACGGTCACATAATCGAGTTAAGGTTTGTTGTCTTCTAGAGGGACCATCGCGTTACTTGCACTAGTCAGAATGTCTTTAAACCACAGAAAAATCCAACACTTGGAAATTTTTCCGGCAGGGGAAAAGTTGGGTATTTATATCCGATCAAACTTTTTAACATATTCTAAAGTTATCCGGAAAAACACATAGACGAAGTTTAATAATCCGATCGAATCAACGATTCCCAATGCAACCCCAGAACACTCAACTCTTGAGTCAAATTAAAAATTCCCAGAAAACTCAGCATCTTAGATTAGGAATTACTGTGCATAAAGGGAATGATGATGTCATCATCTGGCCGCGGAACAGCCGCAGAAGCCAGGCTTCTGCCGCGGTTCCGCCGCGCTTTGGACTCATCTCTTGGAAAAATTTGCACCGTAATTCTTAGAATTCCCTGCAGAATTTTTTAAGCATTTTTAATCTGGAAAAAACCCAGTTTTTGAAAAAAGTCCAGAGAGCGTGAAAAAATTAGGGTTTCGGGTTCGATCGGGTTTCAAACATCGTCTAAGCATCGCCTAAGGCTCTAGCTAGGCTTTGATACCACTGTAGGGTTCCTAGGCACTCTCAAGAGGTCTCACAAGGCATCAACCATGCCAATTTCAAATTTTACAAGTGCCGAGAAACTCTAATACGGAACGTTAACTAGAATTTTAGGCGAAACGTTGAACTAGTTAACAACTTAACTAAAGGAAAGAAGCTACAACCTTTGTAGATCCGGATGTCTACTTCCTTAGCTCCACGTAGTCGTCCCCTCGCTGTCAATCTCGAATCCCGGACACTTGCATCGGCTTCATCGGAGAAATGAGCGGACTAGTCGTCGGCTACGATGCCGAAGATGATCTACGTCGAGGTTACACAAGATCAATCTCCAACTTCACCAAGTTGTGAAACTTGTGAAGAAAACACCCTATACTACTTGGCAAGAGGTAGAGGGTGAAGAAATAGGAGGTGGGTTCACTTTAGAATTGGATTTCTCATACTTTTGCTCAAGATGCCATTAATGGTGGCAAGCTTTTTCTTGAAGAAGAAGATGATGAAGAAGATAGAATATGATAAGTGTTAAAGAATAATTGAAAAAGAATTCATTCTTATCATATTCTCAACCATAGTTAAGTGTAGAGAATGACATAGGGTTAGTTCAAATGGTTAGGGTTAAGCATGAGACAAGAATGGTGACTAAGTCAAAGCTTCATGAATCTTCAACTAAAAACAAACAAAGCCACCATTCATGTTTATCTATCAAAAATGAATAAACAAATAAATAAATAAATAAGCAAAACCCTAATCATCAACTTAACCATGGTTTAATTCTTTACACTTAACCAAATAAGCATATATCATCAAACATGATACAATCATGTGCACAAAAGTATATCACATATACAACTTGCACATCCAAGTGAGAAAATCCATTTAAAGTGAACCAATACTAGTTAATGCAAAGTAATATATCAAATATATAATTATACATTAAATCATTAAATCAACACTTGATTTAACGATCCGGTCATATCGCATATAACCGACTAGTATCCTATGTATCGTCTTATCGAATCAATCCTTGATTCGATATCTAGGTTATATCGCATATAACCAATCGATACATTCATCGCGAGAATGGAATACGGTATCACATACACGCATTATTCTCGGTCCTGCACATATCTCATATGCGCTCCTATTTCGTTTCGCTTGAGTCAGGAAACCTCTGTGTAGGACTCTAAAGACTCGTCAATATGCCGGCAGCAGATGATGATCATATCAAGCACCCACAAGCCGCAAGCGGTCTGCTAAACGTAACGGCCATCCGGGTATTGAGCGATCAGAAGATCGACGAGCCAGCCCGCTCACACTCCTGTGAATCCAACCAGTAACACTTACCGTACAGTCCGGTCTGTTCGTCTGATATGTCGCATATCAAGTCTAGGGGTGGTAAACGTCAGACCCCAATAACCGATAAGTCGTGCCGATGTGAGGCTCATAACAGGTCGAGAAACTACTGGTAACACTTACCAGCAAATCTCTGATCAGCCCTGGCCAGGAACTTCCCTGTTACGACCAATCGAGCACAGCGCAACATCAACCCCCAATACCGGGAGAGACGAAACCCCTCCTATCGCTCATTGCCTCCATGTGACTCGGGACTGCACCCAAAAACCACCGTTTTGCACCCCCTCATGGACGTGGTAAGGTGAAGATCAAAGCACAGTGGGAATCACACAAGACTCTATGACGATCTCGGGTCTAGAGACTAACCTGCACAAGTGTCACCTGAGAACTGCCATCTGACGTGAGGTATAATACCATCTGGGAGTTCTCGGCGAGTCCGTCCAGTGTACCCAGTCTCCACTGAGCACCCGTATACCATCTCTGATGTGAAACACCAATGGATATGGGATCATCCATCGCCCATCTCATTGGTCGAGAAGCGTATACGCTAGTCTACACTGGTATATCGATGCCCCATCTCGATACACCCACGACTAGGGACCTTGAAGGATGTACTTATGGACTACCATGTCCCCACTAGTATCATCTGCATCATAGTCCAGGTAGTCAAGTACACATCCTAAGGGCTTTATCAACATGTAACTATAAGACAGTTTAAAGAGACCAGTAAGCATATTAAGATAAAGAGCAACCAGATATCATACTATCATATCGAGCAAGAAAGTCATCTCTCTATATGTCCAAGCATCCAATATAATATACATCATCTGTACAATACTGGCCTCTAGGGCATACATACAACTAACAATCGTCTGGGTACAGTTTTCATCCTACGACACACAGGTTTTGAGTTATTTAACTCAACGGACTTATACAGAGTATTGTATGTTGTCCAGTGTCCGTCAGGACAAAGGGCTTGATCCTCGTACTATGTTCTGTTTACTTATGACTTCTCTAGTTTTTACACAAGTGTTTCGTAGAAATACAAGGTCTAAGTTTTGAAAAGTTGTGGGTATAAGAATAAAGTAGAGAACCATGTATCGCAAGTATCGGGATTCTTCAAAGAAATCGAAGATGTATATTCTTGTGATTGGTATTCAGTTGAAAGTAACGGTTTTGAGAAACTTGTTTCTCTTTCAGGTTACTCGTAATTGGATGGATTCCTAAGTTGAGTAATGCTGATTAGCCTCTCTCCATTAAGTTGATATGCACTGGAGACAGCTTCATGTTTTGAATCTGGTTCCAATTAAATAAATGCCAAAGTTTCTATATTGGATATAGAATGGTTCATATCTTAACGATGTTAAGGTAAGGGGAGTTGTCCAGTTTATGCTTAAAACCAAACACTGGATAACTCAAGGCATGTTTCTGTAATGGCAGTTTGTGGGTTATCCCGGGCTCTGACGAGGGTTAACTTTCTACCATCTAGAAGATCAATAGTGATATTGTTCTTAATTCGCCACAGTTTTAGTAAAATGGAATTTTTTCAGAAAACAGTAGTGGGGGTATGGTAGAACTGAAAGTGATTCCAGGACCGCAAACGATTACGGAAAATTTAATAGGACCTATATATTCAATCAGGTTTGACATTCCAATAGCCACTCCGCAGATATGGTGGGTAACCTCTGACACCCGAGAGGTACTCAAGTACCCTCAAGGACGGTGACAGGGAGGTTCTTGTTTACCCAGACTTGACACTACTGTTGTTCCAGACTATGAGATCCGGCAGGAGGTTAAGTATAGCGTCGTTCTAAACTGGCTTTAGAAGTGCACGTGTATATTATTCTACCAGAGGGTTGTTATGGTCAGTGGGAGCAGCGGAAGCATAGTGGGAAAGGCTTATGTCTATTTATAGACTTGAGCAGATATAGCGGAGATAGATCATCTAATTTTGATATGACAGTCATGGCTTTGACTTCATCAGAATAGAGGATGGATCTGTTAAGAAGGTAGTAAGGTGTGATGTCCTGGTATTTGGATGACATACACAGAGCAGGAAGTAAAATTCCTATAATACGATCGGTTGTACTTTGGTCATCACACATTTGTTTCTCCACAAAAGATATGGATATAATATCAGACATTCTGGTTACTAGATCTATGGTTTTAGATCTAGAATTGGGTAGTTTCCCAATTTGGGTACTTTGACAGTATTCTAATAGTATTTTAGAATAGATGACTCCTGGCATGGTGGTGTACCTGCAGATGATGGAGTCACCCTCTCTAAAGGTGTCTTACAGACTAAAGGGGAGAGGGATGTGCATGATTGTCATATCACTTGCTTAGGAAATTGAGTCAATCATGAGATATCAAGTACCACACCAGATGTTGTTTTTACACTGGATGCGATATGTTTATATTAATCCAATCCTGGAGAAATATAAAGAAGCAGTTTTCGAACATAAGTGAATGTTCTACGGATTTGATGACGACAGCCTCCTTCGGGAGACGGTTATCATTCCAGACTTCAAAGGTGACATGGATGACAGAGTGATTGTCAGAGTAATAGTTTTCCCTCTGACGAGAGACAGTATTATGGACAGGTGGTCCAAGAGGATACTGTGGGAGGCTTGGTGCTGGATACTGATTAGGTTCAATGATCACTACAGTCTAAGAAGTTTGGATTTGGAGTTCATTTATGAATTAGGACCCATCAGATATCCAGACATATTCTAAGACAGGTATATTACTCAATTCGGGAGATGGCTTTCTCCGCGAACTTGAGATTAAGAGAGACATAGAAAGAAACATCAGGGCGGATCCACCCACTAAGGTTATTTCTCGAACACAATAGTTTTACAAACTAGCTTTGTGAAACTGATTAGTAGAGGAGTTGGGTGTTCGGTATCACACGGGCTGTGAGTATGCGACATCGCAATAATTAGCCTTAAGTACAAGTGGGAGATTGTTGGATATAGTGCCCTCAAAGTCAATTATTGGATCGCAGGTAAGTGATTGCAATGATCGAGGGAGGAACTATACCGATATGACAGTCTTGCTCGAGATGATAGTATGCTATCTGGTTTATCTTTATCATCGTATGCATGCTTTAGTTCACTATTGCATGATGATAGAGCCCATAGGATTCTTGCTTGACTGCCAGCAGTATGATGGCGATCATAAACGTGGGAGCTGGGGTCTGTAAGCATATCCTTAAAGTGTCCCTAGTACTGGGAGTTTCGAGACAGGGCATCGATACTCCAGAGTAGACTAGTGTATACAGTCGAGACCCCGACGAGGGGCGGTGGCCGGTCTCACAAGCCATTGGAGTTAGTTGGTTCAACTATGATGTATACAGGTGCTCATTGGTTTATGAGTACACCGGACAGGACTCGCTGGGAACCTGCTAGTTGGTATTATACCTAGCGTCAGATAGCAGTTTCCTGGTGACATGTGTACAGGTTAGTTCTTCGATCTGAGGTCGTCATTTGTCTCGTGTGAGTTCCCACTGTGCTTTGATTTCTACCCTACCACGGCTCAAAGGAGTCGTGCAAACAGGTATTTTTTGGGTACAGTCCCGAGCCACATGGAGGCAAGTGAGAAGATCGGCAGGGGATTCGTCTCTCCCGGTATTGGGGGTGAGATCGCGCTATGTCTAGGAGAGCCATTACACAAAGCCCTCGGCCGAGGCAGGAGATTTACTGGTAGGTACTCCATTAGTATCTCAGGGTGTTCTTAGCTACTCTCTAACACGACTTATGCCGCTATTGGGGGTCTGACGTTACCAGCCCCCAAGGCCGATATGCGATACTCATAAACGAACGGACCAGACTGTATGCATATTGTCACTGTTAGGCTCAGTAGGGTTTCTGGATGAGTTCGCTCATCAGCTTCCCTTCCAATCAATACATAGGCAACCGTTACGTACAGCTAGTACCTCTGACGTGCTAGTGGTTATACCCAATGCCAGTGTGTTGATGAGTCATTAGAGTCCCCAACAGACAGTTTCCCAAGTTCGGGCGAAGCGTTGTAGAAGCCGTATGGTTTTATGGCAGAGTTTGGAAAATGCACGCGCGTTTACGCACGTGTCATATTTCGGACAGATAATACTGGTGGGCTTTGGTTTAAGCCGGAGCCGAGTATTATACTGTGTAGATATAATATCTTTGTCTCAGTTGCATTTGTATTCAGCCGTAATACAAATGCGGGTATGTTTATACTATTACGGGGTTATCTTGAAATTCATTTCGGGATCACTTTTGGAAGTTGCCAGTTTCATGTTTTCTATCACCCGTATTAAACATTCGGTTTAATACGAATTTATCTTTCAATCACTAGGGTGAGTCATGAGGGTGAGTCATGGTTCTAGAAGCTTCTAGATTAGTGACTCATCTTAGCATTAATTGGATGGTGACTAGGTTAAGATGACTCATTTTTTTGCATTAATTGTTTTATGCAAGGTGTTATATGACTCATGCTTTGTTTTAATGTTTTGATAAGCTTTGGTTTACGGTCACCTTCCTTTGCTCTCCTACACTCACCCTCCTCCTCATGATATAGTGGCCGGCCAATCTATTTTGGGGGCTAAGGAATTTTTGGAAAAAGATTATGATAGTGGTGCTTCATGTAATTTCATATAGATCATTTTTCCATCACCCAATCCAAAAGGAAACTTCATTAACCGTTCGTCCACGGCTTTGGACGAAATGAGATAAAGTGTTCTACTCATTCTTTACATCAATCTTGGTCATCTCTTTTAGCAAACTTGATGACCGAGTTGTTTCGGTTCAGAGGCGGGAGCCCGTTTAAAGATCCGTCGACGTGGTGCAACCTAGACGAGAAGACTGGAGATTCAGTAGATCGAAGCAGCCGAAACAAAGCGTGGGATGATGGTTGAAGACCGAAGGACTCGGATCGTTCGGTATAACATTTCTACCCACTTTGTAGTTTGTTAGTTTAACTTTAATGGCAGATCCAGGTGATAGTACACGATAGCGCCAGTTGTAAAAAGTTTTTGTTCCGCATTTGGCGTCTGTTAGACGGCCGGGGCGCTACCGTGGACTTACAGTGGTATCAGAGCCTCACCATTAAGCTTTACTAACTTGTGCTAACGCGTTTAAAATATCGATCGAACGGATTTTCGAAAACTGCAATTTTCTGGGTTAAAGTTTCTGTCGAATTTTAAAAGGGTCTAAAATTTATTTTGCATATCACAGAAAACAAAGCAGGCTTTTTTAAGAAAACTGGGAAAATTTGATTCTGTGATCCCACAAGACCGCCGCGGATCCGCGGTCAAATCTAGGTTTTGACCACGGAACCGCGGCCAGTATGTGGGAACAGTGCACCAAATATTTCCAGTGAGCTTTCCATGGTAAATTGTGGTTTTTGGTATATTTCTTTTGGGCCCAGATTTTATTACTGTACACCAGATGTACGTGGGGCCCACTTCGGGAAGCTTTGTCGATCGAAATTTTAAACTTGTTAGTCTGCAGTAATTACATTATATCTCCGACCGGGAATGTCATTTGAGCGGTAAATTGCGTCTAATTGCTATAGTTCTTTTAGACGGGTTTGCGAACGTGACATTCGCGTTGATGGTCTGTGTTGTGCAGTGATGTTGCGGATTTGTCATGGTGGATAGTAGTGCGCAATGGTAGTGCAGTTTGGATTTATTTGTACATTTGATATTGCGGGGCGAGCGTCCAACATGTGGATTGCCGTCACTGCATGTTTGTATAATATTCTTTTGAGGCACGACCGGGCTGAGGTCGATATACCCGTTGTACATATTTTTCATTTCTGTAGTAGATTTTACCCCGCGGCGGAGTGCACGGATAGCCGGTTTCTGGAGGGCAACGGGACCGCGTCTCATGGCTTTGAGAGGCAGAGGGGCCTCACTCTAGTATTGGCAGACTATTCGCCGCACTCGTAGGGGTACAGGTTGACCCAAGGAGGGGTGCTCAAGTTACCGGATTCCGTGAAGTGCAGGTTGGTCCATTCACTTTGCTTTAGGGGGCTGCCTTGCTTCAGGTTTTGGCGGGTAATTTGCCGCACCCATAGGGGTCTAGGTTTCATTGCACAAGCTATCCACACGACCAGGGGAACGTCGGGTTTCAGTAGCGGCTCTGTGAAACCCGAGGATCCCAGATTATCTGTATTGTTCTATGATACTTATTACTTTTCTGTAATGTTGCATTTTATCACGCCTGGTGCGATTACTGTATATTGGTATATATACTATTAGATGTTGTATATGTTTTACACCCGCGCTAGTCTAGTCCCCGCTCTGTCGTTGGTTAAATAACCTAACGGGTGATGACGGGACCCAGTGGCGAATGCGGATGGCATATACGTACATTATATTTTCGTTTTTTTCTGGTGTGTTTAATTGATGGGACTGAATTGATTCTTATCAATACAAGGATAAAACAAACCTATATTTGAAGTTGTTGGAACAATTTTAAAAAGTGTTATTACAAAGGTGTTTCCTTTTGTTTTGCATAATGATATTCGGTTGGAATATTCTGCACCTCATTCGACGAGGCAAGGGCTGATATCCCTTTACCGGGAGAGACCCCTTGGGCAGAAGTTTGCGTCAGGGTAATAACTTCAGTATAGTCGATTACAAGTTGCTTTGCATCGCGGTATTCAGTTGGAATATCCTGCACCTCATTCCACGAGGAAAGAGCCGAGATCCCTTCACCGGTAGTGACCTCTTTAGCAAACGTTTTCGCCACTGTATATTTATAAAAAGCTACCAGGTTCCTTCAGCGATACCAAGTTCATTACGTTAAAGGTTTTTCGCAAAAAACCAGCCGTAGCCCTCCGTCATTTCTTTTGGTATTCAGTAGTATTCAAGCTATGTATTTTGACCAACGCCAAGGTATAGTGTTTGGTAGCTGCTGGGTATTCATTTGTTGCATAGATAGATGAGTTGGTTTAAGACAGTTGTTCTGCCATTTTGGCCAACCTCAAGGGCATGTACAGGTGGGTTCAAATTGACCTAGATAGTGACGGGTAGAACTTGGCATGTGACTTATGACATTTTGACCAACGCCAAGGTTATAAGAGCATGGGGCAAAAATAATATCGGTAGTTTCTAAAAGAAACTGAAACTTGCCAAGTATGCATATACCTTCTGGAGTGTGATAATGTGAGTGGATTCCGTCATGTTATCATGTGATGAGAGTTGGATCCCGATTCTCACTGATGAGTTGGTTTACTCTTCAGGTGATCCCGACTAATTCTTCTTTCAGGTCTGGAGGAGAATTTGAGATTACAGTGGGAGGTTTCCTGATTAGATAAAGTGATAACCATTCTGATCTAGGTTAGAGTGCACGCAGAGTGTTTCTTTTCTCTCTCTTTAGCAGCGACCTTTGACCGACCCTAGACTATGACTCAGTGACCAAGTTGACCGGACCTTCTTAAAATACTAGCTTTTGGATTGTCTTAAGTTGCATAAGTCATTGCCGCTCCTTCTTTTACCCTTTGTATTTCTCAGAACACCCCGTATTACTACGGACATCCACTTCCATTGGATAGATCCATCGTATGGTTATATACGAACTCGAAGAGACTTCTTCGAGGATGGATTCAGGTTCAGGAGAAATAGAATTGGTTTATTCAGTTGTCTTTTATTATCACCTTCCCTCAGGTTACGAGGGCTCCTTAGTTTAGGAGAGTACACCTATTACGCTTATTGGATAGTCTTATTCCAAACCATAGGCAGGTGCCGAAAGGTAGGGAATGAAGAAAACCAATTAGCCTAAATAGGGTGTGCAGAAGGTAATATGTAAAGACAAAATAAAGGGATTAGAAAGAGGGCAAAGTAAATTGCGACCGCTGTCATTAACGACCAAACCGCGTACTTCATCGCCACTCCTATTTTCACCTTTGCTTTTTTCCTAGTTCGGGAGAAATAGAATAAGGTATTATTCGGTTGTCTTTTATCATCACCTTCTCTCAAGTTGCGAGTTTTCCTAGGATTAGGAGAGTACACCTATTATGCTTATTGCATAATGTTCTTCCAAACCATAGGCTGGTGCCGAACGGTAGGGAAGAAAGAAAACCATTTAGCCTAACGATGGTGTACAGAAGGTAATGAATAAAGACAAATAAAGGGATTTGGAGATGTGGCAAACAAATATACGGTTAAAGTTAAGAATTGGATTATTGAAGAGGCACTACTAGGAATAACTGGATACCCCTACGAAACATTTTCATGTTTCAGTGTATTATTAAAGGAGAACTGATTTCCCGATTAGATACTTACTCCAGGGTATGTATTTACCAGGTATGATTCTCACATCTGTATGGTTTTACAGATGATGAGTAGGAGTAAGTTATTGGAAATTAGGTGATCATCCTCATTATATCGGAATTCGTTGTAATTGGTGATATTTGAGAAAATCGCCTGGGTACAGTTTTCATCCTACGACGCACAGGTTTTGAGTTATTTAACTCAGCGGACTTATACAGAGTATTGTATGTTGTCCAGTGTCCGTCAGGACAAAGGGCTTGGTCCTCGTACTATGTTCTGTTTACTTATGACTTCTCTAGTTTTTAGACAAGTGTTTCGTAGAAATACAAGGTCTAAGTTTTGAGAAGTTGTGGGTATAAGAATAAAGTAGAGAACCAAATGTCGCAAGTATCGGGATTCTTCTAGGAAATCGAAGATGTAGATTCTTGTGATTGGTATTCAGTTGATAGTAACGGTTTTGAGAAACTTGTTTTTCTTTCAGGTTAATCGTAATTGGATGGATACCTAAGTTGAGTAATGCTGATTAGCCTCTCTCCATTAAGTTGATATGCACTGGAGACAGCTGCATGTTTTGAATCTGGTTCCAATTAAATAAATGCCAAAGTTTCTATATTGGATATAGAATGGCTCATATCTTAACGATGTTAAGGTAAGGGGAGTTGTCCAACTTATGCTTAAAACCAGACACTGGATAACTCAAGGCACGTTTCTGTAATGGCAGTTTGTGGGTTATCCCGGGCTCTGACGAGGGTTAACTTTCTACCATCTGGAAGATCAATAGTGATATTGTTCTTGACTCGCCACAGTTTTAGTAAAATGGATTTTTTCAGAAAACAGTAGTGGGAGTATAGTAAGACTGGAAGTGATTCCAGAACCGCAAACGATTACGGAAAATTTAATAGGACCTATATATTCAATCAGGTTTGACATTCCAATAGCCACTCCGCAGATATGGTGGGTAACCTCTGACACCCGAGAGGTACTCAAGTACCCTCAAGGACGGTGACAGGGAGGTTCTTGTTTACCAAGACTTGACACTACTGTTGTTCCAGACTATGAGACCCGGTAGGAGGTTAAGTATAGCGTCGTTCTAAACTGGTTTAAGAAGTGCACGTGTATAGTATTCTGCCAGAGGGTTGTTGCGGTCAGTGGGAGTAACGGAAGCATAGTGGGCAAGGCTTATGTCTATTTATAGACTTGAGCAGATATAGTGGAGATAGATCATCTAATTTTGATGTGACAGTCATGGCTTTGACTTCATCAGAATAGAGGATGGATCTGTTAAGAAGGTAGTAAGGTGTGATGTCCTGGTATTTGGATGACATACACAGAGTAGGAAGTAAAATTCTTATACTACGATCGGTTGTAATTTGGTCATCACACAGTTGTTTCTCCACAAAAGATATGGATATAATATCAGACATTCTGGTTACTAGATCTATGGTTTTAGATCTCGAATTGGGTAGTTTTCCAATATGGGTACTTTGACAGAATTCTAATAGTATTTTAGAATAGATGACTCCTGGCATGGTGGTGTACCTACAGATGATGGAGTCACCCTCTCTAAAGGTGTCTTACAGACTAAAGGGGAGAGGGATGTGTATGATTGGCATATCACTTGCTTAGGCAATTGAGTCAATCATGAGATATCAAGTACCACACCAGATGTTGTTTTTACACTGGATGCGATAAGTTTATATTAATCCAATCCTGGAGAAACAGAAGGAAGCAGTTTTAGAACATAAGTGAATGTTCTACGGATTTGATGACGACAGCCTCCTTCGGGAGACGGTTATCATTCCAGGCTTCAAACGTGACATGGATGACAGAGTGATTGTCAGACTTATAGTTTTCCCTCGGACGAGAGACGGTATTATGGACAGGTGGTCCAAGAGGATACTGTGGGAGGGTTGGTGCTGGATACTGATTAGGTTCAGTGATCACTACAGTCTAAGAAGTTTGGATTTGGAGTTCATTTATGAACTAGGACCCATCAGATATCTAGACATATTCTAAGACAGGTATTATTCAATTCGGGAGATGGCTTTCTCCGCGAACTTGAGATTAAGAGAGACATAGAAAGAAATATCAGGGCGGATCCACTCACTGAGGCTATTTCTCGAACACAATAGTTTTACAAACTAACTTTGTGAAACTGATTAGTAGAGGAGTTGGGTGTTCAGTATCACACGGGCTGTGAGTATGCGACATCGCAATAATTAGCCTTAAGTGCAAGTGGGAGATTGTTGGATATAGTGCCCTCAAAGTCAATTATTGGATCGCAGGTAAGTGATTGCAATGATTGAGCGAGGACCTATACCGATAGGACAGTCTTGCTCAAGATGATAGTATGCTATCTGGTTTATCTTTATCATCGTATGCATACTTTAGTTCATTATTGCATGATGATAGAGCCCATAGGATTCTTGCTTGACTGCCAGCTGTATGATGGCGACCATATACGTGGGAGCTGGGGTCTGTAAGCACATCCTTAAAGTGTCCTTAGTCGTGGGAGTTTCGAGACAGGGCATCGATACTCCAGAGTAGACTAGTGTATACAGTCGAGACCCCGACGAGAGGCGGTGGCCGGTCTCACAAGCCATTGGTGTTAGTTGGTTCAACTAAGATGTATACAGGTGCTCATTGGGTTATGAGTTGTAGGGTTCCCAGGCTCACTAATGAAGTCTCACAAGGCATCAAGCTTGGCTAATTCAAAATTTTACATGTGCCTACAAACCCTAATACGAATCGTTAACTAGATTTATAGGCGATACAAGCATGTAAACGAATTAAATGCTAAAGGAAAGTGACTACAACCTTTGTAGATCCAGTCCACCACTTCCTATGCTCCGCGATGATGTCCCTCCGCTGTCCAAATCGGATTCCGGACTCTAGCATCGGCTTCATCGAAGAAATGGGCGGGCTTGGTCGTCGGCTCGATGCCGAAGATGATCTACGTCGAGGCATCACAAGATCAAGCTCCAACTTCACCAAGCCATAAAAACTTGTGAAGGAAACACCCTATACTACTTGGCAAGAGGTAGAGGATGAAGAAATAGGAGGTGGGTTCACTTTAGAATTGGATTTCTCACTCATTTTCTCAAGTTGCCATTGATGCTATCAAGCTTTTTCTTCTTGAAGAAGAAGAAGAAGAAGAAGATAATATATGATAAGTCCTCTTTTAAAATAAAAAACAATATGATACTTATCATAATCTTAACCTTAGTTAGGTGTAGAGAATAAACCATGGTTAGGGTTAATGGTTAGGTTTAGGAAAAGAATAAGAATGGTCAAGCTTTCAACACTTCATGAAGTTTCCACAAAACTACAAAATAAGCCACCATTCTCTTTATCTTTTCTAAATGAAATAAGTAAAATAAATAAATAGATAAATGAATAGGTAAATGAAATGAAACCCTAACCACTAACTAACCATGGTTTAATTCTTTACACAAACCCAAGCAAGAATGTATCATCAAACATGATACAATCAAGTGCACTAAAATATATCACATATACAATATGCATTTCAAGTGAGTAAATCCATTTAAAGTGAACCAATACTAGTTAATGCAAAGTAATATATCAAATATATAATTATACATTAAATCATTAAATCAACACTTGATTTAACGATCCGGTCATATCGCATATAACCGACCAGTATCCTATGTATCGGCTTATCGAATCAATCATTGATTCGACAACTAGGTTATATCGCATATAACCAATCGATACATTCATCGCGAGAATGGAATACGGTATCACATACACGAATTATTCTCGGTCCCGCACATATCTCATATGCGCTCCTATTTCGTTTCGCTTGAGCCAGGAAACCTTTGTGTAGGACTCTAAAGACTCGTCAATACGCCGGCATCAGATGACGATCATATCAAGCACCCATAAGCCGCAAGCGGTCTACTAAATGTAACGGCCACCCGGGTATTGAGCGATCAGAAGATCGACGAGCAAGCCCGCTCACACTCCTGTGAATCCAACCAGTAACACTTACCGTACAGTCCGGTCTGTTCGTCTGATATGTCGCATATCTCTCCTAGGGGTGGTAATCGTCAGACCCCAATAGCTTGATAAGTCATGCTGACGTGAAGTCCATAACATGTGTGAAACTACTGATAACACTTACCAGTAGATCACTGCAACCCTGGCCAGGGATTTCCTGTTATGGCCAGTCGAGCATAGCGCAACATCAACCCCCAATACCGGGAGAGACGAATCCCCTCCTATCGCTCATTGCCTCCATGTGAATCGGGACTGTACCCAAAAACCACCTGTTTGCACGACTCAGTAGAGCCGTGGTAGGGTGGAAATCAAAGCACAATGGGAGACACACAAGACTCTATGACGATCTCGGGTCAACAGACTAAGCTGCACCAATGTCACCAGAGAACTGCCATCTGACGTGAGGTATAATACCATTTGGGAGTTCTCGGCGAGTCCGTTCAGTGTACCCAGTCTCCACTGAGCACCCGTATACCATCTCTGATGTCAAACACCAATGGATATGGGATCATCCATCGCCCATCGCATGGGTCGAGAAGATATACGCTAGTCTACGCTGGAATATCGATGCCTCGTCTCGATATTCCCTCGACTAGGAACATTGAAGGATGTACTCAAAGACTATCCAGGCCCCACTAGTATGATCTGCATCACAGTCCTGGAAGTCGAGTACACATCCTAAGGGCTTTATCAACATGTAACAGAGAGACAGAAAGTATACACGTTAAGATAAAGAGCAACCAGATAGCGTACTATCATGTCGAGCAAGAAAGTCCTACCTATATATGTCCCAGCATCCACTACATTATACATCCAATGTACAGTAATAGCCTCTAGGGCATACATATAACTAACAATCCCCCACTTGCACTAGGGCCATCTGTAGCAGCAGTTTTAGTATCTAATACTCAACCATCCCCTAAAAGTCTCTCTTTTGGAAAAGGCTTTCGTGAGTGGATCCGCCGGGTTGTCCTCTGAGTCTACTCTCCTATCCACGATCTGTTGGATATATGTATGCCCTAGAGGCCATTATGTGATAGTGGATGTATCTATACATGTATATATATATATATTCAGTATGCATTCTTGCTCGACATGATAGTATGCTATCTGGTTCTTCTTTATCTGACATGTTGATTTGATCATGCTTGTTATTCACTCATACATGCTGATAAAGCCCTGAGGGTATTGGCTTGACTGCTCTGATTATGATGGAGATCATACTAGTGGGACATCTGTAGTCTATAAGCATAGACGGGGCATTGATATACCAGAGTAGACTAGCGTATATAATACTAGACCCATGTGATGGGCGATGGATGATCCCATATCCATTGGTGTTTGACATCAAGATCATATACGGGTGCTCAGTGGTGACTGGGTACACTGGACGGACTCGCCGAGAACTCCTATATGGAATTATATCTATCGTCGGATAGCAGTTCTCAGGTGACACTGGTACAGGTTAGTCTGTAGACCCGAGATCGTCATAGAGTCTTGTGTGTTCTCCCACTGTACTTTGATTGCCACCCTACCAGGGCTCTACTGAGTCGTGCAAACAGGTGGCCGTTGGATACAGTCCCGAGACACACGAAGGTAATGAGCGATAGGAGGGGTTTCGTCTCTCCCGGTATTGGGGGTTGGTGCTGTGCTGTGCCCGACTAGTTATATCAGTAAGTCCCTGGCCAGGACTGCTGAGATTTGCTGATAAGTGTTATCGGTAGTTTCTCGATCTGTTATAGACCATTCACCGGCATGACTTATTGAGTTATTAGGGTCGACGTGACCATCCCTAGGCTCGATATGCAGCATATCTGACGAAGAGACCGGACTGTACGGTAGTGTTACCGGATGGCTCGACGGGAGTTGTAGCAGGTTCGCTTGTTTTCTTCTGATCGCTCAATACCCGGGTGGCCGTTACGTTTAGCTGACCGCTTGCGACTAGAGGGTACCTGATATGATCATCACCCTCTGCCGGCGTATTGACGAGTCTTAGAGTCCCACAAAGGAGTTACCCAGTCCAGGCGAAACTTTGTGGTGCGCGTATGCGATATGCGCATGCACCCGATTAAAATGTGCGTATATGATACCGAACATTGATCGGGTGGCCTGCTTTTGGTGGAGTCGTATGAGATATGACCAGATTGATAAATTAAGTGTTGATTTATCATCTAACCATTAGTTTTCTCACTTGAAACCTTACTAGGGTTTGATGGATGTATGCATGCATGTGTTTCTTTCTTTCATTCTAGTTTCATGCACATGTGGATGTGCATACATGCATACATACATACACCCATCCATCATGGTTGTTAGTATATGGAAATGGTGGCAATATAAGACTCACACCATGGATTAAATTATGGATTATTATTTAATTTTGGTTTTAAAACAAAATGAAAAGGAAAGGATAATCATTCTAGCTTCTACATTCTTCCTTTGACCTAACCATCTTCTTCCTCTTTCTCATTTGCTCTCTAGCTTTTTCTAGTGAGTAAATCACACTTAAAGAAAGGTTTTTGAAATGAGAATCTTAACCACAACTTCATTCTACACAAGTTTAGCCAACTTGTTTAGAGTGTTCTCTTCGGTTTTACGAAGTTGCGAGCTTGGACGAAGAACTCCGTGGTGGATCGTCATGGACACAAGAGGACTTCAAGAGGACTTCCATTCAACACCCTAGAGACCAAGGAGTCCAGCGAAAGGGAGCTACAAAGGTTGTAGTCTTGAAACCCTAGATTAGTTCGCTTTATATTTCGAAACCCTAATTTTCTAGGATCGATTCCTTTGCATGTTCGTTTAGCACCATAAAAATTTAAACTTTTGGACATGTGATGCTTCAAAACTCTTCATAGGGTGCTACACAAACCTTTCATTGGTATCAGAGCCGATCTAGAACATTAGGCGTCGCTTTTACGAAGTAAAAATCCCGATCGGACAAAATTACGGTTTTCTTGGACCCTCTCTGGACAAATTCTAAAATCTGACCTTTTTCAGAATTAAAAATACTTAAAAAATTCAGCAGGGAAATATAAGAATTATGGTGAAATACGAAGACATGAACAGTTAATTTAGCCGCTGAACCGCGGCAAATCCTTGCTTAGGCCGCGGTTCCGCGGCCGTACTGTAGTATTATTGCATGGGAATTTCACTGTAATTCATATTTCTGCTTGTGTAGTGTTTTAGGTATGTTTAATCTGAATGTTGTACTGTATTATCTGGAGATGGTTTTGGACGCGTTATTTTGATCGGTATTTTCATTTCGTAGCTTTTCCGGGTAAATAAGAAAGTATTGAAGTGTTTGAACGAGTATCATTTGCTCACTATTCACGGGGTTTAAATGCTTTGGAGATACGTGCAAGTCTTTTTGTGGTGGTCCCTCTAGAAGACGACAAACCTTAACTCGATTATGTGACCGTCTTGAACTGCCCTTTGAACCTTAGGGTTTGGGGCAGTACGGCGTGCCACATGTGAAGCGTTGGCTTGACCCTTCTACGGCTGGACCGCTACTACTATTTCACACTCCAGGTGTTTGAACTCTGCTCAAGTGTTGGGCTTTAGTGAATCCTGGGTATTTGATCGTTCGTTCGAAAACTTTGATACTGTCTGTTTATCCGGAATGTGATGCAATGTGTGGAATTCATATTACTAGACATGAAATACGGAATATGTGATATTTTGCATTTGCGATGTCTAAAGAGAATGTGGATTCCAGATATTGCAGTTTTACACTTTCTTTTCTATGACCGTAAGTGTAGTATGTACGATATCGCCGGTTTCGTTTCTATACATCAACGACAATTGGGGTATGCATACTTACTTACGTTGATGATATGAGATATTATGTGTTGTTGAGATATGATGTGCAGGATTGTCGCGATTGAATAGCCGGGGTTTTTTATGTGAGATGAGAGTTTTATATTTTCATTCATGTAAATTCAAATGTAATGTAATATTCTTTTATTTGGGGCACTTCCGGGTTCAGGTTGTGTTACCAGTGTTGTATATTATTTACTTTTCCGCATTAGGATGGACCCAAGGAGGGGAGCACAGGTGACCGGGTTCTGGGGTTCAGTGGGAGGCCATCTCGAGGAGTCGAGACCGGGTTTCCTAAACTCCAGAATTGGCAGGGTCACTTGCCGCTCTCGTAGGGGTCCAGGGTGTGGGCTTGGCTATTCATCGCGACTGTGGAATCCGTATTTTCTATTCTGGCTAAATACTAAATACGGACGTCCTAGTATATCCCACGTTATATCTATATTTCTGCTGCCTGTTTTCTGTGATATCAGAGACGAATGACATATTATATATATGATATATAGTAGACGTTGCTTATGTTTTACACCCGCGCTAGTCCTGTCCCGGTATGCCGTTAGTTAAGTAACCTAACGGTGCATAACGGAACATTGCGGCGAATGCGGATGGCATAAGCGTACGTGTTATTTTCGTTTCTTTTCTGTGATTGGCTTAAGGACTTAAATGATGGGATTACATTAATGTGATTAATGTAAAGAAAATAAACCTAAAAGATGTTGTAGAATCGGATTTGAAAAACCACTCGGCTATTTATGAAAAAGCTATATTTCAAAACTGCGGAGCTTAAGCCACTCCTTTTGAAAACCATTTGATTCTACAATGATATCAAGTTCAAAGCATTAAAGATTTTCTTAAAAATCATTCACAACCCTCCGTCATTTTAGGAAGTAGAGTACTTAGTATTCGTGCTACGTTTGTTGACTTTAGTTAAGGCGTAGTGTACGGTAGCTAAGTGATGTCTTCCTACACTGCATATGATGCAGATTAATTAGGACATTCATACGACTTTGTTGACCATAGTTAAGGGTCATATGGGTGGGTCTAATTGATCAAGAAATGACGGGTAGAACTTGACTGGTACTTATGATTTGTTGACCTTAGTTAAGGTCATAAGTGCCAGGGGTAAAAACCACATCGGGAATTTCAATAGTTGAAATTTGCAATGAGATTGCATGCCTTCCATGTGATGGTTGGATCCCGATCCCACTGTGGGCAATAGTTGCTCCTAGGAGAGTTTTACAGTTTACAATTAGCTAACTCATTAGGTGTCTAGAAAGGTGTTAACGGGGCTCCGCCTCTGGGAAAACGAGGTTTACTCTAATTAGGTCCGTGCGAAAGCACGGGAAACCTCCCTCAAAGTACCGACACTGGCCTGGCTGAACGGTTAGCGAAGTTGTAGACTGTAATTAATCCTGGCTAGTTTTTCTTTTTAAGGTTTGAAAGAAAAACTCGATAAAAGCAGTGGGAAATATCGATTAGACAAGATAATAAACCAATCTAATCTATGCAAGAGCTTTCGCTGAGTGTATTCTTTTCTCTCTCTTAATGGCAGATACCCATGACTGGACTCAAGCTTTTACTAGATAAAAACAAACTGAATGGGACCAACTATAAGGACTGGCTGAGGAATCTGAAAATCGCCTTGACTTATGATAAAGTATCATATGTCCTCACGGCTTCAGCCCCGCCCGTACCTGGTCCAAAATCCTCAGTTGCGGACATTGAAGTCCGCAAGACATGGGACGCTGACTGTGCCACGGCCACATGCCTCGCACTTGCATCGATGGATAACACACATCAAAAGCAGCACGAGGACATGGACATTCACGGTATATTGCTCCATACAAAGGAGTTGTATGGGGAGCAATCCCGCGTATTACGATACGAAGCATCAAAGAAATTGTTTCAGATGCGAATGGCCCCTGGAACACCAGTAGGAGACCATGTTCTGAAGATGATAGCTCTTATAGAAGAGCTTGAGGACCTTGGATGGACGATGGACAATGAACAATATATAGATATTATTCTGCAGTCCCTCCCCTCCACCTTTGCTCAGTTCATAGTGAACTTCAACATGCATGGCATGGAGAAGGACCTTCCTGAACTCCTTAATATGTTAAGGAGTGCAGAGAGCACTATGAAGTTAGAAAAAACTCCCGTTATGACTATTGGACAGTCTTCCTCTTCTCGCCCGAAAGCCAAGGCCAAGGGAAAGAAAAAGAAGAAACCCACTAATCCTAAGGGCGGAGTTAAAAAGGTGAAGGGAAAGGGAAAGTCCAAAGCTGGAGACTCGGGGAAGGGCGAATGTTTTCACTGTTAGTTGTATGTATGCCCTAGAGGCCAGTATTGTACAGATTATGTATATTATATTGGATGCTTGGACATATATAGAGATGACTTTCTTGCTCGACATGATAGTATGCTATCTGGTTGCTCTTTATCTTAACATGTACACTAGTCTCTTTATACTTTCTTATAGTTACATGTTGGTAAAGCCCTTAGGATTTGTACTTGACTACCTGGACTATGATGCAGATCATACTAGTGGGGACATGGTAGTCCATAAGTACATCCTTCAAGGTCCCTAGTCGTGGGTGTATCGAGACGGGGCATCGATATACCAGTGTAGACTAGCGTATACGCTTCTCGACCCATGAGATGGGCGATGGATGATCCCATATCCATTGGTGTTTGACATCAGAGATGGTGTACGGGTGCTCAGTGGAGACTGGGTACACTGGACGGACTCGCCGAGAACTCCCAGATGGTATTATACCTCACGTCAGATGGCAGTTCTCAGGTGACACTTGTACATGTTAGTCTGTAGACCCGAGATCGTCATAGAGTCTTGTGTGATTCCCACTGTGCTTTGATCTCCACCTTACCACGTCCATGAGGGCGTGCAAAACGGTGGTCTTTGGGCACAGTCCCGAGTCACATGGAGGCAATGAGCGATAGGAGGGGTTTCGTCTCTCCCGGTATTGGGGGTTGATGTTGCGCAGTGCTCGATTGGCCGTAGCAGGGAAGTCCCTGGCCAGGGCTGATCAGAGATTTGCTGGTAAGTGTTACCAGTAGTTTCTCGACCCGTTATGAGCCTCACATCGGCACGACTTATCGGGTTATTGGGGTCTGATGTTTACCACCCCTAGACTTGATAAGCGACATATCAGACGAAGAGACCGGACTGTATGGTAAGTGTTACTGGTCGGATTCGCAGGAGTGTGAGCGGGCTAGCTCGTCGATCTTCTGATCGCTCAATACCCGGGTGGCCGTTACGTTTAGCAGACCGCTTGCGGCTTGTGGATGCTTGATATGATCATCATCTGCTACCGGCGTATTGACGAGTCTTTAGAGTCCTACACAGAGGTTTCCTGGCTCAAGCGAAACGAAATAGGAGCGCATATGAGATATGTGCAGGACCGAGAATAATGCGTGTATGTGATACCACATTTCATTCTCGCGATAAATGTTTCGATTGGTTATATTCGATATGACCTAGTTATCGAATCATTGATTCGATAAATCGATACATTGAATACTAGTCGGTTATGTGCGACATGACCGGATCATTGAATCAAATGTTGATTTAATGATTTAATGTATAATTATATATTTGATATATTACTTTGCATTAACTAGTATTGGTTCACTTTATATGGATTTTCTCACTTGATGTGCAAGTTGTATATGTGATATATTTTCATGCACATACTTGTATCATGTTTGATGATACTTGATTATTTAGTTAAGTGTAAAGAATTAAAACCATGGTTAAGTTTTGATTAGGGTTTTGCATATTCTTTTATTTATTTGGTCATTTATTTAATTGGAAATGATTTAATTTAGTATGGTGGCTTTCTTTGTCTTTTAGTTGAAGCTTCATGAAGTTTTGATTTCTTGACCTTTCATGTCATCATGCTTAACCCTAACCCATCTATTAACCATGGTCTATTCTCTACACTTAACCATTGTTAGAATTATGATAAGTATTGCTTTTTCTTTTATTTTAAAAACACTTATCATATTTCTAGCTCATCTTCTTCTTCATCTTCAAGTTAGAAACCTTGAGGCCATTAATGGCAACTTGAGCTTGAGAGTGAGAAATCCAATTCTAAAGAGAACCCACCTCCTATTTCTTCACCCTCTACCTCTAGCCAAGTTGTAGAGTGTGTTTTCTTCACAAATTTCATCACTTTGTGAAGTCGGAGCTTGAACTTGCGATGCCTCGACGTAGATCGTCTTTGACACGAAGCCGGCGACCTAGCTCACCCGTTTCTCCGACGAAGCCGACGCTTGAGCCCGGAGTTCGACTTGGACAGCGAGGAGACATCGTTGCGGAGCCGTGGAGGTGGACATCCGGATCTACAAAGGTTGTATTTCCGTTTAAACTATAGTTAAGTGTTAACTAGCTTTTCTTTTCGCCTAGAATTCTAGCAAAGATCCGTTAACTAGGGTTTCTCGGCACCATATTTTTGTAAAATGGCATGGTTGATGCCTTGTGAGACCTCTATAGGGTGCCTAGAAATCTTTCACTGGTATCAGAGCCTAGCTAGAGCCTTAGGCGAAGTCTAGACGGCGTTTGCAATCCGAACGAACCGAAAACCTAACTAACAAAGTGCTCTCTGTCCATTTTTTAAAATTCTGGATTTTTGTCAATTAAAAATATGCAGAAAATCTTGCAGGGTCTTATATGAAATACTGTGAAATTCGAGGGCCTAAATCAAATTTTCCAGCGCGGAACCGCGGCATGTGCTATGCATGGTGCGGCGGTTCCGCGGCCTTACTGTTCAATTGTTTAATATTTTCTGCACAGTAACTCATATAATATAATGCTGTGTTTTCTGGGATATTTTTTATTGTGATTCTACAGAAGAGTATTCTGGGGTTGTATAGGGATTCGGTATTTCGATCGGATTATCAAATTTCGTCTTTTGTGTATTTCCGGATAATTTCCAGAATATGTTAAAAAGTTCGACCGGATATAAATACCCAATTTTTCCCCTGTCGGGAAATTTCCAAGTGTTGGATTTTTCCGAAGTTTAACGACGTTCTAAGTAGTGCAAGTAACGCGATGGACCCTCTAGAAGACAACAAACCTTAACTCGATTATGTGACCGTCTTGAACTGCCTTTTGAACCTTCGGGTTTGGGGCAGTACGGCGTGCCACATGTGAGGCGTTGGCTTGACCCTTCTACGGCTGGACCGTCGGTACTGAGGCACGAACTGAATGTTGTTAGACTTATTTCATGTATTGAGCTGTATCGGGAAAACTTGGGTATTCGACTGTTCGATCGGAAAGTTTAACATTTTCTGTTTATCTGGATTGTGATACAATAATTGGAATTCACAAAGAGTTATGTGATAACTGAATGAATGTTATAAATCTAGCGGTTTAGTTTCATTTTATATTGAAAAGTGTTTTCGATAATAAGACTAAAATGCGGGGTTTATATCTGTTAGGCATGTGATGTCTAAGTATTTCATTTGATTAGGCATGTGATGTCTAAAGAAGTTACGGATTCCAATTGTTGTAGTTTTACACTTTCTTTTCTGTGACCGTAAGTGTAGTATGTTCATATCGCCGGTTTCGTTGCTATACGTCAACGACAATTGGGGTATGCATACTTACTTACGTTGATGGCATGTGATGTTGTGTGTTGCTGGATATGTTATATTGGATCGTCGTATTTGAATAGCCGGGGTTTTTTATGTGAGATGAGTTTTTTCATTTTCATTCATGTAAAAACTTGTATGTAATATTCTTTTATTTGGGGCACTTCCAGGTAGCGGAAGATGCCACCTTTTGTATATTATTTACTTTTCCGCATTAGGATAGACCCAAGGAGGGGAGCACAAGTAACCGGGTTCTGGGGTCCAGTGGGAGACCAACTCGAGGAGTCGAGTCCGGGTCTCCTAACCCTAGAATTGGCAGGGTTGCTTGCCGCTCTCGTAGGGGTCTAGGGGTGTGGGATTGGCTATTCGTTACGACCGTGGAATCCGTGTTTTATACTGGCTCGTATTGAAAACACGGACGTCCTAGTATATCCAATATTTCATATGATTATTCTGCTGCGATATCTGTGTTGTGATTCTGTGATGGATATAGTATATAGTATATATGATATATTATATAGAAGTTACTTATGTTTTACACCCGCGCTAGCCCTGCCCTGCTCTGTCGTTAGTTACCTAACCTAACAGTGCACGAGGGGACATCGAGGCGAATGCGGATGGCATAAGTGTACGTCATATCTATCTGTGATGTTTAGGTATTTAAATGATGGGACTTCATTAATGTGATTAATGAAAGATAAGAAACCTAAGATGTTGTGGAATCGGATTTTAAAATAAAACATGTAGCTATAGTTCTTGCTTTGCACAGCGGTATATATGATATACCCTGCACCTTATTCGATGAGGAAAGGACCGAGATCCCTTCACCGGGAGTGACTCCTTTAGCAGTAACTGGCAGATGCTACACACTCGGTTTGGTTTTGATTGCTTTTAAGAGTTTTTGCTTTGCACAGTGATATATATGATATATCCCGCACCTCATTCGACGAGGAAAGGACCGAGATCCCTTCAAAGGGAGTGACTCCTTTAGCAAAACTGGAAAAGCCTCAAAATCGCTCCATTTCAAAACTTCATTTGATTCTACAACGATATCAAGTTCATTACGCAATAGGTTTTCAGAAAAACCTGTCGTAGCCCTCCGTCATTTCAGATAGAGACTAGTTAGTATTCGTGCTGCGTTTGTTGACCTTAGCCAAGGCGTGGTGTACGGTAGCTAATTAGTATTTATCTGCTAAAACATGAGATGTGATTGAGTTAGGGTAGTCGTGCGACTTTGTTGACCTTAGCCAAGGGTCGTACGGGTGGGTTTAATTCAATCAGGAAATGACGGGTTGAACTTGACTAGCGCTTATGATTTGTTGACCTTAGCCAAGGTCATAAGTTGCTAGGGGTAAAAACATTATCAGGAATTTCAAGTGTTGAAATTTGCAATGAGATTGCATACCTTCTATGAGATAGTTGGATCCCGATACCCACTGCGAGTAAGAGTTACTCCTGGGAGAGTTTTACACATTACAATTAGCCGATCAAGTAGGTGTCTAGAAAGGTGTTAACGAGGTTACGCCTCTGGGAAAAAGAGGTTTACATTAATTAGGTTCGTGCGAAAGCACGGAGGACCTCCCTCAAAGTACCGACACTGGCCTGGCTGAAAGATTGGCGAACTTGTAGTGTGTAATTAATCCCGGCTAGTCTTTCCTTTTAGGGTTTGAAGGAAGATTTGATAAAAAGCAGTGGGAGCCATCCTGATTAGATAAGATAATAACCAATCTGATCTTGCACGAGCATACGCTAAAGTGTTTTCTTCTCTCTCTCTCCAGGTATCGACCATTTCATGCCCTAATGAAGATAATAATATGGATGTATTGACCGAACCCGCATGTTATACTGTGCTGGGGAACGTTGGTTCCGTTCTTTCCTATAAGTGTTATAGGAATGAACAGGATATAGGGGAATACCAGGATTCCCATGCCTCCCGAATGAAGAAAGTACATGTTGATGCATTTTCTTCGGGTGTGTTCGTTACTGAGAACTGTTTCTCCATTTGCTCTACGTCCTGGGTATTAGATACCGGGTCAGGATCCCATATATGTAATCAGTTACATGGGCTTAGGAAAGGTAGAGAACTTGAAGAAGGTGATAAAGACATTAGAGTTGGAAATGGTGCAATTGTTGCAGCTAAGACTGTCGGGGAATATCACCTTGTATTACCAACTGGTAATACATTGGTTCTGAACGAATGCTATTACATGCCGAACCTAATATGCAACATTATATCAGTTTCTTTGTTGACTAAAGAGGGATATAATTTTGTATTGCAGGACAATGTTATGAATATTTTCCATAACCAAAAGTTGGTTGGATCAGGCACGTTATGCAATGGCATTTATGTTCTAAATCAATCAACTGTTCTGAGCATAACAAACACACACAAGAGGAAGAGTTCTGAACTCAACGAATCCTTCTTGTGGCATTGTAGACTGGGTCACATCAATGCGACACGACTAGCTAAGTTGCATAAAGATGGGTATTTAAATCCGTTTGAATTTTCATCTTATGACACTTGCCAGTCATGTCTCAAAGGCAAGATGACCAAAACTCCGTTTACGGGACACGGAGAAAGAGTTACCGAACTCTTAGGACTGATACATAGTGATGTATGCGGTCCCATGTCTACACATGCCAGGGATGGTTCTTCATACTTCATTACATTCACTGACGATCTCTCAAGATACGGACATGTGTACTTGATAAGACACAAGTCTGAAGCTTTTGAGAAATTTAGAGAATATAAACAAGAAGTCGAAAACCAAACCGGAAAAAGTATTAAAATCCTTCGATCTGATCGAGGAGGTGAATACTTAAGCAATGAATTCCTGGACTTCCTAAAAGAGAATGGGATTCTCTCTCAGCTGACTCCACCATATACACCACAGCACAACGGTGTATCAGAACGGAGGAACCGCACCCTATTAGATATGGTGCGCTCTATGATGAGCACAGCTGAGCTACCTATTTCCTTCTGGGGATATGCACTGGAGACAGCCATATACCTATTGAATAGAGTTCCAACTAAATCTGTGCCTGCCACTCCATATGAGATATGGAATGGAAAGAGACCATCTCTTAAAAGAGTTAAGATATGGGGTTGTCCGGCTTATGTTAAAAAACAAAACCCGGACAAACTCGAGGCACGATCAGTTTTATGTAAGTTTGTAGGATATCCAAGCAATTCGTATGGATATCTATTCTACCACAGTGAACAACAAAAGGTGTTTGTTGCTCAACATGCCACCTTTTTAGAAAAGGAATTTCTTGCAAAAGAGATTAGTGGCTCTGAGATTGAACTGGAAGAAGTTCCAGAAACACAAACTATAACTGAAGATTTAGTGGAACCAGAAGATTCGGTAGTACCCGACCAACCCCAGCCTCTCCGCCGATCTAGTAGGGTTCCTCGTCCACCTGAGAGATATTACGGTTTTCTCATTGATGGTGGTAGTGAGGATTGCATCATGGAGGATGATGACCCAACTAGCTTCGAGCAGGCCATCACGAGTGGGGACTCAGTGAAATGGCTGGATGCTATGCGGTCCGATATGGAATCCATGTACACCAACAAAGTATGGACTTTGGACGTTGCTCCTGAAGGGGTAAAACCCATTGGGATCAAGTGGATCTTCAAGAAGAAACTTGGTGTAGATGGGAAAGTGGAGACTTTCAAAGCTAGACTTGTAGCAAAGGGTTTTCGTCAAAGACCAGGTGTGGACTATGACGAAACCTTTTCTCCAGTGGCTATGCTTAAATCCATCCGGATCATGCTTGCCATCGCTGCTTATCATGATTACGAAATCTGGCAAATGGATGTTAAGACCGCCTTTCTAAATGGTGATTTAGAAGAGTGCGTGTACATGACTCAGCCAGAGGGCTTCGTAGACAGTGGGAGCAGCGGAAAGGTGTGCAAGCTGCTTAAATCCATTTATGGATTAAAGCAAGCATCGCGGAGTTGGAACATCTGCTTTGACGTCGTTATCAAAGAGTTTGATTTCGTCAAAAATCCAGATGAATCTTGCATCTACAAGAAGGTGGCAGAGAGTAAGGTTGTCTTCCTCGTATTGTACGTGGACGACATACTCTTGATAGGAAATGATATTCCTATGCTGCAATCGGTCAAGCTCTTCTTATCACAAAGATTCTCAATGAAAGATCTTGGTGATGCCTCCTGCATATTGGGAATTAGGATCTATAGAGATAGATCCAAACGGATTTTGGGATTGTCCCAATCCAGGTACATTGACACCATACTAAAGAGGTTTAGTATGGAAGAGTCCAAGCGTGGGAACTTAACCACGATCTCTGGAGTCACTTTCTCCAAAGAGATGTCTCCCATGACTGATTTGGAGAGAGCTCGCATGCAAGGGATACCCTATGCTTCGGCAGTAGGCTCTATCATGTATGCGATGCTATGTACCAGACCCGATATAGCATACTCACTAAGTATAGTGAGCAGGTATTAAGCTGATCCTGGAGAGAGTCACTGGACAGCTGTGAAGAGCATTCTCAAGTACTTGCGAAGGACTAGAGATATGTTCTTGGTGTATGGTAACGGAGAGCTCCAAGTGGAGTCCTTTACCGATTCGAGCTTCCAGAGTGATAAGGACGAATCTAAGTCGCAGTCGGGCTTTGTCTTTACCCTTTACGGAGGGGCGGTTAGCTGGAAGAGTTCCAAGCAGGAAACCGTGGCAGACTCGACAATGGAGGTTGAATACATCGCTGCCAACAATGCTGCCAAAGAGGCTGTCTGGATCAAGAAGTTCATTACTGAACTTGGAGTGGTTCCATCCATTGAGCGTCCAATACCTTTGTATTGCGATAACAATGGAGCGGTGGCTTTGGCCAAGGAACCCAGGTTCCATCAGCGATCCAGGCATATTCTGAGGCGGTATCACCTGATCCGGGAAATAGTTGATCGCCGGGAGATCGAGGTTAGGAGGGTTGACATGAAGAACAACACGGCGGATCCACTCACGAAGGCCATTCCCCAGATACAGTTTGAGAGACTCTTCGGGATGCTCGGTATGAGATACTACAGCAGCTGGCCCTAGTGCAAGTGGGAGATTATTAGTTGTATGTATGCCCTAGAGGCCAGTATTGTACAGATTATGTATATTATATTGGATGCTTGGACATATATAGAGATGACTTTCTTGCTCGACATGATAGTATACTATCTGGTTGCTCTTTATCTTAACATGTACACTAGTCTCTTTATACTGTCTTATAATTACATGTTGGTAAAGCCCTTAGGATTTGTACTTGACTACCTGGACTATGATGCAGATCATACTAGTGGGGACATGGTAGTCCATAAGTACATCCTTCAAGGTCCCTAGTCGTAGGTGTATCGAGACGGGGCATCGATATACCAGTGTAGACTAGCGTATACGCTTCTCGAACCATGAGATGGGCGATGGATGATCCCATATCCATTAGTGTTTGACATCAGAGATGGTGTACGGGTGCTCAGTGGAGACTGGGTACACTGGACGGACTCGCCGAGAACTCCCAGATGGTATTATACCTCACGTCAGATGGCAGTTCTCAGGTGACACTTGTACAGGTTAGTCTGTAGACCCGAGATCGTCATAGAGTCTTGTCTGATTCCCACTGTGCTTTGATCTCCACCTTACCACGTCCATGAGGGCGTGCAAAATGGTGGTCTTTGGGCACAGTCCCGAGTCACATGGAGGCAATGAGCGATAGGAGGGATTTCGTCTCTCCCGGTATTGGGGGTTGATGTTGCGCAGTGCTCGATTGGCCGTAGCAGGGAAGTCCCTGGCCAGGGCTGATCAGAGATTTGCTGGTAAGTGTTACCAGTAGTTTCTCGACCCGTTATGAGCCTCACATCGGCACGACTTATCGGGTTATTGGGGTCTGACGTTTACCACCCCTAGACTTGATATGCGACATATCAGACGAAGAAACCGGACTGTATGGTAAGTGTTACTGGTCGGATTCGCAGGAGTGTGAGCGGGCTAGCTCGTCGATCTTCTGATCGCTCAATACCCGGGTGGCCGTTACGTTTAGCAGACCGCTTGCGGCTTGTGGATGCTTGATATGATCATCATCTGCTACCGGCGTATTGACGAGTCTTTAGAGTCCTACACAGAGGTTTCCTGGCTCAAGCGAAACGAAATAGGAGCGCATATGAGATATGTGCAGGACCGAGAATAATGCGTGTATGTGATACCACATTTCATTCTCGCGATAAATGTTTCAATTGGTTATATTCGATATGACCTAGTTATCGAATCATTGATTCGATAAATCGATACATTGAATACTAGTCGTTTATGTGCGACATGACCGGATCATTGAATCAAATGTTGATTTAATGATTTAATGTATAATTATATATTTGATATATTACTTTGCATTAACTAGTATTGGTTCACTTTATATGGATTTTCTCACTTGATGTGCAAGTTGTATATGTGATATATTTTCATGCACACACTTGTATCATGTTTGATGATGCTTGATTATTTAGTTAAGTGTAAAGAATTAAAACCATGGTTAAGTTTTGATTAGGGTTTTGCATATTCTTTTATTTATTTGTTCATTTATTTAATTGGAAATGATTTAATTTAGTATGGTGGCTTTCTTTGTCTTTTAGTTGAAGCTTCATGAAGTTTTGACTTCTTGACCTTTCATGTCATCATGCTTAACCCTAACCCATCTATTAACCATGGTCTATTCTCTACACTTAACCATTGTTAGAATTATGATAAGTATTGCTTTTTCTTTTATTTTAAAAACACTTATCATATTTCTAGCTCATCTTCTTCTTCATCTTCAAGTTAGAAACCTTGAGGCCATTAATGGCAACTTGAGCTTGAGAGTGAGAAATCCAATTCTAAAGAGAACCCACCTCCTATTTCTTCACCCTCTACCTCTAGCCAAGTTGTAGAGTGTGTTTTCTTCACAAATTTCATCACTTTGTGAAGTCGGAGCTTGAACTTGCGATGCCTCGACGTAGATCGTCTTTGACACGAAGCCGGCGACCTAGCTCACCCGTTTCTCCGACGAAGCCGACGCTTGAGCCCGAAGTTCGACTTGGACAGTGAGGAGACATCGTTGCGGAGCCGTGGAGGTGGACATCCGGATCTACAAAGGTTGTATTTCCGTTTAAACTATAGTTAAGTGTTAACTAGCTTTTCTTTTCGCCTAGAATTCTAGCAAAGATCCGTTAACTAGGGTTTCTCGGCACCATATTTTTGTAAAATGGTATGGTTGATGCCTTGTGAGACCTCTATAGGGTGCCTAGGAACCTTTCATTCACTGCCACAAAACAGGACATTGGAAGCGCAATTGCACGGAGTACTTAAGTCTCAAGAAGAAGCATGGTGATGCTTCTGCTTCAGGTGCGTTTGTGACTGAAAACTGTTTTTCTATAAACTCTGCTTTCTGGGTATTGGATACCGGTTCAGGTTCTCACATTTGCAATTCTATGCAGGGGCTGAGAAATAGCAAGGTTTTGAGGACAGGTGACCATACTCTCCGCGTTGGAAATGGTTCCAATGTACATACAGTAGCAGTGGGAGAGTATCACTTGGGGTTGCCATCTGGATGTATTTTGATTTTGAATCCATGTTATTTTGTACCAAGTATGCTATGTAATATAATATCCGTTTCTTTGTTGGACAATGAAGGGTATAATTTTGTATTGCAGAACAATGTTATGAACATTAACCTGAATCAAATGTTGGTTGGGTATGGTACGCTTAACAACGGAATATATGTCCTAAATCAACACACAGTTTTCAGTATACAACACACTAATAAAAGAAAATTTTCAGAATTAAATGAAGCTTTTCTTTGGCACTGTAGACTTGGTCATATTAACGAAACAAGATTAAACAAGTTACACAAAGATGGATATTTAAACTCTTTTGAATATAAATCTTATGCGACTTGCCAGTCTTGTATCAAGGGTAAAATGACCAAAACTCCGTTTACCGGACACGGAGAAAGAGCTACTCAGCTCCTGGGCCTCATACATAGTGATGTATGTGGGCCAATGTCTACACAGGCCAGAGGCGGTTTTTCATACTTCATTACGTTCACTGACGATTTCTCAAGATTCGGTCATGTATTTTTATTAAAGCACAAGTCCGAAGCTTTCGAGAAATTCATTGAATATAAACAAGAAGTAGAAAAACAAACCGGCTTGAGTATCAAGATGCTTCGATCAGATCGAGGTGGTGAGTATCTCAGTGCAGAATTTGCAAACTTCTTGAAAGAGAATGGGATTCTCTCTCAGCTCACTCCTCCTTACACACCACAGCACAACGGTGTGTCAGAACGAAGGAATAGGACCCTATTAGATATGGTCCGGTCCATGATGAGTGACGCTGAGTTACCCGTCTCGTTTTGGGGGCATGCATTGGAGACTGCAGTGTTTCTACTGAACAGGGTTCCAACCAAAGCCGTGTCCACCACACCATATGAGATATGGCATGGGAAGAAACCATCTCTTAAAAGAGTTAAGATTTGGGGTTGCCCGGCCTATGTTAAAAAGCAGAATCCGGACAAACTCGAGACACGGTCGGTCATGTGTAACTTTGTGGGATATCCAAAGAATTCTTATGGATATCTATTCTACCACAAAGAGGAACAAAAGGTGTTTGTTTCTCAGTATGCCACATTCTTGGAAAAAGAGTTTTTCACAGATAAAGATGATGGCAAGGTGGTGGATCTAGAAGAGGTTCTAGAGACACAAACTACAAATGACGATTTGGTTGAACCGGCTGTTGCAGCAGAAACTGAAGAACCTCGGCCACTCCGTAGGTCTGGTAGGAATTCTTGCCCACCGGAGAGGTACTACGGTTTCCTCATTGATGGTAATGGAGAAGATTGCATCATGGATGATGATGATCCTACCAGTTTTCAGCAAGCTATCACGAGTAAGGACTCTGTGAAGTGGCTGGATGCCATGAGATCTGAAATGGAGTCTCTGTACACCAACAAAGTGTGGACTTTGGACGTTGTACCCCCTAGGGTAAAACCAGTGGGGTGCAAATGGATCTTTAAAAAAAAGATTGGTATAGATGGGCAGGTGGAGACCTATAAGGCAAGACTTGTGGCGAAGGGTTTTTGTCAAAGACCAGGTTTGGACTATGACGAGACTTTTTCTCCCGTAGCCATGCTTAAATCCATTCGGATCCTACTTGCTATTGCTGCTCACTACGACTATGAAATCTGGCAGATGGACGTTAAAACCGCATTTCTAAATGGAAATTTGGAAGAATGCGTTTATATGGATCAGCCAGAGGGCTTCATTGATAGTGGGAGCAGCGGGAAAGCATGTAAATTGCTTAAATCCATATATGGGTTAAAGCAGGCATCACGGAGTTGGAACATCTATTTTGATGATGTCATCAAAGAGTTTGATTTCATCAAAAATCCAGATGAACCTTGTGTTTATAAGAAGGCTGTAGGGAGAGCTGTCACATTCCTCGTATTGTACGTGGACGACATTCTTCTGATAGGAAATGATATTCCTATGCTACAGTCGGTCAAATCTTTCTTATCACTAAGGTTCTCCATGAAGGACCTGGGTGATGCCACGTACATTCTGGGCATAAGGATCTATAGGGATAGATCCAAAAGGTTATTGGGATTGTCCCAAACCAGGTACATTGACACCATCCTAAAATGGTTTAGTATGGAAGGCTCCAAACGGGGTGCCTTACCTGCTTGCCATGGGGTCACTCTCTCCAAGGATTCTTGTCCAAAGACCGATGAAGAGAGAGCTCGCATGAGTATTATACCCTATGCTTCGGCAGTAGGATCTATAATGTATGCGATGTTATGTACACGCCCAGATGTAGCTTACGCACTTAGTGTTGTAAGCAGGTATCAATCCAACCCAGGGGAGAATCACTGGACAGCAATGAAGAACATTCTTAAGTACTTGCGAAGGACTAAAGAATTGTTCTTGGTGTATGGTAATGGAGATCTCCAAATGGAGGCCTTTACCGATTCGAGCTTCCAGAGCGATAAGGACGACAGCAAATCTATCTCTGGGTTTGTATTTACCCTCAATGGAGGGGCGGTGAGTTGGAAGAGTTCCAAACAAGATACCGTTGCAGAATCTACGATGGAAGCTGAGTACATTGCTGCAAATGATGCCGCCAAGGAAGCCGTATGGATGAAGAAGTTCGTCTCGGAGCTAGGAGTAGTTCCAACCATTATTGATCCAATACCTTTATATTGTGACAATAATGGGGCTGTGGCGTTAACCAAGGAGCCCAGATCTCATCAACGGTCCAGACACATCCTGAGGCGTTTTCATTTGATCCGGGAGATTGTAGATCGCCGCGAGATCGAGATTAGGAGCGTAGACACAAAGAATAATGCCGCGGATCCATTCACCAAGGCCCTCCCTCAGCCGCAGCATGAGCGACTTTTTGAGTAGTTGGGTATGAGATACGCCAATAACTGGCCTTAGTGCAAGTGGGAGATTGTTGGATATATGTATGCCCTAGAGACCATTATGTGATAGTGGATGTATCTATACATGTATATATATATATTTATTCAGTATGCATTCTTGCTCGACATGATAGTATATTATCTGGTTCTTCTTTATCTGACATGTTGATTTGATCATGCTTGTTATTCACTCATACATGCTGATAAAGCTCTGAGGATATTGGCTTGACTGCTCTGATTATGATGGAGATCATACTAGTGGGACATCTGTAGTCTATAAGCATATCCTGGAAAGTCCCTAGTCGTAGGTATATCGAGACGGGGCATTGATATACCAGAGTAGACTAGCGTATATGATACTAGACCCATGTGATGGGCGATGGATGATCCCATATCCATTGGTGTTTGACATCAAGATCATATACGAGTGCTCAGTGGTGACTGGGTACACTGGACGGACTCGCCGAGAACTCCTATATGGAATTATATCTATCGTCGGATAGCAGATTCTCAGGTGACACTGGTACAGGTTAGTCTGTAGACCCGAGATCGTCATAGAGTCTTGTGTGTTCTCCCACTGTACTTTGATTGCCACCCTACCACGGCTCTACTGAGTCGTGCAAACAGGTGGCCGTTGGGTATAGTCCCGAGACACACGAAGGCAATGAGAGATAGGAGGGGTTTCGTCTCTCCCGGTATTGGGGATTGGTGCTGTGATGTGCCCGACTGGTTATATCAGTAAGTCCCTGGCCAGGGCTGCTGAGATTTGCTGATAAGTGTTATCGGTAGTTTCTCGATCTGTTATAGACCATTCACCGGCATGACTTATTGAGTTATTAGGGTCGACGTGACCATCCCTAGGCTCGATATGCAGCATATCTGATGAAGAGACCGGACTGTACGGTAGTGTTACCGGATGGCTCGACGGGAGTTGTAGCAGGTTCGCTTGTTTTCTTCTGATCGCTCAATACCCGGGTGGCCGTTACGTTTAGCTGACCGCTTGCGGCTTGAGGGTACCTGATATGATCTTCACCCTCTGCCGGCGTATTGACGAGTCTTAGAGTCCTACAAAGGAGTTACCCAGTCCAGGCGAAACGTTGTGGTGTGCGTATGCGATATGCGCATGCACCCGATTAAAATGTGCGTATATGATACCGAACATTGATCGGGTAGCCTGCTTTTGGTGGAGTCGTATGAGATATGACCGGATTGATAAATTAAGTGTTGATTTATCATCTAACCATTAGTTTTCTCACTTGAAACCTTTCTAGGGTTTGATGGATGTATGCATGCATGCATGTGTTTCTTTCTTTCATTCTAGTTTCATGCACATGTGGATATGCATACATGCATACATACATACACCCATCCATCATGGTTGTTAGTATATGGAAATGGTGGAAATATAAGACTCACACCATGGATTAAATTATGGATTATTATTTAATTTTGGTTTTAAAACAAAATGAAAAGGATAGGATAATCATTCTAGCTTCTACATTCTTCCTTTGACCTAACCATCTTCTTCCTCTTTCTCATTTGCTCTCTAGCTTTTTCTAGTGAGTAAATCACACTTAAAGAAAGGTTTTTGAAGTGAGAATCTTAACCACAACTTCATTCTACACAAGTTTAGCCAACTTGTTTAGAGTGTTCTCTTCGGTTTTACGAAGTTGCGAGCTTGGACGAAGAACTCCGTGGTGGATCGTCGTGGACACAAGAGGACTTCAAGAGGACTTCCATTCAACACCCTAGAGACCAAGGAGTCCAGCGAAAGGGAGCTACAAAGGTTGTAGTCTTGAAACCCTAGATTAGTTCGCTTTATATTTCGAAACCCTAATTTTCTAGGATCGATTCCTTTGCATGTTCGTTTAGCACCATAAAAATTTAAACTTTTGGAGATGTGATGCTTCAAAACTCTTCATAGGGTGCTACACAAACCTTTCACGATCATCCTGGAGATCATCTATCTCCATGATCAGTTGATACTGCCTCAGAATATGTCTGGGTCACTGATGGGATCGGGGTTCTTTGGCCAAAGCCACACTTCCATTGTCATACAATGGTAGGAACCTAGTTCATCTTATGAACCAATATACACCCAAACTGCCTTTTTGGTAGTATCCTTAATAGCGATGTTACCAGCCTTTATCGTCTAGTTTGCCACGGTATCTAGCTTGGAACTCTTCCAACATACAGTTCCTCCACTGAGGATAAAGACAATGCCTGTGACTGACATTCAGTCGTCCTTATCACCCTGGAACACTTCCAGTGATTCTCCCCAGGATCGATTGATACCATCTCATTACATCTATTGAGAATCCTAGCATCCAATTACATCTATCTCATAGATGAAAACTCAGGATTTAGGAGGTATCACTTTGATCCTATTGGAGAATCCTTGTGATAAGCGGAGATTGACCGTGCGTAGCATAGGAAACCCTTTTCCTATCAAGAGTATGTCGTCTACGTACAATATGAGGATGACCACCTCACTCTCTACTACCGTTTTGTATATACAAGGTTCATCTACCATTTTGATGAAGTCAAACTTTTTGACTACCACATCAAAACAGATGTTCCAACTCCGCGATGCCTGCTTCATCCTGTAAAGCAACTTGCACATGTTTCCGCTGCTCCCACTATTTACGGAGCCCTCTGGCTGTGTTCTTACAAACGCTCTCTTCTAAATCACTATTTAGAAAAGTAGTCATGGCACCCAACCACCAGATATCGTAGTCATGGTATGTAGCAATGGTAAGTAGGATCTGGATGGACTCAAGTATAGTCCCTGGAAAAGGTTTCATCATTTTCCACTCTTGGTCGATGACGAAAACCTTTAACAAGTCTAGCTTTGAAAATCTCAACTTTTCCATCTACACCAAGTAATCTTCTCAAGATATACTTGCTCCTGATGGGGATTTAACCCTTTAGATATAGCAACCAAAGTCCATACTTTGTTGGTGTATAAGGATTCCATCTCAGATCGCTAAGCATCCAGCCATTCTTACAGAGTCCCTACTCTCGATGACCTGCTCGAAACTAGTTAGGTCATTATCTCATGATGCAATCCTCGCTCCCACTGTCATCGAGAAACCGAAGTATCTCTCAAGCGGATGATGAACCCTGCTAGTTCGGCGGAGAGGCTGAGGTTCGTCGGGGACTATAGAATCCTTTGGTCCAGTCAAATCAGCTGCAGTTTTGTATAGCTGGAACCTTTCCATTTCTACAGAACTGACCTTGCCTCGATTTTGTCCGGATTTTGCTTTTGACATAGGCCGGACAATCCCAAATCTTAACGTATTTAAGAGATAGGCTCTTCCCATACCATATCTTATATGGAGTGGTAGGCACTGATTTGATTCGAACCCTATTCAATAGGTATGCAACTTCATAAGTGCATAACTCCCTAAAAGGAGATAGGAAACTCAGTAGTACTCATCATGGATCACACCATATCTAATATTGTGCGATTGCTCCACCCCGATACACCGTTGTGCTGTGGTGTATTCAGAGGAGTAACACTGAGAGAGAATCTCATTTTCCTTTAGAATAGTTCAAGGATTCCATGCACAAGTATTCTCCTCCCTGATCTCATCATAGGACATAATACTTATACCCATATTTTTGGTTCTCTACTTCTAACTTATATTCTGTGAATATCTCAAAAGGTTCGGACTTGTGTTTCAACAGGAACATATGTCTGAATCTTGAGAGATTATCAGAGAACGTAATGAAGTACAAAGAACCAGTCTTGGCATGTGTAGACAGGGGACCTACATACATCAACATGTATCATCCCAAGGGTTCATTAACTCTTTCTCTGTTTTCAGTAAACGGAGCTATGGTCATCTTATCTTTGTGACATGACTGGCGAGTTTCACAAGATGTAAATTCAAACTAATTTAAATATGCATCTTTATGTAACTCTAGCTAGTCGGGTCACATTGATCTGACCTAGTCTACAATACCTCAAGAAGGAATCGTTCAATTCTGAACTCTTCCTCTTGTGTGTGTTCCGTATACTAAGAACTGTGGTTTGATTTAGAACGTCAATACTTTTAGATAATGTGCCTGAACCGATCAACTTTTGATATAGGAAATGTTCAAAACATTATCCAACAATACAAAATTTTATCATTTCTTTACTCATAAAGAGACTGATATGATTTTGTATATCAGGTTCGGTATCTAATAGCATTTGTTCAGAATCAATGTATTGGTAATACAGGGTGGCAGTGACCAACAGACTTGGCTGCAACACTTGCCCCGTTTTCTGTCTCATGAAACTTATCACCCGTTCTCAGTTTTTCTAACCTTTTGTAGCCCTATGTAACAGATTACATATCTGGGATCTTGATCCAGTATCAAATACCCAGGATGCAGAGGATACTGAGAAACAGTTCTTTGTAATGAACACACCCGAAGGAGATGCATCATATGCACTTTCTTCGTTTGGGCTGCATAGGAATTCTGGTATTCCCCTAATTCCTGCTCTGTCTTATAACAATTATAAGTTGGAGCGGGACCAATGTTCCCCGGCTCAGTATAACAAGCGGGTTCGGTCAATACATCCATATTATTATCTTGATTAAGACGTGATATGGTCGCTACCTGGAGAGAGAGACAAGAAAACACTCAGCGTGCGCTCTTGCAAGAATAGATTGGTTATTATTTTATCTAATCAGGATGGCTCCCACAGTTTTTATCAAATCTTCCTTCAAACCCTAAAAGGAAAGACTAGCCGGGATTAATTACACTTTACAAGTTCGCCAATCTTTCAGCCAGGCCAGTGTCGGTACTTTGAGGGAGGTTCCCCGTGCTTTCGCACGGACCTAATTACAGTAAACCTCGTTTTCCTAGAGGCGTAACCCCGTTGACACCTTTCTAGACACCTACTTGATCGGCTAATTGTAAAGTGCAAAACTCTCCCAGGAGTAACAATTACTCGCAGTGGGTATCGGGATCCAACTATCATATAGAAGGTATGCAATCTCATTGCAAATTTCAACACTTGAAACTCCTGATAATGGTTTTTACCCCTAGCATCTATGACCTTGGCTAAGGTCAACAAATCATAGATACCAGTCAAGTTCTACCCATCATTTAATGATTAATTAGACCCACCCACATGACCCTTGGCTAAGGTCAACAAAGCCACATGACTGTCCTAACTAATCGCATCATATGCTGTGTAGGAAGACATCACTTAGCTACCGCACACTACGCCTCGGCTATGGTCGACAAACGTAGCACGAATACTAAGTACTCTACTTCCTAAAATGACGGAGGGTTGCGAATGGTTTTTAAGAAAACCTTTAACGCTTTAAACTTGATCTCGTTGTGGAATCAAATGGTTTTTAAATGGAATGTTTTTTAGGCTTTTCTAGTTTTGCTAAAGGGGTCACTCTCGGTGAAGGGATCGTCGGCCCTTTCCTCGTCGAATGAGGTGCGGGATATATCATATATATCACTGTGCAAAGCAGAAACTATAGAAGCAATCAAAAGACAAACCGAGTGTGTAGCATCTGCCAGTTATTGCTAAAGGAGTCACTCCCGGTAAAGGGATCTCGGTCCTTTCCTCATCGAATAAGGTGCAGGATGTTCTACAAGGAACACCGCGATGCAAAGCAAGAACTGTAGCTACCCCCTTTTTTTATTTTGAAATTCGATTCCACAATATCAATTAGGTTTATTTTCTTTCATTAATCTCATTAATGAATATCCCATCATTTAAGTCCACCTAAACATCACAGATAAATATAACGTACGCTTATGCCATCCGCATTCGTCTTGATGTCCCGTCTGCAGCGTTAGGTTATGTAACTAACGCCAGAGCGAGGCAGGGCTAGCGCGGGTGTAAAACATAAGCAACGTATATATAATATATCATATATACTATATTCTATATCTATCGGAACAAATCACATGATCACATCACAGATAACGCAGCAGAAAATATCATATGAAATATTGGATATACTAAGACGTCCGTGTTTTCAATACGAGCCAGTATAAAACACGGATTCCACGGTCGTGATGAATAGCCAATCCCACACCCCTAGACCCCTACGAGAGCGGCAAGCAACCCTACCAATTCTAGGGTTAGGATACCCGGACTCGACTCCTCGAGTTGGTCTCCCACTGGACTCCAGAACCCGGTTACTTGTGCCCTCCTCCTTGGGTCTATCCTAGTGCAGAAAAGTAAATAATATACAAATGGTGACAACATCCGCAACCTGGAAGTGCCCCAATAAAAGAATATTACATACAAGTTTTTACATGAATGAAAATGAAAAAACACTCATCTCACATAAAAACCCCCGGCTATTCAAACACGACGATCCAATATAACATATCCAGCAACACATAACATCACATGTCATCAACGTAAGTAAATATGCCCATCCCAATTGTCGTTGACATATAGCAACGAAACCGGCGATATCACATATTACACTTACGGTCACAGAAAAGAAAGTGTAAAACTACAACAGTTGGAATCCGCAACATCTTTAAACATCGCATGCCTAATCAAATGAAATACTTAGACATCGCATGCCTAACAATTATAAACCCCGCATTTTACTCTCATTATCGAAAACACTTTTCAATATCAAGTCGGGCAATTCAACAAGATTCCCGACATCATGATCGAATGCTCGTCGCAAACTTTAGTAGGCGGCCGCACCACCGATACCGTCGACGAAGTGCACCAAGGCGGAACACCGCTACCGCGAGCACCCGAACGGATGCTTTCGGCGAAGGGGTTCTCCTACAGCCACTTGGTCGGGGCTATGAGGCGAGGCTGTCTATTAAGTTTACCCGGCGAGTATCCACGTACGCTAAGTGATTGCGACGGACTTTTGATCACATCAAAATTCCGTGGCAACCAATCAAGTGAGACTAAACCGCTAGATTTATAACATTCATTCAGTTATCTCATAACTACTTGTGAATTCCAATTATTGTATCACATTCCGGATAAATAGAAAATGTTAAACTTTTCGATCGAACAATCGAACACCCAAGTTTTCCCGATACAGCTCAACACATGAAAGAAGTCTAAAAACATTCAGTTCGTGCCTCAGTACCAACGGTCCAGCCGTAGAAGGGTCAAGCCAGCGCCTCACATATGGCACGCCGTACTGCCCCAAACCCGAAGGTTCAAAGGGTAGTTCAAGACGGTCACATAATCGAGTTAAGGTTTGTTGTCTTCTAGAGGGACCATTGCGTTACTTGCACTACTTAAAACGTGATTAAACTACAGAAAAATCCAACAATTTGAAATTTCCCGGCAGAGGAAAAAATGGGTATTTATATCCGGTCAAACTTTTTAACATATTCTAAAATTACACGGAAAAACACACTGACAAAATTAGACAATCCGATCGACACACCGAGGCCCCAAAACAACCCAAAAATTTCAACTCTGGAATAAATATTAAAAATTCCCAAGAAAACCAGTACTACAATTTAAGAATTACTGTACAAAATTCAATGCACAAAGAGACTAAACAGCCGCGGAACCGCCGTACGAGGCATACTCGTGCCGCGGAACCGCGGCGGCTAGATGGAATTAGGCTGTCGAATTTCACAGTAACTCTTAGATATTCCTGCTGATTTTTCTGCATATTTTTAATTCTAAAAATTCCACGAATTTCAAAAAAATACAGAGAGCATTTTTGGGTTTGGGTTTTGATTCGATCGGACTTCTAATTCCGTCTACGCATCGCCTAAGGCTCTAGCTAGGCTTTGATACCACTGTAGGGTTCCTAGGCACACTAATGAAGTCTCAGAAGGTATCAAGCATGGCTAATTCAAAATTTTACATGTGCCTACGAACCCTAATACGAATCGTTAACTAGATTTATAGGCGATGCAAGCATGTAAACGAATTAAATGCTAAAGGAAAGTGACTACAACCTTTGTAGATCCGGTCCACCACTTCCTAAGCTCCGCGATGATGTCCCTCCGCTGTCCAAATCGGATTCCGGACTCTAGCATCGGCTTCATCGAAGAAATGGGCGGGCTTGGTCGTTGGCTCGATGCCGAAGATGATCTACGTCGAGGCATCACAAGATCAAGCTCCAACTTCACCAAGCCACAAAAACTTGTGAAGGAAACACCCTATACTACTTGGCAAGAGGTAGAGGATGAAGAAATAGGAGGAGGGTTCACTTTAGAATTGGATTTCTCACTCATTTGCTCAAGTTGCCATTGATGCTATCAAGCTTTTTCTTCTTGAAGAAGAAGAAGAAGAAGATAATATATGATAAGTCCTCTTTTAAAATAAAAAACAATATGATACTTATCATAATCTTAACCTTAGTTAGGTGTAGAGAATAAACCATGGTTAGGGTTAATGGTTAGGTTTAGGAAAAGAACAAGAATGGTCAAGCTTTCAACACTTCATGAAGTTTCCACAAAACTACAAAATAAGCCACCATTCTCTTTATCTTTTCTAAATGAAATAAATAAAATAAATAAATAGATAAATGAATAAGTAAATGAAATGAAACCCTAACCACTAACTAACCATGGTTTAATTCTTTACACAAACCCAAGCAAGAATGTATCATCAAACATGATACAATCAAGTGCACTAAAATATATCACATATACAATGTGCATTTCAAGTGAGTAAATCCATTTAAAGTGAACCAATACTAGTTAATGCAAAGTAATATATCAAATATATAATTATACATTAAATCATTAAATCAACACTTGATTTAACGATCCGGTCATATCGCATAGAACCGACTAGTATCCTATGTATCGGCTTATCGAATCAATCCTTGATTCGACAACTAGGTTATATCGCATATAACCAATCGATACATTCATCGCGAGAATGGAATACGGTATCACATACATGAATTATTCTCGGTCCCGCACATATCTTATATGCGCTCCTATTTCGTTTCGCTTGAGCCAGGAAAGCTCTGTGTAGGACTCTAAAGACTCGTCAATACGCCGGCAGCAGATGACGATCATATCAAGCACCCACAAGCCGCAAGCGGTCTGCTAAACGTAACGGCCACCCGGGTATTGAGCGATCAGAAGATCGACGAGCAAGCCCGCTCACACTCCTGTGAATCCAACCAGTAACACTTACCGTACAGTCCGGTCTGTTCGTCTGATATGTCGCATATCTCGCCTAGGGGTGGTAATCGTCAGACCCCAATAGCTTGATAAGTCATGCTGACGTGAAGTCCATAACATGTGTGAAACTACTGATAACACTTACCAGTAGATCACTGCAACCCTGGCCAGGGATTTCCTGTTATGGCCAGTCGAGTATAGCGCAACATCAACCCCCAATACCGGGAGAGACGAATCCCCTCCTATCGCTCCTTGCCTCCATGTGAACCGGGACTGTACCCAAAAACCACCTGTTTGCACGACTCAGTAGAGCCGTGGTAGGGTGGAAATCAAAGCACAGTGGGAGACACACAAGACTCTATGACGATATCGGGTCAACAGACTAAGCTGCACCAGTGTCACCAGAGAACTTCCATCTGACGTGAGGTATAATACCATCTGGGAGTTCTCGGCGAGTCCGTTCAGTGTACCCAGTCTCCACTGAGCACCCGTATACCATCTCTGATGTCAAACACCAATGGATATGGGATCATCCATCGCCCATCGCATGGGTCGAGAAGATATACGCTAGTCTACGCTGGAATATCGATGCCCCGTCTCGATATTCCCTCGACTAGGAACATTGAAGGATGTACTCATGGACTATCCAGTCCCCACTAGTATGATCTGCATCACAGTCCAGGAAGTCGACTACACATCCTAAGGGCTTTATCAACATGTAACAGAGAGACAGAAAGTATACACGTTAAGATAAAGAGCAACCAGATAGCGTACTATCATGTCGAGCAAGAAAGTCCTACCTATATATGTCCCAGCATCCACTACATTATACATTCAATGTACAGTAATGGCCTCTAGGGCATACATATAACTAACATGAGTACACCAGACAGGACTCGCCGGGAACCTGCTAGTTGATATTATACCTAGCGTCAGATAGCAGTTCCCTGGTGACATGTGTACAGGTTAGTTCATCGACCTGAGGTCGTCATTTGTCTCGTGTGAGTTCCCACTGTGCTTTGATTTCTACCCTACCACCGCTCAAAGGAGTCGTGCAAACAGGTATTTTTTGGGTACAGTCCTGAGCCACATGGAGGCAAGTGAGAAGTTCGGAAGGGGATTCGTCTCTCCCGGTATTGGGGGTGAGATCACGCTGTGTTTAGGGGAGCCATTGCACAAAACCCTCGACCGAGGCAGGAGATTTACTGGTAGGTACTCTAGTAGTATCTCAGGGTGTTCTTAGCTACTTTCTGACACGACTTATACCGCTATTGGGGGTCTGACGTTACCAGCCCCCTAGGCCAATATGCGATACTCATAGACGTACGGACCGAACTGTATGTATATTGTTACTGTTAGGCTCAGTAGGATTTCTGGATGAGTTCGCTCGTCAGCTTCCCTTCCAATCAATACATAGGAAACCGTTACGTACAGCTAGTACCTCTGACGTGCTAGTGGTTATACCCAGTGTCAGTGTGTTGATGAGTCATTAGAGTACCCCACAGACAGTTTCCCAAGTTCGGGCGAAACGTTGTAGAAGCCGTATGGTTTTATGGCAGGGTTCGGAAAATGCACGTGCATTTACGCATGTGTCATATTTCGGGCAGATAATACTGGTGGGCTTTGGTTTAAGCCGGATCCGAGTATTATACTGCGTAGATATAATATCTTTGTATCAGTTGCATTTGTATTCGGTCGTAATACAAATGCGGGTATGTTTATACTGTTATGGGGTTATCCTGAAATTCATTTCGGGATCACTTTTGGAAGTTGCCAGTTTCCTGTTTTCTATCACCCGTATTAAACATTCGGTTTAATACGGATTTATATTTCCGTCACTAGGGTGAGTCATGAGGGTGAGTCGTGGTTCTAGAAACTTCTAGATTAGTGACTCATCTTAGCATTAATTGGATGGTGACTAGGTTAAGATGACTTATTTTGTTGCATTAATTGTTTTATGCAAGGTGTTATATGACTCATGCTTTGTTTTAATGTTTTGATAAGCTTTGGTTTATGGTCACCTTCCTTTGCTCTCCTACACTCACCCTCCTCCTCATGATATAGTGGCCGGCCAATCTATTTTGGCGGCTAAGGAATTTTTAGAAAAAGATTATGATAGTTGTGCTTCAAGTAATTTCATATAGATCATTTTTCCATCACCCAATCCAAAAGGCAACTTCATTAACCGTTCGTCCACGGCTTTGGACGAAGTGAGACAAAGTGTTCTACTCATTCTCTACATCAATCTTGGTCATCTCTTTTAGCAAACTTAATGACCGAGTTGCCTCGGTTCAGAGGCGGGAGCCCGTTTAAAAATCCTCGACGTGGTGCCACCTGGACGAGAAGACAGGAGATTCAGTAGATCGGAGCAGCCGCAACAAAGCGTGGGATGATGGTTGAAGACCGAAGGACTCGGATCGTTCGGTATAACATTTCTACCCACTTTGTAGTTTGTTAGTTTAGCTTTAATGGCAGATCCGCGTGATAGTACACGATAGCGCCAGTTGTGAAAAGTTTTTGTTCCGCATTTGGCGTCTGTTAAACGGCCGGGATGCTACCGTGGACTTACAGTGGTATCAGAGCCTCACCATTAAGCTTTACTAACTTGTGCTAACGCGTTTAAAATATCGATCGAACGGATTTTCGAAAACTGCAATTTTCTGGGTTAAAGTTTCTGTCGATTTTTAAAAGGGTCTAAAAATTATTTTGCATATCACAGAAAACAAAGCAGGCTTTTTTAAGTAAACTGGGAAAATTTGATCACGTGATCCGACAAGATTGCCGCGGATCCGCAGTCAAAGCTAGGTTTTGACCGCGGAACCGTGGCCAGTATATGGGAACAGTGCACCAAATATTTCCAGTGAGCTTTCCATGGTAAATTGTGGTTTTTGGTATATTTCTTTTGGGCCCAGATTTTATTACTGTAAACCAGATGTACGTGGGGCCCACTTCGGGAAGTTTTGTCGATCGAAATTTTAAACTTGTTAGTATGCAGTAATTACATTATATCTCCGACCGGGAATGTCATTTGAGCAGTAAATTGCGTCTAATTGCTATAGTTCTTTTAGACGGGTTTGCGAACGTGACATTCGCGTTGATGTTCTGTGTTGTGCTGTGATGTTGCGGATTTGTCGTGGTGGATAGCAGTGCACAATGGTAGTGCAGTTTGGATTTATTTGTACATTTGATATTGCGGGGCGAGCGTCCAACATGTGGACTGCCGTCACTTCCTGTTTGTATAATATTCTTTTGGGGCACGACCGGGCTAAGATCGATGTACCCGTTGTACATATTTTTCATTTCTGTACTAGGTTTTACCCCGCGACGGAGTGCACGGATAGCCGGTTTCTGGAGGGTAACGGGTCCGCATCTCATGGTTTTGAGAGGCAGAGGGGCCTCACTCTAGTATTGGCAGACTATTCGCCACACTCGTAGGGGGTACAGGTTGACCCAAGGAGGGGTGCTCAAGTTACCGGATTCCGTGAAGTGCAGGTTGGTCCATTCACTTTGCTGTAGGGGCTGCCTCGCTTCAGGTTTTGGTGGGTAACTTGCCGCACCCGTAGGGGTCTAGGTTTCATTGCACAGGCTATCCACATGACCAGAGGAACGTCGGGTTTTAGTAGCGGCTCTGTGAAACCCGAGAATCCCAGATTATCTGTATTGTTCTATGATTATTACTTTTCTGTAATGTTGCATATTATCACGCCTGGAGCGATTACTGTATATTGGTATATATACTATTAGATGTTGTATATGTTTTACACCCGCGCTAGTCCAGTCCTCGCTCTGTCATTAGTTAAATAACCTAACGAGTGATGACGGGACCCAGTGGCGAATGCGGATGGCATATACGTACATTATATTTTCGTTCTTTTCTGGTGTGTTTAATTGATGGGACTGCTTTGATTCTTATCAATACAAGAATAAAACAAACCTATATTCAATGTTGTTGGAACAATTTAAAAAGTGTTATTACAAAGACGTTTCCTTTTGTTTTGCATAGTGATATTCGGTTGGAATATCCTGCACCTCATTCGACGAGGCAAGGGCTGATATCCCTTCACCGGGAGAGACCCCTTGGGCAGAAGTTTGCGTCAGGGTAATAACTTCAGTATAGTCAATTACAAGTTACTTTGCATCGCGGTATTCAGTTGGAATATCCTGCACCTCATTCCACGAGGAAAGAGCCGAGATCCCTTCACATGGAATGACCTCTTTAGCAAAAGTTTTCGCCACTATATATTTATAAAAAGCTATCAGGTTCCTTCAGCGATATCAAGTTCATTACGTTAAAGGTTTTTCGCCAAAAACCAGCCGTAGCCTTCCATCATTTCTTTTGGATATTCAGTAGTATTCAAGCTATGTATTGTGACCAACGCCATGGCATAGTGTTTGGTAGCTGCTGGGTATTCATTTGTTGCATAGATAGATGAGTTGGTTTGGGACAGTCGTTCTGCCATTTTGGCCAACGTCAAGGGCATGTACGGGTGGGTTCAAATTGTTGCGCCACGGCAGCGCCCCGGCCGTCTTACTCGAGGCCAAATAGCAGAATCAAAATTTTTCCTTACTCGGAAACCGGCGCTACCGCGGACAAAGAAAACCCGGATCGTTTACCATTAACCTAAGCTAGCTAACAAGAGATGGGAAAAGAAGTATACCAAGAGATCCGAGTCCTCCGGTCTTCTCTTCATCATCCCGATCTCCCGCGGAAAAGCTTGGCTCTACATCGTCGCCTCCTCGCCGGAAAGGGCACCACATCGCCTTCGTCTTTTACGGGCTCCCGCCTCAATACCGAGGCAACTCGAGCATGAAGCCGGCAACTCGACATGCTCAAGATTTGCTGTAGGAAGTGTAGTGTAGAATCGTAGTCTCTTATGGGGTATTGGAGTTGCCTTTAGATGGAGGGAAGAATGAAACTTTGGAGGCAAATGATGCTATCATTTTTTAAGGAAAATGAGATGAACCAATGATACAAAAAAATCAATCTCTCATTTTTCTCCTCTCTCTCATGAGTGGCCGGCCCAACCATGATAGAAAAGGTGGAGGAAACTCTATACCAATGAAGCAAGAAGGGAGGTTATTGTAGGATGAAGAGAAGAGGTGACTATATCATAAAGCAAGAAAACATAGAACCATGCTTCACATTAATTCACACCATACCCTTTCATGTCAAATTAATGCAAGCATGGAGCAAGATATGAAAGGTATCATAATCAACACAATTGCATAAAACCCCTCCACAAAGTGTAATTTGCAAAACTGCAAATTACCCCCTCCATCGGAAAAGTCCGGCCGGGAAAGAACAAAGGAAAACCGGCCGGAATGGAATGCAAACTGGCAACTCCAGAAAACAGGTCCCGTAATAAATTACAGGAAAACCCCGATACTGTGCATACACACCCGCATCTGTATTCCGTCCGGATACAAATGTAATGAGACAAAATCTACACTGTACTAGACTAGGACCGGCTTAAACCAAAGCCGGCTAGTAAAAACCGTTCGATCCTGATCCGTGCAATACCGCACGTATCTGATCGAACCCTGCCATATAACTATACGGCCACTAGTACAAAACTGTCCGATCCTGATCCGTGCAATACCGCACGTTTCTGATCGGACCCTGCCATATCTCCATACGGCCTCTACAGCGTTTCGCCCGAAAGCTGAGTAACTGAAAGTGTGGTGGACTCTAAAGACTCGTCAATACTATGGCTGTGGATTTAACCACTAGCACGTCAGAGGTATTAGCCAATACGTGACGGGCCACCAGCTATTGACCAAAAGGGACGTCGATGAGCGAACTCATCCTGACACCCTACTGAGCCTGTCAGTGACAATATCCGTACAGTCCGGTCCGTTCGTCTATGAGTATCGCATGGCGGGCCTAGGGGGTTGGTAAAAGTCAGACCCCCAAAAGCGGTACAAGTCGTGTCGGAGCGTAGCCCAGAACGCCCTGAGATACTACTGGAATACCTACCAGTAAATCTCCTGCCTCGGCCGAGGGCTTTGCGTAATGGCTCTCCTAGACACAGCGCGACCTCACCCCCAATACCGGGAGAGACGAACCCCTGCAGATCCGCTCACTGCCTCCATGTGGCTCGGGACTGTACCCAACTAAAACCTGTTTGCACGACTCCTTTGAGCCGTGGTAGGGTAGTAATCAAAGCACAGTGGGAACTCACACGAGACAAATGACGATCTCAGGTCGATGAACTAACCTGTACACATGTCACCTGGGAACTGCTATCTGACATCTGGTATAAGACCAACTAGCAGGTTCCCGGCGAGTCCTGCCCGGTGTACTCATAACCCAATGAGCACCTGTATACATCTTAGGTGAACCAACTGACACCAGTGGCTTGTGAGACCGGCCACCGCCCCTCGTCGGGGTCTCGACTGTATACACTAGTCTACTAATGGAGTATCGATACCCTGTCTCGAAACTCCTACGACTAGGGACCTTTTAAGGATGTGCTTATAGACTACCAGCTCCCACGTATATGATCGCCATCATACTGCTGGTCGTCAAGCAAGAATCCTAGGGGCTCTATCAACGTGTAATAGCGACATATCAGGTCACCTAAAGCAGTACACGATGATAAAGATAAACCAGATAGCATACTATCATCTCGAGTAAGACTGTTCTACTGGGATAGGTCCTCCCTCAATCATTGCAATCACGTGCCTGTGATCCAATAATTGACTCTGAGGGCACTATCTCCAACAATCTCCCACTTGCACTCAAGGCTAATTATTGCGATGTCGCATACTCACAGCCCGTGTGATACCGAACACCCAACTCCTCTACTAGTCAGTCTCACAAAACCTGTTTGCGAAACTATTGCGTTCGAGGAATAGCCTCAGTGAGTGGATCCGCTGTGATGTTTCTTTCTATGTCTCTCTATATCTCAAGTTCGCGGAGAAAGCCATCTCCCGAAATGAGCAATACCTGTCTTGGAACGTCTGGATGTCTGATGGGACCTAGTTCATAAATGAACTCCAAATCCAAACTTCTTAGACTGTATCGTTAACTGAACTTAATCAGTATCCTGCGCCATGCCTCCCTCAGTATTGCCTTGGACCACCTGTCCAAAATACTGCCCCTCGTCAGAGGGAGAACTATAACTCTGACAACCTCCTTGTCGTCCATGTCACCTTGGAAGCCTGGAGTGATAACCGTCTCCTAAAGGAGACAGCCGTTATCATATCCCTAGAACATTCACTTATGTTCTATAACTGCTTCCCACTGTTCCTCCAGGATTGGATCAATATCAACTTATTGCACCTACTGCAAGAACAACATCTGGTGCGGTACTTGACATCTCATGATTGACTCAATTGCCTAAGCAAGTGATCTGCCAATCATGAGTATCCCTCTCCCCTTTAGTCTATAAGACACCTTTAGAGAGGGTGACTCCATCAACTGCAGGTGCACTACCGTGTCAGGAGTCGTCCATTCTAAATACTCATAGAATGCTGTCAAGGTACCCAGATTGGGAAACCACCCAAATCTAGATCTAAAACTATAGATCTAGTAACCAGTATGTCTGATATAATATCCAAGTCCCTTGTGGAGAAACCACTGTGTGACGACCAAAGTATAACCGATCGTAGTATAGGAATATCACTTCCTACTACCTTCTCAACAGATCCATCCCCTATTCTGATGACGTCAAACCCATGACTGTCACATCAGAAACAGATGATCTATCTCCGCTACATCTGCTTTAGTCTATAAATAGACATAAGCCTGATGTCCACCAATGCTTCCGCTGCTCCCACTGACTACGACAACCCTCTGGCAGAGTCATATAGACGTGCACTTCCAAAGCTAGTTTAGAACGACGCTATACTCATCCTCCTGCCGGGTCTCGCAGCCTGGAACAACAACAATGGCAAGTGTGGGTAAACAAGAACTTCCCTGTCACCGTCATTGAGGCTACCGGAGTACCTCTCGGGTGCCTGAAGTTACCCACCTTATATGCGGAGTGGCCAATGGAATGTCAAATCAGATTGAATCTTTAGGTTCCTTATTAAATCTTCAGTAATCGTTTGCGGTTCTGGAATCACTTCCAGTTCTACCATACTCCCACTGCTGTTTTTGAAAAAATCTATTTTTAATAAAACTGTGGCGAGTCTAGAACAATATTTCTATTGATCTGCCAGATGGTAGAAAGTCAACCCTCGTCATAGCCTGGGTCAACCCACAAACAGCCATTACAGAAACGTGCCTTGAGTTATCCGGAGTCTGGTTTTAAGCATAAGCCGGACAACTTCCCGTACCTTAACATCGTTAAGATATGAACTGTTCTATATCCAATATAGAAACAGAGGCACTGATTCAATTGAACCAGATTCAAATCATGCAGCTGTCTCCAGTGCATGTCAACTAAATGGAGAGAGGCCGATCAGCGTTACTCAACTTAGGAACGCTTCCAATTATGAGTATCCTGAAAGAGAAGCAATCTGTCTTCATCATTACTATCAACTGAATACCATACACAAGTATCTACATCTTCGATCTCTTTGAAGAATCCCGATACTTGCTACACCTGGTTCTCTACTCTATTCAAATACCTATAACTCCTCAAAACTTAGACCCTGTGTTTCCACGAAACAGCTGTCTAAAATCTAGAGAAGTCATAAGTAAACCGAATATAGTACGAGGACCAACCCCTCTGTCCTGATGGACACTGGACAACATACAATACTCTGTATAAGTCCGCTGAGTCTAACAACTCTTTCACTGTGCGTCGCAGGTTGAAAACTGTACTTATGGTTAAGAAGAATTACACCGCTGTTTAATGCTCCTTACCTAACCATCCACTGATATAGGTAAATGTCATCGACATAATATCAAAAGGTATATCTCACTCTATGAAAATAGACGTACAGATATATCGATTTGAAATTGGTGCACAACAGCGGATATTCAAAACCAAATATTTGCCGACCGGCAAACAACCCAGGTGACTTCCTCAAATATCACCGATTACAACGAATCCCGATATAATGAGGATGATCACCCAATTCCCAATAACTTACTCCCACTCATCATCTGTAAAACCATACAGATGTGAGAATTATTCCTGGCAAATACATACCCTGGAGTAAGTGTCTAATCGGGAAATCAGTTTTCTTTTAACAGTACACAGTTGAAACTGAAACATTAAAAATGTTTCTGTGGGGTATTCTGGTATTCCTAGTAATGCCTCTACTATTATCCAGATTCACAACTATAACCGTATAATTCTTTGCCATCTTTCTAAATCCCTTTATATGTCTTTAGTCATTACCGTCTGCACACCCCTTTAGGCCAATTGGTTTTCTTCCTTCCCTACCGTTCGGCACCAGCCTATGGTTTGGAAGAAGACTATCCAATAAGCATAAAGGGTGTACTGTCCTAATCCTAGGAGCACTCGCAATGCGAGAGAAGGTGAAGATAAAAGACACCTGAATGTACTTTATTCCTATTTCTCCTGAACCAGGATCCATCCCCGAACTGGAACAAGTTCCTTTCGAGTTCGTATATAACCATACGATGGATTATCCAATAAACTTTGGATCTTCGTAGTGATACGGAGTGTCCTGGAGAAATACAAAGGTGATTCAGGATTGGCGAAGAAATACTTGGTTTGGTCGTGAATATCAGTCGCAATTTACTTTGCCCTCTTACTAATCCCTTGCTTTGTCTTAACTTAATACCTTCTGCACACCATCGTTATGCTAATTGGTTTTCTTCATTCCCTACCGGTCGGCACCAGCCTATGGTTTGGAAGAAGACTATCCAATTTGCGTAATAGGTGTACTACTCCTAAACCAAGGAGTACTCGCAACCTGAGAGAAGGTGAAAAGAAAAGACAACTGAATAATCCTATCCGTTTTCTCCAGAACCAGAAACCATCCTCGAAGTCCTTCGAGTTCGTATCTAACCATACGATGGTTTTGTCCAATGGAAGTGGACGTTCGTAGTAATACGGGGTGTCCTGGAGAAAAGGGTAAAAGCAGGAGTGGCAATGAGGTCTGCAACTCTGACAATCCAAAAGCCTGTGTTAAGAAGGTTCGGTCAACTTGGTCACTGAGTCATAGTCCAGGGTCGGGTCAATGGTCGCAGCCAGAGAGAGAGAAAAGAAGCACTCAGCGTGCACTCTAACCTAGATCAGAATGGTTATCACTTTGTCTAATCTGGAAACCTCCCACTGTACCTCAAATTCTCCTCCAAACCTGAAAGAAGAATTAGTCGGGGATCACCCGAGGAGTAAACCAACTCATCAGTGGAAATCGGGATCCAACTCTCATCGCATGATAACGTGACGGAATCCACTCACGCCACCACACTCCAGAAGGTATGCGCATGCCTGGCAAGTTTCAGTTCTTTTGAAACTCCCTATGTGATTTTTACCCCTAGGACCCAAGTGACCTTGACTGAGCCAACATATCAAAGGATCCTAGTCAAGTTCAACCCGTCATTATCTTGATTGCATTAGACCCACCCGCACGAGTCCTTGACTGAGCCAAAATGACCGTACGACTGTCCTAACCAATCACATATCCATGCAACAGAAAAGCACTACATAGCTACCGAACACTACGCCTCGGCTGAGCACGACATACGCAGCACGAATACTAAGTAATACTAATCTGAAATGACGGAGGGCTACGACTGGTTTTTGGCGAAAAACCTTTAACGTAATGAACTTGATATCGTTGAAGGAACTGCATAACTTTTTAGAAAATATAGTGACGAAAACCTTTACTAAAGAGGTCACTCCCGGTGAAGGGATCTCGGCTCTTTCCCCGTAGAATGAGGTGCAGGATATTCCAACTGAATACCACGATGCAAAGCAAAAGTAATCGGCTATAGTGAAGTTAATGCCCTGACGCAAAATTCTGTCCAAGGGGTCACTCCCGGTGAAGGGATCTCGGCCCTTGCCTCGTCGACTGAGGAGCAGGATATTCCAAATGAATACCACGATGCAAAACAAAAGTGAACGTCCTTGCAATAACAGCTTTTTTGAAAAATGTTCCAACAACATCAGATTAGGTTTGTTTATCTTGCATTGATCCGAATCAATGCAGTCCCATCAATTGATCACACCACAAAGAACGAAAATATACTGACGTACGTATATGCCATCCGCATTCGCCACTGGGTCCCGTCATCACCCGTTAGGTTAGCAAACTAACGGTAGAGCGGGGACTGGACTAGCGCGGGTGTAAAACATATACAACATCTACTAATATATATACCAATATATAGTATTTCGCTCAAGGCGTGAATAAAATGCAACATCACAGAAATGTACAGCATCACAGAACAATACAGATATCTGGAAGCCCCGGGTTTCACAGAGCCGCTGCTGAAACCCGACGTTCCCCTGGTCGTGTGGATAGCCTGTGCAATGAAATCCTAGACCCCTACGGGCGCGGCAAGTCACCCGCCAAGACCTGAAGCGAGGCAGCCCCCTTCAGTACCGTGAATGGACCACCCAGCACTTCACGGAATCCGGCAACTTGGGCACCCCTCCTGGGTCAACCTGTACCCCCTACGAGTGCGGCGAATAGCCCGCCAATCCTGGACTGAAGCCCCCTCCGTCTCAATGCCCTGAGATGCGGGCCCGTTGCCCTCCAGAACCCGGCTATCCGTGCACCCCACCGCGGGGCAACCCTAGTACAGAAAGTAAAATATACATACACCGGGTACATCGACCGCAACCAGGTCGTGCCCCAAAAGAATAATACAAACAGGCAGTGACGGCAGTCCACATGTCGGACGCTCGCCCCGCAATATCAAATGTACATAATACAACAGCACTGTACTAGCATTGCATCCAGGCTATCCCCACGACCGATCCGCAACATCACAGCATAAACATAGAACATCAACGTGAAGGTCACGTTCGCAAATCCGTCTAACCGGGCTATAGCAGTTAGACCGGATTTACCGATCGAGTGACATTCACGGTCGCAGATATAATGTAAATACTGTGAAATAATGTGTTTAAAATATCCGATCGATCAAATAATTAACAAGTGGGCCCCAAAAGAAAACTGTAGCACTCACAGAAATAACTGGCCCAATTTTAATATTCCAAAACCCCTAATTATAGCCCAGAAGCCCACTGGAGAAAATCGAAGCAGTGACCCCACCAACCTGCGGCGGAAGGGCGGCACAAATATGGCTTTTGCGGCGCTTCCGCGCTCCTGTTGAGTGATCACTGTCTCGAATTTTCCCAGAGTTCTTAGAACTCCCTGCACATCATTCTGAGACCACCTGAAAAATTTTTAGACTCCAAAAAATTTCGACAGAAACTGATGTGCAATAAAATACGGTTTTTGAGATTTTGGTCGATCGGATAAGTAAAACGCATTAGAACAAGCTAGATAAGGTTAATGGCGTGGCTCTGATACCATGTTGCGCCACGGCAGCGCCCCGGCCGTCTTACTCGAGGCCAAATAGCAGAATCAAAATTTTTCCTTACTCGGAAACCGGCGCTACCGCGGACAAAGAAAACCCGGATCGTTTACCATTAACCTAAGCTAGCTAACAAGAGATGGGAAAAGAAGTATACCAAGAGATCCGAGTCCTCCGGTCTTCTCTTCATCATCCCGATCTCCCGCGGAAAAGCTTGGCTCCACATCGTCGCCTCCTCGCCGGAAAGGGCACCACATCGCCTTCGTCTTTTACGGGCTCCCGCCTCAATACCGAGGCAACTCGAGCATGAAGCCGGCAACTCGACATGCTCAAGATTTGCTGTAGGAAGTGTAGTGTAGAATCGTAGTCTCTTATGGGGTATTGGAGTTGCCTTTAGATGGAGGGAAGAATGAAACTTTGGAGGCAAATGATGCTATCATTTTTTAAGGAAAATGAGATGAACCAATGATACAAAAAAATCAATCTCTCATTTTTCTCCTCTCTCTCATGAGTGGCCGGCCCAACCATGATAGAAAAGGTGGAGGAAACTCTATACCAATGAAGCAAGAAGGGAGGTTATTGTAGGATGAAGAGAAGAGGTGACTATATCATAAAGCAAGAAAACATAGAACCATGCTTCACATTAATTCACACCATACCCTTTCATGTCAAATTAATGCAAGCATGGAGCAAGATATGAAAGGTATCATAATCAACACAATTGCATAAAACCCCTCCACAAAGTGTAATTTGCAAAACTGCAAATTACCCCCTCCATCGGAAAAGTCCGGCCGGGAAAGAACAAAGGAAAACCGGCCGGAATGGAATGCAAACTGGCAACTCCAGAAAACAGGTCCCGTAATAAATTACAGGAAAACCCCGATACTGTGCATACACACCCGCATCTGTATTCCGTCCGGATACAAATGTAATGAGACAAAATCTACACTGTACTAGACTAGGACCGGCTTAAACCAAAGCCGGCTAGTAAAAACCGTTCGATCCTGATCCGTGCAATACCGCACGTATCTGATCGAACCCTGCCATATAACTATACGGCCACTAGTACAAAACTGTCCGATCCTGATCCGTGCAATACCGCACGTTTCTGATCGGACCCTGCCATATCTCCATACGGCCTCTACAGCGTTTCGCCCGAAAGCTGAGTAACTGAAAGTGTGGTGGACTCTAAAGACTCGTCAATACTATGGCTGTGGATTTAACCACTAGCATGTCAGAGGTATTAGCCAATACGTGACGGGCCACCAGCTATTGACCAAAAGGGACGTCGATGAGCGAACTCATCCTGACACCCTACTGAGCCTGTCAGTGACAATATCCGTACAGTCCGGTCCGTTCGTCTATGAGTATCGCATGGCGGGCCTAGGGGGTTGGTAAAAGTCAGACCCCCAAAAGCGGTACAAGTCGTGTCGGAGCGTAGCCCAGAACGCCCTGAGATACTACTGGAATACCTACCAGTAAATCTCCTGCCTCGGCCGAGGGCTTTGCGTAATGGCTCTCCTAGACACAGCGCGACCTCACCCCCAATACCGGGAGAGACGAACCCCTGCAGATCCGCTCACTGCCTCCATGTGGCTCGGGACTGTACCCAACTAAAACCTGTTTGCATGACTCCTTTGAGCCGTGGTAGGGTAGTAATCAAAGCACAGTGGGAACTCACACGAGACAAATGACGATCTCAGGTCGATGAACTAACCTGTACACATGTCACCTGGGAACTGCTATCTGACATCTGGTATAAGACCAACTAGCAGGTTCCCGGCGAGTCCTGCCCGGTGTACTCATAACCCAATGAGCACCTGTATACATCTTAGGTGAACCAACTGACACCAGTGGCTTGTGAGACCGGCCACCGCCCCTCGTCGGGGTCTCGACTGTATACACTAGTCTACTAATGGAGTATCGATACCCTGTCTCGAAACTCCTACGACTAGGGACCTTTTAAGGATGTGCTTATAGACTACCAGCTCCCACGTATATGATCGCCATCATACTGCTGGTCGTCAAGCAAGAATCCTAGGGGCTCTATCAACGTGTAATAGCGACATATCAGGTCACCTAAAGCAGTACACGATGATAAAGATAAACCAGATAGCATACTATCATCTCGAGTAAGACTGTTCTACTGGGATAGGTCCTCCCTCAATCATTGCAATCACGTGCCTGTGATCCAATAATTGACTCTGAGGGCACTATCTCCAACACAAATTGACCTGGATAGTGACGGGTAGAACTTGGCATGTGACTTATGACATTTTGACCAACGCCAAGGTCATAAGAGCATGGGGCAAAAATAATATCGGGAGTTTCTAAAAGAAACTGAAACTTGCCAAGTATGCGCATACCTTCTGGAGTGTGATAACGTGAGTGGATTCCGTTACGTTATCATGTGATGAGAGTTGGATCCCGATTCTCACTGATAAGTTGGTTTACTCTTCGGGAGATCCCGACTAATTCTTCTTTCAGGTTTGGAGGAGAATTTGAGATTATGGTGGAAGGTTTCCTGATTAGATAAAGTGATAACCATTCTGATCTAGGTTAGAGTGCACGCAGAGTGTTTCTTTTCTCTCTCTCTTTGGCAGCGACCTTTGACCGACCCTAGACTATGACTCAGTGACCAAGTTGACCGGACCTTCTTAAAATACTGGCTTTTGGGTTGTCTTAAGTTGCATAAGTCATTGCCGCTCCTTCTTTTACCCTTTGTATTTCTCAGAACACCCCGTATTACTACGGATATCCACTTCCATTGGATAGATCCATCGTATGGTTATATACGAACTCGAAGAGACTTCTTCGAGGATGGATTCAGGTTCAGGAGAAATAGAATTGGTTTATTCTGTTGTCTTTTATTATCGCCTTCTCTCAGGTTGCGAGGGCTCCTTAGTTTAGGAGAGTACACCTATTACGCTTATTGGATAGTCTTATTCCAAACCATAGGCAGGTGCCGAAAGGTAGGGAATGAAGAAAACCAATTAGCCTAAGTAGGGTGTGCAGAAGGTAACATGTAAAGACAAAATAAAGGGATTAGAAAGAGGGCAAAGTAAATTGTGACCGCTATCATTCACGACCAAACCGCGTGCTTCATCACCACTCCTATTTTCACCTTTGCTTTTTTCCCAGTTCGGGAGAAATAGAATAAGGTATTATTCGGTTGTCTTTTATCATCACCTTCTCTTAAGTTGCGAGTACTCCTAGGATTAGGAGAGTACACCTATTATGCTTACTGCATAGTCTTCTTCCAAACCATAGGCTGGTGCCGAACGGTAGGGAAGAAAGAAAACCATTTAGCCTAACGATGGTGTACAGAAAGTAATGAATAAAGACAAATAAAGGGATTTGGAGATGTGGCAAACAAATATACGGTTAAAGTTATGAATTGGATTATGGAAGAGGCATTACTAGGAATACCAGGGTACCCCTACAAAACATTTTCATGTTTCAGTGTATTATTAAAGGAGAACTGATTTCCCGATTAGATACTCACTCCAGGGTATTTATTTACCAGGTATGATTCTCACATCTGTATGGTTTTACAAATGATGACTAGGAGTAAGTTATTGGGAATTAGGTGATCATCCTCATTATATCGGAATTCGTTGTAATTAGTGATATTTGAGGAAATCGTCTGGGTACAGTCTTCATCCTACGACGCACAGGTTTTGAGTTATTTAACTCAGCGGACTTATGAAAGGTTCCTAGGCATCCTAATGAAGTCTCACAAGGCATCAACCATGCCATTTTCAAAAATTATGGAAGCCGAGAAACCCTAACACGGATCGTAGACTAGAATTCTAGGAGAAAAACTAAACTAGTTAGCAAATAAACCAAAGGTCGGAAACTACAACCTTTGTAGATCCGGATATCCACTTGCTTAGCTCCATGTGGTCGTCCCCTCGCTGTCCATCACGAACCTCGGACTCTCGCGACGGCTTCATCGGAGGAGTGAGCGGAATAGTTCGACGGCTTCGTGTCAAAGACGATCTACGTCGAGGTTGCACTAGTTCAAGCTCCGACTTCACCAAGTAGTGAAACTTGTGAAGAAAACACCCAAAACCACTTGGCAAGAGGTAGAGGATGAAGAAATAGGAGGTGGGTTCACTTTTAATTTGGATTTCTCTCACTAAAACTCAAGTTGCCATTGATGTAGCAAGCTTGAAGAAGAAGAAGAAGATGATGGTTATGATAAGTTCTTCTAAAAAGAAAATAGAAAATCAATACTTATCATAACTTAAACTAGGTTTAAGTGTAGAGAATAAACCATGGTCATTTGAGTGGGTTAGGGTTAAGCATGAAGACAAGAATGGTTAGCAAAGTCAAAGCTTCATGAAGCTTCAACATAAAACAAATAAAGCCACCATTCTTACCTTAATCCATTTCAAATAAATAAATAAACAAATAAATAAATAAATGAATATGCAAAACCCTAATTATCAAATTAACCATGGATTAATTCTATACACTTAACTAAATGATCAAGTATCATCAAACATGATACAAAAATGTGCACGAAAGCATATCACATATACATTGTGCATCAAGTGAGAAAAATCCGTTTAAAGTGAACCAATACTAGTTAATGCAAAGTAATATATCAAATATATAATTATACATTAAATCATTAAATCAACACTTGATTCAATGATCCGGTCATGTCGCACATGACCGACTAGTATCCAATGTATCGGCTTATCGAATCGATCTTCGATTCGATAACTAGGTTATATCGAATATAACCATTCGATACATATATCGCGAGAATGGAATACGGTATCACATACACGCATTATTCTCAGTCCTGCACATATCTCATATGCGCTCCTATTTCGTTTCGCTTGAGCCAGGAAACCTCTGTGTAGGACTCTAAAGACTCGTCAATACGCCGGTAGCAGATGATGATCATATCAAACACCCACAAGCCGCAAGCGGTCTACTAAACGTAACGGCCATCCGGGTATTGAGCGATCAGAAGATCGACGAGCTAGCCCGCTCACACTCCTGCGAATCCGACCAGTAACACTTACCATACAGTCCGGTCTCTTCGTCTGATATGTCGCATATCAAGTCTAGGGGTGGTAAACGTCAGACCCCAATAACTCGATAAGTCGTGCCGATGTGAGGCTCATAACGGGTCGAGAAACTACTGGTAACACTTACCAGCAAATCTCTGATCAGCCCTGGCCAGGGACTTCCCTGCTATGGCCAATCGAGCACTGCGCAACATCAACCCCCAATACCGGGAGAGACGAAACCCCTCCTATCGCTCATTGCCTCCATGTGACTCGGGACTGTGCCCAAAGACCACCGTTTTGCATGCCCTCATGGACGTGGTAAGGTGGAGATCAAAGCACAGTGGGAATCACACAAGACTCTATGACGATCTCGGGTCTACAGACTAACCTGTACAAGTGTCACCTGAGAACTGCCATCTGACGTGAGGTATAATACCATCTGGGAGTTCTCGGCGAGTCCGTCCAGTGTACCCAGTCTCCACTGAGCACCCGTACACCATCTCTGATGTCAAACACCAATGGATATGGGATCATCCATCGCCCATCTCATGGGTCGAGAAGCGTATACGCTAGTCTACACTGGTATATCGATGCCCCGTCTCGATACACCCACGACTAGGGACCTTGAAGGATGTACTTATGGACTACCATGTCCCCACTAGTATGATCTGCATCATAGTCCAGGTAGTCAAGTACAAATCCTAAGGGCTTTACCAACATGTAACAATAAGACAGTATAAAGAGACTAGTGTACATGTTAAGATAAAGAGCAACCAGATAGCATACTATCATGTTGAGCAAGAAAGTCATCTCTATATATGTCCAAACATCCAATATAATATACATCATCTGTACAATACTGGCCTCTAGGGCATACATACAACTAACAATCTCCCACTTGCACTAGGGCCAGCTGCTGTAGTATCGCATACCGAGCATCCCGAAGAGTCTCTCAAACTGTATCTGGGGAATGGCCTTCGTGAGTGGATCCGCAGTGTTGTCCTTCGTGTCAACCCTCCTGACCTCGATCTCCCGGCGATCAACTATCTCCCGGATCAGGTGATACCGCCTCAGAATATGCCTGGATCGCTGATGGGACCTGGGTTCCTTGGCCAAAGCCACTGCTCCATTGTTATCGCAATACAAAGGTATTGAATGCTCAATGGATAGAACCACACCAAGTTCAGTAATGAACTTCTTGACCCAGACAGCTTCTTTAGCAGCATCGTTGGCAGCGATGTATTCAGCCTCCATCGTCGAGTCTGCCACGGTTTCCTGCTTGGAACTCTTCCAGCTAACCGCCCCTCCGTAAAGGGTAAAGACAAAACCCGACTGCGACTTAGAGTCGTCCTTATCACTCTGGAAGCTGGAATCGGTAAAGGACTCCACTTGGAGTTCTCCGTTACCATACACCAAGAACATATCTCTAGTCCTTCGTAAGTACTTGAGAATGCTCTTCACAGCTGTCCAGTGACTCTCTCCAGGATCAGCTTGATACCTGCTCACTATACTTAGTGAGTATACTACATCGGGTCTGGTACATAGCATCGCATACATGATAGAGCCTACTGCCGAAGCATAGGGTATCCCTTGCATGCGAGCTCTCTCCAAATCAGTCTTGGGAGACATCTCTTTGGAGAGAGTGACTCCAGAGATCGTGGGCAAATTCCCACGCTTGGACTCTTCCATACTAAACCTCTTTAGTATGGTGTCAATGTACCTGGATTGGGACAATCCCAAAATCCGTTTGGATCTATCTCTATAGATCCTAATTCCCAATATGCAGGAGGCATCACCAAGATCTTTCATTGAGAATCTTTGTGATAAGAAGAGCTTGACCGCTTGCAGCATAGGAATATCATTTCCTATCAAGAGTATGTCGTCCACGTACAATACGAGGAAGACAACCTTACTCTCTGCCACCTTCTTGTAGATACAAGGTTCATCTGGATTTTTGACGAAATCAAACTCTTTGATAACGACGTCAAAGCAGATGTTCCAACTCCGCGATGCTTGCTTTAATCCATAAATGGACTTAAGCAGCTTGCACACCTTCCCGCTGCTCCTACTGTCTACGAAGCCCTCTAGCTGAGTCATGTACACGCACTCTTCTAAATCACCATTTAGAAAGGCGGTCTTAACATCCATTTGCCAGATTTCGTAGTCATGAAAGGCAGCAATGGCAAGCATGATTCGGATGGATTTAAGCATAGCCACTGGAGAAAAGGTTTCGTCATAGTCCACACCTGGTCTTTGACGAAAACCCTTTGCTACAAGTCTAGCTTTGAAAGTCTCCACTTTCCCATCTACACAAGTTTCTTCTTGAAGATCCACTTGCTCCCAATGGGTTTTACCCCTTCAGGAGCAACTTCCAAAGTCCATACTTTGTTGGTGTACATGGATTCCATCTCGGACCGCATAGCATCCAGCCATTTCACTGAGTCCCTACTCGTGATGGCCTGCTCGAAGCTAGTTGGGTCATCATCCGTCATGATGCAATCCTCGCTCCCTCCATCCATGAGAAAACCGTAGTATCTCTCAGGTTGGCGAGGAACCCTACTAGATCGGCGGAGTGGCTGGGGTTCATCGGGAACTACGGAATCCTCTGGTTCAACCAAATCTTCTGTTGTAGTCTGTGTCGCTGGAACCTCTTCCAGTTCTACCTCAATGCCACTTATCTGTTTCATAAGAAAAAATTTTTCTAAGAAAGTGGCATGTCGAGAAACAAACACCTTTTGTTCCTCGGGTTGTAGAAGATATACCCTTGTGAATTTTTGGGATATCCTACAAACTTACATAAGACAGATCTTGCCTCGAGTTTGTCCGGATTTTGTCTTTTGACATAGGCTGGACAACCCCATATCTTAATATAATTAAGATGTGGTCTCTTCCCTTTCCATATCTCATATGGAGTGGTAGGCACTGATTTGGTAGGAACTCTATTCAATAGGTCCATGGCTGTCTCAAGCGCATATCCCCAGAAGGAAATAGGTAACTCAGCTGTACTCATCATTGAGCGCACCATATCTAATAGGGTGCGGTTTCTCCGTTCAGATACACCGTTGTGCTGTGGTGTATAAGGAGGAGTCAGCTGAGATAGAATCTCATTCTCTTTTAGGAAGTCCAGGAATTCATTGCTCAAGTATTCACCTCCTCGATCAGATCGAAGGATTTTAATACTTTTTCCGGTTTGGTTCTCAACTTCTTGTTTATATTCCCTAAATTTCTCAAAAGCTTCTGATTTGTGTTTCATCAGGAACACATACCCGAACCTAGAGAGATCGTCAGTGAATGTAATGAAGTATGAAGAACCATCCCTGGCATGTGTAGACATGGGACCGCATACATCACTATGTATCAGTCCCAAGAGTTCTGTAACTCTTTCTCCGTGTCCCGTAAACGGAGCTTTGGTCATCTTGCCTTTGAGACATGACTGGCAAGTGTCATAGGATGAAAATTCAAACGGATTTAAATATCCATCCTTCTGCAACTTAGCCAGTCGTGTCGCATTGATGTGACCCAGTCTACAATGCCACAAGAAGGATTCGTTCAGTTCAGAACTCTTCCTCTTGTGTGTATTTGTTATGCTCAGAACTGTTGATTGGTTTAGAACATAAATGCCATTGCACAACGTGCCTGATCCAACCAACTTTTGGTTACGGAAAATGTTCATAACATTATCTTGTAATACAAAATTATATCCTTCTTTACTTAGTAAAGAAACCGATATAATGTTGCATATCAGGTTCGGCATGTAATAGCATTCGTTCAGAACCAATGTATTACCAGTTGGTAATGAAAGGTGATATTCCCCGACAGTCTTAGCTGCAACAATTGCGCCATTTCCGACTCTAATGTCTTTATCACCTTCTCCAAGTTCTCTACCTTTCCTAAGCCCATGTAACTGATTACATATATGGGATCCTGACCCGGTATCTAATACCCAGGACGTGGAGCAAATGGAGAAACAGTTCTCTGTAACGAACACACCCGAAGAAAATGCATCAACATGTACTTTCTTCATTCGGGTGGCATGGGAATCCTGGTATTCCCCTATTTCCTGTTCATTCCTATAACTCTTATAAGAATGAACGGAACCAACGATCCCCAGCACAGTATAACATGCGGGTTCGGTCAATACATCCATATTATTATCTTGATTAAGGCATGAAATGGTCGCTACCTGGAGAGAGAGAGAAGAAACTTTAGCGTAAGCTCGTGCAAGATCAGATTGGTTATTATCTTATCTAATCAGGATGGCTCCCACTGCTTTTTATCAAATCTTCCTCCAAACCCTAAAAGGAAAGACTAGCTGGGATTAATTACGCACTACAAGTTCGCCAATCTTTCAGCCAGGCCAGTGTCGGTACTTTGAGGGAGGTCCCCCGTGCTTTCGCACGAACCTAATTAATGTAAACCTCGTTTTCCCAGAGGCGTAACCTCGTTAACACCTTTCTAGACACCTACTTGATCGGCTAATTGTAATGTGTAAAACTCTCCCAGGAGTAACTCTTACTCGCAGTGGGTATCGGGATCCAACTATCTCATAGAAGGTATGCAATCTCATTGCAAATTTCAACACTTGAAATTCCCGATAATCTTTTGCCCCTAGCGTGCTATGACCTTGACGCATGCCAAACAACCCATAGTCCGCTAGTCAAGTTCAACCCGTCATTTCCTGATTGAATTAAACCCACCCGCACGACCCTTGACGCATGCCAAACAACGCCGTGTGAATACCCTAATCCAATCTGCATCATATGCATAAGCAGATAAATACTAGTTAGCTACCGTACACTACGCCTTGACGCATGCCAAACAACCGCAGCACGAATACTAAATAGTACTTATCTGAAATGACGGAGGGCTACGACAGGTTTTTCTGAAAACCTATTGCGTAATGAACTTGATATCGTTGTAGAATCGAATGAAGTTTTAAAAATGGAGTGATTTTGAGGCTTTTCTAGTTTTGCTAAAGGAGTCACTCCCGGTGAAGGGATCTCGGTCCTTTCCTCGTCGAATGAGGTGCGGGATATATCATATATATCGCTGTGCAAAGCAAAAACGCAAAAGCAGTCAAAAGCAAACCGAGTGTGTAGCATCTGCCAGTTATTGCTAAAGGAGTCACTCCCGGTGAAGGGATCTCGGTCCTTTCCTCATCGAATAAGGTGCAGGGTATATCATATATACCGCTGTGCAAAGCAAGAACTGTAGCTACCTTTTAATTTTAAAATTCGATTCCACAACATCTTAGGTTTCTTATCTTTCATTAATCACATTAATGAAGTCCCATCATTTAAATACCTAAACATCACAGATAGATATGACGTATACTTATGCCATCCGCATTCGCCTCGATGTCCCCTCGTGCACCGTTAGGTTAGGTAACTAACGACAGAGCAGGGCAGGGCTAGCACGGGTGTAAAACATAAGTAACGTCTATATAATATATCATATATACTATATATTATATCCATCACAGAAACACATCACAGATATCGCAGCAGAATAAACATATGAAATATTGGATATACTAGGACGTCCGTGTTTTCAATACGAGCCAGTATAAAACACGGATTCTACGGTCGTGATGAATAGCCAATCCCACACCCCTAGACCCCTACGAGAGCGGCAAGCAACCCTGCCAATTCTAGGGTTAGGAGACCCGAACTCAACTCCTCGAGTTGGTCTCCCACTGGACCCCAGAACCCGGTTACTTGTGCTCCCCTCCTTGGGTCTATCCTAGTGCAGAAAAGTAAATAATATACAAAGGGTGACAACTCCCGCAACCTGGAAGTGCCCCGAATAAAAGAATATTACATACAAGTTTTTACATGAATGAAAAAGAAAAACACTCATCTCACATAAAAACCCCCGGCTATTCGAATACGACGATCCAATATAACATATCCAGAAACACATAACATCACATGTCATCAACGTAAGTAAGTATGCATACCCCAATTGTCGTTGACGTATAGCAACGAAACCGGCGATATGAACATACTACACTTACGGTCACAGAAAAGAAAGTGTAAAACTACAACAATTGGAATCCGCAACCTCTTTAGACATCACATGCCTAACAGTTACAAACCCCGCATTTTAGTCTCATTATCGAAAACTCTTTTCAATATCGTATGGGACTAAACTGCTAGATTTATAACATTCATCCAGTTATCTCATAACTGTTTGTGAATTCCAATTATTGTATCCAATTCCGGATAAATAGAATATATCAAACTTTCCGATCGAACATTCGAACACCCAAGTTTTCCCGACACCGATCAACACATGAAATAGGTTCAAAGACATTCACTTCATACCTCAGTACCAACGGTCCAGCCGTAGAAGGGTCAAGCCAACGGTTCACATGTGGCACGCATACTGCCCCAAACCCGAAGGTTCAAAGGGCAGTTCAAGACGGTCACATAATCGAGTTAAGGTTTGTTGTCTTCTAGAGGGACCATCGCGTTACTTGCACTACTCAGAACGTCTTTTAACCACAGAAAAATCCAACACTTGGAATTATTCCGGCAGGGGAAAACTTGGGTATTTATATCCGGTCGAACTCTTTAACATATTCTACAGTTATCTGAAAAAACACTTAGACAAAGTTTGATATTCCGATCGAATCATTGATTCCCAATATAACCCCAGAGCACTCAACCCTTAAATAAATTTAAAAATACCCAGAAAACTCACCAGAATTTATCAGGTATTACTGTGCAGTGAAACATGGCTGACGTCACTATATGGCCGCGGAACAGCGGCAGAAGCCATGCTTATGCCGCGTTTCCGCGGCTCATGGAACTGTTCATGGGAAACGTTTTACACAGTAATTCTTAGAATTCTTTGGTGAATTTTTTAAGCATTTTTAATATCAAAAATTCCCAGATTTCAGAAAATGTCCAGAGAGCTCTTGGGTATCGGGGTTTCGGGTTCGTTCGGACTTCAAACTCCGTCTAGACTTCGCCTAAAGATCTAGCTAGGCTCTGATACCAATGAAAGGTTCCTAGGCATCCTAATGAAGTCTCACAAGGCATCAACCATGCCATTTTCAAAAATTATGGAAGCCGAGAAACCCTAACACGGATCGTAGACTAGAATTCTAGGCGAAAAACTAAACTAGTTAGCAAATAAACTAAAGGTCGGAAACTACAACCTTTGTAGATCCGGATATCCACTTGCTTAGCTCCATGTGGTCGTCCCCTCGCTGTCCATCACGAACCTCGGACTCTCGCGACGGCTTCATCGGAGGAGTGAGCGGAATAGTTCGACGGCTTCGTATCAAAGACGATCTACGTCGAGGTTGCACTAGTTCAAGCTCCGACTTCACCAAGTAGTGAAACTTGTGAAGAAAACACCCAAAACCACTTGGCAAGAGGTAGAGGATGAAGAAATAGGAGGTGGGTTCACTTTTAATTTGGATTTCTCTCACTAAAACTCAAGTTGCCATTGATGTAGCAAGCTTGAAGAAGAAGAAGAAGATGATGGTTATGATAAGTTCTTCTAAAAAGAAAATAGAAAATCAATACTTATCATAACTTAAACTAGGGTTAAGTGTAGAGAATAAACCATGGTCATTTGAGTGGGTTAGGGTTAAGCATGAAGACAAGAATGGTTAGCAAAGTCAAAGCTTCATGAAGCTTCAACATAAAACAAATAAAGCCACCATTCTTATCTTAATCCATTTCAAATAAATAAATAAACAAATAAATAAATAAATGAATATGCAAAACCCTAATTATCAAATTAACCATGGATTAATTCTATACACTTAACTAAATGATCAAGTATCATCAAACATGATACAAAAATGTGCACGAAAGCATATCACATATACAATGTGTTAGTGTTTATGCCCTAGAAGGCCATTACTGTATCATACTAGCTTGTATATTACTTAATGGAAGCTTGGGATATTCACATGTATATAACAGTCTTGCTAAACATGGTAGTATGCTACTTGGTTTCTCTATCTTAATATGTGAGTGTACGTATTGATAGAGCTCTTAGGATCTTGCTTGTCTACCAGCGTTGTGATGGCAGTCACACTAGTGGGGGCTGGGTAGTCTACAAGCACATCCTTATTCAGGTCCCTGGTCGTTGGATTATCGAGACAGAGCATCGATACTCCGGAGTAGACTGGTGTGTACGCTTCTCATCCCAGTTGGGGAGATGGTCTGTCCCACAGCCGTCAGTACGTCGTACTGGAGATAGTATACAGGTGCTCGTTAGGTTACGGGTACACCGGACAGGACTCATAGGGGACTGTTGGTTGGTTTGATACCAGTCGTCAGTAAACAGTTCCCAGGTGACATGAGTACAGCGTAGTCCGCAGACTTGACACTGCTACTTCGCCTCGAGTGTGTCCCACTGTTCTTAGATTGCTACCCTACCACGGCTCAAAGGAGTCGTGCAAACAGGTAGCAGTTGGGTGCAGTCCCGAGCACTTAGAGGCAGTGGCGGTTAGACAGGATTCGTCCCTCCCGGTATTGGGAGTAGATATCGTGCTGTGTCAGAGAGCCATTACGCAAAGTCCATGGCCAGGGCAAGCGAGATTTGCTGGTAGGTTCCAGTAGTTTCTCAGGGTGTAATGGGCTTCACTCCGACACGACTTATACCGCTATTAGGGGACTGACGCTTGCTGCCCCCCTAGGCCCAATATGCGATAGTCTTGGACGAACGGACCGGACTGTATGGAGATTTTCACATCAGACTCAGTAGGAGTTCGGATGGGTTTACTCATCGGCCTTCTTATCGACAACTACCTGGGGACCGTTACGTACAGCTAGTGCCGCTTGCGGTCTGTGGTTAAACCCACTGCCAGCGTAGTAGTCGAGTCTCTAGAGTCCCACACAGAGAGTTTCCTACTCCAGGCGAAACGATATAGAGGTTGCATGGTTTTGCGACAAAGGGTTCGGACGCATACGTGCGTTTACGCGCGTACGACTTTCGGACAGTTTTTACCAGTCGGCTTTGGTTTAAGCCAGTTACTGGTATCCGGTTATTGGATTTTTACAGTCTAAAGTTTTTCCGTATTTTTGCGGATCGGAGGGGCGTTCTCGTAATTGTTCGAGAAGCTTCTAGAAGATGGTGACTAAGGAGGGTTATGTGTCATATTCATTGAATGAGGTTATGAGTCATGGTGGTGATTCATTCATTTCATTAATGCACATTTATTGCTTAATGACTCATGCTAATGAATCACCACTAGATATTTTATGAAGCATGATTTATCATCACTCTTTATTCTTTTATCTTTATTAGAAAATGCTTCATAATATATTATGATAGACTCTCTCTCATCTCATGATCTTATCTCACATTCTCTCTCCTCAAGCTCTCATCTTCAAACCCTAATCCTTACACCTCATGAGTTGAGATCAAAGGATTAGTTAGACTAAACAATCCATAACCATCACTCTATTTCATCCTTTCATCTTTGATTAGCAATCAAAGTTGATTAGTTACCTCAAGTTAGAGGTTTAGCTTGGAGTTTTGCTCTCGGGTGGATCTTCTACTACCTAGAGAAGGCCGAGGAGAACAAGGAGATCGTAAAGACGAAGGACTAGTATCGATAGGTATAATCCCTTAACACTATAGTTTAGTATAGCTATGTGTTCGGTTATTAGTTGTTTTGCTTCGATTTAAGCGGTTAGTCGATGTTCGTTCTTTAAACTTGATCGTTTTTGAAAATTCCGCCTCCCCACAAGTATTGGGGTGTACTACATCGACTTACAGTGGTATCAGAGCCTCGCTAAACACTATATAACTTAATTGCAAACTTGTACGAATTTCGAACGGAAAAACAAAGCCGGAAAACCCTAAATCTGTTCAGTTTCTGTCGAACTTAAAATGAAGTCATAAAATTTTTCAGGTGATCTCAGAAAGCTAGAAAAGGGTCCAGGAGAACACCCAAAAAATTTGGGCTTCTGATTCGTCTACAGTGCCGCGGAAGGGCGGCGGATCCCACCGATCCGCCGCGCAACCGCGGCCGAGTTGACGAGTCAGGAACTCGTTTTTTTTGGGTGGGTCCCCTGTGGTGTTTTGGGTTTTCTGGAATGTTTAATTATTGCCCAGGTTACTGTTTAACAGAGCAGATTTTGGAGCAATATTGATGTTGTTTATTCGATCGAAATTGTACAGTATTTACATATGGATTATATCTGTGATTGTTTAATGTGTTCGTAAACCTCCCCTAACTGCTAGTATGTCGGTTGGCAGGGGGTTGCACATTTCTGTAATGGTTATATCTGTTTGTGCATATAAACTGTATTGGACTGTTGTGGTGTATAGCCGGGGTATGCAATGGGTTATTGTTTAATTCATTTGTTGTAAATGTAAATTGTTGTAATATTATTTTTGCGGGGCACTTCCAGGTTGCGGTTGTAGCCACCGTTGTATTATTTCATTTTACTGTTTTTGCTCCTAGGACTGACCCAAGGTGGGGTACACAAACTGCCGGGCGGGTAGTTTGCCGTACCCGTAGGGGTCGAGGGTGGGGTAACGGCTATTCATCACAACTGTGTAATCTGTCTTTTCTTGCAGGCTCAAAAGAAATACAGATTGCTTGCAAATCCAATATTGTTTATCTGTGTTCTGGAATGAATATCATTGCGTCAGACGAATGTAAAATATCTATATTTATGATAGCTATTTAGACGTCATTTATGTTTTACACCCGCGCTAGCCCAGCCCCCGCTCTGTCGTTAGTTAAGTAACCTAACGGGTGATGACGGGACCCAGTGGCGAATGCGGATGGCATAAGAGGACGTTGTATTTTCGTTGTTTTCTGCAATGATAGGTTAATGATGGGACGTATTATCTGTAATGCAAAGAAAACAAACCAAAGTTTAAATCGTTGGAACAATTTAAAAGAAACCACTCGGTTATTTTTAAAAAACAGATATTTTTAAATGCGGAGACTTAACCACTCCTTTTAAAAGCTATCAAGGTTCCTTCGATTATATCAAGTTCACTACGTTCACGGTTTCGCCAAAACCAGTCGTAGCCCTCCGTCATTTCTTATGGATAGTCAGTAGTATTCAAGCTATGCTTGTTGGCATACGTCAAGGCATAGTGTTTGGTAGCTGCTGGGGTATTCATTTGTTGCATAGATAGATGTGTTGGTTTGGGACAGTCGCATTACCTTGTTGGCATACGTCAAGGGTATATACGGGTGGGTTCAAATTAACAAGATAATGATGGGCAGAACTTGACATGTGACTTATGATTTGTTGGCATACGTCAAGGTCATAAGAGCATGGGGCAAAAACTTATATCGGGAATTTCTAAAGAAACTGAAATTTGCAAAGAGATGCATACCATTTGGAGTTTGATGAATGTTGGTAGGATTCCTTCAACATTATCATACGATGATATTTGGATCCCGATCCTACTGTGAGTATATGCTACTTATCAGGATATTCGTCACTTAACGATCAATGCTATAAACCTAGTAGGTGTCCAGAAAGGTGTCAGCGGGGTTATGCCCCCAGAGAAAAGAGGTTATTTAATTAAGGAACTTCGCGAAAGCGTTGGAAAACCTCCCTCGAAGTATCGACACTGGCCTGGCTGAACGGTTAAGCAAGTATTGTACGGTGAGAATAGTCCTGGCTAATTCTTCTTTTATGGTTTGAGGAAGGATTCGAAAAACAGTGGGAGCCATCCAGTTTAGATAAACTAAAAACCACTCTAAACTTGCAAGAGCATCATGCTAAAGTGTTTTCTTCTCTCTCTCCTAATTGCAGCGACCCTGAAAATGACTGGACTTAAGTTACTTTTAGAAAAGAATATACTGACTGGGCCAAACTATAAAGATTGGCTGCGGAATGTCAAAATGGCCTTGACCTATGACAAATTGGGGTACGTCCTCACCGCTACGGCACCTGCTGTCCTTGGTCCCAAATCCAGCAATGCGGATAAGGAAATCCGCAAAACCTGGGATTTAGATTGCGCGAGAGCCAAGTGCATCGTGCTTGCCTCTATGAACAACGAACATCAGAGGAGGCACGAGGATATGTCTCTAGATGGCATATTTCTCCATACAAAGGAACTTTATGGAGAGCAATCTCGTATTGCAAGATACGAGACCTCGAAGAAATTATTTCGAGCGAGGTTGGCTGTCGGGTCATCGGTAGGTGAATATGTCCTACAGATGATCGGCTATATTGAGGAGCTCGCAGACCTTGGGACGACTTTGGATAATGAGCTCTATACAGACCTTATTCTCCAGTCCCTTCCTCCCACCTACGCCCAGTTTATCCTCAACTTCAACCTTCAAGGAAAAGAAGTTGAACTTGCGGAACTCCTGAACATGTTAAGGAGTGCAGAGGGCACCTTACAGAAGGTAAGGGAAACACCCGCTATGTTTGTTGGTAGTTCATCTTCTTCAGGGTCCAAGGCTAGGGCCAAAGGAAGGAAGAAGAAGGCCGCACCCAAACCTAGAGGAGGTGTTAGTAAGGTGGGAAAGAAGGGAAAGAAAAAGCTTGCAGCACCGGTAGTTGGCCAGGATGAGTGCTTCCATTGTCACAGGAAAGGGCACTGGAAGAAGGATTGCAAGGCGTGGAACGCCAAGAACCAGAAACCGAAGCAAGCTGTGGCTTCGACTTCAGGTGTGTTTGTAATTGAGAATTGTCTGTCAATCAACTCTACTTCCTGGGTATTGGATACCGGATCAGGATCTCATATTTGCAATTCATTGCAGGCACTGAGAAACCGTAGGGTGCTGAAGGAAGGTGATATGATCCTCAGGGTTGCTAACGGAGCTAGCGTGGGAGCTGCGTCCGTCGGGGATTATCACCTAGGATTGACGAGTGGACATATTTTGGTTTTGCATAACTGTTATTTTGTACCAAGCTTAACGTGTAATATCATATCAGTTTCCTTGTTGTCAAATAAAGGTTATGATTTCACGTTTGTAAGAGATGTTGTTAACATCCACCTTAATCATGGTTTGATTGGGTCCGGTACTCTAAATAACGGCATATATGTTCTAAACCAACTCCAAATTTTCAATGTCCAGAACACACTAAAAAGAAAGTCTCCAGATTTAAATAAAGCTTTCTTATGGCATTGTAGACTGGGTCACATCAATGAGAGAAGGTTGACTAAGTTGCATAGAGAAGGATATTTAGACTCGTTCGAATATCAATCTTATGACACTTGTCAATCCTGTCTCAAAGGAAAGATGACAAAGACTCCGTTTACTGGACAAGGAGTAAGAGCGAGCGAGCTCTTAGGACTCATACACAGTGATGTATGCGGTCCAATGTCTACACATGCAAGAGGTGGTTATTCCTACTTCATTACTTTTACAGACGATTTCTCTAGGTTTGGACATATCTTCTTGATGAAGCATAAATCCGAGGCCTTTGAGAAATTCAAGGAGTACAAGAGTGAAGCGGAAAACCAAACAGGCAAAAGTATTAAGACACTGAGATCTGATCGAGGTGGAGAATACTTAAGTGCCGAGTTCCTAGGTTACCTAAAAGAGAAAGGGATTCTCTCTCAGCTGACTCCTCCATACACTCCACAGCATAACGGTGTATCGGAGAGACGGAATCGAACCCTATTGGATATGGTACGATCCATAATGAGTAATGCTGAGTTACCGCGATCTTTCTGGGGATATGCGCTAGAATCAGCGATACATCTTTTGAACAGAGTTCCAACCAAAACTGTGCCTACCACACCATATCAGATGTGGAGTGGGAAGAAACCCTATCTCCAGTACCTGAAGACATGGGGATGTCCAGCTTTTGTAAAAAAGCAGCATCCGGACAAGCTCGAGGCACGCTCAGTAGAGTGTAAGTTTGTGGGATATCCGAAGAACTCTACAGGATATTGTTTCTATTACGCAGAGGAACAAAAGGTTTTTGTTTCTCGTCATGCCCGCTTCTTAGAAACTGAATTTTTGGAAAATCAGAAGAGTGGGAGCATAGTAGAACTGGAAGAAATTCCAGAACCACAAACTGCTACTAAAAGTTTGGTAGAACCAGAAGTTCAAGTAGAACAGAACATTCCCGCACCCCTCCGCAGGAGTAGTAGGCCGTCTCATCCGCCTGAGAGATACTACGGTTTTCTCATTGATGGGGATAGAGAGGATTGCATCATAGATGATGATGAACCTACTGACTTCCGGCAGGCCATCCAGAGCGGCGACTCGGTACGATGGCTAGATGCGATGCGGACCGAGATGGAGTCCATGTACACCAACAAAGTATGGACTTTGGACTTTGCTCCAGATGGGGTAAAACCCATAGGATGCAAATGGATCTTCAAGAAAAAGATTGGTGTAGATGGACAGGTGGAAACCTATAAGGCTAGACTTGTTGCAAAGGGTTTTCGTCAAAGACCTGGTTTGGACTATGACGAAACTTTTTCTCCAGTGGCTATGCTCAAATCCATTCGGGTCCTTCTTGCTATTGCTGCCTTCCATGATTATGAAATCTGGCAGATGGACGTAAAGACGGCTTTTCTGAATGGAAATTTAGAAGAGAGCGTCTATATGGATCAGCCAGAGGGTTTCAATCAGAGTGGGAGCAGCGGGAAAGTATGCAAGCTACTTAAGTCTATTTATGGACTAAAGCAGGCATCGCGGAGTTGGAACATCTGTTTTGATGAGACAGTCAAAGAATATGACTTTATCAAAAATCCAGATGAACCGTGCATATATAGTAAAGTTGTGGCCAGAAGTGTCGTATTCCTCGTCTTGTACGTGGATGATATTCTATTGATAGGAAATGACATTCCTATGCTACAATCTGTCAAAGGATTCTTGTCACACAGGTTCTCCATGAAAGACCTGGGTGATGCCTCTTATATTCTGGGGATCCGGATCTATCGTGATAGATCCAAGAGGATGTTGGGACTTTCGCAGTCCAGGTATATCGACACTGTACTAAAAAGATTCAGTATGGAAGATTCTAAGCGCGGTAATCTACCGGCTTGTCACGGAATCACCCTCTCCAAAGAGATGTCTCCCAAGACTGATTTGGAAAGGGAACGCATGTCTATTATACCCTACGCTTCTGCGGTAGGCTCTATAATGTATGCGATGTTGTGTACCAGACCAGATGTAGCTTACGCACTGAGCGTGGTAAGCCGGTATCAGTCAGACCCAGGGGAGAAACACTGGATAGCAGTAAAGAACATTCTCAAGTACCTGAGGAGGACTAAGGAGATGTTCTTGGTTTACGGCGGAAAAGACCTCAGGTTGGAGGCCTTTGCTGATTCCGGCTTCCAGAGTGATAAGGACGATTCCAAGTCCATGTCGGGTTATGTCTTTACCCTCAATGGAGGGGCGGTGTGCTGGAAGAGCTCCAAGCAGGACACCGTTGCTGACTCGACGATGGAAGCGGAGTATATTGCTGCTTGCGATGCCGTAAAAGAAGCAGTCTGGATGAAGAAGTTCCTAACAGAACTTCAGGTGGTTCCTACCATAGTTGATCCAATACCTCTGTATTGCGACAACAACGGAGCTATAGCTTTAGCAAAGGAACCAAGGTCCCATCAGAAGTCCAGACACATCTTGAGGCGGTATCACCTGATCAGGGAGATCATTGATCGTCGGGAGATCGAGGTTCGGAGAGTTGCTACTGAAGAGAACATTGCTGATCCATTCACGAAGGCCCTACCTCAGATTCAGTTCGAGAGGCTACTCGAGATCATCGGTCTGCGATATGCCAGTACATGGCCCTAGTGCAAGTGGGAGATTGTTAGTGTTTATGCCCTAGAAGGCCATTACTGTATCATACTAGCTTGTATATTACTTAATGGAAGCTTGGGATATTCACATGTATATAACAGTCTTGCTAAACATGGTAGTATGCTACTTGGTTTCTCTATCTTAATATGTGAGTGTACGTATTGATAGAGCTCTTAGGATCTTGCTTGTCTACCAGCGTTGTGATGGCAGTCACACTAGTGGGGGCTGGGTAGTCTACAAGCACATCCTTATTCAGGTCCCTGGTCGTTGGATTATCGAGACAGAGCATCGATACTCCGGAGTAGACTAGTGTGTACGCTTCTCATCCCAGTTGGGGAGATGGTCTGTCCCACAGCCGTCAGTACGTCGTACTGGAGATAGTATACAGGTGCTCGTTAGGTTACGGGTACACCGGACAGGACTCATAGGGGACTGTTGGTTGGTTTGATACCAGTCGTCAGTAAACAGTTCCCAGGTGACATGAGTACAGCGTAGTCCGCAGACTTGACACTGCTACTTCGCCTCGAGTGTGTCCCACTGTTCTTAGATTGCTACCCTACCACGGCTCAAAGGAGTCGTGCAAACAGGTAGCAGTTGGGTGCAGTCCCGAGCACTTGGAGGCAGTGGCGGTTAGACAGGATTCGTCCCTCCCGGTATTGGGAGTAGATATCGTGCTGTGTCAGAGAGCCATTACGCAAAGTCCCTGGCCAGGGCAAGCGAGATTTGCTGGTAGGTTCCAGTAGTTTCTCAGGATGTAATGGGCTTCACTCCGACACGACTTATACCGCTATTAGGGGACTGACGCTTGCCGCCCCCCTAGGCCCGATATGCGATAGTCTTGGACGAACGGACAGGACTGTATGGAGATTGTCACATCAGACTCAGTAGGAGTTCGGATGGGTTTACTCATCGGCCTTCTTATCGACAACTACCTGGGCACCGTTACGTACAGCTAGTGCCGCTTGCGGTCTGTGGTTAAACCCACTGCCAGCGTAGTAGTCGAGTCTCTAGAGTCCCACACAGAGAGTTTCCTACTCCAGGCGAAACGATATAGAGGTTGCATGGTTTTGCGACAAAGGGTTCGGACGCATACGTGCGTTTACGCGCGTACGACTTTCGGACAGTTTTTACCAGTCGGCTTTGGTTTAAGCCAGTTACTGGTATCCGGTTATTGGATTTTTACAGTCTAAAGTTTTTCCGTATTTTTGCGGATCGGAGGGGCGTTCTCGTAATTGTTCGAGAAGCTTCTAGAAGATGGTGACTAAGGAGGGTTATGTGTCATATTCATTGAATGAGGTTATGAGTCATGGTGGTGATTCATTCATTTCATTAATGCACATTTATTGCTTAATGACTCATGCTAATGAATCACCACTAGATATTTTATGAAGCATGATTTATCATCACTCTTTATTCTTTTATCTTTATTAGAAAATGCTTCATAATATATTATGATAGACTCTCTCTCATCTCATGATCTTATCTCACATTCTCTCTCCTCAAGCTCTCATCTTCAAACCCTAATCCTTACACCTCATGAGTTGAGATCAAAGGATTAGTTAGACTAAACAATCCATAACCATCACTCTATTTCATCCTTTCATCTTTGATTAGCAATCAAAGTTGATTAGTTACCTCAAGTTAGAGGTTTAGCTTGGAGTTTTGCTCTCGGGTGGATCGTCTACTACCTAGAGAAGGCCGAGGAGAACAAGGAGATCGTAAAGACGAAGGACTAGTATCGATAGGTATAATCCCTTAACACTATAGTTTAGTATAGCTATGTGTTCGGTTATTAGTTGTTTAGCTTCGATTTAAGCGGTTAGTCGATGTTCGTTCTTTAAACTTGATCGTTTTTGAAAATTCCGCCTCCCCACAAGTACTGGGGTGTACTACATCGACTTACACAATGTGCATCAAGTGAGAAAAATCCGTTTAAAGTGAACCAATACTAGTTAATGCAAAGTAATATATCAAATATATAATTATACATTAAATCATTAAATCAACACTTGATTCAATGATCCGGTCATGTCGCACTTGACCGACTAGTATCCAATGTATCGGCTTATTGAATCGATCTTCGATTCGATAACTAGGTTATATCGAATATAACCATTCGATACATATATCGCGAGAATGGAATACGGTATCACATACACGCATTATTCTCAGTCCTGCACATATCTCATATGCGCTCCTATTTCGTTTCGCTTGAGCCAGGAAACATCTGTGTAGGACTCTAAAGACTCGTCAATACGCCGGTAGCAGATGATGATCATATCAAACACCCACAAGCCGCAAGCGTTCTACTAAACGTAACGGCCATCCGGGTATTGAGCGATCAGAAGATCGACGAGCTAGCCCGCTCACACTCCTGCGAATCCGACCAGTAACACTTACCATACAGTCCGGTCTCTTCGTCTGATATGTCGCATATCAAGTCTAGGGGTGGTAAACGTCAGACCCCAATAACTCGATAAGTCGTGCCGATGTGAGGCTCATAACGGGTCGAGAAACTACTGGTAACACTTACCAGCAAATCTCTGATCAGCCCTGGCCAGGGACTTCCCTGCTATGGCCAATCGAGCACTGCGCAACATCAACCCCCAATACCGGGAGAGACGAAACCCCTCCTATCACTCATTGCCTCCATGTGACTCGGGACTGTGCCCAAAGACCACCGTTTTGCATGCCCTCATAGACGTGGTAAGGTGGAGATCAAAGCACAGTGGGAATCACACAAGACTCTATGACGATCTCGGGTCTACAGACTAACCTGTACAAGTGTCACCTGAGAACTGCCATCTGACGTGAGGTATAATACCATCTGGGAGTTCTCGGCGAGTCCGTCCAGTGTACCCAGTCTCCACTGAGCACCCGTACACCATCTCTGATGTCAAACACCAATGGATATGGGATCATCCATCGCCCATCTCATGGGTCGAGAAGCGTATACGCTAGTCTACACTGGTATATCGATGCCCCGTCTCGATACACCCACGACTAGGGACCTTGAAGGATGTACTTATGGACTACCATGTCCCCACTAGTATGATCTGCATCATAGTCCAGGTAGTCAAGTACAAATCCTAAGGGCTTTACCAACATGTAACTATAAGACAGTATAAAGAGACTAGTGTACATGTTAAGATAAAGAGCAACCAGATAGCATACTATCATGTCGAGCAAGAAAGTCATCTCTATATATGTCCAAGCATCCAATATAATATACATCATCTGTACAATACTGGCCTCTAGGGCATACATACAACTAACAACTTATACAGAGTATTGTATGTTGTCCAGTGTCCGTCAGGACAAAGGGCTTGGTCCTCGTACTATGTTCTGTTTACTTATGACTTCTTTAGTTTTTAGACAAGTGTTTCGTAGAAATACATGGTCTAAGTTTTGAGAAGTTGTGGGTATAAGAATTGTTGGAGATAGTGCCCTCAGAGTCAATTATTGGATCACAGGCACGTGATTGCAATGATTGATGGAGGACCTATCCCGGTAGGACAGTCTTACTCAAGATTATAGTATGCTATCTGGTTTATCTTTATCATCATGTACTGCTTTAGGTAACCTTACAGGTCACTATTGCACGTTGATAGAGCCCCTAGGATTCATGCTTGACTACCAGCAGTATGAGGGCGATCATATACGTGGGAGCTGGGGTCTATAAGCACATCCTTAAATGGTCCCTTATCATGGGAGTTTCGAGAAAGGGCATCGATACTCCAGAGTAAACTAGTTTATACAGTCGAGACCCCGACGAGGGGCGGTGGCCGGTCTCACAAGCCACTGGTGTCTGTTGATTCACCTAAGATGTATACAGGTGCTCATTGTGTTATGAGTACACCGGACATGACTCGCCGGGAACATGCTAGTTGGTCTTATACCTGACGTCAGATAGCAGTTCCCTGGTGACATGTGTACAGGTTAGTTCATCGACCTGAGGATCGTCATTTGTCTCATGTGAGTTCCTACTGTACTTTGATTACTACCCTACCACGCTCAAAGGAAACGTGCAAACAGGTTTTAGTTGGGTACAGTCCCAAGCCATATGGAGATAGTGAGCGGATCTTCAGGGGTTCGTCTCTCACGGTATTGGGGGTGAGGTCGCGCTGTGTCTAGGAGAGCCCTTACACGAAGTCCTTGGCCAAGGCAGGAGATTTACTGGTAGGTATTCCAGAAGTATCTCAGGGTGTTCTGGGATACACTCCGACACGACTTGTACCGCTTTTGGGGGTCTGACTTTTATCAACCCCCTAGGCCTACCATGCGATGCTCATAGACGAACGGACCGGACTGTACGGATATTGTCACTGACAGGCTCAGTAGGGTGTCAGGATGAGTTTGCTCATTGACGTCCCTTTTGGTCAATACCTGGTAGCCCGTTACGTATAGGCTAATACCCCTGACGTGCTAGTGGTTAAATCCACAACCAAAGTATTGACGAGTCTTTAGAGTTCCCCACGGACCAGTTTCTCAAGTTTCGGGCGAAACGTTGTAGAGGTCGTATGGAGATATGGCAGGGTTCGATCAGATACGTGTGGTATTGCAGGGATCACGATCGGACGGTTTATACTAGCGGGCTTTGGTTTAAGCCGGATCCTAGTATAGTACAGTATAGATTTTGTCTCATTGCATTTGTATTCGGTCGGAATACAAATGCGGGTATGTATATACAGTAGCGGGGTTTTCCTGTAATTTATTACGGGATCAGTTTTTTAGAGTTGCCAGTTTGCTTTCCGTTTCGGCCATATTTCTTTGTATCTTTCATTAGCCGAAGATTGGTGGAGGAGGGCTTATTTGCATTTGTGCAAATAAGCATTGTGGGAGGTAGTCTTTGCATATTGTTGGATCATGATGATTCTTCCACCCTTGACTTTCTTGAGTTCATGATGGCATGACTTTTGTGATGGTGATGGGTTATGATAAGGTTGGTGGAGTGTTGTTTTTGATTGGTGATGATTTCTTCTCATGATCACACATCATTCCCTCTTGCATTATTGTGTGGCTCCTTCATTCATACACTCTCCTCTTTCATTCTCTCAAGTGCATGGCCGGCCAAAGAGGGGAAGGGGCTGTCCAAGAATTTTGGTGAGGAAATTTTTGTTCTCTTCATGCCCACAAAATCTCTTTGTTCTCCTCAAAAAGTATGCATCTCATTCCTCCACAAAAGGCAACTTCTAGTGACCCCAAATGAGACATAGTTCCACACTATTCTACAGCAAACCTTGAGCACGTCGGCTCGCCAACTTCGTGCCCGAGTTGCCTCGGTCCAGAGGTGGGAGCCCGTAAAAGAACCCGGCGATGTGGTGCCCTTCCGACGAGGAGTTGAAGACCGGAGACTCCGCGGGGAGATCGGGACGACGACGAGAAGACCGGAGGACACGGATTGCTCGGTATATCTCTCTACCCGTTCTCTTGTTAGCTAGGATTAGTTTAATGGCCCGATCCTGGATTTTTTTGCGCGGTGGTGCCGGATAAAAAGTTTAAAGTAAATCATCGCTTCCGCATTTTGGCCTCGGAAAGACGGCCGGGGCGCCGCCGTGCACTTACACTGGTATTAGAGCCACGCCATTAATCTAGTCTAGCTTTGTCTAGTGTGTTTACATTTCCGATCGAACAAATATTCCAAAACCGTGTTTTTCCATGCATCAGTTCTCTGTCGAAATTTTTTTGGCTCCAAAACTTTTTCAGGTTGTTTCAGAATAATGTGCAGGGAATTGTAAGCATACTGTGAAAAATTGGTTGCATGACGTCTTCATACCACCGCGGAACCGCAGCCAAACCCATGCTTGGGCCGCGGTTCCGCCGCCGTATTTACTGTTCAATGCACCAATTTTTTACAGAGGCCTCCTGACTTGAAAATAGGGTTTTTGGAACATTCTTTTTGGGCCCAGATTTTCTGTGAGTGCTACAGTAGTGCTTGGGGGCCCACTTGGGTAAATTTGACCGATTGAAAATTTTAAACACATTAGTTCACAGTATTTACATTATATCTGCGACCGTGAATGTCACTTGATCGGTAAATCATGTCTAACTACTATAGCCCGGTTACACGGATTTGCGAACGTGACATTCACGTTGATGTTCTGTGATTGTGCTGTGATGTTGCGGATTGGTCGTGGGGGATAGCCTGGATGCAATGCTAGTACAGTTTTGGTTGTATTATGTACATTTGTTATTGCGGGGCGAGCTCCGACATGTGGACTGCCGTCACTTCCTGTTTGTATTATTCTTTTGGGGCACGACCGGGTCGAGGTCGATGTACCCGTTGTATGTATATTTTACTTTCTGTACTAGGATTACCCCGCGGAGGGGTGCACAGATAGCCGGATTCTAGAGGGCAACGGGCCCGCATCTCATGGCATTGAGACGGAGGGGGCCTCACTCTAGAATTGGCAGGCTATTCGCCGCACTCGTAGGGGGTACAGGTTGACCCAGGAGGGGTGCCCAAGTTACCGGATTCCGTGAAGTGCTGGGTGGTCCATTCACATTGCTGAAGGGGGCTGCCCCGCTTCAGGTTTTGGCGGGTAACTTGCCGTGCCCGTAGGGGTCTAAGATTTCATTGTACAGGCTATCCACACAACCAGGGGAACGTCGGGTTTCAGTAGCGGCTCTGTGAAACCCGGGGATCCCAGATATCTGTATTGTTCTGTGATGCTTATTACATTTCTGTGATGTTGCATTTTATCACGCCTTGAGCGAAATATTATATATTGATATATATACTAGTAGATGTTGTATATGTTTTGCATCCGTGCTAGTGCAGTCCCCACTCTGTCGTTAGTTAACTAACCTAACGGGTAATGACGGGACCCAGTGGCGAATGCAGATGGCATATACGTACATCATTATTTTCGTTCATTATTGGTGTGATCAATTGATGGGACTGCATTGATTCGGATCAATGCAAGTTAAACAAACCTAATCTGATGTTGTTGGAACACTTTTCAAAAAGCTGTTATTGCAAGGACGTTCTCTTTTGTTTTGCACAGTGGTATTCAGTTGGAATATCCTGCTCCTCAGTCGACGAGGCAAGGGCCGAGATCCCTTCACCGGGAGTGACCCCTTAGATAGAAGTTTGCGTCAGGGCAATAGCTTCACTATATGTCACGACCCGAAAGTACGGAACATGACCGGCACTTAAACTACGAACGTCTCGAGGCGTACGTAATCTAAGTAAACCGAAAACCCAGAAATCCAAACCAAGAAAAGTAGTAGAGTGCAGGAAAAACCAACTTAAAGCAAGTAATTTCAATAGCATAAGCCGAATTATGCGGTTTTTAAAACATCAAAAATTTACTGAAAATTTCGGCAGTCTCCTTTGTAAATACTGGCCCCCAAACGGGATACAACATGAATAGTATACGAAATCAAGAAAAGGGCATCCCCAAGCGGGAGCTAGCTCTTCGTCAATCGACGGTCACAACCACACAAACAATATAATATACAATGCCAACGGCGAGGATCAAAACTCAAAAGGAAACTCAAAACCACCAGAAATATAACGAGCGACTCTAAGGTCGAAAGAATAAACAACACTGGTCTCTATCTCAATAAATACATGTTTGGTTGATGGAATTTACTAGATACAGCGGAATAATATTATACAAGGTAATAAGATGGGTACGATACAAGAAAAACCCACCTACTAGCAAGTCACCCTAATGAAACTGAGCCCGCAAAGCCGTAATGAAACCTGTACGGCAAACCTGCAAGAAACTGGGGCACAACGGGGGTGAGTTGCCAACTCGTGAATAGAAAAATATCTACGCACAGAAATCGCATAAATAACGCAACCTAGGTCAATGATCATAATATATCCTCAAATATATGAATAACACATAGCCTATAACAAGGCTAGGGTAAATATCTAACCCGAGTGTAATCTCATGTGCCCGTGTCAGTGCCTCAGGTAGGAATATATCATATGGATGATGTATGAATGCATAAAACAGAATGCATGTACTGAATAAAACTGGTTTCATAAATCAGTGAGATTTCTGTATTTTAAAAGAAATGAGGTACCATATATGAAATCAGCATAAAACAGTGCCCAGCATCGACACAAAACAAGTGTCCAAATACCTCGATATCTCTGTGTCACAATCTATGTACCTCAAGTCTCAATCTCAATGTCTCAATCTCAATATCTAGGGCGCCGTCAGTCCAGACCGGCCCCTACCATCCATCTCAAGACCACGACGGTATCCTCCGGATATCCGACGCGTCGGGTAATATCACCGGTAGGTAGTGCTCCCCTGCCAGGCTCACATCGTCATCATCACGTGCTTCTTGCCCCGGGGTACCTTACCGGGTCCACCATGTACCCGAAACGGTTCATCCGTCTCCTCGAATCGGGTCTCGAAATCCATCAGCAAACTCATGGTGGACGACTCATACATCATGGGAAAACCGCACTTTTTATTTTAAAAAGAGAGAAATCAGTTCATATAAGTTTTTGCGGTTTTCCTCCAAATCCAGAAAATCTCATGGAAATCCGAATCCAAAACCTCAATAACACGTAAAATAGTGAATATATGCATGAGAATCCATGAATGCGGCATAACAATGAATAACAGTATGCATGATGTAGCAGGTAATAACTACAATGTCTAAACTAACATATAAGGCAAGTACACTAATATCATGTCTAACTATTAGCTAACAGGCTATGTCAAGCAATAATATTTTCTAAGGTGTACGTGACATGGCAATTACCGATGAAGATGTGTGTGAACCGGCAATTAAGTGTATGTGGTACATACGCATCATCGGTAATGGTGCTGGTGTCCTAACAGCATGATATCAATAATGGAGTATGAAACATAAAATAAGCATGCGATGCGAAGCGGACCACAAAAATGAGCGGGAGCTGAAAACTAGACGCAACTATAACTAATCTGCATTAATCTAATATCAGTCCTACAAATGGTGCCTTTTGAAACAACACGAATCATGGGGTTTTGAAAATAGGGGCTACGGTGTTTTTGTGAAAAGATACGTCTTTTGAAATATCTGTAGGATCCCTTGGGCTGTCTTTAAAAATGCCCACGATTCGTTAGTTTTTGAAATAGGTAAGAAGTCTAATCTAATCTAACAACTACACTAAACTATACGGCTGAACTAACAAGCTGAACTACAGGTAAGGAAACCGCCTATCATCTGAGTCGATACATATACATACCTGTATATGTATAGTCGGTGATCCTGCCTCAATAATATCATATCCGATACCATATCTATAATCAGGCATCCCAAGTCAAGAGTGCAGATCAATCATCAATATAGCTCGTACGTAAATCCGTCGTACGGCATCCCAATCTGGGTACGGGTCAATATCACATTCATCATACTATTCACCTGGTATCTTCTTTATCAAATATCATGATCGGGGTACTGATCTACGTCTAGTTCCATACTGATACCGCCTACGTATGCATGGACGTGTGTGAAACACTACGTCAAGGACCCGCTACAACGTCATGTCGTATCTCAAATACGAACCCTGCTATATCACCGATCTCACGGCCTCAAATCAAATCTCATCGACTCAGCTCAATCCCAAGTATCATCCTCAAATCCGTATGTGAACACATAGTCCCATACCCATGTGAACCCATAACTATAAAGAATCCCATGAGCACATATCAATAGGAATGTATGCAAGTATGTATGTGTGTATGTGTAGTGCAACACTACCCTAGGGTTCGCAACACTAAAGTAATCCAACACACCAATATCCATCTTAAGCATCGTTATTAATCCCAAATAACATATAATAATTGTTGGTGTGTATACGAATCCGTATACACCACCACGGACTGCGGGGGTGCTATACGCCATCCACCCGACTTCTCCCCGTAGATATAAATCTACTCACCTGGTCCTCGCTAGCCGGTGCCGACGTCGCCACGCGCTTGCTTGTCGTCTCGAAGTCCACATAGGGGTACCTACATATCATAACGCACCATATCGCATTAAAACTAAATTCGAAATCGAAACGGCATACGAAAATCAAATCGGCACGCGTATCACGCATAGGTCCAAACCTATCGCCTAGGCATGCAAGAATAGTCAAACCAACCCTCGATGTCGATGTACAAACGTCAAACCATCAAGAAAAATCCAATCACACTCATTTGCACATTCACGAACCCTAATTTTAATATAAACTAGGTTAAAACTCACAAAAACACCAATTTTACTTAAAAAGTCATTTTTCCGAAAATCTAGCAAGCACAATTCGCCGTTTTTGTACAAAACAGGATGTTTAAATGAATGTAGCGGCCAATATATTTATTAAATATCTTAAATAAGTCATATAAACAATTCCCGGAATTTAATCTCATTAAATTCCAAAACCCTAATATTCTAGTTTACAAAATACCTAAAATTTAACAATTTCAAAGCAAAAATGCACAAACTACAATCTAGCTTAGATTTGCATGATCTAAAGCATTAAACCACACTTAATAAAGTTAATGAAGTCATGAAAAACCTAAACACATTTTTAATCCCAAGTATTTAACCAATTTCAAAAACCTAGTAAGCAAATTAGCAATTTAACACAATTTTTAAACTAACCATTAGCACAAGCTACTAATCTTGTATTAACATGACAAAAAGCCTAAATATAACACACAACCATACACCAATTTTATAAAAATCCTAACTTGCATTCAAATTCATAACTTGAATTCCAAAACTTGCAACTTAAGCCTAATTAACACTTAAGTAGTTTAGCTTTAAGAAATTAGTAACAAATTAAGCAAAAATGTTTTAGAATTATACCCAAAAATATTTGAAGATCCACAAGCATCCATGGCCTCCCAAAATGCTCTCTTTTCACAAAGATCCATGTTATACGGGCTAAGCTAAAATGGGTAGGAGTCGGATTTGGGTTTTGGGATTTTTTTTTGATGGATTTGAGGCAATTTTTGATGAAGTTTGAAGAGAAAAGAGAAGGGAAATGGGGGAGCTGCTGCTGCTGTAGGAGGGGGGTCGGCTAGAATGGGAGTGGGAGAGGAGAGAGAGGGAGGTAGAGAAAGTGGGGGGAGAAGTCAAAGTCAATTCAAGGTCAAAGGTCCACCTCATTTCTCTATTTTCTTTTCTTTTCTTTCATTTCTTTCCTTTGAAATTCAAGTGGGGAAAAAAAAATGGGGGCTGCTGAATTCTTCAAGGGGAGAAGTAAATGGGAGTGTGTCGATGTGGGTACGAGTGTGGGGTGATGAAAAATGATAAATATAATACCCCAAACATCCATTTACGCTAAAAAAAGCCTTTTTTCTTCAATAATTTCTAAACCGTTTTGGCAAATGATTTCGTTCTAAAAATCACATGATAAAATTTTATTTAAAGTTTTATGATGCACAAAATTTGTTTCAACTCATTCCAATTTGTAATTTTCCCTAATTAAATGTATTAGTGACGGCTTAAATAATAATAAAATAATATTTTTTTCAGAAAATTTGAAATTTCACCAGCGGCTCAATAAACACCAAATAATAGCAATTACATAGCTAGAATATGTATATTTAATTTTTATAATAAGATATTTGTATTTTGACTTTTTACAGAAAACCCCCTTATTTTACCGATTTTTCGAAATTTCACCGAAACGATTTTCAAAACGTTACAATCTTCCCCCCTTAAGGAAATTCGGTCCCGGAATTTAAATTCAAACTCCCCCAAATACTAAAACATCTAAGAAAAACTATCGAGTCGTCGGGGCTCCGAAATTGTAAATACATAAAACAATTCGTAGCGCAGCGCATGCGCTTGAAAAATGAGTATATAACTCAAATCAAAACTCCGTCAAGCATCCGCAATCATCGGAGTCATGGAGAAGACATCAATGCCAAATCTAAATCAAACCAATATGATATAACTCGAAACTATACATATAAACATCGAATCTATATCTGTAAGTATCTGAAGGAAATGCATGCCAAATATCTTTAAGTCGCTGTGTAACGCGTATAACACTGCACAGTGGCGGACGTCTATCATAAGAAAATAACTATATATATATATACCTTTGTTTGAAATGTACGTTCCGCCGTTTTGGAAACAATTTAGAAGGGTCTCCTTGTTTTAAACATTTCGTGTCATACCAGACACGTAGGTAAATACTGAGGCTATAGCTCGCTTTTTGGAAATCCCTTCAATAACTATCAATGCATGCAAAATATATTTAGGTACTGTCCTCTGACTATTCCTGCTCAGTATGAAAATACATAGCAATATCATAAAAACGTACTGCTCAATACGAAATCAATCCCAAAATATGCACATGAATGCTACGTGCGTCTGGTGCGCACGGAAATCAAAATCCATGAATGTGCCATACATGCGCGCAGAAACAACATCTAAGTGCATCGGGTGTGCACGAAACATCTGTCGTAGGCAACATGTGTGCCTGACAGCAAAATCAGGTGCATCTATCATGCACGAAATCATGAAATCTAATATCAAGCGCCGAACGTGCGCAAAATCAATCAGGTGCACAAGGTGCACAAAACAAATATCGGGTATCACAATCGAAATCGAAGTCCAGTGCATCTAAGTGCACAAAAGGCGTATCACTGCACTGCAAGCATATATAAACTATACCGAGTGCAGGAACGAAATCGTGTGCATGCATACGCACAAAACCAACTCAACTGTTTAAAATCGTAAAATCACAAACATGTGAAACTGAAGCACGAAAACGATATCAAGTGCAACACTGTGCAAAGATCGTAAATCCTCAATCATCAAAATCAAATCATACGAATAAATCACCCAAAACATCGTAATCAACAATGGCGGAATAGTACTGCTCAAGCGCATCCTCTAAGAATCTCGGCCAACTGTCGCGGTCACTAGTGGGACGTCTCGTCGATGATCATGAACTCTGTCCTGCTGGCGTGCGTAACCATGACCACTCCTGGGTCAAGGTCTTCACTGTGAATTACCAATCTTTCGGTCCATTGGCTCATCGGCCCTGTCAGGTGTGCTAACAGGGACGATTCCGTTCTGGCACTTCTCTGATCATCTCTTGGTCAATCATCGCGACCACTCGTAAGACAGCATATTTCTGGCGTCGGCCTCTGGCTCTCTGAATGTACGTGACACATCTGATCCTGGGTGCAAGTATCATTGCAGCAGTGTCCTGGAAGGAATCCTGCTTACGGTCTCTTCCATGTCTCGTCTCTGCCAACTGTCCGGAAGTCATTGTCCTTTCCTATATCTGCATCTTGCTCTGGAACGACTGCATACTCATCGCGACTCCTTCTGGAAGGTAAGTCCAAGTACCATGCCTCGGCATGCGCATCGCCTCTCTGATGTCGGCGGAGTGGAACGTCATCTCATCTAGATCTGGTGCGAACCTCTTACTCCACTTTTCTCTAATGTCGTCTGCTTTGGACTCGTCTCGTCGCGGCTGCATGGACTGAGCTCCAACGGCTATCCTCATATCTGGAGTCTTCCAAGAAATGCATCTCACCACCTAGCATCCGAATTAAGTCGAGCCATCCGATCGAGTCGTCAAAACCTCATAATCCCCCAAGAGCTCAACATCTTGGGCACAGTTTAATAGTATCGAGTACATACCACAGCATCGGTGGTCCAGCCGTAGAAGGGCAAACCCAAGCCTCACTAATGGGGCCGTAGAATTGCCGCAAACCCGAAGGTTCAAAGGCTTTCACACGGTCATTAAGTCGAGTTAGGGTTTCATTCTTCTAGAGGGACCATAGAATTGCCTGCATGTCTTTCCGACTACTTTAAACTTGGAATAATAGATTTCTGACATTCGATCGTCTCTGTCGACTCCCAACGTCTCCGCGTGAAGTCGTCTCTAGCTGGAATCAATCTATCTGATGACCTCGCATCGGGGTAGGCGAACGATCCACATGTCCTAGTCATTCATCCTCGATGACTAGCGACCTTCTAACATCTCTTAGTACAACTCGTTCTGCACTAACGCCAGCATCTGGGGCAATATCTCGTCGTTCGCAGCAATAATTGGCTCGCTCGTCTGCACGCTAAACAGTGCCTCAACCATCATGAATAAGCAACACACCAACGGTCATCAAAATCTGGCTGGCCTCTGTCAGTGGCCCCATCCCCTGATACTGATCGGCACGTCCGAGAAATCTCATAAAGGCGATCCGCCAAACGCTCGTGGCGCGGAAACACAGTAAAAAGACACATCTCCGCAATCGAGTGTCGCCGGAATTTCGCCCTGGTCAGTCCTCGTTCGTGACGAGCTCGTGCTGACCGCAACTCTAGCCGTAGCTCTCCCAGCCCGTAATCGTGGCAGCAAAACCATAACTGGTACTGATGAGGCTAGATCGGAAGGAATATAATACTGAACAAGGAAATGTACGTCCTAAGGCTTCATAAGTGGAGTGGCGTGTCGTAAATATGCCGCGGAACATATCAACGGTACGTCACTCTACTTTAGTCACCTATTCCATCAACCAAGGGTCATCCTACGCTCCGAAGGTTAAAACTTAACGCTCTGATACCAACTTTGTCACGACCCGAAAGTACGGAACATGACCGGCACTTAAACTACGAACGTCTCGAGGCGTACGTAATCTAAGTAAACCGAAAACCTAGAAATCCAAACCAAGAAAAGTAGTAGAGTGCAGGAAAAACCAACTTAAAGCAAGTAATTTCAATAGCATAAGCCGAATTATGCGGTTTTTAAAACATCAAAAATTTACTGAAAATTTCGGCAGAGTCTCCTTTGTAAATACTGGCCCCCAAACGGGATACAACATGAATAGTATACGAAATCAAGAAAAGGGCATCCCCAAGCGGGAGCTAGCTCTTCGTCAATCGACGGTCACAACCACACAAACAATATAATATACAATGCCAACGGCGAGGATCAAAACTCAAAAGATAACTCAAAACCACCAGAAATATAACGAGCGACTCTAAGGTCGAAAGAATAAACAACACTGGTCTCTATCTCAATAAATACATGTTTGGTTGATGGAATTTACTAGATACAACGGAATAATATTATACAAGGTAATATGATGGGTACGATACAAGAAAAACCCACCTACTAGCAAGTCACCCGAATGAAACTGAGCCCGCAAAGCCGTAATGAAACCTGTACGGCAAACCTGCAAGAAACTGGGGCACAACGGGGGTGAGTTGCCAACTGGTGAATAGAAAAATATCTACGCACAGAAATCGCATAAATAACGCAACCTAGGTCAATGATCATAATATATCCTCAAATATATGAATAACACGTAGCCTATAACAAGGCAAGGGTAAATATCTAACCCGAGTGTAATCTCATGTGCCCGTGTCAGTGCCTCAGGTAGCAATATATCATATGGATGATGTATGAATGCATAAAACAGAATGCATATACTGAATAAAACTGGTTTCATAAATCAGTGAGATTTCTGTATTTTAAAAGAAATGAGGTACCATATATGAAATCAGCATAAAACAGTGCCCAGCATCGACACAAAACAAGTGTCCAAATACCTCGATATCTCTGTGTCACAATCTATATACCTCAAGTCTCAATCTCAATGTCTCAATCTCAATATCTAGGGCGCCGTCAGTCCAGACAGGCCCCTACCATCCATCTCAAGACCACGACGGTATCCTCCGGATATCTGACGCGTCGGGTAATATCACCGGTAGGTAGTGCTCCCCTGCCAGGCTCACATCGTTATCATCACGCGCTTCTTGCCCTGGGGTACCTTACCGGGTCCACCATGTACCCGAAATGGTTCATCCGTCTCCTCGAATCGGGTCTCGAAATCCATCAGCAAACTCATGGTGGACGACTCATACATCATGGGAAAACCGCACTTTTTATTTTAAAAAGAGAGAAATCGGTTCATATAAGTTTTTGCGGTTTTCCTCCAAATCCAGAAAATCTCATGGAAATCCGAATCCAAAACCTCAATAACACGTAAAATAGTGAATATATGCATGAGAATCCATGAATGCGGCATAACAATGAATAACAGTATGCATGAAGTAGCGGGTAATAACTACAATGTCTAAACTAACATATAAGGCAAGTACACTAATATCATGTCTAACTATTAGCTAACAGGCTATGTCAAGCAATAATATTTTCTAAGGTGTACGTGACATGGCAATTACCGATGAAGATGTGTGTGAACCGGCAATTAAGTGTACGTGGTACATACGCATCATCGGTAATGGTGCTGGTGTCCTAACAGCATGATATCAATAATGGAGTATGAAACATAAAATAAGCATGCGATGCGAAGCGGACCACAAAAATGAGCGGGAGCTGAAAACTAGACGCAACTATAACTAATCTGCATTAATCTAATATCAGTCCTACAAATGGTGCCTTTTAAAATAACACGAATCATGGGGTTTTGAAAATAGGGGCTACGGTGTTTTTATGAAAAGATACGTCTTTTGAAATATCCGTAGGATCCCTTGGGCTGTCTTTAAAAATGCCCACGATTCGTTAGTTTTTGAAATAGGTAAGAAGTCTAATCTAATCTAACAACTACACTAAACTATACGGCTGAACTAACAAGCTGAACTACAGGTAAGGAAACCGCCTATCATCTGAGTCGATACATATACATACATGTATATGTATAGTCGGTGATCCTGCCTCAATAATATCATATCCGATACCATATCTATAATCAGGCAACCCAAGTCAAGAGTGCGGATCAATCATCAATATAGCTCGTACGTAAATCCGTCGTACGACATCCCAATCTGGGTACGGGTCAATATCACATTCGTCATACTATTCACCTGGTATCTTCTTTATCAAATATCATGATCGGGGTACTGATCTACGTCTAGTACCATACTGATACCGCCTACGTATGCATGGACGTGTGTGAAACACTACGTCAAGGACCCGCTACAACGTCATGTCGTATCTCAAATACGAACCCTGCTATATCACCGATCTCACGGCCTCAAATCAAATCTCATCGACTCAGCTCAATCCCAATTATCATCCTCAAATCCGTATGTGAACACATAGTCCCATACCCATGTGAACCCATAACTATAAAGAATCCCATGAGCACATATCAATAGGAATGTATGCAAGTATGTATGTGTGTATGTGTAGTGCAACACTACCCTAGGGTTCGCAACACTAAAGTAATCCAACACACCAATATCCTTCCTAAGCATCGTTATTAATCCCAAATAACATATAATAATTGTTGGTGTGTATACGAATCCGTATACACCACCACGGACTGCGGGGGTGCTATACGCCATCCACCCGACTTCTCCCCATAGATATAAATCTACTCACCTGGTCCTCGCTAGCCGGTGCCGACGTCGCCACGCGCTTGCTTGTCGTCTCGAAGTCCACATGGGGGTAGCTACATATCATAACGCACCATATCGCATTAAAACTAAATTCGAAATCGAAACGGCCTACGAAAATTAAATCGGTACGCGTATCACGCATAGGTCCAAACCTATCGTCTACGCATGCAAGAATAGTCAAACCAACCCTCGATGTCGATATACAAACGTCAAACCATCGAGAAAAATCCAATCACACTCATTTGCACATTCACGAACCCTAATTTTAATATAAACTAGGTTAAAACTCACAAAAACACCAATTTTATTTAAAAAGTCATTTTTCCGAAAATCTAGCAAGCACAATTCGCCGTTTTTGTACAAAACATGATGTTTAAATGAATGTAGCGGCCAATATATTTTTTAAATATCTTAAATAAGCCATATAAACAATTCCCGGAATTTAATCTCATTAAATTCCAAAACCCTAATATTCTAGTTTACAAAATACCTAAAATTTAACAATTTCAAAGCAAAAATGCACAAACTACAATCTAGCTTAGATTTGCATGATCTAAAGCATTAAACCACACTTAATAAAGTTAATGAAGTCATGAAAAACCTAAACACATTTTTAATCCCAAGTATTTAACCAATTTCAAAAACCTAGTAAGCAAATTAGCAATTTAACACAATTTTTAAACTAACCATTAGCACAAGCTACTAATCTTGTATTAACATGACAAAAAGCCTAAATATAACACACAACCATACACCAATTTTATAAAAACCCTAACTTGCTTTCAAATTCATAACTTGAATTCCAAAACTTGCAACTTAAGCCTAATTAACACTTAAATAGTTTAGCTTTAAGAAATTAGTAACAAATTAAGCAAAAATATTTTAGAATTATACCCAAAAACATTTGAAGATCCACAAGCATCCATGGCCTCCCAAAATGCTCTCTTTTCACAAATATCCATGCTATACGGGCTAAGCTAAAATGGATAGGAGTCCGATTTGGGTTTTGGGATTTTTTTTTGATGGATTTGAGGCAATTTTTGATGAAGTTTGAAGAGAAAAGAGAAGGGAAATGGGGGGGGCTGCTGCTGCTGTAGGAGGGGGGTCGGCTGGAATGGGAGTGGGAGAGGAGAGAGAGGGAGGTAGAGAAAGTGGGGGGAGAAGTCAAAGTCAATTCAAGGTCAAAGGTCCACCTCATTTCTCCATTTACTTTTCTTTTCTTTCATTTCTTTCCTTTGAAATTCAAGTGGGGAAAAAAAATGGGGGCTGCTGAATTCTTCAAGGGGAGAAGTAAATGGGAGTGTGTGGATGTGGGTACGGGTGTGGGGTGATGAAAAATGATAAATATAATACCCCAAACATCCATTTACGCTAAAAAAAAGCCATTTTTCTTCAATAATTTCTAAACCGTTTTGGCAAATGATTTCGTTCCAAAAATCACATGATAAAATTTTATTTAATGTTTTATGATGCACAAAATTTATTTCAACTCATTCCAATATGTAATTTTCCCTAATTAAATGTATTAGTGACGGCTTAAATAATAATAAAATAATATTTTTTTCAGAAAATTTGAAATTTCACCAGCGGCTCAATAAACACCAAATAATAGCAATTACATAGCTAGAATATGTAAATTTAATTTTTATAATAAGATATTTGTATTTTGACTTTTTACAGAAAACCCCCTTATTTTACCGATTTTTCGAAATTTCACCGAAACGATTTTCAAAACGTTACACTATAGTCGGTCACTTTTGCTTTGCATCGTGGTATTCAGTTGGAATATCCTGCACCTCATTTTACGGGGAAAGAGCCGAGATCTCTTCACTGGGAGTGACCTCTTTAGCAAAGATTTTCGTCACTATATTTTTATAAAGCTATCATGTTCCTTCAACGATATCAAATTCATTACGTTAAAGGTTTTCGCCAGAAACCATTTGTAGCCTTCCATCATTTCAGTTAAATATTCGGTAGTATTCAAGCTATGTATTTTGACCTCACGCCAAGGCATAGTGATTGGTAGCTGCCAGATATTTATCTGTTGCATAGATAGATGCGTTGGTTTGGGACAGTCGTACTACTATTTTGGCCTACGTCAAGGGTATGTACGGGTGGGTTCAAATTAACCTGGACATTGATGGGTAGAACTTGACATGTGACTTATGACATTTTGACCTCACGCCAAGGTCATAAGAGCATGGGGCAAAAATCACATCGGGAGTTTCTAAAGAAACTGAAACTTGCCAGATATGCGCATACCTTCTGGAGTGTGATAACGTGAGCGGATTCCGTCACGTTATCATGCAATGATAGTTGGATCCTGATTCCCACTGATGAGTTGGTTTACACCTCGGGTGATTTCGACTAATTCTTCTTTCAGGTTTGGAGGAGAATTTGACGGTACAGTGGGAGGTTTCCAGATTTGACAAATTGGTAACCATTCTGATCTAGGTTAGAGTGCACGCTGAGTGTTTCTTTTCTCTCTCTCTTTGGCTACGACCATTGACCCGACCCTAGACTATGACTCAGTAACCAAGTTGACCGAACCTTCTTTAACACTGGCTTTTGGATTGTCAGAGTTGCGAACCTCATTGCCACTCCTACTTTTACCCTTTTCTCCAGGACATCCCGTATTACTACGAACGTTCACTTCCATTAGAAAAAACCATCGTATGGTTATATACGAACTTGAAGGAATTTATTCGAGGATGGTTTCCGGTTCTGGAGAAAACGATTAGGACTATTCGGTTGTCTTTTCCTTTTACCTTCTCTCAGGTTGCGAGTGCCCCTTAGATTAGGGGATAGTACACCTATTACGCAAATTGGATAGTTTTCTTCCAAACCATAGGCAGGTGCCGACCGGTAGGGAATGAAGAAAACCAATTAGCCTAAACGGTGTACAGAAGGTATTAAGTTAAGACAAAGAAAGGGATTAGAAGGAGGGCAAAGTAAATTGGGACTGCTACTCACGACCAAACCAAGTATTTCATTACCACTCCCACTTCACCTTTGTATTTCTCCAGGACACTCCTTATCACTACGAAGATCCACAGTTTATTGGATACTCCATCGTATGGTTATATACGAACTCGAAAGGAACTTGTTCCAGTTCGGGGATGGATTCTGGTTCGGGAGAAATAGGAATAAGGTTTATTCGGGTGTCTTTTATCTTCACCTTCTCTCGCATTGCGATTGCTCCTAGGATTAGGACAGTACACCCATTATGCTTATTGGATAGTCTTCTTCCAAACCATAAGCTGGTGCCGAACAGTAGGGAAGGAAGAAAACCATTTGGCCTAAAGGGGTGTGCAGAAGGTAATGACTAAAGACATATAAAGGGATTTGGAGAGGTGGCAAAGAATTATATGGTTACAGTCGTGAATCTGGATAATGGAAGAGGCATTACTAGGAATACCCGGATACCCCTACGAAACATTTCAATGTTTCAGTTTCACTGTGTACTGTTAATAGAAAACTGATTTCCCAATTAGACACTTGCTCCAGGGTATGTATTTACCAGGTATGATTCTCACGTCTGTATGGTTTTACAGATGATGAGTGGGAGTAAGTTATTGGGAATTAGGTGATCATCCTCATTATATCGGAATTCATTGTAATTGGTGATATTTAAGGAAGTCATCTGGGTTGTTTGCCGGACGGCGAATATTTGGTTTTGAATATCCGTTATAATGCACCAATTTCAAATTGATATATCTGTACGTCTATTTTTATAGAGTGAGATGTACCTTTTTGAAATTATATCGATGACATTTACCTATATCAGTGGATGGTTAGGTAAGGAGCATTAAACAACGGTGTAATTCTTCTTAACCATAAGTACAGTTTTCAACCTACGACACACAGGGAATGAGTTATTAGACTTAGAGGACTTATACAGAGGATTGTATGCTGTCCAGTGTCCATTTGGACAGAGGGGTTGGTCCTCGTACTATATTCGGTTTACTTATGACTTCTCTAGTTTTTAGACAAGTGTTTCGTAGAAACACAAGGTCTGAGTTTTGAGAAGTTATAGGTATAAGAGTAAAGTAGAGAACCAAATGTTGCAAGTATCGGGATTATTCAAGATGATCGAAGATGTAGATACTTGTGTATGGTATTCAGTTGATAGTAATGTTTAAGAGAACTTGCTTCTCTTTCGGGTTACTCATAGTTGGAAGCATTCCTAAATTGAGTAATGCTGATCGGCCTTTCTCTATTTAGTTGACATGCAATGGAGACAGCTGCATGATTTGAATCTGGTTCAATTAAATCAATGCCTCTATTTCTGTATTGGATATAGAACAGTTCATATCTTAACGATGTTAAGGTACGGGAAGTTGTCCGGCTTATACTTAAAACCAGACTCTGGATAACTCAAGGCACGATTCTGTAATGGCTGTTTGTGGGTTGACCCAGGCTTTGACGAGGGTTGACTTTCTACCATCTGGAAGATCAATAGTGATATTGTTCTAAACTCGCCACAATTTTAACAAAAATGGATTTTTTCAGAAAACAGTAGTGGAAGTATGGTAGACTGGAAGTGATTCCAGAACCGCAAACGATTACTGAAAGTTTGATAAGAACCAAATGATTCAATCTGGTTTGACATTCCATTGGCCACTCCGCAGATATGGTGGGTAACCTCAGGCACCCGAGAGGTACTCCGGTAGCCTCAAGGACGGTGACAGGGAGGTTCTTGTTTACCCAAACTTTCCATTGTTGTTGTTCCAGACTGTGAGACCCGGTAGGAGGATGAATATAGCGTCGTTCTAAACAGGCTTTAGAAATGCACGTCTATATGACTCTGCCAGAGGGTTGTCAGGGTCAGTGGGAGCAGTGGAAGCATGGTGGACAAGTGGCTTATGTCTATTTATAGACTAAAGCAGATATAGCGAAGATAGATCATCTATTTCTGATGTGACAGTCATAGGTTTGACTTCATCAAAATAGGGGATGGATACGTTAAGAAGGTAGTAGGGTGTGATGTCCTGGTATTTGGATGGAATACACAGAGTAGGAAGTGAAATTCCTATACTACGATCGGTTATACTTTGGTTGTCACACAGTGGTTTCTCCACAAAGGATATGGATATTATATCAGACATTCTGGTTACTAGATCTATGGTTTTAGATCTAGATTTGGGTAGTTTCCCAATCTGGGTACTTAGACAGCATTCTATGAGTATTTAGAATGGACGACTCCATGCACGGTAGTGTACCTGCAGATGATGGAGTCACCCTCTCTAAAGGTGTCTTACAGACTAAAGGGGAGAGGGATGTGCATGATTGGCAGATCACTTGCTTAGGCAATTGAGTCAATCATGAGATGTCAAGTACCACACCAGATATTGTTTTTGCGGTAGATGCAATATGTTAATATTGATCCTATCCTGGAGAAACAATCGGAAGCAGTTTTAGAACATAAGTGGATGTTCTAGGGATATGATAACGACAGCCTCATTCAGAAGACAGTTATCATTCCAGGCTTCCAAGGTGACCTGGACGACAGGGTAGCCGTCAGAGTTATAGTTTTCCCTCTGACGAGGGGCAATATTTTGGACAGGTAGTCCAGGCGGATAGTGAGGGAGGCATGGCGCTGGATACTGATTAAGTTCAATTGATGATACAGTCTAAGAAGTTTGGATTTGGAGTTCATTTATAAGCTAGGTCCCAACAGATATCCAGACATACTCTAAGACAGGTATTCCTCATTTCGGGAGATGGCTTTCTCCGTGAACTTGAGATATAGAGAGACATAGAAAGAAACATCAAAGCAGATCCACTCACTGAGGCTATTCCTCGAACGCAAAAGTTTCGCAAACGGGTTTTGTGAGACTGACTAGTAGAGGAGTTGGGTGTTCGGTATCACACGGGATGTGAGTATAAGACATTGCAATAATTAGCCTTGAGTGCAAGTGGGAGATTGTTGGAGATAGTGCCCTCAGAGTCAATTATTGGATCACAGGCACATGATTGCAATGATTGAGGAAGGACCTATCCCGGTAGGACAGTCTTACTCAAGATAATAGTATACTATCTGGTTTATCTTTATCATCGTGTACTGCTTTAGGTGACCTTACAGGTCACTATTGCACGTTGATAGAGCCCCTAGGATTCATGCTTGACTACCAGCAGTATGAGGGCGATCATATACATGGGAGCTGGGGGCTATAAGCACATCCTTAAATGGTCCCTAGTCGTGGGAGTTTCGAGACAGGGCATCGATACTCCAGAGTAGATTAGTGTAAACAGTTGAGACCCCGACGAGGGGCGGTGGCCGGTCTCACAAGCCACTGGTGTCAGTTGGTTCACTTAAGATGTATACAGGTGCTCATTGGGTTATGAGTACACCGGACATGACTCGCCGGGAACATACTAGTTGGTCTTATACCTGACGTCAGATAGCAGTTCCCTGGTGACATGTTACAGGTTAGTTCATCGACCTGAGGATCGTCATTTGTCTCGTGTGAGTTTCCACTGTACTTTGATTACTACCCTACCACGCTCAAAGGAGACGTGCAAACAGGTTTTAGTTGGGTACAGTCCCGAGCCACATGGAGGCAGTGAGCGGATCTTCAGGGGTTCGTCTCTCCCGGTATTGGGGGTGACGTCGCGCTGTGTCTAGGAGAGCCCTTACACGAAGTCCTTGGCTAAGGCAGGAGATTTACTGGTAGGTATTCCAGTAGTATCTTAGGGTGTTCTGGGCTACACTCCGACACGACTTGTACCGATTTTGGGGGTCTGACTTTTACCAACCTCCTAGGCCCACCAAGCGATGCTCATAGACGAACGGACCGGACTGTATGGATATTGTCACTGACAGGCTCAGTAGGGTGTCAGGATGAGTTCGCTCATCGACGTCCCTTTTGGTCAATACCTGGTAGCCCGTTACGTATAGGCTAATACCCCTGACGTGCTAGTGGTTAAATCCACAACCAAAGTATTGACGAGTCTTTAGAGTCCCCATAGACCAGTTTCTCAAGTTTTGGGCGAAACGCTGTAAAGGTCGTATGGAGATATGGCAGGGTTCGATCAGATACGTGCGGTATTGCACGGATTACGATCGGACGGTTTATACTAGCGGGCTTTGGTTTAAGCTGGATCCTAGTATAGTACAGTGTAAATTTTATCTCATTGCATTTATATTCGGTCGGAATACAAATGCGGGTATGTATATACAGTAGCGGGGTTTTCCTGTAATTTATTACGGGATCAGTTTTTTGGAGTTGCCAGTTTGCTTTCCGTTTCGGCCATATTTCTTTGTATCTTTCATTGGCCGAAGATTGGTGGAGGAGGGCTTATTTGCATTTGTGCAAATAAGCATTGTGGGAGGTGGTCTTTGCATATTGTTGGATCATGATGATTCTTCCACCCTTGACTTCCTTGAGTTCATGATGGCATGACTTTTGTGATGGTGATGGGTTATGATGAGGTTCGTGGAGTGTTGTTTTTGATTGGTGATGATTTCTTCTCATGATCACACATCATTCCCTCTTGTATTATTGTGTGGCTCCTTCATTCATACACTCTCCTCTCTCAATCTCTTAAGTGCATGGCCGGCCAAAGAGGGGAAGAGGCTGTCCAAGAATTTTGGTGAGGCAATTTTTGTTCTCTTCATGCCCACAAAATCTCTTTGTTCTCCTCAAAAAGTATACATCTCATTCCTCCAAAAAAGGCAACTTCTAGTGACCCCAAATGAGACATAGTTCCACACTATTCTACAGCAAACCTTGGGCACGTCGGCTCGCCAACTTCGTGCCCGAGTTGCCTCGGTCCAGAGGTGGGAGCCCGTAAAAGAACCCGGCAATGTGGTGCCCTTCCGACGAGGAGTTGAAGACCGGAGACTCCGCGGGGAGATCGGGACGACGACGAGAAGACCGGAGGACACGGATCGCTCGGTATATCTCTCTACCCGTTCTCTTGTTAGCTAGGATTAGTTTAATGGCCCGATCTGGGATTTTTGTGCGCGGTGGTGCCGGTTAAAAAGTTTAAAGTAAATCATCGCTTCCGCATTTTGGCCTCGGAAAGACGGTCGGGGCGCCGCCGTGAACTTACAAGAATAAAGTAGAGAACCAAGTGTCGCAAGTATCGGGATTCTTCAAAGAAATCGAAGATGTAGATTCTTGTGATTGGTATTCAGTTGAAAGTAACGGTTTTGAGAAACTTGTTTCTCTTTCAGGTTACTCGTAATTGGATGGATTCCTAAGTTGAGTAATGCTGATTAGCCTCTCTCCATTAAGTTGATATGCACTGGAGACAGCTGCATGTTTTGAATCTGGTTCCAATTAAATAAATGCCAAAGTTTTTATATTGGATATAGAATGGTTCATATCTTAACGATGTTAAGCTAAGGGGAGTTGTCCAGCTTATGCTTAAAACCAGACACTGGATAACTCAAGGCACGTTTCTGTAATGGCAGTTTGTGGGTTATCCTGGGCTCTGACGAGGGCTAACTTTCTACCATCTGGAAGATCAATAGTGATATTGTTCTTGACTCGCCACAGTTTTAGTAAAATGGATTTTTTCAGAAAATAGTAGTGGGAGTATGGTAGAACTGAAAGTGATTCCAGAACTGCAAACGATTACGGAAAATTTAATAGGACCTATATATTCAATCAGGTTTGACATTCCAATAGCCACTCCGTAGATATGGTGGGTAACCTCTGACACCCGAGAGGTACTCAAGTACCCTCAAGGAGGGTGACAGGGAGGTTCTTGTTTACCCAAACTTGACACTATTGTTGTTCCAGACTATGAGACCCGGCAGGAGGTTAAGTATAGCGTCGTTCTAAACTGGCTTTAGAAGTGCACGTGTATATTATTCTGCCAGAGGGTTGTTGTGGTCAGTGGGAGCAGCGGAAGCATAGTGGGCAAGGATTATGTCTATTTATAGACTTAAGCAAATATAGCGGAGATAGATCATCTAATTTTGATGTGACAGTCATGGCTTTGACTTCATCAGAATAGAGGATGGATCTGTTAAGAAGGTAGTAAGGTGTGATGTCCTGGTATTTGGATGACATACACAGAGTAGAAAGTAAAATTCCTATACTACGATCGGTTGTACTTTGGTCATCACACATTTGTTTCTCCACAAAAGATATGGATATAATATCAGACATTCTGGTTACTAGATCTATGGTTTTAGATCTAGAATTGGGTAGTTTCCCAATTTGGGTACTTTGACAGTATTCTAATAGTATTTTAGAATAGATGACTCCTGGCATGGTGGTGTACCTGCAGATGATGGAGTCACCCTCTCTAAAGGTGTCTTACAGACTAAAGGGGAGAGGGATGTGCATGATTGGCATATCATTTGCTTAGGCAATTGAGTCAATCATGAGATATCAAGTACCACACCAGATGTTGTTTTTACACTGGATGCGATAAGTTTATATTAATCCAATCCTGGAGAAACATACGGAAGCAGTTTTAGAACATATGTGAATGGTCGACGGATTTGATGACGATAGCTTCCTTCGGGAGACGGTTATCATTCCAGGCTTCAAACGTGACATGGATGACAGAGTGATTGTCAGAGTTATAATTTTCCCTCTGACGAGAGACTGTATTATGGACAGGTGGTCCAAGAGGATGCTGTGAAAGGCTTGGTGCTGGATACTGATTAGGTTCAGTGATCACTTGTTGGAGATAGTGCCCTCAGAGTCAATTATTGGATCACAGGCACGTGATTGCAATGATTGAGGGAGGACCTATTCCGGTAGGACAGTCTTACTCAAGATGATAGTATGCTATCTGGTTTATCTTTATCATCGTGCACTGCTTTAGGTGACCTAACAGGTCGCTATTACGCGTTGATAGAGCCCCTAGGATTCTTGCTTGACTGCCAGCAATATGAGTGTCACGACCCGAAAGTACGGAACATGACCGGCACTTAAACTACGAACGTCTCGAGGCGTACGTAATCTAAGTAAACCGAAAACCCAGAAATCCAAACCAAGAAGAGTAGTAGAGAGTAGGAAAAACCAATTTAAATCAAGTAGTTTTAATAGCATAAGCCGAATTATGCGGGTTTCTAAAAACATCAAAAATTTACTGAAAATTTCGGCAGAGTCTCCTTTGTAAATACTGGCTCCCAAACGGGATACAACATGAATAGTATACGAAATCAATAAAAGGCATCCCCAAGCGGGAGCTAGCTCTTCGTCAATCGACGGTCACAACCACACAAGCAATATAATATACAACGCCAACGGCGAGGATCAAAAACTCAAAAGGGAACTCAAAACCACCAGAAATATAACGAGCGACTCTAAGGTCGAAAGAATAAACAACACTGGTCTCTATCTCAATAGATACATGTTTGGTTGATGGAATTTACTAGATACAACTGAATAATATCATACAAGGTAATATGATGGGTACGATACAAGAAAAACCCACCTACTAGCAAGTCACCCGAATGAAACTGAGCCCGCAAGCCGTAATGAAACCTGTACGGCAAACCTTCAAGAAACTGGGGCACAACGGGGGTAAGTTGCCAACTCGTGAATAGAAAAACATCTACGCACAGAAATCGCATAAATAACGCAACCTAGGTCAATGATCATAATATATCCTCAAATATAAGTATAACAGGCAGCCTATAACAATGGCTAGGGTAATATCTAACCCGAGTATAATTTCATGTGCCCGTGTCAGTGCCTCAGGTAGCAATATATCATATGAATGAGGAATGAATGCATGAAACGGAATACATGTAAATGAAGAAACTGTTTTCATAATTTAGTGAGATTTCCTTCGTATTTTTAAACTGAGGTATCATAAATGAAATCAGCATCAACAGTGTCTAGCATCGACACAAAACATAAATCTCACTGTCTCGAAATATCAATGTCTCAATCTCAATATCTAGGGCGCCGTCAGTCCAGACCGGCCCTTACCATCCATCTCAAGACCACGACGGTATTCTCCGGATATCCGACGCGTCGGGTAATATCACCGGTAGGTAGTGCTCCCCAGCCAGGCTCAACGTCAACACCACATTCCTCTTGCCCCGGGGTACCATACCGGGCCCACCATGTACCCGTGACGGTTCCTCCACTCCTCGACACGGATCTCCAAAACCACAGCAAACTCATGGTGGACGACACTTTACATCACTAGAAAACCGCAATATTTTATATTTTAAAAGATCATAAGTTGTAAATTTTGCGGCTTTCCCCGAAATCCAGAAATATCATAAATCTCAAGAAATCATCATAAGTGCATATGTCAATGATAATGAACTAGGCATGAACAACTGAATAACAGTATGCATGAAGTGGTAGGTAATAACTACAATGTCTAATATGACATATAAGGGAAGTACACTAATATCATATCAACACTACTAGCTAACAATCTAAGTCAAGCAATTATATTCTCTAAAGTGTACGTGACATGGCAATTACCGATGAAGATGTGTGTGAGCCGGCAAGTAGGTGTACGTGGTACATACGCATCATCGGTAATGGTGCTGGTGTCCTAACATCATGATATCAATAATGGAATATGTAGCAAAATAAATATGCGAGGCAGAGCGAACAACAATAATGTGCGGGAGCTGAATACTAGACACAACGATAACTAATCTGCAATAATCTAATATAAGTCCTACAAATGGTGCCTTTTGAAATAACACGAATCATGGGGTTTTGAAAATATGGGCTACGGTGTTTTTATGAAAAGATACGTCGTTTTTGAAATATCCGTAGATTCCCTTAAGCTTTCTTTAAAAATGCCCACGATTCGTTAGTTTTTGAAATAGGTAAGAAGTCTAATCTAATCTAACAACTACACTAAACTATACGGCTGAACTAACAAGCTGAACTACAGGTAAGGAAACCGCCTATCATCTGAGTCGATACATATACATACCTGTATATGTATAGTCGGTGATCCCGCCTCAATAATATCATATCCGATACCATATCTATAATCAGGCATCCCAAGTCAAGAGTGCGGATCAATCATCAATATAGCTCGTACGTAAATCCGTCGTACGGCATCCCAATCTGGGTACGGTTCAATATCATATTCATCATACTATTCACCTGGTATCCTCTTTATCAAATATCATGATCGGGGTACTGATCTACGTCTAGTACCATACTGATACCGCCTACGTATGCACGGACGTGTGTGAAACACTACGTCAAGGACCCGCTACAACGTCATGTCGTATCTAAGATACGAACCCTGCTATATCACCGATCCCACGGCCTCAAATCAAATCTCATCGACTCAGCTCAATCCCAAGTATCATCCTCAATCCGTATATGAACACATAGTCCCATACCCATGTGAACACATAACTATAAAGAATCCCATGAGCACATATCAATAGGAATGTATGCAAGTATGTATGTGTGTATGTGTGTGTGTAACACTACCCTAGGGTTCGCAACACTAAAGCAATCCAACACACCAATATCCATCCTAAGCATCGTTATTAATCCCAAATAACATATAATAATTGTTGGTGTGTATACGCATCCGTATACACCACCACGGACTGCGGGGGTGCTATACGCCATCCACTCGACTTCTCCCCGTAGATATAAATCTACTCACCTGGTCCTCGCTAGCGGGTGCCGATGTCGCCACGCGCTTGCTTGTCGTCTCGAAGTCCACGTAGGGGTACCTACATATCATAACGCACCGTATCGCATTAAAATCCGACTCATGACCAAATCGACACACGAATCTCACATAGGTCAAAACCTATGGTTTGCTTTCACAAATCAACCCAAAAACCCTCGACATCGGCGTACAAACACCGATTGATCGAGAAAAACACCAAACGTACCAAATCATGGTTTTACAATTCACTAAAATATATAAAATACAATGCAATTCATCAAAACCAATAAATTGATTAAATCGATTTATTACAAGAAACCTAGTAAGCATCAATTAGCCGTTTCACTTTAAAACTCGATGTTTAAACGAAACTAATGGCCACAATATCCACCAATTATCATAACCAAGTTATAGAAACCATATCAATAATTTATTCTCATCAACTTGTATAAATTCCAAAATTCTAGTTTTGCAAAAATATCCAATTTAACACTTTTTAACGCAAAATTTCACAATTTAACAATTTATCTTGGCTTTGCATATTTTAAATGGTTAAACCACTCATGGAAACCTTAAGATATGCTAAAAACCCTAACTAGATTTTAATCCCACATTTTAATAAAATTTCTAAAACCTAGTTAGCAAATTAGCATAATTATCACAATTTGGGCAAATTAAATATAACAATATGCAAATTAGCTACAAGATTTGGTTTTGCATAACTTAAGATGCTAAAATACATCACACTACCATGAACAAATTAACACAACCATAACTTTAATTTAACCCTTCTCTTGAATTTAAACTTGCAATTTAAAACCTAAATTAAACACCTGATTAAGTTGATTTAAAGTATCTAACATAAATTAAGCAAAAGGGTTAGAGTTATACCTTCACAAACCATAAGATCAAATATGGAACTTGACCTCCAAATTGAGATCTCTGCATCAAGATCCATGCTATAAGGGCTAAGGAAAAATGGGTAGGGAATGGATTTGGGATTTGTGAGGTTTTTTGTTGATTTGTGAGGCAATTTTGATGAGTTTTTTGAAGAGAAATGTGATGAGAAAAGAGGAAGGGCTGTTGTGTGCAGGAAATGGGGAGGGTCGGCCACTAGTGAGTGATTGGAGAGAGAGTGAGGTGAGGAAAGTAGCAAGTAAAGAAGTCCAAGTCAACACAAGGTCAAAGTCCAACATAATTGTCCATTTTCTTTTCTTTTCTTTCATTTCCTTTCCTTTGAAAATTCAAGTGGGAAAAATATGATGGCTGCTGAATTCAGCCATGGGGAGGGGTAAGTGGGGGTGTGTGGGTGTGGGTACGGGTGTGGGGTGATGAAAAACCATAAATACAATACCCCAAACATCCATTTACGCTAAAAAAAGCCTTTTTTTCAATAATTTCTAAACCGTTTTGGCAAATGATTTCTTTCCAAAAACCACATGATAAATTTTTATTTAATGTTTTATGATGCACAAAATTTGTTTCAACTCATTCCAATTTGTAATTTTCCCTAATTAAATGTATTAGTGACGGCTTAAATAATAATAAAATAATATTTTTTTTCAGAAAATTTGAAATTTCACCAGCGGCTCAATAAACACTAAATAATAGCAATTACATAGCTAGAATATGTATATTTAATTTTTATAATAAGATATTTGTATTTTGACTTTTTACAGAAAACCCCCTCATTTTACCGATTTTCCGAAATTTCACCGAAACGATTTTCAAAATGCTACAATGAGAGCGATCATATACGTGGGAGCTGGGGTCTATAAGCACATCCTTAAAAGGTCCCTAGTCGTGGGAGTTTCGAGACAGGGCATCGATACTCCAGAGTAGACTAGTGTATACAGTCGAAACCCCGACGAGGGGCGGTGGCCGGTCTCACAAGTCACTGGTGTCAGTTGGTGCACCTAAGATGTATACAGGTGCTCATTGGGTTATGAGTACACCGGACAGGACTCGCCGGGAACCTGCTAGTTGGTCTTATACCAGACGTCAGATAGCAGTTCCCTGGTGACATGTGTACAGGTTAGTTCATCGACCTGAGATCGTCATTTGTCTCGTGTGAGTTCCCATTGTGCTTTGATTACTACCCTACCACGCTCAAAGGAGACGTGCAAACAAGTTTTAGTTGGGTACAGTCCCGAGCCACATGGAGGCAGTAAGCGGATCTTCAGGGGTTTGTCTCTCCCGGTATTGGGGGTGAGGTCGTGCTGTGTCTAGGAGAGCCAGTACATGAAAGTCCTTGACCAAGACAGGAGATTTACTAGTAGGTATTTCAGTAGTATCTCAGGGTGTTCTGGGCTACACTCCGACACGACTTGTACCGCTATTGGGGGTCTGACTTTTACCAACCCCCTAGGCCCGCCATTCGATGCTCATAGACGAACGGACCGGACTGTACGGATATTGTCACTGACAGGCTCAGTAGGGTGTCAGGATGGTTCGCTCATCGACGTCCCTTTTGGTCAATACCTGGTAGCCCGTTACGTATAGGCTAATATCTCTGACGTGCTAGTGGTTAAATCCACAACCAAAGTATTGACGAGTCTTTAGAGTCCGCCACAGACCGTTTTCTCCAGTTTCGGGCGAAACGCTCTAGAGGCCGTATGGAGATATGGCAGGGTTCGATCAGATACGTGCGGTATTGCACGGATCATGATCGGACGGATAATACTAGCGGGCTTTGGTTTAAGCCGGATCCTAGTATTGTACAGTGTAGATTGTCTCTTTACATTTGTATTCAGTGGGAATACAAATGCGGGTATGTATATACAGTCGCGGGGTTTTCCTGTAATTTATTACGGGATCATTTTTCTGAAGTTGCCAGTTTGCATTCCGTTTTGGCCAGTTTTCCTTTATTCCTTCACGGCCGGATTTTTCCGATGGAGGGGCTAATTTGCAATTGTACAAATTAGTATTTGTGGAGGGGGTCATTTGATATTTGTGGCTTCATGATGGTTCTTGAATCATTAGATTCCTTTTTCATCTTTTCATATGCATTAAATGAGAAAGGATTTTGATTAGATTAGATTTGAAATGGTGTGACCATTTTTTTTCCTTCTTGATTATCATTTCTTTTTCTCCTCCACTTAGAGATGAGGCCGGCCACTTTTTTGAGAGGGGGTGAGGTTCATTTTTGATGAGGGAAATTATTCATCCAAAATTAGCTTGCCTCAAAAATTCCATACCTATCTCCAAAGCTTATTTTTTCTTCTTCCCTCCATCAAAAGCAACTTCACCCTATTGAGACAAAGTGATTCTACACTAGCCTATAGCATTTCTTGGGCACGTCAGCTCGCCAACTTCGTGCCCGAGTGTCACGACCCAAAATTGGCCCGTGACGGCCCTAATACTACGCAACGCCTAAAGACGCAACGTAGTAAAAGAAAGCCAAACCCAGAAATCTAAACCATGAAAATACGGAAAAGAAAGATAATATAAGTATTGAAACATTTGAAATCACAACCCAAATTCTTTAAAAAGTCGTACTTTCTTTCTTTAAAATCTTAGCAACACCCCCTTTTTGTAAAGACTAGTCAAGATGAATACAACACAAAAATAAAGACAGTAGAGAAGAAGCTGTATATATAAGAGACATCAAATCCACAATAATACACATAACGTCCTCACCAAGTCTCTAAGTCAACAATACAATAGTAGATGGAGAGTACAAAATACAACGAAGGTACAATACAAAATACAGATGACCACCAAAACTCACCTAAGCAAAATAATACTGTGAGCTGATGCGGTATCTGTAGCAAAAGATGATAGCTGGATAGCTGAATAGAGGAATAGCCTGCCTCGACTACTCTGGGGAACAACCTGAAATACCTGTGGCACAACGGGTGTGAGTTGCCAACTCGTGAATAGTAGATAACATATGCAGGTAATCGCAGGAATGCACGTACAGCATGAATCTAAGATATGCGATTACAGTAATAACATGCCATGCAAATGCTGAAATAAGGGAAGTACAGTAACAGGTACAATCCATATGTAAAGCAGTAATAACATGACAATAATATGCAATAACCATGCAATAGGGATATAAGAAAGTAGATATGCAACTATCATAAGGGTATACTACAAGTACTACCAATATATGAATCTGTGCATAAGGTGGGTAAGGGTGAGGTATAGGGTGGAATATGTCATTTCCACGGAAACCTGATATCGTGGTAGGATCACAATCCATCATGACACTCACATCCCAAATCATTAATCGGCCCCCAAACTGGGCTCTCACATCACATAGATCTCACATCACCTCAAGTACAATATCGAATAGCTCTCCTATATCTCGAATGTACAAATCAACCATCTCTTTCATATCCAAAATCCAATCTCAATGGATCACCTAATAACCCAAGTCAAATCTCAAATAATCTCTAACATTCTAAACATATATATATACAGAAATAAAAATGATGGGGGCAATACACATATATTAGCGTCCCATTCCACTAATATTGGTGTAAAGGTATATATAACAACGGCTAAATCCTCTGTTATATATACAAAGGTATTAAAAGAAATATCATGAAAACAGTGTGCCAAGCATCGACACAGAAATCCTCGTATATCGGGCTCCGTCAGTCCGGATCGGCCCACGAGGTCCATCTTCGGTGTCGGCCCTCGGCCCCGGCAGTACAGATCATCCTGCATCCATCTCTCGACTCTGGCCAGTATCCTCCGGACAACTGCCAGGTCCAACCAGTCACCGGTAGGTACTCGCCCGCCTCCAGGCTCAATCGGCAAACCCATCGATTTTCTTGCCGAGGGAAACCATACCGGGCCCCACCATGTACCCTCTACGGCCTCGACGCCTCCTCGTAGGGGTATATATAATCAGCACCGATAAAGCTCATGGTGGATGCGCAAATATCATATCAAGGAAACCGGGTTTTTCAATGTATGCATAATTTCATGAACTCCCGCGGTTCCCAAATCCAGAAAACATCATCTAAAATCCAAATAATAATGCGCAATCCAGGAATAAACAAATGCGATATATCTGAAATGCGAGCATATAAATGAGAATATGTAGCTGAAACCAGATGTATGCAAAACCAATAAGGTACAGCTAAGTAATCATCGGTAAAGGTAAATATGTAACTGCAACTGAATATGTGTGTACATACAGGTGTAGCAATGTATAGGTATCTACCTATAAGAACCGATGTCGTATACCCCCCTGGGTATAAGAAAATATGAAAGGTATACCTGTAGATGTATCGTAAAGGGTAAGTGTACCTATCACTAATGGTACGATACTCTATAGGTATATAGGTATGGTAATGTCCTCTGTGATAAGCAATATAATGTCTAAAATGGTTGTGTGTGACATGGCAATTATTGACGGTGTGAGTGTAGCATACAATCCGTGCTCGTGCAACATGAACCGTCAATAATATGTGCGGTGTCCTACGGCTACTAGTCACAGTATAACTATATCTAAGTAAATACAGTAAAGGCGCAATTCTAACAATGACGTAGAATGTGCGACAGGTAATTGAATCCTAGCCCAGACGCATAACGCCATGCGGGAGATTCCCCTGTAGATGTTAAATCTACTCACCTACGCCGCACGCTACGTGAATCCTACCATCTGCTCCCCCTGTAGCCGTGTCCGTAGTCCCTGTCTGCAAACCTGCAAATAAGACATGGAAATCACATATAAGCCAAATATTCCGCGAAATGCGATATCGAATCGAAACGAGAAACTCGCGTCGCGAACTAAACGCGCGTGTGCACGATACGCTGAAACGTGTGTGTACACGTCTAAAACCATCGCGACACGCCGCGATACGCTGGATCACAGAACCCACTCACGTATCGCGCGTATCGCGCAAACACAATGAACACCAAAAGCGATATATAGTCCCAGATTTTCCTACAGGCCAAATCTTACAAAACTAGACATGCCAAAACACTACAATACACAGCAGACAACACTACCCAAAATACCAAGTCCCAACACCCCTTCCTGGCCGCAAATTGCAGCCAGATCGAATTAATTTGCGGCCTGGGTTGGGAGAGGGTGGCTCGTGTTTTGGTGGTGGTGTCTAGACCTAACAAGCATGTTCCAGTTTCCCCAATTTTGTTCTGTAAGGTCCGGGCCAAAAGCAGATCTCAGAAACCCAATACATCGCTTAAAAACGACAATTTTGCACAAAAGCAAACCCTATGGTATTTTAGTGAAGTCTGGGTCAATTCTCAGTTAAGGTGACCTTAACTAAACTAAAATAAGCTAGGTTAACTAACACAATCATCACTTAATCAAATTTCCACACAAGACACCATAATTAGCACTAAACTAGCTAATTAACACTAACCGACACCAATTAACACATAAGCTAAGCAACTAGGGGATTGGGTTCAGAAATATACCCTAAAGAACCTTAGAGAGCAGGTGAAGAAGTGGAGAAGAGCTGCTATAGGTTGCTGGAGCTCCTGCTACTGCTGTTGATGCCTGCTGTTGCTACTGCTGCTGCTTGCTGATGTTGCTGTTGTTTCTATTGTTGATGCTGTGGCTGCTGCTGCTAGCTGATGCTGATGGTGCTGCTCTTGCTGCTGCTGCTGAAGCCTTCTGCTGCTGCTGGAGCTTGTATGTGTGTGTTTGAGAGTGTGAGGGAAAAGAGAGTGAGAGAGAGAAATGAGAGCAACCAATCAACCCCCCTTCTCACTCTCTCTCACTTCATTAAATGAGCATAGCACAAGCCATATTGCCCCATGCCCTCTCTCTCTCAAAGTCAACAAGAAGTCAAATTAAAAACCTTTTTAATGAAAAATCCTTTTTTTTCATTTTAAAACCATCATGAATAAATACAACCATAACTCTTAAACTAATCCTAAAACTAACTTAAGACAAATGGTTAGTTAACCATGATTGCTAATCATGTTTAACCCCAAAAACAACCCTAGATATCATGCACAAGTGTGTGTGTGCCTAACAAAATTCCAATAAAATACTCATTAAATAGGATAAAATATTTAAAACTTAGTTTGGTAAACTTTTTATTAAAAACTATACATTAAAATATAATTAGCTACAAAACAAAGTCTAAGGTGTTACAATCTCCCCCCTTAAAAGAAATTCGTCCCCGAATTTAAAAATATACTGATACGCGTACCTTCAAAGGGAAGATTACAACTCCCAAATCTCGCTCGCAGCCTCTAAGTAATTATCTCACTATACGGCTACGTCTAAGAAAACCCTTCACAGATAGCAAGACCCTTGACCGATGTTCCTCCACCTGCCGAGCCATTAACACAATTGGCTGCTGGTGAACGAAAGATCGCGTCACGCTAAATGGTCTAGTGCCAAATCATGTGAGAAAGGTCAAGAAGGAAATTGTAAAGTATCATTACAAGGAATACGGGGTGAAAATCCAATAATCTGGGCGGAAGTGCCAAATTAAAGGCAACGAAACCAACTCGCTTATAGGATCTTAAAAGGGCCTAAATCCTGGGACAACTTCCCAAAATCCAACACCGTCATTCATCGGAAAGTCCGTAGGAATACATGATCTGTCCCTGCGAACTCGAGTCTATGACCAACACAGTCGTCATAAGACCTCAGTTCGAAATGGACAATTCCCATCCTGACCTAACACAACTGGACTATCTCCGAAGTCTCTAGACTAGCTGGGGTCCAAAGTCCTACTTACACGGAATCAGAAGAACAACAGACTGGTGATTGACACGACCTAACCCCTAAGCCTAAGGGTGGCCAATTGGAGTGTCTCCTGATAACGGTTATCGAAGGAGAACCCTAACGATGGCGAGTGACGATCCCCAACCGCTGTCAACAAAAGCACAAACACACAACTTTAATAAAACAACTAAGCAAACTGAGTATAACCGGATGACAAGAATCCGGATGGAGTCACACCCTGACTAACCCTGGGTAGAAACCATAGCGGAATTCATGGAGATCTGCTCCCATCCCTGCTTCGGAATGGTAAAAGATTGCAATTCTCCAGCCGGCCTCAGATGCTCGACTCAAGCACACAACAAGATAGACACTTGAAACGAAACCTGAAACTTCTCTCTACATCCCTATCCACCCGTAACTATCTCACAAGTCACGTCACTGTTGGCGGAACTTGAATGCATCTAGAGAGTTGACAGATGTGGATGCCTTAGGATTTCACGTCTCTACCCGATGAGAAAAGGTACACAAACGCGTCCCTAACTTAGCACATCATTGTCACAAATCAAGGTCTCCGAATCATTACCCAGCCGAGTATGCTCAAGTATCGCTGACGAACGAGCTTCGGCGGGCAGTGTCTCGCGAAAACGACTTAAGGAAAGTGGTCGGGCGCGGACATGAGCAAGCTGTTCACTCCGTAGAGACGAACTAAAGCTGTACTCAACGATCACACAAGAACTGTAAATCTGCAGAAAACTATCACAACAATCAAAATCCGCTACAGGAAGATGTTCATTAAGCTCTAGTGGTCCGTGGAAAATCTGACACGACTCTCAACCAAGTAGTGTCCCCAAATCTCCAACGCAAAACCACCGCGGCCATCTCCAGATCATGAGTGGAATATCCTTCTCGTACTTCCTCCAAATGTAGGGAAGCAAAAGCGATAACTCTATAGTGTCACCTCAGTACACACTCGAGCCCACTCAAGAAACATTACAGTTAAACAACAAAATCGCCCGAACCAAAAAGCAAAGAAAGAACTGATGCAGTTGTTAACCGAATCTCCAACTGCCGAAAACTCCGTACACATGCCTCAGTCCACAGAAAAGAAACCTCCATCTTGGTCAATTCAGTCGACGGTGCAGCACTACTCTCGTAATCCTGCACGAAACGGCGGTAAAAACCTGCTAAGTCCAAGAATCTGCGGATCTCCGTCCTGCACACATGTCTGGACCTAAGCTGTACGGTCACGATCTCCCTCGGAACCATACGAAACCGTCTCTCGTGACTACAAGACCTAGGAGTCAACACAAAACAAGCCTGAAGAAACACTCCGAGAATTTAGCAAACTGCTGGTGCTCTCCCAGTATCTGCAAAACAAATCCTCAAGTGCTGCTCCTGTTCCTCAAGACACATTAGTTAGACCAGAATGTCGTAAATAACACAACAATAACTGGTCGAGGAACGGCCTGAAGAAATCTGGTTCATCATATTTACAAATGCTGCCAGGGCACTAGTGAATCCAACGACTCACCAAAAACACACAAGCCCGTAGCACGCACAAGGCGGTCTTCGGAATGCCATCACTCCGAACCGCAATAATGATGACCTGATCCCAAGCAAACTTAGAAAATGTCTCGCACTCTGGAGCTGATCGAAGAAATCGTCTATGCGAGGTAAGGGATACCTATCCGCACCGTAAGCCGGTTCAATTGACGATCCGTCGATACACAACCTCAAACTGCCGTCTTCCTCCTCGACGAACAGAAATCGGAACCTCCAAAAGCGAAACACTCAGACACACAAAACTTCCCAACAAACAACTCTGCAGCTGATCCTGAAGCTCCCCAAGCTTCGCCGGCTCATCCGGAACAACGTCGGAAAAACTCTCGCACGAAAGGAACCTGGTCCAACAATCCCACTGTGGCTCCAGTATCACGAATGAGCGCCAAGAATCCACGACATCTCCTCAGTAGCCGACTAGCGAAAAAGGCTGAATTCAAGCTGTGAAAGGCGGCACAACTATCCACCTGCACAACAAGAACTGACTTGCCGGGGAAAACAAAACCTGACTGTTTCCTCACGGTAGTCCACAGACGCCTAGCACGTAGTTAACCAGTCCGTGCCCAGGAGAACGTCAAATCCAACTTCTCTAGAAGGACCAAAACGACGGACGAATCTCTATCTCCTATCCGATTGGCACACAACTGAAATACGTGTCGCGTATCAAAAGAATCGCTGACAGAAGTTAAAACAACTACTACTAATCTACCCGACAACGGTACAAGCAAGAAGACAAACGAATACATCAAAAGAACATATAAATAAAGATACCTGAAAACTCCACATTGGACGTCTGCGCGTCCCGTTGAGTAAAAGAAAACTCCTGTGTCTGCCCTCTACTCGCAGTTGGATGAACTCCTCTGGTAGACTGAGCCCTCTGAGCGAATCTTCTACGTCCACGGCCTCTCTGAATACGACTCTGACGAGGTGCTAAGGAACAATCCCTGACGAAGTGCTGAAGGCTTCCGCATCGAAAACATCCACGCGCTGACTGCTGACCACCCTGGGGGTGAGAGTTGAACGACTGTCCTCGTCCTAAGCCTCTGCTACTCCCGCGGTGGCCATGAAATCTGTCTCGATGACCAAACCTCTGTCTCTGGGCTGGTACGCTGGTACGAGTCCTCCACTGTCCTGGAACTCTCTGAGCCTCTGGAATATGCGCCTCGTCAACTGGAGCTGCAACCACTGGTGCTATGTAAGTGACGGACTGCTGCATGCTGATCGTAAGGGACAGCTGAGTAACAGGGGTGACAACCTCCTGTCGTAGCTCCCGAACGACATCAACCAAAGAACCCATCATCTGGCGGAAGTCCTGCATCTCTACAAAAAGTCTATCCATAGTATAGATCGTAGGCTGATCCGTCTGCACCTGTGCAACTAGAGTGCTATCCTGGTCAGTACTCGTCTCACCCGAGCCAACTCTGACCTCGGCCCTCGCTGCATCACTCTGAGTCCCCATAGTCATCGGCGGCAAGGCTATAAATAGATATAAGATTCGATGAGAATAAGGAAATCGAATCTTAAGGATAGGAATCATCAAGGAAGGAATTTCAAGCAAAATTGTACTTAGGTTACTTAATGCGAAGTACCGCATCGTGGGTATGCTGCAGACATACACACAGTACGTTACTTTGCTTAAGCTACCTACTCCATCATACTAAGGTCATCCTACACTCCGAAAGGTAAAACCTAACGCTCTGATACCAACTTTGTCACGACCCAAAATTGGCCCGTGACGGCCCTAATACTACGCAACGCCTAAAGACGCAACGTAATAAAAGAAAGCCAAACCCAGAAATCTAAACCATGAAAATACGAAAAAGAAAGATAATATAAGTTTTGAAACATTTGAAATCACAACCCAAATTCTTTAAAAAGTCGTACTTTCTTTCTTTAAAATCTTAGCAACACCCCCTTTTTGTAAAGACTAGTCAAGATGAATACAACACAAAAATAAAGACAGTAGAGAAGAAGTTGTATATATAAGAGACATCAAATCCACAATAATACACATAACGTCCTCACCAAGTCTCTAAGTCAACAATAAAATAGTAGATGGAGAGTAAAAAATACAACGAAGGTACAATACAAAATACAGATGACCACCAAAACTCACCTAAGCAAAATAGTACTGTGAGGTGATGCGGTATCTGTAGCAAAAGATGATAGCTGGATAGCTGAATAGAGGAATAGCCTTCCTCGACTACTCTGGGGAACAACCTGAAATACCCGTGGCACAACGGGGGTGAGTTGCCAACTCGTGAATAGTAGATAACATATGCAGGTAATCGCAGGAATGCACGTACAACATGAATCTAAGATATGCGATTACAGTAATAACATGTCATGCAAATGCTGAAATAAGGGAAGTACAGTAACAGGTACAATCCATATGTAAAGCAGTAATAACATGACAATAATATGCAATAACCATGCAATAGGGATATGAGAAAGTAGATATGCAACTATCATAAGGGTATACTACAAGTACTACCAATATATGAATCTGTGCATAAGGTGGGTAAGGGTGAGGTATAGGGTGGAATATGTCATTTCCACGGAAACCTGATATCGTGGTAGGATCACAATCCATCATGACACACACATCCCAAATCATCAATCGGCCCCCAGTTCATATCAGATTTTTGCATTTTCATACCGCCCAATTTTTATCACATTGCATATCGGTAGATACTCTTGAGCCGTGTTTGCTAGTCAATTGCAGGATACAGGTTCTCGGTTCTAAAAACGGTGAAATTCATGGAAAACACAACAAAATCCGGGCTCTTGCCAAACCACTGAGGAAACACGGTCTCCGCTCTTCATCCGTATGTTGCCAGATACCAGTTTAGGAAGACAAAATGGCAAATCAATGTCGTTTTCATGCACAAGGCTCAATGGCAGCACAAGATCCAAGAAATCTACGCGGAGCTCGAGGCAATCATGACAAAAACATCCACAAAAAGTCCACATTTCCCTCAACAGAAATTTTGGAAAAATCGTGAAGACAATTTGAGAAAAAACACACATACCAGATTGAAGGGTACATCAAACCAGGGTACCACCAAAAAGCCCTAGGCCCAACTCCTCTATTAGGCCGCGGAACCGCGGCCTAAGCATGCTTAGGCCGCGGATCCGCGGCCGTATGGTGGCGGCAGATGAAACTTTTCCAGGGGTGTTTTGGTCTTTTTAATTGTGTTCTGTTGGTTGCCCTAGGTTTTCATTTCTCAGCCTATAAATAGCCCAGAACTTTGTGAAGGAAAGGGTCCATATTCTTGTATTCTCATTTTCTAGGTTTAGTTGTTTTCTTCTTCCTCTTCTCATCTCTTCTCCATTAAAACTTGTAATGAGCTTGGTGAGTGAAGAATGGTGAATAAAGAAGATCATTTTATTATTTTGCTTGTCTCATTATCTTGTTAATTGTTGTAATTTTCATTTGTTAACTAGTTGTTGTTATTTCTTGTTGTTTCTTTATTCTCTCTTTTTCTTTATCCTTAACACAACCATGATGCTTACGCTTGATCCTTGCCGAGGTGAGGTCGCAAATAGCTAGTTGTTATCTTCTAATCTCTTTCTTTCTATCTTCCTCTTTTGTTTTGTTTTATTTTTCCGTATCATGATGTGTGAGTAGTTTAATACTCTTAGGGTAGGATAATGGAAGTTTGAGAGAAGGAAATCTCTCTCACTCTTTCCTTGCCCAACAGCTTAATTCGACTCCCGTTAATTGAACCACAATCCGCTCCTTACGGCACCCTATCCTACATGATAGCGGTGTTGTGGTTGAATTAACCGGAGGTTATGGATAAGAGCAAAGAACGGACGGATAAGCACCAAAAGGAAGAACTTATGCGTTGGAAAGCCTAGCTTATACTCGCAAGTTCCTTCCTAGTCGTGCTAATCCCCATTGTTGCCGATTACCGTAACACCGATATTAAGAGGGGCAACGAAAGATGTGGAGACTCCTAACTCAAACTAACCTAATCCTAACCCTAACAAGCTCTCTTTACATATCATTTTACCACTTAATTAATCACAACAAAATCTGAAAAACTGGACTTAACTCGTTAAAGCACATAGAAAAAGATTCCCATCTCCCTGCGGACGACCCGTACTCAACCGGCTAGCTATAAGCGAAACCGTCTTGATTGCGGTATTTAACTAAAACTTGAACACGCAGAATCGCTAACAATCAAATGGCGCCGTTGCCGGGGAGACGGTAGTTTATTTCCTTGTGTAATTTCGGGTTAACTTGTGAATATAACCAAAAAACAAAACAAAAAAAATATATACATTGTAAAAAAACCATCTTGTTGTTTTTGATTAGCATTTGTGCAAGTGTGCAGGAAAATACGAAGTTCAAGATCGGCGCCAAAGACGTCGGATAAAATGGAGTTCAAGTACAGTGCCAAAGACGTGGGAAGATAGACCCACATCTCGCGGCTACACCGCGACGGATTGAAATGAAGCAAAAGGTGTATTGTAAAAATCTGGAGTAGATACAGTGAGCAAATCAAGATTCAGCAAATCCAGACAAGCAGAGGACAAACACAGGAGCTCACACTAAAAACCCAGAAGCCTAAGTCCCTGTTCCTGCCGCGGAACCGCGGCAAAAGAGGGCTTAGGCCGCGGATCCGCGGCCACTTGGTGCCTTTGGGCTGCCAAATTCTCTCTGTAAGTCTCTCTCCTCTCTCCCACTCCTCTGGAATCCAATAAATTGTGTTTTCTGCAGATTTCTTTGCGCAAACTCTTCTCCCCCTTCCAATAAACTGTTCTTGTGCAGGATTCTTTGCGCCGCAAATAAAAATTGTTTGCAGTTGATTTGTTACCGCTTTGCATTCTTTAATACGGACTTAAGGGGCTTGAAACCAATCCAGATTGGGTTGGGATTTCATCACCCTTCCCAGGACCCCAAAAATCACAAAAGCATATGCATTGTCCATTGTAAATTAAAAAATACTAGACTTCAGCCCTAAGGACTTCGCGCTCATTAGGAGAAGATAAACCGTGTTTAGAACCTCGCTTAACGGTATATTGTTTACGGGGTGTCTAAGAAAGTGTTAACGGCGCAACCGCCAAAAGAGAAAGGGTTATTTAATTAAGGAACTTCGTGAAAGCGTTGGACAACCTCCCCTTATCTCTGTACTTACCTGGCCTCGTGATCAGTGTATTTTTAAGCCCGTTTCTCGACACTGTTTAACTTCGACAATCAAGTTCAGGAGCAGGTCTAGTAGACCTAGGTGACCTTAGATCTAGGTGTGATTGTGCATATCTTGTTTGTGATTACTTAAGCCGTATATCCGTACATATTTCTGTAAATCTCTTTCTAAAAACAAAAAAAAAAGAAAAAAAATTAAAAACTTTTATAAAAACTTTCCCTTTTTCGCCAAATCCATTTTTTTTCACCCACCACCCATCGCCTTTCTCCATTGACGTTTTCTTACCCTCACCTTCTCCGCTTTGACTATACTAAACTCGTTTAGTGTATGTCCGCTTGGACTCGGGACACTAGCGCCCGTCTAGTCCGCGTTACGTTAGTCGCTACCGACTACGCGATCGACTCCGAAGTCGATACTCCGTCCACTCCTCTTTCACCCCTTCCTTTACCGGCCAACTCCGACGTTGACCGGAATTCTGTTCATACATCTTCACCTTCACCTTCACCAACCTCTTCTTCCGCGATGTCGGGATTTAATCCGAACATCTCTTTGACCACCCCTGGATTGGCTCCACCTCCTACGGAGACCAATATCCCACCACCACCGCCTGTTGTAGCGCCGCAGCGAATCGCGCTCCAGGATCGTTTCTATCCCACCCGTTCTGCACTTCCCACCTGCCTTTCTCTTCCTCCGGCCAATGGGGACAACTTTGAAATTAAGCCCCACTTCATCAACATGCTTCCACGTTTTCATGGGCTTGAATCTGAAGATGCCTATATCTTCATCAACAAATTTCAAAACGTCTGTGCCATGATGAAAACCACCCAGCTGTCGGACGATGCTATACGTCTACGGGTCATTCCGTTCACTTTATGCGATCTTGCTGAAAAATGGCTGTATAGCACCGCTTCCCACTCAATCACCAGCTGGGACGAGTTTGTTAAAGCGTTTCTAAAAAAATTCTATCCGAATCATAAGACCGCAAGGATTCGAAATGAAATCAACCAATTCTCTCAGCTTCCTTCTGAGCCCTTCTGGAAGTGCTTTGACCGATACAAAGACCTTCTTGTTCAGTGTCCTCACCACGGTATAGAGAAATGGCAACTCTGCCAAACCTTATACGAGGGCCTGAACCCAGCAACGAAGCAGTTGTTGGAAACCATCTGTCAGGGCCACTTCCTATCGAAATCTGACGAGGAAGCGTGGCAGTTCTTTGACGACCTTACAGAGCAAACGCTACAATGGGAGAGCACCAGACCGACGTCTTCTTCTTCTACCTCCACTTCTACCAGTCAGTCTAGGGTAGGAATTCACCAACTTGATGTCTCTATTGCGATGAAAGCTGAAATGGCTGCGATAACAAGAAAGCTTGAAGCGATAGAGAGAAAATTTTCTGCTCCTGCTCCTGCCCCTGTTCTCCCCCTTCGTACCATTTGCGCTTGTTGTTCCGATCCTTCCCACTTGACCGAAGAGTGTCCTTACAATCCACCCTCGCAAGGACAGGATCAGGTTAATGCTGCATTCCAGCAAAGACCGAGGAATGATCCATACTCTTCCACCTACAATCCCGGTTGGAGGAACCACCCCAATTTCGCCTGGAATCAGAATCAGAATCAATTCCAAGGCAACAATTTCCAAAGGGCCCCTCCACCGCAACAACAAGCGCAACAACAAACTCAACATCAATATCAGCAGCCCTTCCAACCCCAACCTTTCCAAAATCAGACGAACAACTTTGCACCCAACAATTCTTTTCCACCAAACAACTTTGTTCCGTCAAACAATGATAAGGTTTCCTCGCTCGAACGAAGTCTGGAGGCGTTCGTTAAACAATCAACTCAATCCATCGCCAACATCCAGTCTTCCATTCAATCCTTAGTGCAACACACTGCCGCACACGGGCAAAGTATCAAGACAATCGAGGCCCAGATTGCACAGCTGAACGCGGCCTTAAGCGAGCGAGAGAAGGGGAAGCTCCCGACCCAACCACTCCCAAATCCCGGTCACCCACATAATGCATATGTTGCTCTTGAACAACAGAACCATAATGTGAGTGCCGTGACCACATTGAGATCGGGAAGGATGCTGCAAAACAACATTGGCAAACGAATCAACGATGACACCCCGGCCGCTTCTTCTTCTTCTTCTTCCTCTTCTTCTTCTTCTTCTTCTTCTTCTTTGTCTTCTGAGCCTATTCTCCGTTCTTCACAAGGCTCCCCTTCCTCTTCTTCTGCTCTAAACGGACCCACTTCTCACTCCACGAAGACACCTATTCTGGGATCCGTTCCAACTCCACAATCTCCTCCTCCAGCATTAGACTCAACCAATTTTCAAAATGTTCCATTTCCAAACCGGTTGAGGTCTAACAAACAAAATCCACAAATGGAGAAGATTCTGGAGTTATTTAAGCAGGTTAACATTAACATTCCTCTTTTAGATGCTGTCCAACAAGTCCCGTCCACGCGAAAATCTTAAAGGACTTGTGCACGAAAAAGAGGAAGTCTCAGGTACCCAAGAAAGTTTTCTTGGCTAGTGCTGTGAGTGATGCCCTTACCCAATCTTTACCACAAAAACGGAAGGACCCTGGCTGTCCTACGATTTCAATTACCATTGGGGATAAGAACATCAACCGCGCACTATTAGATCTTGGTGCCAGTGTTAATCTGCTTTCGTATTCAGTATACGAGCAATTAGGCGTCGGAGAGTTGAAACCCACGCACTGCACTCTCCAAATGGCCAACCGATCGATCACCCATCCTAGGGGTGAGGTAGAGGATGTGTTAATAAAAGTCGGGGACTTCATATTCCCCGTTGACTTCATTGTCTTAGATACACAGCCTGTAGCTAACCCCCGGAATCAAATTCCGGTGATACTCGGTCGCCCATTTCTCGCAACCTCAAATGCTGTGATCAATTGTCGCAATGGTTTGATGAACCTCTCTTTTGGAAATATAACGAATGAACTCAACATTTTTAGGTTGGGGAATCAGCCCGCCGAACCTAATGCTCATATACTGGACGTCTGCTCGATCCAGGAGATCACCCCAGAAGAATGTGAATTCGAGGAGTTTCTGTTTGATCACGATAATCTTAACGCCACTAGTGCGTTTCTCTTCGAACCTGCTGCTGTTTCTGCGCCCGACAACGACTACGAGTATTTCACGTTCTCGAACGATCTTAGCCGCGCACAACCCGAGTTTGAATCCTTCGACTTTCCGGATGAGTTACCTGAACCATCCAACTCGGTTGCCTACACTCGTTTTGAACCTTTGCTGGAGTCCTTTGAGTTCGAGACCTTTGCACCAATCTTGCCTTCCATCGTTTCACCTCCAACGCTCGAACTCAAGCCTTTGCCGTCTCACCTTAAGTACGCTTACTTAGGTGAGAACGAGACCCTTCCTGTCATCATCTCGGCTTCTCTAGCTCCAGAGCAAGAGAAAGCCCTTCTTGCGGTATTGCACAGCAACAGGCAAGCTTTTGGCTGGTCCATGGCGGACATCAAGGGGAGTAGTCCCCTAATCGTTGAGCATCACATTCATCTGATGGATGATGCCAAACCAGCCCGGGATCCACAAAGACGGCTCAATCCAGTCATGAAAGAGGCTGTGAAGAAGGAGATCGTAAAATGTCTAGATAGTGGTATCATTTACCTTATCTCTGATAGCCAGTGGGTTAGCCCCATACATGTTGTCCCCAAGAAGTCGGGCATCACGGTCATAACTAACGAGGCAAACGAGTTAATCCCTACCCGCACCCAAACTGGGTGGCGAGTTTGCATTGATTACAGAAAACTCAACGCCGCAACGCGGAAAGACCACTTTCCGCTACCTTTCATTGACCAGATGCTTGAACGATTGGCCGGACACGAGTACTACTGCTTTCTTGATGGCTACTCCGGCTATAATCAAATCCCCATCGCCGAAAAAGACCAGGACAAGACCACATTCACTTGTCCTTTCGGCACGTTTGAATATCGACGCATGCCCTTTGGGTTATGCAATGCGCCCGCTACCTTCCAGCGGTGTATGATGGGAATTTTCTCAGACATGGTGGAAAAATTTCTGGAGATTTTCATGGATGACTTCTCCATCTTCGGCGATTCCTTCAACGAGTGTTTGCTGCATCTTGACGCTGTCCTTACCCGATGTAAGGACAAGAATCTCACTTTGAACTGGGAGAAATGCCACTTCATGGTGCGCGAAGGTATTGTCTTAGGACATATCATCTCGCAAAATGGCATAGAGGTTGACAAAGCAAAGATTGAGGTCATTTCCAATCTGCCTCCTCCCCGATGCGTCAGAGATATCCGAGCCTTCCTTGGCCATGCCGGTTTCTATAGACGGTTCATCAAGGACTTTAGCAAGATTGCTAGGCCCTTGACTCTTTTGCTGGCCAAGGACACGCCATTTGACTTCAACTCGAGCTGTGTGACTGCATTCGAGTCACTAAAACGCTCTCTCACTTCTGCTCCCGTTCTTTCTTCACCTGACTGGACGCACCCATTCGAGATTATGTGCGATGCATCTGACTTTGCCATTGGTGCTGTCCTTGGACAACACATCAACAAGATGCCGCACGTAATCTATTACGCGAGCCGAACCCTGAACGACGCCCAACTCAACTATACAACAACTGAGAAGGAATTCTTAGCTGTTGTATTTGCTTTAGAAAAGTTCAGGCCCTACCTCATCGGCTCTCCAGTCATTGTCTACACTGACCATTCTGCTCTGCGCCATCTTTTTGCGAAGAAAGATGCAAAATCTCGGTTAATACGTTGGATCCTCTTGCTTCAAGAGTTTGACCTTGTCATTAAGGACAAACGAGGATGTGAAAACGTAGTTGCCGACCATCTCTCACGACTTCCTTCTTCGCCTTCGCTTCCAATTCCAATCAACGACGTTTTCCCGGATGAACAGCTCTTGACAGTATCTTGCGAACCCTGGTTCGCAGATATTGTGAACTATTTGGCCACGGGATTACTACCGACTGAATGGTCAAGTCAGGACAGACTTCGCTTCTTATCCCAAGTAAAGCACTTTTACTGGGACGAACCCTACTTGTTCAAGTACTGTCCCGACCAGATTATTCGTCGGTGTGTCCCTGACGAGGAATTCAAGAGTGTGCTGTCATTTTGCCACGATCAAGCGTGTGGCGGGCATTTCGGGCCCAGAAAGACAGCTGAGAAGATCTTGCAATGTGGTTTCTACTGGCCACGACTCTTCAAAAACGCTCATGACTATTGCAAGACTTGCTCCCGGTGCCAACACATTGGCGGGATATCCCGGAGGAACGAGATGCCGCTCCAACCGATCTTGGTTGTGGAGATTTTCGATGTTTGGGGGATAGATTTCATGGGGCCATTTCCCAGCTCTTTCGGGAACTTGTACATCCTTCTCGCTGTTGATTACGTCTCTAAATGGGTCGAGGCTGTGCCCAGCCGAACTAACGACAACAAGGTTCCTTAAAGAAAACATTTTCTCTCGTTTTGGGCACCCCCGAGCGATCATTAGCGACAATGGAAGTCATTTCTGCAACAAGACTTTCGAGGCCTTGATGCGGAAATACTCCATTAATCATAAGCTCTCTACGCCCTACCACCCCCAAACCTGCGGGCAGGCCGAAGTTTCAAATCGGCAAATCAAGCAGATACTGGAGAAGACGGTTTCCAAAAACCGTAAGGATTGGTCGCTGAAACTCACTGATGCCCTTTGGGCTTTTCGAACCGCTTATAAGACCGACCTTGGCATGTCTCCCTATCGGCTTGTGTACGGAAAAGCCTGCCACCTACCTGTCGAAATAGAGCATCGCGCATTTTGGGCGATAAAGGAGCTGAATCTGTCTCTCGAGGATGCGGGCAGCCATCGGAAGCTGCAGTTGAACGAACTGAGCGAGCTTAGGGATGAGGCTTACGATAACGCGGTTGTTGTTAAGAACCGAACGAAGGTGTTTCACGATAAACACCTTTTGCGCAAAACCTTCGTACCTGGTCAGCAGGTACTGCTTTACGACACCCGACTTCACTTCCATCCTGGAAAGCTCAGATCTCGCTGGAAAGGGCCGTATTTTGTGCGGAATGTATATCCGCAGGGCGCTGTGGATTTGGAAAATCCAAAGGACGGTTCATTTTTCAAAGTGAACGGACACCGATGCAAACCGTACCTTAGCGCCGAACCAACAGAGGAGCTCCTGTTCTTACAGGAGCCGGTTTACCCTGCCTGATCTTCCTCTGCCTACCACCAAACTTCGGTTATCCAGCCAAGAACAGTGGACACTGTTCCAAATAAGTTTGGGGGTATGTACAAACCATTTTGTATATATTTATGTATATTCTTTTTCTTTAAAAACAAAAACAAAAAATTTGCGTATCGCTAACCGACAGTTTTGACCCCTCAAATGATCTCTTCATGCAACGACAGTGAGGACACTGTCCAGTTTAAGTTTGGGGGTACACTCGGTACGCATTTCTTACCTTCGCATTCATGTGTATATTTTGCATCTGCATATTAAAATCCATAAAATCCATAAAAATCTGAAAATTTTCTAAAAAATATAAAAACTTTTCCGTCAAGTTAGCTTGTGGAAGAACTCTGATTCAACATTTCGACGGTTTTTGTTGGAAAAAATAGGAATAACTAAATCTTATGCTTAGATTTTGAAAACCTGAAAGATAACTCTTCTTTGAAGTTAACTATAGCTGATATACGTCTTTACATCACACTACACGTGTCGTGAGTTTTTGGGAATTAGATGACAAGTCTTTTATGTTTAAAAACTTTTAAACAGATAAATGATTTTCTGAGGATCAAATAGGTTTGTTCTGAAATAAGTAATGTCAAGAATAGTTTATGAAGTAAAGCAAATATGAAGGAATGTTATTGATGCCGTAATTGGAACTAAGTCTGAAAAATAACACATCCGAAACTTGATTGGAATGATTACACACCAAAACCCACTAAACACGTATTTTATCCAAAAAAAAATAATTGAACTGCCGGTTATATCTCCGTTCGTATTAAATCATCTGATTTTCACGCCAAACTGTCTTTTGTTTTTGGACTTAGGTAACTTGAGTAATTAAGTCCGCTGGGGTGTTTCTACACCTAATGCCATAAAACCAACTGGTTTGGGTGCATTGGCCCAAAGCTCGCTAAGAAGCCTAGAAAGTCCAGATTAAAACAAAGTCAAGCAAGTGTTCTCTCCGAGTTAAAATTCCTAACGGTTCTTTGTGTGAGAATAATCTTGATAAAAGACAGACTTTTACAAAAAAAAAATTTAGCGGAGATATGAAGGTTTTACTCTATGATAAAGACTATTGCACGTTCACAGAGGTGTGTATGAAATGAAAACAAGAAAAAGGTGGAGTGAAGAATAAGACCTAGTTTCTTGTTAGGGAAGATAGAAATTCTGAAGTTGAAACTTTACTGGAAAACGAAACTTGAAAAATGCTTAACTCTTTATAAAACTTATGTGATCCTTTTAAAATTGTTATCTAGGCTTTAGTGTGCGACATGATTACTTTAATCGATCCTTCTGGAACTTAGCGACACTATTTGCACTGCACGTAAAGACATATAAAATCTGTAGTTAAATAAGAAGTGAGGTGTGAAAAATAAAGGTTCGATGATCTAGACTTAGGATTATAGAATTGTTATTTTCTAAAACACAACTTTAGGGTTTGAATCTTAGTTATTTTACAAAACCAACTTGACCGGATTTTATGGGTAGTATCCGCTGAAAACCCTCAGGAGACAACACTCCTCCTACTAGGGACACCTAGAGGTTTAACGGCTTGTTGCACATGCTCAGTGCAACCGCGTTCCCTGTGAAAGTGAGGTTAGGAAATTTTTTGTGAATAAATTGGCTTTGCTCGGGACGAGCAAATGATATGTTTGGGGGTATTTGTTCATATCAGATTTTTGCATTTTCATACCGCCCAATTTTTATCACATTGCATATCGGTAGATACTCTTGAGCCGTGTTTGCTAGTCAATTGCAGGATACAGGTTCTCGGTTCTAAAAATGGTGAAATTCATGGAAAACACGACAAAATCCGGGCTCCTTCCAAACCACTGAGGAAACACGGTCTCCGCTCTTCATCCGTATGTTGCCAGATACCAGTTTAGGAAGACAAAATGGCAAATCAATGTCGTTTTCATGCACAAGGCTCAATGGCAGCACAAGATCCAAGAAATCTATGCGGAGCTCGAGGCAATCATGACAAAAATATCCACAAAAGTCCACCTTTCCCTCAACAAAAATTCTGGAAAAATCGTGAAGACAATTTGAGAAAACACATATACCAGATTGAAGGGTACATCAAACCAGGGTACCACCAAAAAGCCCTAGGCCCAACTCCTCTATTAGGCCGTGGAACCGCGGCCTAAGCATGCTTAGGCCGCGGATCCGCGGCCGTATGGTGGCGGCAGATGAAACTTTTCCAGGGGTGTTTTGGTCTTTTTAATTGTGTTCTGTTGGTTGCCCTAGGTTTTCATTTCTCAGCCTATAAATAGCCCAGAACTTTGTGAAGGAAAGGGTCCATATTCTTGTATTCTCATTTTCTAGGTTTAGTTGTTTTCTTCTTCCTCTTCTCATCTCTTCTCCATTAAAACTTGTAATGAGCTTGGTGAGTGAAGAATGGTGAATAAAGAAGATCATTTTATTATTTTGCTTGTCTCATTATCTTGTTAATTGTTGTAATTTTCATTTGTTAACTAGTTGTTGTTATTTCTTGTTGTTTCTTTCTTCTCTCTTTTTCTTTATCCTTAACACAACCATGATGCTTACGCTTGATCCTTGCCGAGGTGAGGTCGCAAATAACTAGTTGTTATCTTCTAATCTCTTTCTTTCTATCTTCCTCTTTTGTTTTGTTTTATTTTTCCGTATCATGATATGTGAGTAGTTTAATACTTGTTAGGGTAGGATAAGGGAAGTTTGAGAGAAGGAAATCTCTCTCACTCTTTCCTTGCCCAACAGCTTAATTCGACTCCCGTTAATTGAACCACCATCCGCTCCTTACGGCACCCTATCCTACATGATAGCGGTGATTCCGTAGTGTGACCGGTTGTGGTTGAATTAACCGGAGGTTATGGATAAGAGCCAAGAACGGACGGACAAGCACCAAAAGGAAGAACTTATGCGTTGGAAAGCCTAGCTTATACTCGCAAGTTCCTTCCTAGTCGTGCTAATCCCCGTTGTTGCCGATTACCGTAACACCAATATTAAGAGGGGCAACGAAAGATGTGGAGACTCCTAACTCAAACTAATCTAATCCTAACCCTAACAAGCTCTCTTTACATATCATTTTACCACTTAATTAATCACAACAAAATCTGAAAAACTGGACTTAACTCGTTAAAGCACATAGAAAAAGATTCCCATCTCCCTGCGGACGACCCGTACTCAACCGGCTAGCTACAAGCGAAACCGTCTTGATTGCGGTATTTAACTAAAACTTGAACACGCAGAATCGCTAACAATCACCCCCAAACTGGGCTCTCACATCACATAGATCTCACATCACCTCAAGTACAATATCGAATAGCTCTCCTATATCTCGAATGTACAAATCAACCATCTCTTTCATATCCAAAATCCAATCTCAATGGATCACCTAATAACCCAAGTCAAATCTCAAATAATCTCTAACATCCTAAACATATATATATACAGAAATAAAAATGATGGGGGCAATGCACATATATTAGCGTCCCATTCCACTAATATTGGTGTAAAGGTATATATAACAACGGCTAAATCCCCTGTTATATATACAAAGGTATTAAAAGAAATATCATGAAAACAGTGTGCCAAGCATCGACACAGAAATCCTCGAATATCGGGCTCCGTCAGTCCGGATCGGCCCACGGGGTCCGTCTGCGGTGTCGGCCCTCGGCCCCGGCAGTACAGATCATCCTGCATACATCTCTCGACTCTGGCCAGTATACTCCGGACAACTGCCAGGTCCAACCAGTCACCGGTAGGTACTCGCCCGCCTCCAGGCTCAATCGGCAAACCCATCGATCTTCTTGCCGAGGGAAACCATACCGGTCCCCACCATGTACCGTCTACGGCCTCGACGCCTCCTCGTAGGGGTATATATAATCAGCACCGATAAAGCTCATGGTGGATGCGCAAATATCATATCAAGAAAACCGGGTTTTTCAATGTATGCATAATTTCATGAACTCCCGCGGTTCCCAAATCCAGAAAACATCATCTAAAATCCAAATAATAATGCGCAATCCAGGAATAAACAAATGCGATATATCTGAAATGCGAGCATATAAATGAGAATATGTAGCTGAAACCAGATGTATGCAAAACCAATAAGGTACAGCTAAGTAATCATCGGTAAAGGTAAATATGTAACTGCAACTGAATATGTGTGTACATACAGGTGTAGCAATGTATAGGTATCTACCTATAAGAACCGATGTCGTATACCCCCCTGGGTATAAGAAAATATGAAAGATATACCTGTAGATGTATCGTAAAGGGTAAGTGTACCTATCACTAATGGTACGATACTCTATAGGTATATAGGTATGGTAATGTCCTCTGTGATAAGCAATATAATGTCTAAAATGGTTGTGTGTGACATGGCAATTATTGACGGTGTGAGTGTAGCATACAATCCGTGCTCGTGCAACATGAACCGTCAATAATATGTGCAGTGTCCTACGGCTACTAGTCACAGTATAACTATATCTAAGTAAATACAGTAAAGGCGCAATTCTAACAATGACGTAGAATGTGCGACAGGTAATTGAATCCTAGCCCAGACGCATAACGCCATGCGGGCGATTCCCCTGTAGATGTTAAATCTACTCACCTACGCCCCACGCTACGTGAATCCTACCATCTGCTCCCCCTGTAGCCGTGTCCGTAGTCCCTGTCTGCAAACCTGCAAATAAGACATGGAAATCACATATAAGCCAAATATTCCGCGAAATGCGATATCGAATCGAAACGAGAAACTCGCGTCGCGAACTAAACGTGCGTATGCACGATACGCTGAAACGTGTGTGTACGCGTCTAAAACCATCGCGACACGCCGCGATACGCTGGATTACAGAACCCACTCACGTATCGCGCGTATCGCGCAAACACAACGAACACCAAAAGCGATATATAGTCCCAGATTTTCCTACGGGACAAATCTTACAAAACTAGACATGCCAAAACACTACAATACACAGCAGACAACACTACCCAAAATACCAAGTCCCAACACCCCTTCCTGGCCGCAAATTGCGGCCAGATCGAATTAATTTGCGGCCTGGGTTGGGAGAGGGTGGCTCGTGTTTTGGTGGTGGTGTCCAGACCTAACAAGCATGTTCCAGTTTCCCCAATTTTGTTCTGTAAGGTCCGGGCCAAAAGCAGATCTCAGAAACCCAATACATCGCTTAAAAACGACAATTTTGCACAAAAGCAAACCCTATGGTATTTTAGTGAAGTCTGGGTCAATTCTCAGTTAAGGTGACCTTAACTAAACTAAAATAAGCTAGGTTAACTAACACAATCATCACTTAATCAAATTTCCACACAAGACACCATAATTAGCACTAAACTAGCTAATTAACACTAACCGACACCAATTAACACATAAGCTAAGCAACTAGGGGATTGGGTTCAGAAATATACCCTAAAGAACCCTAGAGAGCAGGTGAAGAAGTGGAGAAGAGCTGCTATAGGTTGCTGGAGCTCCTGCTACTGCTGTTGATGCCTGCTGTTGCTACTGCTGCTGCTTGCTGATGTTGCTGTTGTTTCTATTGTTGATGCTGTGGCTGCTGCTGCTAGCTGATGCTGATGGTGCTGCTCTTGCTACTGCTGCTGAAGCCTTCTGCTGCTGCTGGAGCTTGTGTGTGTGTGTTTGAGAGTGTGAGGAAAAAGAGAGTGAGAGAGAGAAATGAGAGCAACCAATCAACCCCCCTTCTCACTCTCTCTCACTTCATTAAATGAGCATGGCACAAGCCATATTGCCCCATGCCCTCTCTCTCTCAAAGTCAACAAGAAGTCAAATTAAAAACCTTTTTAATGAAAAATCCTTTTTTTTCATTTTAAAACCATCATGAATAAATACAACCATAACTCTTAAACTAATCCTAAAACTAACTTAAGACAAATGGTTAGTTAACCATGATTGCTAATCATGTTTAACCCCAAAAACAACCCTAGATATCATGCACAAGTGTGTGTGTGCCTAACAAAATTCCAATAAAATACTCATTAAATAGGATAAAATATTTAAAACTTAGTTTGGTAAACTTTTTATTAAAAACTATACATTAAAATATAATTAGCTACAAAACAAAGTCTAAGGTGTTACACCGAGTTGCCTCGGTCCAGAGGTGGGAGCCCGTAAAAGAACCCGGCGATGTGGTGCCCATTCCGACGAGGAGATGAAGACCGGAGGTTCCGCGAGGAGATCGGAATGGAGGCCGAAGACCGAAGGACACGGATCGCTCGGTATAGCTCTCTACCCCATTCTCATATTTGCTAAAGTTAGGTTAATGGCCCGATCCGGGTTTTATAGTGCGCGGTAGTGCCGGTTTACCAGTTTTTGAAAAGTTTCGTTTCCGCATTCCGGCATCAGATTGACGGCCGGGGCGCTGCCGTGCACTTACAATGGTATCAGAGACACGCCATTAACCTAATCTAGCTTGCTCTAGCGAGTTTAAAACTTCGATCGAACATTTATCCCAAAACCGCATTTTCATTGCATATGTTTCTGTCGAAATTTGTTTTGGCTCTAAAAATTTTTCAGGGTGTTGCATAAAGACATGCAGGGAATTCTAAGAGTACTGTAAAAATTTGGTCACCTGTTTTTACTGTGCTGCCGCGGAACCGCGGCCAAACCCATGCTTGGGCCGCGGTTCCGCCGCCACTTAGACTCCTTACTGCACCAAAATTTTACAGAGGGTCTTAGACTTGGAAATAGGGGTTTTGGAATATTCTGTTGGGGCCCAGATTTTCTTTGAGTGCTACAGTAGTGCTTGGGGCCCACTTCGGTAAATTTGATCGATCGAAAATTTTAAATATGTTAGTTCACAGTATTTACATTATATCTCCGACCGTGAATGTCATTTGATCGGTAAATCCTGTCTAACTGCTATAGCCCTTTTAGACGGATTTGCGAACGTGACATTCACGTTGATGTTCTGTGTTGTGTTGTGATGTTGCGGATTGGTCATGGTGGATAGCCTGGATGCAATGGTAGTACAGTTTGGATTTTTATGTACATTTGATATTGCGGAGCGAGCGTCCGACATGTCGACTGACATTACTGCCTGTTTGTATATTATTCTTTTGGGGCACGACCGGGCTGAGGTCGATGTACCCGTTGTATGTATATTTTACTTTCTGTACTAGGATTACCCCGCGGAGGGGTGCACGGATAGCCGGGTTCTAGAGGGCAACGGGTCCGCATCTCATGGCATTGAGACGGAGGGGGTTTTACTCTAGAATTGGCGGGCTATTCGCCGCACTCGTAGGGGGTATAGGTTGACCCAGGAGGGATGCCCAAGTAACCGGATTCCGTGAAGTGCTAGGTAGTCCATTCACATTGCTGGAGGGGGCTGCCTCGCTTCAGGTTTTGGCGGGTAACTTGCCGCGCCCGTAGGGGTCTAGGATTTCATTGTACATGCTATCCACACGACCAGGGGAACGTCGGGTTTCAGTAGCGGCTCTATGAAACCCGGGGATGCTTATTACATTTCTGTGATGTTGCATTTTATCACGCCTTGAGCGAATATTATATATTGATATATATATATATACTGGTAGATGTTGTATATGTTTTGCATCCGCGCTAGTCCAGTCCCCGCTCTGTCGTTAGTTAAGTAACCTAACGGGTGATGACGGGACCCAGTGGCGAATGCGGATGGCATATACGTGCATCATTATTTTCGTTCTTTTGTGGTGTGATCAATTGATGGGACTGCGTTGATTCGGATCAATGCAAGCTAAACAAACCTATTCTGATGTTGTTGGAACAATTTTTCAAAAAGCTGTTATTGCAAGGGCGTTCTCTTTTGTTTTGCACAGTGGTATTCGGTTATGAATATCCAGCACCTCAGTCGACGAGGCAAGGGCCGAGATCCCTTCACCGGGAGTGACCCCTTGGACAGAAGTTTGCGTCAGGGCAATAACTTCACTATAGTCTTTTACTTTTGCTTTGCATCGTGGTATTCAGTTGGAATATCCTGCACCTCATTCCACGGGGAAAGAGCCGAGATCCCTTCACCGGGAGTGACCGCTTTAGCAAAGGTTTTCGCTACTATATTTTTATAAAAGCCATTCAGTTCCTTCAACGATATCAAGTTCATTACGTTAAAGGTTTTTCGCCAAAAACCATTCGTAGTCCTCCGTCATTTCAGACGGGTAGCACGTAGTATTCATGCTATGTTTGTTGGCCTTAGTCAAGGCATAGTGTATGGTAGCTGCTTGTTACCTTTCTGCTGCATAGATAGATGCATTGGCTTGGGACAGTCGTATAGCCTTGTTGGCCCTAGTCAAGGGCTTGTACGGGTGGGTTCAAATTAACCTGGACAATGACGGGTAGAACTTGACATGTGACTTATGATTTATTGGCCTTAGTCAAGGTCATAAGAGCATGGGGCAAAAATCACATCGGGAGTTTCTAAAGAAACTGAAACTTGCCAGATACGCGCATACCTTCTGGAGTATGATAACGTGAGCGGATTCCGTCACATTATGATGCGATGATAGTTGGATCCCGATTCCCACTGATGAGTTGGTTTACTCCTCGGGTGATCCCGACTAATTCTTCTTTCAGGTTTGGGGAAGAATTTGGCGTTACAGTGGGAGGTTTCCTGATTAGATAAAGTGATAACCATTCTGATCTAGGTTAGAGAGCACGCTGAGTGTTTCTTTTCTCTCTCTTTGGTAGCGACCATGACCCGACCCTAGACTATGACTCGGTGACAAAAATTAACCGAACCTTCTTATACACTGGCTTTCGGATTGTCAGAGTTGCAAACCTCATTGCCACTCCTACTTTTACCCTTTTCTCCAGGACACCCCGTATTACTACGAACGTCCACTTCCATTGGATAAAACCATCGTATGGTTATATACGAACTCGAAGGAATTTATTCGAGGATGGTTTCCGGTTCTGGAGAAAACGAATATGACTATTCAGTTGTCTTTTCCATTTACCCTCTCTCAGGTTGCGAGCACTCCTTGGTTTAGGAGATAGTACACCTATTACGCAAATTGGATAGTCTTCTTCCAAACCTTAGGCTAGTGCCGAACGGTGGAGAATGAAGAAAACCAATTAGCATAACGATGGTGTATAGAAGGTATTAAGTAATGACATATCAAGGGATTAGTAAGAGGGAAAAGTAAATTGTGACTGCTATTCACGACCAAACCAAGTATTTCTTCGCCAATCCTAAATCACCTTTGTATTTCTCCAGGACACTCCGTATCACTACGAAGATCCACAGTTTATTGGATACTCCATCGTATGGTTATATTCGAACTCGAAAGGAACTTGTTCCAGTTTGGGGATGGATTCTGGTTCAGGAGAAATAGGAATAAGGTTTATTCGGTTGTCTTTTATCTTCACCTTCTCTCGCATTGCAAGTGCTCCTAGGATTATGACAGTACACCCATTATGCTTATTGGATAGTCATCTTCTAAATCATAGGCTGGTGCCGAACGGTAGGAAAGGAAGAAAACCATTTGGCCTAAAGGGGTGTGCAGAATGTAATGACTAAAGACATATAAAAAGATTTGGAGAGATGGCAAAGAATTATACGGTTACAGTTATGAATCTGGATAATGGAAGAGGCATTACTAGGAATACCGGGATACCCCATCGAAACATTTCAATGTTTCAGTTTCACTGTGTACTGTTAAAAGAAAACTGAATTCCCAATTAGACACTTGCTCCAGGGTATGTATTTACCAGGTATGATTCTCACATCTGTATGGTTTTACAGATGATGAGTGGGAGTAAGTTATTAGGAATTAGGTGATCATCCTCATTATATCAGAATTCGTTGTAATTGGTGATATTTGAGAAAATCGCCTGGGCTATTTGCTGGACGACAAATATTTGGTTTTGAATATCCGTTATAATGCACCAATTTCAAATTGATATATCTGTACGTCTATTTTTATAGAGTGGGATATACTTTTTTGAAATTATGTCTATGACATTTACCTATATCAGTGGATGGTTAGGTAAGGAGCATTGAACAGCGGTGTAATTCTTCTTAACCATAAGTACAGTTTTCAACCTACGACACACAGTGAATGAGTCACTAGACTCAGGGGACTTATACAGAGTATTGTATATTGTCCAGTTTCCATTAGGACAGAGGGGTTGGTCCTCGTATTATATTCGGTTTACTTATGACTTCTCTAGTTTTTAGACAAGTGTTTCGTAGAAACACAGGGTCCAAGTTTTGAGAAGTTATAGGTATAAGAGTAAAGTAGAGAACCAGGTATTGCAAGTGTCGGGATTCTTCAAGGTGATCGAAGATATAGATACTTGTGTATGGTATTCAGTTAATAGTAATGATTAAGAGAACTTGCTTCTCTTTCAGGTTACTCATAATTGGAAGCACTCCTAATTTGAGTAACGCTGATCGGCCTTCTTCCATTTAGTTGACATGCACTGGAGACAGCTGCATGATTTGAATCCGGTTCAATTAAATCAGTGCCTCTGTTTCTGTATTGGATATAGAGCAGTTCATATCTTGACGTTGTTAAGGTACGAGGAGTTGTCCGGCTTATTCTTAAAACCAGACTCTGGATAACTCAAGGCACGTTTCTGTAATGGCTGTTTGTGGGTTGACCCAGGCTCTGACGAGGGTTGACTTTCTACCATCTGGAAGATCAATTGTGATATTGTTCTTGACTCGCCACAGTTTTAATAAAAATGGATTTTTTCAGAAAACAGTAGTAGGAGTATGGTAGAACTCGAAGTGATTCCAGAACCGCAAACGATTACTGAAAATTTGATAAGAACCTAAAAATTCAATCTGATTTGACATTCTATTGGCCACTCCGCAGATATGGTGGGTAACCTTAGGCACCCGAGAGGTACTCCGGTAGCCTCAAGGACGGTGACAGGGAGGTTCTTGTTTACCCGGACTTACCATTGCTGTTGCTCTTGTAAGTCCATGCTACCTCTCCCGGTACTTTCGGGCATGCGAAATTTGGTGAAAAACAATTTTCTAGAGGTGGTAACATGGACTCAAAACCGGATCTTTGTTAAATATCTAACTAACAACCTAACTAGGAGTTGTTAACTACTCGGTTAGGGGGTTATACCTTTCTTTCTTGAACTCCTTCGTCTTCAAGCCTCGATGGTTGTCCAGATCGGCTTCACCCCGTCGTCTCCTTGCGCCGAAGATCGATCCACCTGAAAGCTTCTACCTTTGGCTTCTTCTTCGGTTTTTGAAGAAACTAGTTCACTCGGTTTGCTAAACCTTGTGAACTAGAATGAGTAGAGGAGAGTGTGTTGGGATTTTCTCTATGGTTCTTGGTTCTCAACACATGAGACAAGTGAACCATAGACTAAAGAGAGGGAGAGCAAGAGGAAGGAGATGAGAGCTCAAGAACACAAGAGAGAGAATGAAAAATGATAGAATGAGCAAGACTTTTCTCACTTGGCTCTCATAATCCAAAACCATCATCACAAAAATAGTAATCAAGTATTGTGTAAAATGGTTTAAGTCAAAATGGCTATATCATTTCATGCACTCATATTGCACAAGAGAACAATCAAGTAAAAAGTCTTTGCCATGAAATGATAGCCATTGTCATCATGATGGTCAACTAGTCCAACCTAGTCAACCGGTCAACAAAGTCAACAAGTCAATAAAGTCAACCCCTCAACAACCATGTCACCACAATACTTAATTAATATTATTGTTAATTACATATCATATTCTCATTAGGGTTGAGCAAAAAGTCAATAGTCAACAGTCAACGGTCAACAACCCTAATGAGAATCCTCTGTCTCTGTCTCTCCGTCAACTGTGCATGCACACCCGCATTCACGTTCCGAGGGACACGAATACATACTGGATAAAACCAATCCCAAAACGTACACTAGGATCTGGCTTAAACCAAAGCCCGCTAGTGTTAACTGTCCAGACACTGTACGTGCACGGATGTGACCGGACCCTGTCGCAAAACCATGCGACCTGTCGCAAAACCATGCGACCTCTACTCTTTTGCCAAAAGGCGGATAGCTTTTTGTGTGGGACTCTAAAGACTCGACACTACGCTGGCAGTGGGTTTAACCACAGACCGCAAACGGCACTAGCTGTGCGTAACGGTCCCCAGGTAGATGCCGACAAGAAGACTGACGAGGTGAAACCCATCTGAACTCCTACTGAGCCTGAATGTAACAATCTCCGTACAGTCCGGTCTGTTCGTCTGATACATCGCATGGCGGGCCTAGGGGGCGGTAAACGTTAGTCCCCTAATACACCCAATACACCCTGAGATATTGGGTCGGAGTGAAGCCCAATACCCCTAAAACAAGTCGTGTCGGAGTGAAGCCCAATACACCCTGAGATAACACTGGAAGTCTACCAGTATATCTCGCTTGCCCTGGCCAGGGACTACTCGTGTAATAGCTCTCCTAGACACAGCGCGATGTCAACCCCCAATACCGGGAGAGACGAATCCTGTCTAACCGTCACTGCCTCCAAGTGCTTCGGGACTGCACCCAACTACTACCTGTTTGCACGACTCCTTTGATCCGTGGTAGGGTAGTAATCAAAGTACAGTGGGAACACACTCGAGGCGAAGTGACAGTGTCAAGTCAGCGGACTAAGCTGTACTCATGTCGTCTGGGAACTGATAACTGACGATAGGTATAATACCAACCGGTCAGTTCCCGACGAGTCCTGTCCAGTGTACTCGTAACCCAACGAGCACCCGCATACTATCTCCAGTACGACGTACTGACGGCTGTGGGACAGACCGTCTCCCACACTGGGATGAGAAGCGCATGCGCTATTCTACTCCGGAGTATCGATGCCCTGTCTCGATAGTCCTGCGACCAGGGACCTGCATAAGGATGTGCTTATAGATTACCCAGCCCCACTAGTGTGACTGCCATCACAACGCTGGTAATCAAGCAAATATCCTAAGGGCTCCACTAATGTGCATAGGTGATATACTAAAATAAACACATGTACACATTGAAGTAGAAACAAACCAGGTAGCATACTACTATTTTGAGCAAGATTGTATATACAAGGTGAATATCCCAAGCTTCCATTAAGTAATATACAAACTAGTATGATACAGTAATGGCCTCTAGGGCATATACACTAACAATCTCCCACTTGCAGTAAGGCCATGTACTGGCGTATCGAAGACCTATCATCTCGATCAGCCGCTCGAACACTGGGGCAAGGCCTTGGTGAATGGATCTGCAGTGTTATCTTCTGAAGCAACCCTTCGAACCTCGATCTCCTGGTGATCCACGATCTCCCTGATCAGGTGATACCGCCTCAAGATGTGTCTGGATCTCTGATGGGACCTGGGTTCCTTCGCTAAAGCTATAGCCCCGTTGTTGTCGCAATACAGAGGTATTGGATCAACAATGGACGGAACCACCTGAAGTTCTTTCAAGAACTTCCTCATCCAGACAGCTTCTTTTGCGGCATCAGATGCAGCGATGTATTCCGCTTCCATAGTCGAGTCAGCAACGGTTTCCTGTTTGGAACTCTTCCAACACACCGCCCCTCTATTGAGGGTAAAGAAAAAACCCGACATGGACTTAGAATCATCCTTGTCACTCTGGAAGCTGGAGTCAGCAAAGGCCTCGATCTGGAGGTCTTTTCCGCCATACACCAAGAACATCTCCTTAGTCCTTCTCAGGTACTTGAGAATGTTCTTTACCGCTATCCAGTGTTTCTCCCCAGGGTTTGACTGATACCGGCTTACCACACTCAGTGCATAAGCTACATCCGGTCTGGTACACAACATCGCATACATTATAGAGCCTACCGCAGAAGCGTTGGGTATAATAGACATGCGATCCCTCTCCAAATCAGTCTTGGGAGACATCTCTTTAGAGAGGGTGATCCCGTGACAAGCCGGTAGGTTACCGCGCTTGAAATCTTCCATACTGAATCTTTTCAGTATGGTGTCGATGTACCTGGACTGTGAAAGTCCTAATATCCTCTTGGATCTATCACGATGGATCCGGATCCCCAGGATGTATGAGGCATCACCCAGGTCTTTCATGGAGAACCTGTGTGACAAGAACCCCTTGACAGATTGTAGCATAGGAATGTCATTTCCTATTAAGAGAATGTCATCCACGTATAAAACGAGGAATACTACAGTTCTCGCTACAAATCTACTATAGATGCATGGTTCATCTGGATTTTTGATAAAGCCAAATTCCTTGACCGTCTCATCAAAACAGATGTTCCAACTCCGCGATGCCTGCTTTAGTCCATAGATGGACTTAAGCAACTTGCACACCTTTCCGCTGCTCCCACTCTGAATGAAACCCTCTGGTTGGTCCATATAGACACACTCCTCTAAATTTCCATTTAGAAAAGCAGTCTTTACGTCCATCTGCCAGATCTCATAATCGTGGAAGGCAGCAATGGCAAGAAGGATCCGAATGGATTTCAGCATAGCCACTGGAGAAAAGGTTTCGTAATAGACCAAACCAGGTCTTTGACGAAAACCCTTTGCAACAAGTCTAGCTTTATAGGTCTCAACCTGTCCATCTACACCAATCTTCCTTTTGAAGATCCACTTGCATCCTACGGGTTTTACCCCGTCTGGAGCAATGTCCAACGGCCATACCTTGTTGGTGTACATGGACTCCATTTCGGTCCGCATTGCATCCAGCCATTTTACCGAGTCAACGCTCTGAACGGCCTGCTGGAAGCTAGTAGGCTCATCATAATCTATGATGCAATCCTCTCTATCCTCATCTATGAGAAAACCGTAGTATCTCTCGGGCGGATGAGACTGCCTACTACTCCTGCTGAGCGGCGTAAGAATGTCCTGTTCTTTTGAACCCTCTGGTTCCACTAAGCTTTCAGTAATAGCTCGTGGTTCTGGAATTTCTTCCAGTTCTACTGTGCTCCCACTTATCTGGTTTTCCAAAAACTCAGTTTCCAAGAAGTAGGCATGACGAGAAACAAAAACCTTTTGTTCCTCTTCGCAGTAGAAGAAATATCCCTTGGAGTTCTTTGGATATCCCACGAACTTGCACTGTACTGAGCGTGCCTCGAGCTTGTCCGCATGCTGCTTTCTGACAAAAGCTGGACTTCCCCATGTCTTAATGTGATTAAGATAGGGTCTCTTCCCATACCACATCTCATATGGTGTAGTAGGCACAGTCTTAGTGGGAACTCGGTTCAAAAGGTATGCAGCTGATTCTAGCACATACCCCCAGAATGATCGTGGTAACTCAGCGTTACTCATCATGGACCGTACCATATCCAATAGGGTTCGGTTCCGTCTCTCCGATACACCGTTATGTTGCGAAGTGTATGGAGGAGTAAGCTGAGAGAGAATTCCGTTCTCTTTTAAATAGTCCAGGAACTCGGCACTTAAGTATTCACCACCTCGATCCGATCTTAGGATCTTGATACTCTTGCCGATTTGTTTTTCTACTTCATTCCTATATTCCTGGAATTTTCCAAAGGCTTCGGACTTATGTTTCATTAAGAAGACATAACCGTACCTTGAAAAGTCATCCGTAAAAGTAATGAAGTAAGAATAACCGCTTCGCGCATGTGTAGACATTGGACCGCACACGTCGCTGTGTACGAGTCCCAAGAGCTCGCTCGCTCTTACTCCGTGTCCAGTGAATGGAGTCTTTGTCATCTGTTCATATCAGATTTTTGCATTTTCATACCGCCCAATTTTTATCACATTGCATATCGGTAGATACTCTTGAGCCGTGTTTGCTAGTCAATTGCAGGATACAGGTTCTCGGTTCTAAACGGTGAAATTCATGGAAAACACGACAAAATCCGGGTTCCTGCCAACCACAGATAAAACACGAATCTCCGCTCTTTATCCGTCTGTTGCCACACACCAGTTTAGGAGACAAAATGGCAAATCGATTGTCACCTTCATGCACAAGGCTCAATGGCAGCACAAGATCCAAGAAATCTACGCGGAGCTCGAGGAAATCATGACAAAAAGTCCACTTCAAAACACCTTTCCCTCAACAGAAATTCTGGAAGAAATGTCGAAGTATTTTCAGAAAACACATATGCCAAACCACAGACAACATCAGACTAGGGGGGCCCACAAAATTCGAGGAGTCAACTCCTCCATTAGGCCGCGGAACCGCGGCCTAAGCATGCTTAGGCCGCGGATCCGCGGCCGTATGGTGGCGGCAGACAAAGATTTTCCAGGGGTATTTTGGTCTTTTTATTTGTGTTCTGGTGGTTGCCTTAGGTTTTTATTTTTCAGCCTATAAATAGCCCAGAACTTTGTGAAGGAAAAGGGTCCATAATCTTGTATTTTTTTCTCTAGGTTTTAGAATACATGTTCTTCTTCCTCTTCTCATCTCTTCTCCATTAAAATTTGTAGTGAGCTTTTGAGTGAAGAATGATGAATAAAGAAGAACCGTTTATTATTATGCTTGTCTTGTTCTCTTGTTAATTATTGTAATCTTTATTTGTTAACTTAGTTGTTGTTATTTCTTGTTATTTCTTTCTTTTCTCTTTTTCTTTATCCTTAAAACAACCATGATGCTTACGCTTGATCCTTGCCAAGGTGAGGTCGCAAATAGCTAGTTGTTATCTTCTAATCTCTTTCTTTCTATCTTCCTCTTTTGTTTTGTTTTATTTGTCCGTATCATGATGTGTGAGTAGTTTCATACTTGTTAGGGTAGGATAAGGGAAGTTTGAGAGAAGGAAATCTCTCTCACTCTTTCCTTGCCCAACAGCTTAATTCGACTCCCGTTAATTGAACCACAATCCGCTCCTTACGGCACCCTATCCTACATGATAGCGGTGATTCCGTAGTGAGACCGGTTGTGGTTGAATTAACCAGAGGTTATGGCTAAGAGCCAAGAACGGACGGACAAGCACCAAAAGGAAGAACTTATGCGTTAGAAAGCCTAGCTTATACTCGCAAGTTCCTTCCTAGTCGTGCTAATCCCCGTTGTTGCCGATTACCGTAACACCGCGATTAAGAGGGGCAACGAAAGATGTGGGAGACTCCTAACTCAAACTAACCTAATCCTAACCCTAGCAAGCTCTCTTTACATATCACTTTACTACTTAATTAATCACACCAAAATCTGAAAAACTGGACTTAACTCGTTAAAACACATAGAAAAAGATTCCCATCTCCCTGCGGACGACCCGTACTCAACCGGCTAGCTACGAGCGAAACCGTCTTGATTGCGGTATTTAACTAAAACTTGAACACGCAGAATCCCTAACAATCAAATGGCGCCGTTGCCGGGGAGACGGTAGTTTATTTCTTTGTGTAATTTCGGGTTAACTTGTGAATATAAATATAACCGAAAAACAAAACAAAAAAATATACATTGTAAAAAAATCATCTTGTTATTTTTGATTATTTTTTCTGCAAGTGTGCAAGAAAATACTAAGTTCGAGTTCAGTGGCCATGACGTAGAATATACGGTGTTCAAGTTCAGTGCCAAAGACGTGGGAAGATAGACCCACATTTCGCGGCTACACCGCGACGGACAAAACGAAGCAAACGGTCTACTGAAAAATCTGGAGCAGATACAGTGAGCAAATCAAGATTCAGCAAATCCAGACAAGTAGAGGAGACCCAGACCAGCAAACCCCAAAATTTCAGAGCCCCAACTCCACCACCTTGCCACGGAACCGCGGCATAAGCTGGCTTAGGCCGCGGATCCGCGGCCACTTGGTGGAATCAGGGTGCCATTTTCTCTGTATGTGTTCCTCTACTCTCTCCCACTCCTCTGGACTCCAATAAACTGTGTTTTCTGCAGCCTTCTTTGCGCAAATTCTCTCCCCCTTCCAATAAACTGTTCTTATGCAGGATTCTTTGCGCCGCGCTAAAATAAAAATTGTTTGCAGTTGATTTGTTACTGCTTTGCATTCTTTAATACGGACTTAAGGGGCTTGAAACCAATTCAGATTGGGTGGGGATTTCATCACCCTTCCTAGGACCCCAAAAATCACAAAAGCATATGCATTGTCCATTGTAATTAAAAAATACTAGACTTCAGCCCTAAGGACTTCGCGCTCATTAGGAGAAGTTAAACCGTGTTTAGAACCTCGCTTAACGGTATATTGTTTACGGGGTGTCTAGGAAAGTGTTAACGGCGCAACCGCCAAAAGAGAAAGGGTTATTTAATTAAGGAACTTCGCGAAAGCGTTGGAAAACCTCCCCTTATCTCTGCACTTACCTGGCCTCGTGATCAGTGTATTTTTAAGCCCGTTTCTCGACACAGTTTTGTTTCAACAATCAAGTTCTGGAGCAGGTCTAGCAGACCTAGGTGACCCTAGATCTAAGTGTGATTGTGCATATCTTGTTTGTGATTGCTTAAAGCCGTAAGTCCGTACATATTTCTGTGAAGCTCTTTCTAAAAAAAAAAAAATCAAAAACTTTTATAAAAACTTGCCTTTTGTCGCCAAATCCATTTTTCACCCACCACCCTTCGTTTCTCCATTGACGTTTTCTTACCCTCACCTTCTCCGCTTTGACTATACTAAACTCGTTTAGTGTATGTCCGCTTGGACTCGGGACACTAGCGCCCGCCTAATCCGCGTTACGTTAGTCGCTACCGACTACGCGATCGACTTAGACGTCGAAACTCCGTCCACTCCTCTTTCACCCCTTCCTTTGCCGGCCAACTCCGACGTTGACCGGAATTCTGTTCATACATCTTCGCCTTCACCTTCACTTTCATCGACCTCTTCTTCCGTGATGTCAGGATTTAATCCGAACATCTCTTTGACCACCCCTGGATTGGCTCCACCTCCTACGGAGACCAATAACTCACCACACCCGCCTGTTGTAGCGCCGCCGCGAATTGCGCTCCAGGATCGTTTCTATCCCATCCGTTCTGCACTCCCCACCTACCTTTCTCTTCCACCGGCCAATGGGGATAATTTTGAAATTAAGCCCCACTTCATCAACATGCTCCCACGATTTCATGGGCTTGAATCTGAAGATGCCTATATCTTCATCAATAAATTTCAAAACGTCTGGGCCATGATGAAAACTACCCAACTGTCGGACGATGCTATACGTCTACGGGTCATTCCGTTCACTTTATGCGATCTTGCTGAAAAATGGCTGTATAGCACCGCTTCCCATTCCATAACCAGTTGGGACGAGTTTGTTAAAGCGTTTCTAAAGAAATTTTATCCAAATCAAAAAACCGCAAGGATTCGCAATGAAATCAACCAATTCTCTCAGCTTCCTTCTGAACCCTTCTGGAAGTGCTTTGACCGATACAAAGACCTTCTTGTTCAGTGTCCTCACCACGGTATAGAGAAATGGCAACTTTGCCAAACCCTATACGAGGGTCTGAACCTAGCAACGAAGCAGTTGTTGGAAACCATCTGTCAGGGCCACTTCCTATCGAAATCTGACGAGGAAGCGTGGCAGTTCTTTGACGACCTTGCGGAGCAAACGCTACAATGGGAGAGCACCAGACCGACTTCTTCTTCTTCTACCTCCACTTCTACCGGTCAGTCTAGGGTAGGAATTCACCAACTTGACGTCTCTATTGCGATGAAAGCTGAGATGGCTGCAATAACGAGAAAGCTTGAAGTGATAGAGAGCAAATTCTCTTCTCCTGCTCCTACCCATGTTCTTCCCCATCGTACCATTTGCGCTTGTTGTTCCGATCCTTCTCACTTGACCGAAGAGTGTCCTTACAATCCACCATCGCAAGGATTGGATCAGGTTAATGTTGCATTCCAGCAAAGACCAAGGAATGATCCATACTCTTCCACCTACAATCCCGGTTGGAGGAACCACCCCAATTTCGCCTGGAATCAGAATCAGAATCAATTCCAAGGCAACAATTTCCAAAAGGCCCCTCCGCCGCAACAACAAGCGCAACAACAAACTCAGTATCAGCAACCCTTCCAACCCCAACCTTTTCAAAATCAGACGAACAACTTTGCACCCAACAATTCTTTTCCACCAAACAACTTTGTTCCGTCAAACAACGATAAGTTTTCCTCGCTCGAACGAAGTCTGGAGGCGTTCGTTAAACAATCGACTCAGTCCACCGCCAACATCCAGTCTTCCATTCAGTCCTTAGTGCAACACACTGCCGCTCACGGGCAAAGCATCAAAACCATCGAGGCCCAGATTGCACAACTGAATGCGGCCTTAAGCGAGCGAGAGAAGGGGAAGCTCCCGTCCCAGCCACTCCCAAATCCCGGTCACCCACATAATGCACATGTTGCTCTTGAACAACAGAACCATAATGTGAGTGCCGTGACCACACTGAGATCGGGAAGGATGCTGCAAAACAACATTGGCAAACGGATCAACGATGACACCCCGGCCGCTGCTTCTTCTTCTTCTTCTTCTTCTTCTTCTTCTTCTTCTTCCTCGTCTTCTGAGCATATTCTCCGTTCTTCACAAGGCTCTCCTTCCTCTTCTTCTGCTCTGAATGGACCCACTTCTCACTCCACGAAAACACCTGTTCTGGGATCCGTTCCAACTCCACAATCTCCTCCTCCAGCATTAGACTCAACCAATTTTCAAAATGTTCCATTTCCAAACCGGTTGAGGTCTAATAAACAAAATCCTCAAATGGAGAACATTCTGGAGTTATTCAAGCAGGTTAACATTAACATTCCTCTTTTAGATGCTGTCCAACAAGTCCCATCCTACGCGAAAATCTTAAAGGACTTGTGCACGAAAAAGAGGAAGTCTCAGGTACCCAAGAAAGTCTTCTTGGCTAGTGCTGTGAGTGATGCCCTTACCCAATCTTTACCGCAAAAATGGAAGGACCCTGGCTGTCCTACGATTTCAATTACCATTGGGGATAAGAACATCAACCATGCACTATTAGATCTTGGTGCCAGTGTTAACCTTGTTAGTTATATGTATGCCCTAGAGGCCATTACTGTACATAGGATGTATATTGTAGTGGATGCTGGGACATATATAGGGAGGACTTTCTTGCTCGACATGATAGTATGCTATCTTGTTACCCTTTACCTTAACGTGTATGCTGATTGTCTCTCTGTTACATGTTGGTAAAGTCCTTAGGATCTGTACTTGACTACCTGGACTATGATGCGGATCATACTAGTGGGGACATGGTAGTCCACAAGTACATCCTTCAAAGTCCCTAGTCGTGTGTGTATCGAGACGGGGCATCGATATACCAGTGTAGACTAGCGCATACCTTCTCGACCCATACAGATGGGCGATGGATGATCCCATATCCATTGGTGTTTGACATCAGAGATGATATACGGGTGCTCAGTGGAGACTGGGTACACTGGACGGACTCGCCGAGAACTCCCAGATGGTATTATACCTCACGCCAGATGGCAGTTCTCTGGTGACACTGGTACAGAGTAGTCTGTTGACCCGAGATCGTCATAGAGTCTTGTGTGGTTCCCACTGTGCTTTGATTTCCATCTTACCACGTCCAAGAGGGCGTGCAAAACGGTGGTTTTTGGGTACAGTCCCGAGTCACATGGAGGCAATGAGCGATAGGAGGGGATTCGTCTCTCCCGGTATAGGGGGTTGATGTTGCGCTGTGTTCGATTGGCTATAACAGGAAATCCCTGGCCAGGGTTGCCGAGATTTACTGGTAAGTGTTACCAGTAGTTTCTCGAACAGTTATAGACCTCATATCGACACGACTTATCGAGCTATTGGGGTCTGACGTTTACCACCCCTAGGCGAGATATGCGACATACCAGACGATCAGACCGGACTGTACGGTAGTGTTACTGGTTGGATTCACTGGAGTGTGAGCGGGCTTGCTCGTCGATCTTCAGATCGCTCAATACCCGGGTGGCCGTTACGTTTAGCAGACCGCTTGCGGCTTGTGGATGCTTGATATGATCATCATCTGCTGCCGGCGTATTGACGAGTCTTTAGAGTCCTACACAGAGGTTTCCTGGCTCAAGCGAAACGAAATAGGAGCGCATATGAGATATGTGCGGGACCAAGAATAATACGAGTATGTGATACTGTATTCGATTCTCGCGATGTGACATTGATCGGTTATATGCGATATAGCCGGGTTATCGGATCAAGTGTTGATTCGATAAGATGTTACTAATGATACCAGTCGGTTATGTGCGTCATGACCGGATCGTTAAATCAAGCGTTGATTTAATGATTTAATGCATAATTATATATTTGATATATTACTTTGCATTAACTAGTATCGGTTCACTTTAAATGGATTTTCTCGCTCGGTTGTGCGCATTGCATATGCGATATGATTTTGTGCACTTGTTTGTATCATATTTGATGATACATGCAAATTAGGGTTTGTGTAAAGAATTAAACCTTGGTTAAAGAAATGGTTAGGGTTTTTATTTGATTATTCATTTATTCATTTGCTTTTATTTTTGGAAAATAAATTGCATAAAATAGAATGGTGGCTTCTTTTGTTTTCTTTCATGAAGCTTCATGAACTTTTGACTTAGTCACCATTTTGTCTCATGCTTAACCCTAACCAATTCAATTAACTCAAGTTAATTCTCTACACCTAACCATGGTGAGAATTATGATAAGAATGGATTTTTATTTATTCTTTTATTCTTATCATAATACTTATCTTCTTCTTGCTCTTCTTCTTCTTCATTCTTCTTTGAAGAAAACCAAGCTCCATCAATGGTGATTGTTGGAAAAGAGTGAGAAATCCAAAACTAAAGTCTACCCACTTCCTATTTCTTCATCCTCTACCTCTTGCCAAGTAGTAGAGTGTGTTTCCTTCACAAGTTTTCAAGACTTGATGAAGGTGGAGCTTGATTTAGCGATGCCTCGACGTAGATCATCTTCGGCATGGACATCGACGACCTAGCTCGCTTATTCTTCGACGAAGCCGACGCTAGAGTCCGGATTCCTTTTGGACAGCGGAGGGGACTTCGTTGCGGAGCTATGGAGGTGGAGAACCGGATTTACAAAGGTTGTATTTCCGTATCTCTTAGTTAATTGTTAACTAGTTATCTTTTCGCCTAGTTTTCTAGCAAACGATCCGTAGTCGGGTCTCTCGGCACCTAGAATTTTTGAAATTGGCATGTTTGATGCCTTGTGAGACCTCACTAGTGTGCCTAGGAACCCTACAAACCTGCTTCCGTATTCAGTATACGAGCAATTAGGCGTCGGAGAGCTGAAACCCACGCACTGCACTCTCCAAATGGCCGACCGATCGATCACCCATCCTAGGGGTGAGCTAGAGGATGTGTTAATCAAAGTCGGGGACTTCATATTCCCCGTTTACTTCATTGTATTAGACACACAGCCTGTAGCTAACCCCCGGAATCAAATTCCGGTGATACTCGGTCGCCCATTTCTTGCAACCTCAAATGCTGTGATCAATTGTCGCAATGGTTCGATGAACCTCTCTTTTGGAAACATGACGATTGAACTCAACATTTTTAGGTTGGGGAATCAGCCCGCCGAACCTAATGCTCATATACTGGACATCTGCTCGATCCAGGAGATCACCCCAGAACAATGTGAATTCGAGGAGTTTCTGTTCGAACACGATAATCTTGACGCCACTAGTGTGTTTCTCTTCGAACCTGCTGCTGTTTCTGCGCCCGACAACGACTACGAGTGTTTCACGTTTTCAAACGATCTTAGCCCCGCACAACCCGAGTTTGAATCTTTCGAATTTCCGGATGAGTTACCTGAACCATCCGACTCGGTCGCTTACACTCGTTTTGAACCTTTGCTGGAGTCCTTTGAGTTCGAGACCTTTGCACCAATCTTGCCTTCCATCGTTTCACCTTCAACGCTCGAACTCAAGCCTTTGCCGTCTCACCTTAAGTATGCTTACTTAGGTGAGAACGAGACCCTCCCTGTCATCATTTCGGCTTCTCTAGCTTCCGAGCAAGAGAAAGCCCTTCTCGCGGTCTCGTACAGCAACAGGCAAGCTTTTGGCTGGTCCATGGCGGACATCAAGGGGATTAGTCCCCTGATCGTTGAGCATCACATTAATCTGATGGATGATGCCAAACCAGCCCGGGATCCACAAAGACGTCTCAATCCAGTCATGAAAGAGGCTGTGAAGAAGGAGATCGTAAAATGTCTAGATAGTGGTATCATTTACCCTATCTCTGATAGCCAGTGGGTTAGCCCCATCCATGTTGTCCCCAAGAAGTCGGGCATCACGGTCATAACCAACGAGGCGAACGAGTTAATCCCTACTCGCACCCAAACTGGGTGGCGAGTGTGCATTGATTACAGAAAACTCAATGCCGCAACGTGGAAAGACCACTTTCCGCTACCTTTCATTAACCAGATGCTTGAATGATTGGCCGGACACGAGTACTACTGCTTTCTTGATGGCTACTCCGGCTATAATCAAATTCCCATCGCCGAAAAAGACCAGGACAAGACCACTTTCACTTGTCCTTTCGGCACGTTCGCATATCTTCGCATGCCCTTTGGGTTATGCAATGCTCCCGCTACCTTCCAGCGGTGTATGATGGGAATCTTCTCAGACATGGTGGAAAAATTTCTGGAGATTTTCATGGATGACTTCTCCATTTTCGGCGATTCCTTCAACGAGTGTTTGCTGCATCTTGACGCTGTCCTTACCCGATGTAAGGAAAAGAATCTCACTTTGAATTGGGAGAAATGCCACTTCATGGTGCGCGAAGGTATTGTCTTAGGACATATCATCTCGCAAAATGGCATAGAGGTTGACAAAGCAAAGATTGAGGTCATTTCCAATCTACCTCCTCCCCGATGCGTCAGAGATATCCGAGCCTTCCTTGGCTATGCCGGTTTCTATAGACGGTTCATCAAGGACTTTAGCAAGATTGCTAGGCCCTTGACTCTTTTGCTGGCCAAGGACACGCCATTTGACTTCAACTCGAGCTGTATGACTGCATTCGAGTCATTGAAACGCTCACTCACTTCTGCTCCCGTTCTCTCTTCACCTGACTGGACGCACCCATTCGAGATTATGTGTGATGCATCCGACTTTGCCATTGGTGCTGTCCTTGGACAACACATCAACAAGATGCCGCACGTAATCTATTATGCGAGCCGAACCCTGAACGACGCCCAACTCAATTATACAACAACTGAGAAGGAATTCTTAGCTGTTGTATTTTCTTTAGAAAAGTTCAGGCCCTACCTCATCAGCTCTCCAGTCATTGTCTACACTGACCATTCTGCTCTGCGCCATCTTTTTGCGAAGAAAGATGCAAAATCTCGGTTAATCCGTTGGATCCTCTTGCTTCAAGAGTTTGACCTTGTCATTAAGGACAAACGAGGATGTGAAAACGTGGTTGCCGACCATCTCTCATGACTTCCTTCTTCGCCTTCGCTTCCAATTCCAATTAACGACGTTTTCCCGGATGAACAGCTCTTGACAGTATCTTGCGAACCCTGGTTCGCAGATATTGTGAATTATTTGGCCACGGGATTACTACCGACTGAATGGTCAAGTCAGGACAGACTTCGCTTCTTATCCCAAGTAAAACACTTTTACTGGGACGAACCCTATTTGTTCAAGTACTGTCCCGACCAGATTATTCGTCGGTGTGTCCCTGACGAGGAATTCAAGAGTGTGCTGTCGTTTTGCCACGATCAAGCATGTGGCGGGCATTTTGGCCCCAGAAAGACAGCTGAGAAGATCTTGCAATGTGGTTTCTACTGGCCACAACTCTTTAAAGACGCTCATGACTATTGCAAGACTTGCTCCCGGTGCCAACACTTGGGCCGGATATCCCGGAGGAACGAGATGCCGCTCCAACCGATCTTGGTTGTGGAGATTTTCGATATTTGGGGGATAGATTTCATGGGGCCGTTTTCCAGCTCAATCGGGAACTTGTACATCCTTCTCGCTGTTGATTACGTCTCTAAATGGGTCGAGGCTGTGCCCAGCCGGACTAACGACAACAAGGTTGTCGTTAGGTTCCTTAAAGAAAACATTTTCTCCCGGTTTGGGCACCCCCGAGCGATCATTAGCGACAATGGAAGTCATTTCTGCAACAAGACTTTCGAGGCCTTGATGCGGAAATACTCCATTAATCATAAGCTATCCACGCCCTACCACCCCCAAACCTGCGGGCAGGCCGAAGTTTCAAATCGGCAAATCAAGCAGATACTGGAGAAGACGGTTTCCAAGAACCGTAAGGATTGGTCGCTGAAACTCACTGATGCCCTTTGGGCATTTCGAACCGCTTATAAGACCGACCTTGGCATGTCTCCCTATCGGCTTGTGTACGGAAAAGCCTACCACCTACCTGTCGAAATAGAGCATCGCGCATTTTGGGCGATAAAGGAGCTGAATCTGTCTCTCGAAGATGCGGGCAGCCATCGGAAGCTGCAGTTGAACGAACTGAGCGAGCTTAGGGACGAGGCTTACGATAACGCGGTTTTCGTTAAGAACCGAACGAAGGTGTTTCATGATAAACACCTTTTGCGCAAAACTTTCGTACCTGGTCAGCAGGTACTGCTTTACGACACCAGACTTCACTTCCATCCGGAAAGCTTAGATCTCACTGGAAAGGGCCGTATTTTGTACGGAATGTGTATCCGCAGGGCGCTGTGGATTTGGAAAATCCAAAGGACGGGTCATTTTTCAAAGTGAACAGACACCGACTAAAACCGTACCTTAGCGCCGAACCAACAGAGGAGCTCCTGTTCTTACAGGAGCCGGTTTACCCTGCCTGATCTTCCTCTGCCTACCTCCAAACTTCGGTTATCCAGCCAAGAACAGTGGACACTGTTCCAAATAAATTTGGGGGTATGTACAAACCATTTTGTATATATTTGTGTATATTCTTTTTCTTTTCTTTAAAAACAAAAACAAATAAAAATTGTGTATCGCTAACCGACATTTTTGACCCTTCAAATGATCTCTTCATGCAATGACAGTGAGGACACTGTCCAGTTTAAGTTTGGGGGTACGCTCGGTACGCATTTCTTACCTTCGCATTCATATGTATATTTTGCATCTGTATATTTAAATCCATAAAATCCATAAAAATCTGAAAATTTTCTAAAAACATAAAAACTTTTCTGTCAAGTTAGCTAGTGGGAGGACTCTGATTCAACATTTCGACGGTTTTGTTTGATAAAATAAGAATGACTAAATCTTATGTTTAGATTTTGAAAACCTGAAAGATAACCCTCCTTTAAAGTTAACTATAGCTGATATACGTCTTTACATCACACTACACGTGTCGTGAGTTTTTGGAAATTAGATGACAAGTCTTTTTATGTCTAAAAACTTTTAAACGGATAAATGATTTTCTGAGGATCAAATAGGCTTGTTCGGAAATAAGTAATATCAAGAATAGTTTATGAAGTGAGTGAATATGAAGGAATGTTATTGATGCCTTAATTGGAACTAAGTCTGAAAAATAACCCATCTGGAACTTGATTGGAATGATTACACACCAAAACCCACTAAACACGTCTTTTATCCAAAAAATAACTGAACTGCCGGTTATATCTCCGTTCGTATTAAATCATCTGATTTTCACGCCAAACTGTCTTTTGTTTTTGGACCTAGGTAACTTGAGTAATTAAGTTCGTTGGGGTGTTTCTACACCTAATGCCCTAAAACCAACTGGTTTGGATGCATTGGCCCAAAGCTCGCTAAGAAGCCTAGAAAGTCCAGATAAAAACAAAGTCAAGCAAGTGTTCTCTCCGAGTTAAAATTCCTAACGGTTCTTTGTGTGAGAATAATCTTGATAAAAGACAGGCTTTTATAAAAATTTTAACGGAGATATGAAGGTTTTATTCTATGATAAAGACTATTGCACGTTCACAGAGGTGTGTATGAAATGAAAACAAGAAAAAGGTGGAGTGAAAAATACGACTTAGTTTCCTGTGAAGGAAGATAGAAATTCTGAAGTTGAAACCTTACTGGAAAACGAAACTTGAAAAATGCTTAACTCTTTATAAAACTTATATGATCCTTTTAAAATTGTTATCTGGGCTTTATAGTGCGACATGATGACTTTAATCGATCCTTCTGAAACTTAACGACACTATTTGCACTGCACGTAAAGACCTATAAAAGCTGTAGTTAAATAAGAAGCGAGGTGTGAAAAATAAAGGTTCGATAGTCTAGACTTAGGATAATAGAATTGTTATTTTCTGAAACAAAACTTTAGGATTTGAATCTTAGTTATTTTACAAAACTAGCTTGACCGGATTTTGTGGGTAGTATCCGGTGAAAACCCTCAGGAGACAACACTCCTCCTACTAGGGACACCTAGAGGTTTAACGGCTTGTTGCACATGCTCAGTGCAATCGCGTTCCCTGCGAAAGTGAGGTTAGGAAATTTTTTGTGAATAAATTGGCTTTGCTCGGGACGAGCAAATGATAAGTTTGGGGGTATTTGTTCATATCAGATTTTTGCATTTTCATACCGTCCAATTTTTATCACATTGCATATCGGTAGATACTCTTGAGCCGTGTTTGCTAGTCAATTGCAGGATACAGGTTCTCGGTTCTAAAACGGTGAAATTCATAGAAAACACGACAAAATCCGGGTTCCTGCCAACCACAGATAAAACACGAATCTCAGCTCTTTATCCGTCTGTTGCCACACACCAGTTTAGGAGACAAAATAGCAAATCGATTGTCACCTTCATGCATAAGGCTCAATGGCAGCACAAGATCCAAGAAATCTACGCGGAGCTCGAGAAAATCATGACAAAAAGTCCACTTCAAAACACCTTTCCCTCAACAAAAATTCTGGAAGAAATGTGGAAGTATTTTCAGAAAACACATATGCCAAACCACAGACAACATCAGACCAGGGGGCCCATAAAATTCGAGGAGTCAACTCCTCCATTAGGCCGCAGAACCGCGGCCTAAGCATGCTTAGGCCGCGGATCCACGGCCGTATGGTGGCGGCAGACAAAGATTTTCCAGGGGTATTTTGGTCTTTTTATTTGTGTTCTGGTGGTTGCCCTAGGTTTTCATTTTTCAGCCTATAAATAGCCCAGAACTTTGTGAAGGAAAGGGGTCCATAATCTTGTATTTTTTTCTCTAGGTTTTAGAATACATGTTCTTCTTCCTCTTCTCATCTCTTCTCCATTAAAATTTGTAGTGAGCTTTTGAGTGAAGAATGATGAATAAAGAAGAACCGTTTATTATTATGCTTGTCTTGTTCTCTTGTTAATTATTGTAATCTTCATTTGTTAACTTAGTTGTTGTTATTTCTTGTTGTTTCTTTCTTTTCTCTTTTTCTTTATCCTTAAAACAACCATGATGCTTACGCTTGATCCTTGCCAAGGTGAGGTCGCAAATAGCTAGTTGTTATCTTCTAATCTCTTTCTTTCTATCTTCCTCTTTTGTTTTGTTTTATTTGTCCGTATCATGATGTGTGAGTAGTTTCATACTTGTTAGGGTAGGATAAGGGAAGTTTGAGAGAAGGAAATCTCTCTCACTCTTTCCTTGCCCAACAGCTTAATTCGACTCCCGTTTATTGAACCACAATCCGCTCCTTACGGCACCCTATCCAACATGATAGCGGTGATTCCGTAGTGAGACCGGTTGTAGTTGAATTAACCAGAGGCTATGGCTAAGAGCCAAGAACGGACGGACAAGCACCAAAAGGAAGAACTTATGCGTTGGAAAGCCTAACTTATACTCGCAAGTTCCTTCCTAGTCGTGCTAATCCCCGTTGTTGCCGATTACCGTAACACCGCGATTAAGAGGGGCAACGAAAGATGTGGGAGACTCCTAACTCAAACTAACCTAATCCTAACCCTAACAAGCTCTCTTTACATATCACTTTACCACTTAATTAATCACACCAAAATCTGAAAAACTGGACTTAACTCGTTAAAACACATAGAAAAAGATTCCCATCTCCCTGCGGACGACCCGTACTCAACCGGCTAGCTACGAGCGAAACCGTCTTGATTGCGGTATTTAACTAAAACTTGAACACGCAGACACCCTAACAATCATCATCTTTCCTTTGAAACAGGATTGACAAGTGGCATACGATTGATATTCGAACGCATTCAAATATCCTTCTGTATGTAACTTCGTCAACCTTCTCTCATTGATGTGACCCAGTCTACAATGCCATAAGAAAGTCTGATTTATTTCAGGAGACTTTCTTTTGTGTGTATTCTGGACATTGAAAATCTGTGGTTGGTTTAATATGTATATACCATTGCTTAATGTACCTGACCCAATCAGAACTTGATTAAGGTGAATGTTTACAACATTACTTACAAACGCAAATTCATAACCTTCTTTAGAAGTCAAAGATACAGAAATGATATTACAAGTTGCGTTGGGTATAAAATAGCAATTACGCAAAACCAAAACGTGTCCATCTGACAACCCCAGGTGATAGTCCCCCATGGCCTTAGCATCCATGCTAGCTCCGTTTGCAACTTTGAGGGTCATGTCACCTGCCTTCAAAACCCTACGGTTTCTCAACGCCTGCAAAGAATTACATATATGAGATCCTGATCCGGTATCCAATACCCAGGAAGTAGAGTTTATTGAAAGACAGTTTTCAATAACATACACACCTGAAGCTGAAGCCGCAACCTGCTTCAGATCCTGTGTTCTGGCTTTCCAAGCCCTGCAATCATTCTTCCAGTGTCCTTTCTTATGACAATAGAAGCATTCTTCCTTATCCACAAGCTTTCCCACTTTCTTTGTTGCTTTTGCCTTTCCCTTCGTATCCACTTTACTAACACCGCCCCTTGGTTTGGCGGGGGCTTTCTTCTTCTTTCCTTTGGCTTTCGCCTTGGACCTAGAAGAGGAAGATCCTCCTACAAACAAAGTGGATGTTTCCCTACCTTTCTGTAGGGTGCCCTCTGCGCTCCTCAGCATATTGAGGAGTTCTGAAAGTTCAACTTCCTTTTCTTGTAAGTTGAAGTTCAGGATAAACTGGGCGTAAGTGGAAGGAAGAGACGGGAGAATCAAATCCGTATAGAGATCATTCTCCAACGTGGTCCCAAGGTCCGCGAGCTCCTCAATATAGCCAATCATCTTAAGCACGTGTTCCCCTACCGATGATCCGACGGCCAATCTTGCCGAAAATAACTTCTTCGACACTTCGTATCTTGCGATATGAGATTGCTCTCTATACAGTTCTTTTGGATGAAGAAATATGGATTCCAGGTCCATATTCTCGTGCCTCCTCTGATGTTCATTGTCCATAGAGGCAAGCACAAGGCACTTGGCCTTCGCGCGGTCTAGTTCCCAGGTCTTACGGATTTCCTTATCCGCGACGCTGGTTTTGGGACCTGGGACAGGGGGAGCTTTGGTGGTAAGAAGATACCCCAGCTTGTCGTAAGTGATTGCCATCTTGACATTCCTGAGCCAATCTTTGTAATTTGGCCCTGTCAGTATGTTTTTATCTAGGAGTAACTTAAGTTCAGTCATGTCGATTGGTCGCTGCAATTAGGAGAGAGAAGAAACACTCAGCATGATACTCTTGCAAGTTTAGAATGGTTTTTAGTTTGTCTAAACAGGATGGCTCCCACTGTTTCTCGAATCCCTCCTCAAACCAAAAAGGAAGAATTAGTCAGGATCAATCTCACCGTACAATACTTGCTTAACCGTTCAGCCAGGCCAGTGTCGGTACTTCGAGGGAGGTTTTCCAACGCTTTCGCGAAGTTCCTTAATTAAATAACATCTTTTCCCTGGGGGCGTAGCCCCGCTAACACCTTTCTAGACACCTACTTGGTTTATAGCATTGATCGTTAAGTGAGAAATTTCCCGAGGAGTAGCATATACTCACAGTAGGATCCGGATCCAAATATCATTGCGTGACAAAACTGAAGGAATCCTACTAGAACCATCACACTCCAAATGGTATGCAACGCTAGCAAGTTTCAGTTCTTTTGAAACTCCCGATGTGGATTTTTGCCCCAAGCTCTTATGACCTTGACTTTGGCCAACAAATCATAAGTCACATGTCAAGTTCTACCCGTCGTTCTCCAGGTTAATTTGAATCCACCCGCACCTACCCTTGAGTTTGGCCAACAAGGCAGTACGACTGTTCCAAACTAACGCTCTATACTGCACATGAATATCCAATAGCTACCAATCACTATGCCTTGACTTTGGCCAACAAACATAGCTTGAATACTATTGACCATCCATGTGAAACAAAGGAGGGCTACGAATGGTTTTGGCTAAACCGTGAATGTAGTGAACTTGATATAATCGATGGAACGAAACAGCTTTTAAAAGGAGTGGCTCAAGCTCCGCATTTAAAAGTTAGTTTTGAAAAGAACCGAGTGGTTTTTCGAAAGTGTTCCAACGACTTTTACTTGGTTTATTTTTCTTGCATTAGTTCTTTTAATGCGTGATATTCTTGCATTAGTTCTTTTAATGTGTCCCATCATTTAATCCTACCATTGCAGAAAACAACCAAAATATGACGTACGCTTATGCCATTCGCATTCGCCACGGGGCCCCGTCATTACCCGTTAGGTTACTTAACTAATGACAGAGCGGGGGCTGGGCTAGCGCGGCTGTAAAACATAAGCAACGCCTAAATAATATCAAATATAGATATATTGCAATGATAGCCATTTCAGATCACAGATGAACACATTGGATATACTAGGAACCCGCAATTCGTACGAGCCTTTAACGAAAAGCAGATTACACGGTCGCGGTGAATAGCCAAAACCCCACCCAAGACCCCTACGTGTGCGGCAAACTACCCGCCAAGTACCCGAAGTGAAGCAACCTCCCTCAACTCCGTGAGTAGGCCACTCGGCACTTCGGCATACCCGGTAGTTTGTGCACCCCCTCCATGGTTCTATCCTAGGAGCAAAAACAGTAAAAAGAAATTATACAATGACGGCTATAACCCCGACCCGGTTGTGCGGCCATACAAATAATTATTACATCAATTTACAAATTTACATGAATTGAAAGAAAAGAAAACTCTCGTCTCACAACCCCCGGCTATTCACCCGCGACAATCCAATGAATTCATATACACATTCCAATAACATTACAGATAACAGATTTGTATAACCCCCACTAATCGACATATAGCGATTAGCAGACGTTCAATACAAATATCACATCACAGAAAAACCCGTCAGCTTAAGTCATAAGAAATTCGATCAAAATACGGTTTTTCAGGCCCCAAACACAAAATTTTCGTTCTGGAAAATCTGGGCAGAAAATACATATTCCAAAAATCCCAAAATACCCCTATGAACAAACTGCAAAAATAAAACCCCACGACCGAGTCAACTCGGCCGCAGTTCCGCGGCGGGAGCTTGCTCCCGCCGCGGAAACGCGGCGCGTTGATCGATTCAGTGGGTCGAATTTTTGCAGTTTCTTCTAAAAACCCTGAGTCGATTTTTGGTATATCTCAAATAATTTTTGCAGCACTTTGAAAATCGATAGAAAGTTTGAAATCCGGGTGTATTTCGTGACTTTTTCTCCGATCAAATTTCTAGTTACTATGATAACATGTTAGGTAGTGTTTAACTAGGCTCTGATACCACTGTAAGTCCATGCTACCTCCCCCGGTACTTTCGGGCATGCGGAATTTGGTGAAAAATAATTTTCTAGAGGTGGTAACATGGACTCAAAACCGAATCTTTGTTAAACATCTAACTAACAACCTAACTAAGAGTTGCTAACTACGCGGTTAGGGGGTTATACCTTTCTTTCTTGAACTCCTTCGTCTTAAAGCCTCGATGGTTGTCCGGATCGGCTTCACCCCGTCATCTCCTTGCGCCGAAGATCGATCCACCTGAAAGCTTCTACCTTTGGCTTCTTCTTCGGTCTTTGAAGAAACTAGTTCACTCGGTTTGCTAAACCTTGTGAACTAGAGTGAGTAGAGGAGAGTGTGTTGGGATTTTCTCTATGGTTCTTGGTTCTCAACACATGAGACAAGTGAACCATAGACTAAAGAGAGGGAGAGCAAGAGGAAGGAGATGAGAGCTCAAGAACACAAGAGAGAGAATGAAAAATGATAGAATAAGCAAGACTTTTCTCACTTGGCTCTCATAATCCAAAACCATCATCACAAAAATAGTAATCAAGTATTGTGTAAAATGGTTTAAGTCAAAATGGCTATATCATTTCATGCACTCATATTGCACAAGAGAACAAGCAAGTAAAAAGTATTTGCCATGAAATGATAGCCATTGTCATCATGATGGTCAACTAGTCCAACCTAGTCAACCGGTCAACAAAGTCAACAAGTCAACAAAGTCAACCCCTCAACAACCATATCACCACAATACTTAATTAATATTATTGTTAATTACATATCATATTCTCATTAGGGTTGAGCAAAAAGTCAATAGTCAACAGTCAACGGTCAACAACCCTAATGAGAATCCTCTGCCTCTGTCTCTCTGTCAACTATGGATACACACCCGCATTCGCGTTCCGAGGGACACGAATACATACTGGATAAAACCAATCCCAAAACGTACACTGGGATCTGGCTTAAACCAAAGCCCGCTAGTATTAACTGTCCGGACACTATACGTGCATAAGTGCACGGATGTGACCGGACCCTGTCGCAAAACCATGCGACCTGTCGCAAAACCATGCGACCTCTATTCTTTTGCTAAAAGGCGAATAGTTTTCTGTGTGGGACTCTAAAGACTCGACACTACGCTGGCAGTGGGTTTAACCACAGACCGCAAGCGTCACTAGCTGTGCGTAACGGTCCCCAGGTAGATGCCGATAAGAAGACTGACGAGGTGAAACCCATCTGAACTCCTACTAAGCCTGAATGTGACAATCTCCGTACAGTCCGGTCTGTTCATCTGATACATCGCATGGCCGGCCTAAGAGGCGGTAAACGTCAGTCCCCTAATAGCGGTACAAGTCGTGTCGGAGTGAAGCCCAATACACCCTGAGATAACACTGAAAGCCTACCAGTATATCTCGCTTGCCCTGGCCAGGGACTACTCGTGTAATGGCTCTCCTAGACACAGCGCGATGTCAACCCCCAATACCGGGAGAGACGAATCCTGTCTAACTGTCACTGCCTCCAAGTGCTTCGGGACTGCACCCAACTACTACCTGTTTGCATGACTCCTTTGAGCCGTGGTAGGGTAGTAATCAAAGTACAGTGGGAACACACTCGAGGCGAAGTGACAGTGTTAAGTCAGCGGACTAAGCTGTACTCATGTCACCTGGGAACTAGTAACTGACGATAGGTATAATACCAACCGGTCAGTTCCCGACGAGTCCTGTCCAGTGTACTCGTAACCCAACGAGCACCCGCATACTATCTCCAGTACGACATACTGACGGCTGTGGGACAGACCGTCTCCCACACTGGGATGAGAAGCGCATGCGCTAGTCTACTCCGGAGTATCGATGCCCTGTCTCGATAGTCCTGCGACTAGGGACCTGCATAAGGATGTGCTTATAGATTACCCAGCCCCACTAGTGTGACTGCCATCACAACGCTGGTAATCAAGCAAAGATCCTAAGGGCTCCACTAATGTGCATAGGTGATATACTAAAATAAACACATGTACACATTGAAGTAGAAACAAACCAAGTAGCATACTACTATTTTGAGCAAGATTATATATACAAGGTGAATATCCCAAGCTTCCATTAAGTAATATACAAACTAGTATGATACAGTAATGGCCTCTAGGGCATATACACTAACAGCTCCAGGCTATGAGACCTGGCAGGAGGATGAGTATAGCGTCGTTCTGAACTAGCTTTAGAAGTGTACGTCTATATGTCTCTGCCAGAGGGTTGTTGTAGTCAGTGGGAGCAGCGGAAGCATAGCGGACAAGTGGCTTATGTCTATTTATAGACTAAAGCAGATACAGCGAAGATAGATCATCTATTTCTGATATGACAGTCATAGGTTTGACTTCATCAGAATAGGGGATGGATCTGTTAAGAAGGTAATAGGGTGTGATGTCCTGGTATTTGAATGACATACACAGAGTAGGAAGTGAAATTCCTATACTATGATCGGTTATACTTTGGTTGTCACACAGTGGTTTCTCCACATAGGACTTAGATATTATATCAGACATTCTGGTTACTAGATCTAGATTTGGGTGGTTTCCCAATCAGGGTACTTAGACAGCATTATAAGAGTTTTTAGAATGGACGACTCCTGGCACGGTAGTATACCTGCAGGTGATGGAGTCACCCTCTCTAAAGGAGTCTTACAGACTAAAGGGGAGAGGGATGTGCATATTGGCAGATCATTTGCTTAGGCAATTGAGTCAATCATGATATGTCAAGTACCACAGCAGATGTTGTTTTTGTAGTAGATAAGTTGATATTGATCCAATCCTGGAGAAACATTCGGAAGTAGTTTTAGAACATAAGTGGATATTCTAGGGATATGATAACGGCAGCGTCCTTTAGGAGACGGTTATCATTCCAAGCTTCCAAGGTGACCTGGATGACAGAGGTTGTCAGAGTTATAGTTTTCCCTCTGACGAGGGGCAGTATTTGGACAGGTGGTCCAGGTGGATACTGAGGGAGGCATGGCGCAGGATACTGATTAAGTTCAGTTGACGATACAGTCTAAGAAGTTTGGATTTGGAGTTCATTTATGAACTAGGTCCCATCAGATATCCAGACATACTCTATGACAGGTATTGCTCATTTCGGGAGATGGGTTTCTCCGCAAACTTGAGATAAAGAGAGACATAGAAAAAAACATCACAGCGGATCCACTCAATGAGGCTATTCCTCGAACGCAATAGTTTTGCAAACGAACTTTGTGAGACTGACTAGTAGAGGAGTTGGGTGTTCGGTATCACACGGGTTGTGAGTATGCGACATCGCAATAATTAGCCTTGAGTGCAAGTGGGAGATTGTTGGAGATAGTGCCCTCAGAGTCAATTATTGGATCACAGGCACGTGATTGCAATGATTGAGGGAGGACCTATTCCGGTAGGACAGTCTTACTCAATATGATAGTATGCTATCTGGTTTATCTTTATCATCGTGTACTGCTTTAGGTGACCTGACAGGTCGCTATTACGCGTTGATAGAGCCCCTAGGATTCTTGCTTGACTGCCAGCAGTATGAGGGCGATCATATACGTGGGAGCTGGGGTCTATAAGCACATCCTTAAAAGGTCCCTAGTCGTGGGAGTTTCGAGACAGGGCATCGATACTCCAGAGTAGACTAGTGTATACAGTCGAGACCCCGACGAAGGGCGGTGGCCGGTCTCACAAGCCACTGGTGTCAGTTAGTTCACCTAAGATGTATACAGTTGCTCAATGGGTTATGAGTACACCGGACAGGACTCATCGGGAACCTGCAAGTTGGTCTTATACCAGACGTCAGATAGCAGTTCTCTGGTGACATGTGTACAGGTTAGTTCATCGACCTGAGATCGTCATTTGTCTCGTGTGAATTCCCACTGTGCTTTGATTACTACCCTACCACGCTCAAAAGAGACGTGCAAACAGGTTTTAGTTGGGTACAGTCCCGAGCCACATAGAGGCAGTAAGCGGATCTTCAGGGGTTCGTCTCTCCCGGTATTGGGGGTGAGGTCGCGCTGTGTCTAGGAGAGCCAGTACATGAAAGTCCTTGGCCAAGGCAGGAGATTTACTTGTAGGTATTCCAGTAGTATCTCAGGGTGTTATGGGCTACACTCCAACACGACTTGTACCGCTATTGGGGGTCTGACTTTTACCAACCCCCTAGGCCCGCCATGTGATGCTCATAGACGAACGGACCGGACTGTAAGGATATTGTCACCGACAGGCTCAGTAGGGTGTCAGGATGAGTTCGCTCATCGACGTCCCTTTTGGTCAATACCTGGTATCCTGTTACGTATATGCTAATACCTCTGACGCGCTAGTAGTTAAATCCACAACCAAAGTATTGACGAGTCTTTAGAGTCCCCCACAGACCGTTTTCTCCAGTTTTGGGCGAAACGCTGTAGAGGCCGTATGGAGATATGGTAGGGTTCGATCAGATACGTGCGGTATTCCACGGATCATGATCGGATGGATAATACTAGCGGGCTTTGGTTTAAGCCGGATCCTAGTATTGTACAGTGTAGATTTTGTCTCTTTGCATTTGTATTCAGTGGGAATACAAATGCGGGTATGTATATACAGCCGTGGGGTTTTCTTGTAATTTATTACGGGATCAGTTTTCTGAAGTTGCCAGTTTGCATTCCGTTTCGGCCAGTTTTTCTTTATTCCTTCACAGCCGGATTTTTCCGATGGAGGGGCTAATTTGCAATTGTGCAAATTAGTATTTATGGAGGGGGTCATTTGATATTTGTGACTTCATGATGGTTCTTGAATCATTAGATTCCCTTTTCATATTTTCATATGCATTAAATGAGAAAGGATTTTGATTAGATTAGATTTGAAATGGTGTGACCATTTTTTTCCTTCTTGATTATCATTTCATTTTCTCCTCCACTTAGAGATGAGGCCGGCCACTTTTTTGAGAGGGGATGAGGTTCATTTTTGATGAGGGAAATTATTCATCCAAAATTAGCTTGCCTCAAAAATTCCATACCCATCTCCAAAGCTTATTTTTTCTTCTTCCCTCCATCAAAGGCAACTTCATCCCATTGAGACAAAGTGATTCTACACTAGCCTACAGCATTTCTTGGGTACGTCGGCTCGCCAACTTCGTACCCGAGTTGCCTCGGTCCAGAGGTGGGAGCCCGTAAAAGAACCCGGCGATGTGGTGCCCGTTCCGACGAGGAGATGAAGACCGGAAGTTCCGCGAGGAGATCGGAGTGGAGGCCGAAGACCGAAGGACACGGATCGCTCGGTATAGCTCTCTACCCCATTCTCATATTTACTAGAGTTAGGTTAATGGCCCGATCCGGGTTTTATAGTGCGCAGTAGTGCCGGTTTACCAGTTTTTGAAAAGTTTCGTTTCCGCATTCCGGCGTCGGATTGACGGCCGGGGCGCTGCCGTGCACTTACATCACTACAGCCTAAGAAGTTTGGATTTGGAGTTCATTTATGAACTAGGACCCATCAGATATCCAGACATATTCTAAGACAGATATTACTCAATTCGGGAGATGGCTTTCTCCGTGAACTTGAGATTAAGAGAGACATAGAAAGAAACATCAGGGCGGATCCACTCACTGAGGCTATTTCTCGAACACAAAAGTTTTACAAACTAGCTTTGTGAAACTGATTAGTAAAGGAGTTGGGTGTTCGGTATCACACGGGCTGTGAGTATGCGACATCGCAATAATTAGCCTTAAGTGCACGTGGGAGATTGTTGGATATAGTGCCCTTAAAGTCAATTATTGGATCGCAGGTAAGTGATTGCAATGATTGAGAGATGACCTATACCGATATGACAGTCTTGCTCGAGATGATAGTATGCTATCTGGTTTATCTTTATCATCGTATACATACTTTAGTTCACTATTGCATGATGATAGAGCCCATAGAATTCTTGCTTGACTGCCTGCAGTATGATGGCGATCATATACGTGGGAGCTGGGGTCTGTAAGCACATCCTTAAAGTGTCCCTAGTCGTGAGAGTTTCGAGACAGGGTATCGATACTCCAGAGTAGACTAGTATATACAGTCGAGACCTCGACGAGAGGCGGTGACCGGTCTCACAAGCCATTGGTGTTAGTTGGTTCACCTAAGATGTATACAGGTGCTCATTGGGTTATGAGTACACCGCACAGGACTCGTCGGGAACCTGCTAGTTGGTATTATACCTAGCGTCAGATAGCAGTTCCCTGGTGACATGTGTACATGTTAGTTCATCGACCTGAGGTCATCATTTGTCTCGTGTGAGTTCTCACTGTGCTTTGATTTCTACCCTACCACGGCTCAAAGAAGTCGTGCAAACAGGTATTTTTTGGGTACAGTCCCGAGCCATATGGAGACAAGTGAGAAGATCGGCAGGGGATTCGTCTCTCCCGGTATTGGGGGTGAGATCGCGCTGTGTCTAGGAGAGCCATTACACAAAGCCCTCGGCCGAGGCAGGAGATTTACTGGTAGGTACTCCAGTAGTATCTCAGAGTGTTCTGGGCTACACTCTGACACAACTTATACCGCTATTAGGGGTCTGACGTTACCAGCCCCCTAGGCCGATATGCGATACTCATAAACGAACGGACCGGACTGTATGTATATTGTCACTGTTAGGCTCAATAGGGTTTCTGGATGAGTTCACTCGTCAGCTTCCCTTCCAATCAATACATAGGCAACCGTTACGTACAGCTAGTACCTCTGACATACTAGTGGTTATACCCAGTGCCAGTGTGTTGATGAGTTGTTAGAGTCCCCCACAGACAGTTTCCCAAGTTCGGGCGAAACGTTGTAGAAACCGTATGGTTTTATGGCAGGGTTCGGAAAATGCACGTGCGTTTACGCATGTGTCATATTTCGGGCAGATAATACTGGTGAGCTTTGGTTTAAGCCGGATCCGAGTATTATACTGTGTAGATATAATATCTTTGTCTCAGTTGCATTTGTATTCGGCCGTAATACAAATGCGGGTATGTTTATACTGTTACGGGGTTATCCTGAAATTCATTTCGGGATCACTTTTGGAAGTTGTCAGTTTCCTGTTTTCTATCACCCGTATTAAACATTCGGTTTAATACGGATTTATCTTTCCGTCACTAGGGTGAGTCATGAGGGTGAGTCGTGGTTCTAGAAGATTGTAGATTAGTGACTCATCTTAGCATTAATTGGATGGTGACTAGGTTAAGATGACTCATTTTGTTGCATTAATTGTTTTATGCAGGGTGTTATATGACTCATGCTTTGTTTTAATATTTTGATAAGCTTTGGTTTATGGTCACCTTCCTTTGCTCTCCTACACTCACCCTCCTCCTCATGATATAGTGGCCGGCCAATCTATTATGGGGGCTAAGGAATTTTTGGAAAAATATTATGATAGTTGTGCTTCATGTAATTTCATATAGATCATTTTTCCATCACCCAATCCAAAAGGCAACTTCAATAACCGTTCTTCCACGGCTTTGGACGAAGTGAGACAAAGTGTTCTACTCATTCTCTACATCAATCTTGGTCATCTCTTTTAGCAAACTTGATGACCGAGTTGACTCGGTTCAGAGGCGGGAGCCCGTTTAAAGATCCGTCGACGTGGTGCCACCTGGACGAGAAGACTAGAGATTCAGTAGATCGGAGCAGCCGCAACAAAGCGTGGGATGATGGTTGAAGACCGAAGGACTCGAATCGTTCGGTATAACATTTCTACCCACTTTGTAGTTTGTTAGTTTAGCTTTAATGGCAGATCCGGGTGATAGTACACGATAGCGGCAGTTGTAAAAAGTTTTTGTTCCGCATTTGGCGTCTGTTAGACGGCCGGGGCGCTACCGTGGACTTACAGAAACAATTGAAGAATGTACTTATAGACTACCCTGGCCCCGATCTGCATCATAATCCTGGTAGTCAAGTACACATCCTAAGGGCTTTATCAACATGTAACAGAGAGACAATAAGTGTACATGTTAAGATAAAGAGTAACCAGATAGCATACTATCATGTCGAGCAAGAAAGCCTTCCCTATATATGTCCAAGCATCCACTATAATATACATCATATGTACAATAATGGCCTTTAGGGCATACATATAACTAACATTGGTGTTCCTGGTGTATGGTAATTGCAACCTTCTGAAGGAGGTGGTTACCGATTCAAGCTTCCTGTAGAAAACAAAGCGTCTGTCGCGAGTTATAAATTTACCATCTTTTGAGAAGCAGTTATTGGAAAGAGTTCCAAGTGGGATACTGAGATAATCGAGGCGCTAAATACTGATTGTGAATCAGCAAAGGATACCGCCCAAGAATTCGCTGGGTATAATTATTCGTTTATGAACATGATCCCATCGGTTGTCTTCACATCGGTTGTCCAGGAAAATACTAAGACATGCATCACTCAGTTCGGGAGATATTTGATCTCCGCGAACTTGAGATTCAGGACGAAACAGAGAGATGCACTATGCCGAGTCCACTTATTGAGACTAGTTCTCGAACACAGTTTGCGAAACTGTTAGTACAGAAGTTGGGTATGCGATGCCGCAATAATTGACCTTAAGTGCAAGTGGGAGATTGTTGAATATAGGTGCCCTCAAGGCAATTATTGTAATTGATGATGGACCTATACAAGAGAACAATTTTACTCGAGATGATAGTATGCTATCTGATTTGTCTTTATCTGTCATGTGAATACGTTTTACTGGTTATCACGTATCCTTAAAATTTGAAATAAAGCCCTTAGGATTTTTCTTGACTACCGGGACGATGATGCAAATCATACTGGTGGGGCCTGGGTAGTCGATAAGCACATCCTTAAAGGCTCCTAGTCGTAGGAGTATCGAGACTGGGCATCGGTACTCCAGTTTAGATTAGTGTATACGTTTCCTGACCCGGTTGGAGGGCGATAGCTAATCCAATAGTTATTGGTGTTTGACATCGAGGATTGTATACACGTGCTCATTGGATGAATTATGCTGGACGGACTCACCGAGAAATCCTAGTTGGTAATATACCAATATCAGATAGCAGTTCTCTGCTGATATGTGTTAGTGTATATGCCCTAGAGGCCATTACTGTATCATACTGGTTTATATATTACTTAATGGAAGCTTGGGATATTCACCTTGTATATACAATCTTGGTCAAAATAGTAGTATGCTACTTGGTTTGTTTCTACTTCAATGTGTACATGTGTTTATTTTAGTATATCACCTATACACATTAGTGGAGCCCTTAGGATCTTTGCTTGATTACCAGCGTTGTGATGGCAGTTACACTAGTGGGGCTGGGTAATCTATAAGCACATCCTTATGCAGGTCCCTAGTCGCAGGACTATCGAGACAGGGCATCGATACTCCGGAGTAGACTAGCGCATGCGCTTCTCATCCCAGTGTGGGAGACGGTCTGTCCCACAGCCGTCGGTACGTCGTACTTGAGATAGTATGCGGGTGCTCGTTAGGTTACGAGTACACTGGACAGGACTCGTCGGGAACTGACTAGTTGGTATTATGCATATCGTCAGTTATCGGTTCCCAGGTGACATGAGTACAGCTTAGTCTGCTGACTAGACACTGCCACTTCGCCTCGAGTGTGTTCCCACTGCACTTTGATTACTACCGTACCACGGCTCAAATGAGTCGTGAAAACAGGTGGTAGTTGGGTGCAGTCCCGAAGCACTTGGAGGCAGTGACGGTTAGACAGGATTCGTCTCTCCCGGTATTGGGGGTTGACATCGCGCTGTGTCTAGGAGAGCCATTACACGAGTAGTCCCTGGCCAGGGCAAGCGGAATATACTGGTAGGCTTCCAGTGTTATCTCAGGGTGTATTGGGCTTCACTCCGACACGACTTGTACCGCTATTAGAGGACTGACGTTTACCGCCCCCTAGGCCCGCCATGCGATGTATCAGACGAACAGGCCGGACTATATGGAGATTGTCACATTCAGGCTCAGTAGGAGTTCAGATGGGTTTCACCTCGTCAGTCTTCTTGTCGGCATCTACCTGGGGATCGTTACGCACAGCTAGTGCCGCTTGCGGTCTGTGGTTAAACCCACTGCCAGCGTAGTGTCGAGTCTTTAGAGTCCCACACAGAAAGCTATTCGCCTTTAGGCAAAAGAGTAGAGGTCGCATGGTTTTGCGACAGGTCGCATGGTTTTGCGACAGGGTTCGGTCACATCCGTGCACTTGTGCACGTACAGTGTCCGGACAGTTTACACTAGCGGGCTTTGGTTTAAGCCAGATCCTAGTGTACCTTTTGGGATTGGTTTTATCCAGTATGCATCCGTGTTCCTCGGAACGCGGATGCGGGTGTGTATGCACAGTTGACGGAGAGACAGAGGCAGAGGATTCTTATTACGGTTGTTGACCGTTGACCGTTGACTATTGACTTTTTGCTCAACCCTAATGAGAATATGATATATGATTAACAATTATATTAATTAAGTATTATGGTGACATGGTTGTTGAGGGGTTGACTTTGTTGACTTGTTGACTTTGTTGACTTGTTGACTTTGTTGACCGGTTGACTAGGCTTGACTAGTTGACCATCATGATAACAATAGCTATCATTTCATGGCAAAGACTTTTGCTTGCTTGCTCTCTTGTGCAAAATGAGTGCATGAAATGATATGGTTATTGTTGCTTAAACCATCACATAATACTTGATTGCTATGATGTGTTATGATGGTTATGGATTATGAGAGCCAAATGAAAAAAAGTCTTCTCTCATTCTATCATTCTCACTCTCTCTCTTGTTCTTGAGCTCTCATCTTCCTCCTCTTGCTCTCCCTCTCTTGAGTCTATGGTTCACTTGTCTCATGTGTTGAGAAACAAGAACCATAGATAAAATCCCAACAAAACTCTTCTCTACTCACTCTAGTTCACAAGGTTTAGCAAACCGAGTGAACTAGTTTCTTCAAAGATCGAAGAAGGAGCCAAAGGTTGAAGCTTTCAGGTGGATCGATCTTCGGCGCAAGGAGACGACGGGAAGAAGCCGATTCGGACAACCATCGAGGTTTGAAGACGAAGGAGTTCAAGATAAGAAAGGTATAAACCCCCTAACCGAGTAGTTAACAACTCCTAGTTAGGTTGTTAGTTAGATGTTTAACAAAGATCCGGGTTTTAAGTCCATGTTACCACCTCTAAGAAAATTGTTTTTTATCAAATTCCACATGCCCGAAAGTACCGCGAGAGGTAGCATGGACTTACAGTCGTATCAGAGCCTAGTTAAACTCTATCTAACATGTTAGCAAAGTAGCTAGAAGATCGATCAAAGAAAAAGTCCCGAAATGAACCCCGATATCATGCTTGCTGTCGAATTTTTCCTCTGTCCAAAAATGATAAATCATACTTTAAAATTCGGCTCAGGGTTTTTATAACAAACTGCCAAAATTTCGTCCACTGAACCGATCAAAGCGCCGCGGAAACGCGGCGGGAGCGTGCTCCCACCGCGGTTCCGCGGCCGAGTTGACTCGGCAGTGGGAAATTTTGGTTGCAGTTTGTTCAGTGGGGTATTTTGGGATTTTTGGAATATGTATTTTCTACCCAGATTTTCCAGAACGAAAATTTTGTGTTTGGGGCCTGAAAATCCGTATTTTTGATCGAACTTCTAAAGACTTAAGCTGACGGGTTTTTCTGTGTTGTGATATTTGTATTGAACGTCTGCTAATCGCTATATGTCGATTAGTGGGGGTTATACAAATCTGTGATCTGTAATGTTATCGGAATGTGTATATGAATTCGTTGGATTGTCGCGGGTGAATAGCCGGGGGTTGTGAGACGAGAGTTTTCTTTTCTTTCAATTCATGTAAATTTGTAAATTGATGTAATAATTATTTGTATGGCCGCACAACCGGGTCGGGGTTGTAGCCGTCATTGTATAATTTCTTTTTACTGTTTTTGCTCCTAAGATAGACCCATAGAGGGGGTGCACAAACTACCGGGTATGCCGAAGTGCCGAGTGGCCTACTCACGGAGTTGAGGGAGGTTGCTTCGCTTCGGGTACTTGGCGGGTAGTTTGCCGCACCCGTAGGGGTCTTGGGTGGGGTATTGGCTATTCACCGCGACCGTGTAATCTGCTTTTCGTTACAGGCTCGTACGAATTGCGGGTTCCTAGTATATCCAATATGTTCATCTGTGATCTGAAATGGCTATCATTGCAATATATCTATATATGATATTATTTAGGCGTTGCTTATGTTTTACAGCCGCGCTAGCCCAGCCCCCGCTCTGTCGTTAGTTAAGTAACCTAACGGGTAATGACGGGGCCGCGTGGCGAATGCGAATGGCATAAGCGTACGTCATATTTTGGTTGTTTTCTGCAATGGTAGGATTAAATGATGGGACGCATTAAAAGAACTAATGCAAGAATATCACGCATTAAAAGAACTAATGCAAGAAAATAAACCAAGTAAAAGTCGTTGGAACACTTTCGAAAACCACTCGGTTCTTTTCAAAACTAACTTTTAAATGCGGAGCTTAAGCCACTCCTTTTAAAAGCTATCTCGTTCCATCGATTATATCAAGTTCACTACGTTCACGGTTTAGCCAAAATCATTCGTAGCCCTCCGTCGTTTCACATGCATGGTCAATAGTATTCAAGCTATGTTTGTTGGCCAAAGTCAAGGCATAGTGATTTGTAGCTATTGGGTATTCATATGCAGCATAGATAGATGCATTAGTTTGGAACAGTCATACTGCCTTGTTGGCCAAAGTCAAGGGTAGGTGCGGGTGGATTCAAATTAACCTGGAGAACGACGAGTAGAACTTGACATGTGACTTATGATTTGTTGGCCAAAGTCAAGGTCATAAGAGCATGGGGCAAAAATCCACATCGGGAGTTTCAAAAGAGCTGAAACTTGCTAGTGTTGCATACCATTTGGAGTGCGATGATTCTGGTAGGATTCCTTCAGTTTCGTCACGCAATGATATTTGGATCCCGATCCTACTGTGAGTATATGCTACTCCTCGGGAAATTTCTCACTTAACGATCATTGCTATAAACCAAGTAGGTGTCTAGAAAGGTGTTAGCGGGGCTACGCCCACAGGGAAAAGACGTTATTTAATTAAGGAACTTCGCAAAAGCGTTGGAAAACCTCCCTCGAAGTACCGACACTGGCCTGGCTGAACGGTTAAGCAAGTATTGTACGGTGAGATTGATCCTGACTAATTCTTCCTTTTTGGTTTGAGGAGGGATTCGAGAAACAGTGGGAGCCATCCTGTTTAGACAAAGTAAAAACCACTCTAAACTTGCAAGAGCATCATGCTGAGTGTTTCTTCTCTCTCCTAATTGCAGCGACCAATCGACATGACTGGACTTAAGTTACTCCTAGATAAAAACATATTGACAGGGCCAAACTACAAAGATTGGCTCAGGAATGTCAAGATGGCAATCACTTACGATAAGCTGGGGTATCTTCTTACCACCAAAGTGTTGGAGATAGTGCCCTCAGAGTCAATTATTAGGTCACAGGTACGTGATTGTAATGATTGAGGGAGGACCTATCCCGGTAGGACAGTCTTACTCGAGATGATAGTATGCTATCTGGTTTACCTTTATCATCGTGTACTGTTTTAGGTGACCTGACACGTCGCTATTACACGTTGATAGAGCCCCTAGGATTCTTGCTTGACCACCAGCAGTATGAGGGCGATCATATAAGTGGGAGCTGGGGGTCTATAAGCTTATCCTTAAAAGGTCCCTAGTCGTGGGAGTTTCGAGACTGGGCATCGATACTCCATTAGTAGACTAGTGTATACAGTCGAGACCCCGACGAGGGGCGGTGGCCAGTCTCACAAGCCACTGGTGTCAGTTGGATCACCTAAGATGTATACAGGTGCTCATTAGGTTATGAGTACACCGGACAGGACTCGCCGGGAACATGCTAGTTGGTCATATACCAGACGTCAGATGGCAGTTCCCTGGTGACATGTGTGCAGGTTAGTTCATCGACCTGGGGATCGTCATTTGTCTCGTGTGAGTTCCCACTGTACTTTGATTACTACCCTACCACGGCTCAAAGGAGCCGTGCAAACAGGTTTTAGTTGGGTACAGTCCCGAGCCACATGGAGGCAGTGAGCGTATCTTCAGGGGTTCGTCTCTCCCGGTATTGGGGGTGAGGTCGTGCTGTGTCTAGGAGAGCAATTACACAAAGTCCTTGGCCAAGGCAAGGAGATTTACTGGTAGGTATTCCAGTAGTATCTCAGGGTGTTCTGGGCTACACTCCGACACGACTTGTACCGCTTTTGGGGGTCTGACTTTTACCAACCCCCTAGGCCCGCCATGCGATACTCATAGACGAACGGACCGGACTGTACGGATATTGTCACTGACAGGCTCAGTAGGGTTGTCGGGCTAAGTTCGCTCACAGACGTCCCTTTTAGTCGGTACCTGGTAGCCCGTCACGTATTGGCTTATACCTCTGACGTGCTAGTGGTTAAATCCACAACCAAGGTGTTGACGAGTCTTTAGAGTCCCCCACTTTCAGTTACTCAGCTTTCGGGCGAAAGGTTGTAGAGGCCGTATGGAGATATGGCAAGGTCCGATCAGATACGTGCGGTATTGCACGGATCAGGATCGGACAGTATGTACTATAGGCCGTATGGTTATATGGCAGGGTTCGATCAGATACGTGCGGTATTGCACGGATCAGGATCGAACAGATATTACTAGCCGGCTTTGGTATAAGCCGGATCCTAGTATAGTACAGTGTAGATTTTGTCTCATTGCATTTGTATTTCGGTCGGAATACAAATGCGGGTGTGTATGCACAGTATTGGGGTTTTCCTGTAATTTATTACGGGACCAGTTTTCTGGAGTTGCCAGTTTGCTTTCCGTTTCGGCCAATTTCCATTGTTCCGTTCATTGGCCGAAGATTGGTGGAGGAGGGCTTATTTGCATTGTTGCAAATAAGCATTTGTGGAGGGGGTCTTTGCATATTATCATGTCATGATACTTGTCCCATCCATTGACTTGACTTTTTGCTTCATGGTTGTGTCATGATGGCTTGACTCTTGTTATGTGGTGATGGTTGCTTTGGAGTGTTATTTTCTTTGTGGTGATCATTTGTTTCTCCATCATTACTCTTTTTCCACCCACCCCCTTGTTTGTTCTCTCTCTCTCTCCAATCACACATGAAAGGGGGGGGCCGGCCATTCCTTGAATGGAATAGGATTCATTTTCTTTTAGGGGTGGGAAAATGTTACTCTTTTTTTGGGTATGCTACATTTTCCCCACCTCTCTCCAAGCTCTCTTTTCCTTCACCAATGGCAATTCCACAATCCCCAAAAATGAGACATGGTTCTTCACACATTCTACAGCGAATCTTGGGCACGTCGAGTAGCCGGCTTCGTGCCCGAGTTGCCTCGGCATTGAGGTGGGAGCCCGTAAACAAAGTAGGCGATGTGGTGCACTTCCGGCAACAAGGAGGAGACGGGACTTTTCCGCAGGAGATCGGGACCATGACGAGAAGACCGGAGGACTTGGATCGTCGGTATATCTCTAACCCATCTCCTAGTTAGCTTAGACTTGTTAATGGTTACGATCCGGGTGTTTAGTGCGCGGTGGTGCCGGTTTGCTAAGTCCGCAAAATTTAAGTTTTTCACCGCTTCCGCATTCCGGCGTCGGATTGACGGCCGGGGCGCCGCCGTGCACTTACAGTAGTATCAGAGCCTCCTCATTAACTTAGTCTAGCTTTGTGTAATGTGTTTTTCAGTTCCGATCGATCGAAATGTTTAAAAACCCGTATTTGCCCACATCAGTTTTCTGTTGAAACTTTTTGGTCCCCAAAAATTTTTCAGGTTGTAAAATATTGATGTACTAAAAATTATAAGACCACTGTTCAAATTCGATGCACTGATCTTCTGACCAGAGCGCGGAAGGGCGGCCAAAACCCACTTGTGGCCGCGCTTCCGCGGCAGAATGAAGGAATCAGTGGGTTGGGTTTCTACAGTGGGCTTCTGGGGATATTTAAGGGTTTCTGGAACATTAACATTGGGCCCAGAATTTCTTTAACTGCTACAGTATTGCTTTGGGGCCCGCTTGTTAAAATTTGATTGATCGGATATTTTAAACACATTTTTCACAGTATTTACATTATATCTGCGACCGTGAATGTCACTCGATCGGTAAATCCGGTCTAACTGCTATAGCCCGGTTAGACGGATTTGCGAACGTGACTTTCACGTTGATGTTCTGTTTTTGCTGTGATGTTGTGGATCGGTCGTGGGGGATAGCCTGGATGCAATGCTAGTACAGTTTTGTTGTATTATGTACATTTGATATTGCGGGGCGAGCGTCCGACATGTGGACTGCCGTCACTGCCCGTTTGTATTATTATTTTGGGGCACGACCTAGTTGCGGTCGATGTACCCGTTGTATGTATATTTTACTTTCTGTACTAGGATTACCCCGCGGAGGGGTGCACGGATAGCCGGGTTCTAGAGGGCAACAAGCCCGCATCTCATGGCATTGGGACGGAAGGGGCTTCACTCTAGGATTGGCGGGCTATTCGCCGCACTCGTAGGGGGTACAGGTTGACCCAGGAGGGGTGCCCAAGTTGCCGGATTCCGTGAAGTGCTGGGTGGTCCATTCACGGTGCTGAAGGGGGCTGCCTCGCTTCAGGTTTTGGCGGGTGACTTGCCGCGCCCGTAGGGGTCTAGGATTTCATTGCGCAGGCTATCCACACGACCAGGGGAACGTCGGGTTTCAGCGGCTCTGTGAAACCCGGGGATCCCAGATATCTGTATTGTTTCTGTGATGCTGTACATTTCTGTGATGTTGCATTTCTTTTCACGCCTTGAGCGAAATATAATATATTGGTATATATATTAGTAGATGTAGTATATGTTTTGCATCCGCACTAGTCCAGTCCCCGCTCTGTCGTTAGTTAGCTAACCTAACGGGTAATGACGGGACCCAGTGGCGAATGCGGATGGCATATACGTACATCAGTATATTTTCGTTCTTTGTGGTGTGATCAATTGATGGGACTGCATTGATTCGGATCAATGCAAGTTAAAAACAAACCTAATCTGATGTTGTTGGAACACTTTTCAAAAAGCTGTTATTGCAAGGACGTTTACTTTTGTTTTGCATCGTGGTATTCATTAGAATATCCTGCTCCTCAGTCGACGAGGCAAGGGCCGAGATCCCTTCACCGGGAGTGACCCCTTGGACAGAAGTTTGCGTCAGGGCATTAACTTCACTATAGCCGATTACTTTTGCTTTGCATCGCGGTATTCATTTGGAATATCCTGCACCCCATTCTACGGGGAAAGAGCCGAGATCCCTTCACCGGGAGTGACCTCTTTAGCAAAGGTTTTCGTCACTATATTTTTAAAAAAAGCTATCCGTTCCTTCAACGATATCAAGTTCACTACGTTAAAGGTTTTCGCCAGAAACCATTCGTAGCCCTCCGTCGTTTCATATGGGTGGTCAATAGTATTCAAGCTGTGTATGTTGGCCAAAGTCAAGGCACAGTGTTTGGTAGCTATTGGTTATTCATATGCAGCATAGATAGATGCGTTGGTTTGGGACAGTCGTACTGCCATTTTGGCCAAAGTCAAGGGTAGGTACGGGTGGATTCAAATTAACCTGGAGAATGACGGGTAGAACTTGACATGTGACTTATGATATGTTGGCCAAAGTCAAGGTCATAAGAGCATGGGGCAGAAATCACATCGGGAGTTTCAAAAGTACTGAAACTTGCCAGATATGCGCATACCTTCTGGAGTGTGATACCGTGAGCGGATTCCGTCACGTTATCATGCGATGAGAGTTGGATCCCGATTCCCACTGATGAGTTGGTTTACTCCTCGGGTATTCCCGACTGATTCTTCTTTTAGGTTTGGAGGAGAATTTGACGGTACAGTGGGAGGATTCCAGATTAGATAAATTGGTAACCATTCTGATCTAGGTTAGAGTGCACGCTGAGTGTTTCTTTTCTCTCTCTCTTTGGCAGCGACCATTGACCCGACCCTAAGACTATGACTCAGTGACCAAGTTGACCGAACCTTCTTAAACACCAGCTTTTGGATTGTCAGAATTGCAAACCTCATTGCCACTCCTACTTTTACCCTTTTCTCCAGGACACCCCGTTTTACTACGAACGTCCACTTCCATTGGACAAAACCATCGTATGGTTAGATACGAACTCGAAAGAATTTATTCGAGGATGGTTTCTGGTTCTGGAGAAAACGGATAGGATTATTCAGTTGTCTTTTCCTTTTACCCTCTCTCAGGTTACGAGTACTCCTTGGTTTAGGGGTAGTACACCTATTACGCAAATTGGATTATCTTCTTCCAAACCTTAGGCTGGTGCCGACCGGTAGGGAATGAAGAAAACCAATTAGCCTAACGATGGTGTGCAGAAGGTATTAAGTTAAGACAAAGCAAGGGATTAGTAAGAGGGCAAAGTAAATTGCAACAGATATTCACGACCAAACCAAATATTTCGTTACCACTCCCACATCACCTTTGTATTTCTCCAGGACACTCCGTATCACTACGAAGATCCACAGTTTATTTGGATACTCCATCGTATGGTTATATACGAACTCGAATGGAACTTGTTCCAGTTCGGGGATGGATTCTGGTTCAGGAGAAATAGGAATAAGGTTTATTCGGTTGTCTTTTATCTTCACCCTCTCTCATTGCGAGTGTTCCTAGGATTGGGACAGTACACCCATTATGCTTATTGGATAGTCTTCTTCCAAACCATAGGCTGGTGCCGTACGGTAGGGAAGGAAGAAAACCATTTGGCCTAAAAGGGTGTGCAGAAGGTAAAGACTAAAGACATATGAAGGGATTTGGAGAGGTGGCAAAGAACTATACGGTTACAGTCGTGAATCTGGAAGAGGCATTACTAGGAATACCGGGATACCCCATCGGAACATTTCAATGTTTCAGTTTCACTGTGTAATGTTAAATGAAAACTGATTTCCCGATTGGATACTTACTCCAGGGTATGTATTTACCAGGTATGATTCTCACATCTGTGTGGTCTTACAGATGATGAGTGGGAGTAAGTTATTGGGAATTGGGTGATCATCCTCATTATATCGGGATTCGTTGTAATCAGTGATATTTGAGGAAATCACCTGGGCTGTTTGCCAGTCGGCAAATATTTGGTTTTGAATATCCGCTGTTATGCACCAATTTCAAATTGATATATCTGTACGTCTATTTTCATAGAGTGAGATATACCTTTCTGAAATTATGTCTACGACATTTACCTATATCAGTGGATGGTTAGGTAAGGAGCATTAAACAGCGGTGTAATTCTTCATAACCAAAGGTACAGTTTTCAACCTACAACACACATGGAATGAGTTTTCAGACTCAAGGGACTTATACAGAGTATTGTATGTTGTCCAGGGTCCATCAGGACAGAGGGGTTGGTCCTCGTACTATATTCGGTTTACTTATGACTTCTCTAGTTTTTAGACAAGTGTTTCGCGGAAACACAGGGTCCAAATTTTGAGAAGTTATAGGTATTTGAATAGAGTAGAGAACCAGGTATAGCAAGTATCGGGATTCTTCAAAGAGATCGAAGATGTAGATACTTGTGTATGGTATTCAGTTGATAGTAATGATAAAGAGATCTTGCTTCTCTTTCAGGTTACTCATAATTCGAAGTATTCCTAAGTTGAGTAACGCTGATCGGCCTCCTTCCATTTAGTTGACATGCGCTGGAGACAGTTGCATGATTTGGATATGGTTCAATTAAATCAGTGCCTCTGTTTCTATATTGGATATAGAACAGTTCATATCTTAACGATGTTAAGGTACGGGGAGTTGTCCGGTTTATGATTAAAACCAGACACTGGACAACTCAAGGCACGTTTCTGTAATGGCTGTTTGTGGGTTAACCCAGGCTATGACGCGGGCTGACTTTCTACCATCTGGATGAACAATAGCGATATTGTTCTAGACTCGCCACAGTTTTATTAAAAATGGATTTTTTCAGAATACAGTAGTGGGAGTATGGTAGAACTGGAAGTAATTCCAGAACCACAAACGATTACTGAAGATTTGATAAGGAACCTAAAGATTCAATCTAGATTGACATTCCATTGGCCACTCCGCAGATAAGGTGGGTAACTTCAGGCACCCGAGAGGCACTACGGTAGCCTCAAGGACGGTAACAGGGAAGTTCTTGTTTACCCACAATTGCCATTGCTGTTGTTCCAGGTTACGAGACCCGGCGGGAGGATGAGTATAGCGTCGTTCTAAACCAGTTTTAGAAGTGTACGTCTATATGACTCTGCCAGAGGGTTGTCGTAGTCAGTGGGAGCAGCGGAAGCATTGGTGGACAGGTTGCTTATGTCTATTTATAGACTAGAGCAGATGTAGAGGAGATAGATCATCTATTTCTGACGTGACAGTCATGGGTTTGACTTCATCAAAATAGGGGATGGATCTGTTGAGAAGGTAGTAGGGTGTGATATCCTGGTATTTGGATGATATACACAGAGTAGGAAAGGAAACTCCTACACTACGATCGGTTATACTTTGGTCGTCACACAGTTGTTTCTCCACAAAGGAAATGGATTTTATATCAGACATACTGGTTACTAGATCTATGGTTTTAGATCTAGATTTGGGTGGTTTCCCAATCAGGGTACTTGACAGCATTCTAAGAGTATTTAGGATGGACGACTCCTGGCACGGTAGTGTACCTACAGGTAATGGAGTCACCCTCTCCAAAGGTGTCTTACAGACTATAGGGGAGAGGGACGGGCATGATTGGCAGATCACTTGCTCAGGCAATTGAGTCAATCGTGAGATGTCAAGTACCACACCAGATGTTGTTCTTGCACTAGATGCAATAAGTTGACATTAATCCAATCCTGGAGAAACAGTCGGAAGCAGTTTTAGAACATAAGTGGATGTTCTAGGGATATGATAACGACAGCCTCATTCAGGAGACAGTTATCATTCCAGGCTTTCAAGGTGACATGGACGACAAGGAGGTTGTCAGAGTTATAGTTTTCCTTCTGATGAGGGGCAGTATTTTGGACAGGTGGTCCAAGGCAATACTGAGGGAGGCATGGCGCAGGATACTGATTAAGTTCAGTTGACGATACAGTCTAAGAAGTTTGGATTTGGAGTTCATTTATGAGCTATGTCCCATCAGACATCCAGACACATTCTAAGACAGGTATTGCTCATTTCGGGAGATGGCTTTCTCCGCGAACTTGAGATATAGAAAGACATAGAAAGAAACAACTAAGCGGATCCACTCACTGAGGCTATTCCTCGAACGCAATAGTTCCGCAAACGAACTTTGTGAGACTGACTAGTAGAGGAGTTGGATGTTCGGTATCACACGGGCTGTGAGTATGCGACATCGCAATAATTAGCCTTGAGTGCAAGTGGGAGATTGTTGGAGATAGTGCCCTCAGAGTCAATTATTAGGTCACAGGTACGTGATTGTAATGATTGAGGGAGGACCTATCCCGGTAGGACAGTCTTACTCGAGATGATAGTATGCTATCTGGTTTACCTTTATCATCGTGTACTGTTTTAGGTGACCTGACACGTCGCTATTACACGTTGATAGAGCCCCTAGGATTCTAGCTTGACCACCAGCAGTATGAGGGCGATCATATAAGTGGGAGCTGGGGGTCTATAAGCTTATCCTTAAAAGGTCCCTAGTCGTGGGAGTTTCGAGACTGGGCATCGATACTCCATTAGTAGACTAGTGTATACAGTCGAGACCCCGACGAGGGGCGGTGGCCGGTCTCACAAGCCACTGGTGTCAGTTGGATCACCTAAGATGTATACAGGTGCTCATTAGGTTATGAGTACACCGGACAGGACTCGCCGGGAACATGCTAGTTGGTCATATACCAGACGTCAGATGGCAGTTCCCTGGTGACATGTGTGCAGGTTAGTTCATCGACCTGGGGATCATCATTTGTCTCGTGTGAGTTCCCACTGTACTTTGATTACTACCCTACCACGGCTCAAAGGAGCCGTGCAAACAGGTTTTAGTTGGGTACAGTCCAGAGCCACATGGAGGCAGTGAGCGTATCTTCAGGGGTTCGTCTCTCCCGGTATTGGGGGTGAGGTCGTGCTGTGTCTAGGAGAGCCATTACACAAAGTCCTTGGCCAAGGCAAGGAGATTTACTGGTAGGTATTCCAGTAGTATCTCAGGGTGTTCTGGGCTACACTCCGACACGACTTGTACCGCTTTTGGGGGTCTGACTTTTACCAACCCCCTAGGCCCGCCATGCGATACTCATAGACGAACGGACCGGACTGTACGGATATTGTCACTGACAGGCTCAGTAGGGTTGTCGGGCTAAGTTCGCTCACAGACGTCCCTTTTAGTCAGTACCTGGTAGCCCATCACGTATTGGCTTATACCTCTGACGTGCTAGTGGTTAAATCCACAACCAAGGTGTTGACGAGTCTTTAGAGTCCCCCACTTTCAGTTACTCAGCTTTCGGGCGAAAGGTTGTAGAGGCCGTATGGAGATATGGCAAGGTCCGATCAGATACGTGCGGTATTGCACGGATCAGGATCGGACAGTATGTACTATAGGCCGTATGGTTATATGGCAGGGTTCGATCAGATACGTGCGGTATTGCACGGATCAGGATCGAACAGATATTACTAGCCGGCTTTGGTATAAGCCGGATCCTAGTATAGTACAGTGTAGATTTTGTCTCATTGCATTTGTATTTCGGTCGGAATACAAATGCGGGTGTGTATGCACAGTATTGGGGTTTTCCTGTAATTTATTACGGGACCAGTTTTCTGGAGTTGCCAGTTTGCTTTCCGTTTCGGCCAATTTCCATTGTTCCGTTCATTGGCCGAAGATTGGTGGAGGAGGGCTTATTTGCATTGTTGCAAATAAGCATTTGTGGAGGGGGTCTTTGCATATTATCATGTCATGATACTTGTCCCATCCATTGACTTGACTTTTTGCTTCATGGTTGTGTCATGATGGCTTGACTCTTGTTATGTGGTGATGGTTGCTTTGGAGTGTTATTTTCTTTGTGGTGATCATTTGTTTCTCCATCATTACTCTTTTTCCACCCACCCCCTTGTTTGTTCTCTCTCTCTCCAATCACACATGAAAGGGGGGGCTGGCCATTCCTTGAATGGAATGGGATTCATTTTCTTTTAGGGGTGGGAAAATGTTACTCTTTTTTTTTGGATGCTACATTTTCCCCACCTCTCTCCAAGCTCTCTTTTCCTTCACCAATGGCAATTCCACAATCCCCAAAAATGAGACATGGTTCTTCACACATTCTACAGCGAATCTTGGGCACGTCGAGTAGCCGGCTTCGTGCCCGAGTTGCCTCGGCATTGAGGTGGGAGCCCGTAAACAAAGTAGGCGATGTGGTGCACTTCCGGCAACGAGGAGGAGACGGGACTTTTCCGCAGGAGATCGGGACCATGACGAGAAGACCGGAGGACTTGGATCGTCGGTATATCTCTAACCCATCTTCTAGTTAGCTTAGACTTGTTAATGGTTACGATCCGGGTGTTTAGTGCGCGGTGGTGCCGGTTTGCTAAGTCCGCAAAATTTAAGTTTTTCACCGCTTCCGCATTCCGGCGTCGGATTGACGGCCGGGGCGCCGCCGTGCACTTACACAAAGCTCCCCCTGTCCCAGGTCCCAAAACCAGCGTCACGCATAAGGAAATCCGTAAGACCTGGGAATTAGACTGCGCGAAGGCCAAGTACCTCGTGCTTGCCTCTATGGACAACAAACATCAGAGGAGGCACGAGAATATGGACCTGGAATCCATATTTCTCCATACAAAAGAACTGTATGGAGAGCAATCTCGTATCGCAAGATACGAAGTGTCGAAGAAGTTATTTTCGGCAAGATTGGCCGTCGGATCATCGGTAGCGGAACACGTGTTTAAGATGATTGGCTACATTGAGGAGCTCGCGAACCTTGGGACCACGTTGGAGAATGAGCTCTATACGGACTTGATTCTCCAGTCCCTTCCTTCCACTTACGCCCAGTTCATACTGAACATCAACTTACAAGAAAAGGAAGTTGAACTTTCAGAACTCCTCAATATGCTGAGGAGCGCAGAGGGCACCCTACAGAAAGGTAGGGAAACATCCACTTTGTTTGTAGGAGGATCTTCTTCTTCTAGGTCCAAGGCGAAAGCCAAGGGAAAGAAGAAGAAAGCCCCCTCCAAACCAAGGGGCGGTGTTAGTAAAGTGGATACGAAGGGAAAGGCAAAAGCAACAAAGAAAGTGGGAAAGCTTGTCGATAAGGAAGAATGCTTCTATTGTCATAAGAAGGGACACTGGAAAAATGATTGCAGGGCTTGGAAAGCCAGAACACAGGAACTGAAGCAGGTTGCTGCTTCAGCTTCAGGTGTGTATGTTATTGATAACTGTCTTTCAATAAACTCTACTTCCTGGGTATTGGATACCGGATCAGGATCTCATATCTGTAATTCTTTGCAGGCGTTGAGAAACCGTAGGTTTTTGAAGGCAGGTGACATGACCCTCAAAGTTGCAAATGGAGCTAGCATGGATGCTAAGGCCGTGGGGGACTATCACCTGGGAATGTCAGATGGACATGTTTTGGTTTTACGTAATTGCTTTTTTGTACCCAACGCAACTTGTAATATCATTTCTGTATCTTTAGTTTCTAAAGAAGGTTATGAATTTGCGTTTGTAAGCAATGTTGTAAACATTCACCTTAATCAAGTTATGATTGGGTTAGGTACATTGAGCAATGGTATATACGTATTAAACCAACCACAGATTTTCAATGTCCAGAATACACACAAAAGAAAGTCTCCGAAAATAAATCAGACTTTCTTTTGGCATTGTAGACTGGGTCGCATCAACGAGAGAAGGTTGACGAAGTTACATACAGAAGGATATTTGAATACATTCGAATATCAATCGTATGCCACTTGTCAATCCTGTCTCAAAGGAAAGATGACAAAGACTCCGTTCACTGGACACGGAGTAAAAGCGAGCGAGCTCTTGGGACTCGTACACAGCGACGTGTGCGGTCCAATGTCTACACATGCGCGAAGCGGTTATTCTTACTTCATTACTTTTACGGATGACTTTTCAAGGTACGGTTATGTCTTCTTAATGAAACATAAGTCCGAAGCCTTTGGAAAATTCCAGGAATATAAGAATGAAGTAGAAAAACGAACCGGCAAAAGTATCGAGATCCTAAGATCGGATCGAGGTGGTGAATACTTGAGTGCCGAGTTCCTGGACTATTTAAAAGAGAATGGAATTCTCTCTCAGCTTACTCCTCCATACACTCCGCAACATAACGATGTATCGAAGAGACGGAACCGAACCCTATTGGATATGGTACGGTCCATGATGAGTAACGCTGAGTTACCGCGATCATTCTGGGGGTATGCGCTAGAATCATTCGCATACCTTTTGAACCGAGTTCCCACTAAGACTGTGCCTACTACACCATATGAGATGTGGTGTAGGAAGAGACCCTATCTTAATCACATTAAGACATGGGGAAGTCCAGCTTTTTTTAAAAAGCAGCATGCGGACAAGCTCGAGGCACGCTCAGTACAGTGCAAGTTCGTGGGATATCCAAAGAACTCCAAGGGATATTTCTTCTACTGCGAAGAGGAACAAAAGGTTTTTGTTTCTCATCATGTAAGTCCACGTTGCGACCCCCGGTTCTTACGGGGAGGCGGAAACGGTATAAAAATCAAATTTTTAGCGCAAGGGGCAACATGGACTAACCAAAGTCGGGATCTTTAACTAAACTAAAACTAGCAAACTTTGCTAAAGAGAGTTAGCTACTCGGATGGAGATGGTTATACCTAAACTTGTCTTGAACTCCTTCTCTTCAAGCTCCGATGGTGGTCCGATGGCTCCTTCTCGTCGTCTCCGTACGCCGAAGATAGATCCACTTGAAAGCTCCAACCTTTAGCTCCTTCTTCGTTCTTTGAAGAAACTAGTTCACTTGGTTTGCTAAACCTAGTGAACTAGAATGAGTAGAGAGGAAATAGAATGGGATTTTATCTATGGTTCTAGATTCTCAACTCATGAGACAAGAGAACCATAGATCAAGAGAGGGAGCAAAAGGTTGAGGGTGAGAGCAAGAGGAGAGCTCAAGAACAAGAGAGAGAATGAGAAAGAAAGAATTGAGCAAGTATTTTGTCTCTCACCCTCTCATAATCCAAAGCAATGATAACTCATCATATTAACAAAAGTCTTATGTGATGGTTAGAAGCAACCACAACCATATCATTTCATGCACTCATTTTACACAAATGAGCAAGTAAACAAAAGTCTTTGCCATGAAATGATGGCTATGGTTATCATGATGGTCAACTAGTCAAGCCTAGTCAACCGGTCAACAAGTCAACAAAAGTCAACAAGTCAACAAAGTCAACAAGTCAACAAAAGTCAACAAGTCAACAACCATATCACCATAATACTTAATTAATATAATAGTTAATCACATATCATATTCTCATTAGGGTTGAGCATAAAGTCAAATAGTCAACGGTCAACTGTCAACAACCCTAATGAGAATCCGCTGCCTCTGCTTCCCTGTCAACTGTGCATACACACCCGCATCCGCGTTCCGAGGAACACGAATGCAAACTGGATAAATCCAATCCCATAAGGTACACTAGGATCTGGCTTAAACCAAAGCCCGCTAGTGTAAACTGTCCGGACACTGTACGTGCATAAGTGCACGGATGTGACCGAACCCTGTCGCAAAACCATGCGACCTGTCGCAATACCATGCGACCTCTACTCTTTTGCCTAAAGGCGAAAAGCTTTCTGTGTGGGACTCTAAAGAATCGACACTACGCTGGCAGTGGGTTTAACCACAGACCGCAAGTGGCACTAGCTGTGCGTAACGGTCCCCAGGTAATGCCGACAAGAAGACCGACGAGGCGAAACCCATCTGAACTCCTACTGAGCCTGAGTGTGACATTCTCCGTACAGTCCGGTCTGTTCGTCTGATACATCGCATGGCGGGCCTAGGGGGCGGTAAACGTCAGTCCCCCAATAGCGGTACAAGTCGTGCCGGAGCGAAGCCCAAAACACCGTGAGATAACACTGGAAACATACCAGTATATCTCGTTTGCCCTGGCCAGGGACTACTCGTGTAATGGCTCTCCTAGACACAGCGCGATGTCAACCCCCAATACCGGGAGAGACGAATCCTGTCTAACCGTCACTGCCTCCAAGTGCTTCGGGACTGCACCCAACCACCACCTGTTTGCACGACTCCTTTGAGCCGTGGTAGGGTAGTGATCAAAGTACAGTGGGAACACACCCGAGGCGAAGTGACAGTGTCAAGTCAGCGGACTAAGCTGTACTCATGTCACCTGGGAACTGATAACTGACGATAGGTATAATACCAACTAGTCAGTTCCCGACGAGTCCTGTCCAGTGTACCCGTAACCTAACGAGCACCCCATACTATCTCAAGTACGATGTACTGACGGCTGTGGGACAGACCGTCTCCCACACTGGGATGAGAAGCGCATGCGCTGGTCTACTCCGGAGTATCGATGCCCTGTCTCGATAGTCCTGCGACCAGGGACCTGCATAAGGATGTGCTTATAGATTACCCAGCCCCACTAGTGTGACGGCCATCACATCGCTGGTAATCAAGCAAAGATCCTAAGGGCTCTACTAATGTGTATAGGCGATATACAAAAATAAACACATGTACACATTGAAGTAGAAACAAACCAAGTAGCATACTACTATTTTGAGCAAGATTGTATATACAAGGTGAATATCCCAAGCATCCATTAAGTAATATACAAACCAGTATGATACAGTAATGGCCTCTAGGGCATATACACTAACAATCTCCCACTTGCACTAAGGCCATGTACTGGCGTATCGAAGACCTATCATCTCGATCAGCCGCTCGAACTGAGTCTGGGGCAGGGCCTTGGTGAATGGATTTGCAGTGTTATCTTCTGAAGCGACTCTCCGAACCTCGATCTCCTGGCGATCAACGATCTCCCTGATCAGGTGATACCGCCTCAAGATGTGCCTGGATCTCTGATGGGACCTGGGTTCCTTCGCTAAAGCTATAGCCCCGTTGTTGTCGCAATACAGAGGTATTGGATCAACAATGGACGGAACCACCTGAAGTTCTTTCAAGAACTTCCTCATCCAGACAGCTTCTTTTGCGGCATCAGATGCAGCGATGTATTCCGCTTCCATCGTCGAGTCTGCAACGGTTTCCTGTTTGGAACTCTTCCAACACACCGCCCCTCCATTGAGGGTAAAGACAAAACCCGACATGGACTTGGAATCATCCTTGTCACTCTGGAAGCTGGAGTCAGCAAAGGCCTCGATCTGGAGGTCTTTTCCGCCATACACCAAGAACATCTCCTTAGTCCTTCTCAGGTACTTGAGAATGTTCTTTACCGCTATCCAGTGTTTCTCCCCAGGGTTAGACTGATACCGGCTTACCACACTCAGTGCATAAGCTACATCCGGTCAGGTACACAACATCGCATACATTATAGAGCCTACCGCAGAAGCGTACGGTATAATAGACATGCGATCCCTCTCCAAATCAGTCTTGGGAGACATCTCTTTAGAGAGGGTGATCCCGTGACAAGCCGGTAGGTTACCGCGCTTGGAATCCTCCATACTGAACCTCTTCAGTATGGTGTCGATGTACCTGGACTGTGAAAGTCCTAATATCCTCTTGGATTTGTCACGGTAGATCCGGATACCCAGAATGTATGAGGCATCACCCAGGTCTTTCATGGAGAACCTGTGTGACAAGAAACCCTTGACAGATTGTAGCATAGGAATGTCATTTCCTATTAAGAGAATGTCATCCACGTATAAAACGAGGAATACTACAGTTCTCGCTACAAATCTACTATAGATGCATGGTTCATCTGGATTTTTGATAAAGCCAAATTCTTTGACCGTCTCATCAAAGCAGATGTTCCAACTCCGCGATGCCTGCTTTAGTCCATAGATGGACTTAAGCAACTTGCACACCTTTCCGCTGCTCCCACTCTGAATGAAACCCTCTGGTTGGTCCATATAGACACACTCCTCTAAATTTCCATTTAGAAAAGCGGTCTTTACGTCCATTTGCCAGATCTCATAATCGTGGAAGGCAGCAATGGCAAGAAGGATCCGAATGGATTTCAGCATGGCTACTGGAGAAAAAGTTTCGTCATAGTCCAAGTCAGGTCTTTGACGGAAACCCTTTGCTACCAGCCTAGCTTTATAGGTCTCAACCTGTCCATCTACACCAATCTTCCTTTTGAAGATCCACTTGCATCCTACGGGTTTTACCCCGTCTGGAGCAATGTCCAACGTCCATACCTTGTCGGTGTACATGGACTCCATTTCGGTCCGCATTGCATCCAGCCATTTCACTGAGTCAACGCTCTGAACGGCTTGCTGGAAGCTAGTAGGCTCATCATAATCTATGATGCAATCCTCTCTATCCCCGTCTATGAGAAAACCGCAGTATCTCTCGGGCGGATGAGACTGCCTACTACTCCTGCGGAGCGGCGTAGGAATGTCCTGTTCTTCCGAACCCTCTGGTTCCACTAAACTTTCAGTAATAGTCCGTGGTTCTGGAATTTCTTCCAGTTCCACTGCGCTCCCACTTATTTCTTTTTCTATGAACTGGTGTTCTAGAAAGTGGGCATGACGAGAAACAAGAACTTTTTGTTCCTCTTCGCAGTAGAAGAAATATCCCTTGGAATTCTTGGGATATCCCACAAACTTGCACAGTACTGAGCGTGCCTCGAGCTTGTCCGCATGCTGCTTTTTGACAAAAGCTGGACTTCCCCATATCTTAATGTGATTAAGATGGGGTCTCTTCCCACACCACATCTCAAATGGCGTGGTAGGCACAGTCTTAGTGGGAACTCGGTTCAAAAGGTATGCGGCTGATTCTAGCGCATATCCCCAGAATGATCGCGGCAACTCAGCATTACTCATCATGGACCGCACCATATCCAATAGGGTGCGGTTCCGTCTCTCCGATACACCGTTATGTTGCGGGGTGTATGGAGGAGTAAGCTGAGAGAGAATTCCGTTCTCTTTTAAATAGTCCAGGAACTCGGCACTTAAGTATTCTCCACCTCGATCAATCTTAGAATCTTAATACTTTTGCCGGTCTGTTTCTCTACTTCATTCTTATACTCCTGGAATTTTCCAAAGGCCTCGGACTTATGTTTCATTAAGAAGACATAGCCATACCTTGAGAAGTCATCCGTAAAAGTAATGAAGTAAGAATGTCCGCTTCGGGCATGTGTAGACATTGGACCGCACACGTCACTGTGTACGAGTCCCAAGAGCTCGCTCGCTCTTACTCCTTGTCCAGTAAACGGAGTCTTTGTCATCTTTCCTTTGAGACAAGATTGACAAGTGGCATACGATTGATATTCGAACGCATTCAAATATCCTTCTGTATGTAACTTAGTCAACCTTCTCTCATTGATGTGACCCAATCTACAATGCCATAAGAAAGTCTGATTTATTTCTGGAGACTTTCTTTTGTGTGTATTCTGGACGTTGAAAATCTGTGGTTGGTTTAACACGTATATACCATTACTCAATGTACCTGACCCAATCAAAACTTGATTAAGGTGAATGTTTACAACATTACTTACAAACGCAAATTCATAACCTTCTTTAGAAACTAAAGATACAGAAATGATATTACAAGTTGCGTTGGGTACAAAAAAGCAATTACGCAAAACCAAAACATGTCCATCTGACATTCCCAGGTGATAGTCCCCCACGGCTTTAGCATCCATGCTAGCTCCGTTCGCAACTCTGAGGGTCATGTCACCTGCCTTCAAAACCCTACGGTTTCTCAACGCCTGCAAAGAATTACAGATATGAGATCCTGATCCGGTATCCAATACCCAGGAAGTAGAGTTTATTGAAAGACAGTTTTCAATAACATACACACCTAAAGCTGAAGCTGCAACCTGCTTCAATTCCTGTGTTCTGGCCTTCCAGGCCCTGCAATCATTCTTCCAGTGTCCTTTCTTATGACAATAGAAGCATTCTTCCTTATCCACAAGCTTCCCCGCTATCTTTGTTGCTTTACCTTTTCCCTTCGTATCCACTTTACCAACACCGCCCCTTGGTTTGGCGGGGGCCTTCTTCTTCTTTCCCTTGGCTTTCGCCTTGGACCTAGAAGAAGATGATCCTCCTACAAACAAAGTGGATGGTTCCCTACCTTTCTGTAGGGTGCCCTCTGCGCTCCTCAGCATGTTGAGGAGCTCTGAAAGTTCAACCTCTTTTTCTTGTAAGTTGAAGTTCAGTATAAACTGGGCGTAAGTGGAAGGAAGGGACTGGAGAACTATATCCGTATATAGCTCACTCTCCAATGTGATCCCTAGGTCAGCGAGCTCCTCAATGTAGCCGATCATCTTTAGCACGTGCTCGGCTACTGATGATCTGACGGCCATTCTTGTCGAAAATAACTTCTTCGACGCTTCGTATCTTGCGATACGAGATTGCTCTCCATACAGTTCTTTTGTATGAAGCAATATGGACTCCATGTCCATATTCTCATGCCTCCTCTGATGTTCGTTGTCCATCGAGGCAAGCAGGAGGCATTTGGCCTTCGCGCTATCAATCTCCCAAGTCTTGCGGATTTCCTTATCCGCGACGCTGGAAGTTGGACCAGGGACAAGGGGAGCTTTGGTGGTAAGAAGATACCCCAGCTTGTCATAAGTGATTGCTATCTTGACATTCCTGAGCCAATCTTTGTAGTTTGGCCCTGTCAGTTTGTTTTTATCTAGGAGTAACTTAAGTCCAGTCATGTTGATTTGGTCGCTGCAATTAGGAGAGAGAAGAAGAAACACTCAGCATGATGCTCTTGCAAGTTTAGAGTGGTTTTTAATTTGTCTAAACAGGATGGCTCCCACTGTTTCTCGAATCCCTCCTCAAACCATAAAGGAAGAATTAGCCGGGATCAATCCCACCGCACAATACTTGCTTAACCGTTCAGCCAGGCCGGTGTCGGTACTTCGAGGGAGGTTTTCCAACGCTTTCGCGAAGTTCCTTAATTAGAGAACCTCTTTTCCCTGGGGGCGTAGCCCCGCTAACACCTTTCTAGGCACCTACTAGGTTTATAGCATTGATCGTTTAGTGAGAAATTTCCCGAGGAGTAGCATATACTCACAGTAGGATCGGGATCCAAATATCATCGCGTGACGAAACTGAAGGAATCCTACCAGAATCATCACACTCCAAATGGTATGCAAATCTAGCAAGTTTCAGTACTTATGAAACTCCCGATGTGGATTTTTGCCCCATGCTCTTATGACCTTGACTTTGGCCAAAATATCATAAGTCACATGTCAAGTTCTACCCGTCATTATCCAGGTTAATTTGGATCCATCCGTACCTACCCTTGACTTTGGCCAAAATGGCAGTACGACTGTCCCAAACCAACGCATCTATCTATGCTACACATGAACACCCAATAGCTACCAATCACTGTGCCTTGACTTTGGCCAACATACACAGCTTGAATACTATTGACTATTCATGTGAAACGACGGAGGGCTACGGATGGTTTTGGCAAAACCGTGAACGTAGTGAACTTGATATGGTCGATGGAACGAGATAGCTTTTAAAAGGAGTGGCTCAAGCTCCGCATTTAAAAGTTGTTTTTGAAAAGAACCGAGTGGTTTTTCGAAAGTGTTCCAACGACTTTAACTTGGTTTATTATCTTGCATTAGTTCTTTTAATGCGTGATATTCTTGCATTAGTTCTTTTAATACGTCCCATCATTTAATCCTACCATTGCAGAAAACAACCAAAATATGACGTACGCTTATGCCATTCGCATTCGCCATGGGGCCCCGTCATTACCCGTTAGGTTACTTAACTAACGACAGAGCGGGGGCTGGGCTAGCGCGTCTGTAAAACATAAGCAACGCCTAAATAATATCATATATAGATATACTGCAATGATAAACATTTCAGATCACAGATAAATACATTGGATATACTAGGAATCTGTAATTTGTACGAGCCTGTAACAAAAACAGATTACACGGTCGCGGTGAATAGCCAAAACCCCACCCAAGACCCCTACGGGTGCGGCAAACTACCCGCCAAGTACCCGAAGCGTAGCAACCTCCCTCATCTCCATGAGTAGGCCACTCGACACTTCGGCATACCCGGTAGTTTGTGCACCCCTCCATGGGTCTATCCTAGGAGCAAAAACAGTAAAAAGAAATTATACAATGACGGCTACAACCCCGACCCGGTTGTGCGGCCATACAAATAATTATTACATCAATTTACAAATTTACATGAATTGCAAGAAAAGAAAACTCTCGTCTCACAACCCCCGGCTATTCACCCGCGACAATCCAACATATTTATTTACACATTCCAGCATCAAACACAGATCATGTATAACCCCGACCAATCGACTTATAGCGATTAGCCGACGTTCAATACATGCAAACATCACAGATATAACCATCATAGTCAAAGTGCAGTGAAGTTCGGAAAAAAAAATACGGAATTATAGGACCCCAAAAGGAAATTTCTTTTCTGGAAAATCTGGGGACATATAATATATTTCAAAAATCCCAAAACCAACACAGACACACACTGCACGAAAAATGATGCACAGAAGACGACAAACCGCGGCTCTTCCGCGGCACATGCCTACCTCGTGCGGCGGAAGCGCGGCGATTTGAACGAAACAGTGGACCGTGTTTCATGGGTGTTCACACAAAACCCTGAGCCGAATTTAGGAGTATAAAGTTTTTCATTTTGACCAGAAAAAATTTCAACAGAAACTCAGGTTTTGTAAAAGTTTGGTTTTTTTTTATTTTTCCGGTTCCGAACTTCGTTACACTTCACTACCAAGCTAGTTTAAGTTTAGTTAGGCTCTGATACCACTGTAAGTCCACGTTGCAACCCCCGGTTCTTACGGGGAGGCGGAAACGGTATAAAAATCAAATTTTTAGCGCAAGGGGCAACATGGACTAACCAAAGTCGGGATCTTTAACTAAACTAAAACTAGCAAACTTTGCTAAAGAGAGTTAGCTACTCGGATGGAGATGGTTATACCTAAACTTGTCTTGAACTCCTTCTCTTCAAGCTCCGATGGTGGTCCGATGGCTCCTTCTCGTCGTCTCCGTACGCCGAAGATAGATCCACTTGAAAGCTCCAACCTTTAGCTCCTTCTTCGTTCTTTGAAGAAACTAGTTCACTTGGTTAGCTAAACCTAGTGAACTAGAATGAGTAGAGAGGAAATAGAATGGGATTTTATCTATGGTTCTAGATTCTCAACTCATGAGACAAGAGAACCATAGATCAAGAGAGGGAGCAAAAGGTTGAGGGTGAGAGCAAGAGGAGAGCTCAAGAACAAGAGAGAGAATGAGCAAGAAAGAATTGAGCAAGTATTTTGTCTCTCACCCTCTCATAATCCAAAGCAATGATAACTCATCATATTAACAGAAGTCTTATGTGATGGTTAGAAGCAACCACAACCATATCATTTCATGCACTCATTTTACACAAATGAGCAAGTAAACAAAAGTCTTTGCCATGAAATGATGGCTATGGTTATCATGATGGTCAACTAGTCAAGCCTAGTCAACCGGTCAACAAGTCAACAAAAGTCAACAAGTCAACAAAGTCAACAAGTCAACAAAAGTCAACAAGTCAACAACCATATCACCATAATACTTAATTAATATAATAGTTAATCACATATCATATTCTCATTAGGGTTGAGCATAAAGTCAAATAGTCAACGGTCAACTGTCAACAACCCTAATGAGAATCCGCTGCCTCTGCCTCCCTGTCAACTGTGCATACACACCCGCATCCGCGTTCCGAGGAACACGAATGCAAACTGGATAAATCCAATCCTATAAGGTACACTAGGATCTGGCTTAAACCAAAGCCCGCTAGTGTAAACTGTCCGGACACTGTACGTGCACAAGTGCACGGATGTGACCGAACCCTGTCGCAAAACCATGCGACCTGTCGCAATACCATGTGACCTCTACTCTTTTGCCTAAAGCCGAAAAGCTTTCTGTATGGGACTCTAAAGAATCGACACTACGCTGGCAGTGGGTTTAACCACAGACCGCAAGCGGCACTAGGTGTGCGTAACGGTCCCCAGGTAATGCCGACAAGAAGACCGACGAGGCGAAACCCATCTGAACTCCTACTGAGCCTGAGTGTGACATTCTCCGTACAGTCCGGTCTGTTCGTCTGATACATCGCATGGCGGGCCTAGGGGGCGGTAAACGTCAGTCCCCCAATAGCGGTACAAGTCGTGCCGGAGCGAAGCCCAAAACACCCTGAGATAACACTGGAAACCTACCAGTATATCTTGTTTGCCCTGGCCAGGGACTACTCGTGTAATGGCTCTCCTAGACACAGCGCGATGTCAACCCCCAATACCGGGAGAGACGAATCCTGTCTAACTGTCACTGCCTCCAAGTGCTTCGGGACTGCACCCAACCACCACCTGTTTGCACGACTCCTTTGAGCCGTGGTAGGGTAGTGATCAAAGTACAGTGGGAACACACCCGAGGCGAAGTGACAGTGTCAAGTCAGCGGACTAAGCTGTACTCATGTCACCTGGGAACTGATAACTGACGATAGGTATAATACCAACTAGTCAGTTCCCGACGAGTCCTGTCCAGTGTACCCGTAACCTAACGAGCACCCGCATACTATCTCAAGTACGACGTACTGACGGATGTGGGACAGACCGTCTCCCACACTGGGATGAGAAGCGCATGCGCTGGTCTACTCCGGAGTATCGATGCCCTGTCTCGATAGTCCTGCGACCAGGGACCTGCATAAGGATGTGCTTATAGATTACCCAGCCCCACTAGTGTGACGGCCATCACATCGCTGGTAATCAAGCAAAGATCCTAAGGGCTCTACTAATGTGTATAGGCGATATACAAAAATAAACACATGTACACATTGAAGTAGAAACAAACCAAGTAGCATACTACTATTTTGAGCAAGATTGTATATACAAGGTGAATATCCCAAGCATCCATTAAGTAATATACAAACCAGTATGATACAGTAATGGCCTCTAGGGCATATACACTAACAAGTCATGCCTACTTCTTGGAAACTGAGTTTTTGGAAAACCAGATAAGTGGGAGCACAGTAGAACTGGAAGAAATTCCAGAACCACGAACTATTACTGAAAGCTTAGTGGAACCAAAGGGTTCAAAAGAACAGGACATTCCTACGCCGCTCCGCAAGAGTAGTAGGCAGTCTCATCCGCCCGAGAGATACTACGGTTTTCTCATAGACGGGGATAGAGAGGATTGCATCATAGATTATGATGAGCCTACAAGCTTCCAGCAGACCGTTCAGAGCGTTGACTCGGTAAAATGGCTGGATGCAATGCGGACCGAAATGGAGTCCATGTACACCAACAAAGTATGGACGTTGGACATTGCTCCAGACGGGGTAAAACCCGTAGGATGCAAGTGGATCTTCAAAAGGAAGATTGGTGTAGATGGACAGGTTGAGACCTATAAAGCTAGACTTGTTGCAAAGGGTTTCCGTCAAAGACCTGGCTTGGACTATGACGAAACCTTTTCTCCAGTGGCTATGCTGAAATCCATTCGGATCCTTCTTGCCATTGCTGCCTTCCACGATTATAAGATCTGGCAAATGGACGTAAAGACCGCTTTTCTAAATGGAAATTTAGAGGAGTGTGTCTATATGGACCAGCCAAGGGTTTCATTCAGAGTGGGAGCAGTGGAAAGGTGTGTAAGTTGCTTAAGTCCATCTATGGACTAAAGCAGGCATCGCGGAGTTGGAACATCTGTTTTGATGAGACGGTCAAGGAATTTGGCTTTATCAAAAATCCAGATGAACCATGCATCTATAGTAGATTTGTAGCGAGAACTGTTGTATTCCTCGTTTTATACGTGGATGACATTCTCTTAATAGGAAATGACATTCCTATGCTACAATCTGTCAAGAGGTTCTTGTCACACAGATTCTCCATGAAAGACCTGGGTGATGCCTCATACATCCTAGGGATCCGGATCCATCGTGATAGATCTAAGAGGATATTAGGACTTTCACAGTCCAGGTACATCGACACCATACTGAAAAGATTCAGTATAAAAGATTCCAAGCGCGGTAACCTACCGGCTTGTCACGGGATCACCCTCTCTAAAGAGATGTCTCCCAAGACTGATTTGGAGAGGGATCGCATGTCTATTATACCCTACGCTTCTGCGGTAGGCTCTATAATGTATGCGATGTTGTGTACCAGACCGGATGTAGCTTATGCACTGAGTGTGGTAAGCCGGTATCAGTCAAACCCTAGGGAGAAACACTGGATAGAAGTAAAGAACATTCTCAAGTACCTGAGAAGGACTAAAGAGATGTTCTTGGTGTATGGCGGAAAAGACCTCCAGATCGATGCCTTTGCTGACTCCAGCTTCCAGAGTGACAAGGATGATTCCAAGTCTATGTCGGGTTTTGTCTTTACCCTCAATGGAGGGGCGGTGTGTTGGAAGAGTTCCAAACAGGAAACCATTGCAGACTCGACAATGGAAGCGGAATACATCGCTGCATCTGATGCCGCAAAAGAAGCTGTCTGGATGAGGAAGTTCTTGAAAGAACTTCAGGGGGTTCCGTCCATTGTTGATCCAATACCTCTGTATTGCGACAACAACGGGGCTATAGCTTTAGCGAAGGAACCCAGGTCCCATCAGAGATCCAGACACATCTTAAGGCGGTATCACCTGATCAGGGAGATCGTGGATCGCCAGGAGATCGAGGTTCGGAGAGTCGCTTCAGAAGATAACACTGCAGATCCATTCACCAAGGCCTTGCCCCAGACTCAGTTCGAGCGGCTGATCGAGATGATAGGTCTTCGATACGCCAGTACATGGCCTTAGTGCAAGTGGGAGATTGTTAGTGTATATGCCTTAGAGGCCATTACTGTATCATACTGGTTTGTATATTACTTAATGGAAGCTTGGGATATTCACCTTGTATATACAATCTTGCTCAAAATAGTAGTATGCTACTTGGTTTGTTTCTACTTCAATGTGTACATGTGTTTATTTTAGTATATCATCTATACACATTAGTGGAGCCCTTAGGATCTTTGCTTGATTACCAGCGTTGTGATGGCAGTCACACTAGTGGGGCTGGGTAATCTATAAGCACATCCTTATGCAGGTCCCTAGTCGCAGGACTATCGAGACAGGGCATCGATACTCCGGAGTAGACTAGCGCATGCGCTTCTTATCCCAGTGTGGGAGACGGTCTGTCCCACAGCCGTCGGTACGTCGTACTTGAGATAGTATGCGGGTGCTCGTTAGGTTACGAGTACACTGGACAGGACTCGTCGGGAACTGACTAGTTGGTATTATGCCTATCGTCAGTTATCAATTCCCAGGTGACATGAGTACAGCTTAGTCCGCTGACTTGACACTGTCACTTCGCCTCGAGTGTGTTCCCACTGCATTTTGATTACTACCCTACCACGGCTCAAATGAGTCGTGCAAACAGGTAGTAGTTGGGTGCAGTCCCGAAGCACTTGGAGGCAGTGACGGTTAGACAGGATTCGTCTCTCCCGGTATTGGGGGTTGACATCGCGCTGTGTCTAGGAGAGCCATTACACGAGTAGTCCCTGGCCAGGGCAAGCGGGATATACTGGTAGGCTTCCAGTGTTATCTCAGGGTGTATTGGGCTTCACTCCGACATGACTTGTACCGCTATTAGGGGACTGACGTTTACCACCCCCCTAGGCCCGCCATGCGATGTATTAGAACAACAGACCGGACTGTACGGAGATTGTCACATTCAGGCTCAGTAGGAGTTCAGATGGGTTTCACCTCGTCAGTCTTCTTGTCGGCATCTACCTGGGGACCGTTACGCACAGCTAGTGTCGCTTGCGGTCTGTGGTTAAACCCATTGCCAGCGTGGTGTCGAGTCTTTAGAGTCCCACACAGAAAGCTATTCGCCTTTAGGAAAAAGAGTAGAGGTCGCATGGTTTTGCGACAGGGTTCGGTCACATCCGTGCACTTGTGCACGTACAGTGTCCGGACAGTTTACACTAGCGGGCTTTGGTTTAAACCAGATCCTAGTGTACCTTTTGGGATTGGTTTTATCCAGTATGCATCCGTGTTCCTCGGAACGCGGATGCGGGTGTGTATGCACAGTTGACGGAGAGACAGAGGCAGAGGATTCTCATTAGGGTTGTTGACCGTTGACCGTTGACTATTGACTTTTTGCTCAACCCTAATGAGAATATGATATATGATTAACAATTATATTAATTAAGTATTATGGTGACATGGTTGTTGAGGGGTTGACTTTGTTGACTTGTTGACTTTGTTGACCGGTTGACTAGGCTTAACTAGTTGACCATCATGATAACAATAGCTATCATTTCATGGCAAAGACTTTTGCTTGCTTGCTCTCTTGTGCAAAATGAGTGCATGAAATGATATGGCTATTGTTGCTTAAACCATCACATAATACTTGATTGCTATGATGTGTTATGATGGTTATGGATTATGAGAGCCAAATGAAAAAAAAAGTCTTCTCTCATTCTATCATTCTCACTCTCTCTCTTGTTCTTGAGCTCTCATCTTCCTCCTCTTGCTCTCCCTCTCTTGAGTCTATGGTTCACTTGTCTCATGTGTTGAGAACCAAGAACCGTTGATAAAATCCTAACAAAACTCTTCTCTACTCACTCTAGTTCACAAGGTTTAGCAAACCGAGTGAACTAGTTTCTTCAAAGATCGAAGAAGGAGCCAAAGATTGAAGCTTTCAGGTGGATCGATCTTCGGCGCAAGGAGACGACGGGGAGAAGCCGATTCGGACAACCATCGAGGTTTGAAGACGAAGGAGTTCAAGATAAGAAAGGTATAAACCCCCTAACCGAGTAGTTAACAACTCCTAGTTAGGTTGTTAGTTAGATGTTTAATAAAGATCCGGGTTTTAAGTCCATGTTACCACCTCTAAGAAAATTGTTTTTTATCAAATTCCGCATGCCCGAAAGTACTGGAAGAGGTAGCATGGACTTACAACATGAGTACAGAGTAGTCTCTAAGACCTGAGATCGCCACAGTGTCTCATGTGTGTTCCCGCTATACTTAGATTTCTACCCTACCACGGCTCAAAGGAGGAGTGCAAACAGGTTTTTGTTGGGTATATTACCAAAGCATATGGAGGCACAGAGCGGAGGGGATTCGTCTATCCCGATATAGGAAGTTGATGTCGCACTATGCAGGACAAAACCACAACCACAAGTCGGTGGCTACAGCAGTGGAGATAAACTGATAAGTGTTATCAGTTGTATTTCCAGTTGGTTATGAGTCCTCTGTCGCATGACTTATCGAGTTATTGGGGTCTGAAAGATTCCAAACCCTAGACCCGATATGCAATACTCGTAGACGAAGAGACCGAACAGTACAGTGACGGCCGCTTATAGACTTTGTAAGGCCCAGATAAGTTTTCTTGTCGATCTATTTTTATCTTGATCTTACTTGGGTAGCCGTTACGTACAGTTAGTGTCAATGACGTATTTGCAGGTTACCCCATCAAGGGATTGGATCCGAAAGGGTTTCGGATTCAATCGGATATGATCCTATATAACCTACTGCCAGCGTATTGACAGGTCTTTAGAGTCCCGCAACGAAGGTGCCTGCCCGGGAAAAATGTTGTGACGTGCGTATTGGATACGTACAGGAGTTCAATTAAATATATGATTTAATCGAATGTCCGAAAAATACTGGCCGGTTTAAAAGCCAGAATATTAAGTCAAGTGTTGACTTAATGACCGTATTTTGATATAGTTTCTAGTATTGTGTATTTGAATACACGCTCTCTCTGTATATGTATTAGTATGCGATATTGATATATTATTGCGTATGCGATACGTAATATGGAAATGTATTTGATACATATTTTCTTCTATTTATAAATATATATATATATATATATATATATATAATAAAGAGAAATGATTTATGTTAAAAATAAACATAAAGAGAAATGAAAAGAAATGAAATGAAATGAAATGAAAAGAAGAGTGGACTTCTTCTTACATCTTCTATCTTCTTTTATTTGTTTTATTCATTCTTCTTTTTTATTCTTCTCTTTTATTTTTATGTTAATTCCTTTAACATAATTTTCCATGGCTCATCTTCTTCCTCCTCTCTTGAAAAAATTATAGAAGAAAAATATGAGATTAGAATAGAAAAAGAGAGTGTTTTTCTTGATCACATCACCTCACATTAATCTAGATAGTTCAATGTGTGAGTTTCTTCACTAGAAATGTGAAAATGGAGCTTTAGGTTTGGGACTTTCACGCGGATTATCTACGGCGAGGCGTCGGCGTCCTAGACTCTTCGGGAGCTCGCTAGGTCTAGCCAGAGTTCAAGTTCTCCATTGGAGCAAATGAAGATGCTACAAAGGTTGTAACATCCCTCACTTGTTCTCTTTTCGTTTTTCTATTGCAAGAATTTGATGATCTTGGTTTTGTTCCGGTTCTATATTTGAAAAATTATTGTTTTCTGTGTTTTCATAACATTTAAACGTTTTGTGAGAACAAACGTCTGAACCTATTTAGCAGAAAAGTCTGAAGGTTTAAAACCTTGAAAACATTTTCTTCTTCAAACGTGTGACACTTGTGCTTCAAACGTCTGTTTGTTCTCTGTGCTTTCATTGGCCATATTTTGAAAACCACGGCAAACGTCTGAAGGTATTTTAGAAAAACGTCTGAAGCTCAAAATCATTTGAAAACATTTCTTCTTCAGATGTTAATGTCTCCCTCTTCATAGGACTGTTTGCCTTCTGTGCTTTTGTACCTTCTTATAAAAACTATCGGCAAACATCTGAAACTTTTAAAAAACAAATGTCTGAAGCTATTTTCTAGTTGTTGCTAATCCTTCTTCAGACGTCTGTCGAGTTGAACTTCAGACGTCAGATAACGGCTCTTTTGACTGATTTAACTTGTAACGACTAGTTTTTCTTGAGTGGTATTTATTGAGATTTGCTTTGGGTTTTGAAGAACCAACACTTGCAAAAATATTCTGAAAGATTCCAAAGGCTTTTCTCATCTCTTGGGAGAACAAAAACTTGATTTTGATTATTTTTTCTCACTCAAAAGATCAAAGGGCTTAATTTGATTATTACATACTCATTGAAGTATTAGTGTGAGATTAAAGAGAAACTCCTTTGAGGGTATTTATTTTTAATAGTAACCCCTCTTCATGTCTGTGTGAGAATATCTTGAGTACAAGAGAATTCTTTGTAAGAGATAAGAGTGAGAAGTTTTTCTCTCTTTATGTGGGGATCCTTGATTGCAGGGGTGTCTTTGTAAAGAAGAACTTGTTGGTCTCGGTGGAGACGTGGTGTAAGAGGTTGCGAGTGCGCTGTTAGGTTTACATTGCACCCTATGAAAGGTTTGGAAGCATCGCATGTCATAAAGATTAAGTTTTTAGAGTGCTAAGTGAACACACAAAGAATCAATCCTAGAAAATTAGGGTTTCATAACTTTAATCAACATCACATATAACAAAGACTAGGGTTTTGAGAGTACAACCTTTGTAGCACCCTACGCTAGACTCCTTGGCCACTTGAGGGTTGGAGAAGGGTTCGCTTGAGGTCTTCTAGTGTCCACGACGATCCACCCGAAGCTCCTTTGTCCAAGCTTGCAACTTCACTTTATCAAGAGAAGAGAATGAAGCTAACACTCTAAACAAGTGGGCAAGAATTGTGTAGAATGATGTTGTGGTGGCTATTCTCACTTCAAAAACCTAACTTGATGAGTGCTTTGCTCACTAGAGAGATCTAGAGAGCAAAAGAAGAAGGAGGAAGAAGATGATGGCCTTTTTGAACAAGAGTAAAAGATAATCTCATATGAAAGAAAATAGAAAATATATGTATATATATTTTCCACTTCTCATCTCAAACCATGGTTAAATGATAAAGATATTATTGAATTTGAGTTAAAACATAAAAGGAAAGTTAATCCATGGTTAAAAGTAGGTGAGCATGGTTAGGTCAAAGAAGAGTGTAGAAACAAACCATGAATTATCCTTTCCTTTTTCATTTTGTTTTAAAACAAATGCAATAATAATTCATATATATAAAACCATGGTGTGAGTATTATATTGCCACCATTTTCTATATATATACAACCATGAAGGATGATGTATGTATGTATGTGTGCATGCACATCCATATGTGCATGAATAAAGAAAGAATGCATACATGCATGCATACATCCAAAAATACAAGAAAGGATTTCTAGTGAGAAACTAATGGTTAAATGATAAATCAACACTTGATTTATCAATCCGGCCATATCACATACGACCCAACCAAAAGCAAACCGTCCGATTAATATACAGTATCTTATACGGGCATTTTAACCGGGTCCATATGCATATCGTATACGCGCACCACAACGTTTCGCCTGGACTAGGTAACTCCTTTAAGGGACTCTAAGACTCGTCAATACGCCGGCAGTGGGTGATGATCATATCAAGCACCCCCAAGCCGCAAGCGGTCAGCTAAACGTAATGGCCACCCGGGTATTGAGCGAACAGAAGAAAACAAGCGAACCTGCTACAACTCCCATCGAGCCAACCGGCAACACTACCGTATAGTCCGGTCTCTTCGTCAGATATGCTGCATATCGAGCCTAGGGATGGTCACGTCGACCCCAATAACTCAATAAGTCGTGCCGGTGAATGGTCTATAACAGATCGAGAAACTACTGATAATACTTATCAGTAAATCTTAGCAGCCCTGGCCAGGGACTTACTGATATAACCAGTCGAGCACAGCACAGCATCAACTCCCAATAATGGGAGAGACGAAACCCCTCCTATCGCTCATCGCCTTCGTGTGTCTCGGGACTGTACCCAACGGCCACCTGTTTGCACGACTCAGTAGAGCCGTGGTAGGGTGGTAATCAAAATACAGTGGAAGAGCACACAATGTTAGTTATATGTATGCCCTAGAGGCCATTACTGTACATTGGATGTATATTGTAGTGGATGCTGGGACATATATAGGTAGGACTTTCTTGCTCGACATGATAGTACGCTATCCGGTTGCTCTTTATCTTAACATGTATACTTTCTATCTCTCTGTTACATGTTGATAAAGCCCTTAGGATGTGTACTCGACTTCAGGACTATGATGAAGATCATACTAGTGGGGCCTGGGTAGTCAATGAGTACATCCTTCATTGTTCCTAGTCGTGGGAATATCGAGACGGGGCATCGATATTCCAGAGTAGACTAGCGTATATCTTCTCGACCCATGTGATGGGCGATGGATGATCCCATATCCATTGGTGTTTGACATCGGAGATGGTATGCGGGTGCTCAGTGGAGACTGGGTACACTGAACGGACTCACCGAGAACTCCCAGATGGTATTATACCTCACGTCAGATGGCAGTTCTCTGGTGACACTGGTACAGCTTAGTCTGTTGACCCGAGATCGTCATAGAGTCTTGTGTGTCTCCCACTATGCTTTGATTTCCACCCTACCACGGCTCTACTGAGTCGTGCAAACAGGTGGTTTTTGGGTACAGTCCCGATTCACATGGAGGCAATGAGCGATAGGAGGGGATTCGTCTCTCCCGGTATTGGGGGTTGATGTTGCGCTATGCTCGACTGGCCATAACAGGAAATCCCTGGCCAGGGTTGCAGTGACCTACTGGTAAGTGTTATCAGTAGTTTCACACATGTCATGGACTTCACGTCGGCATAACTTATCGAGCTATTGGGGTCTGACGTTTACCACCCCTAGGCGAGATATGCGACATATCAGACGAACAGACCGGACTGTACGGTAAGTGTTACTGGTTGGATTCACAGGAGTGTGAGCGGGCTTGCTCGTCGATCTTCTGATCGCTCAATACCCGGGTGGCCGTTACGTTTAGCAGACCGCTTGCGGCTTGTGGGTGTTTGATATGATCATCACCTGCTGCCGGCGTATTGACGAGTCTTTAGAGTCCTACACAGAGGTTTCCTGGCTCAAGCAAAACGAAATAGGAGCGCATATGAGATATGTGCGGGACCGAGAATAATTCGTGTATGTGATACCGTATTCCATTCTCGCGATGAATGTATCGATTGGTTATATGCGATATAACCTAGTTGTCGAATCAAGGATTGATTCGATAAGCCGATACATTGGATACTAGCCGGTTATATGCGACATGACCGGATGATTGAATCAAGTGTTGATTTAATGATTTAATGTATAATTATATATTTGATATATTACTTTGCATTAACTGGTATTGGTTCACTTTAAATGGATTTTCTCACTTGGATTGTGCAAGTTGTATATGTGATATACTTTTGTGCACAAGATTGTATCATGTTTGATGATACATGCAAGCTTGGGTTTGTGTAAAGAATTGACCATGGTTATATGAATGGTTAGGGTTTCATTTTATTTGCTTATTTATTTATTCATTTATTCTTTATTGAAAGAAATAAAATGGTAGCTAAGTTTGGTTTATCTTTGAAGCTTCATGAAGCTTTGAATGGTTGACTATTTTGTTTCTTTCCTTAACCCTAACCATTCACTTTAACCTTAGTTTATTCTCTACATCTAACCATAGTTGACATTATGATAAGTATGATTTATTTTCTATTTTCTAAATAACTTATCATATCTTCTTCTTCTTCTTCATCTTCTTCTTCCATGAAAAGAAGCTTGCTACATCAATGGTGATTGATGAAAAAGTGTGAGAAATCCAAATCTAAAGTCTACCCACTTCCCATTTCTTCATCCTCTACCTCTTGCCAAGTAGTATAGGGTGTTTCCTTCACAAGTTTTCTTGACTTGGTGAAGTTGGAGCTTGATCTAGCGATGCCTCGAAACGTAGATCATCTTCGGCATCATCGTCGATGACCTAGCCCGGTTTTTCTCCGATGAAGCCGACGCTAGAGCCCAAGATCCGATTTGTACAGCGAGGAGACTTCATCGCAGAGCCATGGAGGTGGAGAACCGGATCTACAAAGGTTGTAGCCACTTTCCTTTAGCATTTGATTCGTTTACATGCTCGCATCGCCTTATTATCTAGTTAACGATCCATATTAGGGTTTGTAGGCACCCGTAAAATTTAAATTGGCCGTGTTTGATGCCTTGCAAGACTTCATTAGAGTGCCTAGGAACCCTACAGTGGTATCAGAGCCTAGCTAGAGCCTTAGGCGATGCGTAGACGGAGTTAGAAGTCCGATCGACCCGAAACCCCGACTTTTAAATGCTCTCTGGACATTTTTGTAAAATGTGGATTTTTGTATATTAAAAATATGCAGAAAAATCAGCAGGGGATTTTAATGGTTACTGTAAAATTCGATGGCCTGATTCCATAAAAGCGCCGCGGATCCGCGGCATGAGCTTGCTCATGCGACGGTTCCGCGGCCATTATGTCGTTTTGTGCATCTAATTTTTCACAGTAATTCTTAGTTTTCTATGCTGGTTTTCCTGGGAATTTTTAATATTTTTTTTTCAGAGTTGCATTTTCTGGGTTGTATTGGGGACTCGGTGTATCGATCGGATTGTCTAATTCTGTCTGTGTGCTTTTCCGGATAATCTTAGAATATGTTAAAAAGTTCGACCGGATATAAATACCCATTTTTTCCCCTGCCGGGAAATTTCCAATTGTTGGATTTTTCTGTAGTTTAACAACGTTCTAAGTAGTGCAAGTAACGCGATGGTCCCTCTAGAAGACAACAAACCTTAACTCGATTATGTGACCATCTTGAAATGCCCTTTGAACCTTCGGGTTTGGGGCAGTACGGCATGCCACATGTGAGGCGTTGGCTTGACCCTTCTATGGCTGGACCGTTGGTACTGAGGCACGAACTGAATGCTGTTAGACTTATTTCATGTGTTGAGCTGTATCGGGAAAACTTGGGTGTTCGATTGTTCAATCGAAAAGTTTAGCGTTTTCTATTTATCCGGAATGTGATACAATAATTGGAATTCACAAGTAGTTATGAGATAACGGAATGAATGTTATAAACATAGCAGTTTAGTCTCACTTGATCGGTTGCCACGGAGTTTTGATGTGATCAAAAGTCCGTCGCAATCACATAGCGTACGCGGATACTCGCCGGGTAAACTTAATAGACAGCCTCACCCCATAGCCCCGACCAAGTGACTGTAGGAGAACCCCGTCGCCGAAAGCATCCGTTTGGGTGCTCGCGGTAGCGGTGTTCCGCCTTGGTGCACTTCGTCGACGGCGTCGGGGGTGCGGCCGCCTACTAAAGTTTGCGACGAGCATTCGATCAGTTTTTCGGGAATCTTGTTGAATTGCCCGACTTGATATTGGAAAGAGTTTTCGATAATGAGACTAAAATGCGGGGTTTATAATTGTTAGGCATGCGATGTCTAAGGAATTCATTTGATTAGGCATTCGATGTCTAATGAGATTGCGGATTCCAACTGTTGTAGTTTTACACTTTCTTTTCTGTGACCGTAAGTGTAATATGTGATATCGCCGGTTTCGTTGCTATATGTCAACGACAATTGGGATGCGCATATTTACTTACATTGATGACATGTGATGTTATGTGTTGCTGGATATGTTATATTGGATCGTCGTGTTTGAATAGCCGGGGGTTTTTATGTGCGATGAGTGTTTTTCATTTTCATTCATGTAAAAAACTTGTATGTAATATTCTTTTATTAGGGGCACTTCCAGGTTGCGGAAGTTGTCACCGTTGATGTATATTATTTATTTTTCCGCATTAGGATAGACCCAAGGAGAGGAGCACAAGTAACCGGGTTTCTAGAGTCCAGTGGGAGACCAACTTGAGGAGTCGAGTCCGGGTCTCTTAACTCTAGAATTGGTAGGGTTGCTTGCCGCTCTCGTAGAGGTCTAGGGGTGTGGGATTGGCTATTCATCACGACCGTGGAATCCGTGTTTTATACTGGCTCGTATTGAAAACACGGACGTCCTAGTATATCCAATATTTCATATGTTTCTTCTGCTGTGATTTATCTGTGATGTGATCATGTGATGTTCTGTGACAGATATTATATATAGTATATATGATATATTATATAGACGTTGCTTATGTTTTACACCCGCGCTAGCCCTGCCCCGCTCTGCCGTTAGTTACCTAACCTAACGGTGCAGACGGGACATCGAGGCGAATGCGGATGGCATAAGCGTACGTTATATTTATCTGTGATGTTTAGGTGGACTTAAATGATGGGATATTCATTAATAAGATTAATGAAAGAAAATAAACCTAATTGATGTTGTGGAATCGAATTTCAAAATAAAAACAGGTAGCTACAGTTCTTGCTTTGCATCGCGGTGTTCATTATAGAACATCCTGCACCTTATTCGATGAGGAAAGGACCGAGATCCCTTCACCGGGAGTGACTCCTTTAGCAATAACTGGCAGATGCTACACACTCGGTTTGTCCTTTGATTGCTTCTATAGTTTCTGCTTTGCACAGTGATATATATGATATATCCCGCACCTCATTCGACGAGGAAAGGGCCGACGATCCCTTCACCGGGAGTGACCCCTTTAGCAAAACTAGAAAAGCTTCAAAAACATTCCATTTAAAAACCATTTGATTCCGCAACGAGATCAAGTTCAAAGCGTTAAAGGTTTTCACAAAAACCATTCGCAACCCTCCGTCATTTTAGGAAGTAGAGTACTTAGTATTCGTGCTGTGTTTGTTGACCATAGTCAAGGCACAGTGTACGGTAGCTAAGTGATGTCTTCCTACACCGCATATGATACGATTAGTTAGGACAGTCGCGTGACTTTGTTGACCTTAGTTAAGGGTCATGTGGGTGGGTCTAATTAATCACGAAATGACGGGTAGAACTTAACTAGTGCTTATGATTTGTTGACCATAGTTAAGGTCATAAGTGCTAGGGGTAAAAATCTTTATCGGGAGTTTCAAGTGTTGAAATTTGCAATGAGATTGCATACCTTCTATATGATAGTTAGATCCCGATACCCACTGCGAGTAATTGTTACTCCTGGGAGAGTTTTGCACTTTACAATTAGCCGATCAAGTAGGTATCTAGAAAGGTGTCAACGGGGTTACGCTTCTGGGAAAACGAGGTTTACTGTAATTAGGTCCGTGCGAAAGCACGGGGAACCTCCCTCAAAGTACCGACACTGGCCTGGCTGAAAGATTGGCGAACTTGTAGAGTGTAATTAATCCTGGCTAGTCTTTCCTTTTAAGGTTTGAAGGAAGATTTGATAAAAACAGTGGGAGCCATCCTGATTAGATAAAATATATAACCAATCTGATCTTGCAAGAGCGCACGCAGAGTGTTTTCTTCTCTCTCTCTCTCCTGGTAGCGACCATATCACGCCTTAATCAAGATAATAAAATGGATGTATTGACCGAACCCGCTTGTTATACTGAGCTGGGGAACGTTGGTCCCGCTCCAACTTATAATTGTTATAAGACAGAGCAGGAAATTGGGGAATACCATAATTCCTATGCCGCCCAAACGAAGAAAGTGCATATGATGCATCTCCTTCGGGTGTGTTCATTACAAAGAACTGTTTCTCGGTATCCTCTGCATCCTGGGTATATGATACCAGATCAGGATCCCAGATATGTAATATGTTACATAGGGCTACAAAAAGGTAGAAAAACTGAGAACGGGTGATAAGTTTCATGAGACAGAAAACGGGGCAAGTGTTGCAGCCAAGTCTGTTGGTCACTGTCACCCTGTATTACCAATACATTGATTCTGAACAAATGCTATTAGATACCGAACCTGATATACAAAATCATATCAGTCTCTTTATTAGTAAAGAAATGATATAATTTTGTATTGTTGGATAATGTTTTGAACATTTCCTATATCAAAAGTTGATCGGTTCAGGCACGTTATCTAAAAGCATTGACGTTCTAAATCAAACTACAGTTTCTCGTATACAGAACACACACAAGAGGAAGAGTTCAGAAATGAACGAATCATTCTTGAGGCATTGTAGACTAGGTCATATCAATGCGACCCGACTGGCTGAAGTTACATTTTAGATGCATATTTAAATCAGTTTGAATTTACATCTTGTGAAACTTGCCAGTCATGTCACAAAGATAAAATGACCATAGCTCTGTTTACTGGAAAAAGAGAAGGAGTTAGTGAACTCTTGGGACTGATGCATGATGATGTATGTAAGGTCTCCTGTCTACACATGCCAGGACTGGTTCTTTATACTTCATTACGTTCTCTGATAATCTCTCAAGATTCAGACATATGTTCCTGTTGAAACATAAGTCCGAACCTTTTGAGATATTCACAGAATATAAGCTAGAAGTAGAGAACCAATACGGGTATAAGTATTATGTCCTATGATAAGATCAGGAAGGAGAATACTTGTGCATGGCATTCCTGAACCATTCTAAAGGAAAATGAGATTCTCTCTCAGTATTACTCCTCTGAATACACCACAGCACAACGGTGTATCAGGGCGGAGCAATCACACAATATTAGATATCGTGTGTTCTATGATGAGTATTACTGAGTTACCTATTTTCTTTTGGATGTTATGCGCTTGAGAAGTTGCATACCTATTGAATTAGGTTCGAATCAAATCACTGCCTACCACTTCATATGTGATATGGAAAGGGAAGAGCCCATATCTTAAGTTAGTTAAGATTTGGGATTGTCCGGCCTATGTCTAAAAGCAAAATCCGGACAGGCTCGAGGCAAGGTCTGTAATATAGAACTGGAAAGGTTCCAGCTATACAAACTACAGCAGATAATTTGGTAGAACCAAAGGATTCAGTAGATTCCAACGAACCTCAGCCTCTCCGCCGATCTAGTAGGGTTCCTCACCCACCTGAGAGATACCTTGGTTTCTCGATGACAGTGGGAGCATGGAATGCATCATGAGATGATGACCCAACTAGATTCGAGCAGGCCATCAAGAGTAGGGACTCTGTAAGAATGGCTGGATGCTTAGCGGTCTGAGATAGAATCCATATACACCAACAAAGTATGGACTTTGGTTGCTATATCTGAAGGGTTAAATCCCCATCAGGAGCAAGTATATCTTGAGAAGATTACTTGGTGTAGATGGAAAAGTTGAGACTTTCAAAACTAGACTTGTTAAAGGTTTTAGTCATCAACCAGGTGTGGATAATGATGAAACCTTTTCTAGGGACTATGCTTGAGTCCATCCAGATCCTACTTGCCACGGCTACATGTTGCGCCACGGCAGCGCCCCGGCCGTCTTTCTCGAGGCCAAATTGCGGAATTAAAATTTTTCCTTACTCGGAAACCGGCGCTACCGCGGACAAAGAAAACCCGGATCAAAACCATTAACCTAATGCTAGCAATCAAGAGATAGGGTAAGAAGTATACCGAGTGATCCGAGTCCTCCGGTCTTCTCTTCATCGTTCCGATCTCTAGCGGAAACTCTTGTCTCCATATCATCGCCTCCTCGCCGGAAAGGGCACCACATCGCCTGCGTCTTTTACGGGCTCCCGCCTCAATACCGAGGCAACTCGAGCATGAAGCCGGCAACTCGACATGCTCAAGATGTGCTGTAGAATGTGTAGTGTAGAATACGCTTTGTCTCAATGGGGTTAAGTTGCCTTGATGGAGGAAAAAGGCAAAGGAAAAATGGTGCTTGCATTTTTCCCCAAAACTAAAAGAATGAGATGAAGAAATTTGTGTCATGCCAAAAATGAAATTTCTCTCATCCTCACTCAAATGTGGCCGGCCCACCTCATTGTGAAATGGTGGAGGGAATGAAACAATACCTAGCAAGAAGGGAGGTGATTGTAGGATCAATCAAGAGGTGACCACAAACAAACATACACCATGCTTCAATTAAATTCAATCCATACCCTTTCTCTTCACAATTAAATGCAAGTTATGGTGCAAAAGAAAGATGCCATCATAATCAAACAAATTGCAAAGAAACCCCCTCCACAAATGTAATTTGCAAAACTGCAAATTACCCCCTCCAACGGAAAAGTCCGGCCGGGAAAGAACAAAGGAAAACCGGCCGGAACGGAATGCAAACTGGCAACTCCAGAAAACTGGACCCGTAATAAATTACAGGAAAACCCCGACACTGTGCATACACACCCGCATCTGTATTCCGACCGGATACAAATGCAATGAGACAAAATCTACACTGTACTAAACTAAGATCCGGGTTAAACCAAAGCCGGCTAGTAAAGTCCGTTCGATCCTGATCCGTGCAATACCGCACGTATCTGATCGAACCTTGCCATATAACTATACGGCCACTAGTACAAAACTGTCCGATCCTGATCCGTGCAATACCGCACGTATCTGATCAGACCCTGCCATATCTCTATACGGCCTCTACAGCGTTTCGCCCGAAAGCTGAGTAACTGAAAGTGTGGTGGACTCTAAAGACTCGTCAATACAATGGCTGTGGATTTAACCACTAGCACGTCAGAGGTATAAGCCAATACGTAACGGGCCACCAGCTATTGACCAAAAGGGACGTCGACGAGCGAACTCATCCTGACACCCTACTGAGCCTGTCAGTGACAATATCCGTACAGTCCGGTCCGTTCGTCTATGAGCATCGCATGTCGGGCCTAGAGGGTTGGTAAAAGTCAGACCCCCAAAAGCGGTACAAGTCGTGTCGGAGTGTAGCCCAGAACGCCCTGAGATACTACTGGAATACCTACCAGCAAATCTCCTGCCTCGGCCGAGGGCTTTGCATAATGGCTCTCCTAGACACAGCGCGACCTCACCCCCAATACCGGGAGAGACGAACCCCTAAAGATCCGCTCACTGCCTCCATGTGGCTCGGGACTGTACCCAACTAAAACCTGTTTGCACGACTCCTTTGAGCCGTGGTAGGGTAGTAATCAAAGCACAGTGGGAACTCACACGAGACAAATGACGATCCTCAGGTCGATGAACTAACCTGTACACATGTCACCAGGGAACTGCTATCTGACGTCAGGTATAAGCCCAACTAGCAGGTTCCCGGCGAGTCCTGTCCGGTGTACTCATAACCCAATGAGCACCTGTATACATCTTAGATGAACCAACTGACACCGGTGGCTTCTGAGACCGGCCACCGCCCCTCGTCGGGGTCTCGACTGTATACACTAGTCTACTAATGGAGTATCGATGCCCTGTCTCGAAACTCCTACGACTAGGGACCTTTTAAGGATGTGCTTATAGACTACCAGCTCCCACGTATATGATCGCTATCATACTGCTGGTAGTCAAGCAAGAATCCTAGGGGCTCTATCAACGTGTAATAGCGACATGTCAGGTCACCTAAAACAGTACACGATGATAAAGGTAAACCAGATAGCATACTATCATCTCGAGTAAGACTGTCCTACCGGGATAGGTCCTCCCTCAATCATTGCAATCACGTGCCTGTGATCCAATAATTGACTCTGAGGGCACTATCTCCAACAATCTCCCACTTGCACTCAAGGCTAATTATTGCGATGCCGCATACTCACAGCCCGTGTGATACCGAACACCCAACTCCTCTACTAGTCAGTCTCACAAAGCTCGTTTGCAAAACTATTGCGTTCGAGGAATAGCCTCAGTGAGTGGATCCGCTGTGATGTTTCTTTCTATGTCTCTCTATATCTCAAGTTCGCGGAGAAAGCCATCTCCCGAAATGAGCAATACCAGTCTTAGAACGTCTGGATGTCTGATGGGACCTAGCTCATAAATGAACTTCAAATCTAAACTTCTTAGACTGTACGTCAACTGAACTTAATCAGTATCCTGCGCCATGCCACCCTCAGTATTGCCTTGGACCACCTGTCCAAAATACTGCCCCTCGTCAGAAGGAAAACTATAACTCTGACAACCTCCTTGTCGTCCATGTCACCTTGGAAGCCTGGAATGATAATTGTCTCCCAAATGAGGTTGTCGTTATCATATCCCTAGAACATCCACTTATGTTCTAAGACTGCTTCCGACTGTTTCTCCAGGATTGGATCAATATCAACTTATTGCATCTAGTGCAAGAACAACATCTGGTGCGGTACTTGACATCTCATGATTGACTCAATTGCCTAAGCAAGTGATCTGCCAATCATGAGTATCCCTCTCCCCTTTAGTCTATAAGACGCCTTTAGAGAGGGTGACTCCATCAACTGCAGGTGCACTACCGTATCAGGAGTCGTCCATTCTAAATACTCATAGAATGCTGTCAAGGTACCCAGATTGGGAAACCACCCAAATCTAGATCTAAAACCATAGATCTAGTAACCAGTATGTCTGATATAATATCCAAGTCCCTTGTGGAGAAACCACTGTGTGACGACCAAAGTATAACCGATCGTAGTATAAGAATATCACTTCCTACTACCTTCTCAACAGATCCACCCCAATTCTGATGACGTCAAACCTATGACTGTAACATCAGAAATAGATGATCTATCTCCGCTACATCTGCTTTAGTCTATAAATAGACATAAGCCTGATGTCCACCAATGCTTCCGCTGCTCCTACTGACTACGACAACCTTCTGGCAGAGTCATACAGACGTGCAGTTCTAAAGCTAGTTTAGAACGACGCTATACTCATCCTCCTGCCGGGTCTCGCAGCCTGGAACAACAGCAATGGTAATTGTGGGTAAACAAGAACTTCCCTGTCACCATCCTTGAGGCTACCGTAGTACCTCTCGGGTGCCTGAAGTTACCCACCTTATCTGCGGAGTGGCCAATGGAATGTCAAAACAGATTGAATCTTTAGGTTCCTTATCAAATCTTCAGTAATCGTTTGTGGTTCTGGAATCACTTCCAGTTCTACCATACTCCCACTACTTTTTCTGAAAAAATCCATTTTTAATAAAACTGTGGCGAGTCTAGAACAATATTTCTACTGTTCATCCAGATGGTAGAAAATCAACCCTCGTCATAGCCTGGGTCAACCCACAAACAGCCATTACAGAAACGTGCCTTGAGTTGTTCAGTGTCTGGTTTTAATCATAAGCCGGACAACTCCCCGTACCTTAACATCGTTAAGATATGAACTGTTCTATATCCAATATAGGAACAGAGGCACTGATTTAATTTAACCAGATTCAAATCATGCATCTATCTCCAGTGCATGTCAACTAAATAGAAGGAGGCCGATCAGCGTCACTCAACTTAGGAATGCTTCCAATTATGAGTAACCTGAAAGAGAAGCAATTTCTCTTTATCATTACTATCAACTGAATACCATACACAAGTATCTACATCTTCGATCACTTTGAAGAATCCCGATACTTGCTACACCTGGTTCTCTACTCTATTCAAATACCTATAACTCCTCAAAACTTAGACCATGTGTTCCTACGAAACATATGTCTAAGAACTAGAGAAGTTAAAAGTAAACAGAATATAGTATGAGGACCAACCCCTCTGTCCTAATGGACACTGGACAACATACAATACTCTGTATAAGTCCGCTGAGTCTAACAACTCTTTCACAGTGCGTCGTAGGTTGAAAACTGTACTTATGGCTAAGAAGAATTACACCGCTGTTTAATACTCCTTACCTAACCATCCACTGATATAGGTAAATGTCATCGACATAATATCAAAAAGTATATCTCACTCTATGAAAATAGACGTACAGATATATCAATTTGAAATTGGTGCATAACCGCGGATATTCAAAACCAAATAACTGCCGTCCGGCAAACAACCCAGGTGACTTCCTCAAATATCACCGATTACAACGAATCCCGATATAATGAGGATGATCACCCAATTCCCAATAACTTACTCCCACTCAGCATCTGTAAAACCATACAGATATGAGGATCATACCTGGTAAATACATACCCTGGAGCAAGTGTCTAACTGGAAAATCAGTTTTCCATTAACAGTACACAGTGAAACTGAAACATTGAAATGTTTCGTCGGGGTATCCTGGTATTCCTAGTAATGCCTCTTCCATTATCCAGATTCACAACTGTAACCGTACAATTCTTTGCCATCTTTCTTAATCCCTTCATATGTCTTTAGTCATTACCTTCTGTACACCCCTTTAGGCCAAATGGTTTTCTTCCTTCCCTACCGTTCGGCACCAGCCTATGGTTTGGAAGAAGACTATCCAAAAGGCATAAAGGGTGTACTGTCCTAATCCTAGGAACACTCGCAATGCGAGAGAAGGTGAAGATAAAAGACACCTGAATGTACTTTATTCCTATTTCTCCTGAACCAGAATCCATCCCCGAACTGGAACAAGTTCCTTTCGAGTTCGTATATAACCATACGATGGATTATCCAATAAAATGGGATCTTCGTAGTGATACGGAGTGTCCTGGAGAAATACAAAGGTGATTTTAGGATTGGCGAAGGAATACTTGGTTTGGTCGTGAATATCAGTCGCAACTTACTTTGCCCTCTTACTAATCCCTTGCTTTGTCTTAACTTAATACCTTCTGTACACCGTTTAGGCTAACTGGTTTTCTTCATTCCCTACCGGTCGGCACCAGCCTATGGTTTGGAAGAAGACTATCCAATTTGCGTAATAGGTGTACTACTCCTAAACCAAAGAGTACTCGCAACCTGAGAGAAGGTGAAAGAAAAGACAACTGAATAGTCCTATCCGTTTTCTCCAGAACCAGAAACCATCCTCGAAGTCCTTCGAGTTCGTATCTAACCATACGATGGTTTTGTCCAATGGAAGTGGACGTTCGCAGTAATACGGGGTGTCCTGGAGAAAAGGGTAAAAGTAGGAGTGGCAATGAGGTCTGCAACTCTGACAATCCAAAAGCCAGTGTTAAGAAGGTTCGGTCAACTTGGTCACTGAGTCAAAGTCCAGGGTCGGGTCAATGGTCGCTGCCAAAGAGAGAGAGAAAAGAAACACTCAGCGTGCACTCTAACCAAGATCAGAATGGTTATCACTTTGTCTAATCTGGAAACCTCCCACTGTACCTCAAATTCTCCTCCAAACCTGAAAGAAGAACTAGTCGGGGTCACCCGAGGAGTAAACTAACTCATCAGTGGGAATCGGGATCCAACTATCATCGCATGATAACTTGAAGGAATCCACTCAAGTCACCACACTCCAGAAGGTATGCGCATTCCTGGCAAGTTTCAGTTCTTTTGAAACTCCCGATGTAATTTTTACCCCTAGGACCCAAGTGACCTTGACGAATAATCAATAAATCAAAAGGTCCTAGTCAAGTTCAACCCGTCATTATCTTGATTGCGTTAAACCCACCCGCACGACCCTTGACGAATAATCAACAAAGTCGTACGACTGTCCTAACTAATCCACATATCCATGCGACAGAATAGCACAACAAAGCTACCGCACACTACGCCTCGGCGAATAGCAACGACAAACGTAGCGCGAATACTAAGCAATACTAATCTGAAATGACGGAGGGCTACGACTGGTTTTTGGCGAAAAACCTTTAACGTAATGAACTTGATATCGTTGAAGGAACTGGATAACCTTTTATAAAATATAGTGACGAAAACCTTTACTAAAGAGGTCACTCCCGGTGAAGGGATCTCGGCTCTTTCCCCGTAGAATGAGGTGCAGGATATTCCAACTGAATACCACGATGCAAAGCAAAAGTAATCGGCTATAGTGAAGTTAATGCCCTGACGCAAACTTCTGTCCAAGGGGTCACTCCCGGTGAAGGGATCTCGGCCCTTGCCTCGTCGACTGAGGAGCAGGATATTCCAAATGAATACCACAATGCAAAACAAAAGTGAACGTCCTTGCAATAACAGCTTTTTGAAAAAGTGTTCCAACAACATCAGATTAGGTTTGTTTAGCTTGCATTGATCCGAATCAATGCAGTCCCATCAATTAATCACACCACAAAGAACGAAAATATACTGACGTACGTATATGCCATCCGCATTCGCCACTGGGTCCCGTCATCACCCGTTAGGTTAGCTAACTAACGGCAGAGCGGGGACTGGACTAGCGCGGATGAAAAACATATACAACATCTACTAATATATATACCAATATATAGTATTTCTCTCAAGGCGTGATAAAATGCAACATCACAGAAATGTACAGCATCACAGAACAATACAGATATCTGGAAGCCCCGGGTTTCACAGAGCCGTTGCTGAAACCCGACGTTCCCCTGGTCGTGTGGATAGCCTGTGCAATGAAAACCTAGACCCCTACGGGCGCGGCAAGTCACCCGCCAAAACCTGAAGCGAGGCAGCCCCCTCCAGCACCGTGAATGGACCACCCAGCACTTCACGGAATCCGGTAACTTGGGCACCCCTCCTGGGTCAACCTGTACCCCCTACGAGTGCGTCGAACAGCCCGCCAATTCCAGACTGAAGCCCCCTCCGTCCCAATGCCATGAGATGCGGGCCCGTTGCCCTCTAGAACCCGGCTATCCGTGCACCCCTCCGCAGGGTAATCCTAGTACAGAAAGTAAAATATACATATACCGGGTACATCGACCGCAACCAGGTCGTGCCCCAAAAGAATAATACAAACAGGCAGTGACGGCAGTCCACATGTCGGACGCTCGCCCCGCAATATCAAATGTACATAATACAACAGCACTGTACTAGCATTGCATCCAGGCTATCCCCCACGACCGATCCGCAACAACACAGCATAAACATAGAACATCAACGTGAAAGTCACGTTCGCAAATCCGTCTAACCGGGCTATAGCAGTTAGACGGGATTTACCGATCAAGTGACATTCACGGTCGCAGATATAATGTAAATACTGTGAAAAATGTGTTTAAAATTTTCCGATTGACCAAAAATTAACAAGTGGGCCCCCACGCAAAACTGTAACACTCACAGAAAACCTGGGCCCAATTTTAATATTCCAAAACCCCTAAAATAAGCCCACAAGCCCACTGCAAAAAAATAATCACACGATCCCACAATACTGCGGCGGAAGCGCGGCCAAAAGGGGGTTTTGGCCGCCCTTCCGCGGTCGTACGGATGAGTCATGTCACAAAATTTTTGCAGTGTTCTTAGAACTGCCTGCACATCATTCTGAGACCACCTGAAAAATTTTTGGACTTCAAAAAATTTCGACAGAAACTGATGTGCTAGAAAAATACGGTTTTTGGAAATTTCGGTCGATCGGAAACGCAAACACATCAAACGAAGCTAGGTTAGGTTAATGGCGTGGCTCTGATACCATGTTGCGCCACGGCAGCGCCCCGGCCGTCTTACTCGAGGCCAAATTGCGGAATTAAAATTTTTCCTTACTCGGAAACCGGCGCTACCGCGGACAAAGAAAACCCGGATCGAAACCATTAACCTAATGCTAGCAATCAAGAGATAGGGTAAGAAGTATACCGAGTGATCCGAGTCCTCCGGTCTTCCCTTCATCGTTCCGATCTCCCGCGGAAACTCTTGTCTCCATATCATCGCCTCCTCGCCGGAAAGGGCACCACATCGCCTGCGTCTTTTACGGGCTCCCGCCTCAATACCGAGGCAACTCGAGCATGAAGCCGGCAACTCGACATGCTCAAGATGTGCTGTAGAATGTGTAGTGTAGAATACGCTTTGTCTCAATGGGGTTAAGTTGCCTTGATGGAGGAAAAAGGCAAAGGAAAAATGGTGCTTGCATTTTTCCCCAAAACTAAAAGAATGAGATGAAGAAATTTGTGTCATGCCAAAAATGAAATTTCTCTCATCCTCACTCAAATGTGGCCGGCCCACCTCATTGTGAAATGGTGGAGGGAATGAAACAATACCTAGCAAGAAGGGAGGTGATTGTAGGATCAATCAAGAGGTGACCACAAACAAACATACACCATGCTTCAATTAAATTCAATCCATACCCTTTCTCTTCACAATTAATGCAAGTTATGGTGCAAAAGAAAGATGCCATCATAATCAAACAAATTGCAAAGAAACCCCCTCCACAAATGTAATTTGCAAAACTGCAAATTACCCCCTCCAACGGAAAAGTCCGGCCGGGAAAGAACAAAGGAAAACCGGCCGGAACGGAATGCAAACTGGCAACTCCAGAAAACTGGTCCCGTAATAAATTACAGGAAAACCCCGACACTGTGCATACACACCCGCATCTGTATTCCGACCGGATACAAATGCAATGAGACAAAATCTACACTGTACTAAACTAGGATCCGGCTTAAACCAAAGCCGGCTAGTAATGTCCGTTCGATCCTGATCCGTGCAATACCGCACGTATCTGATCGAACCTTGCCATATAACTATACGGCCACTAGTACAAAACTGTCCGATCCTGATCCGTGCAATACCGCACGTATCTGATCAGACCCTGCCATATCTCCATACGGCCTCTACAGCGTTTCGCCCGAAAGCTGAGTAACTGAAAGTGTGATGGACTCTAAAGACTCGTCAATACAATGGCTGTGGATTTAACCACTAGCACGTCAGAGGTATAAGCCAATACGTAACGGGCCACCAGCTATTGACCAAAAGGGACGTCGACGAGCGAACTCATCCTGACACCCTACTGAGCCTGTCAGTGACAATATCCGTACAGTCCGGTCCGTTCGTCTATGAGCATCGCATGTCGGGCCTAGAGGGTTGGTAAAAGTCAGACCCCCAAAAGCGGTACAAGTCGTGTCGGAGTGTAGCCCAGAACGCCCTGAGATACTACTGGAATACCTACCAGCAAATCTCCTGCCTCGGCCGAGGGCTTTGCGTAATGGCTCTCCTAGACACAGCGCGACCTCACCCCCAATACCGGGAGACGAACCCCTAAAGATCCGCTCACTGCCTCCATGTGGCTCGGGACTGTACCCAACTAAAACCTGTTTGCACGACTCCTTTGAGCCGTGGTAGGGTAGTAATCAAAGCACAGTGGGAACTCACACGAGACAAATGACGATCCTCAGGTCGATGAACTAACCTGTACACATGTCACCAGGGAACTGCTATCTGACGTCAGGTATAAGCCCAACTAGCAGGTTCCCGGCGAGTCCTGTCCGGTGTACTCATAACCCAATGAGCACCTGTATACATCTTAGGTGAACCAACTGACACCGGTGGCTTGTGAGACCGGCCACCGCCCCTCGTCGGGGTCTCGACTGTATACACTAGTCTACTAATGGAGTATCGATGCCCTGTCTCGAAACTCCTACGACTAGGGACCTTTTAAGGATGAGCTTATAGACTACCAGCTCCCACGTATATGATCGCCATCATACTGCTGGTAGTCAAGCAAGAATCCTAGGGGCTCTATCAACGTGTAATAGCGACATGTCAGGTCACCTAAAACAGTACACGATGATAAAGGTAAACCAGATAGCATACTATCATCTCGAGTAAGACTGTCCTACCGGGATAGGTCCTCCCTCAATCATTGCAATCACGTGCCTGTGATCCAATAATTGACTCTGAGGGCACTATCTCCAACACTACATACCATGACTACGATATCTGGTGGTTGGGTGCCATGACTACTTTTCTAAATGATGTTTTAGAAGAGTGAGTCTATAAGTACACAGCCAGAGGGCCTCGTAGACAGTGGGAGCAGCGGAAACGTGTGCAAGATGCTTTATAGGATAAAGCAGGCATCGCGGAGTTGGAACATCTGTTTTGATGGATTAGTCAAAGAAGTTGACATCATCAAAATGGTAGATGAACCTTGTATAAACAAAAAGGTAGTAGGGAGTATGGTGACGATCCTCGTAGAGTACATGGATGACATACTCTTGTTAGGGAAGGAGTTTCGTATGCTACGCTCGATCAATCTCCGCTTATCACAATGATTTTCCATATAGGATCAAAGGGATACATACTAAACCCTAAGCTTTGGATCTATGAGATAGATCTAATTGGATGTTAGGATACTCACTAGTTGTAGTGAGATGGTATCAATCGATCCTGGGAAGAATCACTGGAAGGGTTCCAGAGTGATAAAGACGACTGAATGTCAGTCACAGGTATTGTCTTTACCCTCAGTAAAGGGACGGTATGTTGAAAGATTTCCAAGCTAGATACCGTGACAAACTAGACGATAAAGGCTGGTAACATCGCTATTAAAGATACTACCAAAGAGGCAGTTTGGGTGTATATTGGTTCATAGGATGAACTAGGTTCCTACCATTGTGTGACAATGGAACTGTGGCTTTGGCCTAGGAACCCTGGTCCCATCAGTGACACAGACATAATCTGAGGCAGCATCACCTGATCATGGAGATAGTTGATCTCCAGGGTGATCGAGGTTAGGAGAGTAGACTCAGAGGAGAACACGGCGGATCCACTCACGAAGGCCTTTTCCCAAAGAGAGACTTTTAGGGGATGATTGAGTATTAGATGTTGGAGGTAGTGCCCTCAGAGTCAATTATTGGATCACAGGTACGTGATTGCAATGATTGAGGGAGGACCTATCCCGGTAGGACAGTCTTACTCGAGATGATAGTATGCTATCTGGTTTACCTTTATCATCGTGTACTGCTTTAGGTGACATGATACGTCGCTATTACACGTTGATAGAGCCCCTAGGATTCTTGCTTGACCACCAGCAGTATGAGGGCGATCATATAAGTGGGAGCTGGGGGTCTACAAGCATATCCTTAAAAGGTCCCTAGTCGTGGGAGCTTCGAGACTGGGCATCGATACTCCATTAGTAGACTAGTGTATACAGTCGAGACCCCGACGAGGGGCGGTGGCCGGTCTCACAAGCCACTGGTGTCAGTTGGTTCACCTAAGATGTATACAGGTGCTCATTGGGTTATGAGTACACCGGACAGGACTCGCCGGGAACATGCTAGTTGGTCATATACCAGACGTCAGATGGCAGTTCCCTGGTGACATGTGTGCAGGTTAGTTCATCGACCTGGGGGTCGTCATTTGTCTCGTGTGAGTTCCCACTGTACTTTGATTACTACCCTACCATGGCTCAAAGGAGTCGTGCAAACAGGTTTTAGTTGGGTACAGTCCCGAGCCACATGGAGGCAGTGAGCGTATCTTCAGGGGTTCGTCTCTCCCGGTATTGGGGGTGAGGTCGTGCTGTGTCTAGGAGAGCCATTACACAAAGTCCTTGGCCAAGGCAAGGAGATTTACTGGTAGGTATTCCAGTAGTATCTCAGGGTGTTCTGGGCTACACTCCGACACGACTTGTACCGCTTTTGGGGGTCTGACTTTTACCAACCCCCTAGGCCCGCCATGCGATACTCATAGACGAACGGACCGGACTGCATGGATATTGTCACTGACAGGCTCAGTAGGGTGTCAGGATGAGTTCGCTCATCGACGTCCCTTTTGGTCAATAGCTGGTGGCCCGTCACGTATTGGCTTATACCTCTGACGTGCTAGTGGTTAAATCCACAGCCATAGTATTGACGAGTCTTTAGAGTCCACCACACTTTCAGTTACTCAAGTTTCGGGCGAAACGCTGTAGAGGCCGTATGGAGATATGGCAGGGTCCGATCAGATACGTGCGGTATTGCACGGATCAGGATCGGACGGTTTTGTACTAGTGGCCGTATAGTTATATGGCAGCGTTCGATCAGATACGTGCGGTATTGCACGGATCAGGATCGGACGGATATTACTAGCCGGCTTTGGTTTAAGCCGGATCCTAGTATAGTACAGTGTAGATTTTGTCTCATTGCATTTGTATCCGGACAGAATACAGATGCGGGTGTGTATGCACAGTATGGGGGTTTTCCTGTAATTTATTACGGGACCAGTTTTCTGGAGTTGCCAGTTTGCATTCCGTTCCGGCCGGTTTTCCTTTGTTCTTTCCCGGCCGGACTTTTCAGATGGAGGGTGTTATTTGCAATTGTGCAAATAACATTTGTGGAGGGGGTATCTTGCATATTGGTGGCATCATGATGGCTTTTCATGATGAGATCCTTTTTCTTTCTTTTCTTTGCTTTATGAGATTAGAAATGAAAAGAGGTTTGATGTTGATTTAGTGATGATTATGTTTTAGGTTGTGGTCACCACTTTTTGCATCCTACACTCACCTCCCTCTTGTTATCATATTGTTTTTGCTCCACCATTTTGATTCTCACTTGATGAGAGGTTTTTGTTCATGGTTGAGAAAAAGAAAGAGAGAAAGAAAAGAGAAGAAGAGAGTTTCATCTTCATCCTTGAGAGTGTTTCATTTGATTGATCTCATTTCATGTTAAGAAAAATGCAAGCACCATTTTTCTTGTCTTGTTTCCTCCATCATCCACAAATGGCAACCAAACCCCAAAAGAGACTATGATTCTACACTACACTTCCTACAGCATATCTTGAGCATGTCGATTTGCCGGCTTCATGCGCGAGTTGCCTCGGTATTGAGGTGGGAGCCCGTAAAAGTACCCGGCTTCGTGGTGCCCTTTCCGACGAGGAGGAGATGGACGGAGATCCCGCGAGGAGATCGGAGTGGAGATGAAGACCGGAGGACTCGGATCGTATGGTATACATCTCTTCTCATCTTGTAGTTAGCTAGATATAGTTTAATGGCACGATCCGGGGTTTAGTGCGCGGTGGTGCCGGTTTGCTAAGTCCGCAAAAATAAAAGTTTACCACCGTTTCCGCGTTTGGCCGTCGGATTGACGGCCGGGGCGCCGCCGTGCACTTACAGTGGTATCAGAGCCTCGCCATTAATTTAGTCTAGCTTTGTGTAATGTGTTTGCATTTCCGATCGATCAAAAAGTTCCAAAACTGCATTTTAGTTCGCATCAGTTTCTGTTGAAAATTTTTGGTCTCGAAAAATTTTTCAGGTTATAAAATATTGATGTACTGGAAAATCTAAGAGTTCTGTAAAAATTTGACGAAGTAACTCCACAGTTGGAGCGCGGAACCGCCGCGAAAACCCCATTTGTGCGGCCCTTCCGCCGCGCACTATTCATATCACTTCACCATTTTTTTACAGAGGCCTTCTGGGCTTAAAATATGGGCTTTGGAATATTAAAGTTGGGCCAATTGTTTCTGTGAGTGCTACAGTTTTCTTTGGGGCCCACTTGTTAATTGTTTGATCAATCGGAAATTTTTTAAACACATTTTTCACAGTATTTACATTATATCTGCGACCGTGAATGTCACTCGATCGGTAAATCCGGTCTAACTGCTATAGCCCGGTTAGACGGATTTGCGAACGTGACTTTCACGTTGATGTTCTATGTATTTGCTGTGATGTTGCGGATCGGTCGTGGGGGATAGCCTGGATGCAATGCTAGTACAGTTTTGTTGTATTATGTACATTTGATATTGCGGGGCGAGCGTCCGACATGTGGACTGCCGTCACTGCCTGTTTGTATTATTCTTTTGGGGCACGACCTGGTTGCGGTCGATGTACCCATTGTATGTATATTTTTATTTCTGTACTAGGATTATCCCGCGGAGGGGTGCACGGATAGCCGGGTTCTGGAGGGCAACAAGCCCGCATCTCATGGCATTGAGACGGAGGGGGCTTCACTCCAGGATTGGCTGGCTATTCGCCGCACTCGTAGGGGGTATAGGATATCATTGCACAGGCTATCCACACGACCAGGGGAATGTCGGGTTTCAGTAGTGGCTCTGTGAAACCCGGGGATCCCAGATATCTGTATTGTTTCTGTGATGTTGTTCATTCTCTGTGATGTTGCATTTTATTCACGCCTTGAGCGAAATACTATATATTGGTATATATATTAGTAGATGTTGTATATGTTTTGCATCCGCGCTAGTCCAGTCCCCGCTCTGTCGTTAGTAAGCTAACCTAACGGGTAATGACGGGACCCAGTGGCGAATGCGGATGGCATATACGTACATCAGTATATTTTTCGTTCTTTTTGGTGTGTTCAATTGATGGGACTGCGTTGATTCGGATCAATGCAAGTTAAAAACAAACCTAATCTGATGTTGTTGGAACACTTTTCAAAAGATGTTATTGCAAGGACGTTCACTTTTGTTTTGCATCGTGGTATTCATTTGGAATATCCTGCTCCTCAGTCGACGAGGCAAGGGCCGAGATCCCTTCACCGGGAGTGACCCCTTGGACAGAAGTTTGTGTCAGGGCATTAACTTCACTATAGCCGATTACTTTTGCTTTGCATCGCGGTATTCATTTGGAATATCCTGCACCTCATTCTACGGGGAAAGAGCCGAGATCCCTTCACCGGGAGTGACCTCTTTAGCAACGGTTTTCGTCACTATATTTTCAAAAAGCTATCCGTTCCTTCGACGATATCAAGTTCATTACGTTAAAGGTTTTCGCCAGAAACCATTCGTAGCCCTCCGTCATTTCAGTTAAACATTCGGTAGTATTCAAGCTATGTATTTTGACCTCACGCCAAGGCATAGTGATTGGTAGCTGCCGGGTATTTATCTGTTGCATAGATAGATGCGTTGGTTTGGGACAGTCGTACTACTATTTTGGCCTACGTCAAGGGTATGTACGGGTGGGTTCAGATTAACCTGGATAATGACGGGCAGAACTTGACATGTGACTTATGATATTTTGACCTCACACCAAGGTCATAAGAGCATGGGGCAGAAATCTCATCGGGAGTTTCAAAAGAACTGAAACTTGCCAGATATGCGCATACCTTCTGGAGTGTGATACCGTGAGCGGATTCCGTCACGTTGTCATGCGATGAGAGTTGGATCCCGATTCCCACTGATGAGTTAGTTTACTCCTCGGGTAACCCCGACTAATTCTTCTTTAAGGTTTGGAGGAGAATTTGAGGTACAGTGGGAGGTTTCCAGATTAGATAAATTGGTAACCATTCTGATCTAGGTTAGAGTGCACGCTGAGTGTTTCTTTTCTCTCTCTCTGGCAGCGACCATTGACCCGACCCTAAGACTATGACTCAGTGACCAAGTTGACCGAACCTTCTTAAACACTAGCTTTTGGATTGTCAGAGTTGCAGACCTCATTGCCACTCCTACTTTTACCCTTTTCTCCAGGACACCCCGTATTACTACAAACGTCCACTTCCATTGGACAAAACCATCGTATGGTTAGATACGAACTCGAAGGAATTCGAGGATGGTTTCCGGTTCTGGAGAAAACGAATAGGATTATTCAGTTGTCTTTTCTTTTCACCTTCTCTCAGGTTGCGAGTACTCCTTGGTTTAGGAGTAGTACACCTATTACGCAAATTGGATAGTCTTCTTCCAAACCATAGGCTGGTGCCGACCGGTAGGGAATGAAGAAAACCAGTTAGCCTAAACGGTGTACAGAAGGTATTAAGTTCAGACAAAACAAGGGATTAGTAAGAGGGCAAAGTAAATTGCGACTGCTTTTCACGACCGAACCAAGTATTTCTTCGCCAATCCTAAATCACCTTTGTATTTCTCCAGGACACTCCGTATCACTACGAAGATCCCATTTTATTGGATAATCCATCGTATGGTTATATACGAACTCGAAAGGAACTTGTTCCAGTTCGGGGATGGATCCTGGTTCAGGAGAAATAGGAATAAAGTACATTCAGGTGTCTTTTATCTTCACCTTCTCTCGCGTTGCGAGTGCTCCTAGGATTAGGACAGTACACCCTTTATGCTTTTTGGATAGTCTTCTTCCAAACCATAGGCTGGTGCCGAACGGTAGGGAAGGAAGAAAACCATTTGGCATAAAGGGGTGTACAGAAGGTAATGACTAAAGACATATGAAGGGATTTGGAGAGGTGGCAAAGAATTATACGGTTATAGTTATGAATCTGGATAATGGTAGAGGCATTACTAGGAGTACCAGGATACCCCATCGAAACATTTCAATGTTTCAGTTCAACTGTGTACTGTTAATGGAGAACTGATTTCCCGATTAGATACTTACTCCAGGGTATGTATTTACCAGGTATGATTCTCACATCTGTATGGTTTTACAGATGATGAGTGGGAGTACGTTATTGGAAATTGGGTGATCATCCTCATTATATCGGGATTCGTTGTAATCGGTGATATTTGAGGAAATCACCTGGGCTGTTTGCCGGTCGGCAAATATTTGGTTTTGAATATCCGCTGTTATGCACCAATTTCAAATTGATATATCTGTACGTCTATTTTCATAGAGTGAGATATACCTTTCTGAAATTATGTCTACGACATTTACCTATATCAGTGGATGGTTAGGTAAGGAGCATTAAACAGCGGTGTAATTCTTCCTAACCATAAGTACAGTTTTCAACCTACGACACACAGTGAAAGAGTTGTTAGACTCAGCGGACTTATACAGAGTATTGTATGTTGTCCAGTGTCCATAAGGACAGAGGGGTTGGTCCTCATACTATATTCTGTTTACTTTTAACTTCTCTAGTTCTTAGACATGTGTTTCGTAGAAACACAAGGTCTAAGTTTTGAGGAGTTATAGGTATTTGAATAGAGTAGAGAACCAGGTGTAGCAAGTATCGGGATTCTTCAAGGTGATCGAAGATGTAGATACTTGTGTATGGTATTCAGTTGATAGTAATGATTAAGAGAACTTGCTTCTCTTTCAGGTTACTCATAATTGGAAATGCTTCCTAAGTTGAGTAACGCTGATCGGCCTCCTTCCATTTAGTTGACATGCGCTGGAGACAGCTGCATGATTTGAATCTGGTTCAATTATATCAGTGCCTCTGTTTCTATATTGGATATAGAACAGTTCATATCTTAACGATGTTAAGGTACGGGGAGTTGTCCGGTTTATGATTAAAACCAGACACTGGATAACTCAAGGCACGTTTCTGTAATGGCAGTTTGTGGGTTGACCCAGGCTATGACGAGGGTTGATTTTCTACCATCTGGATGAACAATAGCGATATTGTTCTAGACTCGCCACAGTTTTATTAAAAATGGATTTTTTCAGAAAACAGTAGTGGGAGTATGGTAGAACTGGAAGTGATTCCAGAACCACAAACGATTACTGAAGATTTGATAAGGAACCTAAAGATTCAATCTGGATTGACATTCCATTGGCCACTCCGCAGATAAAGTGGGTAACTTCAGGCACCCGAGAGGTACTACAGTAGCCTCAAGGACGGTGACAGGGAAGTTCTTGTTTACCCAAAATTGCCATTGCTGTTGTTCCAGGTTACGAGACCCGGCGGGAGGATGAGTATAGCGTCGTTCTAAACCAGTTTTAGAAGTGTACGTCTATATGACTCTGCCAGAGGGTTGTCGTAGTCAGTGGGAGCAGCGGAAGCATTGGTGGACAGGTTGCTTATGTCTATTTATAGACTAGAGCAGATGTAGCGGAGATAGATCATCTATTTCTGACGTGACAGTCATGGGTTTGACTTCATCAGAATAGGGGATGGATCTGTTGAGAAGGTAGTAGGGTGTGATATCCTGGTATTTGGATGATATACACAGAGTAGGAAAAGAAACTCCTACACTACGATCGGTTATACTTTGGTCGTCACACAGTGGTTTCTCCACATAAGAAATGGATTTTGCATCAGACATACTGGTTACTAGATCTATGGTCTTAGATCTAGATTTGGGTGGTTTCCCAATCAGGGTACTTGACAGCATTCTAAGAGTATTTAGAATGGACGACTCCTGGCACGGTAGTGTACCTGCAGGTAATGGAGTCACCTTCTCCAAAGGTGTCTTACAGACCAAAGGGGAGAGGGACGGGCATGATTGGCAGATCATTTGCTCAGGCAATTGAGTCAATCGTGAGATGTCAAGTACCACACCAGATGTTGTTCTTGCACTGGATGCAATAAGTTGACATTAATCCAATCCTGGAAAAACAGTCGGAAGCAGTTTTAGAACATAAGTGGATGTTCTAGGGAGATGATAACGACAGCCTCATTCAGGAGACAGTTATCATTCCAGGCTTCCAAGGTGACATGGATGACAAGGAGGTTGTCAGAGTTATAGTTTTCCTTCTGATGAGGGGCAGTATTTTGGACAGGTGATCCAAGGCAATACTGAGGGAGGCATGGCGCGCAGGATACTGATTAAGTTCAGTTGACGATACAGTCTAAGAAGTTTGGATTTGGAGTTCATTTATGAGCTATGTCCCATCAGACATCCAGACACATTCTAAGACAGGTATTGCTCTTTTCGGGAGATGGGTTTCTCCGCGAACTTGAGATATAGAGAGACATAGAAAGAAACATCAAGGCGGATCCACTCACTAAGGCTATTCCTCGAACACAATAGTTTCGCAAACGAGCTTTGTGAGACTGACTAGTAGAGGAGTTGGGTGTTCGGTATCACACGGGCTGTGAGTATGCGACATCGCAATAATTAGCCTTGAGTGCAAGTGGGAGATTGTTGGAGGTAGTGCCCTCAGAGTCAATTATTGGATCACAGGTACGTGATTGCAATGATTGAGGGAGGACCTATCCCGGTAGGACAGTCTTACTCGAGATGATAGTATGCTATCTGGTTTACCTTTATCATCGTGTACTGCTTTAGGTGACATGATACGTCGCTATTACACGTTGATAGAGCCCCTAGGATTCTTGCTTGACCACCAGCAGTATGAGGGCGATCATATAAGTGGGAGCTGGGGGTCTACAAGCATATCCTTAAAAGGTCCCTAGTCGTGGGAGCTTCGAGACTGGGCATCGATACTCCATTAGTAGACTAGTGTATACAGTCGAGACCCCGACGAGGGGCGGTGGCCGGTCTCACAAGCCACTGGTGTCAGTTGGTTCACCTAAGATGTATACAGGTGCTCATTGGGTTATGAGTACACCGGACAGGACTCGCCGGGAACATGCTAGTTGGTCATATACCAGACGTCAGATGGCAGTTCCCTGGTGACATGTGTGCAGGTTAGTTCATCGACCTGGGGGTCGTCATTTGTCTCGTGTGAGTTCCCACTGTACTTTGATTACTACCCTACCACGGCTCAAAGGAGTCGTGCAAACAGGTTTTAGTTGGGTACAGTCCCGAGCCACATGGAGGCAGTGAGCGTATCTTCAGGGGTTCGTCTCTCCCGGTATTGGGGGTGAGGTCGTGCTGTGTCTAGGAGAGCCATTACACAAAGTCCTTGGCCAAGGCAAGGAGATTTACTGGTAGGTATTCCAGTAGTATCTCAGGGTGTTCTGGGCTACACTCCGACACGACTTGTACCGCTTTTGGGGGTCTGACTTTTACCAACCCCCTAGGCCCGCCATGCGATACTCATAGACGAACGGACCGGACTGCACGGATATTGTCACTGACAGGCTCAGTAGGGTGTCAGGATGAGTTCGCTCATCGACGTCCCTTTTGGTCAATAGCTGGTGGCCCGTCACGTATTGGCTTATACCTCTGACGTGCTAGTGGTTAAATCCACAGCCATAGTATTGACGAGTCTTTAGAGTCCACCACACTTTCAGTTACTCAAGTTTCGGGCGAAACGCTGTAGAGGCCGTATGGAGATATGGCAGGGTCCGATCAGATACGTGCGGTATTGCACGGATCAGGATCGGACGGTTTTGTACTAGTGGCCGTATAGTTATATGGCAGCGTTCGATCAGATACGTGCGGTATTGCACGGATCAGGATCGGACGGATATTACTAGCCGGCTTTGGTTTAAGCCGGATCCTAGTATAGTACAGTGTAGATTTTGTCTCATTGCATTTGTATCCGGACAGAATACAGATGCGGGTGTGTATGCACAGTATGGGGGTTTTCCTGTAATTTATTACGGGACCAGTTTTCTGGAGTTGCCAGTTTGCATTCCGTTCCGGCCGGTTTTCCTTTGTTCTTTCCCGGCCGGACTTTTCAGATGGAGGGTGTTATTTGCAATTGTGCAAATAACATTTGTGGAGGGGGTATCTTGCATATTGGTGGCATCATGATGGCTTTTCATGATGAGATCCTTTTTCTTTCTTTTCTTTGCTTTATGAGATTAGAAATGAAAAGAGGTTTGATGTTGATTTAGTGATGATTATGTTTTAGGTTGTGGTCACCACTTTTTGCATCCTACACTCACCTCCCTCTTGTTATCATATTGTTTTTGCTCCACCATTTTGATTCTCACTTGATGAGAGGTTTTTGTTCATGGTTGAGAAAAAGAAAGAGAGAAAGAAAAGAGAAGAAGAGAGTTTCATCTTCATCCTTGAGAGTGTTTCATTTGATTGATCTCATTTCATGTTAAGAAAAATGCAAGCACCATTTTTCTTGTCTTGTTTCCTCCATCATCCACAAATGGCAACCAAACCCCAAAAGAGACTATGATTCTACACTACACTTCCTACAGCATATCTTGAGCATGTCGATTTGCCGGCTTCATGCGCGAGTTGCCTCGGTATTGAGGTGGGAGCCTGTAAAAGTATCCGGCTTCGTGGTGCCCTTTCCGACGAGGAGGAGATGGACGGAGATCCCGCGAGGAGATCGGAGTGGAGATGAAGACCGGAGGACTCGGATCGTATGGTATACATCTCTTCTCATCTTGTAGTTAGCTAGATATAGTTTAATGGCACGATCCGGGGTTTAGTGCGCGGTGGTGCCGGTTTGCTAAGTCCGCAAAAATAAAAGTTTACCACCGTTTCCGCGTTTGGCCGTCGGATTGACGGCCGGGGCGCCGCCGTGCACTTACAGTGGTATCAGAGCCTCGCCATTAACTTAGTCTAGCTTTGTGTAATGTGTTTGCATTTCCGATCGATCAAAAAGTTCCAAAACTGCATTTTAGTTCGCATCAGTTTCTGTTGAAAATTTTTGGTCTCGAAAATTTTTTCAGGTTATAAAATATTGATGTACTGGAAAATCTAAGAGTTCTGTAAAAATTTGACGAAGTAACTCCACAGTTGGAGCGCGGAACCGCCGCGAAAATCCCATTTGTGCGGCCCTTCCGCCGCGCACTATTCACATCACTTCACCATTTTTTTACAGAGGCCTTCTGGGCTTAAAATATGGGCTTTGGAATATTAAAGTTGGGCCAATTGTTTCTGTGAGTGCTACAGTTTTCTTTGGGGCCCACTTGTTAATTGTTTGATCAATCGGAAATTTTTTAAACACATTTTTCACAGTATTTACATTATATCTGCGACCGTGAATGTCACTCGATCGGTAAATCCGGTCTAACTGCTATAGCCCGGTTAGACGGATTTGCGAACGTGACTTTCACGTTGATGTTCTATGTATTTGCTGTGATGTTGCGGATCGGTCGTGGGGGATAGCCTGAATGCAATGCTAGTACAGTTTTGTTGTATTATGTACATTTGATATTGCGGGGCGAGCGTCCGACATGTGGACTGCCGTCACTGCCTGTTTGTATTATTCTTTTGGGGCACGACCTGGTTGCGGTCGATGTACCCATTGTATGTATATTTTTCTTTCTGTACTAGGATTATCCCGCGGAGGGGTGCACGGATAGCCGGGTTCTGGAGGGCAACAAGCCCGCATCTCATGGCATTGAGACGGAGGGGGCTTCACTCCAGGATTGGCTGGCTATTCGCCGCACTCGTAGGGGGTATAGGATATCATTGCACAGGCTATCCACACGACCAGGGGAATGTCGGGTTTCAGTAGTGGCTCTGTGAAACCCGGGGATCCCAGATATCTGTATTGTTTCTGTGATGTTGTTCATTCTCTGTGATGTTGCATTTTATTCACGCCTTGAGCGAAATACTATATATTGGTATATATATTAGTAGATGTTGTATATGTTTTGCATCCGCGCTAGTCCAGTCCCCGCTCTGTCGTTAGTAAGCTAACCTAACGGGTAATGACGGGACCCAGTGGCGAATGCGGATGGCATATACGTACATCAGTATATTTTTCGTTCTTTTTGGTGTGTTCAATTGATGGGACTGCGTTGATTCGGATCAATGCAAGTTAAAAACAAACCTAATCTGATGTTGTTGGAACACTTTTCAAAAGCTGTTATTGCAAGGACGTTCACTTTTGTTTTGCATCGTGGTATTCATTTGGAATATCCTGCTCCTCAGTCGACGAGGCAAGGGCCGAGATCCCTTCACCGGGAGTGACCCCTTGGACAGAAGTTTGCGTCAGGGCATTAACTTCACTATAGCCGATTACTTTTGCTTTGCATCGCGGTATTCATTTGGAATATCCTGCACCTCATTCTACGGGGAAAGAGCCGAGATCCCTTCACCGGGAGTGACCTCTTTAGCAACGGTTTTCGTCACTATATTTTCAAAAAGCTATCCGTTCCTTCGACGATATCAAGTTCATTACGTTAAAGGTTTTCGCCAGAAACCATTCGTAGCCCTCCGTCATTTCAGTTAAACATTCGGTAGTATTCAAGCTATGTATTTTGACCTCACGCCAAGGCATAGTGATTGGTAGCTGCCGGGTATTTATCTGTTGCATAGATAGATGCGTTGGTTTGGGACAGTCGTACTACTATTTTGGCCTACGTCAAGGGTATGTACGGGTGGGTTCAGATTAACCTGGATAATGACGGGCAGAACTTGACATGTGACTTATGATATTTTGACCTCACACCAAGGTCATAAGAGCATGGGGCAGAAATCTCATCGGGAGTTTCAAAAGAACTGAAACTTGCCAGATATGCGCATACCTTCTGGAGTGTGATACCGTGAGCGGATTCCGTCACGTTGTCATGCGATGAGAGTTGGATCCCGATTCCCACTGATGAGTTAGTTTACTCCTCGGGTAACCCCGACTAATTCTTCTTTAAGGTTTGGAGGAGAATTTGAGGTACAGTGGGAGGTTTCCAGATTAGATAAATTGGTAACCATTCTGATCTAGGTTAGAGTGCACGCTGAGTGTTTCTTTTCTCTCTCTCTGGCAGCGACCATTGACCCGACCCTAAGACTATGACTCAGTGACCAAGTTGACCGAACCTTCTTAAACACTAGCTTTTGGATTGTCAGAGTTGCAGACCTCATTGCCACTCCTACTTTTACCCTTTTCTCCAGGACACCCCGTATTACTACAAACGTCCACTTCCATTGGACAAAACCATCGTATGGTTAGATACGAACTCGAAGGAATTCGAGGATGGTTTCCGGTTCTGGAGAAAACGAATAGGATTATTCAGTTGTCTTTTCTTTTCACCTTCTCTCAGGTTGCGAGTACTCCTTGGTTTAGGAGTAGTACACCTATTACGCAAATTGGATAGTCTTCTTCCAAACCATAGGCTGGTGCCGACCGGTAGGGAATGAAGAAAACCAGTTAGCCTAAACGGTGTACAGAAGGTATTAAGTTCAGACAAAACAAGGGATTAGTAAGAGGGCAAAGTAAATTGCGACTGCTTTTCACGACCGAACCAAGTATTTCTTCGCCAATCCTAAATCACCTTTGTATTTCTCCAGGACACTCCGTATCACTACGAAGATCCCATTTTATTGGATAATCCATCGTATGGTTATATACGAACTCGAAAGGAACTTGTTCCAGTTCGGGGATGGATCCTGGTTCAGGAGAAATAGGAATAAAGTACATTCAGGTGTCTTTTATCTTCACCTTCTCTCGCGTTGCGAGTGCTCCTAGGATTAGGACAGTACACCCTTTATGCTTTTTGGATAGTCTTCTTCCAAACCATAGGCTGGTGCCGAACGGTAGGGAAGGAAGAAAACCATTTGGCATAAAGGGGTGTACAGAAGGTAATGACTAAAGACATATGAAGGGATTTGGAGAGGTGGCAAAGAATTATACGGTTATAGTTATGAATCTGGATAATGGTAGAGGCATTACTAGGAGTACCAGGATACCCCATCGAAACATTTCAATGTTTCAGTTCAACTGTGTACTGTTAATGGAGAACTGATTTCCCGATTAGATACTTACTCCAGGGTATGTATTTACCAGGTATGATTCTCACATCTGTATGGTTTTACAGATGATGAGTGGGAGTACGTTATTGGAAATTGGGTGATCATCCTCATTATATCGGGATTCGTTGTAATCGGTGATATTTGAGGAAATCACCTGGGCTGTTTGCCGGTCGGCAAATATTTGGTTTTGAATATCCGCTGTTATGCACCAATTTCAAATTGATATATCTGTACGTCTATTTTCATAGAGTGAGATATACCTTTCTGAAATTATGTCTACGACATTTACCTATATCAGTGGATGGTTAGGTAAGGAGCATTAAACAGCGGTGTAATTCTTCCTAACCATAAGTACAGTTTTCAACCTACGACACACAGTGAAAGAGTTGTTAGACTCAGCGGACTTATACAGAGTATTGTATGTTGTCCAGTGTCCATAAGGACAGAGGGGTTGGTCCTCATACTATATTCTGTTTACTTTTAACTTCTCTAGTTCTTAGACATGTGTTTCGTAGAAACACAAGGTCTAAGTTTTGAGGAGTTATAGGTATTTGAATAGAGTAGAGAACCAGGTGTAGCAAGTATCGGGATTCTTCAAGGTGATCGAAGATGTAGATACTTGTGTATGGTATTCAGTTGATAGTAATGATTAAGAGAACTTGCTTCTCTTTCAGGTTACTCATAATTGGAAATGCTTCCTAAGTTGAGTAACGCTGATCGGCCTCCTTCCATTTAGTTGACATGCGCTGGAGACAGCTGCATGATTTGAATCTGGTTCAATTATATCAGTGCCTCTGTTTCTATATTGGATATAGAACAGTTCATATCTTAACGATGTTAAGGTACGGGGAGTTGTCCGGTTTATGATTAAAACCAGACACTGGATAACTCAAGGCACGTTTCTGTAATGGCAGTTTGTGGGTTGACCCAGGCTATGACGAGGGTTGATTTTCTACCATCTGGATGAACAATAGCGATATTGTTCTAGACTCGCCACAGTTTTATTAAAAATGGATTTTTTCAGAAAACAGTAGTGGGAGTATGGTAGAACTGGAAGTGATTCCAGAACCACAAACGATTACTGAAGATTTGATAAGGAACCTAAAGATTCAATCTGGATTGACATTCCATTGGCCACTCCGCAGATAAAGTGGGTAACTTCAGGCACCCGAGAGGTACTACAGTAGCCTCAAGGACGGTGACAGGGAAGTTCTTGTTTACCCAAAATTGCCATTGCTGTTGTTCCAGGTTACGAGACCCGGCGGGAGGATGAGTATAGCGTCGTTCTAAACCAGTTTTAGAAGTGTACGTCTATATGACTCTGCCAGAGGGTTGTCGTAGTCAGTGGGAGCAGCGGAAGCATTGGTGGACAGGTTGCTTATGTCTATTTATAGACTAGAGCAGATGTAGCGGAGATAGATCATCTATTTCTGACGTGACAGTCATGGGTTTGACTTCATCAGAATAGGGGATGGATCTGTTGAGAAGGTAGTAGGGTGTGATATCCTGGTATTTGGATGATATACACAGAGTAGGAAAAGAAACTCCTACACTACGATCGGTTATACTTTGGTCGTCACACAGTGGTTTCTCCACATAGGAAATGGATTTTGCATCAGACATACTGGTTACTAGATCTATGGTCTTAGATCTAGATTTGGGTGGTTTCCCAATCAGGGTACTTGACAGCATTCTAAGAGTATTTAGAATGGACGACTCCTGGCACGGTAGTGTACCTGCAGGTAATGGAGTCACCTTCTCCAAAGGTGTCTTACAGACCAAAGGGGAGAGGGACGGGCATGATTGGCAGATCATTTGCTCAGGCAATTGAGTCAATCGTGAGATGTCAAGTACCACACCAGATGTTGTTCTTGCACTGGATGCAATAAGTTGACATTAATCCAATCCTGGAAAAACAGTCGGAAGCAGTTTTAGAACATAAGTGGATGTTCTAGGGAGATGATAACGACAGCCTCATTCAGGAGACAGTTATCATTCCAGGCTTCCAAGGTGACATGGATGACAAGGAGGTTGTCAGAGTTATAGTTTTCCTTCTGATGAGGGGCAGTATTTTGGACAGGTGATCCAAGGCAATACTGAGGGAGGCATGGCGCGCAGGATACTGATTAAGTTCAGTTGACGATACAGTCTAAGAAGTTTGGATTTGGAGTTCATTTATGAGCTATGTCCCATCAGACATCCAGACACATTCTAAGACAGGTATTGCTCTTTTCGGGAGATGGGTTTCTCCGCGAACTTGAGATATAGAGAGACATAGAAAGAAACATCAAGGCGGATCCACTCACTAAGGCTATTCCTCGAACACAATAGTTTCGCAAACGAGCTTTGTGAGACTGACTAGTAGAGGAGTTGGGTGTTCGGTATCACACGGGCTGTGAGTATGCGACATCGCAATAATTAGCCTTGAGTGCAAGTGGGAGATTGTTGGAGGTAGTGCCCTCAGAGTCAATTATTGGATCACAGGTACGTGATTGCAATGATTGAGGGAGGACCTATCCCGGTAGGACAGTCTTACTCGAGATGATAGTATGCTATCTGGTTTACCTTTATCATCGTGTACTGCTTTAGGTGACATGATACGTCGCTATTACACGTTGATAGAGCCCCTAGGATTCTTGCTTGACCACCAGCAGTATGAGGGCGATCATATAAGTGGGAGCTGGGGGTCTACAAGCATATCCTTAAAAGGTCCCTAGTCGTGGGAGCTTCGAGACTGGGCATCGATACTCCATTAGTAGACTAGTGTATACAGTCGAGACCCCGACGAGGGGCGGTGGCCGGTCTCACAAGCCACTGGTGTCAGTTGGTTCACCTAAGATGTATACAGGTGCTCATTGGGTTATGAGTACACCGGACAGGACTCGCCGGGAACATGCTAGTTGGTCATATACCAGACGTCAGATGGCAGTTCCCTGGTGACATGTGTGCAGGTTAGTTCATCGACCTGGGGGTCGTCATTTGTCTCGTGTGAGTTCCCACTGTACTTTGATTACTACCCTACCACGGCTCAAAGGAGTCGTGCAAACAGGTTTTAGTTGGGTACAGTCCCGAGCCACATGGAGGCAGTGAGCGTATCTTCAGGGGTTCGTCTCTCCCGGTATTGGGGGTGAGGTCGTGCTGTGTCTAGGAGAGCCATTACACAAAGTCCTTGGCCAAGGCAAGGAGATTTACTGGTAGGTATTCCAGTAGTATCTCAGGGTGTTCTGGGCTACACTCCGACACGACTTGTACCGCTTTTGGGGGTCTGACTTTTACCAACCCCCTAGGCCCGCCATGCGATACTCATAGACGAACGGACCGGACTGCACGGATATTGTCACTGACAGGCTCAGTAGGGTGTCAAGATGAGTTCGCTCATCGACGTCCCTTTTGGTCAATAGCTGGTGGCCCGTCACGTATTGGCTTATACCTCTGACGTGCTAGTGGTTAAATCCACAGCCATAGTATTGACGAGTCTTTAGAGTCCACCACACTTTCAGTTACTCAAGTTTCGGGCGAAACGCTGTAGAGGCCGTATGGAGATATGGCAGGGTCCGATCAGATACGTGCGGTATTGCACGGATCAGGATCGGACGGTTTTGTACTAGTGGCCGTATAGTTATATGGCAGCGTTCGATCAGATACGTGCGGTATTGCACGGATCAGGATCGGACGGATATTACTAGCCGGCTTTGGTTTAAGCCGGATCCTAGTATAGTACAGTGTAGATTTTGTCTCATTGCATTTGTATCCGGACAGAATACAGATGCGGGTGTGTATGCACAGTATGGGGGTTTTCCTGTAATTTATTACGGGACCAGTTTTCTGGAGTTGCCAGTTTGCATTCCGTTCCGGCCGGTTTTCCTTTGTTCTTTCCCGGCCGGACTTTTCAGATGGAGGGTGTTATTTGCAATTGTGCAAATAACATTTGTGGAGGGGGTATCTTGCATATTGGTGGCATCATGATGGCTTTTCATGATGAGATCCTTTTTCTTTCTTTTCTTTGCTTTATGAGATTAGAAATGAAAAGAGGTTTGATGTTGATTTAGTGATGATTATGTTTTAGGTTGTGGTCACCACTTTTTGCATCCTACACTCACCTCCCTCTTGTTATCATATTGTTTTTGCTCCACCATTTTGATTCTCACTTGATGAGAGGTTTTTGTTCATGGTTGAGAAAAAGAAAGAGAGAAAGAAAAGAGAAGAAGAGAGTTTCATCTTCATCCTTGAGAGTGTTTCATTTGATTGATCTCATTTCATGTTAAGAAAAATGCAAGCACCATTTTTCTTGTCTTGTTTCCTCCATCATCCACAAATGGCAACCAAACCCCAAAAGAGACTATGATTCTACACTACACTTCCTACAGCATATCTTGAGCATGTCGATTTGCCGGCTTCATGCGCGAGTTGCCTCGGTATTGAGGTGGGAGCCCGTAAAAGTACCCGGCTTCGTGGTGCCCTTTCCGACGAGGAGGAGATGGACGGAGATCCCGCGAGGAGATCGGAGTGGAGATGAAGACCGGAGGACTCGGATCGTATGGTATACATCTCTTCTCATCTTGTAGTTAGCTAGATATAGTTTAATGGCACGATCCGGGGTTTAGTGCGCGGTGGTGCCGGTTTGCTAAGTCCGCAAAAATAAAAGTTTACCACCGTTTCCGCGTTTGGCCGTCGGATTGACGGCCGGGGCGCCGCCGTGCACTTACATTAGATACTACAACTACTGCTACAGATAGCCCTAGCGCAAGTGGGAGATTGTTAGTTATATGTATGCCCTAGAGGCCATTACTGTACATTGGATGTATATTGTAGTGGATGCTGGGACATATATAGGTAGGACTTTCTTGCTCGACATGATAGTATGCTATCTGGTTGCTCTTTATCTTAACATGTATACTTTCTGTCTCTCTGTTACATGTTGATAAAGCCCTTAGGATGTGTACTCGACTTCCAGGACTATGATGAAGATCATACTAGTGGGGCCTGGGTAGTCAATGAGTACATCCTTCATTGTTCCTAGTCGTGGGAATATCGAGACGGGGCATCGATATTCCAGAGTAGACTAGCGTATATCTTCTCGACCCATGTGATGGGCGATGGATGATCCCATATCCATTGGTGTTTGACATCGGAGATGGTATGCGGGTGCTCAGTGGAGACTGGGTACACTGAACGGACTCGCCGAGAACTCCCAGATGGTATTATACCTCACGTCAAATGGCAGTTCTCTAGTGACACTGGTACAGCTTAGTCTATTGACCCGAGATGTCATAGAGTCTTGTGTGTCTCCCACTGTGCTTTGATTTCCACCCTACCACGGCTCTACTGAGTCGTGCAAACAGGTGGTTTTTGGGTACAGTCCCGATTCACATGGAGGCAATGAGCGATAGGAGGGGATTCGTCTCTCCCGGTATTGGGGGTTGATGTTACGCTATGCTCGACTGGCCATAACAGGAAATCCCTGGCCAGGGTTGCAGTGACCTACTGGTAAGTGTTATCAGTAGTTTCACACATGTCATGGACTTCACGTCGGCATGACTTATCGAGCTATTGGGGTCTGACGTTTACCACCCCTAGGCGAGATATGCGACATATCAGACGAACAGACCGGACTGTACGGTAAGTGTTACTGGTTGGATTCACAGGAGTGTGATCGGGCTTGCTCGTCGATCTTCTGATCGCTCAATACCCGGGTGGCCATTACGTTTAGCAGACTGCTTGCGGCTTGTGGGTGTTTGATATGATCATCACCTGCTGCCGGCGTATTGACGAGTCTTTAGAGTCCTACACAGAGGTTTCCTGGCTCAAGCGAAACGAAATAGGAGCGCATATGAGATATGTGCGGGACCGAAAATAATTCGTGTATGTGATACCGTATTCCATTCTCACGATGAATGTATCGATTGGTTATATGTGATATAACCTAGTTGTCGAATCAATGATTGATTCGATAAGCCGATACATTGGATACTAGCCGGTTATATGCGACATGACCGGATCATTGAATCAAGTGTTGATTTAATGATTTAATGTATAATTATATATTTGATATATTACTTTGCATTAACTGGTATTGGTTCACTTTAAATGGATTTTCTCACTTGGATTGTGCAAGTTGTATATGTGATATACTTTTGTGCACAAGATTGTATCATGTTTGATGATACATGCAAGCTTGGGTTTGTGTAAAGAATTGACCATGGTTATATGAATGGTTAGGGTTTCATTTTATTTGCTTATTTATTTATTCATTTATTCTTTATTGAAAGAAATAAAATGCTGGCTAAGTTTGGTTTATCTTTGACGCTTCATGAAGCTTTGAATGGTTGACTATTTTGTTTCTTTCCTTAACCCTAACCATTCACTTTAACCTTAATTTATTCTCTACATCTAACCATAGTTGACATTATGATAAGTATGATTTATTTTCTATTTTCTAAATAACTTATCATATCTTCTTCTTCTTCTTCATCTTCTTCTTCCATGAAAAGAAGCTTGCTACATCAATGGTGATTGATAAAAAAGTGTGAGAAATCCAAATCTAAAGTCTACCCACTTCCTATTTCTTCATCCTCTACCTCTTGCCAAGTAGTATAGGGTGTTTCCTTCACAAGTTTTCTTGACTTGGTGAAGTTGGAGCTTGATCTAGCGATGCCTCGACGTAGATCATCTTCGGCATCATCGTCGATGACCTAGCCCGCTTTTTCTCCGATGAAGCCGACGCTAGAGCCCAAGATCCGATTTGTACAGCGAGGAGACTTCATCGCGGAGCCATGGAGGTGGAGAACCGGATCTACAAAGGTTGTAGCCACTTTCCTTTAGCATTTAATTCGTTTACATGCTCGCATCGCCTCATTATCTAGTTAACGATCCGTATTAGGGTTTGTAGGCACCCGTAAAATTTAAATTGGCCGTGTTTGATGTCTTGCAAGACTTCATTAGAGTGCCTAGGAACCCTACACACAAGACTCTATGACGATCTCGGGTCTACAGACTAACCTGCACCAGTGTCACCTGAGAACTGCTATCCGACGATAGATATAATTCCATATAGGAGTTCTCGGCGAGTCCGTCCAGTGTACCCAGTCACCACTGAGCACCCATATATGATCTCGATGTCAAACATCAATGAATGTGGGAACATTCATCACCCATCATATGGGTCTAGTATCATATACGCTAGCCTACTCTGGTATATCAATGCCCCGTCTCGATATACCTACGACTAGGGACATTCCAGGATATGCTTATAAACTACAGATGTCCCACTAGTATGATCTCCATCATAATCACAGTAGTCAAGCCGATATCCTCAGGGCTTTATCAGCATGTATGAATGAATTAAAGCATGATCAAATCAATATTTCAGATAAAGAAGAACCAGATAGCATGCTATCATGTCGAGCAAGAATGTACACTGAATATATATATACATCTACAGATACATCCACTATCATATAATGGCCTCTAGGGCATACATATATCAAACAATCTCCCACTTGCACTAAGGCCAGTTATTGGCGTATCTCATACCTAACATCTCAAAAAGTTGCTTATGCTGCGGCTGAGGGTGGGCCTTGGTGAATGGATCCGCGGCGTTATTCTTTGTGTCTACTCTCCTAATCTCGATCTCGCGGCGATCTATAATCTCCCGGATCAAATGAAAGCGCCTCAGGATGTGTCTGGACCGCTGATGGGACCTGGGTTCCTTGGCTAACGCCATAGCCCCATTATTATTACAATACAATGGTATTGGATCAATAATGGTTGGAACTACTCCTAGCTCCGAGACGAACTTCTTCATCCAGACGGCTTCCTTGGCGGCATCATTTGCAGCAATGTACTCAGCTTCCATCGTAGAGTCTGCAACGGTACCTATTTGGAACTCTTCCAACTTACCGCCCCTCCATTGAGGGTAAATACAAACCCAGAGATATATTTGTTGTCGTCCTTATCGCTCTGGAAGCTCGAATCGGTAAAGACTTCCATTTGGAGATCTCCATTACCATACACCAAGAACAATTCTTTAGTCCTTCGTAAGTACTTAAGAATGTTCTTCACAGCTGTCCAGTGATTCTCCCCTGGGTTGGATTGATACCTGCTTACAGCACTAAGTGCATAAGCTACATCTGGGCGTGTACATAACATCGCATACATTATAGATCCTACTGCCGAAGCATAGGGTATAATGCACATGGGAGCTCTCTCTTCATCGGTCTTTGGGCAAGAGTCCTTGGAGAGAGTGACCCTATAGCAAGCGGGTGTAGAGAATAAACTAGGGTTAGGGTTTGGTTGAGTTAAGAATGTGTCATCAACAAATATCTTAACCATGACAAAAGAATAAAGCTTCTAGAAGGAACTTGAAGCATCCAACCCTAATCAAACCTTAACCTCAATTAATCATCCTTAAACATGTTTAACAATTAATCATATCATGTCACAATAATATATATCATATATATATTATATATTTGCAACAAAAGAAAATAATACAATTAACATATATCACATATATATCAATGTATCATCCACTGAGAAAATGAAATAATAAAGCGAGCCAATATTAGATAATGTAATACAATATATCATATATATTATTATACATCAAATCATCGAATCAACACTTGAATCGATGATCCGGCTATATCGAATATTACCGACTAATATATCATGTACCGATTCATCGAATCAACACTTGATCCGATGACCCGGTTCATATCCATATATCGCGAGAATATAATACGGTATCCCATATCGCATTATTCACGCTCCTACGCATATCACATATGCGCCACTACTCCGTTTCGCCTGAGCCAAGAAACCTCTGTGGAGGACTCTAAAGAATCGTCAATACGCCGGTAGCAGGTGATGATCATATCAAACACCCACAAGCTGCAAGCGGTCAGCTAAACGTAACAGCCACCCAGGTATTGAGCGATCAGAAGATCAACAAGCTAGCCTGTGCGTTCTCCTGTGAATCCAACCAGTAACACTCCCGTACAGTCCGGTCTGTTCGTCTGATATGTCGCATATCAAGTCTAGGGGTGGTATACGTCAGACCCCAGTAACCGATAAGTCGTGTCGATGTGTGGCTCATAACAGGTCGAGAAACTACTAGTAACACTTACCAGTAAATCTCCATATCAGCCCTGGCCAGGGACTTCCAGTTATAGCCAATTGAACACAGCACAACATCAACTCCCTATACCGGGAGAGACGAATCCCCTCCTATCGCTCATTGCCTCCATGTGATTCGGGACTGTACCCAAAAGCCACCGTTTTGCACGCCCTCTTGGACGTGGTAAGGTGGAAATCAAAGCACAGTGGGAATCACACAAGACTCTATGACGATCTCGGGTCTACAGACTACCCTGTACCAGTGTCACCGGAGAACTGCCATCTGACGTGTGGTATATCACCATCTGGGAGTTCTCGGCGAGTCCGTCCAGTGTACCCAGTCTCTACTGAGCACCCGTACACCATCTCTGATGTCCAACACCGATGGATATGGGATCATCCATCGCCCATCATATGGGTCAAGATGCGTATACGCTAGTCTACTCTGGTGTATCGATGCCCTGTCTCGATATACCCTCGACTAGGAACAGTTATAGGATGTACTCATCGACTACCGCGGCCCCACTAGTATGATCTCATCATAGTCCCAGTAGTCGAGTACAGATCCTAAGGGCTTTATCAACATGTGAGAGTAAAACAGTAAACCAATACAAGTCAACATGTTAAGATAAAGTGAAACCAAATAGCATACTATCATGACGAGCAAGAAAGTCATCTCTATATATAACCAAGCATCCATTATAATATACATCATATGTACAACAATGGCCTCTAGGGCATATACATAACTAACAATCTCCCACTTGCACTAAGGCCAGCTGCTGTAGTATCTCATACCTAGCATCCCGAATAATCTCTCAAACTGTATCTGGGAAATAGCCTTCGTGAATGGATCCGCAGTGTTGTCCTTCGTATCTACTCTCCTGACCTCGATCTCCCGGCGATCAACTATCTCCCTGATCAGGTGATACCGCCTCAGAATATGTCTGGACTTTTGATGGGACCTGGGTTCCTTAGCCAAAGCCACAGCTCCATTGTTATCGCAATACAGAGGTATTGGATGCTCAATGGATGGAACCACACCAAGTTCACTAATGAACTTCTTGATCCAGACAGCTTCTTTGGCAGCATCGTTGGCAGCAATGTATTCAGCCTCCATCGTTGAGTCTGCAACGGTATCCTGTTTGGAACTCTTCCAACATACCGCCCCTCCATTGAGGGTAAAGAAAAAACCCGAATGCGACTTAGAGTCATCCTTATCACTTTGGAAGCTGGAATCGGTAAAGGACTCCACCTGGAGTTCTCCGTTACCATACACCAAGAACATCTCCTTAGTCCTTCGCAAGTACTTGAGAATGTTCTTCACAGCCGTCCAGTGACTCTCTCCAGGATCTGCTTGATACCGACTCACTACACTTAGTGAGTATGCTACATCGGGTCTGGTACATAGCATCGCATACATGATAGAGCCTACTGCCGAAGCATAGGGTATCCCTAGCATGCGAGCTCTCTCCAAATCAGTCTTGGGAGACATCTCTTTGGAGAGAGTGAGTCCAGAGATCGTGGGCTGATTCCCACGTTTGGATTCTTCCATACTAAACCTCTTTAGCATGGTGTCAATGTACCTGGATTGGGACAATCCCAGTATCCGTTTAGATCTATCTCTATAGATCATGATTCCCAATATGCAGGAGGCATCACCTAGATCTTCCATTGAGAATCTCTGTGATAAGAAGAGCTTGACTGATTGCAGCATAGGAATATCATTTCCTATCAAGAGTATGTCATCCACATACAATACGAGGAAGACAACCTTACCCTCTGCTACCTTCTTATAGATACAAGGTTCATCTATATTTTTGATGAAGTCAAACTCTTTGACTACAACATCAAAACAGATGTTCCAACTCCGCGATGCTTGCTTTAACCAATAAATGGATTTAAGCAGCTTGCACACCTTTCCGCTGCTCCCACTATCTACGAAGCCCTCTGGCTGAGTCATGTACACGCTCTTTTCTAAATCACCGTTTAGAAAGGCGGTCTTAACATCCATTTGCCAGATTTCGTAGTCATGGTATGCAGCAATGGCAAGTAAGATCCGGATGGACTTAAGCATAGCCACTGGAGAAAAGGTTTCGTCATAATCCACACCTGGTCGTTGACGAAAACCCTTTGCTACAAGTCTAGCTTTGAAAGTCTCAACTTTTCCATCTACACCAAATTTCCTTTTAAAGATCCACTTGCTCCCAATGGGTTTTACCCCTTCAGGAGCATTTTCCAAAGTCCATACTTTGTTGGTGTACATGGATTCCATCTCAGATCGCATTGCATCCAGCCATTTCACAGAGTCACCACTCGCGATGGCCTGCTCGAAACTAGTGGGGTCATCATCATCCATGATGCAATCCCCGCTTCCACCATCAATGAGAAAACCGTAGTATCTCTCAGGTGGACGAGAAACCCTACTAGATCAGCGGAGAGGCTGGGGTTCGTCGGGTACTACTGAATCCTCTAGTTCTGCTAAATCTTCAAGTGCAATTTGTGTTGTTGGAACCTCTTCCAGCTCTACCTCTCTGCCACTAATTTCTTTTGCAAGAAATTCCTTTTCCAAAAAGGTGGCATATTAAGAAACAAACACTTTTTGTTCCTCAGCGTGATAGAAAATATATCCTTGAGAATTCTTAGGATATCCCACAAATTTGCAAAGAACTGATCGTGCCTCGAGTTGGTTTGGATTTTGTCTTTTGACATAGGCCGGACAACCCCATATCTTAACTCGTTTGAAATATGGTCTCTTCCCACTCCATATCTCATATGGTGTGGTAGGTACAGATTTCGACGGAACTAGATTCAATATGTATATGGCTGTCTCAAGCGCATACCCCCAAAAGGAAATAGGTAACTCAGCTTCGCTCATCATAGATCGCACCATATCTAATAGGGTCTGATTCCTTCGCTCTGATACACCGTTGTGCTGTGGTGTATAAGGAGGAGTAAGCTGAGAGAGAATCCCATTCTCTTTTAGATAATCTAGGAACTCACTGCTTAAGTATTCACCTCCTCGATCAGATCGAAGAATCTTAATACTTTTGCCCGTTTGGTTCTCTACTTCGTGCTTATATTCTTTGAATTTCTCAAAAGCTTCAGACTTGTGTTTCAACAAGAACACATGTCCGTATCTAGAGAGATCGTCAGTGAATGTAATGAAGTAGGAAGAACCGTTCCTGGCATGCGTAGACATGGGACCGCATACATCACTATGTATCAGTCCTAAGAGTTCAGTAACTCTCTCTCCGTGTCCACTAAACGGAGCTTTGGTCATTTTTCCTTTGAGACATGAATGGAAAGTATCATAAGATGATAATTCGAACGGATTCAAATAACCATCTTTATGTAACTTAGCCAGTCGTGTCGCATTGATATGACCAAGTCTACAATGCCACAAGTAGGATTCGTTCATATCTGAACTTTTCCTCTTATGTGTGTTTTGTATATTCAGGACTGTATTCTGATTTAGAATGAATATGCCATTATGTAATGAGCCTGATGCAATCAACTTTTGATCTAGGTATATGTTCATAACATTATCCTGTACTACAAAATTATATCCCTCTTTACTCTATAAAGAAACCGATATAATGTTGCACATCATGTTCGGTATATAATAGCACTCATTTAGAATCAGTGTATTACGACTTGGTAATACAAGGTGATATTCGCCAACTGCTTTGGCTACAATACTTGCACCGTTCCCTACTTGAACGGAATGTTCACCTTTTCCCAGTTCTCTACCTTTACGTAGCCCATGTAACTGTTTACATATGTGGGATCCTGATCCGGTATCTAATACCCAGGACGTAGGGTGAACTGAGAAACAGTTCTCAATAACTAACACACCCGAAGAAGATGCATCAACATGCATGTTCTTTTGGGCGGTGTGAGAATCCAGATATTCTCCTGTTTCCTGTTCTGTCTTATAACTCTTATAAGAAAGAATGGGTCTAACGTTCCCTTGCTCAGTACAATAATTGGGTTCAGTCAATACATCCATATTATTATCTTGATTATGGCATGACATGGTCGCTACCTGGAGAGAGAGAGAGAAGAAAACACTTTAGCGTATGCTCTTGCAAGATTAGATTGGTTATTATCTTATCTAATCAGGATGTCTCCCACTGTTTTTATCAAATCTACCTTAAAACCCTAAAAGGTAAGATTAGCCGGGATTAATTACACCTTACAATTTCGTCAATCTTTCAGCCAGATCAGTGTCGGTACTTTGAGGGAGGTTCCCCGTACTCTCGCACGGACCTAATTAATGTAAACCTCGTTTTCCCATAGGCGTAACCCCGTTAACACTTTTCTAGACACCTACTTGATCGGCTAATTGTCTTGTGTAAAACTCTCCCAGGAGTAACTCTTACTCGCAGTGGGTATCAGGATCCAACTATCTCATAGGAGGTATGCAATCTCATTGCAAATTTCAACACTTAAAATTCCCGATAATATTTTGCCCCTAGCGATCTATGACCTTAACTAAGTCAACAAACCATAAATCGCAAGTCAAGTTCAACCCGTACATTTCCCGATTGAATTAAACCCACCCGTACGACCCTTAACTGAGTCAACAAGGCCGTACGAATACCCTAATCCAATCACATCTCATGTTTTAGCAGATAAACATTACTTAGCTACCGTACACTATGCCTTAACTAAGTCAACAAACATAGCACGAATACTAAATAATATCTATCTGAAATGACAGAGGGCTACGCAGGTTTTTCAGAAAACCCTGAGCGTAATGAACTTGATATCGTCGTAGAATCGAGTGAAGTTTTGAAAAGGAGTGTTTTTTAGGCTTTTCTTAGTTTCGCTAAAGGGGTCACTCCCGGTGAAGGGATCGTCGGCCCTTTCCTCATCGAATAAGGTGCAGGATATATCATATATACCGCTGTGCAAAGCAAAACACTAAAAGCAATCAAAAGACAAACCGAGTTTTGTAGCATCTGCCAGTTTTGCTAAAGGAGTCACTCCCGGTGAAGGGATCTCGGTCCTTTCCTCATCGAATAAGGTGCAGGATATATCATATATATCGCTGTGCAAAACAAAACTGTAGCTACCCCTTTTATAAAGTTTTGATTCTACAACATCATTAGGTTTCTTTTCTTTTTATTAATCTCATTAATAAATATCCCATCAGCTTATGCTTCCTAAGCATCACAGAAGAAACGAAAGCAGTAATATTTATATATCAGCATATATATATAGTATAAGCATTCGTCTCAGGCAGTAATATGATCTCATCACAGAACATTGCAGCAGAAGAACATATATGAAATATTGGATATACTAGGATGTCCGTGTTTTCAATACGAGCCTGTATAAAACACGGATTCCACGGTCGCGACGAATAGCCAAACCCACATCCCAAGACCCCTACGAAAGCGGCAAGTAACACTGCCAATTCTAGGATTAGGAGACCCGGTCTCGACTCCTCGAGATGGCCTCCCACTGGACCCTAGAACCCGGTTACTTGTGCTCCCCTCCTTGGGTCTACCTAATGCGGAAAAGTAAATAATATACACTGGTGACATCAACCGCAACCTGGAAGTGCCCTAAATAAAAGAATATTACATTACAAATGAATTTTACATGAATGAAAATAAAAACCCTCATCTCACATAAAACCCCCGGCTATTCAGAACGCGACGATCCAATATAACATATCACAGCAACACATAATATCTCATATCATCAACGTAAGTAAATATGCGCATCCCAATTGTCGTTGAATCATATAGCAACGAAACCAGCGATATCACATATTACACTTACGGTCACAGAAAAGAAAGTGTAAAACTACAATATTTGGAATCCACAATCACTTTAGACATCGTAAATCCGAAATATCACATACTCCGTATTTCATGCCTAACTATATGAATTCCACATATTGTATCACATTACAGATAAATAGACAGTATTAAACTTTTCGAACAGATAATCAAACACCCAAAATTTCCCAAAGTGCTCAACTCTTGAGCGGAGTTCAAATAATCCCAGAATATGTCAAAGTACCAGTGATCCAGCCGTAGAAGGGTCAAGCCAACGCCTCACATGTGGCACGCCGTACTGCCCCAAACCCAAAGGTTCAAAAGGCAGTTCAAGACGGTCACATAATCGAGTTAAGGTTTGTTGTCTTCTAGAGGGTCCACCGCTTAACTTGTACAATTTTTCCGAAAGATTTAAACCCAATAAAAATTCAACACTTGAAAGTTTGCCGTGCCGGGATAAAGTGGGTTAATGATATCCGTTCAAACTTTTTAACAATTTCTAAATATCCGGAAAGAAATACGAATTTAAAATTTCCGATCGAGTCTACTATTACAAAACAAACCCCAGAATTTCAAACACCTGGAACAGATTAAAAATACCCAGAATAGTCAGCAAGTACCTACAGTGGTATCAGAGCCTAGCTAGAGCATTAGGCGATGTGTTTACGAAGTTAAAACTCCGATCGAACCCGAAACGACAAAATTGGACCCCTCTCTGGAAATTTTTTAAATTTTGGGATTTTTCTGAATTAAAAATATGTAAAAAAATCAGCAGGGAATTCTAAGAATTACCATGAAACACGTGCCCACAATTCCACCAACTCAGCGCGGAATCGCGGCAGGAACATGGTTCTCGCGGCGGTTCCGCGGCAAAAAATCAGCAGGGAATTCTAAGAATTCTTAGGATATCCCACAAATTTGCAAAGAACTGATCGTGCCTCGAGTTTGTCTGAATTTTGTCTTTTGACATAGGCCGGACAACCCCATATCTTAACTCGTTTGAAATATGGTCTCTTCCCACTCCATATCTCATATGGTGTGGTAGGTACAGATTTAGACGGAACTAGATTCAATATGTATATGGCTGTCTCAAGCGCATACCCCCAGAAGGAAATAGGTAACTCAGCTTCGCTCATCAGGAATCGGACCCTATTAGATATGGTGCGATCTATGATGAGCGAAGCTGAGTTACCTATTTCCTTCTGGGGGTATGCGCTTGAGACAGCCATATACATATTGAATCTAGTTCCGTCTAAATCTGTACCTACCACACCATATGAGATATGGAGTGGGAAGAGACCATATTTCAAACGAGTTAAGATATGGGGTTGTCCGGCCTATGTCAAAAGACAAAATCCAGACAAACTCGAGGCACGATCAGTTCTTTGCAAATTTGTGGGATATCCTAACATATAGCAACGAAACCGGCGATATCACATATTACACTTACGCTGAGGAACAAAAAGTGTTTGTTTCTCAATATGCCACCTTTTTGGAAAAGGAATTTCTTGCAAAAGAAATTAGTGGCAGAGAGGTAGAGCTGGAAGAGGTTCCAACAACACAAATTGCAACTGAAGATTTAGCAGAACCAGAGGATTCAGTAGTACCCGACGAACCCCAGCCTCTCCGCTGATCTAGTAGGGTTTCTCGTCCACCTGAGAGATACTACGGTTTTCTCATTGATGGTGGAAGCGAGGATTGCATCATGGATGATGATGACCCCACTAGTTTCGAGCAGGCCATCACGAGTGGTGACTCTGTGAAATGGCCACTGTAGGGTTCCTAGGCACTCTTGTGAAGGTTCAAAAGGCATCAAACATGCCCGGATTAAATTTTAGACGTGCCGAACAACCCAAAGCCGGGATCTTTGCTAGATTATTAGTGTTTAACATGCAAGAAGATAACTTTTATCTAAGTGTGAGGGATTACAACCTTTGTAGTCCGCTCCTTCACTTCACAAGCTCCGAGTAGAAGTCCCTTTGCCGCGATCCACGATCTCCCGGACTCATGAGAGGCTCCACGACTCGAACGATCCATGCTAGCTCGAAGTATTCCAAATCTCCGATGATCTACCTTGAAGTTGCTACGACTCAAGCTTTCTCACTCAAAAGAGAAGAACACACTAATCCCATGGGCTAGATGAGATGAGGATGAGAGAGTAGTAATTTTGCTTTCTTTTTAAATAATTTTCTCATTTTATTTCATCACTTAAGAAAAACTAGCAAGCTTTCTTGAAGAAGGAAGAAGATGATCATGAAAAGATAATGATAATCCTTTTTCTTTTGTGATGAATAGAATAAATCTATATGATTGATTATTAACCATGGTCAAGGATGAGTGGCTAAGAATGTGTAGAGAATAAACTAGGGTTAGGGTTTGGTTGAGTTAAGAATGTGTCATCAACAAATATCTTAACCATGACAAAAGAATAAAGCTTCTAGAAGGAACTTGAAGCATCCAACCCTAATCAAACCTTAACCTCAATTAATCATCCTTAAACATGTTTAACAATTAATCATATCATGTCACAATAATATATATCACATATATATTATATATTTACAACAAAAGAAAATAATACAATTAACATATATCGCATATATATCAATGTATCATCCACTGAGAAAATGAAATAATAAAGCGAGCCAATATTAGATAATGTAATACAATATATCATATATATTATTATACATCAAATCATCGAATCAACAATTGAATCGATGATCCGGCTATATCAAATATTACCGACTAATATATCATGTACCGATTCATCGAATCAACACTTGATCCGATGACCCGGTTCATATCCATATATCACGAGAATATAATACGGTATCCCATATCGCATTATTCACGCTCCTGCCTATATCACATATGCGCCACTACTCCGTTTCGCCTGAGCCAAGAAACCTCTGTGTAGGACTCTAAAGAATCGTCAATACGCCGGTAGCAGGTGATGATCATATCAAACACCCACAAGCTGCAAGCGGTCAGCTAAACGTAACAGCCACCCAGGTATTGAGTGATCAGAAGATCAACAAGCTAGCCTGTGCGTTCTCCTGTGAATCCAACCAGTAACACTCACGTACAGTCCGGTCTGTTCGTCTGATATGTCGCATATCAAGTCTAGGGGTGGTATACGTCAGACCCCAGTAACCGATAAGTCGTGTCGATGTGTGGCTCATAACGGGTCGAGAAACTACTAGTAACACTTACCAGTAAATCTCCATATCAGCCCTGGCCAGGGACTTCCAGTTATAGCCAATTGAACACAGCACAACATCAACTCCCTATACCGGGAGAGACGAATCCCCTCCTATCGCTCATTGCCTCCATGTGATTCGGGACTGTACCCAAAAGCCACCGTTTTGCACGCCCTCTTGGACGTGGTAAGGTGGAAATCAAAGCAAAGTGGGAATCACACAAGACTCTATGATGATCTCGGGTCTACAGACTACCCTGTACCAGTGTCACCGGAGAACTGCCATCTGACGTGTGGTATATCACCATCTGGGAGTTCTCGGCGAGTCCGTCCAGTGTACCCAGTCTCTACTGAGCACCCGTACACCATCTCTGATGTCCAACACCGATGGATATGGGATCATCCATCGTCCATCATATGGGTCAAGATGCGTATACGCTAGTCTACTCTGGTGTATCGATGCCCTGTCTCGATATACCCTCGACTAGGAACAGTTATAGGATGTACTCATCGACTACCGCGGCCCTACTAGTATGATCTCATCATAGTCCCAGTAGTCGAGTACAGATCCTAAGGGCTTTATCAACATGTGAGAGTAAAACAGTAAACCAATACAAGTCAACATGTTAAGATAAAGTGAAACCAAATAGCATACTATCATGACGAGCAAGAAAGTCATCTCTATATATAACCAAGCATCCATTATAATATACATCATATGTACAACAATGGCCTCTAGGGCATATACATAACTAACAGCGGGTAAGGCACCCCGCTTGGAGTCTTCCATACTAAACCTTTTTAGGATGGTTTTAATGTACCTGGTTTGGGACAATCCCAATAACCTTTTGGATCTATCCCTATAGATCCTTATGCCAAGAATGTATGTGGCATCACCCAGGTCCTTCATGGAGAACCTTAGTGATAAGAAAGATTTGACCGACTGTAGCATAGGAATATCATTTCCTATCAGAAGAATGTCGTCCACGTACAATACGAGGAATGTGACAGCTCTCCTTACAGCCTTCTTATAAACACAAGGTTCATCTGGATTTTTGATGAAATCAAACTCTTTGATGACATCATCGAAACAGATGTTCCAACTCCGTGATGCCTGCTTTAACCCATATATGGATTTAAGCAACTTACATGCTTTCCCGCTGCTCCCACTGTCAGTGAAGCCCTCTGGCTGAGCCATATAAATGCATTCTTCTAAATTTCCATTTAGAAATGCCGTTTTAACGTCCATCTGCCAGATTTCATAGTCGTAGTGAGCAGCAATAGCAAGTATGATCCGAATGGATTTAAGCATGGCTATGGGTGAAAAAGTCTCGTCATAGTCCAAACCTGGTCTTTGACGAAAACCCTTCGCCATAAGTCTTGCCTTATAGGTCTCTACCTGCCCATCTACACCAATCTTTCTTTTAAAGATCCATTTGCACCCCACAGGTTTTACCCCAGGGGCTACAACATCCAAAGTCCATACTTTGTTGGTGTACATAGACTCCATTTCGGATCTCATGGCATCCAGCCATTTCACAGAGTCTCCACTCGTGATAGCTTGCTGAAAACTGGTAGGATCATCATCATCCATGATGCAGTCTTTTCCGTCACCATCAATGAGGAAACCGTAGTACCTCTTCGGTAGGCGAGAAGTCCTACCAGACCTACGGAGTGGTCAAGGTTCTCCAGTTTCTATTGCAACAGCCGGTTCAACCAAATCGTCATTTGTAGTTTGTGTCTCTAGAACCTCTTCTAGATCCACCACCTTGTCATCATCTTTATCTGTGAAAAACTCTTTTTCCAAGAATGTGGCATATTGAGAAACAAACACTTTTTGTTCCTCTTTGTGGTAGAATAGGTATCCATAAGAATTCTTTGGATACCCCACAAAATTACACATGACTGACCGTTTCTCGAGTTTGTCCGGATTTTGCTTTTTAACATAGGCCGGGCAACCCCAAATCTTAATTCTCTTAAGAGATGGTCTCTTCCCATGCCATATCTCATATGGCGTGGTAGACACAGTTTTGGTTGGGACCCTGTTCAGTAGAAACGCTGCAGTCTCTAATGCATGTCCCCAAAACGAGACAGGTAACTCAGCATCACTCATCATGGAACGGACCATATCTAATAGGGTCTGATTCCGTCGTTCTGACACACCGTTGTGCTGTGGTGTGTAAGGAGGAGTGAGCTGAGAGAGAATCCCATTCTCTTTTAGGAAGTTGGCAAATTCTGTACTGAGATATTCTCCACCTCGATCTGATCGAAGCATCTTGATACTCAAGCCGGTTTGTTTTTCTACTTCTAGTTTATATTCAGTGAATTTCTCGAAAGCTTCGGACTTGTGCTTTAATAAAAATACATGACCGAATCTTGAGAAATCGTCAGTGAACGTAATGAAGTATGAAAAACCGCCTCTAGCCTGTGTAGACATTGGCCCGCATACATCACTATGTATGAGGCCTAGGAGCTCAGTAGCTCTTTCTCCGTGTCCGGTAAACGGAGTTTTGGTCATTTTACCCTTGATACAAGACTGGCAAGTCGCATAAGATTTATATTCAAAAGAGTTTAAATATCTATCTTTGTGTAACTTGTTTAGTCTTGTTTCGTTAATATGACCAAGTCTACAGTGCCAAAGAAAAACTTCATTTATTTCTGAAAGTTTTCTTTTATTAGTGTATTGTATACTGAAAACTGAATGTTGATTTAGGACATATATCCCGTTATTAAGTGTACCATACCCAACCAACATTTGATTCAGGTGAATGTTCATAACATTGTTCTGCAATATAAAGTTATATCCTTCATTGTCTAACAAAGAAACAGATATTATATTACATAGCATACTTGGTACAAAATAACATGGGTTCAAAACCAATATACACCCAGATGGCAACCCCAAGTGATACTCTCCTACTGCGACTGTATATACATTGGAACCATTTCCAACGAGGAGAGTATGGTCACCTGTCTTCAAAACCTTGCTATTTCTCAGCCCCTGCATAGAATTGCAAATGTGAGAACCTGAACCGGTATCCAATACCCAGGAAGCAGAGTTTATTGAAAAACAGTTTTCTGTCACAAACGCACGTGAAGCAGAAGCATCCCCATGCTTCTTCTTGAGATTTAAGTACTCCGTGCAGTTGCGCTTCCAATGTCCTGTCTTGTGGCAATGAAAACATTCCCCTTTCCCCGAGTCTTCAGCTTTGGATTTTTCCTTTCCCTTCGCCTTTTTAACTCCACCCTTAGGATTGGTGGGCTTCTTCTTTTTCTTTCTCTTGGCCTTAGCTTTTGGGCGAGAAGAGGAAGACTGTCGAACAGTCATAACGGGAGTTCTTACTGATTTCATAGTGCTCTCTGCACTCCTTAACATATTAAGGAGTTCAGGGAGTTCCTTCTCCATGTTGTGCATGTTGAAGTTCACTATGAATTGAGCAAAGGTGGAGGGGAGGGACTGCAGAATAATATCCGTATATTGTTCATTGTCCATCGTCCATCCAAGGTCCTTAAGCTCTTCTATAAGAGCTATCATCTTCAGAACATGGTCTCCTACTGGTGTGCCAGGGGCCATTCGCATCTGAAACAATTTCTTTGATGCTTCGTATCGTAATACACGGGATTGCTCTCCATACAACTCCTTTGTATGGAGCAATATGGCGTGAATGTCCATATTCTCGTGCTGCTTTTGATGTGTGGTATCCATTGATGCAAGCATGAGGCATTTGGCCGTGGCACAGTCAGCGTCCCATGTCTTGCGGACTTCAATATCCGCAACTGAGGATTTTGGGCCTAGGACGGGCGGGGCTGGAGCCGTGAGGACATATGATACCTTATCATATATCAAGGCAATGTTTAGATTCCTCAGCCAGTCTTTATAATTGGTCCCATTCAGTTTGTTTTTATCTAGTAGAAACTTGAGTCTAGTCATGGGTATCTGTCATTAAGAGAGAGAAAAGAATACACTCAGCGAAAGCTCTTGCATAGATCAGATTGGTTATTATCTTGTCTAATCGATGTTTCCCACTGCTTTTATTGAGTTTTTCTTTCAAACCTTAAAAAGAAAAACTAGCCAGGATTAATTACAGTCTACAACTTCGCCAACCGTTCAGCCAGGCCAGTGTCGGTACTTGAGGGAGGTTCCCTGTGCTTTCGCACGGACCTAATTAAAGTAAACATCGTTTTCCCAGAGGCGTAGCCCCGTTGACACCTTTTTAGACACCTAATGAGTTAGCTAATTATAAACTGTAAAACTCTCCTAGGAGCAACTATTGCCCACAGTGGGATCGGGATCTAACCATCACATGGAAGGTATGCAATCTCATTGCAAATTTCAACTATTGAAATTCCCGATGTGGTTTTTACCCCTAGCACTTATGACCTTAACTATGGTCAACAAATCATAAGCACCAGTCAAGTTCTACCCGTCATTTCTTGATTAATTAGACCCACCCATATGACCCTTAACTATGGTCAACAAAGTCGTATGAATGTCCTAATTAATCTGCATCATATGCAGTGTAGGAAGACATAACTTAGCTACCGTACACTACGCCTTAACTAAAGTCAACAAACGTAGCACGAATACTAAGTACTCTACTTCCTAAAATGACGGAGGGTTGCGGATGATTTTTAAGAAAATTTTTAACGCTTTGAACTTGATATCGTTGTAGAATCAAATGGTTTTCAAAAGGAGTGGCTTAAGCTCCGCAGTTTTGAAATGTACCTTTTTCATAAAAAGCCGAGTGGTTTTCAAATCCGATTCTACAACATCTTTTTAGGTTTATTTTCTTTACATTAATCACATTAATGTAGTCCCATCATTTAAGTCCTTAAGCCAATCACAGAAAAGAAACGAATATAACACGTATGCTTATGCCATCCGCATTCGCCGCAATGTTCCGTTATGCACCGTTAGGTTACTTAACTAACGGCATACCGGGACGGGACTAGCGCGGGTGTAAAACATAAGCAATGTCTACTATATATCATATATATAATATGTCATTCGTCTCAGATATCACAGAACACAGGCAGCAGAAACATATATATATATAATGTGGGATATACTAGGACGTCCGTATTTAGTATTTAGCCAATAATAGAAAATACGGATTCCACAGTCGCGATGAATAGCCAAGTCCACGCCCCTAGACCCCTACGAAAGCGGCAAGCGACCCTACCAATCCTAGAGTTTAGGAGACCCGGTCTCGACTCCTCGAGATGGCCTCCCACTGAACCCCAGAACCCGGTCACTTGTGCTCCCCTCTTTGGGTCATCCTAATGCGGAAAAGTAAATAATATACAACACTGGTGGCATCAACCTCAACCCGGAAGTGCCCCGAATAAAAGAATATTACATTACATTTGAATTTTACATGAATGAAAAATAAAACTCTCATCTCACATAAAACCCCCCGGCTATTCAATCGCGACAATCCTGCACATCATATCTCAGCAACACATAATATCATATATCATCAACGTAAGTAAGTACGCGTACCCCAATTGTCGTTGATATATAGCAACGAAACCGGCGATATCGACATACTACACTTACGGTCACAGAAAAGAAAGTGTAAAACTACAATATTTGGAATCCACATTCTCTTTAGACATCGTAAATCCGAGATATCACATACCTCGCATTTCACGCCTAACTATATGAATTCCACATATTGTATCACATTCCAGATAAATAGACAGTATTGAAGTTTTCGAACGAATGATCAAATACCCAAAATTCCCTAAAGCTCAACACTTGAGCGGAGTTCAAAAACCCGGAGTGTGACACGGTAATAGCGGTCCAGCCGTAGAAGGGTCAAGCCAACACCTCAATGTGGCACGCCGTAATGCCCCAAACCCTAAGGTTCAAAGGGCAGTTCAAGACGGTCACATAATCGAGTTAAGGTTTGTTGTCTTCTAGAGGGTCCACCACAAAAACTTGCACGTATTTCCGAAAGATTTAAACCCCGTGAAAAAGTGGGTAAATGATACTCGTTCGAACAATTCAATACTTTCTAAATTATCCGGAAAAACATGAAGTTAAAATTCCAATTGAATCATTGAACTCAAAACAATCTCCAGAACATTCATCACTGAAACCAGATTAAAAATACCCAAAAACATCTACAAGCAGGTATGCAGAACAGTGTATAAAAAAGAGGCCTTAAAGGCTCTGTACGGCCACGGAGCCGCGGCCCAAGCAAGCTTTGGCCGCGGTTCCGCGGTGGGATAGGCTCATTAGGGCTTCGTTTTTTACAGTATTTCTTAGAATTTCCTGCTGAATTTTTTACATATTTTTAATTCTGAAAATGACCAGGTTTGAAAAAATGTCCAGAGAGGGTTCCAAAAAACCGTATTTCGGTTCGATCGGAGTTTTTACTTCGCTAAAGTATCACCTAATGTTCTAGGTCGGCTCTGATACCAATGTTAGATTTACATAGCACCCTATGAAAGGTTTGGAAGCATCACATGTCACAAAGATTAGGTTTTTAGAGTGCTAAGTGAACACACAAAGAATCAATCCTAGAAAATTAGGGTTTCATAACTTTAATCAACATCACGTGTAACAAAGACTAGGGTTTTGAGAGTACAACCTTTGTAGCTCCCTACGCTAGACTCCTTGGCCACTTGAGGGTTAGAGAAAGGTTCGTTTGAGGTCTTCTAGTGTCCACGACGATCCACCCGAAGCTGCTTTGTCCAAGCTTGCAACTTCACTTTATCAAGAGAAGAGAATGAAGCTAACACTTTAAACAAGTGGGCAAGACTTGTGTAGAATGATGTTGTGGTGGCTATTCTCACTTCAAAAACCTAACTTGATGAGTGTTTTGCTCACTAGAGATATCTAGAGAGCAAAAGAAGAAGGAGGAAGAAGATGATGGCCTTTTTGAACAAGAGTAAAAGATAATCTCATATGAAAGAAAATAGAAAATATATGTATATATATTTTCCACTTCTCATCTCAAACCATGGTTAAATGATAAAGATATTATTGAATTTGAGTTAAAACATAAAAGGAAAGTTAATCCATGGTTAAAAGTAGGTGAGCATGGTTAGGTCAAAGAAGAGTGTAGAAACAAACCATGAATTATCCTTTCCTTTTTCATTTTGTTTTAAAACAAATGCAATAATAATTCATATATATAAAACCATGGTGTGAGTCTTATATTGCCACCATTTTCTATGTATATACAACCATGAAGGATGATGTATGTATGTATGTATGTGTGCATGCACATCCATATGTGCATGAATAAAGAAAGAATGCATACATGCATGCATACATCCAAAAATACAAGAAAGGATTTCTAGTGAGAAACTAATGGTTAAATGATAAATCAACACTTGATTTATCAATCCGGCCATATCACATACGACCCAACCAAAAGCAAGCCGCCCGATTAATATACAGTATCTCATACGCGCATTTTAACCGGGTCCATGTGCATATCGCATACGCGCACCACAACGTTTCGCCTGGACTAGGTAACTCCTTTGTGGGACTCTAAGACTCTTCAATACGCCGGCAGTGGGTGATGATCATATCAAGCACCCCCAAGCCGCAAGCGGTCAGCTAAACGTAACGGCCACCCGGGTATTGAGCGATCAGAAGAAAACAAGAGAACCTGCTACAACTCCCGTCGAGCCAACCGGCAACACTACCGTACAGTCCGGTCTCTTCGTCAGATATGCTGCATATCGAGCCTAGGGATGGTCACGTCGACCCCAATAACTCAATAAGTCATGCCGGTGAATGGTCTATAACAGATCGAGAAACTACTGATAACACTTATCAGTAAATCTCAGCAGCCCTGGCCAGGGACTTACTGATATAACCAGTCGAGCACAGCACAGCATCAACTCCCAATACCGGAAGAGACGAAACCCCTCCTATCGCTCATCGCCTTCGTGTGTCTCGGGACTGTACCCAACGGCCACCTTTTTGCACGACTCAGTAGAGCCATAGTAGGGTGGTAATCAAAGTACAGTGGGAGAGCACACAAGACTCTATGACGATCTCGGGTCTACAGACTAATCTGCACCAGTGTCACCTGAGAACTGCTATCCGACGATAGATATAATTCCATATAGGAGTTCTCGGCGAGTTCGTCCAGTGTACCCAGTCACCATTAAGCACTCGTATATGATCTCGATGTCAAACATCGATGAATGTAGGAACATTCATCGCCCATCGTATGGGTCTAGTATCATATACGCTAGCCTACTCTGGTATATTAATGCCCCGTCTCGATATACCTACGACTAGGGACATTCCAGGATATGCTTATAAATTACAGATGTCCCACTAGTATGATCTCCATCATAATCACGGTAGTCAAGCCGATATCCTCAGGGCTTTATCAGCATGTATGAATGAATAAAAGCATGATCAAATCAACATGTCAGATAAAGAAGAACCAGATAGCATACTATCATGTCGAGCAAGAATGTACACTGAATATATATATACATGTACAGATACATCCACTATCATATAATGGCCTCTAGGGCATACATATATCAAACATGCGCAACGTGTTGTCTCAGTAGAGATGTGTTATAGTGGAACGGGCCCGTACGCCTAAAGATAAAGGACTAGGGGATTTCCCGAACCTCTCTAAAACAATTCGTGTTTGCGTTTGCTATTTCTATCTCGTGCTTTAAGATTTCAATTGTTTAGATAGAAATTGCATGCATACCACCTTTTGCTCTATATGCTCTTTCCTTACATAATTGCTATATCTATTGCTTTCTATACATTCATGTGTTCATGATTATAGTTTGCTTAACCTCTTATCCATATTGGTATATCCTTTGCTTGAGATTTGCAATTGTGTTTGATTGGCAAGTGTAGTTTGTAGATTTTTTATTTGAGCATATCGGTAACCTTCTCCTATTCGCCCCCCTCTAGGACAACTTTTAATTGGTATCAGAGCTTGGTACTTTTATAGGCTTTACATCTTAGAGTGATCCATATCGCATCTTCTTCACAAAATTGCTCTTTTATCGAAAGTGAATCTATTTTTGATCCTCCTCATTTCAATGAAAAGAAGTTTGATATTTGGAAAATTAAGATGCAATGTTTTCTTGAATCTCTTGGTAAGAGTATGTGATTAATTGTTGATCGTGAGTATTCTATTCCCACTACAGCAAAATCTTTGTAGAGTACTCATGAAAAGGTTTCCTTTGTTTTGAACATTAAAGCTTTAAATTCTTACATTGTGATTTAAATAGAGATATTCTTAACAATATCTCTTCTTACAAGACGGCTCATGATTTGTGGTGCTCCTTAGAGAACATCTATGTGTTGGATATAGTGCCCTCAGAGTCAATTATTGGATCACAGGCACGTGATTGCAATGATTGAGGAGGACCTATGCAGGTCGGACAGTCTTACTCGAGATGATAGTATGCTATCTGGTTTATCTTTATCATCGTGTACTGCTTTAGGTGACCTTACGAGTCGCCATTACACGTTGATAGAGCCCTTAGGATTCTTGCTTGACTACCAGCAGTATGAGGGCGATCATATACATGAGAGCTGGAGTCTATAAGCACATCCTTAAAAGGTCCCTAGTCGTGGGAGTTTCGAGACAGGACATCGATACTCCGGAGTAGACTAGTGTATACAGTCGAGACCCCGACGAGGGGCGGTGGCCGGTCTCATAAGCCACTGGTGTCAGTTGGTTCACCTAAGATGTATACAGGTGCTCATTGGGTTATGAGTACACCGAACAGGACTCGCCGGGAACCTGCTAGTTGGGAGTATACCTGATGTCAGATAGCAGTTCCCTGGTGACATGTGTACAGGTTAGTTCATCGACCTGAGATCGTCATTTGTCTCGTGTGAGTTCCCACTGTGCTTTGATTACTACCCTACCACGCTCAAAGGAGACGTGCAAACAGGTTTTAGTTGGGTACAGTCCCGAGCCACATGGAGGCAGTGAGCGGATCTGCAGGGGTTCGTCTCTCCCGGTATTGGGGGTGAGGTCGTGCTGTGTCTAGGAGAGCCAGAACATGAAAATTCCTTGGCCAAGGCAGGAGATTTGCTGGTAGGTATTCCAGTAGTATCTTAGGGTGTTCTGGGCTACACTCCGACACGACTTGTACCGCTATTGGGGGTCTGACTTTTACCAACCCCCTAGGCCCGCCATGCGATGCTCATAGACGAACGGACCGGACTTTACGGATATTGTCACTGACAGGCTCAGTAGGGTGTCAGGATGAGTTCGCTCATCGACGTCCCTTTTGGTCAATAGCTGGTGGCCCGTCACGTATGGCTAATACCTCTGACGTGCTAGTGGTTAAGTCCACAGCCATAGTATTGACGAGTCTTTAGAGTCCACCACACACAGTTACTCAAGTTTCGGGCGAAACGCTGTAGAGGCCCAATGGAGATATGGCAGGGTTCGATCAGATACGTGCGGTATTGCACGGATCGTGATCGGACGGTTTTTACTAGCCGGCTTTGGTTTAAGCCGGATCCTAGTATTTGACAGTGTAGATTTTGTCTCTTTGCATTTGTGTTCAGTGGGAATACAAATGCGGGCATGTATATGCAGTAGCGGGGTTTTCCTGTAATTTATTACGGGATCAGTTTTCTGAGGTTGCCAGTTTGCATTCCTTTCCGGCCGGTTTTCCTTTGTTCCTTCACGGCCGGACTTTTCGATGGAGGGGGTTATTTGCAAGTTTGCAAATAATATTTGTGGAGGGGGTTTCTTGCATATGGATTGATTATGAGAGCATATTTTTATTCTATTCTTTTCTATCATCATTTCATGCATTAATGAGATTAAGATTGATTTAGTGTATGATGTGAAGCTTGCTTTTGATGTGGTCACCACCCTTGATCTCCTACACTCACCTCCCTTTGTTTTGATTCTCTCCTCATTCTATTTAGAGTGGCCGGCCACATTGAGAAAGAGAGAGAGTTTTCATTTTGAGGTGGTGGCAAAATATGTTCATCTCATTCTCATTTTGCTTATATAAAATCCCTAAGCTTCATTTCAAAGTTCAACCTTATTCCTCCATCAATGGCAACCTCTTGACCCCAAAGAGACATGGTTTCTACACTTGCCTACAGCATTCCTTGGACGCGTCGGCTAGCCAACTTCGCGCCCGAGTTGCCTCGGTCCAGAGGTGGGAGCCCATAAAAGTATTCGGCTACGTGGTGCCCTTTTCCGACGAGAAAGTGACGGATGGAGATTTCGCGGGAGATCGGAGTGGAGACGAAGACCGAAGGACACGAATCGCTTGGTATAACTTCTCTACTCTTTTCTTATTTGCTAGTAGCTAGGTTAATGGCCCGATCCGGGTTAAAAGTGCGCGGTGGTGCCGGTTTGCTAGTTTGCAAAGTTTTTCGTTTCCGCATTTCCGGCGTCGGATTGACGGCCGGGGCACCGCCGTGCACTTACATTGGTATCAGAGCCACGCCATTAACCATGCCTAGCTTGCTCTAGTATGTTTAAAACCCGATCGAACAAAAATCACAAAAACCGTATTTTCAGTGCATGTGTTTTCTGTCGAAATTTTTTCTGCTCTAAAAATTTTTCGGGTTGTTGCAGAATACTGTGCATGGAAATCTAAGCAATCTGTGAAAATTTGGTCGCGAGATCTCACCATTCTACCGCGGAACCGTGGCTAAACCCATGCTTGGGCCGCGGTTCCGCCGCACTTTTGACTGATCATTTGACCAAATTTTTGCAGATTGCTTCTGAGTTGGAAATAGGGGTTTTGGGATATTATTTTTGGGCCCAGATTTTCTGTAAGTGCTACAGTACTGCTTGGGGCCCCCTTTGATCGTTTTTGATCGATCGAAAAGTTTAAACATGTTAGTTCACAGTATTTACATTATATCTGCGACAGTGAATGTCTTTCGATCGGTAAATCCTGTCTAACTGCTATAGCCCTTTTAGACGGATTTGCGAACGTGACATTCACGTTGTTGTTCTGTGTTGTGCTGTGATGTTGTGGATCGGTCGTGGGGGATAGCCTGAATGCAATATTAGTACAGTTTTGTTTTATATGTACATTTGATATTGCGGGGCGAGCGTCCGACCTGTGGACTGCCGTCACTGCCTGTTTGTATTATTCTTTTGGGGCACGACCAGGTTGCGGTCGATGTACCCGTTGTATGTATATTTTACTTTCTGTACTAGGATTGCCCTGCGGAGGGGTGCACGGATAGCCGGGTTCTAGAGGGCAACGGGCCCGCATCTCATGGCGTTTGAGACGGAGGGGGCTTTACTCTAGAATTGGCGGGCTATTCGCCGCACTCGTAGGGGGTACAGGTTGACCCAGGAGGGGTGCCTAAGTTACCGAATTTCGTGAAGTGCTGGGTGGTCCATTCACGTTGCTGAAAGGGGCTGCCTCGCTTCAGGTTTTGGCGGGTAACTTGCCGCGCCCGTAGGGGTTTAGGATTTTCATTGCACAGGCTATCCATACGACCAGGGGAACGTCGGGTTTCAGTAGCGGCTCTGTGAAACCCGGGGATCCCAGATATCTGTATTGTTCTGTGAAGCTGTACATTTCTGTGATGTTGCATTTTATCACGCCTTGAGCGAAAATTATATATTATATATATACTAGTAGATGTTGTATATGTTTTGCATCCGCGCTAGTCCAGTCCCCGCTCTATCGTTAGTTAGCTAACCTAACGGGTGATGACGGGACCCAGTGGCGAATGCGGATGGCATATACGTACATCATTATTTTCGTTCTTTGTGGTGTGATCAATTGATGGGACTGCGTTGATTCGGATCAATGCAAGTTAAACAAACATATTCTGATGTTGTTGGAACACTTTTTCAAAAAGCTGTTATTGCAAGGGCGTTCTCTTTTGTTTTGCATCGTGGTATTCAGTTGGAATATCCTGCACCTCATTCTACGGGGAAAGAGCCGAGATCCCTTCACCGGGAGTGACCTCTTTAGCAAAGGTTTTCGTCACTATATTTTTCTAAAAAGCTATCTGGTTCCTTCAACGATATCAAGTTCATTACGTTAAAGGTTTTCGCCAGAAACCATTCGTAGCCCTCCGTCGTTTCAGACGGGTAGCATGTAGTATTCATGCTATGTTTGTTGGCTTTCGTCAAGGCATAGTGTATGGTAGCTGCTTGTTACCTTTCTGCTGCATAGATAGATGCGTTGGTTTGGGACAGTCGTATAGCCTTGTTGGCCTTCATCAAGGGCTTGTACGGGTGGGTTCAAATCAACCTGGACAATGACGGGTAGAACTTGACATGTGACTTATGATTTGTTGGCCTTCGTCAAGGTCATAAGAGCATGGGGCAAAAATCCACATCGGGAGTTTCAAAAGAACTGAAACTTGCCAGATATGCGCATACCTTCTGGAGTGTGATAACGTGAGCGGATTCCGTCACGTTATCATGTGATGATAGTTGGATCCCGATTCCCACTGATGAGTTGGTTTACTCCTCGGGTAATCCCGGCTAATTCTTCTTTCAGGTTTGGGGAAGAATTTGACGTTACAGTGGGAGGTTTCCAGATTAGATAAAGTGATAACCATTCTGATCTAGGTTAGAGTGCACGCTGAGTGTTTCTTTTCTCTCTCTCTTTGGCAGCGACCATTGACCCGACCCTAGACTATGACTCAGTGACCAAGTTCACCGAACCTTCTTAACACTGGCTTTTGGATTGTCAGAGTTGCAAACCTCATTGCCACTCCTACTTTTACCCTTTTCTCCGGGACACCCCGTATTACTACGAACGTCCACTTCCATTGGACAAAACCATCGTATGGTTATATACGAACTCGAAGGAATTCGAGGATGGTTTCTGGTTCTGGAGAAAACGAATAGGACTATTCAGTTGTCTTTTCCTTTTACCTTCTCTCTCAGATTGCGAGTACTCCTTGGTTTAGGAGATAGTACACCTATTACGAAAATTGGATAGTCTTCTTCCAAACCATAGGCAGGTGCCGACCGGTAGGGAATGAAGAAAACCAATTAGCCTAAACGGTGTGCAGAAGGTATTAAGTTAAGACAAAGCAAGGGATTAGTAAGAGGGCAAAGTAAATTGCGACTGCTATTCACGACCAAACCAAGTATTTCTTCGCCAATCCTAAATCACCTTTGTATTTCTCCAGGACACTCCGCATCACTGCGAAGATCCCAGTTTATTGGATAATCCATCGTATGGTTATATACGAACTCGAAAGGAACTTGTTCCAGTTCGGGGATGGATCCATGTTCAGGAGAAATAGGAATAAGGTTCATTCAGGTGTCTTTTATCCTCACCTTCTCTCGCATTGCGAGTGCTCCTAAGATTAGGACAGTACACCCATTATGCTTATTGGATAGTCTTCTTCCAAACCATAGGCTGGTGCCGAACGGTAGGGAAGGAAGAAAACCATTTGGCCTAAAGGGGTGTACAGAAGGTAATGACTAAAGACATATAAAGGGATTTAGAGAGGTGGCAAAGAATTATAAGGTTGCAGTTGTGAATCTGGACAATGGAAGAGGCATTACTAGGAATACCAGGATACCCCATCGAAAAATTTCAATGTTTCAGTTTCACTGTGTACTGTTAAAAGAAAACTGATTTCCCAATTAGACACTTGCTCCAGGGTATGTATTTACCAGGTATGATTCTCACATCTGTATGGTTTTACAGATGATGAGTGGGAGTAAGTTATTGGGAATTAGGTGATCATCCTCATTATATCGGGATTCATTGTAATTGGTGATATTTGAGGAAGTCACCTGGGTTGTTTGCCAGTCGGCAAATATTTGGTTTTGAATATCCGTTGTTATGCACCAATTTCAAATTGATATATCTGTACGTCTATTTTGATAGAGTGAGATATACCTTTTTGAAATTATGTCTACGATATTTACCTATATCAGTGGATGGTTAGGTAAGGAGCATTGAACAGCGGTGTAATTCTTCTTAACCATAAGTACATTTTTCAACCTACGACACACAGTGAATGAGTTGTTAGACTCAGCGGACTTATACAGAGTATTGTATGTTGTCCAGTGTCCATTAAGACAGAGGGGTTGGTCCTCATACTATATTCTGTTTACTTTTAACTTCTCTAGTTCTTAGACATGTGTTTCGTGGAAACACAGGGTCTAAGTTTTGAGGAGTTATAGGTATATGAATAAAGTAGAGAACCAGGTATTGCAAGTATCGGGATTCTTCAAGGTGATCGAAGATGTAGATACTTGTATAAGGTATTCAGTTGATAGTAATGGTTGAGAGAACTTGCTTCTTTTTCAGGTTACTCATAATTGGAAGCGTTCCTAAGTTGAGTAACGCTGATCGGCCTCCTTCCATTTAGTTGACATGTACTGGAGACAGCTGCATGATTTGAATCTGGTTCAATTAAATCAGTGCCTCTGTTTCTTGGATATAGAACAGTTCATATCTTGACATCGTTAAGATACGGGGAGTTGTCCGGCTTATGCTTAAAACCAGACTCCGGATAACTCAAGGCACGTTTCTGTAATGGCTGTTTGTGGGTTAACCCGGGCTATGACGAGGGTTGATATTCTACCATCTGGAAGATCAATAGTGATATTGTTCTTGACTCGCCACAGTTTTAATAAAAATGGATTTTTTTCAGAAAACAGTAGTGGGAGTATGGTAGAACTGGAAGTGATTCCAGAACCACAAACAATTACTGAAGATTTGATAAGAACCTAAAGATTCAATCTGGTTTGACATTCCATTGGCCACTCCGCAGATATGGTGGGTAACCTCAGGCACTCGAGAGGTACTTCGGTATGCTCAAGGACGGTGGCAGGGAGGTTCTTGTTTACCCAGACTTGCCATTGCTGTTGTTCCAGACTGTGAGACCCGGCAAGAGGATGAGTATAGCGTCGTTCTAAACTGGCTTTAGAAGTGCACGTCTATATGACTCTGCCAGAGGGTTGTCGTAGTCAGTGGGAGCAGCGGAAGCATTGGTGGACATCAGGCTTATGTCTATTTATAGACTAAAGCAGATATAGCGGAGATAGATCATCTATTTCTGATGTGACAGTCATAGGTTTGACTTCATCAGAATAGGGGATAGATCTGTTAAGAATGTAGTAGAGTGTGATGTCCTGGTATTTGATGACATACACAGAGTAGGAAGTGATATTCCTATACTACGATCGGTTATACTTTGGTCGTCACAATCGGAAGCAGTTTTAGAACATAAGTTGATGTTCTAGGGAATTGATAACGGCAACCTCCTTTAGGAGACGGTTATCATTCCAGGCTTCCAAGGTGACCTGGATGGCAGAGTGGCTGTCAGAGTTATAGTTTTCCCTCTGACGAGGGGCAGTATTTTGGACAGGTGGTCCAGGAGGATACTGAGGGAAGGCATGGCGCAGGATACTGATTAAGTTCAGTTGACGATACAGTCTAAGATGTTTGGATTTGGAGTTCATTTATGAGCTAGGTCCCATCAGACATCCAGACACATTCTAAGACAGGTATTGCTCATTTCGAGAGATGGCTTTCTCCGCGAACTTGAGATAAAGAGAGACATAGAAAGAAACACCAGAGCGGATCCACTCACTGAGGCTATTCCTCGAACGCAATAGTTTCACAAACAAGCTTTGTAAGACTGACTAGTAGAGGAGTTGGGTGTTCGGTATCACACGGGCTGCGAGTATGCGACATCGCAATAATTAGCCTTGAGTGCAAGTGGGAGATTGTTGGATATAGTGCCCTCAGAGTCAATTATTGGATTACAGGCACGTGATTGCAATGATTGAGGAGGACCTATGCCGGTCGGACAGTCTTACTCGAGATGATAGTATGCTATCTAGTTTATCTTTATCATCGTGTACTGCTTTAGGTGACCTTACGAGTCGCTATTACACGTTGATAGAGCCCTTAGGATTCTTGCTTGACTACCAGCAGTATGAGGGCGATCATATACATGAGAGCTGGAGTCTATAAGCACATCCTTAAAAGGTCCCTAGTCGTGGGAGTTTCGAGACAGGGCATCGATACTCCGGAGTAGACTAGTGTATACAGTCGAGACCCCGACAAGGGGCGGTGGCCGGTCTCACAAGGCACTGGTGTCAGTTGGTTCACCTAAGATGTATATAGGTGCTCATTGGGTTATGAGTACACCGGACAGGACTCGCCGGGAACCTGCTAGTTGGGAGTATATCTGATGTCAGATAGCAGTTCCCTGGTGACATGTGTACAGGTTAGTTCATCGACCTGAGATCGTCATTTGTCTCGTGTGAGTTCCCATTGTGCTTTGATTACTACCCTACCACGCTCAAAGGAGACGTGCAAACAGGTTTTAGTTAGGTACAGTCCCGAGCCACATGGAGGCAGTGAGCAGATCTGCAGGGGTTCGTCTCTCCCGGTATTGGGGGTGAGGTCGTGCTGTGTCTAGGAGAGCCAGAACATGAAAAGTCCTTGGCCAAGGCAGGATATTTGCTGGTAGGTATTCCAGTAGTATCTCAGGGTGTTCTGGGCTACACTCCGACACGACTTGTACCGCTATTGGGGGTCTGACTTTTACCAACCCCCTAGGCCCGCCATGCGATGCTCATAGACGAACGGACCGGACTGTACGGATATTGTCACTAACAGGCTCAGTAGGGTGTCAGGATGAGTTCGCTCATCGACGTCCCTTTTGGTCAATAGCTGGTGGCCCGTCACGTATGGCTAATACCTCTGACGTGCTAGTGGTTAAGTCCACAGCCATAGTATTGACGAGTCCTTAGAGTCCACCATACACAGTTACTCAAGTTTCGGGCGAAACGCTGTAGAGGCCGTATGGAGATATGGCAGGGTTCGATCAGATACGTGCGGTATTGCACGGATCGTGATCGGACGGTTTTTACTAGCCGGCTTTGGTTTAAGCCGGATCCTAGTATTTGACAGTGTAGATTTTGTGTCTTTGCATTTGTGTTCAGTGGGAATACAAATGCGGGCATGTATATGCAGTAGCGGGGTTTTCCTGTAATTTATTACGGGATCAGTTTTCTGAGGTTGCCAGTTTGCATTCCGTTCAGGCCGGTTTTCCTTTGTTCCTTCACGGCCGGACTTTTCGATGGAGGGGGTTATTTGCAAGTTTGCAAATAACAATTATGGAGGGGGTTTCTTGCATATGGATTGATTATGAGAGCATCTTTTTATTCCATTCTTTTCTATCATCATTTCATGCATTAATGAGATTAAGATTGATTTAGTGTATGATGTGAAGCTTGCTTTTGATATGGTCACCACCCTTGATCTCCTACACTCACCTCCCTTTGTTTTGATTCTCTCCTCATTCCATTTAGAGTGGCCGGCCACATTGAGAAAGAGAGAGAGTTTTCATTTTGAAGTGGTGGCAAAATATGTTCATCTCATTCTCATTTTGCTTATATAAAATCCCTAAGCTTCATTTCAAAGTTCAACCTTATTCCTCCATCAATGGCAACCTCTTGACCCCAAAGAGACATGGTTTCTACACTTGCCTACAGCATTCCTTGGACGCGTCGGCTAGCCAACTTCGCGCCCGAGTTGCCTCGGTCCAGAGGTAGGAGCCCGTAAAAGTATTCGGCTACGTAGTGCCCTTTTCCGACGAGGAGGTGACGGATGGAGATTCCGCGGGAGATCGGAGTGGAGACGAAGACCGAAGGACACGGATCGCTTGGTATAACTTCTCTACTCTTTTCTTGTTTGCTAGTAGCTAGGTTAATGGCCCGATCCGGGTTAAAAGTGCGCGGTGGTGCCGGTTTGCTAGTTTGCAAAGTTTTTCGTTTTCGCATTTCCGACGTCGGATTAACGGCCGGGGCGCTGCCGTGCACTTACACAATGGAGAGCAGGCTTTTTGCAATAACGATGAGAAAATCGAGAGAACGAGGCCTACTGTGACATTGGATAAAGCTCAATCAAGAACATATCAGACGAGTTCATCCAACTCTATGGAGTCGATAAAAGAAAATGATGATCATGAGGTTGTAAGTATCTCTTATGATTTCCGCAAACTTACTCATAATCAATTACTAAATGCTTTTCAAAATCTTCAAAATGGCTATAACTTGCTTATATCTAAAAACAGCATTCTTGAGAGTGAAGTTTCCAGGTTGTCCCGATGTTGTGAATCTTCCGAATCCTTAAATGTTCATTTCATTGTTAAATATAATGTTATATCCAGCACTCATGATTCTCATATTGCATCTCATGAAAATTTGGTTTTGGAAAACAAGGAATTGATTTCAAAACTTGCTTTACAAAACAATATCATCGATGATTTGAAAAAGGAAAATGAAAAGTTGGTTTTGTCTAATGAGTTGTTGAAAAAGAAAAGCGAAATAATTTTGGATTTTAATCAAGAAGTTGATTTATGTGATTCCCTTGCTTTTGATGTTTTTTTCTCTCAAGCGAGAATGAAAAATTGTTCGTAGAAAATGTTTCCCTCGAAGAAAAGTATTTGGTTTTGAGTGAGTTTCATACTAAGACTTCAAAACAAAAGGATATTGTTGATTTAAAACTTAGCATACAAAAAAAAGGTTTGAATAAAATGAGTATTGTTTTAAAAGGGTCACACTCTCAAAAAACCCTCTACTCATGTTACCAAGAACACTTCTAGTGTTGAATCATATACTCATACACATGCTTATCTATATCGTTTTAGCACAAGAAAAACTTTTAAAAAACATACATATCATAACTCTACTTCATCTCATGTTCTTAATGACACATCTAGCCCGTTGCATGCATAATTACTCATGTCACTACTGTGGTGGTGTTGATCACTTTGTCTATTCGTGTCTGTTAAGAGGAATTAATTTATCCAACACGAATATGATATGGGTACCAAAAACTAACCCCATTGGATCCAACAAAACTTGGATACCAAAATCCACTTTCATGCCTTGTTTTGTAGGTATGGACAAGACTGGCTTAGAAAATCATTGCGGGGATGAGCAAGACCACAACAAAAGGAGAAACTTGCTTGGCTTATCATTTTATGGGGTAACAATCATGTGTTTACATTTTATTTACCTATCATTGCTTGTTTATGCTGTATTTACGAATTCTCGATATATATTTTGTTTGTGTTTCTTGTTTTGGTTCATTAACCGGATTAATTCTCTTTTGTTTAGGGGTTTCAAGATGTTTGTTTCTTTCCTTATTATCTCCTCTACTCTTGTTTTCTCCCTTACCTATGATGAGTTTGCTTTATGAGTTTTGATGAGTTTCTATACAACAATTAGTTTCTGTTTGAATCACGTTCGAAAACTAAAATTTCCTCAAAAACAAATTTTCTGGACTGATTTAAACCGGTCCATACATTTGGTCAAGTCTTGTTCAGACGTCTGCCTTCGACAGACGTTTGAAAGTGACTTGGACAGACGTCTGACCTGGGATCTTATGGCTTATATATGTGATTTATTTTTGGGTTTCTCTCTTTTTTTATCAGCCGCACCTTCTCTATAAACCCTAATTGTGTTCCTTGCCATCCTCCACCGATCCCTCAACAAGATTTCCCATCAAAATCGATTTTTTCCTCTCCCATCAAAGCCTTAATTTCCTCTCTCTTAGCCTTACCCTCCATCAAAGGCTCCTAAGCTTGCCACCCGAGAAGATATTAGAAAGAAAAGACATAAGGGAGAAGGATCATCCCAAAGTAAAAGCTTTGATCATCGCCTCTTTCTAAGTGCATCCGGTGAAGCATTATTCCACAGAAATAGAGCACAAAAGGTAATCTCTGGGTTTGGAATTCATCTCTCTGATTATAGTCAATATCATCTTCCCGGGTTTAATTTTCAAGAATGGAATAACTATGCTGTGATTGATGAGGCTTTTTACCCAAATCTTGTGAGATATTTTTCGCCAACACACCATTTCTAGGACTAATAGACTCGTGATTAATTTATTTGTGCTTGGAAAGAAAATGGTTATGGATAAGGGTTTACTTAACAAACTTCTTGGTGTTCCAGCTAGTGGTGCTATTGTCCATCCCTATACTTTTGAGACTTTTCCCGATTACACCGATGGATGGAATGCGGTGAGTGCTTCGAATTTTCTTCATATCGGGACCGTTCCCTTCCATGACCACTCCACTGCTACTTTGAAATTCGAGAACTTGATAAAGTCCTCCTTTGCAAACCCAGTGATAGAAGCGCTTTTAGGGGTGCCACAAGTTAGTGACATTTCTCGTCATGCATAAGGTCAAGGCGAATCTCCCAAAACTCATCTTGAAAGTTATCGCTTCGGCCGCAAACTTTGGCCCTACCAAAACTTTACCATATGGTATGATCTTCTCCCGTATCTTCAAGCATTTCAAAATACCATTGGAAGATCAACAATTGGGGTCCGTGGATGCCCATTTGGATGTGAAAACCATCAATTTAATGATTACCGCGGCCGAGCGTGCAGCAAATCGGGATGTAGCTGAAGAAGAAATGAAAGGAGAAGATAAAGTAAGAGAAGCTACTGCAGAGGGTATGGATCAACCACAATATGATCCCAACTTCACCGGCATTTATGATCGTTTTGATTCCTTGGATCGTGAAGTGAGGTATGTGAAGGCACATCAAGAAATATTGGCCGAGAACGTGGATTCTTTGACAAGAGAGACTCGCGAGTCCCATAGGTATATGATGACATCTGGGAGAACAATTTGGGAACATTAACATGAGATTTGAAGATTTCCAAGGTGGTAAATGCCGGAGTTCTAGAGGCAAGAGTTCCAAAGGAGGCAACGGTGGAAATGCCAGTTGGGATACCGTAAGGAATGACAATGATGATGATGAAGCTTACGTAGGGAAATGAGAGATGAGACCTCCCTTATTTTTGTTTTCTTCTCGCTTTAGTTTGTGTTTTATGTTTGGATGGGAAACTTGATATGGTTTTTCTTTTACTTTGATTAGTGTTTTGGTTTCCTCTTGTTTTAATAGATACCAGTTCTAGAAGGATATTGATTATAAACTAATGATTTTAACAACTTGGCTCACTTTGTTTTATGGTTTTTAGTCTATGAATCGCACCATTAGTTTATTTTCTTGGTCTTCTTATGCGATTGATGGATCATTGAGTAAATTATCTTTTAATTTCTTTTTGCTATGCTCATGATCATGTGTTTGATGGAATATTCATTGAATATAAAAATTAATGGTAGTTTTACGTATTAGAGAAGATTTTCATAATCTTGTGAGTCTTGGACTATGTTTGTGGCTCAAATTAGTTGGCTGTGTTTTTGTGGTTCTATTTGCACATTTTATGTTAGTTTTGTGCAAACTTTATTCGATATAGGTTGTAAGATATTTTATCCTTCTAATTCATACTTTTGTGCCTAATGTATATTATATTTTTGAGTATATGAGTTGTAGGGAGCCACACATAAGATGACGTCAAACACAAGTTTTGGAGAAAACATTGCTTAAGATTGGTATATCTAACTTCTCCGTTGATATTCTTGTGGCTTATATATTTGATTGCTTACGAGTTCTAATAGCTCTTAATTTTTCATAAATATCATATTGCCAAAATAGGCAACCCTCGTTAGGGGAACCCAATTGTGGACTTATTTATAACATTTCCTAGGATCTAGTGGAGTGTGTTTAGGGCCTTTATGGATTTGCCGACACTAAAGATGAGAAAACCCTATTTTTCTATATCTTTATCTCATTTTTTACACCATATGATATTACAACTTGCTTATATGTTGCATATGGTTATCTTGCATGTATCACTTACTATTGCTTATCATTTATGCATGCTTGTTGATATGAGCCAAATGCTTGCTTGCTTTTCAAAATTATTCAAACATTTAATTTCAACTCTTACTCATATCAACTTTTATTGATCTCCTATACATACATTAGGAGGGAGTTATTCAAACGTTTAACTTATCTTTGGTGTACACATGTGTCTAGGAGGAGCAATTTAAACGTTTAACTTTCTAAGACACCCCTTTTTATTATGCCAAAAAGAGACGGAGTAATAGGTTCATACCAATATATTGAAATTATTCAAACGTTTAACGTATATTGGTCTTTTATCGATTATTGAAAATTATTCAAAAGTTATTCAAACGTTTAATTTTAGCATATTGGTCTTTTATCGATTATTGAAAATTATTCAAACGTTTGATTTTCAATATATCAATATCTTCTCTAATATTTTGACATCATCAAAAAGGGGGAGATTGATGGTTTAGTTTTGATGATGTTATACAATATTAATAGATCTATATACATGTGTTTCATATTGCATACTTTATAACACTGTATATGAGCTTGGTCGTGTTTGAGAAAGATTTCAGGATATCAACTGATACAAGCTTACGATGGTGGATGGAGGAAATTGAGTTTAAACAGCAAATCTATTGGAGGTTAATGGACTAGAGCTCCTCAATGATCACATTCAAGCTTCATGAAGCTAAGGAGCCAAAGTCTAAGTTCAAAATAATTCAAGAAATCGAATATTCAAGAGCTCATGTCGAGATATCGAAAGATTTAAGAATTGGAAAAAGAATGATATCGACATAAGAAATCAACGTGAGTACTTGTGATTATGGAAAATATCACATTAAGCTCTTGCAAATCGAAGATTCAAGAGCTGTGTCTAAACATCGGAAGATTCAAGAATTGACAAAAGAACGATATCGACATAGGAAATCAATGTGAGTACTCGTGACTATGGAAAATATCACATTAAACTCTTGCACACTCTTTGTATGACTTGTAAAAGACTTGTTTTGGTTTTTCGTTTAAAATCTTTTTTAAAAACCAAGTTCAAATTTGCCTGAAAAATCCTTCTTCACACGTGTGCACTATTATGCTTCAGACGTCAGTTCTGTTTTCAAAAACATGCACAAGTTTCAAAACAAATGTCTTAGAGCTTACCAAAATAAACGTCCGGATGCTTTCTGGGCTTTTCATTGGACTTAAAGTTTTTACAGAACAAACGTCTGTAATTGCTTCTTCATACGTTTGTTTGTTCTCTGGATTTTTATTGGCTTAAAACATTTTTCAAAACAAACATCTGGTCAAATGTCTGGTTGTTTTCTATGTTTTCGTAACATTTAAACTTTTTATGAGAGCAAACGTCTAAGCCTACTTAGCACAAACATCTAAAGGTTTAAAACCTTGAAAACCTTTTCTTCTTCAGACGTGTGCCACTTATGCTTCAAACGTCTGTGCTCTGTGCTTTCATCGGCCATGTTTTGAAAACCACGGCAAACGTCTGAAGGTATTTTAGACAAACATTTAAAGCTCAAAATCATTTGAAAATATTTCTTCAAATATTAATGTCTCCTTCAGACGTCTGTTTGCTTTCTTGCCTACTTGTAAAAACTATCAACAAACATTTGAAGCTTTTAAAAAACAAATATCCGAAACTATTTTCTAGTCGTTGCTTATCTTTCTTCAAACGTCTGTCTAGCTGAAGTTCAGACGTTTGATAACAGCTTTTTTTGACTGATTTGACTTGTAACGGCTAGTTTTTCTTAAGTGGTATTTATTGAGATATGCTTTAGGTTTTGAAGATCCAACACTTGCAAAAATATTCTGAAAGATTCCAAGGCCTTTTCCCATCTCTTATGAGAGTAAAAACTTGATTTTGATTATTCTCTCTCACATACTCAAAAATCAAAGAGCTTAATTTGATTATTCCATACTCATTAAAATATTAGTGTGAGCTTTACGAGAAACTCCTTTGAAAGTATTTATGCTTAATTGTAAACCTTCTTCTTACCTTTGTATGAGGATATCTTGAGTGCAAGAGAGTCCTTTGAAAGAGAGAAGAGTGGGAGAAGTTTTTCTTTCTTTATGTAAGGAACCTTGAATGCAGGGGTGCTTTTGTAAGAAAGAACTTGTTGGTCTTGGTAGATACGTGGTGTAAAAGGTTGCAAGTGCACAACGTGTTATAGTGGAACATGCTCGTATGCCTAAAGATAAAGAATTAGGGGACCTCCCGAACCTCTCTAAAACGACTCGTGTTTGCATTTCCTATTTCTATCTCGTGCTTTAAGACTTCAATTGTCTAGATAGTAATTGCATGCTTAACCCCTTTTGCTCTATATGCTCTTTCCTTACAAAATTGCTATATCTATTGCTTTCTATACATTCATGTGTTCACGATTTTAGTTTGCCTAGCCTCTTATCCATATTGGTATATCCTTTGCTTGAGCTTTGCAATTGTGTTTGATTGGTAAGTGTAGTTTGTAGATTTTTTATTTGAGCATATCGGTAACCTCATCCTATTCACCCTCCTCTAAGACAACTTTCAAAACGGACGGTTTATGGGTCATTTAAACCTACTTTTATAAACACTGCTCATGAACTGTATAAAGTAGAAGAGCACAAGCTTGTGCATAAAGTAGTTCTCTTTAATTACAATAGGCAGTGCAATTTTAACATTTAAGGCCTTGTTTGGCAATGGTGTTACAGTTTCCAAGCCGTGGTTATGTGGGATTTCCATACTAAACTCCAAAAATCGAAACAATAGCTTGTTTGGCTACCAAAACAGAGTTTTCCCAAAACCTGGTTTCAAAAAGTTTTGGAAGCTCGAAACCCATTTTTCTAAATTCTAAAAAGAGTGGAGTTTCACAAGATTTCTAGCCATATCTTTTTATTTATTATTCCCGCACTAAAGTAAAGATAAAGATAAACAATCCTTATTTTTATAAACTACGTTGCCAAATGATCCAAGATTTTGAGAAACCTCAATTATATAATTCTTGAATTGCACGCATGCAAATTGTGGTTTTGTTTTACAAACGGAATCGTGTTTTGAAAACCTTGATACCAAACTGGGCATAAGTGATGTACTGATGTTTGATGCATAATAATGACGGTGAATGTAGCATGATTTGAAGATATGTGCATATGCATGTGGAAGAACTAACCAAATCTTTTCAGGGCTATGCGTCCTGAAGAACGTTCACCAGTCTTAGTTTCATTAATAGCGTGCACCATCTCGCTCTTGCTAACGTATCCATCCCTATTTTTGTCCAAGAACACAATCGTATTAACCAGCGTCTCAAAAGTCGCTACAAGATCTGGGAACCCGATCCGCGATTTCTGCCATTTAAGTCAAGGAAGCATGAATAGATATTTTAAAATCATTTCCTACACATACAGCCTATAAAACAATCACAAAAGGTAGTAGCTTTGGTGAAATGACAAATAGGTAAATAAAGATAGAAGGGAAAATATCTCTATTAGATAAGGGTATGGTAAAAAGAATGCAAGATGACTTTACAAAACAAAATTGTAAATTGAAGACAAAAAGAGAGCTAGCTTCATATACCATTTGAAAATTTGGTATATACTTATACAAAGCAATTGTATTTTGGAAACATTGTCGAGGGGAAAAAACATACTGAAGTGGGAATGCAGGGTTCATGCTTTAGTAGGCTTCAACAGCAAAAAGGCCAGGACATTTTTCAAATATTAAAGAAATAATAATTATAAAAAAGTTGAAAAATAGAACCTTTTAAAAACAAAAGGAAACCTAAAAATAAAGATGTTTTTTTCAAAATTATTTCCATAAACCTCTCTCTCTCTCTCTCTCTCTCACCCCCACCCACACCCACACCCACACCGGAAGCAAGCATTTTAAGACAACATCAATAAATATATCATCAATGTAAAGTATAAAAAGATAATTCTATAAAGTAGAGACAGGTACAACAATGAGATTCAATTATTCTACCATCTAATAATAAAGTTTGCAATTTTAATGGAATAAAGACTCTTTTCCATTTTGACCTACTGAAAAGCAGGTTTAAGTTGCGGCTTAAAGCACATAAAGCGGGTCAACACGGGCTTCAAGCCTCTAAATTAGCGCATGGTCTTCAAGCCTCTAAACGAGCACATAGGCTCTATACTTCTATGTTCTTTTTGTTGTAAAGCGAACATTTGTGGCTGCTTTCCGCTAAAACAGGGCTTTACATGGCTTTATGGGGCTTTTTGCAACCATGTTCAGAAATTAAACATGATATTTGGTATATTTAACAACTCAATTAAGGTAAAAATTCTATCATCATAGTATTTCCATAATTTCATGTAAATGCCTTGTGCACTGAGACCGATATAATCACATGTAAAGGATAAATCACATGTAAAGGATACTGCTTCTTCAGTGGCCGGTGCTTTGAGAAGATAAACAAGGCAGAGAAGAACAATGAACTCATTAAATTTCATCCCCAAGTCTTCATTGATATCACATGCCTCAAAGAGATCATTTATCTCTTCTTCCGAAAATTTGAATTCCAACTTTTGGAAGCAATGAGTCAGTTCTTGCCGATCTACTGCACCATTGGAATCTTCATCTGAAAAAATGCATAAAAATAACATTAGCCATAAACCAAAAAGAAAAAAGAAAACAAAGAAATCATAAACCACAATGTGACCACAGATTTGCAAGACATAAAATATATGATTAATGAGATAATATAAGTACAAGTTGTTGTTTGACGCAGCTGTCCAAATTGGAAAGAAAAGATAAATTATAGTTGGTATATAAATGAATTTGACATCGACATTTTCTTCAACATTTAAATAAATCAAATCTCCAAATTTAAGTTGGTAAGTTAATTATGTTCCCTTTGTGGTTTGCAAGTTCTCATATCAACTCCAACGAAACGGAAAAGCGAATTAAAACTGTTAGAACGGGAAACTACTTACCGAATTCCTCGAAGACGGTCTTACACTTTCTTAAGCTCTCATCGATTTTAGGAAATTTCAAAATGATGCTATTGAATGATCTCATGGAAGTTTTGTTACTGGAGAGCTTTGTCTCATGGAGTCACTTCTTCCGAGTACACCACCCATTTTGGTAATAAGAGGGAAATAGTACGCAAGATATAAGCCACTTATTCACCTGGTTTTTACAACAAAAACAAAATGGGAAAATGGACATGAATTTTTAGGTAGGCGAAAAATAATCTCAAGAATTGACAGAAAAACATACAGGTAGAGGACCAAATGCTGAACTGAAAACGAGTCATTAAATTACATCTTTCTGCACATTGTAGTGCGTAATTGAAGAAAATAATGAAAATTCTAAGAGAAAAACTATACATGAAAAACGATCTTAGCTTATGTTTGTCGAAGTAATACGTTTACGGTTTAGAATTTTTATCTACATGAAAAATACTCTTGCTAGTAAACATTTTTTTGGGGGGGCGGTTGGACCGAGGGAGGTATACATTGGCACTGTAGGGATTTCCTAAATGGCGGGACACATGGCATTACAATATTCATTCATCCATGTGTAGGTTTAATTTGCTTCTACAAATACTTTTAGATTTGAATGGATACCAAATAAAACCCTACGGACTCATCCCTTTAATAAGAGTTCTTTGATATGGGTCGCCTAAAACTTTTGCATTAAAAATCCAAAACTTCACATTTCTATAAACGACAGCTAAATCTTCAAATTAAACTAAATTAGCATCTCTAGTTAACTTCATCCACTTAAAATCAATATTCCATTAATTAACTCTTAATCATAGCTGTTAGAGAGAGAGAAAAATTAAAAACCCTCCAATGGCTTACAAGGACTGTTAAAAGGGTTTAATCCCCTCCCCCCCCCCCACCCCCCCCCCCCCGACCCACTAGCTTGTTTCGTCGTTGCTATTATCTCACCAAGCCATGGCCCTCTCTCAATCTCTTAACTTGGTCCACTCCAGCCTAAGCCTACTACTGATGGAAACATCACTCTAATTACTGTCCTAAACTCCATCACAAATCCAAAATTTACTCTTTCGCGTATCATAATGCTTTGTTTGTCAAATTGTGGCACCCTCGAACCACAACTATATGGAGCCATCTTAGATAACACTTCAAAGTCTCCTAGTTTACAAACAAAACAATGGCCCATTCAAATTTAATTAACAAACTTGTACATCACCGTCTTCTCTTCTTGTTATCTATACTCAACTTATTTCTCTCTAACTTTAAATAAACCCAACCTTTTGTTCCAATCATGTTCTCATTTTGGTACCATTAGCTTTTTTGATGAACACCCACGAATGAATTGTGCACCCACATGCAGTGGAAATCTCAAAAATGTCACCTGCCCACCTTGGGTAGCTGGACTCCTACCAAACCATTGTAGATTCCAAGGTTTCAAGGTTTTTTTGGGAAAATCGAATCTAAATTTTTTGAATGCATTCTGACGATAACCAAGTCAGAGAAAGCTTCTATGGAAAACAATCTGTTTTATTTACCAATGCAGATTTGACTTGCCCAATTCAGTGTGTTGTCTTTGTTTTACCCCAACCCCTAACGCACTAGCACAATTGCCTACCCAAAACCTATATAGTCCACAACGACCTTAGCTCCATAAGAATCAACGGACCACATTGAGCAGAAAGAAAAGAAGAGAGGAGAGGAGAGATGAAATGAAGAGGAGATGGATTTGGTTGTCGTGCAGTTGAGAAGATACGAACAAGTATGGGAGGGTTTGGTTTGAAAAAGAAGAGGATAGATAAGGTAACAACTACTGTAACTTTTGTGTGGAGGCCTCCCTATATCACTATAAATAGGAGAGATCCTCCCTTGTTTTGTATCATCTTTATCATCACTTATAATCTTCACTTGTATCATCCTCTATAATAAATAACAAGTGTTGTTACTTATTATCTCTCTTGCTTTTGAGTGTTATTGTGGGGGGTATTATTAGTGTTAGTTATATGTATGCCCTAAAGGCCATTACTATACATGAGATGTATATTGTAGTGGATACTTGGATATATATAGGGAGGACTTTCTTGCTCGACATGATAGTATGCTATCTGGTTACTCTTTACCTTAACGTGTACACTGATTGTCTCTCTGTTACATGTTGGTAAAGCGCTTAGGATGTGTACTTGACTATCTGGACTATGATGCGGATCATACTAGTGGGGACATGGTAGTCCATAAGTACATCCTTCAAGGTCCCTAGTCGTGGGTGTATCGAGACGGGGCATCGATATACCAGAGTAGACTAGCGTATAGCTTCTCGACCCATATAGATGGACGATGGATGATCCCATATCCATTGGTATTTGACATCAGAGATGATATACGGGTGCTCAGTGGAGACTGGGTACACTGGACGGACTCGCCGAGAACTCCCAGATGGTATTATACCTTACGTCAGATGGCAGTTCTCTGGTGACACTGGTACAGGTTAGTCTGTAGACCCGAGATCGTCATAGAGTCTTGTGTGATTCCCACTGTGTTTTGATTTCCACCTTACCACGTCCAAGAAGGCGTGCAAAACGGTGGTTTTTGGATACAGTCCCGAGTCACATAGAGGCAATGAGCGATAGGAGGGGTTTCGTCTCTCCCGGTATTGGGGGTTGATATTGCGTTATGCTCGATTGGCCATAACAGGTTAGTCCCTGGCCAGGGATGGTTTAGAGATTTACTGGTAAGTGTTACCAGTAGTTTCTCGACCCGTTATGAGCCTCTCATCGGCATGACTTATCGGTTATTGGGGTTTGACGTTTACCACCCCTAGACTTGATATGCGATATATCAGACGAGGAGACCGGACTGTACGGTAGTGTCACTGTCAGGCTTTTTGCAGGAGTTGGAGCGGGCTTGCTTGCTGATCTTCTGATCGCTCAATACCCGGATAGCCGTTAGGTCCAGCTAGTACCGCTGACGGCTTGTGGGTGCTTGATATGATCATCACCTACTGCCGGAGTATTGACCAGTCTTTAGAGTCCTGCATAGAGGTTTTACTGGCTCAAGCAAAAGGAAATAGGAGCGCATATGTGATATGTGCGGGACCGAGAATAATGCGTGTATATGATACCGTATTCTATTCTCGCGATGTTTGTATCGATCGGTTATATGTGATATAACCAGGTTATCGAATCAAGGGTTGATTCGATAAGTCGATATATTGGATGCTAGTCGGTTATATGTGATATAACCGGATTATTAAGTCAAGTGTTGATTTAATAATTTAGTGTATAATTGTATATGTGATATACTAATTTGCATTAACTAACATTAGTTCACTTAACCTTTTGTTTTTCTCACTTGTGCACAACTTAATATATATGTGATATATATTTATTTGTGTTCATTTTGTATCATGGTTGTTGATACAACTATCATGGGTGTATAAAACTTATACCATACTAATTATAGTGTTAGGTTTTTAATATTTAAAGTAATTCTAAAATTAGTGGATGATGAGCTCACATGCATGAAGCTTCATGAAGCTTAAGGTTGCATTGACTTAGTCTACTGACTTTGGATTATTTGAGATATTAATTAACCTAACCATTATAATGTAGCCATGGTTATATCTCTACATGAGTTAGTATATGATACCCACTCACCCATGGTTAGCTCTCTTTCTCTTGATTAGTTTTCATTCTCATTTTTGAGCTCATCTTCTTCCTACTTCAAATTCTTGCTAGGGTTTGATAAAGAGAGAGAAACATTGTGAGAAAAAAATTCTAAAGTGTATCCATTTTCTATTTCATCATCCTCTACTAGACTAGCACTTTAGTTTAGGATGTTTGCTTCACTAATTCTCTAGTTAGTGAAGTAGAAACTTGAGTTCGTATTCCCTCGACGTAGATCATCTTCGGCCTCGAAGACTTCAAGCAAAACCGTTGCCCTCTTCTCATGGAGCCGTCCAAGAGTCCGGGAGTTCGATGATCGCAGTGAAGGGACTACAACAAAGAGCTTTAGAAGTGAAGGACCGATCTACAAAGGTTATATTTCGTATTCACTTAGTTGTAAATGTTATTTACTTGCATGTGTTACCCTAATTATCTAGCAAAGATCTTGTTTAGGGTTATTCGGCACGGCTAAAATTTTAATCGGGTATGGTTGACGCCTTATAGAACCTTATTAGAGTGCCTAGTAACCCTACAGTGGTATCAGAGCCTAGCTAGAGCATTCGGCGACATGTATACGAAGTTAAAACTCCGATCGAACCCCGATACGTCAATTTAACCCCCTCTCTGGACAATTTCTAAAAATGTGATTTTTTCTGCATTAAAAATACTCAAAAAAATTAGCAGGGAATTCTAAGGATACTGGTAAAATACGACCCTCTAATTCGATTAAAGAGCCGCGGAACCGCGGCAAGACCCCTGCTTGTGCCGCGGTTCCGTGGCCGTCTCTGTGAATTGGGGTTTTATTTTTCTACAGTTTGATCCGTAGGTGTTTCTGCATATTTCTGGGTACTTTTAATCGGACTCAAGTGTTGAGTGTTCTGGGGATTATTTTGTATTTGTTGATTCGATCGGAAAATTTAATTTCGTTATGTTTTCCGGATAATTTAGAAAGTATTAAAAAGTTCGAACGGATATCAATAACTCACTTTTTCCCGACCCGGAAAATTTCCAAGTGTTGGATTTTTTCGTAGTTTAAGAACGTCTAAATCGTGCAAGTTACGCAATGGACCCTCTAGAAGACAACAAACCTTAACTCGATTATGTGACCATCTTGAACTGCCTTTTGAATCTTAGGGTTTGGGGCAGTACAGCGTTGCCACATGTGAGGCGTTGGCTTGACCCTTCTATGGCTGGACCATTGGTACTGTGGCATGTGATGGATGTTTTTAAACTCCCCTCAAGTGTTGAGAAATATTTGGGAAAACTTGGGTGTTTAATCATTCGATCGGAAAGTTTAAAATTGTCTATTTATCTGGAATGTGATACAATATTTGGAATCCACAAGTAGTTATGAGATAACTAATTTGAATGTTATAAACATAGCAGTTTAGTCTCAAATAATCGGTTGCCACGGGATTTTGATGCGATCAAAAGTCCGTCGCAATCACGTAGCGTACGTGGATACTCGCCGGATAAACTTAATAGACAGCCACGCCCCAAAGCCCCGACCAAGTGACTGTAGGAGAACCCCGTCGCTAAAAGCATCCATTTGGGTGCTCGCGGCAGCGGTGTTCCGCCTTAGTGCACTTCGTCGATGGCATCCGGGGGTGCGGCCGTCTACTAAAGTTTACGACGAGCATTCGATCACATATCGGGAATCTTGTTGAATTGTCCGACTAGATATTGAAAAATATTTTCGATATAGAGACTAAAATGCGGGGTTTATAATTGTTAGGAATGCGATGTCTAAGAAATTCATTTGGTTACGCATGAGATGTCTAAGGAGGTTGCGGATTCCAACTGTTGTAGTTTTACACTTTCTTTTCTGCGACCGTAAGTGTAATATGTGATATCGCCGGTTTCGTTGCTATATGTCAACGACAATTGGGATGCGCATATTTACTTACGTTGATGACATGTGATGTTATGTGTTGCTGGATATGTTATATTGGATCGTCGCGTTTTTGAATAGCCGGGGGTTTTATGTGAGATGAGGGTTTTTATTTTTATTCATATAAAATTTATTGTATGTAATATTCTTTTATTGGGGCACTTCCGAGATGAGGTTGATGTCACCATTTGTATATTATTTACTTTTCCGCATTAGGTAGACCCAAGGAGGAGAGCACAAGTAACCGGGTTCTAGAGTCCAGTGGGAGACCAACTCGAGGAGTCGAGTCCGGGTCTTCTAACTCTAGAATTGGAAGGGTTGCTTGCCGCTCTCGTAGGGGTCTAGGGGTGTGGGTTTTGGCTATTCATCATGATCGTGAAATCCGTGTTTTATAGAGACTCAAAATAAAACACGGACGTCCTAGTATATCCAATGTTTCATATGTTTCTTCTGCTGCGCTATCTATGATGTGATCATTTGATATGTTGTGATAGATACTGTATATAGTATATATGATATATTATATAGACGTTATTTATGTTTTACACTCGCACTAGCCCTGCCCCGCTCTGCCGTTAGTTACCTAACCTAACGGTGCACGAGGGGACATCGAGGCGAATGCGGATGGCATAAGTGTACGTCGTAATTATCTTTGATGTTTAGGTGACTTAAATGATGGGACTTCATTAATGTGATTAATGAAAGAAAAGAAACCTAAAAGTTGTTGTGGAATCGAATTTTCAAAAACAGGTAGCTACAGTTCTTGTTTTGCATCGCGGTATTCCTTGTAGAACATCATGCACCTTATTCGATAAGGAAAGGGCCGAGATCCCTTCACTGGGAGTGACCCCTTTAGCAATAACTGGCAGATGCTACATCTCTCGGTTTTGTCTTTTGATTGCTTTTCTAGTTCTTACTTTGCACAGTGATATATATGATATATCCTGCACCTCATTCGACGAGGAAAGAGCCGAGATCCCTTCACCGGGAGTGGCTTCTTTAGCGAAACTAGCAAAATCCTCAAAAACACTCCATTTTAAAATCATTTGATTCTACAACGATATCAAGTTCATTACGCAATAGGTTTTCAGAAAAACCTGTCGTAGCCCTCCGTCATTTCAGATAAGTCCTACTTAGTATTCGTGCTACGTTTGTTGGCCTGCGTCAAGACGTAGTGTGCGGTAACTAACTAGTATTTATCTGCTAATGCATATGATGCAGATTGGATTGGGGTAGTCGTGCGACTTTGTTGGCCTGCGTCAAAGATCGTGCGGGTGGGTTTAATTCAATCAAGAAATGACGGGTTGAACTTGACTAGCGCACTATGGTTTGTTGGCCTGCGTCAAGGTCATGGGACGCTAGGGACAAAATATTATCGGGAATTTCAAGTGTTAAAATTTGCAATGAGATTGCATACCTTCTATGAGATAGTTGGATCCCGATACCCACTGCGAGTAATTGTTACTTCTGGGAGAGTTTTACACATTACAATTAGCCGATCAAGTAGGTGTCTAGAAAGGTGTCAACGGGGTTACGCCTCTGGGAAAACGAGGTTTACCTTAATTAGGTCCGTAAGAAAGCACGGGGAACCTCCCTCAAACTACCGATAGGGTGTAATTAATCCCGGCTAGTATTTCCTTTTAAGGTTTAAAGGAAGATTTGATAAAAACAGTAGGAGCCATCCTGATTAGATAAAATAATAACCAATCTGATCTTACAAGAGCGCATGCAGAGTGTTTTCTTCTCTCTCTCTCCAGGTAGCTACCATATCACGCCTTAATCAAGATAATAATACGGATATATTGACCGAACCCGCTTATTATACTGCACTGGAAAACGTTGGTCCCGCTCCAACTTATAACTGATATAAGACCGAGCAGGAAATAGGGGATTACCAGAATTCCCGTGCCGCTCAAACGAAAAAAGTGCATGTTGATGCATCTTCTTCGGGTGTGTTCATTACAGAGAACTGTTTCTCAGTATCCTTTAAGTCCTGGGTATGTGATACCGGATCAGGATCCCACATATGTAATTTGTTACATGGGCTACTGATAGGTAGAGAACTGAGAACGGATAATAAGTTTCATCAGATAGAAACGGTGCAAGTGTTGCAGCCAAGTCTGTTGGTAGTTATCACCCTGTATTACCAGAATACATCGATTCTGAACAAATGTCATTAGATACTGAATCTGATATACAACATCATATCAGTCTCTTTATTAGTAAAGAAGGATATAATTTTGTATTGTTGGATAATGTTTTGAACATTTCCTATATCAAGAGTTGATCGGTTCAGGCACGTTATCTAAAAGCATTGACGTTCTAAATCAAACTACAGTTCTTAGTATACAGAACACACACAAGAGGAAGAGTTCAGAAATGAACGAATCCTTCTTGAGGCATTGTAGACTAGGTCATATCAATGTGACCCGACTAGCTGAAGTTACATAAGATGCATATTTAAATTAGTTTGAATTTACATCTTGTGAAACTTGCCAGTCATGTCACAGAGATAAGATGACCATAATTTTGTTTATAGGAAACAGAGAAAGAGTTAGTGAACTCTTGGGATGATACATGTTGATGTATAAAGGTCCCCAGTCTACACATGCCAAGACCGGTTCTTTGTACTTCATTACATTCTCTGATGATCTCTCAAGATTCAGACATATGTTCCTGTTGAAACACAAGTCCGAACCTTTTGAGATATTCACAGAATATAAGTTAGAAGTAGAGAACCAAAACGGGTATAAGTATTATGTTCTTTGATGTGATCAAGGAGGAGAATACTTGAGCACGGAATTCCTGGATTATTCTAAAGGAGAAAGAGATTCTCTCTCAGCATTACTCCTCCGTATACACCACAGCACGTCGGTGTATCGGGGCGGAGCAATAACACCCTATGTGATAAGGTGTGCTCTATGATGAGTATTACTGAGTTGCCTATTTCCTTTTGGGGGTTATGCACTTGTGAAGCTGCATACCTATTGAATGGCGCTCCAACTAAATCAGTTGCCTACCACTTCATATGAGATATGGAAAGGGAAGAGCCCATATCTTAAGTTTGTTAAGATTTGGGGTTGTCCAGCCTATGACTAAAAGCATAATCCGGACAAGCTCGAGGCAAAATCAGTTCTGTAGAAGTTTGTTGGATATCCCAAGCATTCGCAAGGGAATATCTTCTACCAAACCGAGGAACAAAAGATATTTTGTTTATCAGCATGCCACCTTTGTGAAAGGGAATTTCTTGTGAAGAAATTAGTGGACATGAGGTAGAACTGGAGGAGTTCTAGCTATACAAACTGCAGCTGATGATTTGGTAGAGCTAAAGGATTCAATAGTTTCCAACGAAACTCAGCCTCTCCGTCGATCTAGCAGGGTTCCTCACCCACCTGAGAGATACTTTGGTTTCTCTATGACAGTGGGAGCGAGGATTGCATCATGAGATGATGACCCACCTGGTTTCGAGCAGGCCATCAAGAGTGGGGACTCTGTAAGAATGGCTGGATGCTTAACGATCTGAGATGGAATCCTTATACACCAACAAAGTATGGACTTTGGTTGCCTTATCTGAAGGGTTAAATCCCCATCAGGAGCAAGTATATCTTGAGAAGATTACTTGGTGTACATGGAAAAGTTGAGACTTTCAAAGCTATGCTTAAGTCCATCCAGATCCTACTTGCCACGGCTACGATATCTGGCGGTTGGGTGTCATCACTGCTTTTCTAAATGAGATTTGGAATAGAGCGTCTATAAGTACACAGCCAGAGGGCTTCATAGATAATGGGAGCAGCGGAAATGCGTGCAAGATGTTTTATGTGATAAAGCAGGCATCGCGAAGTTGGAACGTCTGTTTTGATATAGTAGTCAAAGAGTTTGACTTCATCAAAATGGTAGATGAACCTTGCATATACAAAAGGGTAGTAGGGAGTATGGTGGTGATCCTTATAGAGTACGTGGATGACATACTCTTGATGGGGAAGGAGTTTCCTATGCTACGCTCGGTCAATCTCCGCTTATCAGAAGGATTCTCCATGTAGGATCAAAGTGATACCTCCTAAATCCTGAGTTTTGGATCTATGAGATAGATCTAATTGGATATTAGGATACTCACTAGTTGTAGTGAGATGGTATCAATCAATCCTGAGGAGAATCACTGGAAAGGTTCCGGAGTGATAAGGATGACTGAAAGTCAAACACAGGCATTGTCTTTACCCTCAGTGGAGGGACGGTATGTTGGAAGAGTTCCAAGCAAGATACCGTGACTTACTAGACGATTAAAGGCAAGATACATCGTTACCAAAGATGCTACCAAAGAGGCAGTCTGGGTATATATTAGTTCATGAGATGAATTTCTTTCCTTCCATTGTGTGACAATGGAGTTGTGGCTTATGCCTAGGAACGTCCGTCCCATCAGTGATCCAGACATATTCTAAGGCAGTGTCACCTGATCATGGAGATGGTTGATCTCCAGGGGATCGAGGTCAGGAGAGTAGACTCAAAGGACAACACGGCGGATCCACTCACAAAGGCCTTTTCCCAGAGAGAGACTTTTATGGGATGGTTGAGTATGAGTTGCTACAACCACTGTTATCAAATGGCCCTAGTGCAAGTGGGAGATTGTTAGTTATATGTATGCCCTAGAGGTCATTACTATACATGAGATGTATATTGTAGTGGATGCTTGGACATATATAGGGAGGACTTTTTTTCTCGACATGATAGTATGCTATCTGGTTACTCTTTACCTTAACATGTACACTAATTGTCTCTCTGTTACATGTTGGTAAAGCCCTTAGGATGTGTACTTGACTACCTGGACTATGATGCGGATCATACTAGTGGGGACATGGTAGTCCATAAGTACATCCTTCAAGGTCCCTAGTCGTGGGTGTATCGAGACGGGGCATCGATATACCAGAGTAGACTAGCGTATAGCTTCTCGACCCATATAGATGGGGGATGGATGATCCCATATCCATTGGTGTTGGACATCAGAGATGATATACGGGTGCTCAGTGGAGACTGGGTACACTGGACGGACTCACCGAGAACTCCCAGATGGTATTATACCTTACGTCAGATGGCATTATACCTTACGTCAGATGGCAGTTCTCTGGTGACACTGGTACAGGTTAGTCTGTAGACCCGAGATCGCCATAAAGTCTTGTGTAATTCCCACTGTGCTTTGATTTCCACCTTACCACGTCCAAGAGGGCGTGCAAAACGGTGGTTTTCGGGTATAGTCCCGAGTCACATGGAGGCAATGAGCGATAGGAGGGGTTTCGTCTCTCCCGGTATTGGGGGTTGATGTTGCGCTATGCTCGATTGGCCATAACAGGTTAGTCCCTGGCCAGGGCTGGTTTAGAGATTTACTGGTAAGTGTTACCAGTAGTTTCTCGACCCGTTATGAGCCTCTCATCGGCATGACTTATCGGTTATTGGGGTCTGACGTTTACCACCCCTAGACTTGATATACGACATATCAGACGAGGAGACCGGACTGTACGGTAGTGTCACTGTCAGGCTTTTTGCAGGAGTTGGAGCGGGCTTGCTTGCTGATCTTCTGATCGCTCAATACCCGGATAGCCGTTAGGTCCAGCTAGTACCGCTGACGGCTTGTGGGTGCTTGATATGATCATCACCTACTGTCGGAGTATTGACCAGTCTTTAGAGTCCTGCATAGAGGTTTTACTGGCTCAGGCAAAACGAAATAGGAGCGCATATGTGATATGTCCGGGACCGAGAATAATGCGTGTATATGATACCGTATTCTATTCTCGCGATGTTTGTATCGATCGGTTATATGTGATATAACCAGGTTATCGAATCAAGGGTTGATTCGATAAGTCGATATATTGGATGTTAGTCGGTTATATGTGATATAACCGGATTATTAAGTCAAGTGTTAATTTAATAATTTAGTGTATAATTGTATATGTGATATACTAATTTGCATTAACTAACATTAGTTCACTTAAGCATTTGTTTTTCTCACTTGTGCACAACTTAATATATATATGATATATATTTATTTGTGTTCATTTTGTATCATGGTTGTTGATACAACTATCATAGGTGTATAAGACTTATACCATACTAATTATAGTGTTAGGTTTTTAATATTTAAAGTAATTCTAAAATTAGTGGATGATGAGCTCACATGCATGAAGCTTCATGAAGTTTAGGGTTGCATTGACTTAGTCTACTAACTTTGGATTACTTGAGATATTAATTAACCTAACCATTATAATGTAGCCATGGTTATGTCTCTACATGAGTTAGTATATGATACCCACTCACCCATGGTTAGCTCTCTCTCTCTCTCTTGATTAGTTTTCATTCTCATTTTTGAGCTCATCTTCTTCCTCCTTCAAATTCTTGCTAGGGTTTGATAAAGAGAGAGAAACATTGTGAGAAAAGAAATTCTAAAGTGTATCCATTTCCTATTTCATCATTCTCTACTAGACTAGCACTTTAGTTTAGGGTGTTTGCTTCACTAAATCTCTAGTTAGTGAAGTAGAAACTTGAGTTCGTATTTTCTCGACGTAGATCATCTTCAGTCTCGAAGATTTCAAGCAAAACCGTTGCCCTCTTCTCATGGAGCCATCCGAGAGTCCGGGAGTTCGATGATCGCAGCGAAGGGACTATAACAAGGAGCTTTAGAAGTGAAGGACCGATCTACAAAGGTTGTATTTCGTATTCACTTAGTTGTAAATGTTATTTACTTGCATGTGTTACCCTAATTATCTAGCAAAGATCTTGTTTAGGCTTATTCGGCACGGCTAAAATTTTAATCGGGTATGGTTGATGCCTTGTAGAACTTTATTAGAGTGTCTAATAACCCTACAATTAGAGCCTTGGTTAGCTTGTTGCGGAGAACTTCGGAGTATTCTAGCAGAAGCTTTGATCAATTCTTGTATATAGTATGTTTTCTTTCTCAATGACTGAGTAATTTCCTTCTGTATTTTCTTTCCATGGAAAGTCTAGTTTCCTTGATCATGTAGCCTAATCAAATAATTAAAAACTAACCAATAAAATTTTATATGGTTAGGAAGAATAGTAATATGCCTTGAGGTAGGAAACAAAATAAGACTGTGTTTTGTATCTTTGAAGCGGCTATATTTTTTGTGGTGGTTTTGAGTCGAGCCCTTAACCCGCCATAAGTCCACCATAGGTTGCAAAGTAAGCAACGTCGGCTTAGTGTAAAGGCATTGGTTGTGAAATTGGTAACATAAGGGTGCAGTGTCGAGCCGGAGAAATTAGGGTCAAAGCGTTATTCTTGCTAATCAATATAAGACTTCAAAGGTTTAGGTTTTAATTTTAGATAGGTTAGAGAATCAAGAGACAAGATGAGTGTGAGAAAGATGACACAAGCCATAAATATAAAACCATGTCTTATACATAAGATTCGTAGGTTGTATTATCAGTATTAATGAATCAAGCACATACTACATATTCCTAAAGAAAAATATGAATAAAGGAGTTAGAAGAAAGTGTTATGGAAATAAATAAATAAATAAAAGCATGAAATGTGACGGGGTTAAGAAACTGTTGCAGTAGAAGATGACAAATGATGATACAAAACAGGAAGACCTTTTCTATTTATAGTAATATAGAGAAGATTTCACACAACTCTACAAAAGGACATCTCATCCTATCTCTATACACTTCTACACACTGGACACCTCATCAATTTCTACATAATTTCATAGTACTATACATTTCTACACAACTTTACACATAATACTACAAGACAAAATACATAAAAAGTCGAAACATAAAATTCACTACGCTTCAACTTGCGGTCTTCTAGGCTTTCCTTAATGTGGGCCCACCATACTTCTTCATAGAACTCTTTTTAGATGGTTGATTCTGTTTCATCGTCTTCTTCATTAATTTGACCGATAGGGCAATTTTAATTTTCTAAGGTTTATATTTACCTTGATTAGTTGACATAGTAGCGTCGAATTCTTTTGCCTACATGTTCTTCTTCCATGGTGTCAGAAACTGAGGCTGCTTGCTTTTTTTCCAGTATTGTCCAAATTGCTTGTCGACTAGAATGATGATCTTTTATTGTGACTAAGTTTTGCTGGCAATGTGTTTTTCTTAATGACTCTTACCAATCCCTCAAATTAATTTACACTTCTACTTTCTCCTTCAAATTGGTTATAAATCCATTCTAAGTTGCAAAAGTCTCATCTCTTTCTTGAAGACAATATGCTTGACATATCCTTGTTCAAAGCAAAAATAACTTTGCGCCTGATCGCTGTAAGGCATGACTCGTACCTATTGACATATTCCCAAAGTGAAGTATTCTGATCTTCCTTCCCGTTGTTCCATTAATGATGGATTGTTGATCATTTCGTACCTATAAGACTAGAACATTTTGGCTCTCCATTCAGATGAAGGCTTGCTAGAGCTTGTCATTTTTAGATTAAATATATGCACAAACATTAGTAAATCCAAAAATGTATTGTACGCTTCAAACGGGAAAAGAATGTCAGATCGCTTATGGGCCGTCAATTCATCTGTTGTGATCATAGCAGCTACTGAGTACTGAACTCTCGCAGGTCGTACGGGGCATTTGTATCGTTAGAATTCATGGTCTCTTCCAGATTGAGTTGATAGGGACCTTTAGCTAACGTAACTGATTCCTCTCCGGCTTACGATCGAACGACTTTGAAAAACTTCTATGTGGGAAAGAGAAATTCGAGGAAGTAGCTTCTATTTTGTTCTGGAAACACGTCATCTTATTCCATCTTTTCCGGAATCTCCTAACATTTCTGGATTTACTAATGTTTGGTTGATATTTAATCTAGAAACGAAAATCTCAATTAAGCATTCATCTGGAATGGAGAACCAACATGTTCTAAAGAATGCCAATATGTAAGTCGACAGGCTTAACATGATGAGCAACGGTTCTTTGCCTTGATATTTTAGTGTCAGCAGCAGCGATGATGTCGTTGAAACCCCAAAACTAATTGCTTTTGCTCTCAAAATCCCATACAATAATTTAGTATCAACATAGCTCTTTAATCGGAAGTTTTTTTTCCAGTTTAAACCAAAGGGTAATTAACAATAGATTTGTCCGAGTCTATTGCAGATTCAAACATAAATTAATAGACCTCTGTCTCGATAGAGGGAATTTTAAAGGTACACCCAAATTTAAATCCATTTGTTGTAAGACTTGTCCTAGGGAATACATTCCTCAGGGTGATATTTTTGACCCTACATCCTTATATAAATTAAAATCATCATAGTTTCACAATTTGCTTAGTTATTGCAGCAATCACAAAAATTCTGCACCTTGAAAGTGACAACTAAATTACTTTTTAGGTTAGTGCTTACTTCAACACTCTTCACACCTCCTAAAAAATGAATGCCGCTCTCAATATGAAATTAAAACGAATCACACCATCAGTTTTGATTTTTAGGGTATACAAAGATATATCCTTGGACAGTTGGACTGTCTTTGCAAGTCTAAAAACCACCACCAGGGAGTTATTTTAATGAAATTCACTAATGCCCAATACCTTATCCCTGCAACGATGATCCCATGTTTTTGTTTAAGCATATTGTGTCCCTAGCTTGGCTGTGGCAAATTCCTAGCGAAGAAATTGATGGACAAAAGGTGTTGCCAAAACCCCTCTGAAATAGACTTATTGGAATGCACTCGAAGCTCGTGCAACCAATCGACAACCTGAAAATTTCTTCTCAAATATGAATGAATCTAGATAGAGAAAAATGATTAATTTGCAATAGATCACAAATGAAACAAGAAGAAAAGTATCAAACGCTTACTAATCATATCTGATAGTGCTCGGTACTGGCGGTCCCCAAGATCATGACACGTGGCAGGTGACGTGCCCCCAAAACTCAGAAGAAAGGGTGTAAGGGCCGATCAAGCCACCCAGTGCCCGACCAGCAAGCACAAGCTGGCCCCCCTCGGGACCCCTGTGAGTTGGCCTCCTCGGCCCCTCAGCTCGCCCCCGAGCTACCACAAGGCCAAGACTCCTCGGCCCCCCTTGCTCGTCCCCGAGCTTCCGCCGCGGACGTCTTCCTCAGCCCTCCGACCTACTCCCAGGCATAACCGCCGCTCCGCGAATCTTGCCGTGTGCGGATTCTCCGCCGGCAACATCCCACGTTCCACGCCATCACGATCCCCCTTAACGAGCGATCCGCTCGTTACGCGGGCGTGACGTCGGGAGCGTAACTGCCGGCGAGATTCTCACGCCTGCTGCTACGTGCTGCCGCCACTATATAAACCCCCATCACAGAGGGGTCAAGCAAGCAATTCTTTACACTTTACGCCGTTACTCTGCTCGGATCTCATCACTAACTTGAGCGTCGGAGGGTCCTTGGTGGTACCAAACCACCCCGGGACTTCTTTACAGATACTCGGCGGCTATTCCCTCACCTCACCTCTTCCTCCAAAAACCCATTGAGACCCACACGCATCGAAGAATAATCAGCCAAGTTCACCGCGAGATCAACGGAAGACAACATCTGACGGAGGCCCGAAAAGGAGCTCCATCAGTTGGCGCCGTCTGTGGGAAAACATAACTCCACAAAATACAAAATTGGCATTCCGATCTCCGCCCGCATAGCAACCGATTCCCCTAAAAATCCAAACGCCCGCTATCGCCTCCCTCACCATGGAGACACGGGCGAACCCTCGCCCAAGGTCTGTAAGTCCATGTCACGCACCCTACGAGCCTGCGGGGAGGCGGAATATATGAAAAACAATTATCAAAACTTCGTAACACGGACTTGAGCACACGGATCATGTCTAAACCATTACTACCAAACTACGAGAGGTTTAACTACTCGGATTCGAAGTTATACCTCACGTTACTTGTCCTTCAGGTCTTCATCGCTGTCCTCCACACCTCGTAGGCTCTTTGGAACGTCGGCACCTCAACGGCCTCCTCGAGTCAAATACGATCCACCCGAGAGCTTCTACTTCAAGCTTGACCTCTAACTTGAGGTAACTAGGTTACAAAAAGTGCTAATCAAAGCAATCTAGGGGATATAGAGTTGGATTAGGGATGTATTAGTCTTGGTAACCCTTGATCTCAACACATGAGTAGTTAGGGTTAGGGTTTGAAAAGAGAGAGCTTGAGGAGAGAGAAGGTGAGAATGAGCGTCCTTTTGGATAAATGATATCATTTGTGTATATATGAAACATATCATATTATTAAATAAATAACAAATAATGATATATCATCATGTTTCATTAATACACTTAGTGATTCATCACATGAGTCATATAAATCATAAATGAATCATTAACTCCATGTATGAATCACACCATGACTCATTAATCCAATAAATGCAAATGCCACCTTAGCCTCCAAGTCATCATCCTTCTAGAAACTTCCCGACAAATTACGAGAACGTCCCTCCTATCCGTGAAAACACGGAAAAAATTTAGACTGTATAAATCCAATAATCCGATACCAGAATCTGGCTTAAACCAAAGCCGACTAGTAAAAACTGTCCGAACATCGTACGTGCGTAAAAACACGTATGCGTCCGAACCCTGTCGTAAAACCATACGACTTCTATATCGTTTTGCCCGAAGCAGGGAAACTCTCTGTATGAGACTCTAACTCGACACTACGCTGGCAGTGAGTTTAACCACAGACCGCAAGCGGTACTAGCTGTACGTAACGGTCCCCAGGTAGATGTCGATAAGAAGGCCGATGAGGAAATCCATCCGAACTCCTACTGAGCCTGATGTGACAATCTCCGTACAGTCCGGTCTGTTCGTCTAGGACTATCGCATATCGGGCCTAGGGGCGGTAAACGTCAGACCCCTAATAGTGGTATAAGTCGTGTCGGAGTGCAGCCCATTACACCTTGAGAAACTATTGGAAGCCACCAGTAAATCTCGCTTGCCCTGGCCAGGGACTTTGCGTAATGGCTCTCCATACACAGCGCGATATCAACCTCCAATACCGGGAGAGACGAATCCTGTCTAACCGCCACTGCCTCCAAGTGCTTCGGGACTGCACCCAACTACTACCTATTTGCACGACTCCTTTGAGCCGTGGTAGGATAGTAATCTAAGTACAGTAGGAACACACTCGAGGCAAACTAGCAGTATCAAGTCGACGGACTAAGCTGTACTCATGTCACCTGGGAACTGCTATCTGACGATGGGTATAAATCCAATCTGCAGTTCCCGGCGAGTCATGTCCGGTGTACCTGTAACCTAACGAGCACCTGTATACTATCTCCAGTACGACGTACTGATGGCTGTGGGACAGACCATCTCCCCAACTGGGATGAGAAGCGTACACACTAGTCTATTCCGGAGTATCGACGCCCTGTCTCGATAATCCCACGACTAGGGACCTGTATAGGATGTTGCTTATAGACTACCCAGCCCCCACTAGTGTGACTGCCATCACAACACTGGTAATCAAGCAAAGATCCTAAGGGCTCTACTAATATGTATAAGCGATACGTTACAAGAAACATATGCACATATTAAAGTAGACTCAAACCAAGTAGCATATTACCATTTTTAGCAAGACTGTCAATATAATTGTGAATATCCCAAGCTTCCATTAAGTAATATTCAAGCTAGTATGATACAATAATGGCCTCTAGGGCATAAACACTAACAATCTCCAACTTGCACTTGTTAGTAATATGTATGCCCTAGAGGCCATTACTGTACATAAGATGTATATTGTAGTGGATGCTGGGACATATATAGGGAGGACTTTCTTGCTCGACATTATAGTATGCTATCTGGTTACTCTTTACCTTAACGTGTACATTGATTGTCTCTCTGTTACATGTTGGTAAAGCCCTTAGGATGTGTACTTGACTATCTGGACTATGATGCGGATCATACTAGTGGGGACATGGTAGTCCATAAGTACATCCTTCAATGTCCCTAGTCGTGGGTGTATCGAGACGGGGCATCGATATACCAGAGTAGACTAGCGTATACCTTCTCGACCCATACAGATGGGCGATGGATGATCCCATATCCATTGGTATTTGACATCAGAGATGATATACGGGTGCTCAGTGGAGACTGGGTACACTGGACGGACTCGCAGAGAACTCCCAGATGGTATTATACCTCTCGTCAGATGGCAGTTCTCTGGTGACACTGGTACAGAGTAGTCCGTTGACCCGAGATCGTCATAGAGTCTTGTGTGGCTCCCACTGTGCTTTGATTTCCACCTTACCACGTCCAAGAGGGCGTGCAAAACGGTGGTTTTTGGGTACAGTCCCGAGTCACATGGAGGCAATGAGCGATAGGAGGGGATTCGTCTCTCCCGGTATAGGGGGTTGATATTGCGCTGTGTTCGATTGGCTATAACCGGAAATCCCTGGCCAGGGTTGCTGAGATTTACTGGTAAGTGTTACCAGTAGTTTCTCGAATTGTTATAGACCTCATATCGACACGACTTATCAAGCTATTGGGGTCTGACGTTTACCACACCTAGGCGAGATATGCGATATATCAGACGAACAGACCGGACTGTACGGTAAGTGTTACTGGTTGGATTCACAGGAGTGTGAGCGGACTTGCTCGTCGATCTTCTGATCGCTCAATACCCGGATGGCCGTTACGTTTGGCAGACCGCTTGCGGCTTGTGGGTGTTTGATATGATCATCACCTGCTGCCGGCGTATTGACGAGTCTTTAGAGTCCTACACAGAGGTTTCCTGGCTCAAGCGAAACGAAATAGGAGCGCATATGAGATATGTGCGAGGCCGAGAATAATGCGTGTATGTGATACCGTATTCTATTCTCGCGATGATTGTATCGAATGGTTGTATGCGATATAACCTAGTTTTCGAATCGAGAATTGATTCGATAAGCCGATACATTGAATATTAGTCGGTTATATGCGATATGACCGGATCGTTAAATCAAGTGTTGATTTAATGATTTAATGCATAATTATATATTTGATATATTACTTTGCATTAACTAGTATTGGTTCATTTTAAATGGATTTTCTCACTTTTTGTGCATATTGTATATGTGATATACTTTTGTACACAAGTTTGTATCATGTTTGATGATGCATGCTAACTTGGGTTTGTGTAAAGACTAAACCATGGTTATATGAATGGTTAGGGTTTTTTTTTCTTTTTCATTTATCTTATTTAGTTATTCATTTTGAAAATGATAAGCATAAAGAGAAAGAATGGTGGCTTCATTTGTAGTTTAGTTGAAACTTCATGAATCTTTGACCTAGTCCACCATTCTTGTCTCTTGCTTAACCCTAACCATTATATCTAACCATGGTCTATTCTCTACACTAAACTAAGGTTAGTATTATGATAAGTATTGATTTTCCTTTTCATTTTTAATAACTTATCATAACATTATCATCTTCTTCTTCTTCTTCTTCAAGAAGAAAACCTAGACTTCATCAATGGTGATTGATGAAAAATGAGTGAGAAATCCAAATCTAAAGTGAACACACTTCCTATTTCTTCATCATCTACCTCTTGCCAAGTAGTATAGGGTGTTCTCTTCACAAGTTTCATGACTTGGTGAAGTGGGAGCTTGATCTAGCGATACCTCGACGTAGATCATCTTCGGCGCGAAGTTGACGACCTTGCCCGCCCATTTCTCCGATGAAGCCGACGCTAGAGCCCGGGTTTCCATTTGGACAGCGAGGAGACTTCATTGCGGAGCTATGGAGGTGGAGGACCGGATCTACAAAGGTTGTATATCCGTATACTCGTAGTTAAGTTGTTAACTAGTTTTGTTTTCGCCTAAATATCTAGTTAACGATCCGTATTAGGGTTTCTCGGCACCCGTAAAATTTGAAATTGGCATGGTTGATGCCTTGTGAGACCTCATTAGCGTGTCCAGGAACCCTACAGTGGTATCAGAGCCTAACTAGAGCCTTAGGCGATGCGTTGACGATGTTAGAAACCCGATCGAACCCCGAAACCCTAATTTTTAACCCTCTCTGGACTTTTTCTGAAAAAGTGGTTTTTTCCAAATTAAAAATGCTTAAAAAATTCAGCAGGAAATTCTAAGAATTACGGTGCAAAAATTACCTAATGATCTGTCTAAAGCGCGGCGGATCCGCGGCATTAGCCGCCTATTGCGGCGGTTCCGCGCCCATTTAGTCTCTTCAGTCAACCATTTTTGCACAGTAACTTCTTTATTTAAATGCTGAGTTTTATGGGAATTTTTAAAATTCACTCATGAGTTGAGTTTTCTGGGTTGTATTAGGGACTCGGTATTTCGATCGGATTGTCTAATTTTGTCTGTGTGCTTTTCCGGATAACTTTAGAATATGTTAAAAAGTTCGACCGGATATAAATACCCACCTTTTCCCCTGTCGGGAAATTTCCAAGTGTTGGATTTTTCCGTGGTTTAATAACGTTCTAAGTAGTGCAAGTAGCGCGATGGTCCCTCTAGAAGACAACAAACCTTAACTCGATTATGTGACCGTCTTGAACTGCCCTTTGAACCTTAGGGTTTGGGGCAGTACGGCGTGCCACATGTGAGGCGTTGGCTTGACCCTTCTACGGCTGGACCGTTGGTACTGAGGCATGAACTGGATGTTTTTAAACTTGTTTCATGTGTTGAGCTGTTTCGGGAAAACTTGGGTGTTTGAATCTTCGATCGGAAAGTTTAACATTTTCTATTTATCCGGAATGTGATACAATACTTGGAATCCTCAAGTAGTTATGAGATAACTGAATGAATGTTATAAACATAGCAGTTTAGTCTCACTTGCTCGGTTGCCACGGAATTTTGATGTGATCAAAAGTCCGTCGCAATCACGTAGCGTACGCGGATACTCGCCGGGTAAACTTAATAGACAGCCTCACTCCATAGCCCCGACCAAGTGACTGTAGGAGAACCCCGTCGCCGAAAGCATCCGTCCGGGTGCTCGCGGTACCGGTGTTCCGCCTTGGTACACTTCGTCGACGGTATCGGGGGTGCAGCCGTCTACTGAAGTTTGCGACGAGCATTCGATCAGGATGTCGGGAATCTTGTTGAATTGCCCGACTTGATATTGAAAAGTGTTTTCGATTTTGAGACTAAAATGCGGGGTTTATAATTGTTAGGCATGTGATGTCTAAGTAATTCATTTGATTAGGCATGCGATGTCTAAAGAGATTGCGGATTCCAACTGTTGTAGTTTTACACTTTCTTTTCTGTGACCGTAAGTGTAATATGTGATATCTCCGGTTTCGTTGCTATATGCCAACGATAATTGGGATGTGCATATTTGCTTACGTTGATGACATGTGACGTTATGTGTTGCTGGATATGTTATATTGGATCGTCGTGTTTGAATAGCCGGGGGTTTTATGTGAGATGAGTGTTTTTCATTTTCATTCATGTAAAAACTTGTATGTAATATTCTTTTATTGGGGCACTTCCAGGTTGCGGAAGATGTCACCTTTTGTATATTATTTACTTTTCCGCACTAGGATAGACCTAAGGAGGGGAGCACAAGTAACCGGGTTCTGGAGTCCAGTGGGAGACCAACTCGAGGAGTCGAGTCCGGGTCTCCTAACTCCAGAATTGGTAGGGTTGCTTGCCGCTCTCGTAGGGGTCTTGGGGTGTGGGTTTGGCTATTCATCGCGACCGTGGAATCCGTGTTTTATACTGGCTCGTATTGAAAACACGGACGTCCTAGTATATCCAATATTTCATATGATTCTTCTGCTGCGATATCTGTGATGTGATCATGTGTGATGTTCTGTGATAGATACTGTATATAGTATATATGATATATTATATAGACGTTACTTATGTTTTACACCCGCGCTAGCCCTGCCCCGCTCTGCCGTTAGTTACCTAACCTAACGGTGCACGAGGGGACATCGAGGCGAATGCGGATGGCATAAGTGTACGTCGTATTTATCTGTGATGTTTAGGTACTTAAATGATGGGACTTCATTAATGTGATTAATGAAATAAAAGAAACCTAAAGATGTTGTAGAATCGAATTTCAAAATAAAACAGGTAGCTACAGTTCTTGCTTTGCACAGCGGTATATATGATATATCCTGCACCTTATTCGATGAGGAAAGGACCGAGATCCCTTCACCGGGAGTGACTCCTTTAGCAATAACTGGCAGATGCTACACACTCGGTTTGTCTTTTGATAGCTTCTATAGTTTCTGCTTTGCATAGTGATATATATGATATATCCCGCACCTCATTCGACGAGGAAAGGACCGACGATCCCTTCATCGGGAGTGACTCCTTTAGCAAAACTAGAAAAGCCTCAAAAACACTCCATTTTAAAATCATTTGATTCTAGAACGATATCAAGTTCATTACGCAATAGGTTTTCAGAAAAACCTGTCGTAGCCCTCCGTCATTTCGGATAAGTCCTGTTTAGTATTCATGCTGCGTTTGTTGACCTTGTCAAGGCGCAGTGTGCAGTAGCTAACCAGTATTTATCTGCTTATGCATATGATGCAGATTGGGTTAGGGTAGTCGTGCGGCCTTGTTGACCTTATCAAGGGTCGTGCGGGTGGGTTTGATTCAATCAAGAAATGACGGGTTGAACTTGACTTGCGGTCTATATTTTGTTGACCTTGTCAAGGTCATAGATCGTTCGGGGCAAAATATTATCGGGAATTTCAAGTGTTGAAATTTGCAATGAGATTGCATACCTTCTATGAGATAGTTGGATCCCGATACCCGCTGCGAGTAAGAGTTACTTCTGGGAGAGTTTTACACATTACAATTAGCCGATCAAGTAGGTGTCTAGAAAGGTGTCAACGGGGTTACGCCTCTGGGAAAACGAGGTTTACATTAATTAGGTTCGTGCGAAAGCACGGGGGACCTCCCTCAAAGTACCGACACTGGCCTGGCTGAAAGATTGGCGAACTTATAGCGTGTAATTAATCCCGGCTGGTCTTTCCTTTTAGGGTTTGAAGGAAGATTTGATAAAAAGCAGTGGGAGCCATCCTGATTAGATAAACTAAAAACCAATCTGATCTTGCAAGAGCGCACGCTGAGTGTTTTCTTCTCTCTCTCTCCTGGTAGCGACCATGTCACGCCTTAATCAAGATAATAATACGGAATATTGACCGAACCCGCTTGTTATACTGAGCTGGGGAACGTTGGTCCCGCTCCAACTTATAATTGTTATAAGACAGAGCAGGAAATAGGGGAATACCAGATTTCCCGTGCCGCCCAAACGAAGAAAGTGCATGCTGATGCATCATCTTCGGGTGTGTTCGTTACAAAGAACTGTTTCTCTGTATCCTCTACGTCCTGGGTATTTGATACCGGATCAGGATCCCAGATATGTAATCTGTTACATAGGGCTGCAAAAAGGTAGAAAAACTGAGAACGGGTGATAAGTTTCATGAGACAGAAAACGGGGCAAGAGTTGCAGCCAAGTCTGTTGGTCACTGTCACCATGTATTACCAATACATTGATTCTGAACGAATGCTATTAGATACCGTACTTGATATACAAAATCATATCAGTCTCTTTAATAGTAAAGAAATGATAAAATTTTGTATTGTTGGATAATGTTTTGAACATTTCCTATATCAAAAGTTGATCGGTACAGGCACGTCATCTAAAAGCATTAACGTTCTAAATCAAACTACAGTTCCTAGTATATAGAACACACACAAGAAGAAGAGTGCAGAAATGAACGGATCCTTCTTGAGGCATTGTAGATTAGGTCATATCAATGCGACCCGAATAGCTGAAATTACATGTAGATGCATATTTAAATTAGTTTGAATTTACATCTTATGAAACTTGCCAGTCATGTCACAAAGATTAGATGACCATAGCTCTGCTTATTGGAAATAGAGAAAGAGTTAGTCGACTCTTGGGATTGATACATGATGATGTATGTAAGATCCCCTGTCTACACATGCCAAGAATGGTACTTTGTACTTCATTACATTCTCTGATGATCTCTCAGGATTCAGACATATGTTCCTGTTGAAATACAAGTCCGAACCTTTTGAGATATTCACGGAATATAAGTTAGAAGTAGAGAACCAAATTGAGGGTATAAGTATTATGACCTTTGATGCGATCAAGGAGGAGAATACTTGAGCACGGAAATCCTGGACTATTCTAAAAGAGAATGAGATTCTCTCTCAGCATTACTCCTCCGTATACACCATAGCACGATGGTATATCGGGGCGGAGCAATCACACCTTATATGATAAGGTGTGCTCTATGACGAGTACTACTGAGTTACCTATTTCCTTTTGGGAGTTATGCACTTGAGAAGCTGCATACCTATTGAAAAGGGTTCGAATCAAATCAGTTGCCTACCACTCCATATGAGATATGGTATGGGAAGAGCCCATGTCTTAAGCTAGTTAAGATTTGGGGTTGTCCGGCCTATGTCTAAAAGCAAAATCCGGACAAGCTCGAGGCAAGGTCTGTTATGTACAACTGGAAAGGTTCCAGCTATACAAATTACAGCAGATGACTTGGTAGAACCAAAGGATTCAATAGTAACCAACGAACCTCAGCCTCTCCGCCGATCTAGTAGGGTTCCTCACCCACCTGAGAGTTACTTTGGTTTCTCTATGACAGTGGGAGCGAAGATTGCATCATGAGATGATGACCCAACTAGCTTCGAGCTGGCCATCAGGAGTAAGACTCTGTAAGAATAGCTGGATGCTTAGCGATCTGAGATGGAATCCATGTACACCAGCAAAGTATGGACTTTGGTTGCTATATCTGAAGGGTTAAATCCCCATCAGGAGAAAGTATATCTTGAGAAGATTACTTGGTGTAGATGGAAAAGTTGAGACTTTCAAAGCTAGACTTGTTAAAGGTTTTTGTCATCAACCAGGCATGGATAATGATGAAACCTTTTCCAGTGGCTATGCTTAAGTCCATCCAGATCCTACTTGCCACGGCTACATACCATGACTACGATATCTGGTGGTTGGGTGTCATGACTGTTTTTCTAAATGATGTTTTAGAAGAGAACGTCTGTAAGTACACAGCCATAGGGCCTCGTAGACAGTGGGAGCAGCGGAAACGTGTACAAGATGCTTTATAGGATAAAGCAGGCATCGCGGAGTTGGAACATCTGTTTTGATGTGGTAGTCAAAGAGTTTGACATCATCAAAATGGTAGATGAACCTTGTATAAACAAAAAGGTAGTAGGGAGTATGGTGACGATCCTCGTAGAGTACGTGGATGACATACTCTTGATAGGGAAGGAGTTTCCTATGCTACGCTCGATCAATCTCCGCTTATCACAATAATTCTCCATATAGGATCAAAGTGATACCTCCTAAATCCTGGGTTTTGGATCTATGAGATAGATCTAATTGGATGTTAGGATTCTCACTTGTTGTAGTGAGATGGTATCAACCGATCCTGGGGAGAATCACTGGAAGGGTTCCAGAGTGATAAGGACGACTGAAAATCAGTCGCAGGCATTGTCTTTACCCTCAGTAAAGGGACGGTATGTTGGAAGAGTTCCAAGCTAGATACCGTGGCATACTAGACGATAAAGGCTGGATACATCGCTACTTAAGATGCTACCAAAGAGGTTGTCTGGGTGTATATTAGTTCATGAGATGAACTTAATTCCTTCCATTGTGTGACAATGGAGTTGTGGCTTATGCCAAGGAACGTCCGTCCCATCAGTGATCCAGACATATTCTAAGGCAGTGTCACCTGATCGTGGAGATGGTTGATCTCCAGGGGATCGAGGTTAGGAGAGTAGACTCAGAGGACAACACGGCGGATCCACTCACGAAAGGCCTTTTCCCAGAGAGAGACTTTTATGGGATGGTTGTGTATGAGATACTACAACCACTGCTATCAGATGACCCTAGTGCAAGTGGGAGATTGTTAGTAATATGTATGCCCTAGAGGCTATTACTGTACATAGGATGTATATTGTAGTGGATGCTGGGACATATATAGGGAGGACTTTCTTGCTCGACATTATAGTATGCTATCTGGTTACTCTTTACCTTAACGTGTACATTGATTGTCTCTCTGTTACATGTTGGTAAAGCCCTTAGGATGTGTACTTGACTATCTGGACTATGATGCGGATTATACTAGTGGGGACATGGTAGTCCATAAGTACATCCTTCAATGTCCCTAGTCGTGGGTGTATCGAGACGGGGCATCGATATACCAGAGTAGACTAGCGTATACCTTCTCGACCCATACAGATGGACGATGGATGATCCCATATCCATTGGTGTTTGACATCAGAGATGATATACGGGTGCTCAGTGGAGACTGGGTATACTGGACGGACTCGCAGAGAACTCCCAGATGGTATTATACCTCACGTCAGATGGCAGTTCTCTGGTGACACTGGTACAGAGTAGTCTGTTGACCCGAGATCGTCATAGAGTCTTGTGTGGTTCCCACTGTGCTTTGATTTCCACTTTACCACGTCCAAGAGGGCGTGCAAAACGGTGGTTTTTGGGTACAGTCCCGAGTCACATGGAGGCAATGAGCGATAGGAGGGGATTCGTCTCTCCCGGTAAAGGGGGTTGATGTTGCGCTGTGTTCGATTGGCTATAACCGGAAATCCCTGGCCAGGGTTGCTGAGATTTACTGGTAAGTGTTACCAGTAGTTTCTCGAATTGTTATAGACCTCATATCGACACGACTTATCAAGCTATTGGGGTCTGACGTTTACCACCCCTAGGCGAGATATGCGACATATCAGACGAACAGACCGGACTGTACGGTAAGTGTTACTGGTTGGATTCACAGGAGTGTGAGCGGGCTTGCTCGTCGATCTTCTGATCGCTCAATACCCGGGTGGCCGTTACGTTTGGCAGACCGCTTACGGCTTGTGGGTGTTTGATATGATTATCACCTGCTGCCGGCGTATTGACGAGTCTTTAGAGTCCTACACAGAAGTTTCCTGGCTCAAGCGAAACGAAATAGGATGCATATGAGATATGTGCGGGACCGAGAATAATGCATGTATGTGATACCGTATTCTATTCTCGCGATGATTGTATCGAATGGTTGTATGCGATATAACCTATTTATCGAATCGAGGATTGATTCGATAAGCTGATACATTGAATATTAGTCGGTTATATGCGATATGACCGGATCGTTAAATCAAGTGTTGATTTAATGATTTAATGCATAATTATATATTTGATATATTACTTTGCATTAACTAGTATTGGTTCATTTTAAATGGATTTTCTCACTTTTTGTGCACATTGTATATGTGATATACTTTTGTACACAAGTTTGTATCATGTTTGATGATGCATGCTAACTTGGGTTTGTGTAAAGACTAAACCTGTTAGTTATATGTATGCCCTAGAGGCCGTTACTGTACATAGGATGTATATTGTAGTGGATGCTGGGACATATATAGGGAGGACTTTCTTGCTCGACATGATAGTATGCTATCTGGTTACTCTTTACCTTAACGTGTACACTGATTGTCTTTCTATTACATGTTGGTAAAGCCCTTAGGATGTGTACTTGACTACCTAGACTATGATGCGGATCATACTAGTGGGGACATGGTAGTCCATAAGTACATCCTTCAAAGTCCCTAGTCGTGGGTATATCGAGACGGGGCATCGATATGCCAGAGTAGACTAGCGTATACCTTCTCGACCCATACAGATGGGCGATGGATGATCCCATATCCATTGGTGTTTGACATCAGAGATGATATACGGGTGCTCAGTAGAGACTGGGTACACTGGACGGACTCGCCGAGAACTCCCAGATGGTATTATACCTCACGTCAGATGGCAGTTCTCTGGTGACACTAGTACAGGTTAGTCTGTAGACCCGAGATCGTCATAGAGTCTTGTGTGGTTCCCACTGTGCTTTGATTTCTACCTTACCACGTCCAAGAGGGCGTGCAAAACGGTGGTTTTTGGGTACAGTCCCGAGTCACATGGAGGCAATGAGCGATGGGAGGGGATTCGTCTCTCCCGGTATAGGGGGTTGATGTTGCGCTGTGTTCGATTGGCTATAACCGGAAATCCCTGGCCAGGGTTGCTGAGATTTACTGGTAAGTGTTACCAGTAGTTTCTCGAACTGTTATAGACCTCATATCGACACGACTTATCGAGCTATTGGGGTCTGACGTTTACCACCCCTAGGCGAGATATGCGACAGATCAGACGGACAGACCGGACTGTACGGTAGTGTTACTGGTTGGATTCACTGGAGTGTGAGCGGGCTTGCTCGTCGATCTTCAGATCGCTCAATACCCGGGTGGCCGTTACGTTTAGCAGACCGCTTGCGGCTTGTGGGTGTTTGATATGATCATCGCCTGCTGCCGGCGTATTGACGAGTCTTTAGAGTCCTACACAGAAGTTTCCTGGCTCAAGCGAAACGAAATAGGAGCGCATATGAGATATGTGCGGGACCGAGAATAATGCGTGTATGTGATACCGTATTCTATTCTCGCGATGAATGTATTGATTGGTTGTATGCGATATAACCTAGTTATCGAATCAAGGATTGATTCGATAAATCGATACATTGGATATTAGTCGGTTATATGCGATATGACCGGATCGTTAAATCAAGTGTTGATTTAATGATTTAATGTATAATTATATATTTGATATATTACTTTGCATTAACTAATATTGGTTCACTTTAAATGGATTTTCTCACTCGAATGTGCACATTGTATATTCGATATAGCTTTGTGCACTTGATTGTATCATGTTTGATGATGCATGTTCACTTGTGATTGTGTGAAGATTGAACCATGGTTATATGAATGGTTAGGGTTATGATTATTTATTCATTTATTTATCTATTTATTCTTTTTGGAAAAAGGATGGCATGAAAAGAAAATGGTGGCTTGTTTTGTATTCTAGTTGAAGCTTCATGAAGCTTTGACCTAAGTGACCATTTTTGTCTCATGCTTAACCCTAACCATTCCAACTAACCTTGGTTTAATCTCTACACTTGACCATGGTTTACATTATGATAAGTTTTGATTTTCTATTATTTTTTAATTAACTTATCATAACATTTACCTTCTTCTTCTTCATTTCTTCAAGTGAAGAAAGCTTGCCTCCATCAATGGCAAGTGATGAAAAAGAGTGAGAAATCCAAATCTAAAGTCTACCCACTTCCTATTTCTTCATCCTCTACCTCTTGCTAAGTAGTAGAGCGTGTTTTCTTCACAAGTTTCATGACTTGGTGAAGTTGGAGCTTGATCTAGCGATGCCTCGACGTAGATCATCTTCGGCATGGACATCGACGACCTAGCTTGCCCATTCTCCGACGAAGCCGACGCTAGAGCCCGGGAACTCATTTGGACAGCGAGGGGACTTCGTTGCGGAGCTATGGAGGTGGAGCACCGGATCTACAAAGGTTGTATTTCCGTGTTCTTTTAGTTTAGATGTAAACTAGTTACCTTTTCGCCTAGAAATCTAGCCAACGATCCGTTCTAGGGTTTCTCGGCACCGTTTAAATTTGAAATTGGTATGCTTGATGCCTTGTGAGACCTCATCAGGGTGCCTAGGAACCCTACAGTGGTATCAGAGCCTAGCTAGAGCTTTAGGCGAAGTCTAGACGGAATTTGAAGTCCGAACGAACCGAAAACCCAACCCGGAAAATGCTCTCTGTACTTTTTCTAAAAACGTGGATTTTTCCAAATTAAAAATTGCTAAAAAATTCAGCAGGGAAATCTAAGAATTACGGCGCAAAAACTTTCTGATGAACAGTACAACATGCGGTGGAACCGCGGCAGAAGCTTGGCTTCTGCGGCGGTTCCGCGGCCATATGCTGACATCATCAATTACTGTTTGCACAGTAACTCCTATTTTATTATGCTGGATTTTCTGGGAATTTTTAATATTTATTCAAGAGTTGAATTTTCTGCAGTTGTTTTGGGGATTCGGTGTTTCGATCGGGATATCAGATTTTGTCTATGTGGCTTTCCGGATAAATTTTAGAATATGTTAAAAAGTTCGACCGGATATAGATACCCAATTTTTCCCCTGCCGGGAAATTTCCAAGTGTTGGATTTTTCCGTAGTTTAACGACGTTCTAAGTAGTGCAAGTAACGCGATGGTCCCTCTAGAAGACAACAAACCTTAACTCGATTATGTGACCGTCTTGAACTGCCCTTTGAACCTTCGGGTTTGGGGCAGTACAGCGTGCCACATGTGAGGCGTTGGCTTGACCCTTCTACGGCTGGACCGTTGGTACTGAGGCACGAACTGAATGTTAGACTCATATTTCATGTGTTGATCTGTATCGGGAAAACTTGGGTGTTCGATTGTTCGATCGAAAAGTTTAACATTTTCTATTTATCCGGAATGTGATACAATAATTGGAATTCACAATGAGTTATGAGATAACTGAATGAATGTTATAAACATAGCACTTTAGTCTCACTTGATCGGTTGCCACGGAATTTTGATGTGATCAAAAGTCCGTCGCAATCACGTAGCGTACGCGGATACTCGCCGGGTAAACTTAATAGACAGCCTCACTCCATAGCCCCGACCAAGTGACTGTAGGAGAACCCCGTCGCCGAAAGCATCCGTTCGGGTGCTCGCGGTAGCGGTGTTCCGCCTTGGTGCACTTCGTCGACGGTATCAGGGGTGTAGCCGTCTACTGAAGTTTGTGACGAGCATTCGATCAGGATGTCGGGAATCTTGTTGAATTACCCGACTTGATATTGAAAAGTGTTTTCGATAAAGTGACTAAAATGTGGGGTTTATAATTGTTAGGCATGCGATGTCTAAGTAATTCATTTGGTCAGGCATGCGATGTCTGAGGTGGTTGCGGATTCCAACTGTTGTAGTTTTACACTTTCTTTTCTGTGACCGTAAGTGTAATATGTGATATCGCCGGTTTCTTTGCTATATGTCAACGACAATTGGGATGCGCATATTTACTTACGTTGATGACATGTGATGTTATGTGTTGCTGGATATGTTATATTGGATCGTCGTGTTTGAATAGCCGGGGGTTTTTATGTGAGATGAGTGTTTTTCTTTTTCATTCATGTAAAAACTTGTATGTAATATTCTTTTATTTGGGGCACTTCCAGGTTGCGGAAGTTGTCACCCTTTGTATATTATTTACTTTTCCGCACTAGGATAGACCCAAGGAGGGGAGCACAAGTAACCGGGTTCTGGAGTCCAGTGGGAGACCAACTCGAGGAGTCGAGTCCGGGTCTCCTAACTCTAGAATTGGTAGGGTTGCTTGCCGCTCTCGTAGGGGTCTAGGGGTGTGGGTTTGGCTATTCATCACGACCGTGGAATCCGTGTTTTATACTGGCTCGTATTGAAAACGCGGATGTCCTAGTATATCCAATATTTCATATGTTTCTTCTGCTGCGATATCTGTGATGTGATCATGTGATGTTCTGTGATAGATACAGTATATAGTATATATGATATATTATACAGGCGTTACTTATGTTTTATACCCGCGCTAGCCCTGCCCCGCTCTGTCGTTAGTTACCTAACCTAACGGTGCACGAGGGGACATCGAGGCGAATGCGGATGGCATAAGTGTACGTCGTATTTATCTGTGATGATTAGGTACTTAAATGATGGGACTTCATTAATGTGATTAATGAAAGAAAAAGAAACCTAAAGATGTTGTAGAATCGAATTTCAAAAATAAAACTGGTAGCTACAGTTCTTACTTTGCACAGTGGTATATATGATATATCCTGCACCTTATTCGATGAGGAAAGGACCGAGATCCCTTCACCGGGAGTGACTCCTTTAGCAATAACTGGCAGATGCTACACACTCGATTTGTCTTTTGATAGCTTTTAAGTGTTTTTGCTTTACACAGTGATATATATGATATATCCCGCACCTCATTCGACGAGGAAAGGACTGATGATCCCTTCACCGGGAGTGACTCCTTTAGCAAGACTAGAAAAGCCTCAAAAACACTCTATTTCAAAATCATTTGATTCTACAACGATATCAAGTTCATTACGCAATAGGTTTTCAGAAAAACCTGTCGTAGCCCTCCGTCATTTCAGATAAGTACTGGTTAGTATTCGTGCTACGTTTGTTGACTATGTTAAGGCGTAGTGTGCGGTAGCTAATTAGTGCTTTTCTGCATAAGCATATGATGTGATTGGATTAGGGTAGTCGTGCGACTTTGTTGACTATGTTAAGGGTCGTGCGTGTGGGTTTAATTCAATCGGGAAATGACGGGTTGAACTTGACTAGCACTTATGATTTGTTGACTATGTTAAGGTCATATAGCTGCTAGGGGCAAAATATTATCGGGAATTTCAAGTATTGAAATTTGCAATGAGATTGCATACCTTCTATGAGATAGTTGGATCCCGATACCCGCTGCAAGTAAGAGTTACTCCTGGGAGAGTTTTACACATTACAATTAGCCGATCAAGTAGGTGTCTAGAAAGGTGTTAACGAGGTTACGCCTCTGGGAAAACGAGGTTTACATTAATTAGGTTCGTGCGAAAGCACGGGGGACCTCCCTCAAAGTACCGACACTGGCCTGGCTGAAAGATTGGCGAACTTGTAGTGTGTAATTAATCCCGGCTAGTCTTTCCTTTTAGGGTTTGAAGGAAGATTTGATAAAAAGCAGTGGGAGCCATCCTGATTAGATAAAATAATAACCAATCTATTCTTGCAAGAGCGCACGCTGAGTGTTTTCTTCTCTCTCGCTCCAGGTAGCGACCATATCACGCCTTAATCAAGATTATAATACGGAATATTGACCGAACCCGCTTGTTATACTGAGCTGGGGAACATTGGTCCCGCTCCAACTTATAATTGTTATAAGACAGAGCAGGAAATTGGGGAATACCAGATTTCCCGTGCCGCCCAAACAAAGAGAGTGCATGCTGATGCATCATCTTCGGGTGTGTTCATTATACAGAGAACTGTTTCTCAGTAACGTTTACGTCCTGGGTATGTGATACCAGATCAGGATCCCAGATATGTAATCTGTTACATAGGGCTACAGAAAGGTAGAGGACTGAGAACGGGTGATAAGTTTCATTAGGCAGAAAACGGGGCAAGTGTTGCAGCCAAATCTGTTGGTCACTGTCACCCTGTATTACAAATACATTGATTCTGAACGAATGTTATTAGATACCGAACCTGTTATGCAAAATCATATCTGTCTCTTTATTAGTAAAGAAACGATAAAATTTTGTATTGTTGGATAATGTTTTGAATATTTCCTATATCAAAAGTTGATCGGTTCAGGCACGTTATCTAAAAGCATTGATGTTCTAAATCAAACTATAGTTCTTAGTATACGGAACACACACAAGAGGAAGAGTTCAGAAATGAACGAATCCTTCTTGAGGCATTGTAGACTAGGTCATATCAATGCGACCCGACTGGCTGAAGTTACATTTAGATGCATATTTAAATCAGTTTGAATTTACATCTTGTGAAACTTGCCGGTCATGTCACAAAGATAAAATGACCTCAGCTCTGTTTATTGGAAACAGAGAAAGAGTTAGTGAACTCTTGGGATGATACATGTTGATGTATGTAGGTCTCCTGTCTACACATGCCAAGACTGGTTCTTTGTACTTCGTTACATTCTCTGATAATCTCTCAAGATTCAGACATATGTTCCTGTTGAAACACAAGTCCGAACCTTTTGAGATATTCACAGAATATAAGTAAGAAGTAGAGAACCAAAATACGGGTAAAAGTATTATGTCCTTTGATGTGATCAAGGAGGAGAATACTTGAGCACGGAATTCCTGGACTATTCTAAAGGAGAATGAGATTCTCTCTCGGCATTACTCCCCCGAATACACCATAGCACGATGGTATATCGGGGCGGAGCAATAACACCCTATATGATAAGGTGTGCTCTATGATGAGTACTACTGAGTTACCTATTTCCTTTTGGGAGTTATGCACTTGGGAAGCTGCATACCTATTGAATAGGGTTCCAATCAAATCAGTTGCCTACCACTTCATATATGATATGGAAAGGGAAGAACCCATGTCTTAAGCTAGTTAAGATTTGGGGTTGACTGGCCTATGTCTGAAAGCAAAATCCGGACAAGCTCGAGGCAAGGTCTGTAATGTAGAACTGGAAAGGTTCCAGCTATACAAACTGCAGCTGATGATTTGATAGAACTAAAAGATTCAATGGTTACCAACGAACCTCATCCTCTCCGCCGATCTAGTAGGGTTCCTCACCCACCTGAGAGATACTTCGGTTTCTCTATGACAGTGGGAGCGAGGATTGCATCATGAGATGATGACCCAACTAGTTTCGAGCTGGCCATCAGGAGTGGGACTCTGTAAGAATGGCTGGATGCTTAGTGATCTGAGATGGAATCCTTATACACCAACAAAGTATGGACTTTGGTTGCAATATCTGAAGGGTTAAATCCCCATCAGGAGCAAGTATATCTTGAGAAGATTACTTGGTGTACTTGGAAAAGTTGAGACTTTCAAAGCTAGACTAGTTAAAGGTTTTCGTCATCGACCAGGCGTGGATAATGATGAAACCTTTTTCCAGTATCTAAGCTTAAGTCCATCCAGATCCTACTTGCCACGGCTTCATACCATGACTACGATATCTGGCGGTTGGGTGCCATGACTGCTTTTCTAAATGATGTTTTAGAAGAGAGAGTCTATAAGTACACAGCCAGAGGGCTTCGTAGACAGTGGGAGCAGCGGAAACGTGTGCAAGATACTTTATAGGATTAAAGCAGCCATCGCGGAGTTGGAACATCTGTTTTGATGAAATAGTCAAAGAGTTTGACATCATCAAAATGGTAGATGAACCTTGTATATACAAAAAGGTAGTAGGGAGTATGGTGATGATCCTTGTAGAGTACGTGGATGACATACTCTTGATAGGGAAAGAGTTTCCTATGCTACGCTCGGTCAATCTACGCATATCACGATGATTCTCCATATAGGATCAAGATGATACCTCCTAAATCCTGGGTTTTGGATCTATGAGATAGATTTAATTGGATGTTAGGATTCTCACTAGTTGTAGTGAGATGGTATCAATCGATCCGGGGGAGAATCACTGGAAGGGTTCCACGGTGATAAAGACGACTGAGTGTCAGTCACAGGCATTGTCTTAACCCTCAGTAAAGGGACGGTATATTGGAAGAGTTCCAAGATAGATACCGTGACATACTAGACGATAAAGGCAGGATACATCGCTACTTAAGATGCTACCAAAGAGGCAGTCTGGGTGTATATTAGTTCATAAGATGAACTTTGTTCCTCCCATTGTGTGACAATGGAGTTGTGGCTTATGCCAAGGAACGCCGGTCCCATCAGTGATCCAGACATATTCTAAGGCAGTATCACCTGATCATGGAGATGGCTGATCTCCAGGATGATCGAGGTTAGGAGAGTAGACTCAGAGGATAAACACAGCGGATCCACTCACAAAGGCCTTTTCCCACAGAGAGACTTTCATGGGATGGTTGAGTATGAGATACTGCAACCACTGCAACAGATGGCCCTAGTGCAAGTGGGAGATTGTTAGTTATATGTATGCCCTAGAGGCCGTTACTGTACATAGGATGTATATTGTAGTGGATGCTGGGACATATACAGGGAGGACTTTCTTGCTCGACATGATAGTATGCTATCTGGTTACTCTTTACCTTAACGTGTACACTGATTGTCTCTCTATTACATGTTGGTAAAGCCCTTAGGATGTGTACTTGACTACCTAGACTATGATGCGGATCATACTAGTGGGGACATGGTAGTCCATAAGTACATCCTTCAAAGTCCCTAGTCGTGGGTATATCGAGACGGGGCATCGATATGCCAGAGTAGACTACCGTATACCTTCTCGACCCATACAGATGGGCGATGGATAATCCCATATCCATTGGTGTTTGACATCAGAGATGATATACGGGTGCTCAGTAGAGACTGGGTATACTGGACGGACTCGCCGAGAACTCCCAGATGGTATTATACCTCACGTCAGATGGCAGTTCTCTGGTGACACTAGTACAGGTTAGTCTGTAGACCCGAGATCGTCATAGAGTCTTGTGTGGTTCCCACTGTGCTTTGATTTCTACCTTACCACGTCCAAGAGGGCGTGCAAAACGGTGGTTTTTAGGTACAGTCCCGAGTCACATGGAGGCAATGAGCGATGGGAGGGGATTCGTCTCTCCCGGTATAGGGGGTTGATGTTGCGCTGTGTTCGATTGGCTATAACCGGAAATCCCTGGCCAGGGTTGCTGAGATTTACTGGTAAGTGTTACCAGTAGTTTCTCGAACTGTTATAGACCTCATATCGACACGACTTATCGAGCTATTGGGGTCTGACGTTTACCATCCCTAGGCGAGATATGCGACAGATCAGACGGACAGACCGGACTGTACGGTAGTGTTACTGGTTGGATTCACTGGAGTGTGAGCGGGCTTGCTCGTCGATCTTCAGATCGCTCAATACCCGGGTGGCCGTTACGTTTAGCAGACCGCTTGCGGCTTGTGGGTGTTTGATATGATCATCGCCTGCTGCCGGCGTATTGACGAGTCTTTAGAGTCCTACACAGAGGTTTCCTGGCTCAAGCGAAACGAAATAGGAGCGCATATGAGATATGTGCGGGACCGAGAATAATGCGTGTATGTGATACCGTATTCTATTCTCGCGATGAATGTATTGATTGGTTGTATGCGATATAACCTAGTTATCGAATCAAGGATTGATTCGATAAATCGATACATTGGATATTAGTCGGTTATATGCGATATGACCGGATCGTTAAATCAAGTGTTGATTTAATAATTTAATGTATAATTATATATTTGATATATTACTTTTCATTAACTAATATTGGTTCACTTTAAATGGATTTTCTCACTCGAATGTGCACATTGTATATTCGATATAGCTTTGTGCACTTGATTGTATCATGTTTGATGATGCATGTTCACTTGTGATTGTGTGAAGATTGAACCATGGTTATATGAATGGTTAGGGTTATGATTATTTATTCATTTATTTATATATTTATTCTTTTTGGAAAAAGGATGGCATGAAAAGAAAATGGTGGCTTGTTTTGTATTCTAGTTGAAGCTTCATGAAGTTTTGACCTAAGTGACCGTTTTTGTCTCATGCTTAACCCTAACCATTCCAACTAACCTTGGTTTAATCTCTACACTTGACCATGGTTTACATTATGATAAGTTTTGATTTTCTATTGATTTTTTAATTAACTTATCATAACATTTACCTTCTTCTTCTTCATTTCTTCAAGTGAAGAAAGCTTGCCTCCATCAATGGCAAGTGATGAAAAAGATTGAGAAATCCAAATCTAAAGTCTACCCACTTCTTATTTCTTCATCCTCTACCTCTTGCCAAGTAGTAGAGCGTGTTTTCTTCACAAGTTTCATGACTTGGTGAAGTTGGAGCTTGATCTAGCGATGCCTCGACGTAGATCATCTTCGGCATGGACATCGACGACCTTGCTTGCCCATTCTCCGACGAAGCCGACGCTAGAGCCCGGGAACTCATTTGGACAGCGAGGGGACTTCGTTGCGGAGCTATGGAGGTGGAGCACCGGATCTACAAAGGTTGTATTTTCGTGTTCTTTTAGTTTAGATGTAAACTAGTTACCTTTTCGCCTAGAAATCTAGCCAACGATCCGTTCTAGGGTTTCTCGGCACCGTTTAAATTTGAAATTGGCATGGTTGATGCCTTGTGAGACCTCATCAGGGTGCCTAGGAACCCTACAAAACCATGGTTATATGAATGGTTAGGGTTTTGTTTTCTTTTTCATTTATCTTATTTAGTTATTCATTTTGAAAATGATAAGCATAAAGAGAAAGAATGGTGGCTTCATTTGTAGTTTAGTTGAAGCTTCATGAATGTTTGACCTAGTCCACCATTCTTGTTTCTTGCTTAACCCTAACCATCATATCTAACCATGGTCTATTCTCTACACTAAACTAAGGTTAGTATTATGATAAGTATTGATTTTCCTTTTCATTTTTAATAACTTATCATAACATTATCATCATCTTCTTCTTCTTCTTCAAGAAGAAAATCTAGACTTCATCAATGGTGATTGATGAAAAATGAGTGAGAAATCCAAATCTAAAGTGAACCCACTTCCTATTTCTTCATCCTCTACCTCTTGCCAAGTAGTATAGGGTGTTCTCTTCACAAGTTTCATGACTTGGTGAAGTGGGAGCTTGATCTAGCGATGCCTCGACGTAGATCATCTTCGGCGCGAAGTCGACGACCTTGCCCGCCCATTTCTCCGATGAAGCCGACGCTAGAGCCCGGGTTTCCATTTGGACAGCGAGGAGACTTCATTGCGGAGCTATGCAGGTGGAGGACCGGATCTACAAAGGTTGTATTTCCGTATACTCGTAGTTAAGTTGTTAACTAGTTTTGTTTTCGCCTAAATATCTAGTTAACGATCCGTATTAGGGTTTCTCGGCACCCGTAAAATTTGAAATTGGCATGGTTGATGCCTTGTGAGACCTCATTAGCGTGCCCAGGAACCCTACAGCACTAGGGCCATGTACTGGCATATCGCAGACCAATGATCTCGAATAGCCTTTCGAACTGCGTCTGAGGAATGGCCTTTGTGAATGGATCAGCAATGTTCTCCGTCTCTACTCTCTTTACCTCGATCTCCCGGCAGTCTACGATCTCCCTGATCAGGTGATACCGCCTTAAGATGTGTCTAGATTTCTGATGGGACCTGGGTTCCTTCGCTAAAGCTATAGCGCTGTTGTTGTCACAATACAGAGGTATTGGACCAACACTGGTAGGAACCACCTGAAGTTCTGTGAGGAACTTCTTCATCCAGATAGCTTCTTTTGCGGCATCGCAAGCAGCTATGTACTCCGCTTCCATTGTTGAGTCAGCAACGGTCTCCTGCTTGGAACTCTTCCAACAGACCGCCCTTCCATTGAGGGTAAAGACATAACCCGACATGGACTTGGAGTCATCCTTGTCACTCTGGAAGCTGGAGTCGGAAAAGGCCTCGATCTGGAGGTCTTTTCAGCCATACACCAAGAACATCTCCTTAGTCCTCCTCAGGTACTTGAGAATGTTCTTTACTGCTATCTAGTGCTTCTCCCCTGGGTTTTCCTGATACCGGCTTACAACGCTTAATGCGTATGCTACATCTGGTCTGGTACATAACATCGCATACATTATAGAGCCTACCGCAGAAGCGTAGGGTATAATCGACATGCGATCCCTTTCCAAATCAGTCTTGGGAGACATCTCTTTGGAGAGGGTGATTCCGTGACAAGCCGGTAGGTTACCGCGCTTAGAATCTTCCATACTGAATCTTTTCAATATGGTGTCTATGTACCTGGACTGCGAAAGTCCCAACATCCTCTTTGATCTATCACGATAGATCTGGATCCCCAGAATGTAGGTGGCATCACCCAGGTCCTTCATGGAGAACTTATGTGACAAGATTCTTTTGACTGACTGTAGCATAGGAATATCATTTCCTATTAGGAGAATGTCATCCACGTACAAGACGAGGAATACAACAACTCTCCCTACAATCTTACTGTATATGCATGGTTCATCTGGATTTTTGATAAAGTCGAATTTTTTGACAGTATCATCAAAACAGATATTCCAACTCCGCGATGCCTGCTTTAGTCCATAAATGGACTTAAGAAGCTTGCACACTTTACCGCTGCTCCCACTCTGAATGAATCCCTCTGGCTGATCCATATAGACGCACTTTCCAAATTACCATTTAGAAAGGCCGTCTTTACTTCTATCTGCCAGATCTCATAATCGTGGAAGGTAGCAATAGCAAGAAGGACCCGAATGGATTTGAGCATAGCCACTGGAGAAAAGGTTTCGTCATAGTCCAAACCAGGTCTTTGATGGAAACCCTTTGCAACAAGTCTAGCCTTATAGGTTTCAACCTGTCCATCTACACCAATCTTCTTTCTGAAGATCCATTTGCATCCTACGGGTTTTACCCCATCTGGAGCAATGTCCAAAGTCCATACTTTGTTAGTGTACATGGACTCCATTTCGGCCCGCATTGCATCCAGCCATTTTACCGAGTCGCCGCTCTGAATGGCTTGCTGGAAGCTAGTAGGGTCATCATTGTCAATGATGCAATCTTCTCGATCCCCGTCTATGAGAAAACCGTAGTATCTCTCGGGCGGATGAGACTGCCTACTACTTCTTCGGATAGGCGCTGGTATGTCCCTTTCCTCTGAAACCTCTGGTTCTACCATACTTTCAGTAACAACTTGTGGTTCTGGAATTTCTTCCAGTTCTACTGCGCTCCCACTCTTCTGATTTTCTAAAAATTCAGTTTCTAAGAAGTGGGCATGACGAGAAACAAAAACCTTTTGTTCCTCTGCGTAATAGAAACAATATCCCATGGAGTTCTTTGGATATCCCACAAACTTACACTGTACTGAGCGTGCCTCGAGCTTGTCCGGATGCTGCTTTTTTACAAAAGCTGGACATCCCCATGTCTTCAGGTACTGAAGATAGGGTTTCTTCCCACTCCACATCTGATATGGTGTGGTAGGCACAGTTTTGATTGGAACTTTGTTCAAAAGATATGCAGCTGATTCTAGTGCATAAGCCCAGAAAGATCGCGGTAACTCAGCCTTACTCATCATGGAACGAACCATATCCAATAGGGTTCGATTCCTCCTTTCCGATACATCGTTGTGTTGTGGTGTGTATGGAGGAGTAAGCTGAGAGAGAATTCCATTCTCTTTTAAGTAACCCAGGAACTCGGCACTTAAGTATTCACCACCTCGATCAGATCTCAGTGTCTTGATACTTTTGCCTGTTTGGTTTTCCACTTCATTCTTGTATTCCTGGAATTTCTTAAAGGCTTCGGATTTATACTTCATTAAGAAGATATGTCCATACCTAGAGAAATCATCCGTAAAAGTAATGAAGTAGGAATAACCACCTCGCACATGTGTAGACATTGGACCGCACACGTCACTGTGTATGAGTCCCAAGAGCTCGCTTACTCTTACTCCGTGTCCAGTAAACGGAGTCTTTGTCATCTTTCCCATGAGACAAGATTCACAAGTAGTATAAGATTGATATTCGAACGGATTCAAATATCCTTCTTTATGTAACTTAGTTAATCGTGTTCATTGATGTGACCTAGTCTACAATGCCATAAGAAAGCCTGATTTATTTCTGGAGACTTTCTTTTAAGTGTGTTCTGGACATTGAAAACCTGAGCTTGACTCAATACGTATATACCGTCATCTAATGTACCGGACCCAATCAGAACTTGATTTAGGTGGATGTGAACTACATCGCTTACGAATGTAAAATCATATCCCTCTCTCGAAAGTGAGGACACTGATATGATATTACAAGTCAAACTAGGTACATACAAACAGTTACGTAGAATCAATATCTGCCCACTTGTCAAACTTAGACGATATTCTCCCACGGATTCAGCATCCACGCCCATTCCGTTTGCAACTCTGAGAGATAAATCACCTCCCTTTATAACTCTACGGTTTCTCAAAGCATGTAATGAATTACAGATATGAGATCCTGCTCCGGTATCTAGTACCCAGGAAGTAGAGTTAATTGACAAACAGTTCTCAATTACAAACACACTTGAGGCCGAAGCCACAACATGCTTCGTATCCTGGCTACTGGCTTCCAAAGCCCTGCAATCCTTCTGCCAATGCCCAATCCCATAACAATAGGAACATCCCTCCTTACCTACACCAAGTCCCGAAACTTTTGCTCTTTATTTTCCTCCTACTTTACTGACACCGTATATCGGCTTTGTAGAGGTCTTCTTCTTTTCACCCTTTGCTTTCGCCCTGGATGTAGAAGAAGAAGGTCCCCCATTAAGCAGAACTTGTGTCTCCCTGGTTTCTTTCAGGGTGTAAGTAGATGGTAGGGACTGTGGAAATAAGTCAGCATATGACCTGTTTCCCAACGTGGTCTCCAGGTCCTTCAGCTCATCAATATAGCTAGTCATCGTAAGGACGTCGTCCCCTACAGATGACCCGACAGCCAATCTCGCTTGAATTAATTCGTTCAAGGTCTCATATCTTGCGATATGAGATTGCTCTCCATATAAATCTTTGTTATGGAGAAAGATAGAAACTGAGTCTATCTTCTCGTGCTGCTTCTGGTATACACCATCAACTGAAGCCAACACGAGACACTTGGCTTTCGCTTTATCTTTTTCCCTTGTCTGACAGATATCCATATCCGCGACGGTGGAAACTAGACCTGGGACAGCGGCATATTGAGTAGTAATAGGTTGGTCCAGCTTGTCATTGGCAATGGACATCTGGACAGACCTTTGCCAGTCATATAAGTCAGATTCAGTCAAATTGTTATCTAGATGTAACCTAGTCATGGTCACAAGGTTGCTGCAATGAGAGAGAGAGAAGAAAACACTTTAGCATGATGCTCTTGCAAGTTTAGATTGGTTTTTAGTTTATCTAAACTGGATGACTCCCATTGTTTCTCGAATCCTTCCTCAAACCATAAAAGAAGAATTAGCCAGGACTAATCTCACCGTACAATACTTGCTTAACCGTTCAACCAGGCCAGTGTCGATACTTCGAGGGAGGTTTTCCAACGCTTTCGCGAAGTTCCTTAATTAAGTAACCTCTTTTCTCTGGGGGCGTAGCCCCGCTGACACCATTCTCGACACCTACTTGGTTTATAGCATTGATCGTTAAGTGACGAATCTCTTGATAAGTAGCATATACTCACAGTAGGATCGGGATCCAAATATTATCGTGTGATAATGTTGAAGGAATCCTACCAACATTCATCAAATTCCAAATGGTATGCAACACTAGCAAGTTTCAGTTTCTTTAGAAACTCCTGATGTAGATTTTTGCCCCATGTTCTTATGACCTTGAAGAAAGCCAACAAATCATAAGTCACATGTCAAGTTCTGCCCATCATTATCTTGTTAATTTGAACCCACCCGTACATACCCTTGACGAAAGCCAATAAGGTAATACGACTGTTCCAAACCAACTCATCTATCTATGCAACAAATGAATACCCCAGTAGCTACCAAACACTATGCCTTGACGAAAGCCAACAAATATAGCTTGAATACTACTGACCATCCATAAGAAATGACGGAGGGCTACGACTGGTTTTGGCGAAACCGTGAACGTAGTGAACTTGATATAATCGAAGGAACCTGATAGCTTTTTAAAAGGAGTGGTTAAAGCTCCGCAAATAAAATTCTGCTCTTTTAAAATAACCAAGTGGTTTCTTTTAAATTTGTTCCAACGATTCAACTTTGGTTTGTTTTCTTTGCATTATAATAATGCGTCCCATCAATTATCCTATCATTGCAGAAAACAATGAAAATACCACGTCCTCTTATGCCATCTGCATTCCCCACTGGGCCCCGTCATCACCCGTTAGGTTACTTAACTAACGACAGAGCGGGGGCTGGGCTAGCGCGGGTGTAAAACATAAGTGACGTCTAATAGCTATCATATATAGATATTGTACATTCGTCAGACGCAATAATAGGCATTCCAGATCACAGATGAACATTATTGGATATACAAGCAATCCGCGTTTGCTTTGAGCCTGCAACAAAAGACGGATTACACAGTTGTGATGAATAGCCATTACCCCACCCTACATCCCTACGGGTACGGCAAACTACCCGCCAAGTACCCGAAGTGAAGCGGTCTCCCTCAACAACGTGAGTAGGCCACTAAACACTTCAACGTACCCGGTAGTTTGTGTACCCCATCTTGGGTCTATCCTAGGAGCAAAAAACAGTAAATGAAATAATACAACGGTGGGTACAACCGCAACCTGGAAGTGCCCCGCAAAAGAATATTACATCATATTAAAATTTACATCGAATGAATGAATATAAAACCCATCTCAAACCCCAGCTAATCATCACAACGATCCAATCAAGTTCATATACACAAACAGTTAAATCATTACAGAAATGTGCAACCCCCTGCCAACCGACATACTAGCAGTTAGGGGAAGTTTACGAACACATTAAACATTACAGATAAAAACCCTATTAGCAAATAACTCAGAATATCGATCGACAACCTTTTTCCGTGTCTACCCCAAATGAAAGCCAGCACAGAAGTAACCTGGGCAGAAACAGAATATACTGGATAACAAAACACCACAAAATATGAATTACTGCGCAAATACGAGTCAACTCGGGGTTGACTCGGCAGTGGATCCACGGCCAAAAGCACTAATCGGCTGCGGATCCGCGGCCATCTTACCGAGTTAGCAGCTCGTATTTTCCCAGAATTCTTATAATCCCCTACTGTTAATTTTCAGGCACATCAAATAATTTTTTCGACACGTTTAAAATTGACAGAAACTTGAGGGGTCCGGGGTTTTGTTTTTCGCGTTTTTCCGACGATCGAAGTTCTAATTAGTTGCTAACAAGCTAGTAAAAGTTTAGTTGTTTCTGATACCACTGTAAGTCCATGTCACGCACCCCACAAGCTTGCGTGGAGGCGGAATATATGAAAAATAATTATCAAAACTTCGTAACACGGACTTGAGCATACGGATCGTGTCTAAACCATTACTAGCAAACTACGAGAGGTTTAACTACTCGGATTCGAAGTTATACCTCACGTTACTTGTCCTTCGGGTCTTCATCGCTGTCCTCCACACCTCGTAGGCTCTTTGAAATGTCGGCACCTCAACGGCCTCCTCGAGTCAAAGACGATCCACCCGAGAGCTCCTACTCCAAGATTGACCTCTAACTTGAGGTAACTAGGTTACTAAAAGTGCTAATCAAAGCAACCTAGGGGATATAGAGTTGGATTATGGATGTATTAGTCTTGCTAACCCTTGATCTCAACACATGAGAGGTTAGGGTTAGGGTTTGAAGAGAGAGAGCTTGAGGAGAGAGAAGGTGAGAATGAGCATCCTTTTGGATAAATGATATCATTTGTGTATATATGAAATATATCACATTATTAAATGAATAACAAATAATGATATATCATTATGTTTCATTAATACACTTAGTGATTCATCACATGAGTCATATAAATCATAAATGAATTATTAACTCCATGTATGAATCACACCATAACTCATTAATCCAATAAATGCAAATGTCACCTTAGCCTCCAAGTCATCATCCTTCTAGAAGCTTCCCGTCAAATTACGAGAACGCCCCTTCTATCCGTGAAAACACAGAAAAACTTTAGACTGTATAAATCCAATAATCCGATACTAGAATCTGGCTTAAACCAAAGCCGGCTAGTAAAAACTGTCCGAACATCGTACGTGCGTAAAAACACGTATGCGTCCGAACCCTGTCGTAAAACCATAAGACCTCTATATCATTTTGCCCGAAGCAGGGAAACTCTGTGTGTGGGACTCTAAAGACTCGATACTACGCTGGCAGTGGGTTTAACCACAGACCGCAAGCGGCACTAGCTGTACGTAACGGTTCCCAGGTAGATGTCGATAAGAAGGCCGATGAGGAAACCCATCCGAACTCCTACTGAGCCTGATGTGACAATCTCCGTACAGTCCGGTCTGTTCGTCTAGGACTATCACATATCAGGCCTAGGGGGCGGTAAACGTCAGACCCCTAATAGCGGTATAAGTCGTGTCGGAGTGCATCCCATTACACCTTGAGAAACTACTGGAAGCCACCAGTAAATCTCGCTTGCCCTGGCCAGGGACTTTGCGTAATGGCTCTCCATACACAGCGCGATATCAACCCCCAATACCGGGAGAGACGAATCCTATCTAACCGCCACTGCCTCCAAGTGCTTCGGGACTGCACCCAACTACTACCTGTTTGCATGACTCCTTTGAGCCGTGGTAGGGTAGTAATCTAAGTACAGTGGGAACACACTCGAGGCGAAGTAGTAGTATCAAGTCGACGGACTAAGCTGTACTCATGTCACCTAGGAACTGCTATCTGACGATGGGTATAAATCCAACCTGCAGTTCCCGGCGAGTCCTGTCCGGTGTACCCGTAACCTAACGAGCACCTGTATACTATCTCCAGTACGACGTACTGATGGCTGTGGGACAGACCATCTCCCCAACTGGGATGAGAAGCGTACACACTAGTCTACTCCGGAGTATCGATGCTCTGTCTCGATAATCCCACGACTAGGGACCTGTATAGGATGTTGTTTATAGACTACCCAGCCCCCACTAGTGTGGTTGCCATCACAACACTGGTAATCAAGCAAAGATTCTAAGGGCTCTACTAATATGTATAAGCGATACGTTACAAGAAACATATGCACATATAAAGTAGATTCAAACCAAGTAGCATATTACCATTTTTAGCACGACTGCCAATATAACTGTGAATATCCCAAGCTTCCATTAAGTAATATACAAGCTAGTATGATATAATAATGGCCTCTAGGGCATAAACACTAACAAGGTCGTCGGTCTCCCTACAGGCTGCCGCCTCACAGGCTCCGGCGGCCCCCCGGCCAAAAGGGCTAGGGGCCGGGAGCCCATCACCTTTGGCGACGAGGATCTCCACGGCATATATGTGCCCTATAGCGACCCGCTGGTGATCGTAGTGCGAATTCACCGGTACGAGGTCCACCGAATACTCATCGATTCAGGCAGCTCGGCGGGCATCCTCTTCCACGACTGCTTTTTGCGAATGGGGCTGGCCCCAGCAGACTTGAGACCGACCTCCCACGTCCTCTCGGGATTCACCAACCATTCCGTCCCAGCGCAAGGGGTGGTCACCCTGCAATTCACGATCGGGGAGCCCGGCCGCACGCGCACACTGCCTGTGGACTTCATTGTGGCTAGGGTCCCCTCGGCCTACAACGTCCTCCTCGGCCGGCCGGCGCTGAACTCCCTCTAGGCCCAGATCTCGACATACCACCTGGCGATAAAATTCCCCCTCGACCAGGGTGGGGTAGGCCGGGCCTACGGAAGCCAACGGGTCGCGGAGGTAGGTCTAACAGAGGCATCTTCCCCCGAGCAGCACGCTGATAGCGCCGACGGATGCGGCGACTTTAAAGGGTCCCTGGACACCCGGGACGAGCGGAAGGAGGTCCGTGGAGCACCGGTTGAGCCTCTGACCGAGGTGCCCTTAGCGGAAGGAGACCTAGGAAAGACCGTCCAGGTCGGGTCACTCCTGACAGGAATCCAGCGGGATGACCTGACCGAGTTCCTCCGAAGCAATTCCGACGTCTTCGCCTGGGCCCCAGCAGACATGCCTGGGATCGACCCCAAAATCATCTCCCACAAGCTCGGGGTTGATCCTACGGCCCGACCCGTTAGGCAGAAGAAAAGAAGCTTCACCCCGGTCAAACAAAAGGCCATCGAAGAGGAAGTTGACCGACTCCTCGCCGCCAACTTCATCAGGAACGTGCCCTACTCGGAGTGGCTGGAAAACGTGGTCTTGGTCAAGAAGTCGAGTGGGAAGTGGCGTATATGCGTCGACTTCACTGACCTCAACAAGGCCTGCCCCAAGGACAACTTCCCGCTCCCCCGCATAGACCAGCTCGTCGACAGCTCGGCCGGGCACGAGCTCCTGAGCTTCATGGACGCTTTCTCCGGCTACAACCAAATCCACGTGAATCCTGACGACGAAGATATGACCGTATTCACGATGGACCGGGGGGTGTACTGCTACAGAGTGATGCCCTTCGGCCTCAAGAATGCCGGGGCCACATACCAAAGGGTGGTCAACCGCATGTTCAAGCCCCAGATCGGCAGGAACATGGAAGTCTATATTGACGACATGCGCATCAAGTCCGTCTCATCGGCCGACCATGTCAAGGACCTGGGCGAGGCATTTAGGGTGCTCCGCAAATTCAACATGAAGCTGAACCCCGCTAAGTGTGCGTTCGGAGTCACCGGAGGGAAATTCCTCGGGTTCATGGTCACTCACCGCGGAATTGAAGCTAACCCAGATCAGAGCCGCCGCTTATCAACAGCAGACAGCCCGATACTACAACGCTCGGGTAAAACCCCGATCCTTCAAGACCGGGGATCTAGTCCTGCGGCGGAACAAATTCATCGACCAAGGCAGGCTTCACAAGTTCTCCTCAAAGTGGGAAGGTCATTTCCCCATCTTCGAAACGCTCCCCGGCGGAGCCTACCGCCTGCAGGACGCAGACGGACGGAAGCTGCCTCGGCCTTACAACGCTGAGAAGCTCATGCTATACCAATGAAGTCAAAGCTAGTGAAGCGTCGCACCCCAGCTACCGCTCGAGATTTCCCTTTAAAAAGATGGTGTAAAGCATTGTCTAGGATTCCTACCCATTCGAATAAAGAAACTTTCGAACCTTTTTTCCCGGTAGCGTCCCCCCGTACAACGAAAAAGCCCTCCCAGAGGCAGTCGAGCCCGAGGTTCCCTCGCTCGGCTAACCCCAGCGAGCAACTTCCCTGCCACAACGCCGGGGATCAAAAAGTCCACCCAGAGGCAGTCGAGCCCGAGGTTCCCTCGCTTGGCTATCCCCAGCGGGCAGCTTCCCTGCCATAATGCCGGGGATCAAAAAGCCCTCTCAGAGGCAGTCGAGCCCGAGGTTCCCTCACTCGGCTATCCCCAGCGGGCAGCTTCCCTGCCACAACGCCGGGGATCAAAAAGCCCTCTCAGAAGCAGTCAAGCCCGAGGTTCCCTCGCTCGGCTATCCCCAGTGGGTAGCTTCCCTGCCATAACGTTGGAGATAAAAAGCCCTCTCAGAGGCAGTCGAGAACGAGGTTCCCTCGCTCGGTTATCTTTCAGGACAAAAGCCCTCGCCAAGAGGCACCGGGCAGTGACCCTGCCCGGCCAAGGGTCCTCGGTGGGCTTCTTACAGCCTCATAACTCTTCCCGTGCCAAGGACCAAAGTCCTCCCAGAGGCAGTCGGGTCCTCGCTCGGCTATCCCCGGCTGGTAGCTTCCTACCACAACCGACAGGGATCAAAGTCCTTGCCAAGAGGCACTGGGCAGTAACCCTGCTCGGTCCCCATCCTGAAGGATCAAAAGCCCTCGCAAGAGGCAACCGAGTAGCTACCCTGCTCGTCAAAAGCTCCGGCTGGTAGCTCCCTACCCGCGACGCCAGGATAGAAGCGGCTGCCCCGCTCGTTCATCCCAGGCTAGTAGTTGCCTACCCACGACGCCATAGATCAAATCCCTCACCAAGAGGCAACTGCACATCCTCATGGCCCTGTCATTCTTAGTGGCCCTCCGCAGCCCAAAGCCCTCACAGCGGCAACCAAACAGCCACCCTGCTCGGTCAAGCCCGGCCGGTAGCCCTGTGGCCGTACTTAAGGATCCGAGATGCCCGGAAGGACGGCTGGTTCATCCAAATCTGAACGATCTCCCATCAACCTGAGGGGTCATACATGAGGATACCTCCGCGGCAGCGCTTGGCACACTCGCAGGCTGGTAAACTCGACAGGAGATCGCCGGACATATGGCCAACCTGACACGGTAACACGACAATACAAGCGAGGATATCCTACGAACGTCCTTCACACAAAAAAGACAAAATACAAACCGACGAATCAAGGGTTTTCTCTTTTATTGCCAAAATCAAGATCTTTACAAAGGGTACTCTGGGGCCCCCAGCCCTACAAACTGCCCGGAGGCTTACTTCGGCCACTTCATCGTCGGCGTCACGGCCCAAGGCCCTACCACCGGAGACTTTGCCACTAGGGGCGCGCCCTGCTTCCCTCGTCATCTCTCACTGGAGGCCTCGTCGTCGGAAGCGGAACCCGAGCGCGGAGTTCACCATCATCGAACTCGGGAAGATGTTCCTTCACGGCGTCCAAATCCTTATTCCACGCGACGGCAGAATACTCCCCGAGCTTGGTGTAAAACTGCTCTGATGCCTTATACTCAGCCACAGCTTTCTTAGCCCGAGCCTCGGCAACTTGGGCCTTCAGCAACGCCGCCTCGGCATCTCCCCTGCTTACGCCCCTCTCCTTTTCCAGTGCCGCAAAGCGTTCGGCCATGTCCGCCAGCTTCCTATCGGCAACCCGGAGAGACGCGTTCAGACGACGAAGGGCACCCCGAGTCGTCGAGTTGGCGAGCTCCGCAACCTCCGTCCGGCCCGCCACAACATCGGCCTTATCCCTCTCCCGGCACAGGTCGCGTTGCAAAATCTCGACCTCCGAAGGGAACGCCTCCACTGGCCTTGGGGCGTGGAACGCCCCCTTGGCCTCCATGCGAATGGCAAGGGCGCAGTGTTGAAGAACCTGACAGAAAGCCGATAGGAAACCAGGAAGCATCCGAACCAAGGAAAGGCATACAAAGGCAAATGCACGTAGAGGGATTCATACCTGGACCGCCCCTTGGGCCACTGCCTCCAATTGATCCCTCAAGGAGCCACACGGAAGCTTTCCCCCAGCCGACTCCTCCATCCCGGCGAGCAGACCAGTGGCAACAGAAAGCCCAGACGGAACAGTGAAGACGGAGTCCCCTTCCCGCACGGGAATCCCTTCGGGGGCCTTCGACGACGGCGCGCGAGAAATCGTCCTCTTCCTCTTGGGAAGGGGCCTGCCCTTGCCCTTCCTCCCGTCACCAGTCTGGGATTCGGGTAACTGCTGACGACTCCGGCCGCTGCCAGAGAAACTCCCAGATGCCGTCGACGAAATGGACGGCCCTGCCGTCGGAAGAGAATCCGGTGGAGGGCACGAGCTGGCCGGGGGCTCGGCTACGCCACTAGCTTCCTCCCGGCGTGAGCCGCCCGAAAAGTGAGAGCGAACCATGTATCCCGAAGGAAGAAGAACGCCAAGCGGCGGCGGCCTAAGGAAGAAGGGGAATGAAAGGTTGGGGGCCCTGAGGCGGGTCACGCCCCCGTTTTATCACCACGTGTGGCCGTATCCAACGGCGCCCGTCACCTCCCGCCAAAACGGCTCCTCACGCCCAGCAGCTCCGATCGCCCCACATGTCGGTTCTGCACTGGACTGCACCCAATCGGGCGCTGTAGGCCCACATGCGTCGTACCGGCCAATCATCTTTTGACGCGTGGACCATCGCTTCAGTTATATAGTGCACGAACCGGCACACCCTCTTTAAGGTGCGGAGATCTCGCCTTGGTTCGCTAGCGGAAAAGACGACTGTTGGACCGAGGTCTCGCCCCGACGGAACCATAGAAGGGATCTTACCTCAGGAGGTCCGGCAGTCCACTCCTGACCCGACCACTAGCTGGTCGGGACAAGAGTGGGGGGCTAATGATAGTGCTCGGTACTGGCGGTCCCCAAGATCATGACATGTGGAAGGTGACGTGCCCCCAAAACACAGAAGAAAGGGCCCGTAGAGGCTGATCAGGCCACCCCATGCCCGACCAGCAAGCACAAGCTGGCCCCCCTCGGGGCCCCTGTGAGTTGGCCTCCTCGGCCCCTCAGCTCGCCACCGAGCTACCATAATGCCAAGACTCCTCGGCCCCCCTTGCTCGTCCCCGAGCTTCCGCCGATGACGTCTTCCTCAGCCCTCCGACCTACTCTCAGGCGTAACCGCCGCTCCGCGAATCTCGCCGTGCGCGGATTCTCCACCGGCAATATCCCACGTTCCACGCCATCACGATCCCCCTTAACGGGTGATCCGCTCGTTACGCGGGTGTGACGTTGGGAGCGTAACTGCCGGCGAGATTCTCGCGCCTGCTGCCGCGTGCTGCCGCCACTTTATAAACCCCCAGCACAGAGGGGTCAAGTAAGCAATTCTTTACACTTTACGCCGTTACTCTGCTCGGATCTCATCACTAACTTGAGCGTCGGAGGGTCCTTGGTGGTACCAAACCACCCCGAGACTTCTTTGCAGGTACTCGGCGACTATTCCCTCACCTCACCTCACCTCTTCCTCCAAAAATCCATTGAGACCCACACGCATCGAAGGATAATCAGCCAAGTTCACCGCGAGAACAACGGAATACAACATCTGACAGAGGCCCGAAAAGGAGCTCCATCAATATCAGCAAACGGCGATACAATTACAAATAATTCATCCAGCAAAAGTTCGGAAAGGAAATTTGTCTCTGACTATAGAGTTCACCTTTTCTTTACAAAAGGCAATAATAAAGTTGATGCAGGTGCAAACTGTAAATCATATATGAAGAGATATTTCGGAAATGAATCAAATTAAAGATTGATAAAGGCCGAGGCTTAACAAAGGATTATTGGATTGGGACCTTGAAAAGCCACTCTATCACCCCAATTGGGGACAGTGGATGATATATAAATGGATTCTATGTTCTTGGATTCTCAAAATTCCACACTGTTTTGAGGATGCATAATTTATTTATTCATTTGATTTCTTTTGGGATTATTTCTGCTAAAAAGGGAAATGAAACATATAATCTAACTAAGATATGAATTTTTTAATTAAAAAAATAATAAAAGAGGCCCACCTGGGTCCTGACTTCTAATCTGATCTCATTAAATTCTCATAGAACTGACAGAGACAAGAGAAAAAACAAACATCAGCAACAATTTCAAATTACTATAAATAAATTTAAAAAAATAAAATAAAATGACAAACCCGACAAAAGATTATACAGATCCAAGGTCATTAAAAAATTCAATCTTTTTTCATTAAAATAACAAATACCCAGACAGAATAAGATGGATCTAAGCTGATTAAACCGAAAAAGATTGGAACTTGCCTTTGCTATGGATTTGAAGAAGGAAAGGGTGATGAGCAATTGGGGAAATAACAAAAAGAAAGTAGAGATTGGTTTGATTTGGTTGAGAAATTTCCTCGAATAGGTTACGGGCTCCGTGATTGCTGCTGAGATCAACACGTGTTTGTAGCAGGAAGAAAAAATAATAATTGAGTGCTAAAAGTGAAGAAAATTGAAGGAGGTGATGATTTGGAAGCATATTCTGATTTGATATTTGCAAGGGAATGGCATCTTGCTTTTCATGGTACGCATTAGATTTTTTTTTTTTAATTTTAATTTTATTATTATTATTTTAATTTTGTGCTGGAATGTTACCAAATGGATAAAATGTTAGATTATTTATTTTCATTTTTACTATTTGGAGGAAATTTTGGAAGTTGCATTAGGAAAATTGTGAGATTGTATGAGACATACATTCTTTGGACAAGGCATTATGCCAAATAAGAGACTTATGTTTCTACTTTCCAGCTTATCATCAAGGGGATTTCGTGATGTAATTTGATTATTTGGATTTTTTTTCTGTATATTTTGTTATTAACGGCTGCTGTGTCGGTTATCTAATGTGGATGTAGTTTCACTAAGCTTTTTTTAATAGGGTGTGAATGGCTTAATTATCCACTCTAACCTTTTTGAATGATTTTGAACTTGCACAATTAGCAGGTTTTTTTTTTCTTTTTTTCATTTGGGGTTAAATTGCATTAAGATCCTTCAAAGCTTAATTTTTGTGCTTTTATGTCTTATTGTGTTTTGTTGTGCTTAAATATCAAAGTTTGTTTAGTTTCCACTTCATCTGTTAACATTTGGTTATATATGATCAGAATAATTTAGTTCATATTCTTCTCCGTTGCATGCCTCTAACTTGATGCTATCAAAATGGAGGTAGCTAACTCTTCTTACTGAGATTAAACACTTTTCGAACTCCCTTGTGATATAAAAGAAAAATGTACCTCATCTATACTTGAAGGTGATTTTTGGGCGAAATATGAGAAATGATAAGAAAATGTGATAGATTATTTAAAGTACGGTACAATATCCATAAAGGAATTTCTATTTCCTTCTGCTTGGAGTTCGCCTTTTTAAGGCTTGGAGGGCCGTTAGGAAAATTTTCTTTTCTTTTCTTTGCCTACTGGATACAAATAGGTAAATGATCACTCTTTCTAATTACTACACTTCTTTTTTATTGATTATAGAGAAGAAATGTATTTCATATAAACTTTCATCATATTGTCTTAGTTTATACCAATTTATTATCTCTTTTGGTCTATTTCATTATATCGTATCCATTTAAGGGAAAGAAAGTCCGAGTGATGGAGGTCAGAACCTCCCTCAGATATTGTCCTCCGTCGATCATATTGCCAGCGGTGCTGAATGGTTGGGATTGAGATGAGAGTTGAGCGTGTGGATCTCAATGAGTTGTTATTGTTGTTGTTGACATCGAGCTATTTGCAAAGGAAGTCCTAGGATGGGAAACCACCATAGGACCCTCTAACAATCAAATAAATACTGAGGAATATTAGAGCAGAGTAGCGGTGTATTGGAATGAGTTACAGTTACCTGAGTCGTCTGAAAGAGCGGTTTATATAGCAGTCGTATGGAGCGAGCCGATGTGAGATTCTCGCCGTCCGTTACGCCCTTCCGTCATATTCGCGTTAATGGCGGGATACGCCCATTAATGGCGAGATACGCTAGCGTGGGATGCGGGACGTGGAGCGGCGGAGATCTCGTGGTGGCGAGATACAAAGAGCTGTTACGGGGGCGCTCGGGCTCCATGCTCCCGGCCAAACAAGGACGCCGAGCAATCTCAGATATAGGATAGCTCGGAGACGAGCAAGTGAACCGAGAAGTCTCAGCTACATGATAGCTCGGAGACGAGCAAGTGAGCTGATGAGTCTCAGCTACAGGATAGCTCGGAGACGAGCTATTGGCTGGCGGTCCGCCGAAGGGGGAACGTACTCCAGGGAGGTCTTCTAAAAGGTCGGGTGCAATCTCGGAAGCAGGCGTCGAGGAATGCCCCCAATGCATCATATTTCTTCCAGCTCCGTAGTCCTCAGGAATCTAGCGGGCTTACGTGGATGACACGTCATCCGCTACGTGTCGTGATCTAGGGATTTCTTATTTATGAGCATCATCATTAACCCCCCACTCTCGTTCCGACCTATTTATGGGTCGGATTAAGAGTGGTTTGCTCGGTCTTCTTTGTTCAGCTTGGTCCGAGAAATCTTCGTAGTAGATTGTCCGGAAATGACATGACGTTTGGCGGTTGTATCTCTTTGATCCCCGAGTCCACGTAGCGTATCATCGGGCTAGAAGCCGTCCGCTGGCCTCGTGGCGAAGGCTAAGGGTTCACGGGTTAGGCCGAGAAGAAATCTACCCGCCGTGAATAGGTGCAACGGGTAGGAAACTGTCGGCCGGCCTCATGGTGAGGGTTTAGAATTCACGGGTTAGGCTAGGCAGGAATCTACCTACCGTGAATGGTTGCAATGGGTATGAAGCTGTTCGCCGACCTCATGGTGAGGGCTTAGGATTCATAACTTATGTTGGACAGGAATCTACCCGCTATGAATGGGCCGAGCAGGAAACTTCCCGACGACCTCGTGATGAGGGCTTTAGATCTACATCTTCATTGGGCGGGAAGCTACCCATTGTGGATGGGCCGAGCAGGAAGTGAAATTCTACCCTAGCACCACCATTATGTTTAAACCGGCATCAAGCATGCAATTTTAAAAATTTCTTGGTGCTAAACTACACTAACTAAGGATCAAACTAGATGATTAGGGTTTACATGATGATATCAAAAGAACTAATCTAAGAGATGGAGATTACAATCTTTGTAGACCGTGTCCTTCTTTTCTATAGCTCCGGGTAGTAGTCTCTACGACTCCTCTAGGCTCCACTTGAAAAATGAACAAGTTGTAAGTCAACGTTACACATCCCACAAGATGCGGGGAGGCGGAATAGGTAAAACAATCACTTTGTTCAAAGTAACATCGACAATCAAACGGATCTTTGCTAAACCCTAACTAACAACTATCTAGAAGTGATTAACTACTATGATAGATGATTATACCTAAACATACAAGTCCTTTTTGTTCTCGTTGTTCACTTCCTCGTCGGCCTCCTCGATGTGATAGAAGATCCACCTGAGGGTTCCTCCTTCAAGTTTTAACCTCTAACTTGAGGTAACTAAGTGGTTAGGATTGCTAATCCAAATGACCTAGAGAATATAGAGATATATTAAGGATCTATTAGTCTTTCTAACCCTTGGGATCTCAACACATGAGAGGATTAGGGTTAGGTTGAAGAAGAGGAGAGCTTGAGTAGAGAGCATGTGTATGTGATAATGAATTAAAACTTGAGTCTCTTTGATAATTATGAAGCATGAAAAATATCTAAACAAATAATATATAAAATTAACAAGCATGCTTCATTAATTACCTTGAGGTGAATCATCTCATGACTCATGGTGTAATTAATGATAATTACACATCACCTCTCCACCTCATTTAGTTTAATTCATAAATGAATTAAAACTAAATGAGTCACCCTTCTTCTAGAAGCTTCTCGAGTAATTACGAGAATGCCCCTCCCATCCGTATTTACGAAAAACACGGATATACTGAAACTACATAAATCCAATAATCCAATACTAGAATTTGGCTTAAACCAAAGCCCGCTAGTATAATCTGTTGGAGATAGTGCCCTCATAGACAATTATTGGATCGCAGGTACGTGATTGTAATGATTGCGGAGGACCTATCCCGGTAGGACAGTCTTACTCGAGATGATAGTATACTATCTGGTTTGCCTTTATCAGTCGTGTACATGTTCAGGTGACTGATTGCATGTTACACTTTGATAGAGCCCTTAGGATCTTGCTTTACTGCCAACTGTATGATGGCGATCATATACGTGAGAGTTGGGTAGTTTATATGCATATCCTTAATTGTGGTCCCTAGTCGTGGGAGTTTCGAGACAGGGCATCGATACTCCGGAGTAGACTAGTGTATACAGTCGAGACCCCGACGAGGGGCGGTGGCCGGTCTCACAAGCCACTGGTGTCAGTTGGATCACCTAAGATGTATACAGGTGCTCATTGGGTTATGAGTACACCGGACAGGACTCGCCGGGAATCTGCTAGTTAGTACTATACCTATCGTCAGATAGCAGTTCCCAGGTGACATGTGTACAGGTTAGTTCATCGACCTGAGGTCGTCATTTGTCTCGTGTGAGTTCCCACTGTGCTTTGATTTCTACCCTACCACGGCTCAAAGGAGTCGTGCAAACAGGTAGCTTTTGGGTACAGTCCCGAGCCATATGGAGGCACGTGAGCGGATCGGCAGGGGATTCGTCTCTCCCGGTATTGGGGGCGAGATCGTGCTGTGTCTAGGAGAGCCATTACATATAGCCCACGGCCGTGGCAGGAGATTTACTGGTAGGTACTCCAGTAGTATCTCAGGGTGTTATTGGGCTACACTCCGACACGACTTATACTGCTTCTGGGGGTCTGACGTTACTAGCCCCCTAGGCGGATATGCGATACTCATTGACGAACGGACCGGACTGTATATACATTGTCACTGTTAGGCTAAGTAGGGTTTCTGGATGTGTTAGCTCATCGGCCACCCTTGAGTGCGCTCATCAGCCTCTCTTGAGATCAGTCCGTGGGCAACCGTCACGCATAGCTAGTGCAGCTGACGGTTTGTGGTTAAACCCACTGCCAGGGTACTGAAGAGTCATTAGAGTCCCCCACAGACAGTTTCCCAAGTTCGGGCGAAACGTTGTAGAGGCCGTATGGTTTTATGGCAGGGTTCGGAAAATGCACGTGCGTTTACGCACGTGTCGATTTTCGGACAGATGATACTGGTCGGCTTTGGTTTAAGCCAGATCCGAGTATTATATTGAGTAGGTATAATATCTTTGTCTCAGTTGCATTTGTATTCGGTCGTAATACAAATGCGGGTATATTTATACAGTTTCGGGGTTATCCTGAAAGTCGTTTCAGGATCACTTTTGGAAGTTGCCAGTTTCCAGTTTTCTATCAGCCGTCTTTTAACATTTGGTTAAAGACGGGTTTATCTTTTCTTCAGATGAGGTGAGTCAGTGTTCTAGAAGCATCTAGATGAGGTGACAAGGATTACTTGGTGTTGAGTTTTCATTGGTTGCATTAAAGACTTGATGACTAGGTTTATATGTGTCATTGTTTTCATTAAAGTCTTTTGGATTGCTTAAGATTTTTTGTGATGATAAGGTTACATGATATGGTCACCTCCCTCCTCCTACACTCACCTCCCTCCTTGATAAAAGTGGCCGGCCCTCTCTTTTCTCCCCCACTTGATTCACTTGAGAAAATTATGGTTGTAAAAAGAAAAGAGTATAGTTTTGGATGCATGGAAATTTCATAGTTCATTTCTTGTTCCATTTCATTTCCATCGGCAACTTCATTAACCGATCGTCCACGGTTTTGGACGAAGTGAGACAAAGTCATCTACTCATTCTCTACATCAATTCTTGGTCGTCTCTTTTAGCAAACTTGACGATCGAGTTGCCTCGAGTCAGAGGCGGGAGCCCGTTTAAAGAATCGGTGATGTGGTGTCACCTCGACGAGGATATCGGAGTTCGACGAGATCGGAGCAGCCGCAACGGAGCGTGGGATGATGGTTAAAGAACGAAGGACTCGGATCGTTCGGTATAACCTTTCTGCACTCTTTACAGTTTGTTAGTTTAGCAATAATGGAAGTTCCAGGTTAAAGTATACGATAGCGCCAGTTTAAAAGTTTTTATTCCGCATTTGGCGTCTGTAGACGGCCGGGGCGCTAGCGTAGACTTACAGTGGTATCAGAGCCTAACCATTTTGCTATGCTAACTTGTGCTAACGCGTTCAAAACGTCGATCGAACCGAAAATCGAAAAACACAATTTTCTAGCCCGACAGTTTCTGTTGTTTTTAAACGGTGTCCTAAAAATATTTTGACCATCTCAGAAAACTGTGCAGGAAATTATAAGAACTACGACGAAATTTGGGCACGTGTCTCCACCAAAGAGCCGCGGAAACGCGGCCAAACCCATGGTTTTGCCGCGCATCCGCGGCCACGTGGTGAGCTCGTGCTCCCAAATTTTGTCAGTGGGTTCTTCTCTGGATTTTGTGATTTTTGGTATATATCATTTTGGCCCAGGTTTTGTTACTGTTCACCAGTAAGTCGTGGGGCCCACTTTTTGATATTTGGTCGATCGAAATTTAAACACGTTAGTTTACAGTGCTTACATTATATCTCCGACCGGGAATGTCATTTGATCGGTAAACCGCGTTTGATTGCTATAGTTCTTTTAGACGGGTTTGCGAACATGACATTCGCGTTGATGTTCTGTGTTGTGCTGTGTTGTTACGGATTTGTCGTGGTGGATAGCAGTGTGCAATGGTAGTACATTTTGAGTTTATTTGTACATTTGATATTGCGGGGCGAGCGTCCAACTTGTGGACAGCCGTCACTGCCTGTTGTATAATATTCTTTTGGGGCACGACCAGGTTGCGGTCGATGTACCTATTGTACTATTTTTCATTACTGTACTAGGTTTTACCCCGAGACGGAGTGCACGGATAGCCGGGTTCTGGAGGGCAACGGGTCCGCATTTCATGGCTTTGAGAGGCAGAGGGGCCCCACTCTAAAATTGGCAGACTATTCGCCTTACTCGTAGGGGGTACAGGTTGACCCAAGGAGGGGTGCTCAAGATTACCGGATTCCGTGGAGTGCTGGGTGGTCCATTCACTATGCTGTAGGGGGCTGCCTCGCTTCAGGTTTTGGCGGGTAACTTGCCGCACCCGTAGGGGTCTAGGTTTTATTGCACAGGCTATCCACACGACAGGGGAACGTCGGGTTTCAGCAGCGGCTCTGTGAAACCCGGGGATCCCAGATATCTGTATTGTTCTGTGATGCTTATTACTTTTTTTTTAATGTTGCATATTATCACGCCTGGAGCGATTATTGTATATTGGTTTATATACTATTAGATGCTGTATATGTTTTACACCCACGCTAGTCCAGTCCCCGCTCTGTCGTTAGTTAAGTAACCTAACGGGTGATGACGGGACCCAGTGACGAATGCGGATGGCATATACGTACATTTTATTTTCGTTCTTTTTTGGTGTGATTGATTGATGGGACTGCGTTGATTCTGATCAATGCAAAGTAAAACATGTTAGTTATATGTATGCCCTAGAGGCCATTACTGTACATAGGATGTATATTGTAGTGGATGCTGGGACATATATAGGGAGGACTTTCTTGCTCGACATGATAGTATGCTATCTGGTTACCCTTTACCTTAACGTGTATGCTGATTGTCTCTCTGTTACATGTTGGTAAAGCCCTTAGGATCTGTACTTGACTACCTGGACTATGATGCGGATCATACTAGTGGGGACATGGTAGTCCATAAGTACATCCTTCAAAGTCCCTAGTCGTGGGTGTATCGAGACGGGGCATCGATATACCAGAGTAGACTAGCGTGTACCTTCTCGACCCATACAGATGGGCGATGGATGATCCCATATCCATTGGTGTTTGACATCAGAGATGATATACGGGTGCTCAGTGGAGACTGGGTACACTGGACGGACTCGCCGAGAACTCCCAGATGGTATTATACCTCACGTCAGATGGCAGTTCTCTGGTGACACTGGTACAGAGTAGTCTGTTGACCCGAGATCGTCATAGAGTCTTGTGTGGTTCCCACTGTGCTTTGATTTCCATCTTACCACGTCCAAGAGGGCGTGCAAAACGGTGGTTTTTGGGTACAGTCCCGAGTCACATGGAGGCAATGAGCGATAGGAGGGGATTCGTCTCTCCCGGTATAGGGAGTTGATGTTGCGCTGTGTTCGATTGGCTATAATAGGAAATCCCTGGCCAGGGTTGCTGAGATTTACTGGTAAGTGTTACCAGTAGTTTCTCGAATTGTTATAGACCTCATATCGACACGACTTATTGAGCTATTGGGGTCTGACGTTTACCACCCCTAGGCGAGATATGCGACATATCAGACGATCAGACCGGACTGTACGGTAGTGTTACTGGTTGGATTCACTGGAGTGTGAGCGGGCTTGCTTGTCGATCTTCAGATCGCTCAATACCCGGGTGGCCGTTACGTTTAGCAGACCGCTTGCGGCTTGTGGATGATTGATATGATCATCATCTGCTGCCGGCGTATTGACGAGTCTTTAGAGTCCTACACAGAGGTTTCCTGGCTCAAGCGAAACGAAATAGGAGCGCATATGAGATATGTGCGGGACCAAGAATAATGCGTGTATGTGATACCGTATTCTATTCTCGCGATAAATGTATCGAATGGTTGTATGCGATATAACCTAGTTATCGATTCAAGCGTTGATTCGATAAGCCGATACATTGTATACTAGTCGGTTGTGTGCAACATGACCGGATCATTGAATCAAGTGTTGATTTAATGATTTAATGTATAATTATATATTTGATATATTACTTTGCATTAACTAGTATTGATTCACTTTAAATGGATTTTCTCACTCGGGTGTGCGCATTACATATGCGATATGATTTTGTGCACTTGCTTGTATCATGTTTGATGATGCATGCTTTTTGGTTAAGTGTAAAGTATTAAACCTTGGTTAATGAAATGGTTAGGGTTTATCATTTAGTTATTCATTTATCTTATTTAGTTATCCATTTATTTTTGATAAATGAATAAAAGAAAGAGAAAAGGATGGTGGCTTCTTTTGTTGTTTAGTTAAAGCTTCATGAAGCTTTGACTTAGTCCACTATTCTTATCTCATCCTTAACCCTAACCATACCACTCAACCATGATTAATTCTCTACACTAAACCATGGTTCTAAGATGATAAGAATGTATTATTCTTTTCATTTTAGAATAATCTTATCATATTATTCTTCTTCTTCTTCCTTGCTTCAAGTGAAGAAAGCTCTCTTCATCAATGGTGATTGATGTTTTTAAGTGAGAAATCCAATTCTAAAGTCTACCCACTTCCTATTTCTTCATCCTCTACCTCTTGCCAAGTAGTAGAGTGTGTTTCCTTCACAAGTTTTAGGGCTTGGTGATGGTGGAGCTTGATTCATCGATGCCTCGACGTAGATCATCTTCGGCTTGGACATCGACGACCTAGCCCGCCCATTCTCCGACGAAGACGACGCTAGAGCCCGGATTCCTTTTGGACAGCGGAGACGACTTCGTTGCGGAGCTATGGAGGTGGAGCACCGGATCTACAAAGGTTGTATTTCCATTTTCTCATTAGTTAAGTGTTAACTAGTTCTTTGTTCGCCTAGACATCTAGCAAACGATCCGTACATTAGGGTTTCTCGGCACCATAATTTTTGAAATTGCCATGGTTGATGGCTTGGGAGACCTCACTAGTGTGCCTAGGAACCCTACAGTGGTATCAGAGCCTAGCTAGAGCCTTAGGCGAAGTCCAGACGGAATTCGAAGTCCGAACGAACCCGAAATCCCAAACCAATCTTGCTCTCTGTACATTTTTGAAAACAGTGAGTTTTTCCAAATTAAAAATATGCAGAGAACTCATCAGGGAATTATAAGAATTACGGCTAAAAAATTTTTTGATGAACAGTTAAAACCGCGGCGGAAGGGCGGCATAAGACAGGTTTATGCGGCGGTTCCGCCGCACATTGGTGACGTCAGCCCTAAATTTTTTCACTGTAATTCATTCTTTCTGGTTCTGAGTTCTCTGGATATTTTAATATTTTTTCAAGAGTTGAATTTTTCTGAGTTGATTTGGGGATTCGGTGTTTCGATCGGGGTATCAAATTTTGTCTATTTGGTTTTTCGGATAAATTTTAGAATATGTTAAAAAGTTCGACCGGATATAAATACCCAACTTTTCCCCTGTCGGGAAATTTCCAAGTGTTGGATTTTTCCGTAGTTTAACGACGTTCTAAGTAGTGCAAGTAACGCGATGGTCCCTCTAGAAGACACAAACCTTAACTCGATTATGTGACCGTCTTGAACTGCCCTTTGAACCTTCGGGTTTGGGGCAGTACGGCGTGCCACATGTGAGGCGTTGGCTTGACCCTTCTACGGCTGGACCGTTGGTACTGAGGTACGAACTGAATGTTGTTGGACTTATTTCATGTGTTGATCAGTATCAGGAAAACTTGGGTGTTTGACTGTTCGATCGGAAAGTTTAACATTTTCTATTTATCTGGAATGGTATACAATAATTGGAATTCACAAGGAGTTATGAGATAACTAAATGAATGTTATAAACACAGCAGTTTAGTCTCACTTGATCGGTTGCCACGAAATTTTGATGTGATCAAAAGTCCATCGCAATTACGTAGCGTACGCAGATACTCGCCGGGTAAACTTAATAGACAGCTTCACTCCATAGCTCCGACCAAGTGACTGTAGGAGAACCCCATCGCCGAAAGCATCCGTTCGGGTGCTCGCGGTAGCGATGTTCCGCCTTGGCGCACTTCGTCGACGGTATCAGGGGTGCGGCCGTCTACTGAAGTTTGCGACGAGCATTCGATCAGGATGTCGGGAATCTTGTTGAATTGCCCGACTTGATATTGAAAAGTGTTTTCGATTTTGAGACTAAAATGCGGGGTTTATAATTGTTAGGCATGCGATGTCTAAGTAATTCATTTGATTAGGCATGCGATGTCTATGCAGATTGCGGATTCCAACTGTTGTAGTTTTACACTTTCTTTTCTGTGACCGTAAGTGTAATATGTGATATCGCCGGTTTCGTTGCTATATGTCAACGACAATTGGGATGCGCATATTTACTTACGTTGATGACATGTGATGTTATGTGTTGCTGGATATGTTATATTGGATCGTCGTGTTTGAATAGCCGGGGGGGGGGGTTTATGTGAGATGAGTGTTTTTCATTTTCATTCATGTAAAAACTTGTATGTAATATTCTTTTATTGGGGCGCTTCCAGGTTGCGGGAGTTGTCACCTGTTGTATATTATTTACTTTTCCGCACTAGGATAGACCCAAGGAGGAGGGCACAAGTAACCGGGTTCTGGAGTCCAGTGGGAGACCAACTCGAGGAGTCGAGTCCGGGTCTCCTAACTCCAGAATTGGTAGGGTTGCTTGCCGCTCTCGTAGGGGTCTAGGGGTGTGGGTTTGGCTATTCATCACGACCGTGGAATCCGTGTTTTATACTGGCTCGTATTGAAAACACGGACGTCCTAGTATATCCAATATTTCATATATTTCTTCTGCTGCGATATCTGTGATGTGATCATGTGATGTTCTGTGATAGATACTGTATATATTATATGATATATTATATAGACGTTACTTATGTTTTACACCCGCGCTAGCCCTGTCCTGCTCTGTCGTTAGTTACCTAACCTAACGGTGCACGAGGGGACATCGAGGCGAATGCGGATGGCATAAGTGTACGTCGTATTTATCTGTGATGTTTAGGTACTTAAATGATGGGACTTCATTAATGTGATTAATGAAATAAAAGAAACCTAAAGATGTTGTAGAATCGAATTTCAAAATAAAACAGGTAGCTACAGTTCTTGCTTTGCACAGCGGTATATGTGATATATCCTGCACCTTATTCGATGAGGAAAGGACCGAGATCCCTTCACCGGGAGTGACTCCTTTAGCAATAACTGGCAGATGCTACACACTCAGTTTGTCTTTTGATTGCTTTTAAGAGTTTTTGCTTTGCACAGTGATATATATGATATATCCCGCACCTCATTCGACGAGGAAAGGACCGACGATCCCTTCACCGGGAGTGACTCCTTTAGCAAAACTAGAAAAGCCTCAAAAGCACTCCATTTCAAAATTCATTCGATTCTACAACGATATCAAGTTCATTACGCAATAGGTTTTCAGAAAAACCTGTCGTAGCCCTCCGTCATTTCAGATAAGTTGTATATAGTATTCGTGCTGCATTTGTTGGCTTTCGTCAAGGTGCAGTGTGCGGTAGCTATATGCTGCTTATCTGTCAGCATACGATGCGATTGGATTAGGGTAGTCGTGCGGCTTTGTTGGCTTTCGTCAAGGGTCGTGCGGGTGGGTTTAATTCGATCAAGAAATGTACGGGTTGAACTTGACTAGCGGGCTATGGTTTGTTGGCTTTCGTCAAGGTCATAGCACGTTAGGGGCAAAATATTATCGGGAATTTCAAGTGTTGAAATTTTCAATGAGATTGCATACCTTCTATGAGATAGTTGGATCCCGATACCCGCTGCGAGTAAGAGTTACTCCTGGGAGAGTTTTACACATTACAATTAGCCGATCAAGTAGGTGTCTAGAAAGGTGTTAACGAGGTTACGCCTCTGGGAAAATGAGGTTTACATTAATTAGGTTCGTGCGAAAGCACGGGGGACCTCCCTCAAAGTACCGACACTGGCCTGGCTGAAAGATTGGCGAACTTGTAGTGTGTAATTAATCCCGGCTAGTCTTTCCTTTTAGGGTTTGAAGGAAGATTTGATAAAAAGCAGTGGGAGCCATCCTGATTAGATAAAATAATAACCAATCTATTCTTGACAGAGCGCACGCTGAGTGTTTTCTTCTCTCTCTCTCCTGGTAGCGACCATATCACGCCTTAATCAAGATAATAAAACGGAATATTGACCGAACCCGCTTGTTATACTGAGCTGGGGAACGTTGGTCCCGCTCCAACTTATAATTGTTATAAGACAGAGCAGGAAATTGGGGATTACCAGAATTCCCGTGCCGCCCAAACGAAGAGAGTGCATGCTGATGCATCATCTTCGGGTGTGTTCATTATACAGAACTGTTTCTCAGTATCCTTTACGTCCTGGGTATATGATACCGGATCAGGATCCCAGATATGTAATCAGTTACATAGGGCAAAAGAAAGGTAGAGAACTGAGAACGGGTGATAAGTTTCATGAGGCAGAAAACGGGGCAAGTGTTGCAGCCAAGTCTGTCGGTCACTGTCACCTACATTGATTCTGAACGAATGTTATTAGATACCGAACCTGATATACAAAATCATATCAGTCTCTTTATTAGTAAAGAAAGGATATAATTTTGTATTGTTGGATAATGTTTTGAACATTTCCTATATCAAAAGTTGATCGGTTCAGGCACGTTATCTAAAAGCATTAATGTTCTAAATCAAACTACAGTTCTTGGTATACGGATCACACACAAGAGGAAGAGTTCAGAAATGAACGAATTTTTCTTGAGGCATTGTAGACTAGGTCAGATCAATGTGACCCGACTAGCCAGAGTTACATATAGATGCATATTTAAATCAGTTTGAATTTACATCTTGTGAAACTCGCCAGTCATGTCACAAAGATAAGATGACCATAGCTCCGTTTACTGAAAACAGAGAAAGAGTTAGTGAACTCTTGGGATGATACATGTTGATGTATGTAAGGTCCCCTGTCTACACATGCCAGGACTGGTTCTTTATACTTCATTACGTTCTCTGATGATCTCTTTAGATTCAGACATATGTTCTTGTTGAAACACAAGTCCGAACCTTTTGAGATATTCACAGAATATAAGTTAGAAGTATAGAACCAAAATAAGGGTATAAGTATTATGTCTTTTGATGCGATCAGGGAGGAGAATACTTGAGCACGAAAATCCTGGATTATTCTAAAGGAGAATGAGATTCTCTCTCAGCATTACTCCTCTGAATACACCAAAGCACGATGGTATATCAGGGCGGAGCAGATACACCCTATTTGATATGGTGTGCTCTATGATGAGTACTACTGAGTTACCTATTTCCTTTTGGGAGTTATGCACTTGAGAAGCTGCATACCTATTGAACAGAGTTCGAATCAAATCAATGCCTACCACTTCATATGTGATATGGAAAGGGAAGAGCCCATATCTTAAGTTAGTTAAGATTTGGGGTTGTCCGGCCTATGTCGGAAAAGCAAAATCCGGACAAGCTCAAGGCAAGGTCTGTAATGTAGAACTGGGAAGGTTCCAGCTATACAAACTACAGCAGATGATTTGATAGAACCAAAGGATTCAATAGTTACCAACGAACCTCAGCCTCTCCGCCGATCTAGTAGGGTTCCTCACCCACCAGAGAGATACTTCGGTTTTTCTATGACAGTGGGAGCGAGGATTACATCATGAGTTGATGACCCAACTAGTTTCGAGCTGGCCATCAAGAGTAAGACTCTGTAAGAATGGCTGGATGCTTAGTGATCTGAGATGGAATCCTTATACACCAACAAAGTATGGACTTTAGTTGCTATATCTGAAGGGTTAAATCCCCATCAGGAGCAAGTATATCTTGAGAAGATTACTTGGTGTACATGGAAAAGTTGAGACTTTCAAAGCTAGACTTGTTAAAGCTTTTCGTCATCAACCAGGCGTGGATTATGATGAAACCTTTTCAAGTGACTATGCTTAAGTCCATCCAGATCCTACTTACCACGGCTGCATACCATGACTACGATCTCTGGTGGTTGTGTGTCTTGACTGCTTTTCTAAATGATGATTTAGAAGAGTGCGTCTATAAGTACACAGCCAAAGGGTCTCGTAGACAGTGGGAGCAACGGAAACGTGTGCAAGATGCTTTATAGGATAAAGCAGGCATCGCGGAGTTGGAACATCTGTTTTGATGGATTAGTCAAAGAAGTTGACATCATCAAAATGGTAGATGAACCTTGTATAAACAAGAAGGTAGTAGGGAGTATGGTGACGATCCTCGTAGAGTACGTGGATGACATACTCTTGATAGGGAAGGAGTTTCCTATGCTACGCTCGATCAATCTCCGCTTATCACAATGATTCTCCACTTAGGATCAAAGTGATACCTACTAAATCCTGGATTTTGGATCTATGAGATAGATCTAAATGGATGTTAGGATTCTCACTAGTTGTAGTGAGATGGTATCAATCGATCCTGGGGAGAATCACTGGAAGGGTTCCAGGGTGATAAAGACGACTGAATGTCAGTCGCAGGCATTGTCTTTACCCTCAGTAAAGGGACGGTATGGTGGAAGAGTTCCAAGCTAGATACCGTGGCATACTAGACGATAAAGGCTGGATACATCGCTACTGAAGATGCTACCAAAGAGGCTGTTTGGGTGTATATTGGTTCATGAGATGAACTATGTTCCTCCCATTGTGTGACAATGGAGTTGTGGCTTATGCCAAGGAACGCCGGTCCCATCAGTGATCCAGACATATTCTAAGGCAGTATCACTTGATCATGGAGATGGTTGATCTCCAGGGAGATCGAGGACAGGAGAGTAGACTCAGAGGATAACACAGCGGATCCACTCACAAAGGCCTTTTCCCAGAGAGAGACTTTTATGGGATGGTTGAGTATGAGATACTACAACCACTGCTACAGATGGCCCTAGTGCAAGTGGGAGATTGTTAGTTATATGTATGCCCTAGAGGCCATTACTGTACATAGGATGTATATTGTAGTGGATGCTGGGACATATATAGGGAGGACTTTCTTGCTCGACATGATAGTATGCTATCTGGTTACCCTTTAACTTAACGTGTATGCTGATTGTCTCTCTGTTACATGTTGGTAAAGCCCTTAGGATCTGTACTTGACTACCTGGACTATGATGCGGATCATACTAGTGGGGACATGGTAGTCCATAAGTACATCCTTCAAAGTCCCTAGTCGTGGGTGTATCGAGACGGGGCATCGATATACCAGAGTAGACTAGCGTGTACCTTCTCGACCCATACAGATGGGCGATGGATGATCCCATATCCATTGGTGTTTGACATCAGAGATGATATACGGGTGCTCAGTGGAGACTGGGTACACTGGACGGACTCGCCGAGAACTCCCAGATGGTATTATACCTCACGTCAGATGGCAGTTCTCTGGTGACACTGGTACAGAGTAGTCTGTTGACCCGAGATCGTCATAGAGTCTTGTGTGGTTCCCACTGTGCTTTGATTTCCATCTTACCACGTCCAAGAGGGCGTGCAAAATGGTGGTTTTTGGGTACAGTCCCGAGTCACATGGAGGCAATGAGCGATAGGAGGGGATTCGTCTCTCCCGGTATAGGGAGTTGATGTTGCGCTGTGTTCGATTGGCTATAACAGGAAATCCCTGGCCAGGGTTGCTGAGATTTACTGGTAAGTGTTACCAGTAGTTTCTCGAATTGTTATAGACCTCATATCGACACGACTTATTGAGCTATTGGGGTCTGACGTTTACCACCCCTAGGCGAGATATGCGACATATCAGACGATCAGACCGGACTGTACGGTAGTGTTACTGGTTGGATTCACTGGAGTGTGAGCGGGCTTGCTTGTCGATCTTCAGATCGCTCAATACCCGGGTGGCCGTTACGTTTAGCAGACCGCTTGCGGCTTGTGGATGATTGATATGATCATCATCTGCTGCCGGCGTATTGACGAGTCTTTAGAGTCCTACACAGAGGTTTCCTGGCTCAAGCGAAACGAAATAGGAGCGCATATGAGATATGTGCGGGACCGAGAATAATGCGTGTATGTGATACCGTATTCTATTCTCGCGATAAATGTATCGAATGGTTGTATGCGATATAACCTAGTTATTGATTCAAGCGTTGATTCGATAAGCCGATACATTGTATACTAGTCGGTTGTGTGCGACATGACCGGATCATTGAATCAAGTGTTGATTTAATGATTTAATGTATAATTATATATTTGATATATTACTTTGCATTAACTAGTATTGGTTCACTTTAAATGGATTTTCTCACTCGGGTGTGCGCATTACATATGCGATATGATTTTGTGCACTTGCTTGTATCATGTTTGATGATGCATGCTTTTTGGTTAAGTGTAAAGTATTAAACCTTGGTTAATGAAATGGTTAGGGTTTATCATTTAGTTATTCATTTATCTTATTTAGTTATCCATTTATTTTTGATAAATGAATAAAAGAAAGAGAAAAGGATGGTGGCTTCTTTTGTTGTTTAGTTAAAGCTTCATGAAGCTTTGACTTAGTCCACTATTCTTATCTCATCCTTAACCCTAACCATACCACTCAACCATGATTAATTCTCTACACTAAACCATGGTTCTAAGATGATAAGAATGTATTATTCTTTTCATTTTAGAATAATCTTATCATATTATTATTCTTCTTCTTCCTTGCTTCAAGTGAAGAAAGCTCTCTTCATCAATGGTGATTGATGTTTTTAAGTGAGAAATCCAATTCTAAAGTCTACCCACTTCCTATTTCTTCATCCTCTACCTCTTGCCAAGTAGTAGAGTGTGTTTCCTTCACAAGTTTTAGGGCTTGGTGAAGGTGGAGCTTGATTCATCGATGCCTCGACGTAGATCATCTTCGGCTTGGACATCGAAGACCTAGCCCGCCCATTCTCCGACGAAGACGACGCTAGAGCCCGGATTCCTTTTAGACAGCGGAGACGACTTCGTTGCGGAGCTATGGAGGTAGAGCACCGGATCTACAAAGGTTGTATTTCCGTTTTCTCATTAGTTAAGTGTTAACTAGTTCTTTGTTCGCCTAGACATCTAGCAAACGATCCGTACATTAGGGTTTCTCGGCACCATAATTTTTGAAATTGCCATGGTTGATGGCTTGGGAGACCTCACTAGTGTGCCTAGGAACCCTACAAAACAAACCTGTTTGATGTTGTTGGAACAAATTTAAAAAGTGTTATTGCAAAGACGTTTTCTTTTGTTATGCATAGAGATATTCGGTTGGAATATCCTGCACCTCATTCGACGGGGCAAGGGCCGATATCCCTTCACCGGGACTGACCCCTTGGGCAGAAGTTTGCGTCAGGGTAATAACTTCACTATAGCCGATTACATGTTGCTTTGCATAGCGGTATTCAGTGGAATATCCTGCACCTCATTCCATGAGGAAAGAGCCGAGATCCCTTCACCGGGAGTGACCTCTTTAGCAAAGGTTTTCGTCACTATATTTTAAAAAGCTATCAGGTTCCTTCAGCGATATCAAGTTCACTACGCTAAAGGTTTTTCGCCAAAAACCAGTCGTAGCCCTCCGTCGTTTCTTATGGATGGTCAGTAATATTCAAGCTATGTTTGTTGGCTTTCGTCAAGGCACAGTGTTTGGTAGTTGCTGGGGTATTCATTTGTTGCAAAGATAGATGTGTTGGTTTGGGACAGTCGTATTACCTTGTTGGCTTTCGTCAAGGGTATGTACGGGTGGGTTCAAATTAACAAGATAATGACGGGCAGAACTTGACATGTGACTTATGATTTGTTGACATTCGCCAAGGTCATAAGAACATGGGGCAAAAATCTTATCGGGAGTTTCTAAAGAAACTGAAACTTGCCAAGTATGCGCATACCTTCTGGAGTATGAGTAACGTGGATGCATTCCATCACGTTGTCATGCGATGAGAGTTGGATCCCGATTCCCACTGATGAGTTGGTTTACTCTTCGGGTGATCCCGATTGATTCTTCTTTAGGTTTGGAGGAGAATTTGACAGGACAGTGGGAGGTTTCCGGATTAGATAAAGTTATGACCATTCTGATCTAGGATAGAGTCACGCAGAGTGTTTCTTTTCTCTCTCTCTCTTTGGCAGCGACCTTTGACCGACCCTAGACTATGACTCAGTGACCAGGTTGACCGAACCTTCTTAAAATACTGGCTTTTGGATTGTCTATGTTGCATAAGTCATTGCCACTCCTTCTTTTACCCTTTGCATTTCTCAGAACACCCGTTTTACTACGGATATCCACTTCCATTGGATAGATCCATCGTATGGTTATATACGAACTCGAAGGGACTTCTTCGAGGATGGATCCAGGTTCAGGAGAAATAGAATTGGTTTATTCAGTTGTCTTTTGTTATCACCTTCTCTCAGGTTGCGAGAGCTCCTTGGTTTAGGAGAGTACACCTATTACGCTTATTGGATAGTCTTATTCCAAACCATAGGCAGGTGCCGAAAGGTAGGGAATGAAGAAAACCAATTAGCCTAAGTAGGGTGTGCAGAAGGTAATATGTAAAGACAAAATAAAGGGATTAGAAAGAGGGCAAAGTAAATTGCGACTGTTATCATTCACGACCAAAACTGCGTACTTCATCGCCACTCCTATTTCACTTTTAAAGGAATAAGGTATTATTCAGTTGTCTTTTATCATCACCTTCTCTCGAGATGCGAGTATTCCTTGGTTTAGGAGGGTACACCTATTATGCTTACTGGATAGTCTTCTTCCAAACCATAGGCTGGTGCCGAACGGTAGGGAAGGAAGAAAACCATTTAGCCTAACGATGGTGTACAGAAGGTAATGACTAAAGTCAAATTAAGGGATTTGGAGAGATGGCAATAAAATATACGGTTGAAGTCATGAATTGGATTATGGAAGAGGCATTGCTATGAATACCAGGATACCCCTACGAAACATTTTCATGTTTCAGTGCATTGTTAAAGAAAACTGTTTTCCCGATTAGATACTTACTCCAAGGGTATGTATTTACCAGGTTTCATTCTCATATCTGTATGGTTTTACAGATGATGAGTGGGAGTAAGATATTGGGAATTAGGTGATCATCCTCATTATATCGGAGTTCGTTGTAATTGGTGATATTTGAGGAAATCGCCAGGGTACAGTTTTCAACCTACGACGCACAGATTTTGAGTTGTTAAACTCAGCGGACTTATACAGAGTAATGTATGTTGTCCAGTGTCCATCAGGACAAAGGGGTAGGTCCTCGTACTATGTTCTGTTTACTTATAACTTCTCTAGTTTTTAGACAAGTGTTTCGTAGAAATACAAGGTCTAAGTTTTGAGAAGTTGTGGGTATAAGAATAAAGTAGAGAACCAGATGTCACAAGTATCGGGATTCTTCAAAGAGATCGAAGATGTAGATTCTTGTGATTGGTATTCAGATGATAGTGATGGTTTTGAGAATAGTGTTTCTCTTTCAGGTTACTCATAATTGGATGGATTCCTAAGTTGAGTAATGCTGATTAGCCTCTTTCCATTAAGATGATTTGCACTGGAGACAGCTGCATGATTTGAATATGGTTCCAATTAAATAAGTGCCAAAGTTTCTATATTGGATATAGAATGGATCGTACCTTAAAAGATATTAAGGTATGGGGAGTTGTCCAGCTTATGCTTAAAACCAGACTCTGGATAACTCAGGGCACATTTCTGTAATGGCTGTTTGTGGGTTGACCCTGGCTATGTCGAGGGTTGATATTCTACCATTTGGAAGATCAATAGTGATATTGTTCTTGACTCGCCACAGTTTTAGTAAAAATGGATCTTTTTCAGAAAACAGTAGTGGGAGTATGGTAGAACTGGAAGTGATTCCAGAACCGCGAACGATTACGGAAAATTTAATAGGACCTATATATTCAATCAGGTTTGACATTCCAATAGCCACTCCGCAGATTTGGTGGGTAACCTCAGACACCCGAGAGGTACTTCGGTATCCTCAAGGACGGTGACAGGGAGGTTCTTATCTACCCAGACTTGACACTACTGTTGTTCCAGACTATGAGACCAGGCAGGAGGATAAGTATAGCGTCGTTCTAAACTAGCTTTAGAAGTGTACGTGTATATTATTCTGCCAGAGGGTTGTCATATTCAGTGGGAGCAGCGGAAGCATAGTGGGCAAGTAGCTTATGTCTATTTATAGACTAGAGCAGTTATAGCGGAGATAGATCATCTAATTTTGATGTGAAAGTCATAGGTTTGACTTCATCAGAATAGGGGATGGATCTGTTAAGAAGGTAGTAGGGTGTGATGTCATGGTATTTGGATGACATACACAGAGTAGGAAGTAAAATTCCTATACTATGATCGGTTGTACTCTGATCGTCACACAGTTGTTTCTCCAGACAGGATATGGATATAATATTTGACATTCTGGTTTCTAGATCTATAGTTTTAGATCTGGATTTGGGTAGTTTCCCAATGTGGGTACTTTGACAGATATTCTAATGGTTTTTAGAATAGTTGACTCCTAGCATGGTAGTGTACCTGCAGGTGATGGAGTCACCCTCTTTAAAGGTGTCGTATAGACTAAAGGGGAGAGGGATGTGCATGATTGGCAGATCACTTGCTTAGGCAATTGAGTCAATCATGAGATGTCAAGTACCACACCAAATGTTGTTTTTGCACTAGCTGCAATAAGTTTGTATTAATCCAATCCTGGAGAAACATAAGGAAGCAGTTTTAGAACATTAGTACATGTTCTACGGATTTGATAACGGCAGCCTCTTTCGGGAGACGGTTATCATTCCAGGCTTCAAAGGTGACATGGATGACAGAGTGATTGTCAGAGTTTTAGTTTTCCCTCTGACGAGGGACAATATTATGGACAGATGGTTCCAGAGGATACTGTGGGTGGCAAGGTGCCGGATACTGATTAGGTTCAGTGATCCATACAGTCTAAGAAGTTTGGATATGGAGTTCATTTATGAACTAAGGTCCCATCAGATATCCAGACATATTCTAAGACAGGTACTACTCAATTCGGGAGATGGCTTTCTCCGCGAACTTGAGATTAAGAGAGATATAGAAAGATACTTCTAGGCGGATCCACGCACTGAGGCTATTTCTCGAACACAATAGTTTTACAAACGGGCTTTGTGAAACTGATTAGTAGAGGAGTTGGATGTTCGGTTTCACACGGGCTGTGAGTAGTCGACATCGCAATAATTAGCCTTGAGTGCAAGTGGGAGATTGTTGGAGATAGTGCCCTCATAGACAATTATTGGATCGCAGGTACGTGATTGTAATGATTGCGGAGGACCTATCCCGGTAGGACAGTCTTACTCGAGATGATAGTATACTATCTGGTTTGCCTTTATCAGTCGTGTACATGTTCAGGTGACTGATTGCATGTTACACTTTGATAGAGCCCTTAGGATCTTGCTTTACTGCCAACTGTATGATGGCGATCATATACGTGAGAGTTGGGTAGTTTATATGTATATCCTTAATTGTGGTCCCTAGTCGTGGGAGTTTCGAGACAGGGCATCGATACTCCGGAGTAGACTAGTGTATACAGTCGAGACCCCGACGAGGGGCGGTGGCCGGTCTCATAAGCCACTGGTGTCAGTTGGATCACCTAAGATGTATACAGGTGCTCATTGGGTTATGAGTACACCGGACAGAACTCGCCGGGAATCTGCTAGTTAGTACTATACCTATCGTCAGATAGCAGTTCCCAGGTGACATGTGTACAGGTTAGTTCATCGACCTGAGGTCGTCATTTGTCTCGTGTGAGTTCCCACTGTGCTTTGATTTCTACCCTACCACGACTCAAAGGAGTCGTGCAAACAGGTAGCTTTTGGGTACAGTCCCGAGCCATATGGAGGCACGTGAGCGGATCGGCAGGGGATTCGTCTCTCCCGGTATTGGGGGCGAGATCGTGTTGTGTCTAGGAGAGCCATTACACATAGCCCACGGCCGTGGCAGGAGATTTACTGGTAGGTACTCCAGTAGTATCTCAGGGTGTTATTGGGCTACACTCCGACACGACTTATACTGCTTCTGGGGGTCTGACGTTACTAGCCCCCTAGGCGGATATGCGATGCTCATTGACGAACGGACCGGACTGTATATACATTGTCACTGTTAGGCTCAGTAGGGTTTCTGGATGTGTTAGCTCATCGGCCACCCTTGAGTGCGCTCATCAGCCTCCCTTGAGATCAGTCCGTGGGCAACCGTCACGCATAGCTAGTGCAGCTGACGGTTTGTGGTTAAACCCACTGCCAGGGTACTGAAGAGTCATTAGAGTCCCGCACAGACAGTTTCCCAAGTTCGGGCGAAACGTTGTAGAGGCCGTATGGTTTTATGGCAGGGTTCGGAAAATGCACGTGCGTTTACGCATGTGTCGATTTTCGGACAGATGATACTGGTCGGCTTTGGTTTAAGCCAGATCCGAGTATTATATTGAGTAGGTATAATATCTTTGTCTCAGTTGCATTTGTATTCGGTCGTAATACAAATGCGGGTATATTTATACAGTTTCGGGGTTATCCTGAAAGTCGTTTCAGGATCACTTTTGGAAGTTGCCAGTTTTCAGTTTTCTATCAGCCGTCTTTTAACATTTGGTTAAAGACGGGTTTATCTTTTCTTCAGATGAGGTGAGTCAGTGTTCTAGAAGCATCTAGATGAGGTGACAAGGATTACTTGGTGTTGAGTTTTCATTGGTTGCATTAAAGACTTGATGACTAGGTTTATATGTGTCATTGTTTTCATTAAAGTCTTTTGGATTGCTTAAGATTTTTTGTGATGATAAGGTTACATGATATGGTCACCTCCCTCCTCCTACACTCACCTCCCTCCTTGATAAAAGTGGCCGGCCCTCTCTTTTCTCCCCCACTTGATTCACTTGAGAAAATTATGGTTGTAAAAAGAAAAGAGTATAGTTTTGGATGCATGGAAATTTCATAGTTCATTTCTTGTTCCATTTCATTTCCATCGGCAACTTCATTAACCGATCGTCCACGGTTTTGGACGAAGTGAGACAAAGTCATCTACTCATTCTCTACATCAATTCTTGGTCGTCTCTTTTAGCAAACTTGACGATCGAGTTGCCTCGAGTCAGAGGCGGGAGCCCGTTTAAAGAATCGGTGATGTGGTGTCACCTCGACGAGGATATCGGAGTTCGACGAGATCGGAGCAGCCGCAACGGAGCGTGGGATGATGGTTAAAGAACGAAGGACTCGGATCGTTCGGTATAACCTTTCTGCACTCTTTACAGTTTGTTAGTTTAGCAATAATGGAAGATCCGGGTTAAAGTATACGATAGCGCCAGTTTAAAAGTTTTTATTCCGCATTTGGCGTCTGTAGACGGCCGGGGCGCTAGCGTAGACTTACATAATCTGTCAGAACATCATACGTGCACAAGTATACGCATACGTCCGAACCCTTGTCGTAAAACCATAAGACCTTTATAGCGTTTCGTCTGAAGCAGGGAAATCCTCTGTATGGGACACTAAAGACTCGACACTATACTGGCAGTGGATTTAACCACAGGCCACAAGCGGTACTAGCTGTACGTAACAGTTCCCAGCTAGATGTCGATAAGAAGGCCGATGAGGAAACCCATCCGAACTCCTACTGAGCCTGATGTGACAATCTCCGTACAGTCCGGTCTGTTCGTCTAGGACTATCGCATATCGGGCCTACGGGGCGGCAAGCGTCAATCCCCTAAAAGCGGTATAAGTCGTGTCGGAGTGAAGCCCATTACACCTTGAGAAACTACTGGAACATCTACCAGTAGATCTCGGTTGCCCTGGCCAGGGACCTTGCGTAATGGCTCTCCAAACACAGCGCGATATCAACTCCCAACACCGGGAGAGACGAATCCTATCTAACCGCCACTGTCTCTAAGTGCTTCGGGACTGCACCCAACTGCTACCTGTTTGCATGACTCAGTCGAGCCATGGTAGGGTAGCAATCTAGCAACAGTGGGAACACACTCGAGGTGAAGCAGCAGTGTCAAGTCTACGGACTATGCTGTACTCATGTCACCTGAAAATTGTTAACTGACGACGGGTATAATACCAACCAACAGATCCCTGCGAGTCATGTCCAGTGTACCCGTAACCCAACGAGCACTTGCATACTATCTCCAGTACAACGTACTAATGGCTGTGGGACAGACCATTTTCCCTGTTGGGATGAGAAGTGTATACACTAGTCTACTACGGAGTATCGATACCCTGTCTCGATAATCCTATAACTAGGGACCTGAAAAGGATGTGCTTGTAGACTACCCAGCTCCCACTAGTGTGACCGCCATCACAACGCTGGAGTCAAGCAAGATCCTAAGGGCTCTATCAATATGTATTCACGATATGCTAAAAGAAACATATACACATATTAAGATAGATATAAACCAAGTAGCATACTACTATGATGAGCAAGACTGTTAATACAACTGTGAATATCCCAAGCTTCCATTAAGTAATATACAAGCTAGTATGATACAATAATGGCCCCTAGGGCATATACACTAACACAAGTTTCCTTGTGATGACCTTCATGCCGAATATGATCCACCCGAAGTTCCTTTAATCCAAGCTACCTCTTCACTAAACTTTATTTAGTGAAGGAAACACCCTAAATTCAAGTGCTAATCAAGTGTAGGATGGTGAAATAGGGGTTCTAAGCTCACTAGGATTTGTCCAAAACCATATGGTTCACATCACATGTGAGGGTTTATGGTTTTGAGGTGGAGGAAGAAGAAAATAGTGAGAATGGAGAGAGCTCAAAAACGTCTAAGGCAATGAACTCCTCTATGTGAATAATAAAGAATGGCTCAAATAAAAACTTCACTCATTGAAGCATGGAATATCTCTCAATACAAAATGGAACCATGCTTCAATAGTGCAAACAAATGAATAAACAATTGTTTTAAGCCATGCCTCACTATTCCTTAAACAAAATATCTCTCCATTTTCCACCTCTTCTTCTATTTTCTAAAAATAGAAAATCCAAGCCATGCTTCAAAATAATACACACACACACACACACACACACATATATCATATAGAGATTAGTGGAGGAAAGAGGCCATAGGAGGGAATTTCCTCCTATGGCGGCGAAAAAATACACCCTACCTCATTTTTTCCGATGATCGGCACCCACCATCTTCATCGTTATCATCTAAGATGTGGGTACACCAAATTTCATGTGATTCTACAACTTTTTTACCATTGATTTAGTGTGTTCAAAATTAAAGGTTTGCCGATAATAGAACTTTTTACATTGCTAAATCAACGGTGAAATGGTTGTAGAATCACATGAAATTTGGTATACCCACACCTTAGATGATAACGATGAATATGGTCTGATCGGCGGAAAAAATGAGGCAGGGCATATTTTTTCGATGCCATTGGAGGTAATTCCCTCCTATGACATCTTTCCTCCACATAAATATATATATATATATATATATATATATATATATATATATATATATTAAGAGTAGAAAATAATTAGTGAGCAATAATATTAGTTAATATATAATTATATCAAATATAAATATATATCATATTATTAAATCAATATTTGATTCAATAATCCGGTTATATCACATATAACCTACTAATATCATTTATCTGTATATCACATTATCAAATCAACACTTGATTCAATAATCCGGTTGTATCACATATAACTAACCGATATCAAATAACTGCCAGATTAGAATACGGTATCATATACTCGTATTTCATCAGGACCCCACGCACATATCAACATACGTGCCCTATTTCGTTTTGCTTGAACTAGGAAACCTCTGTGTGGGACTCTAAAGTCTCGTCAATACGCCAGCAGTAGATAATGATCACAACAGTTGCCCACAAGCCGTCAGCAGTACTAGCTGGACGTAACGACTACTCAGGTATTGAGCGAATAGAAGATCAACAAGCAAGCTTGTCCAAACTCCCATGAAGCCTATAAATAACACTTACCGTACAGTCCAGTCTCTTCGTCTGATATGTAGCATATCAAGTCTAGGGGTGGAATCGTTAGACCCCAGTAAGTTAATAAGTCATACCGATGTATGGCTCATAACGGTTCGAGAAACCACTGATAACACTTATCAGTAAATCTCATCAGCCATGGCCAGGGACTTACTGTTATAGACAATCGAGCATAGAGCAACATCAACTCCTAATACCGGGAGAGACGAAACCCCTCCTATCGCTCACTGCCTCCATATGACTCGGGACTGTACCCCAAATCCACCTGTTTGCACGACTCCTTTGAGCCGTGGTGGGAGGAAATCAAAGCACAGTGGGAACCACACAAGACACTATGACGATCTCGGGTCTACAGATTAACCTGTGTAGGGTTCCTAGGTACTCTTAGAAGGGTTAATAAGGCATCAACCATGCCCAAATAAAATTTTAGACGTGCCGAACAACCCAGAGCCGGGATCTTTGCCAGATAATTAGGGTTTAACATGCAAGCAAACAACTTTACAACTAAGAGTGAGGGATTACAACCTTTGTAGTCCGCTTCTTCGCTTCATAAGCTCCGAGTAGAGGTGCCTTTACCGCGATCCATGATCTCCCGGACTCAAGAGAGGCTCCACAACCCGAATTATCCATACTAGCTTGTAGTCTTCCTTTTCTCCGATAATCTACCTTGAAGTTTCTATAACTCAAGCTCTCTCTCTCTAATGAGCTGAACACCCTAATTTAATTGGCTAGATTAGATGAGGATGATGAAGTAGTATTTGTGCTCTCTTTTTATATCAAATTCTCACTTTAATTCATCACAAAATCAAAACCTAGAAAGCTTCCTCAAAACTCAAGGAAGAAGAAGAAGAAGAAGAATAATGAATTAATTTCTTTTGTGATGAATAATGAAAATGATTATATCATTACAAATGCAACCATGGTCAACTATGACAAGGATAACCCATGTAGAGATTTAACTAGAGCTAAGGGTTTGGGTTGGGTTAAGGAATGAGTCACTAAAATATCAAGCATAATATCTTAGCTCAAAACAAAAGAAAACCTTATAGAAGGTTCATGAAAGAACTAACCCAAATCAAATCCTAACCAAATTTAATCTCCACTAATCATGTTGCATTAGTAATAATAATATGTTACAATATTATATATCATATATATAATATATTTTGCAACAAAAGAAAATAATACAATTAACATATATCGCATATATATCAATGTATTATCCAGTGAGAAAGTGAATCAATTGTTGGATATAGTGCCCTCAGAGTCAATTATTGGATCACAGGTACGTGATTGCAATGATTGAGGGAGGACCTATACCGGTAGGACAGTCTTAGTCAAGATGATAGTATGCTATCTGGTTTATCTTTATTATCGTGTACTGGTTTAGGTGACCTTACAGGTCACTATTGCGCGTTGATAGAGCCCTTAGGATTCTTGTTTGACGGCCAGCGGTATGATGGCGATCATATACGTGGGAGCTGGGGTCTATAAGCACATCCTTAAAAAGGTCCATAGTCGTGGGAGTTTTCGAAACATGGTATCGATACTCCAGAGTAGACTAGTGTATACAGTCGAGACCCCGACGAGGGGCGGTGGCCGGTCTCACAAGCCACTGGTGTCAGTTGGTTCACCTAAGATGTATACAGGTGCTCATTGGGTTATGAGTAGACTAAACAGGACTCTCCGGGAACATGCTAGTCGGTATTATACCTGACGTCAGATAGCAGTTCCCTGGTGACATGTGTACATGTTAGTTCATCGACTTGAGACCGTCATTTGTCTCGTGTGAGTTCCCACTGTACTTTGATTACTACCCTACCACGGCTCAAAGGAGTCGTGCAAATAGGTTTTAGTTGGGTACAGTCCCGAGCCACATGGAGGCAGTGAGCGGATCGGCAGGGGTTCGTCTCTCCCGGTATTGGGGGTGAGATCGCGCTGTGTCTGGGAGAGCCATTACACAAAGTCCTTGGCCAAGGCAGGAGATTTACTGGTAGGTATTCCAGTAATATCTCAGGGTGTTCTGGGCTACACTCCGACATGACTTGTACCGCTTTTGGGGGTCTGACTTTTACCAACCCCCTAGGCTCGCCATGCGATGCTCATAGACGAACGGACTGGACTGTACGGATATTGTCACTGACAGGCTCAGTAGGGTGTCAGGATGAGTTCGCTCATCGACCTCCCTTTTGGTCAATACTTGGTAGCCTGTTACGTACGGCTAATACCTCTGACGTGTTAGTGGTTAAATCCACAGCCAAAGTATTGACGAGTCTTTAGAGTCCCCCACAGACAGTTTCTCAAGTTTCGGGGGAAACGTTGTAGAGGCCATATGGTTTTATGGCAGGGTTCGAATATACGCGTGCACTTCCGCACGTATAGTAGTTCAGATAGATAATACTAGCGGGCTTTGGTTTAAACCGGAACTTAGTATTATACAGTGTAGATTTTGTCTCATTGCATTTGTATTCGGTCGGAATACAAATGCGGGTATGTATATACAGTCGCGGGGTTTTCCTGTAATTTATTACGGGATCACTTTTTTGAAGTTGCCAGCTTGTTTTCCCTTTTCGGCCATTTTCCTTTCTTTCTTTCCTTGGCTGAATTTTCCATGGGGGGGCTTATTTGCAAATGTGCAAATTAGCAAAATGGAGGGTGTTTTTTGTGATGGAGGGTTCATGATGGTTCTTGATGAGATTGATTCCTTTTTCATCATTTCTTTTCTTGCATTAATATGATAGGATTAGAAAAGACTTTGATGGTTATGTTTTTGAATGGATTTTTGTTCCCTTTTCCTTATGCTCACCCCAACTTTTCTTGTGCTCACCCCCTTGTATTTCCCTCCTCAAAATTTAGCCGGCCACTAGATTGGAGAGCCATGATGTGTGTGGAAAAATGATCATCTCATTTTGCAATAAAAATTCTTTAGCTCATTTCTATAGTTCATTCCTCCATCCAAAAAAATGGCAACTTCATTAACCCTCGAGACATAGCATTCTACACTCAGTCTACAGCAATCTTGGATACGTCGGCTAGCCAACTTCGTGTCCGAGTTGCCTCGGTCCAGAGGTGGGAGCTCGTAATAAGACTTCTCGATATGGTGCCCTTCCGACGAGGAGACCGAAGATCAGTGATGCCGCGTGGAGCTTGGGATGGTGGCCGAAGACCGAAGGACACGGATCGCTCGGTATAGCTTTCTATCCTTCTCTCTAGTTAGCTATTAGTAGGTTAATGGTCCGATTCGGGTTTATAGTCCGTGGTAGCGCCGGTTTCTAGTTAAAGAAAAGTTTTTGTTTCCGCATTTTGGCCTCGGACAGACAGCCAGGGCGCTACCGTAGACTTACATAGTATCAGAGCCACGCCATTAACCTTTTCTAGCTTGCTCTAACGTGTTTAGAACTCGATCGAACGAAATTTCCAAAAACCACAATTTCAAAAATGCAGTTTCTGTCGATTTTCATTTGTGCTCGAAAAATTATTTGGTATGTTGCAGAAATAGGTGCAGGCTTTTCTAAGAAAACTGAGAAAATTTGGTGAGCTGATTTTACTGTAGCGCGGCGGATCCGCGGCCAAAACAATCCGCCGCCGTACTGTAGCCACAGTGCACCAAATTTCTTCAGTAGGTCTCTGACTTGGAATTGGGGTTTATGGTATATTCTGTTTGGGCCCAGATTTATTTGTGTACCGAGTATTGTACTTGGGGCCCACTTCGGGAAATTTTGTCGATCGAAAATTTTAAACATGTTAGTTCACAGTATTTACATTATATCTGCGACCGTGAATGTCATTTGATCGGTAAATCCTGTCTAATTGCTATAGTTCTTTTAGACGGATTTGCGAACGTGACATTCCCGTTGATATTCTGTGTTGTGCTGTGATGTTGCGGATTTGTCGTGGTGGATAGCCTGGATGCAATGGTAGTACAGTTTGGTTGTATATGTACATTTGATATTGCGGGGCGAGCGTCCGACATGTGGACTGCCGTCACTTCCTGTTTATATATTATTCTTTTGGGGCATGACCGGGCTGAGGTCGATGTACCCGTTGTATATATTTTACTTTCTGTACTAGGATTACCTCGCGGTGGGGTGCACGGATAGCCGGGTTCTAGAGGGCAACGGGCCCGCATCTCATGGTTTTGAGATGGAGGGGACTTCACTCTAGAATTAGCGGGCTATTCGCCGCACTCGTAGGGGGTATAGGTTGACCCAAAGAGGGGTGCTCAAGTTACCGGATTCCGTGAAGTGCTGGGTGGTCCATTCACGTTGCTGAAAGGGGGCTGCCTCGCTTTAGGTTTTGGCGGGTAACTTGCCGCGCCCATAGGGGTCTAGGATTTCATTGCACAGGCTATCCACACGACCAGGGGAACGTCGGGTTTCAGTAGCGGCTCTATGAAACCCGGGGATCCTAAATATCTGTATTGTTCTGTGATACTTATTATATTTCTGTGATGTTGCATTTTATCACGCCTTGAGCGATTATTATATATTGATATATACTAGTAGATGTTGTATATGTTTTACACCCGCGCTAGTCCAGTCCCCGCTCTGTCGTTAGTTAAGTAACCTAACGGGTGATGAAGGGACCCAGTGGCGAATGCGTATGGCATATACGTATATCGTATTTTCATTCTTTATTGGTGTGATCAATTGATGGGACTGCATTGATTCGGATCAATACAAGCTAAACAAACATATTCTGATGTTGTTGGAACATTTTTCAAAAAAGCTGTTATTGCAAGGACGTTCTCTTTTGTTTTGCACAGTGGTATTCGGTTATGAATATCCAGCACCTCAGTTGACGAGGCAAGGGCCGAGATCCCTTCACCGGGAGTGACCCCTTAGACATAAGTTTGCGTCAGGGTAATAACTTCACTATAGTCGATTACATTTTGCTTTGCATCGTGGTATTCAGTTGGAATATCCTGCACCTCATTCTACGGGGAAAGAACCGAGATCCCTTCACCGGGAGTGACCTCTTTAGCAAAGGTTTTCACCACTATATTTATAAAAAAAACTATCCGGTTCCTTCAACGATATCAAGTTCATTACGTTAAAGTTTTTTCGCCAAAAACCATTCGCAGCCCTCCGTCATTTCAGACGGGTAGCACGTAGTATTCATGCTATGTTTGTTGGCTAAAGTCAAGGCATAGTGTATGGTAGCTATTTGTTACTTTTCTGTTGCATAGATAGATGCGTTGGTTTGGGATAGTCGTACTGCCTTGTTGGCCAAAGTCAAGGGTAGGTACGGATGGGTTCAAATCAACCTGGATAATGACGGGTAGAACTTGCCATGTGACTTATGATTTGTTGGCCAAAGTCAAGGTCATAAGAGCATGGGGTAAAAATCACATCGGGGGTTTCTAAAGAAACTGAAACTTGCCAGATATGCGCATACCTTCTGGAGTATGATAACGTGAGTGGATTCCATCAGGTTATCATGCGATGATAGTGTTGGATATAGTGCCCTCAGAGTCAATTATTGGATCAGAGGCACGTGATTGCAATGATTGAGGGAGGACTTATGCTGGTAGGACAGTCTTACTCAAGATGATAGTATGCTATCTGGTTTATCTTCATCATCGTGTACTGCTTTAGGTGACCTTACAGGTCACTGTTGCGCGCTGATAGAGCCCTTAGGATTCTTGCTTGATGGCCAACAGTATGATGGCGATCATATACGTGGGAGCTGGGGTCTATAAGCACATCCTTAAATGGTCCTTAGTTGTGGGAGTTTTTGAGACAGGGCATCGATACTCCAGAGTAGACTAGTGTATACAGTCGAGACCCCGACGAGGGGCGGTGGCCGGTCTCACAAGCCACTGGTGTCAGTTGGTTCACCTAAGATGTATACAGGTGCTCATTGGGTTATGAGTACACCGGACAGGACTCGCCGGGAACATGCTGGTTGGTATAATACCTGACGTCAGATAGCAGTTCCTTGGTGACATGTGTACATGTTAGTTCATCGACCTGAGATCGTCATTTGTCTCGTGTGAGTTTCCGCTGTACTTTGATTACTACCCTACCACGGCTCAAAGGAGTCGTGCAAACAGGTTTTAGTTGGGTACAGTCCCGAGCCACATGGAGGCAGTGAGTAGATCGGCATGGGTTCGTCTCTCCCGGTATTGGGGGTGAGATCGCGCCGTGTCTGGGAGAGCCATTACACAAAGTCCTTGGCCAAGGCAGGAGATTTACTAGTAGGTATTCCAGTAGTATCTCAGGGTGTTCTGGTGTTCTGGGCTACACTCCGACACGACTTGTACTGCTTTTGGGGGTCTGACTTTTACCAACCCCCTAGGCCTGACATGCGATGCTCATAGACGAACGGACCGGACTGTACGGATATTGTCACTGACAGGCTCAGTAGGGTGTCAGGATGAGTTCGCTTATCGACTTCCCTTTTGGTCAATACCTGGTAGCCCGTTATGTACGGCTAATACCTCTGACGTGCTAGTGGTTAAATTCACAGCCAAAGTATTGACGAGTCTTTAGAGTCCTCCACAGACAGTTTCTCAAGTTTCGGGCGAAACGCTGTAAAGGCCGTATGAATATATGGCAGGGTTTGATCATATACGTGCGGTATTGCACGGATCATGGTAGGACGGATAATACTAGCGGGCTTTGGTTTAAGCTGGATCCTAGTATTATACAGTGCAGATTTTGTCTCATTGTATTTGTATTCAGTCGGAATACAAATGTGGGTATGTATATACAGTCGCGGGGTTTTCCTGTAATTTATTACGGGATCGCTTTTTTGAAGTTGCCAGTTTGCATTCCGTTTCGGCCATTTTTCTTTATTCCTTCTTGGCTGAAATTCCTTTGATGGAGGGGGTTCTTTTTGCAAATGTGCAATTTGTTATGGAGGTGGTTTCTTTGTGGCACATGGTTACTTCATGATGGTTCATCATTACTTGTTTTTTGAGATGGGATTGTGATGGGATTGATTATGATTATGATGTGAGGTTCTCTTTTTGATTACCATCACCCCTTGCCTTTCCTACACTCACCTCCCTTCATTACTTCCCTCCTCTCACATGATGGACGACCACTTGGGGATGGGGGGGCTGTCCAAAAATTTTGGGGTAGGGATTTTATCCCATTTGGCTCACACAAAAGTCCATAGCTCCATTTAAAAGTTCATCTCCTTCACTTCCTCCAAAAATGGCAACTTCATTAACCCTCGAGACATAGCATTCTACACTCAGTCTACAACAATCTTGGACACGTCGGCTTGCCAACTTCGTGTCTGAGTTGCCTCGGTTCAGAGGTGGGAGCCCATAAAAAGACTCGGTGATGTGGTGCCCTTTCCGATGAGGAGACCGGAGATCGGAGATGCCGCGGGGAGATCGGAATGGTGGCCGAAGACCGAAGGACACGGATCGCTCGGTATAGCTCTCTACCCTTTCTCTAGTTAGCTAGTAGTAGGTTAATGGTCCGATCCGGGTTTATAGTCCGCGGTAGCACCGGTTTCTAGTTTAGAAAAAGTTTTTGTTTCCGCATTTTGGCCTCGGACAGACGGCCGGGGCGCTACCGTAGACTTACATGGTATCAGAGACACGCTGTTAACCTTTTCTAGCTTGTTCCAACATATTTAAAATATCGATCGAACGAATTTTCTAAAAACCACATTTCCAAGCATCAGTTTCTGTCGAATTTTTCCTGTCGTCGAAAAATTATTTGGTATGTTGCAGAAATATGTGCAGGGGTTTTTAAGAGAACTGAGAAAATTTGGTGGGCTGATTTTACTGTAGCGCGGCGGATCCGCGGCCGTAACCACGTTTTGGCCGTGGATCCGCGGCCGTATTGTAGCCACAGTGCACCAAATTTCTTCAGTAGGTCTCTGTATTGGAATTGGGGTTTTTGGTATATTCTGTTTGGGCCCAGATTTATTTTGTGTACTGAGTATTGTACTTGGGGCTCACTTCGGGAATTTTTGTCGATCGAAAATTTTAAACATGTTAGTTCACAGTATTTACATTATATCTGCGACCGTGAATGTCATTTGATCGGTAAATCCTGTCTAATTGTTATAGCCCTTTTTGACGGATTTGCGAACGTGACATTCACGTTGATGTTCTGTGTTGTGCTGTGATGTTGCGGATTTATCATGGTGGATAGCCTGGATGCAATGGTAGTACAATTTGGTTGTATATATACATTTAATATTGCGGGGCGAGCGTTCGACATGTAGACCGCCGTCACTGCCTGTTTGTATATTATTCTTTTGGTGCACGACCGGGCTGAGGTCGATGTACCCGTTGTATATTTTACTTTCTGTACTAGGATTACCCCGCAGAGGGGTGCACGGGTAGCCGGGTTCTAGAGGGCAACGGGCCCGTATCTCATGGCGTTGAGACGGAGGGGGCTTCACTCTAGAATTGGCGGGCTATTCGCCGCACTCGTAGGGGGTATAGGTTGAACCAAGGAGGGGTTCTCAAGTTACCGGTTTCCGTGAAGTGCTGGGTGTTCCATTCATGTTGTTGAAGGGGGCTGCCTCGCTTCAGGTTTTGGCGGGTAACTTGCCGCGCCCGTAGGGGTCTAGGATTTCATTGCACAGGCTATCCACACGACCAGGGGAACGTCGGGTTTCAGTAGCGGCTCTGTGAAACCCGGGGATCCCAGATATATGTATTGTTCTGTGATGCTTATTACATTTCTGTGATGTTGCATTTTATCACGCCTTGAGCGATTATTATATATTGATATACATACTAGTAGATGTTGTATATGTTTTGCATCCGCGCTAGTCCAGTCCCCGCTCTGTCGTTAGTTAAGTAACCTAACGGGTGATGACGAGACCCAGTGGCGAATGCGGATGGCATATACGTACATCGTATTTTCGTTCTTTTGTGGTGTGATCAATTGATGGGACTGCGTTGATTCGGATCAATGCAAGCTAAACAAACCTATTCTGATGTTGTTGGAGCATTTTTCAAAAAGCCGTTATTGGAAGGACGTTCTCTTTTGTTTTGCACAGTGGTATTCGGTTATGAATATCCAGCACCTCAGTCGACGAGGCAAGGGCCGAGATCCCTTCACCGGGAGTGACCCCTTGGACAGAATTTTGCGTCAGGGCAATAACTTCACTATAGTCGATTACTTTTGCTTTGCATCGTGGTATTTGTTAGTTATATGTATGCCCTAGAGGCCATTACTGTACATAGGATGTATATTGTAGTGGATGCTGGGACGTATATAGGGAGGACTTTCTTGCTCGACATGATAGTATGCTATCTGGTTGAACTTTACCTTAACGTGTATGCTGATTGTCTCTCTGTTACATGTTGGTAAAGCCCTTAGGATGTGTGCTTGACTACCTGGACTATGATGCGGATCATACTAGTGGGGACATGGTAGTCCATAAGTACATCCTTCAAAGTCCCTAGTCGAGGGTGTATCGAGACGGGGCATCGATATACCAGAGTACACTAGCGTATACCTTCTTGACCCATACAGATGGGCGATGGATGATCCCATATCCATCGGTGTTTGACATCAGAGATGATATACGGGTGCTCAGTAGAGACTGGGTACACTGGACGGACTCGCCGAGAACTCCCAGATGGTATTATACCTCACGTCAGATGGCAGTTCTCTGGTGACACTGGTACAGAGTAGTCTGTTGACCCGAGATCGTCATAGAGTCTTGTGTGGTTCCCACTGTGCTTTGATTTCCATCTTACCACGTCCAAGAGGGCGTGCAAACCGGTGGTTTTTGGGTACAGTCCCGAGTCACATGGAGGCAATGAGCGATAGGAGGGGATTCGTCTCTCCCGGTATAGGGGGTTGATGTTGCGCTGTGTTCGATTGGCTATAACAGGAAATCCCTGGCCAGGGTTGCTGAGATTTACTGGTAAGTGTTACCAGTAGTTTCTCGAACAGTTATAGACCTCACATCGACACGACTTATCGAGCTATTGGGGTCTGACGTTTACCACCCCTAGGCGAGATATGCGACATATCAGACGATCAGACCGGACTGTACGGTAGTGTTACTTGTTGGATTCACTGGAGTGTGAGCGGGCTTGCTCGTCGATCTTCAGATCGCTCAATACCCGGGTGGCCGTTACGTTTAGCAGACCGCTTGCGGCTTGTGGGTGTTTGATATGATCATCACCTGCTGCCGGCGTATTGACGAGTCTTTAGAGTCCTACACAGAGGTTTCCTGGCTCAAGCGAAACGAAATAGGAGTGCATATGAGATATGTGCGGGACCGAGAATTATACCAGTATGTGATACTGTATTCGATTCTCGCGATATGTGACATTGATCGGTTATATGCGATATAGCCGGGTTATCGGATCAAGTGTTGATTCGATAAGTTGTTACTGTTGATATTAGTCGGTTATATGCGATATGACCGGGTCGTTAAATCAAGTGTTGATTTAATGATTTAATGCATAATTATATATTTGATATATTACTTTGCATTAACTAGTATCGGTTCACTTTAAATGGATTTTCTCACTAGGGTGTGCGCATTGCATATGCGATATGATTTTTGTGCACTTTGTTGTATCATGTTTGATGATACATGTTTATTTGTGTTTTGTGTAAAGTTTAAACCATGGTTATGTAATGGTTAGGGTTTACATTTTCATATCTATTTATCTATTCATTTATTCATTTTGGAAAATGAAAAGCAAATGAGAAAATGGTGGCTTCTTTTGTTTTGTTCATGAAGCTTCATGAAGACTTTGACCAAGTGACCATTTTGTCTCATGCTTAACCCTAACCACCCACTAACCATGATTTATTCTCTACACTTGACCATGGTTCAATTATGATAAGTATTCCTTTTACTTTTCATTTTTAATTATGCTTATCATAATATTCTTCTTCTTCTTCATCTTCTTTCATGAAGAAAAAGCTTTCTTCATCAATGGTGATTGATGAAAAAGAGTGAGAAATCCAATTCTAAAGTGAACCCACTTCCTATTTCATCATCCTCTACCTCTTGCCAAGTAGTAGAGTGTGTTTTCTTCACAAGTTTTAGGGCTTGGTGAAGGTGGAGCTTGATTTAGCGATGCCTCGACGTAGATCATCTTCGGCATGGACATCGACGACCTAGCTCGCTTTTTCTCCGACGAAGCCGACTCTAGAGCCCGGATTTGATTTGGACAGCGGAGATGACCTCGTTGCGGAGCCGTGGAGGTGGAGCACCGGATCTACAAAGGTTGTATTTCCGATATCCCATTAGTTAAGTTGTTAACTAGATTGTTTTTCGCCTAAACTTCTAGCCGACGATCCGTAGTCGGGTCTCTCGGCACCTAGAATTTTTGTAATTGGCATGTTCGATGCCTTGTGAGACCTCACTAGTGTGCCTAGGAACCCTACAGTATTCAGTTGGAATATCCTGCACCTCATTTTACGGGGAAAGAGCCGAGATCCCTTCACCGGGAGTGACCACTTTAGCAAAGGTTTTCGTCACTATATTTTTATAAAAAGCTATCCGGTTCCTTCAACGATATCAAGTTCATTACGTTAAATGTTTTTCGCCAAAAACCATTCGTAGCCCTCCGTCATTTCAGACGGGTAGCACGTAGTATTCATGCTATGTTTGTTGACCTTCGTCAAGGCATAGTAAATGGTAGCTGCTTGTTATTTTTCTGCTGCATAGATAGATGCGTTGGTTTGGGACAGTCGTATAGCCTTGTTGACCTTCGTCAAGGGCTTGTACGGGTGGGTTCAAATTAATGTAAGTGCACGGCGGCGCCCCGGCCGTCAATCCGACGCCGGAATGCGGAAGCGGTGATAAACTTTAATTTTTTGCGGACTTTGCAAACCGGCACCACCGCGCACTAAACTCCGGATCGTAACCATTAACAAGTCTAGCTAACTAACAAGAAAGGGAAGAGATGTACCGACTGATCCGAGTCCTCTGGTCTTCATCTCCATTCCGATCTCCTCGCGGGATCTCCGTCCGTCTCCTACTCGTCGGAAAGGGCACCACATCGCCTGTAGCTTTTACGGGCTCCCACCTCAATACCGAGGCAACTCGGGCGCGAAGCTGGCGAATCGACGCGTCCAAGATTTGCTGTAGGAATATAGTGTAGAGTGTATGTCTCACTTTGGGGTTGGTTGCCATAGATGGAGGAATGGTGTATAGAAAATTGGTGCTTTCAATTTTCTATCAATGGAATGAGATGAAGAATGATATACACAAAATGAATCATTCTCAAAGATGAAGCTCTCTCCTTCTCTTTTCTTCTTCTCACTTTTCTTTTCTAAAATGAAAAACTCTCATTCTTAGAAAATGGTGGAGCCAAGGTTATGAAGCATGAAGGGAGGTGAGTGTAGGAGATGAAAGAGGTGACAACATCAAGAGACAAGAAAACAAACAACCATGCTTCATACTATTGAACCCATACTCTCACTTTATCACAATCAAATCTCATAAAGAAAAAGCATGGTTGAAAAGAAATGAAAGCTATCATAATCAATCTTTTACAAGAAACCCCCTCCACAAAAGTTATTTGCACAATTGCAAATAACCCCCTCCATCGGAAAAGTCCGGCCGGGAAAGAACAAAGGAAAACCGGCCGGAACGGAATGCAAACTGGCAACTCCAGAAAACTGGTCCCGTAATAAATTACAGGAAAACCCCGATACTGTGCATACACACCCGCATCTGTATTCCGTCCGGATACAAATGCAAAGAGACAAAATCTACACTGTACTAAACTAGGACCGGCTTAAACCAAAGCCGGCTAGTAATATCCGTTCGATCCTGATCCGTGCAATACCGCACGTATCTGATCGAACCCTGCCATATACCTATACGGCTACTAGTACAAACCGTCCGATCCTGATCCGTGCAATACCGCACGTATCTGATCGGACCCTGCCATATCTCCATACGGCCTCTACAGCGTTTCGCCCGAAACTTGAGTAACTGAAAGTGTGGTGGACTCTAAAGACTCGTCAATACTATGGCTGTGGATTTAACCACTAGCACGTCAGAGGTATAAGCCAATACGTAACGGGCCACCAGCTATTGACTAAAAGGGACGTCGATGAGCGAACTCATCCTGACACCCTACTGAGCCTGTCAGTGACAATATCCGTACAGTCCGGTCCATTCGTCTATGAGCATCGCATGGCGGGCCTAGGGGGTTGGTAAAAGTCAGACCCCCAAAAGCGGTACAAGTCGTGTCGGAGTGCAGCCCAGAACACCCTGAGATACTACTGGAATACCTACCAGCAAATCTCCTTGCCTTGGCCAAGGACTTTGTGTAATGGCTCTCCTAGACACAGCACGACCTCACCCCCAATACCGGGAGAGACGAACCCCTGAAGATACGCTCACTGCCTCCATGTGGCTCGGGACTGCACCCAACTAAAACCTGTTTGCACGACTCCTTTGAGCCATGGTAGGGTAGTAATCAAAGTACAGTGGGAACTCACACGAGACAAATGACGATCCCCAGGTCGATGAACTAACCTGCACACATGTCACCAGGGAACTGCCATCTGACGTCTGGTATATGACCAACTAGCATGTTCCCGGCGAGTCCTGTCCGGTGTACTCATAACCCAATGAGCACCTGTATACATCTTAGGTGATCCAACTGACACCAGTGGCTTGTGAGACCGGCCACCGCCCCTCGTCGGGGTCTCGACTGTATACACTAGTCTACTAATGGAGTATCGATGCCCGGTCTCGAAACTCCCACGACTAGGGACCTTTTAAGGATATGCTTGTAGACCCCCAGCTCCCACTTATATGATCGCCCTCATACTGCTGGTGGTCAAGCAAGAATCCTAGGGGCTCTATCAACGTGTAATAGCGACGTGTCATGTCACCTAAAGCAGTACACGATGATAAAGGTAAACCAGATAGCATACTATCATCTCGAGTAAGACCGTCCTACCGGGATAGGTCCTCCCTCAATCATTACAATCACGTACCTGTGACCTAATAATTGACTCTGAGGGCACTATCTCCAACAATCTCCCACTTGCACTCAAGGCTAATTATTGCGATGTCGCATACTCACAGCCCGTGTGATACCGAACATCCAACTCCTCTACTAGTCAGTCTCACAAAGCTCGTTTGCGGAACTATTGCGTTCGAGGAATAGCCTCAGTGAGTGGATCCGCTTTGTTGTTTCTTTCCATGTCTCTCTATATCTCATGTTCGCGGAGAAACCCATCTCCCGAAATGAGCAATACCTGTCTTAGAATGTGTCTGGATGTCTGATGGGACATAGCTCATAAATGAACTCCAAATCCAAACTTCTTAGACTGTATCGTCAACTGAACTTAATCAGTATCCTGCTCGTCATGCCTCCCTCAGTATTGCCTTGGATCACCTGTCCAAAATACTGCCCCTCGTCAGAGGGAAAACTATAACTCTGACAACCTCCTTGTCGTCCATGTCACCTTGGAAGCCTGGAATGATAACCGTCTCCTGAATGAGGCTGTCGTTATCATATCCCTAGAACATCCACTTATGTTCTAAAACTGCTTCCGACTGTTTCTCCAGGATTGGATTAATGTCAACTTATTGCATCTAGTGCAAGAACAACATCTGGTGTGGTACTTGACATCTCATGATTGACTCAATTGCCTAAGCAAGTGATCTGCCAATCATGTACGTCCCTCTCCCCTTTAGTCTGTAAGACACCTTTGGAGAGGGTGACTCCATTACCTGCAGGTACACTACCGTGCCAGGAGTCGTCCATCCTAAATACTCTTAGAATGCTGTCAAGTACCCTGATTGGGAAACCACCCAAATCTAGATCTAAAACCATAGATCTAGTAACCAGTATGTCTGATATAATACCCAATTCCTATGTGGAGAAACAACTGTGTGACGACCAAAGTATAACCGATCGTAGTATAGGAGTTTCTTTTCCTACTTTGTGTATGTCATCCAAATACCAGGACATCACATCCTACTACCTTCTCAACAGATCCATCCCCTTTTCTGATGAAGTCAAACCCATGACTGTCACGTCAGAAATAGATGATTTATCTCCGCTACATCCGCTCTAGTCTATAAATAGACATAAGCTACCTTTCCACCAATGCTTCCGCTGCTCCCACTGACTACGACAACCCTCTGGCAGAGTCATATAGACGTACACTTCTAAAACTGGTTTAGAACGACGCTATACTCATCCTCCCGCCGGGTCTCGTAACCTGGAACAACAGCAATGGCAATTGTGGGTAAACAAGAACTTCCCTGTCACCGTCCTTGAGGCTACCGTAGTACCTCTCGGGTGCCTGAAGTTACCCACCGTATCTGCGGAGTGGCCAATGGAATGTCAATCCAGATTGAATCTTTAGGTTCCTTATCAAATCTTCAGTAATCGTTTGTGGTTCTGGAATTACTTCCAGTTCTACCATACTCCCACTATTGTTTTCTTGAAAAAATCCATTTTTAATAAAATTGTGGCGAGTCTAGAACAATATCGCTATTGTTCATCCAGATGGTAGAAAGTCAACCCTCGTCATAGCCTGGGTCAACCCACAAACAGCCATTACAGAAACGTGCCTAGAGTTGTCCAATATCTGGTTTTAAGCATAAACCGGACAACTCCCCGTACCTTAACATCGTTAAGATATGAACTGTTCTATATCCAATATAGAATCAGAGGCACTGATTTATTTGAACCAGATTCACATCATGCAGCTGTCTCCAGTGCATGTCAACTAAATGGAAAGAGGCCGATCAGCGTTACTCAACTTAGGAATACTTCCAATTATGAGTAACCTGAAAGAGAAGCAAGATCTTTTTATCATTACTATCAACTGAATACCATACACAAGTATCTACATCTTCGATCTCTTTGAAGAATCCCGATACTTGCTATACCTGGTTCTCTACTCTATTCAAATACCTATAACTTCTCCAAATTCGGACCCTGTGTTTCCACGAAACACCTGTCTAAAAATTAGAGAAGTCATAAGTAAACTGAATGTAGTACGAGGACCAACCCCTCTGTCCTGATGGACCCTGGACAACATACAATACTCTGTATAAGTCCCTTGAGTCTGATAACTCATTCACTGTGTGTCGTAGGTTGAAAACTGTACTTATGGTTAAGAAGAATTACACCACTGTTTAATGCTCCTTACCTAACCATCCACTGATATAGGTAAATGTCGTAGACATAATTTCAGAAAGGTATATCTCACTCTATGAAAATAGACGTACAGATATATCAATTTGAAATTGGTGCATAACTGCGGATATTCAAAACCAAATATTTGCCGACCGGCAAACAGCCCAGGTGATTTCCTCAAATATCACCGATTACAACGAATCCCGATATAATGAGGATGATCACCCAATTCCCAATAACCTACTCCCACTCATCATCTGTAAAACCATACAGATGTGAGAATCATACCTGGTAAATACATACCCTGGAGTAAGTATCTAATCGGGAAATCAGTTTTCTTTTAACAGTACACAGTGAAACTGAAACATTGAAATGTTTCGGTGGGGTATCCCGGTATTCTTAGTAATGCCTCTTCCATTATCCAAATTCACAACTATAACCGTATAATTCTTTGCCACCTCTCCAAATCCCTTCATATGTCTTTAGTCTTTACCTTCTGCACACCCCTTTAGGCCAAATGGTTTTCTTCCTTCCCTACCGTTCGGCACCAGCCTATGGTTTGGAAGAAGACTATCCAATAAGCATAAAGGGTGTACTGTCCTAATCCTAGGAGCACTCGCAACGCGAGAGAAGGTGAAGATAAAAGACACCTGAATGTACTTTATTCCTATTTCTCCTGGACCAGAATCCATCCCCGAACTGGAACAAGTTCCATTCGAGTTCGTATATAACCATACGATGGAGTATCCAAATAAACTGTGGATCTTCGTAGTGATACGGAGTGTCCTGGAGAAATACAAAGGTGATGTGGGAGTGGTAACGAAATATTTGGTTTGGTCGTGAATATCTGTTGCAATTTACTTTGCCCTCTTACTAATCCCTTGCTTTGTCTAAACTTAATACCTTCTGCACACCATCGTTATGCTAATTGGTTTTCTTCATTCCCTACCGGTCGGCACCAGCCTAAGGTTTGGAAGAAGACAATCCAATTTGCGTAATAGGTGTACTACCCCTAAACCAAGAAGTACTCGTAACCTGAGAGAGGGTAAAAGGAAAAGACAACTGAATAATCCTATCCGTTTTCTCCAGAACCAGAAACCATCCTCGAATTCCTTCGAGTTCGTATCTAACCATACGATGGTTTTGTCCAATGGAAGTGGACGTTCGCAGTAATACGGGGTGTCCTAGAGAAAAGGGTAAAAGTAGGAGTGGCAATGAGGTCTGCAATTCTGACAATCCAAAAGCCTGTGTTAAGAAGCTTCGGTCAACTTGGTCACTGAGTCAAAGTCTTAGGGTCGGGTCAATGGTCGCTGCCAGAGAGAGAGAGAGAAGAAACACTCAGCGTGCACTCTAACCTAGATCAGAATGGTAACCAATTTATCTAATCTGGAATCCTCCCACTGTATCTCAAATTCTCCTCCAAACCTAAAGAAGAATTAGTCGGGGTCACCCGAGGAGTATACCAACTCATCAGTGGGAATCGGGATCCAACTCTCATCGCATGACAACGTGACGGAATCCGCTCACGGTATCACACTCCAGAAGGTATGCGCATATCTGGCAAGTTTCAGTACTTTTGAAACTCCCGATGTGATTTCTGCCCCATGCTCTTATGACCTTGACTTTGGCCAACATATCATAAGTCACATGTCAAGTTCTGCCCGTCATTCTCCAGGTTAATTTGAATCCACCCGTACATACCCTTGACTTTGGCCAAAATGGCAGCACGACTGTCCCAAACCAACGCATCTATCTATGCTGCATATGAATACCCCAATAGCTACCAATCACTGTGCCTTGACTTTGGCCAACATACACAGCTTGAATACTATTGACCACCCATATGAAACGACGGAGGGCTACGAATGGTTTCTGGCGAAAACCTTTAACGTAATGAACTTGATATCGTTGAAGGAACTGATAGCTTTTAAAAATATAGTGACGAAAACCATTGCTAAAGAGGTCACTCCCGGTGAAGGGATCTCGGCTCTTTCCCCGTAGAATGAGGTGCAGGATATTCCAACTGAATACCACGGTGCAAAGCAAAAGTAATCGGCTATAGTGAAGTCATTGCCCTGACGCAAACTTTTTGTCCAAGGGGTCACTCCCGGTGAAGGGATCTCGGCCCTTGCCTCGTCGACTGAGGAGCAGGATATTCCAATGAATACCACGATGCAAAACAAAAGTAAACGTCCTTGCAATAACAGCTTTTTGAAAAGTGTTCCAACAACATCAGATTAGGTTTGTTTTTAACTTGCATTGATCCGAATCAATGCAGTCCCATCAATTGATCACACCACAAAGAACGAAAATATACTGACGTACGTATATGCCATCCGCATTCGCCACTGGGTCCCGTCATCACCCGTTAGGTTAGCTAACTAACGGCAGAGCGGGGACTGGACTAGCGCGGATGAAAAACATATACAACATCTACTAATATATATACCAATATATAGTATTTCGCTCAAGGCGTGAATAAAATGCAACATCACAGAAATGTACAGCATCACAGAACAATACAGATATCTGGGATCCCCGGGTTTCACAGAGCCACTGCTGAAACCCGACGTTCCCCTGGTCGTGTGGATAACCTGTGCAATGAAATCCTAGACCCCTACGGGCGCGGCAAGTCACCCGCCAAAACCTGAAGCGAGGCAGCCCCCTTCAGCGCCGTGAATGGACCACCCAGCACTTCACGGAATCCGGCAACTTGGGCACCCCTCCTGGGTCAACCTGTACCCCCTACGAGTGCGGTGAATAGCCAGCCAATCCTGGAGTGAAGCCCCCTCCGTCCCAATGCCATGAGATGCGGGCTTGTTGTCTTCTAGAACCCGGCTATCCGTGCATCCCACCGCGGGGCAATCCTAGTACAGAAAGTAAAATATACATACACCGGGTACATCGACCGCAACCAGGTCGTGCCCCAAAATAATAATACAAACTGGCAGTGACGGCATTCCACATGTCGGACGCTCGCCCCGCAATATCAAATGTACATAATACAACAAAACTGTACTAGCATTGCATCCAGGCTATCCCCCACGACCGATCCGCAACATCACAGCAAATACATAGAACATCAACGTGAAAGTCACGTTCGCAAATCCGTCTAACCGGGCTATAGCAGTTAGACCGGATTTACCGATCGAGTGACATTCACGGTCGCAGATATAATGTAAATACTGTGAAAAATGTGTTTAAAAAATTTCCGATTGATCAAACAATTAACAAGTGGGCCCCAAAGAAAACTGTAGCACTCACAGAAACAATTGGCCCAACTTTAATATTCCAAAGCCCATATTTTAAGCCCAGAAGGCCTCTGTAAAAAAATGGTGAAGTGATGTGAATAGTGCGCGGCGGAAGGGCCGCACAAAGGGGGTTGTCGCGGCGGTTCCGCGCTCCAACTGTGGAGTCACTTCATCGAATTTTTACAGAGCTCTTAGATTTTCCAGTAAATCAATATTTTACAACCTGAAAAATTTTTCGAGACCAAAATATTTCAACAGAAACTGATGTGAACAAAAAATACGGTTTTTGGAAATTTTGGTCGATCGGAAATGCAAACACATTACACAAAGCTAGACTAAGTTAATGGCGCGGCTCTGATACCACTGTAAGTGCACGGCGGCGCCCCGGCCGTCAATCCGACGCCGGAATGCGGAAGCGGTGATAAACTTTAATTTTTTGCGGACTTTGCAAACCGGCACCACCGCGCACTAAACTCCGGATCGTAACCATTAACAAGTCTAGCTAACTAACAAGAAAGGGAAGAGATGTACCGACTGATCCGAGTCCTCCGGTCTTCATCTCCACTCCGATATCCTCGCGGGATCTCCGTCCGTCTCCTACTCGTCGGAAAGGGCACCACATCGCCTGTAGCTTTTACGGGCTCCCACCTCAATACCGAGGCAACTCGGGCGCGAAGCTGGCGAATCGACGCGTCCAAGATTTGCTGTAGGAATATAGTGTAGAGTGTATGTCTCACTTTGGGGTTGGTTGCCATAGATGGAGGAATGGTGTATAGAAAATTGGTGCTTTCAATTTTCTAGCAATGGAATGAGATGAAGAATGATATACACAAAATGAATCATTCTCAAAGATGAAGCTCTCTCCTTCTCTTTTCTTCTTCTCACTTTTCTTTTCTAAAATGAAAAACTCTCATTCTTAGAAAATGGTGGAGCCAAGGTTATGAAGCATGAAGGGAGGTGAGTGTAGGAGATGAAAGAGGTGACCACATCAAGAGACAAGAAAACAAACAACCATGCTTCATACTATTGAACCCATACTCTCACTTTATCACAATCAAATCTCATAAAGAAAAAGCATGGTTGAAAAGAAATGAAAGCTATCATAATCAATCTTTTACAAGAAACCCCCTCCACAAAAGTTATTTGCACAATTGCAAATAACCCCCTCCATCGGAAAAGTCCGGCCGGGAAAGAACAAAGGAAAACCGGCCGGAACGGAATGCAAACTGGCAACTCCAGAAAACTGGTCCCGTAATAAATTACAGGAAAACCCCGATACTGTGCATACACACCCGCATCTGTATTCCGTCCGGATACAAATGCAAAGAGACAAAATCTACACTGTACTAAACTAGGACCGGCTTAAACCAAAGCCGGCTAGTAATATCCGTTCGATCCTGATCCGTGCAATACCGCACGTATCTGATCGAACCCTGCCATATACCTATACGGCTACTAGTACAAACCGTCCGATCCTGATCCGTGCAATACCGCACGTATCTGATCGGACCCTGCCATATCTCCATACGGCCTCTACAGCGTTTCGCCCGAAACTTGAGTAACTGAAAGTGTGGTGGACTCTAAAGACTCGTCAATACTATGGCTGTGGATTTAACCACTAGCATGTCAGAGGTATAAGCCAATACGTAACGGGCCACCAGCTATTGACTAAAAGGGACGTCGATGAGCGAACTCATCCTGACACCCTACTGAGCCTGTCAGTGACAATATCCGTACAGTCCGGTCCGTTCGTCTATGAGCATCGCATGGCGGGCCTAGGGGGTTGGTAAAAGTCAGACCCCCAAAAGCGGTACAAGTCGTGTCGGAGTGCAGCCCAGAACACCCTGAGATACTACTGGAATACCTACCAGCAAATCTCCTTGCCTTGGCCAAGGACTTTGTGTAATGGCTCTCCTAGACACAGCACGACCTCACCCCCAATACCGGGAGAGACGAACCCCTGAAGATACGCTCACTGCCTCCATGTGGCTCGGGACTGCACCCAACTAAAACCTGTTTGCACGACTCCTTTGAGCCGTGGTAGGGTAGTAATCAAAGTACAGTGGGAACTCACACGAGACAAATGACGATCCCCAGGTCGATGAACTAACCTGCACACATGTCACCAGGGAACTGCCATCTGACGTCTGGTATATGACCAACTAGCATGTTCCCGGCGAGTCCTGTCCGGTGTACTCATAACCCAATGAGCACCTGTATACATCTTAGGTGATCCAACTGACACCAGTGGCTTGTGAGACCGGCCACCGCCCCTCGTCGGGGTCTCGACTGTATACACTAGTCTACTAATGGAGTATCGATGCCCGGTCTCGAAACTCCCACGACTAGGGACCTTTTAAGGATATGCTTGTAGACCCCCAGCTCCCACTTATATGATCGCCCTCATACTGCTGGTGGTTAAGCAAGAATCCTAGGGGCTCTATCAACGTGTAATAGCGACGTGTCATGTCACCTAAAGCAGTACACGATGATAAAGGTAAACCAGATAGCATACTATCATCTCGAGTAAGACCGTCCTACCGGGATAGGTCCTCCCTCAATCATTACAATCACGTACCTGTGACCTAATAATTGACTCTGAGGGCACTATCTCCAACAATTAACCTGGACAATGACGGGTAGAACTTGACATGTGACTTATGATTTGTTGACCTTCGTCAAGTTTATAAGAGCATGGGGTAAAAATCACATCGGGAGTTTCTAAAGAAACTGAAATTTGCCAGATATGCGCATACCTTCTGGAGTGTGATAACGTGAGTGGATTCCATTACGTTATCATGCGATGATAGTTGGATCCTGATTTCCAATGATGAGTTGGTATACTCCTCGGGTGATCCCGACTAATTCTTCTTTCAAATTTGGAGGAGAATTTGAGGTTACAGTGGGAGGTTTCCTGATTAGATAAAGTGATAACCATTATGATCTAGGTTAGAGTGCACGCTGAGTGTTTCTTTTCTCTGTCTCTTTGGCAGCGACCATGGCTGACCCTTGACTATGACTCAGTGACCAAGTTGACCGAAGCTTCTTAAAACACTGGCTTTTGGATTGTCAGAGTTGCATACCTCATTGCCACTCCTACTTTTACCCTTTTCTCCAGAACACCCCGTATTACTACGAACGTCCACTTCTATTGGATAAAACCATCGTATGGTTATATACGAACTCAAAGGAACTTGTTCTAGATTCGAGGATGGTTTCCGGTTCTGGAGAAAACGAATAGGACTATTCAGTTGTCTTTTCCTTTTACCTTCTCTCAAGTTGCGAGTGCTCCTTGGATTAGGGGATAGTACACCTGTTACGCTTATTGGATAGTCTTCTTCCAAACCTTAGGCTGGTGCCGAACGGTAGGGAATGAAGAAAACCAACTAGCCTAATGATGGTTAGAAAGAGGGCAAAGTAAATTGCGACTGCTATTCACGACCAAACCAAGTATTTCTTCGCCAATCCTATATCACCTTTGTATTTCTCCAGAACACTCCGTATCACTACGAAGGTCTACAGTTATTTGGATACTCCATCGTATGGTTATATACGAACTTAAAAGGAACTTGTTCCAGTTCGGGGATGGATTCTGGTTCAGAAGAAATAGGAATAAGGTTTATTCGGTTGTCTTTTATCTTCACCTTCTCTCGCATTGCGAGTGCTCCTAGGATTAGGACAGTATACTTGTTACGCTTATTGGATAGTCTTCTTCCAAACCATAGACTGGTGCTGAAAGGCAGGGAAAGAAGAAAACCATTTAGCCTAAGAGGGTGTACAGAAGGTAATGACTAAAGACATATGGAGGGATTTGGAGAGATGGCAAAGAAATATACGGTTACAGTTGTGAATCTGGATAATGGAAGAGGCATTACTAGGAATACCCGGATACCCCTACGAAACATTTCAATGCTTCAGTTTCACTGTGTACTGTTAAAAGAAAACTGATTTCCCAATTAGCCCTTGCTCCAGGGTATGTATTTACCAGGTATGATTCTCACATCTGTATGGTTTTACAGATGATGAGTGGGAGTAAGTTATTGGGAATTAGGTGATCATCCTCATTATATCGGAATTCGTTGTAATTGGTGATATTTGAGGAAATCGCCTAGGCTGTTTGCCGGACGACAAATATTTGGTTTTGAATATCCGTTGTTATGCACCAATTTCAAATTGATATATCTGTACGTTTATTTTAATAAAGTGAGATATAACTTTTTGAAATTATGTCGATGACATTTACCTATATCAGTTGATGGTTAGGTAAGGAGCATTAAACAGCGGTGTAATACTTCTTAACCATAAGTACAGTTTTCAACTTACGACGCACAGGGAATGAGTTATTAGACTCAAGGGACTTATACAGAGTATTGTATGTTGTCCAGTGTCCATTAGGACAGAGGGGTTGGTCCCCGTACTATATTCGGTTTACTTATGACTTCTCTAGTTTTTAGACAAGTGTTTCGTAGAAACACAAGGTCCGAATTTTGAGAAGTTATAAGTATATGAATAAAGTAAAGAACCAGGTATTGCAAGTATCTGGATTCTTCAAGGTGATTGAAGATGTGGATACTTGTGTATGGTATACAGTTGATAGTAATGATTGTGAGAACTTGATTCTCTTTTAGGTTGCTCATATCTGGATGTTGTTGGATAAAGTGTCCTCTAAGTCAATTATTGGATCGTAGGTACGTTATTGCAATGATTGAGGGAGGACCTATACCGATAGAACAGTCTTACTCGAGATAATAGTATGCTATCTGGTTTGTCTTTATCATCATGTAGATGTTGATAATGTTGGAGATAGTGCCCTCAGAGTCAATTATTAGGTCACAGGTACATGATTGTAATGATTGATGGAGGACCTATCCCGGTAGGACAGTCTTACTCGAGATGATAGTATGCTATCTGGTTTACCTTTATCATCGTGTACTGTTTTAAGTGACCTGACACGTCGCTATTACACGTTGATAGAGCCCCTAGGATTCTTGCTTGACCACCAGCAGTATGAGGGCGATCATATAAGTGGGAGCTGGGGGTCTATAAGCATATCCTTAAAAGGTCCCTAGTCGTGAGAGTTTCGAGACAGGGCATCGATACTCCAGAGTAGACTAGTGTATACAGTAGAGACCCCGACGAGGGGCGGTGGCCGGTCTCACAAGCCACTGGTGTCAGTTGGATCACCTAAGATGTATATAGGTGCTCATTGGGTTATGAGTACACCGGACAAGACTCGCCGGGAACATGCCAGTTGGTCATATACCAGACGTCAGATGGCAGTTCCCAGGTGACATGTGTACAGGTTAGTTCATCGACCCGGGGATCGTCATTTGCCTTGTGTGAGTTCCCACTGTACTTTGATTACTACCCTACCACGGCTCAAAGGAGTCGTGTAAACAGGTTTTAGTTCGGTACAGTCCCGAGCCACATGGAGGCAGTGAGCGTATCTTCAGGGGTTCGTCTCTCCCGGTATTGGGGGTGAGGTCGTACTGTGTCTAGGAGAGCCATTACACGAAGCCCTCGGCCGAGGCAAGGAGATTTACTGGTAGGTATTCCAGTAGTATCTCAGGGTGTTCTGGGCTACACTCCGACACGACTTGTACCGCTTTTGGGGGTCTGACTTTCACCAACCCCCTAGGCCCGCCATGCAATACTCATAGACGAACGGACCGGACTGTACGGATATTGTCACTGACAGGCTCAGTAGGGAGTCAGGCTGAGTTCGCTCACAGACGTCCCTTTTGGTCAATACCTGGTAGCCCGTTATGTATTGGCTTATACCTCTAACGTGCTAGTGGTTAAATCCACAACCATGGTGTTGATGAGTCTTTAGAGTCCCCCACATTCAGTTACTCAGCTTTCGGGTGAAAGGTTGTAGAGGCCGTATGGAGATATGGCAAGGTCCGATCAGATACATGCGGTATTGCACGGATCAGGATCGGACAGTTTGTACTATAGGCCGTATGGATATATGGCAGGGTTCGATCAGATACGTGCGGTATTGCACGGATCAGGATCGAGCGGATATTACTAACCGGCTTTGGTTTAAGCCGGATCCTAGTATAGTACAGTGTAGATTTTGTCTCATTGCATTTGTATTTCGGTCGGAATACAAATGCGGGTGTGTATGCACAGTATTGGGGTTTTCCTGTAATTTATTACGGGACCAGTTTTCTGGAGTTGCCAGTTTGCTTTCCGTTTCGGCCAATTTCCTTTGTATCGTTCATTGGCCGAAGTTTGGTGGAGGAGGGCTTATTTGCATTGTTGCAAATAAGTATTTGTGGAGGGGTTCTTTGCATATTCTTGTGTCATGATGGTTGCACCATTCCTTGACCTTGACCTCTTCATGATGGCTTGACTTTTTGAAGTCATCATGCTTGATGATTGTTGATGATGGGAGATGGTATGGTTGTTGAGTGAGGACTTTTCTTTGTGATCATTATTTTCCATATGATAGCTTTCTCTCTCTCTCCATTTTGTATTATTGGAGGGCTCCTTCATTCTCACCCTCCTCTCATTGCAATGGCCGGCCACTCTCATGGGTGGGCTGTCCAACATTTTGTGTGTGGGATTTTGGTTCATTTGAGGTTGCAAAAATCCCACAAGATCATTTCAAAAAGCTCCAAGTTCAATCCCTCCACCAAAGGCAATTCCTATAACCCCGAAATGAGACTTCTTCTCTAGATATTCTACAGTGAACCTTGGGCACGTCGAGTAGCCGGCTTCATGCCCGAGTTGCCTCGGCATTGAGGTGGGAGCCCGTAAAAGAAGTAGGTGATGTGGTGCACTTCCGGCGACGAGGAGGAGACGGGACATTCCGCAGGAGATCGGGACGATGACGAGAAGACCGGAGGACTTGGATCGTCGGTATATCTCTATTCCCTTTCTTGTTGTTAGCTAGGACTAATTAATGGTTCGATCCGGGTATTAGTGCGCGGCGGTTTTCCAGTTCAAGAAAAATTAAAGTTTATCACCGCTTCTGTAAGTCCATATTGCGACCCCCGGTGCTTACGGGGAGGCGGAAACGGTATAAAAAACGAATTTTTATCGCAAGAGGCAACATGGACTAAACAAGGTCGGGATCGTTGTCTAAACTAAACTAGCAAATACGCTAAAGAGAGTTAGCTACTCGGATGAAGGTTATACCTAAACTTGAACTCCTTCTTCTTGAAATCTTGTAGGGGTTAATGGTTCTCTTTTCGTCGCCTTCTCCCGTCGAAGATGGATCCACCTCGAAGGTTCAACCTTTGGGCTCTTCCTCGATCTTTGAGTGAACTAGGGTTTCCGGCTTGCTAAACCTTCAACCTAGAATGAGTAGAGAGTGACTAGGGTTTGCTTTTCCTTTTAAAGAGAAGGATTCTCAACACATGAGAAGGTTTCTCTTTGCTAGAGGAAGAAGAAGATGAAATGAGGAGAGAGAGAGGTTATGATAGAATGAGCTATATTTTTCTTTCTTGCAACCATAATGCAAAAGAAAAGAATTATCTAAATGATAATAATTGAAAATAAGAATAGTTGATGGTAATTTTTGGAATGACCACTATCATGCTTCTTTAAATGAAGTGTAAGCATGAATCAAGGAGGATCTTTCAAAGCATGATGGTGGTCAATGGTCAACAAGTCAACCAAGGTCAATAAGTCAACAAAAATCAACCATAACATAATTCTCATTTAATTACTATTATTAATAGATAATTCATAATCCATTAGGGTTTGGAAAATGAAGACTGTCAACTGTGCATACGCACCCGTTCCGAAACCCTAATGAAAAACCTCATCCTCCGCCTCAAGCAACTGTGCATACACACCTGCATTCTCGTTCCGAGGAACAAGAATACCAAGAGATAAAAGCAACCCCCAAAACATATACCAGTATCTGGCTCAAACCAGAGCCTGCCAGTATAATCCGTCCGGACTCCAAACGTGCACAAGTGCGCGGATGAGAACGAACCCTGTCGCAAAACCATGCGACCTCTACTCTGTTTTGCCCAGAGGCGAATACCCTCTGTGTGGGACTCTAAAGACTCGACACTACACTGGCAGTGGGTTTAACCACAGACCGCAAGTGGCACTAGCTGTGCGTAACGGTCCCCAGGTAGATGTCGACAAGAAGGCTGACGAGGTGAAACCCCATCTGAACTCCTACTGAGTCTGAATGTGACATTCTCCGTACAGTCCGGTCTGTTCGTCTGATACATCGCATGGCGGGCCTAGGGGGCGGTAAACGTCAGTCCCCTAATAGCGGTACAAGTCGCGTCGGAGTGAAGCCCAAAACACCCTGAGATAATACTGGAAGCCTACCAGTATATCTCGCTTGCCCTGGCCAGGGACTACTCGTGTAATGGCTCTCCTAGACACAGCGCGATGTCAACCCCCAATACCGGGAGAGACGAATCCTGTCTAACCGTCACTGCCTCCAAGTGCTTCGGGACTGCACCCAACCATCACCTGTTTCCACGACTCCTTTGAGCCGTGGTAGGGTAGTGATCAAAGTGCAGTGGGAACACACTCGAGGCGAAGTGGCAGTGTCAAGTCAGCGGACTAAGCTGTACTCATGTCACCTGGGAACTGATAACTGACGATAGGTATAATACCAACCTGTCAGTTCCCGACGAGTCCTGTCCAGTGTACTCGTAACCCAACGAGCACCCGTATACTATCTCCAGTACGACGTACTGATGGCTGTGGGACAGACCATCTCCCACACTGGGATGAGAAGCGCATACGCTAGTCTACTCCGGAGTATCGATGCCCTGTCTCGATAGTCCTACGACTAGGGACCTGTACAAGGATATGCCTATAGATTACCCAGCCCCCACTAGTGTGACTGCCATCACAACGCTGGTAATCAAGCAAAGATCCCAAGGGCTCCACTAATGCGTATAAGTGATATACTGAAATAAACACAAGTACACATTGAAGTAGAAACAAACCAAGTAGCATACTACTATATTGAGCAAGATTGTTTATACAAGGTGAATATCCCAAGCTTCCATCAAGTAATATACAAACTAGTATGATACAGTAATGGCCTCTAGGGCATATACACTAACAATCTCCCACTTGCACTAAGGCCATGTACTGGCGTATCGAAGACCTATCATCTCGATCAGCCGCTCGAACTGAGTCTGGGGTAGGGCCTTGGTGAATGGATCTGCAGTGTTTTCTTCTGAAGCAACCCTCCGAACCTCGATCTCCTTGCGATCCACGATCTCCCTGATCAGGTGATACCGCCTCAAGATGTGCCTGGATCTCTGATGGGACCTGGGTTCCTTTGCTAAAGCTATAGCCCCGTTGTTGTCGCAATACAGAAGTACTGGGTCAACAATGGACGGAACCACCTGAAGTTCTTTTAAGAACTTCCTTATCCAGACAGCTTCTTTTGCGGCATCAGATGCAGCGATGTATTCCGCTTCCATAGTCGAGTCTGCAACGGTTTCCTGTTTGGAACTCTTCCAACACACCGCCCCTCCATTGAGGGTAAAGACAAAACCCGACATGGACTTGGAATCATCCTTGTCACTCTGGAAGCTGGAGTCAGCAAAGGCCTCAATCTGGAGGTCTTTTCCGCCATATACCAAGAACATCTCCTTAGTCCTCCTCAGGTACTTGAGAATGTTCTTTACCGCTATCCAATGTTTCTCCCCAGGGTTTGACTGATACCGGCTTACTACACTCAGTGCATAAGCTACATCCGGTCTGGTACACAACATCGCATACATTATAGAGCCTACCGCAGAAGCGTAGGGTATAATAGACATGCGATCCCTCTCCAAATCAGTCTTGGGAGACATCTCTTTAGAGAGGGTGATCCCGTGACAAGCCGGTAGGTTACCGCGCTTGGAATCTTCCATACTGAATCTTTTCAGTACGGTGTCGATGTACCTGGACTGTGAAAGTCCTAATATCCTCTTGGATCTATCACGATGGATCCGGATCCCCAGGATGTAAGAGGCATCACCCAGGTCTTTCATGGAGAACCTGTGTGACAAGAAACCCTTGACAGATTGTAGCATAGGAATGTCATTTCCTATTAAGAGAATGTCATCCACGTATAAAACAAGGAATACTACAGTTCTCGCTACAAATCTACTATAGATGCATGGTTCATCTGGATTTTTGATAAAGTCAAATTCCTTGACCGTCTCATCAAAACAGATGTTCCAACTCCGCGATGCCTGCTTTAGTCCATAGATGGACTTAAGCAACTTGCACACCTTTCCGCTGCTCCCACTCTGAATGAAACCCTCTGGCTGATCCATATAGACACACTCCTCTAAATTTCCATTTAGAAAAGCGGTTTTTACGTCCATCTGCCAAATCTCATAATCGTGGAAGGCAGCAATGGCAAGAAGGATCCGAATGGATTTTAGCATAGCCACTGGAGAAAAGGTTTCGTCATAGTCTAAACCAGGTCTTTGACGGAAACCCTTTGCTACAAGTCTAGCTTTATAGGTCTCAACCTGTCCATCTACACCAATCTTCCTTTTGAAGATCCACTTGCATCCTACGGGTTTTACCCCGTCTGGAGCAATGTCCAACGTCCATACTTTGTTGGTGTACATGGACTCCATTTCGGTCCGCATTGCATCCAGCCATTTTACCGAGTCAACGCTCTGAACGGCCTGCTGGAAGCTAGTAGGCTCATCATAATCTATGATGCAATCCTCTCGATCCCCGTCTATGAGAAAACCGTAGTATCTCTCGGGCGGATGAGACTGCCTACTACTCCTGCGGAGCGGCGTAGGAATGTCCTGTTCTTTTGAACCCTCTGGTTCCACTAAGCTTTCAGTAATAGTTTGAGGTTCTGGAACTTCATCCAGTTCTACTGCGCTCCCACTTATCTGATTTTCCAAAAACTCAGTTTCCAAGAAGTGGGCATGACGAGAAACAAGGACTTTTTGTTCCTCTGCGTAATAGAATAGATACCCCTTGGAGTTCTTTGGGTATCCCACAAACTTGCACTGTACTGAGCGTGCCTCGATCTTGTCCGCAAGCTGCTTTTTTACAAAAGCCGGACATCCCCATGTCTTAAAGGCTTTAAGACAGGGTTTCTTCCCACTCCACATCTGATATGGTGTGGTAGGCACAGTCTTAGTAGGAACTTGGTTCAAGAGATGTGCAGCTGTTTCTAGTGCATATCCCCAGAAAGATCGCGGTAACTCAGCCTTACTCATCATGGAACGAACCATATCCAATAGGGTTCGATTCCTCCTTTCCGATACACCGTTATGTTGCGGAGTGTATGGAGGAGTACGCTGAGAGAGAATTCCATTCTCTTTTAAATAGTCCAGGAACTCGGCACTCAAGTATTCACCACCTCGATCCGATCTTAGGATCTTGATACTTTTTCCTGTTTGTTTTTCAACTTCATTCTTGTAATCCCGAAATTTCTCAAAGGCCTCGGATTTGTGCTTCATTAAGAAGACATGTCCATACCTAGAGAAATCGTCTGTGAAAGTAATGAAGTATGAATAACCGCTTCGCGCATGTGTAGACATTGGACCACACACGTCACTGTGTATGAGTCCCAAGAGCTCGCTCGCTCTTTCTCCGTGTCCAGTGAACGGAGTCTTTGTCATCTTTCCCATGAGACAAGATTCACAAGTGGCATAAGACTGAGACTCGAACGGATCCAAGTATCCTTCTTTATGTAACTTAGTCAACCGTGTCTCATTGATGTGACCCAGTCTACAATGCCATAAGAAAGCCTGATTGATATCTGGAGACTTTCTTTTGTGTGTATTCTGGACATTGAAAATCTGTGGTTGGTTTAATACGTATATACCATTGCTCAGTGTACCTGACCCAATCAGAACTTGATTAAGGTGAATGTTTACAACATTACTTACAAACGCAAATTCATAACCTTCTTTAGAAACCAAAGATACAGAAATGATATTACAAGTTGCGTTGGGTACAAAAAAGCAATTACGCAAAACCAAAACATGTCCATCTGACATTCCCAGGTGATAGTCCCCCACGGCTTTAGCATCCATGCTAGCTCCGTTCGCAACTCTGAGGGTCATGTCACCTGCCTTCAAAAACCTACGGTTTCTCAACGCCTGCAAAGAATTACAGATATGAGATCCTGATCCGGTATCCAATACCCAGGAAGTAGAGTTTATAGAAAGACAGTTTTCAATAACATACACACCTGAAGCTGAAGCCGCAACCTGCTTCAGTTCCTGTGTCCTGCCTTTCCAAGCCCTGCAATCTTTCTTCCAGTGTCCACTCTTGTGACAATAGAAGCATTCCTCTTTACCAACAAGCTTCCCCGCAATCTTTGTTGCCTTTTCCTTTCCCTTCGTACCCACTTTACTAACACCGCCTCTTGGTTTGGCGGTGGCTTTCTTCCTCTTTCCCTTGGCTTTCGCCTTGGACCTAGAGGAAGAAGATCCTCCTACAAACAAAGCGGGTGTATCCCTACCCTTCTGTAGGGTGCCCTCTGCGCTCCTCAGCAGGTTGAGGAGTTCTGAAAGTTCAACTTCCTTTTCTTGCAAGTTGAAATTCAGTATGAACTGGGCGTAAGTGGATGGAAGGGACTGGAGAATTATATCCGTATAGAGTTCACTGTCCAACGTGGTCCCTAGTTCCGCGAGCTCCTCAGTGTAGCCAATCATCTTAAGCACGTGGTCCGCTACCGATGATCCGACGGCCAACTTTGTCGAAAATAACTTCTTCGACACTTCGTATCTTGCGATACGAGACTGCTCTCCATACAGTTCTTTTGTATGAAGAAATATGGATTCCAAATCCATATTCTCGTGCCTCCTCTGATGGTCGTTGTCCATCGAGGCAAGTACGAGGCATCTGGCCTTCGCGCTGTCAATCTCCCAAGTCTTACGGATTTCCTTATCCGCGACGCTGGAGGTGGGACCTGGGACGGGGGGAGCTTTGGTGGTAAGAAGATACCCCAGCTTGTCGTAAGAGATTGCCAATTTGACATTCCTGAGCCAATCTTTGTAGTTTGGCCCTGTCAGTATGTTTTTATCTAGAAGTAACTTAAGTCCAGTCATTTCGATTTGGTCGCTGCAGGGGGAGAGAAGAAACACTTAGCACGATGCTCTTGCAAGTTTAGAATGGTTTTTAATTTGTCTAAACAGGATGGCTCCCACTGTCTCTCGAATCCCTCCTCAAACCACAAAGGAAGAATTAGCCGGGATCAATCCCACCGTACAATACTTGCTTAACCGTTCAGCCAGGCCAGTGTCGGTACTTTGATGGAGGTTTTCCAACGCTTTCGCGAAGTTCCTTAATTTAAGAACCTCTTTTCTCTGGGGACGTAGCCCCGCTAACACCTTTCTAGGCACCTACTAGGTTTATAGCATTGATCGTTAAGTGAGAAATTTCCCGAGGAGTAGCATATACTCACAGTAGGATCGGGATCCAAATATCATTGCGTGACGAAAATGAAGGAATCCTACCATAATCATCACACTCCAAATGGTATGCAAATCTAGCAAGTTTCAGTACTTATGAAACTCCCGATGTGGATTTTTGCCCCATGCTCTTATGACCTTGACTAAGGCCAACAAATCATAAGTCACATGTCAAGTTCTTCCCGTCGTTATCCAGGTTAATTTGAACCCACCCGTATATACCCTTGACTAAGGCCAACAAGGCAATACGACTGTCCCAAACCAACGCATTCTATCTATGCAACATATGAATACCCACCAGCTACCAAACACTGTGCCTTGACTAAGGCCAACAAACACAGCTTGAATACTGTTGAATATTCATATGAAACGACGGAGGGCTACGGATGGTTTTGGCGAAACCGTGAACGTAGTGAACTTGATATAATCGATGGAACGAGATAGCTTTTATAAGGAGTGGCTCAAGCTCCGTATTTAAAAGTTAGTTTTGAAAAGAACCGAGTGGTTTTTCGAAAGTGTTCCATCGACTTAAACTTGGTTTATTATCTTGCATTAGTTCTTTTAATGCGTGATATTCTTGCATTAGTTCTTTTAATGCATCCCATCATTTAATCCTACCATTGCAGAAAACAACCAAAATATGACGTACGCTTATGCCATTCGCATTCGCCACGGGGTCCCGTCATCACTCGTTAGGTTACTTAACTAACGACAGAGCGGGGGCTGGGCTAGCGCGGCTGTAAAACATAAGCAACGCCTAAATAGAAAGCAATGATAGACATTACAGATCACAGATGAATACATTGGATATACTAGAAATCCGCAATCCTTTCGAGCCTGCAATGAAAAGCGGATTACACGGTCGCGGTGAATAGCCAAATACCCCACCCAAGACCCCTACGGGTGCGGCAAACTACCCGCCAAGTTCCCGGTAGTTTGTGCACCCCTCCATGGGTCTATCTTAGGAGCAAAAACAGTAAAAAGAATTATACAATGACGGCTACAACCCCGACCCGTTTGTGCGGCCAAACAAATAATAATTATTACATCAATTTACATTTACAATGAATGAAAGAAAAACAAAAGCTCATCTCACATCCACCCCGGCTATTCACCCGCGACAGTCCAACACATTCATATACACAATCCAATATCAAACACAGATCATGTATAACCCCGACTAATCGACCTATAGCGATTAGCCGACGTTCAATACATGCAAACATCACAGATATAACCAACATAGCCAAAGTGCAGTGAAGTTCGGAAAAAAAATACGGAATTATAGGACCCCAAAAGTGAATTTCTGTTCTGGAAAATCTGGGCACATATAATATATTTTAAAAATTCCAAAACCAACACACAAACACTCTGCACGAAAATCGATGCAGAGAAGACAACAAAGCGCGGCGGTTCCGCGGCACATGCCTACCTCGTGCCGCGGAAGGGCGGCGCTTTGAGCTCAACAGTGGATCGTTTTTCATGGGTGCACTCACAAAACCCTGAGACAATTTTACAAGTATAAAGTTTTTCATTTTGAGCCAAAAAAATTTCAACAGAAACTCAGGTTTTGTTATTTTTCCGGTTTTGTGATTTTTCGTTTCCGAACATCGTTACACTTCACTACCAAGCTAATTTAAGTTTAGTTAGGCTCTGATACCAATGTAAGTCCATATTGCAACCCCCGGTGCTTACGGGGAGGCGGAAACGGTATAAAAAACGAATTTTTATCGCAAGAGGCAACATGGACTAAACAAGGTCGGGATCGTTGTCTAAACTAAACTAGCAAATACGCTAAAGAGAGTTAGCTACTCGGATGAAGGTTATACCTAAACTTGAACTCCTTCTTCTTGAAATCTTATAGGGGTTGATGGTTCTCTTTTCGTCGCCTTCTCCCGTCGAAGATGGATCCACCTCGAAGGTTCGACCTTTGGGCTCTTCCTCGATCTTTGAGTGAACTAGGGTTTCCGGCTTGCTAAACCTTCAACCTAGAATGAGTAGAGAGTGACTAGGGTTTGCTTTTCCTTTTAAAGAGAAGGATTCTCAACACATGAGAAGGTTTCTCTTTGCTAGAGGAAGAAGAAGATGAAATGAGGAGAGAGAGAGGTTATGATAGAATGAGCTATATTTTTCTTTCTTGCAACCATAATGCAAAAGAAAAGAATTATCTAAATGATAATAATTGAAAATAAGAATAGTTGATGGTAATTTTTGGAATGACCACTATCATGCTTCTTTAAATGAAGTGTAAGCATGAATCAAGGAGGATCTTTCAAAGCATGATGGTGGTCAATGGTCAACAAGTCAACCAAGGTCAATAAGTCAACAAAAATCAACCATAACATAATTCTCATTTAATTACTATTATTAATAGATAATTCATAATCCATTAGGGTTTGGAAAATGAAGACTGTCAACTGTGCATACGCACCCGTTCCGAAACCCTAATGAAAAACCTCATCCTCCGCCTCAAGCAACTGTGCATACACACCTGCATTCTCGTTCCGAGGAACAAGAATACCAAGAGATAAAAGCAACCCCCAAAACATATACCAGTATCTGGCTCAAACCAGAGCCTGCCAGTATAATCCGTCCGGACTCCAAACGTGCACAAGTGCGCGGATGAGAACGAACCCTGTCGCAAAACCATGCGACCTCTACTCTGTTTTGCCCAGAGGCGAATACCCTCTGTGTGGGACTCTAAAGACTCGACACTACGCTGGCAGTGGGTTTAACCATAGACCGCAAGCGGCACTAGCTGTGCGTAACGGTCCCCAGGTAGATGTCGACAAGAAGGCTGACGAGGTGAAACCCCATCTGAACTCCTACTGAGTCTGAATGTGACATTCTCCGTACAGTCCGGTCTGTTCGTCTGATACATCGCATGGCGGGCCTAGGGGGCGGTAAACGTCAGTCCCCTAATAGCGGTACAAGTCGTGTCGGAGTGAAGCCCAAAACACCCTGAGATAACACTGGAAGCCTACCAGTATATCTCGCTTGCCCTGGCCAGGGACTACTCGTGTAATGGCTCTCCTAGACACAGCGCGATGTCAACCCCCAATACCGGGAGAGACGAATCCTGTCTAACCGTCACTGCCTCCAAGTGCTTCGGGACTGCACCCACCTTTGAGCCGTGGTAGGGTAGTGATCAAAGTGCAGTGGGAACACACTCGAGGCGAAGTGGCAGTGTCAAGTCAGCGGACTAAGCTGTACTCATGTCACCTGGGAACTGATAACTGACGATAGGTATAATACCAACCTGTCAGTTCCCGACGAGTCCTGTCCAGTGTACTCGTAACCCAACGAGCACCCGTATACTATCTCCAGTACGACGTACTGATGGCTGTGGGACAGACCATCTCCCACACTGGGATGAGAAGCGCATACGCTAGTCTACTCCGGAGTATCGATGCCCTGTCTCGATAGTCCTACGACTAGGGACCTGTACAAGGATGTGCCTATAGATTACCCAGCCCCCACTAGTGTGACTGCCATCACAACGCTGGTAATCAAGCAAAGATCCCAAGGGCTCCACTAATGCGTATAAGTGATATACTGAAATAAACACAAGTACACATTGAAGTAGAAACAAACCAAGTAGCATACTACTATATTGAGCAAGATTGTTTATACAAGGTGAATATCCCAAGCTTCCATCAAGTAATATACAAACTAGTATGATACAGTAATGGCCTCTAGGGCATATACACTAACAGCTTCCGCATTTGGCCGTCGGATTGACGGTCGGGGCGCCGCCGTGCACTTACAGTGGTATCAGAGCCTCGCCATTAACTTAGTCTAGCTTTGTTTAATGTGTTTTGCATTTCCGATCGACCAAAATTCCAAAATCTATATTTTTGTTAACGACGGTTTTCTGTTGAAATTTTTTGGTCTCCAAAAATTTTTCAGGTTGAAAAATAGTGTTGTACTGGAGATTATAAGCCCACTGTAGAAATTCGACACAGTAAGTCGACCACCAGAGTGCGGAACCGCGGCAAAACGCCCCCTTGGGCCGCGGTTCCGCCGCACAATGGTGTCCTTACTGCATCAAACTTCTTCAGTTGCTTTCTGGGATGAAAATTGGGTTTTTGGAATATTAATATTGGGCCCAGAATTTCCTGATCTGCTACAGTAATGCTTGGGGGCCCACTTGTTAAAATTTGATCGATCGGATATTTTAAACACATTTTTCACAGTATTTACATTATATCTGCGACCGTGAATGTCACTTGATCGGTAAATCCGGTCTAACTGCTATAGCCCGGTTAGACGGATTTGCGAACGTGACTTTCACGTTGATGTTCTATTTTTGCTGTGATGTTGCGGATTGGTCGTTGGGGATAGCCTGGATGCAATACTAGTACAGTTGTGGTTGTATTATGTACATTTGATATTGCGGGGCGAGCGTCCGACATGTGGACTGCCGTCACTGCCTGTTTGTATTATTATTTTGGGGCACGACCTGGTTGCGGTCGATGTACCCGGTGTATGTATATTTTACTTTCTGTACTAGGATTGCCCCGCGGAGGGGTGCACGGATAGCCGGGTTCTAGAGGACAACAAGCCCGCATCTCATGGCATTGAGACGGAGGGGGCTTCACTCTAGAATTGGCGGGCTATTCGCCGCACTCGTAGGGGGTACAGGCTGACCCAGGAGGGGTGCCCAAGTTACCGGATTCCGTGAAGTGCTGGGTGGTCCATTCACGGTGCTGAAGGGGGCTGCCTCGCTTCAGGTTTTGGCGGGTGACTTGCCGCGCCCGTAGGGGTCTAGGATTTCATTGCACAGGCTATCCACATGACCAGGGGAACGTCGGGTTTCAGTAGTGGCTCTGTGAAACCCGGGGATCCCAGATATCTGTATTGTTCTGTGATGCTGTACATTTCTGCGATGTTGCATTTTATTCACGCCTTGAGCGAAATACTATATATTGGTATATATATTAGTAGATGTTGTATATGTTTTTCATCCGCGCTAGTCCAGTCCCCACTCTACCGTTAGTTAGCTAACCTAATGGGTTATGACGGGACCCAGTGGCGAATGCGGATGGCATATACGTACGTCAGTATATTTTTGTTCTTTGTGGTGTGATCAATTGATGGGACTGCATTGATTCGGATCAATGCAAGTTGAAACAAACTTATTCTGATGTTGTTGGAATACTTTTCAAAAAGCTGTTATTGCAAGGACGTTCACTTTTGTTTTGCATCGTGGTATTCATTTGGAATATCCTGCTCCTCAGTCGACGAGGCAAGGGCCGAGATCCCTTCACCGGGAGTGACCCCTTGGACAAAAAGTTTGCGTCAGGGCAATGACTTCACTATAGCCGATTACTTTTGCTTTGCATCGCGGTATTCAGTTGGAATATCCTGCACCTCATTCTACGGGGAAAGAGCCGAGATCTCTTCACCGGGAGTGACCTCTTTAGCAACGGTTTTCGTCACTATATTTTCAAAAAGCTATCAGTTCCTTTAACGATATCAAGTTCTTTACGTTAAAGGTTTTCGCCAGAAACCATTCGTAGCCCTCCGTCGTTTCAGACGGGTAGCACGTAGTATTCATGCTGTGTTTGTTGACCTTCGTCAAGGCATAGTGTATGGTAGCTGCTTGTTACCTTTCTGCTGCATAGATAGATGCGTTGGTTTGGGACAGTCGTATAGCCTTGTTGGCCTTCGTCAAGGGCTTGTACGGGTGGATTCAAATTAACCTGGATAATGACGGGTAGAACTTGACATGTGACTTATGATTTGTTGACCTTCGCCAAGGTCATAAGAGCATGGGGCAGAAATCACATCGGGAGTTTCAAAAGAACTGAAACTTGCCAGATATGTGCATACCTTCTGGAGTGTGGTAGCGTGAGCGGATTCCGTCACGTTATCATGTGATGATAGTTGGATCCCGATTCCCACTGATGAGTTAGTTTACTCCTCGGGTGACCCCGACTAATTCTTCTTTCAGGTTTGGAGGAGAATTTGAGGTACAGTGGGAGGATTCCAGATTAGATAAATTGGTAACCATTCTGATCTAGGTTAGAGTGCACGCTGAGTGTTTCTTTTCTCTCTCTCTTTGGCAGCGACCATTGACCCGACCCTAAGACTATGACTCAGTGACCAAGTTGACCGAACCTTCTCAACACCGGCTTTTGGATTGTCAGAGTTGCAAACCTCCTTGCTACACCTACTTTTACCCTTTTCTCCAGGACACCCCGTATTACTACGAACGTCCACTTCCATTGGACAAAACCATCGTATGGTTAGATACGAACTCGAAGGAATTTATTCGAGGATGGTTTCAGGTTCTGGAGAAAACGGATAGGATTATTCAGTTGTCTTTTCCTTTTACCTTCTCTCAGGTTGCGAGTACTCCTTGGTTTAGGAGATAGTACACCTATTACGCAAATTGGATAGTCTTCTTCCAAACCTTAGGCTGGTGTCGACCGGTAGGGAATGAAGAAAACCAATTAGCCTAACGATGGTGTACAGAAGGTATTAAGTTCAGACAAAGCAAGGGATTAGTAAGAGGGCAAAGTAAATTGCAACTGATATTCACGACCAAACCAGGTATTTCGTTACCACTCCCACGTCACCTTTGTATTTCTCCAGGACACTCCGTATCACTACGAAGATCTACAGTTTATTGGATACTCCATCGTATGGTTATATACGAACTCGAAGGGAACTTGTTCCAGTTCGGGGATGGATTCTGGTTCAGGAGAAATAGGAATAAGGTTTATTCAGGTGTCTTTTATCTTCACCTCCTCTCGCATTGCGAGTGTTCCTAGGATTGGGACAGTACACCCATTATGCTTATTGGATAGTCTTCTTCCAAACCATAGGCTGGTGCCGAACGGTAGGGAAGGAAGAAAACTATTTGGCCTAAAGGGGTGTGCAGAAGGTAAAGACTAAAGACATATGAAGGGATTTGGAGAGGTGGCAAAGAACTATACGGTTACAGTCGTGAATCTGGAAGAGGCATTACTAGGAATACCGGGATACCCCATTGAAACATTTCAATGTTTCAGTTCAACTGTATACTGTTAAAAGAAAACTGATTTTCCGATTAGACACTTGCTCCAGGGTATGTATTTACCAGGTTTGATTCTTACATCTGTATGGTTTTACAGATGATGAGTGGGAGTAAGTTATTGGGAATTGGGTGATCATCCTCATTATATCGGGATTCGTTGTAATCGGTGATATTTGAGGAAATCACCTAGGCTGTTTGCCGGTTGGTAAATATTTGGTTTTGAATATCCGCAGTTATGCACCAATTTCAAATTGATATATCTATACGTCTATTTTCATAGAGTGAGATATACCTTTCTGAAATTATGTCTACGATATTTACCTATATCAGTGGATGGTTAGGTAAGGAGCATTAAACAGCGGTGTAATTCTTCTTAACCATAAGTACAGTTTTCAACCTATGACACACAGTGAATGAGTTATCAGACTCAAGGGACTTATACAGAGTATTGTATGTTGTCCAGGGTCCATCAGGACAGAGGGGTAGGTCCTCGTACTATATTCGGTTTACTTATGACTTCTCTAGTTTTTAGACAAGTGTTTCGTGGAAACACAGGGTCCGAATTTTGAGAAGTTATAGGTATTTGAATAGAGTAGAGAACCAAGTGTAGCAAGTATCGGGATTCTTCAAAGAGATCGAAGATGTAGATACTTGTGTACGGTATTCAGTTGATAATAGTGATTAAGAGAAATTGCTTCTCTTTCAGGTTACTCATAATTGGAAGCATTCCTAAGTTGAGTAACGCTGATCGGCCTCCTTCCATTTAGTTGACATGCACTGGAGACAGCTGCATGATTTGAATCTGGTTCAATTAAATCAGTGCCTCTGGTCCTATATTGGATATAGAACAGTTCGTATCTTAACGATGTTAAGGTACGGGGAGTTGTCCGGCTTATGATTAAAACCAGACACTGGACAACTCAAGGCACGTTTCTGTAATGGCTGTTTGTGGGTTGACCCAGGCTATGACGAGGGTTGACTTTCTACCATCTGGATGAACAATAACGATATTGTTCTAGAATCGCCACAGTTTTATTAAAAATGGATTTTTTCAGAAAACAGTAGTGGGAGTATGGTAGAACTGGAAGTGATTCCAGAACCATAAACGATTATTGAAGATTTGATAAGGAACCTAAAGATTCAATCTGGATTGACATTCCATTGGCCACTCCGCAGATAAGGTGGGTAACTTCAGGCACCCGAGAGGTACTACGGTAGCCTCAAGGACGGTGACAGGGAAGTTCTTGTTTACCCACAATTACCATTGCTGTTGTTCCAGGCTGCGAGACCCGGTGGGAGGATGAGTATAGCGTCGTTCTAAACTAGTTTTAGAAGTGTACGTGTATATGACTCTGCTAGAGGGTTGTCGTAGTCAGTGGGAGCAGCGGAAGCATTGGTGGAAAGGTAGCTTATGTCTATTTATAGACTAAAGCACCAGTAGCGGAGATAGATCATCTATTTCTGACGTGACAGTCATAGGTTTGACTTCATCAGAATAGGGGATGGATCTGTTGAGAAGGTAGTAGCGTGTGATATCCTGGTATTTGGATGGCATACACAGAGTAGGAAAAGAAACTCCTATACTACGATCGGTTATACTTTGGTCGTCACACAGTAGTTTCTTTACATAGGACTTGGATATTATATCAGACATACTGGTTACTAGATCTATGGTCTTAGATCTAGATTTGGGTAGTCTCCCAATCAGGGTACTTAGACAGCATTCTAAGAGTATTTAGAATGGACGACTCCTGGCACGGTAGTGTACCTGCAGGTGATGGAGTCACCCTCTCTAAAGGTGTCTTACAGACTAAAGTGGAGAGGGATGCGCATGATTGGCAGATCACTTGCTCAGGCAATTGAGTCAATCATGAGATGTCAAGTACCACACCAGATGTTGTTCTTGCACTAGATGCAATAAGCTGACATTAATCCAATCCTGGAGAAACAGTCGGAATCAGTTTTAGAACATAAGTGGATGTTCTAGGGATATGATAACGACAGCCTCATTCGGGAGACAGTTATCATTCCAGGCTTCCAAGGTGACATGGACGACAAGGAGGTTGTCAGAGTTATAGTTTTCCTTCTGACGAGGGGCAGTATTTTGGACAGGTGGTCCAAGGAAATACTGAGGGAGGCATGGCACAGGATACTGATTAAGTTCAGTTGACGATACAGTCTAAGAAGTTTGGATTTGGAGTTCATTTATGAGCTATATCCCATCAGACATCCAGACACATTCTAAGACAGGTATTGCTCATTTCGGGAGATGGGTTTCTCCGCGAACTTGAGATATAGAGAGACATTGAAAGAGGCAACAAAGCGGATCCACTCACTGAGGCTATTCCTTGAACGCAATAGTTTCGCAAACGAGCTTTGTGAGACTGACTAGTAGAGGAGTTGGGTGTTCGGTATCACACGGGCTGTGAGTATGCGACATCGCAATAATTAGCCTTGAGTGCAAGTGGGAGATTGTTGGAGATAGTGCCCTCAGAGTCAATTATTAGGTCACAGGTATGTGATTGTAATGATTGATGGAGGACCTATCCCGGTAGGACAGTCTTACTCGAGATGATAGTATGCTATCTGGTTTACCTTTATCATCGTGTACTGTTTTAAGTGACCTGACACGTCGCTATTACACGTTGATAGAGCCCCTAGGATTCTTGCTTGACCACCAGCAGTATGAGGGCGATCATATAAGTGGGAGCTGGGGGTCTATAAGCATATCCTTAAAAGGTCCCTAGTCATGAGAGTTTCGAGACAGGGCATCGATACTCCAGAGTAGACTAGTGTATACAGTCGAGACCCCGACGAGGGGCGGTGGCCGGTCTCACAAGCCACTGGTGTCAGTTGGATCACCTAAGATGTATACAGGTGCTCATTGGGTTATGAGTACACCGGACAGGACTCTCCGGGAACATGCCAGTTGGTCATATACCAGACGTCAGATGGCAGTTCCCTGGTGACATGTGTACAGGTTAGTTCATCGACCTGGGGATCGTCATTTGTCTTGTATGAGTTCCCACTGTACTTTGATTACTACCCTACCACGGCTCAAAGGAGTCATGCAAACAGGTTTTAGTTGGGTACAGTCCCGAGCCACATGGAGGTAGTGAGCGTATCTTCAGGGGTTCATCTCTCCCGGTATTGGGGGTGAGGTCATGCTGTGTCTAGGAGAGCCATTACACGAAGCCCTCGGCCGAGGCAAGGAGATTTACTGGTAGGTATTCCAGTAGTATCTCAGGGTGTTCTGGACTACACTCCGACACGACTTATACCGCTTTTGGGGGTCTGACTTTCACCAACCCCCTAGGCCCGCCATGCGACACTCATAGACGAACGGACCGGACTGTACGGATATTGTCACTGACAGGCTCAGTAGGGAGTCAGGCTGAGTTCGCTCACAGACGTCCCTTTTGGTCAATACCTGGTAGCCCGTTATGTATTGGCTTATACCTCTAACGTGCTAGTGGTTAAATCCACAACCAAGGTGTTGATGAGTCTTTAGAGTCCCCCACATTCAGTTACTCAGCTTTTGGGCGAAAGGTTGTAGAGGCCGTATGGAGATATGGCAAGGTCCGATCAGATACGTGCGGTATTGCACGGATCAGGATCGGACAGTTTGTACTATAGGCCGTATGGATATATGGCAGGGTTCGATCAGATACGTGCGGTATTGCACGGATCAGGATCGAGCGGATATTACTAACCGGCTTTGGTTTAAGCCGGATCCTAGTATAGTACAGTGTAGATTTTGTCTCATTGCATTTGTATTTCGGTCGGAATACAAATGCGGGTGTGTATGCACAGTATTGGGGTTTTCCTGTAATTTATTACGGGACCAGTTTTCTGGAGTTGCCAGTTTGCTTTCCGTTTCGGCCAATTTTTTTTGTATCGTTCATTGGCCGAAGTTTGGTGGAGGAGGGCTTATTTGCATTGTTGTAAATAAGTATTTGTGGATGGATTCTTTGCATATTCTTGTGTCATGATGGTTGCACCATTCCTTGACCTTGACCTCTTCATGATGGCTTGACTTTTTGAAGTCATCATGCTTGATGATTGTTGATGATGGGAGATAGTATGGTTGTTGAGTGAGAACTTTTCTTTGTGATCATTATTTTCCATATGATAGCTTTCTCTCTCTCTCCATTTTGTATTATTGGAGGGCACCTTCATTCTCACCCTCCTCTCATTGCAATGGCCGGCCACTCTCATGGGTGGGCTGTCCAACATTTTGTGTGTGGGATTTTGGTTCATTTGAGGTTGCAAAAATCCCACAAGATCATTCCAAAAAGCTCCAAGTTCAATCCCTCCACCAAAGGCAATTCCTACAACCCTGAAATGAGACTTCTTCTCTAGATATTCTACAGCGAACCTTGGGCACGTCGAGTAGCTGGCTTCGTGCCCGAGTTGCCTCGGCATTGAGGTGGGAGCCCGTAAAAGAAGTAGGCGATGTGGTGCACTTCCGGCGACGAGGAGGAGACGGGACATTCCGCAGGAGATCGGGACGATGACGAGAAGACCGGAGGACTTGGATCGTCGGTATATCTCTATTCCCTTTCTTGTTGTTAGCTAGGACTAATTAATGGTTCGATCCGGGTATTAGTGCGCGGCGGTTTGCCAGTTCAAGAAAAATTAAAGTTTATCACCGCTTCCGCATTTGGCCGTCTGATTGACGGCCGGGGCGCCGCCGTGCACTTACAGATAAAGCCCATAGGATTCTCGCTTGACTACCAGCAGTATGATGGCGATCATATATATGGGAGCTGGGGTCTATACGTACATCCTTAAAGTGTCCCTAGTCGTAAGAGTTTCGATACAGGGTATCGATACTCCAGAGTAGACTAGTGTATACAGTCGAGACCCCGATGAGGGGCGGTGGCCGGTCTCACAAGCCACTGGTGTCAGTTGGATCACCTAAGATGTATACAGGTGCTCATTGGGTTATGAGTACACCGGACAGGACTCGCCGGGAACATGCTAGTTTGTATTATACATATCGTCAGATAGCAGTTCCCTGGTGACATGTGTACAGGTTAGTTCATCGACCTGAGGTCGTTATTTGTCTCGTGTGAGTTCTCACCGTGCTTTGATTTATACCTTTCCACGGGTCAAAGGAGTCGTGCAAACAGGTATATTTTGGGTACAGTCCCGAGCAACATTGGAGGCAAGTGAGCGGATCTTCGGGGATTCGTCTCTCCCGGTATTGGGGGTGAGATCGCGCTGTGTTTAGGAGAGCTATTACATGAAATCCCTGGTCAGGGTAATCGAGATATACTGGTTGGTATACTAGTAGTATCTCAGGGTGTTCTGGGCTGCTCTCTGACACGACTTATGCAGCTATTGGGGGTCTGACGTTTACCGACCCCCTAGGCCTAATATGCGATACTCATAGACGAATGGACCGGACTGTACGGATATTGTCACTGTCAGGCTCAGTAGGGTTTATAGATGAGTTCGCTCGTCAGCTTCCCTTCCAATCAATTCATAGGAAAACCGTTACGTACACCTAGTACCTCTGACGTGCTAGTGGTTATACCCAGTGCCAGTGTGTTGATGAGTCATTAGAGTCCCCTACAGACACTTTCCCAAGTTCGGGCGAAACGTTGTAGATGCCGTATGGTATTATGGTACGGTTCTGAAAAAGCATGAGCGTTTTCGCACGTGTTATTTTTCGGGCAGATAATACTGGTAAGCTTTGGTTTAAGCCGGATCCCAGTATTATACTGTGTAGATATAATATCTTTGTCTCAGTTGCATTTGTATTTGGTCGTAATACAAATGCGGGTATGTTTATACTGTTACGGGGTTATCCTGAAATTCGTTTTAGGATCACTTTTGGAAGTTGCCAGTTTCCAGTTTTCTATCAGCCGTATTTAACATTCGGTTAAATGCGGATTTATCCTTTCGTCTTTTGGGTGAGTCATGGTTCTAGAAGATTTTAGAAATGGTGACTAGGATTAGTGACTCATCATTTGCATTAATTGTGAGGTGAGGTGTTAAGTGAGGTGGCTTAATTCATTTAATGTGTTCATACAACTCATTCTTTCTTCATGATAAATATCCTTGATATTTTTCCTTATGATCACCCTCCTAGCTCCTACACTCACCTCCCACCTCTCCTATTTATGGCCGGCCCCCTCTTGTGGGAGTGATATGGTTTTTCATTTTGATTTTGAGAAAAGATTATGATAGTTTTGGTATATGGAAATTTCATAGCCCAATTTCCATTTACCCGATTCCAATTGGCAACTTCATTAACCGTTCGTCCATAGCTTTGGACGTAACGAGACAAAGTGTTCTACTCATTCTCTACATCAATCTTGGTTGTCTCTTTTAGCAAAATTGACGATCGAGTTGCCTCGGTTCAGAGCCGGGAGCCCGTTTAAAGATCCGTCGACGTAGTGCCACCTAGACGACGAGACTGGAGTTTCAGAAGATCGAAGCCGCCGCAGCAAAGCGTGGGATGATGGTTAAAGACCGAAGGACTCGGATCGTTCGGTATAACAATTCTACCCTCTTTACAATTTGTTAGTTTAACTTTAATGGCAGATCCGGGTTATAGTACGCGATAGCGCCAGTCGTAAAAGTTTTGTTCCTCATATTGGCGTCTGTTAGACGTCCGGGGCGCTTCCGCATACTTACAGTGGTATCAGAGCCTCACCATTAAGCTATACTAACTTGTGCTAACGCGTTTAAAAGATCGATCGAACGGAATTTCCGAAACTACATTTTTCTGTACATAAAGTTTCTGTCGATTTTAAATCTGTTCTAAAATTCATTTTGGGCACTTCAGAAACACAAGCAGGCTTTTTTAAGCATACCGTACAAATTTGGTCACGTGATCCAATATAACAGCCGCGGATTCGCGGTCAAACCTAGGGTTTGACCGCGCATCCGCGGCTGTTTAGTTGGAACAGTGTTGCAAAATTGTACAGGGGCTTATTTACAGGAAATTGTGGTTTTTAGTAATATTTTTTTGGCCCCATATTTTGTTACTGAACAGCAGATACTTATGAGGCCCACTTCGGGAAATTTTGTCGATCGAAATTTTAAATGTGTTAGTTTTTGCAGTATTTACATTATATCTCAGACCGGGAATGTCATTTGATCGGTAAACCGCGTCTGATTGCTATAGTTTTTTTAGACGGGTTTGCGAACGTGACATTCGCGTTGATGTACTATGTTGTGCTGTGTTGTTGCGGATTTATCGTGGTGGATAGCAGGGTGCAATGATAGTACAATTTGGATTTATTTGTACTTTTGATATTGCGGGGCGAGCGTCCGACTTGTGGACTGCCGTCACTGCCTGTTGTATAATATTCTTTTGGGGCACGACCGGGTTGAGGTCGATGTACCCGTTGTACATATTGTTTATTTCTTTACTAGGTTTATCCTGCGAAGGAGTGCACGGATAGCCGGGTTCTGGAGGGCAACGGGTCCGTATCTCATGGCTTTGAGAGGCAAAGGGACCTCACTCTAAAATTGGCAGACTATTCGCCGCACTCGTAAGGGGTACAGGTTGACCCAAGGAGGGGTGCTCAATTTACCGAATTCCGTGAAGTGCCGGGTGTTCCATTCACTATGTTGTGGGGACCACCTCGCTTCAGGTTTTGGCGGGTAACTTGCCGCACCTGTAGGGGTCTAGGTTTCATTGCACAGGCTATCCATACGACCAGGGGAACGTCGGGTTGCAGCAGCGGCTCTGTGAAACCCGGGGATCCCAGATTATCTGTATTGTTCTGTGATGCTTATTACTGTTCTGTAATGTTGCATTTATCATACCTGGAGCGATTATTGTATATTAGTATATATACTATTAGATGTTGTATATGTTTTACACCCGCGCTAGTCCAGCCCCGCTCTATCGTTAGTTAAGTAACCTAACGAGTGATGACGGGACCCAGTGGCGAATGTGGATGGCATATACGTACATTTTATTTTCGTTCTTTTCTGGTGTGATTGATTGATGGGAATGCGTTGATTCTTATCAATACAAGATAAAACAAACCTATATTTGATGTTGTTGGAACAAATTCAAAAAGGAGTTATTAAAAAAACGTTTCCTTTTGTTTTGCATAGCGGTATTCAGTTGGAATATTCTGCACCTCATTCCACGAGGAAAGAGCCGAGATCCCTTCACCGGAAGTGACTTCTTTAGCAAAAGGTTTTCGCTACTATATTTTATAAAAAGCTATCAGGTTCCTTCAACGAGATCAAGTTCATTACGTTAAAGGTTTTTCGCCAAAAACCAGCCGTATACCTCCGTCGTTTCTTATGGATGGTCAGTAGTATTCAAGCTATGTTTGTTGGCCTACGTCAAGGCGTAGTGTTTGGTAGCTGCTGGGTAATCATTTGTTGCATAGATAGATGCATTAGTTTAGGACAGACGTACATCCTTGTTGGCCTACGTCAAGGGCATGTACGATGACCTAAATTAATCAGGATAACGACGGGTAGAACTTGACATGTGGCTTATGATTTGTTGGCCTACGTCAAGGTCATAAGTGCATGGGATAAAAAATTATATCGGGAGTTTCAAACATACAAGAAACTTGCCAGACTTGCGCATACCTTCTGAAGTGTCTTAACTTGAGTGGCTTCCATCAAGTTATCATACGATGATAGTTGGATCCCGATTCCCACTGATGAGTTGGTTTACTCTTCGGGTGATCCCGATTGATTCTTCTTTATGGTTTGGAGGAGAATTTGAGAATACAGTGGGAGGTTTCCTAATTAGATAAAATGATAACCATTCTGATCTAGGTTAGAGTGCACGCAGAGCGTTTCTTCTCTCTCTCTCTTATTTGCAGCGACCTTTGACCGACCTTAGACTATAACTTAGTGACCAAAGTTGACCGAACCTTCTTAATTTACTGGCTTTTGGATTGTCTTTAGTTGCATAAGTCATTGCAGCTCCTTCTTTTACCCTTTGTATTTCTCAGAACACCCTATATTACTATGGATATCCACTTCCATTAGATAGATCCATCGTATGGTTATATACGAACTCGAAGGGATTTCTTTGAGGATGGATCCAGGTTCAGGAGAAATATTATTGGTTTATTCAGTTGTCTTTTATTATCACCTTCTCTCAGGTTGCGAGGGCTCCTTGGTTTAGGAGAGTACACCTATTACGCTTATTGGATAGTCTTATTCCAAACCATAGGCTGGTGCCAAAAGGTAGGGAATGAAGAAAACCAATTAGCCTAAGTAGGGTGTGCAAAAGGTAATATGTAAAGACAAGATAAAGGAATTAGAAAGAGGGCAAAGTAAATTGCGACTATTCATATTCACGACCAAACCACGTGTTTCATCGCCACTCCTACTTCACCTTTGATTTCTCCAGAACAAACCGTATCACTACGAACATCCAATTCCATTGGATAAATCCATCGTATGGTTATATACGAACTCGAAGGATATTTTTTCGAGGATGGATGATGGTTCAGGAGAAATAGGAATAAGGATTATTCAGTTGTCTTTTATCATCACCTTCTCTCAAGTTGCGAGTACTCCTAGGATTCGGAGAGTACACCTATTATGCTTACTGGATAGTCTTCTTCCAAACCATAGGCTGGTGCCGAACGGTAGGGAAGGAAGAAAACCATTTAGCCTAATGATGGTGTATAAAAGGTAACGACTAAAGACAAATAAAGGGAATTGGAAAGATGGCAGGGAAATATACGGTTAAAGTCATGATTTAGATTATGGAAGAGGCATTACTAGGAATACCGGGATACCCCTACGAAACATATTTATGTTTCAGTTACACCGTGCATTGTTAATTAAAAACTGATTTCCCAATTAAACCCTTGCTCTAGGGTATGTATTTACCAGTTTTCATTCTCACATATATATAGTTTTACAGATGTTGAGTGGGAGTAAGTTATTGGGAATTAGGTGATCATCCTCATTATATCAGAATTCGTTGTAATTGGTGATATTTGAGGAAATCGCCTGGGGACAGTTTTCAACCTGCACGCACAGGTTTTGAGTTATTCAACTCAGCGGACTTATACAAAGTATTGTATGTTGTCCAGTGTCCGTCAGGACAAAGGGGTTGGTTCCCTTACTCTGTTCTGTTTACTTATAACTTCTCTAGTTTTTAGACAGGTGTTTCGTAGAAATACAAGGTCTAAGTTTTGAGAAGTTGTGGGTATAAGAATAAATTAGAGAACCGGGTGTCACAAGTATCGGGATTCTTCAAAGAGATCGAAGATGTAGATTCTTGTGATTGGTATTCAGTTGATAGTAACGGTTTTGAGAAACTTGTTTCTTTTTCAGGTTACTTATAATTGGATAGATTCCTAAGTTGAATAATGCTGATTAGCCTCTCTCCATTAAAATGATATGCACTGGAGACAGCTGCATGATTTGAATCTGGTTCCAATTAAATAAGTGCCAAAGTTTCTATATTGGATATAGAATGCTTCATATCTTAACGATGTTAAGGTAAAGGGAGTTATCCAGCTTATGCTTAAAACCAGACACTGGAAAACTCAAGGCACGTTTCTATAATAGCAGTTTGCAGGTTGACCCTAGCTTTGACGATGGTTGATTTTTCTACCATCTGGAAGATCAATAGTGATATTGTTCTAGACTCGCCACAGTTTTAGTAAAATGGATTTTTTTTTCAGAAAACAGAAGTGGGAGTATGGTAGAACTGGAAGTGATTCCAGAACCACAAACAGTTACGGAAAATTTAATAGGACCTATATATTCAATCAGGTTTGACATTCCAATAGCTACTCCGCAGACATGGTGGGTAACCTCAGATACCCGAGAGGTACTCAGGTAGCTTCAAGGACGGTGACAGGGAGGTTCTGGTTTACCCAGACTTGACACTACTGTTGTTCCAGACTATGAGACCCGGCAGGAGGATATGTATAGCGTCGTTCCAAACTAGTTTTAGAAAAGTACGTATCTATTATTCTGCCAGAGGGTTGTCGTAATCAGTGAGAGCAGCGGAAGCATAGTGGGCAAGAAGCTAGTGTTTATTTATAGACTTGAGCAGAAATAGCGGAGAAAGATCATTTGATTTTTGATGTGACAGTCATGGGTTTGACTTCATCAGAATAGGGGATGGATCTGTTGAGAAAGTAGTAGGGTGTGATGTCCTGGTATTTGGATGACATACACAGAGTAGGAAGTAAAATTCCTATACCACGATCGGTTGTACTGTGGTTGTCACACTTTTGTTTCTTCACAAGGGACATGGATATAATATTTGACATTCTGGTTTCTAGATCTATGGTATTAGATATAGATTTGGGTAGTCTCCCAATGTGGGTACTTTGACTGTATTCTAATAGTATTTTAGAATAAATGACTCCTGGTATGGTGGTGTACCTGCAGGTGATGGAGTCACCCTCTCTAAAGGTGTCTTACAGACTAAAGGGGAGAGGGATGTGCATGATTTGCAGATCACTTGCTTAGGCAATTGAGTCAATCGTGAGATGTCAAGTACCACACCAGATGTTGTTATTGCACTAGATGCGATAAGTTTATATTAATCCAATCCTGGAGAAACATTAGGAAGCAGTTTTAGAACATAAGTGAATGTTCTACGGATTTGATGACGGCGGCCTCCTTCGGGAGACGGTTATCATTCCAGGCTTCAAAGGTGACATGGATAATAGAGTGATTGTCAGAGTTATAGTTTTCCCTCAGACGAGGGACAGTATTGTGGACAGATTGTCCAAGAGGATACTGTGGGAGGCATGGTGCTGGATACTGATTAGGTTCAGTTATTAATACAGTCTAAGTAGTTTGGATTTGTAGTTCATTTATGAAGTAGGTCCCATCAGATATCCAAACATATTCTAAGAAAGGTATTACTCAAATCGGGAGATGGTTTTCTCCGCGAAGTTGAGATATAGAGAGATACAGAAAGAAACCCCGAAGCGGATCCACTCACTGAGGCTATTTCTCGAACACAAGAGTTTTACAAACGAGCTTTGTGAAACTGATTAGTAGAGGAGTTGGATGCTCGGTATCACACGAGCTGTGATTACACGACATCGCAATAATTAGCCTTAAGTGCAAGTGGGAGATTGTTGGATATAGTGCCCTCTAAGTCAATTATTGGATCGCAGGTACGTGATTGCAATGATTGAGGGAGGACCTATACCGATAGAACAGTCTTACTCGAGATAATAGTATGCTATCTGGTTTGTCTTTATCATCATGTAGATGTTGATAAAGCCCATAGGATTCTTGCTTGACTACCAGCAGTATGATGGCGATCATATATGTGGGAGCTGGGGTCTATAAGCACATCCTTAAAGTGTCTCTAGTCGTAGGAGTTTCGAGACAGGGTATCGATACTCCAGAGTAGACTAGTGTATACAGTCAAGACCCCAACGAGGGGCGGTGGCCGGTCTCACAAGCCACTGGTGTCAGTTGGATCACCTAAGATGTATACAGGTGCTCATTGGGTTATGAGTACACCGGATAGGACTCGCCGGGAACATGCTAATTGGTATTATACATATCGTCAGATAGCTGTTCCCTGGTGACATGTGTACATGTTAGTTCATCGACCTGAGGTCGTCATTTGTCTCGTGTGAGTTCCCACTGTGCTTTGATTTATACCCTACCACGGGTCAAAGGAGTCGTGCAAACAGGTATATTTTGGGTACAGTCCCAAGCCACATTGGAGGCAAGTGAGCGGATCTTCGGGGATTCGTCTCTCCCGGTATTGAGGGTGAGATCGCGCTGTGTTTAGGAGAGCCATTACACGAAATCCCTGGTCAGGGTAATCGAGATATACTGATAGGTATACTAGTAGTATCTCAGGGTGTTCTGAGCTGCTCTCTGATACGACTTATGCAGCTATTGGGGGTTTGACGTTTACCGACCCCTAGGCCTAATATGCGATACTCATAGACGAATGGACCGGACTGTACGGATATTGTCACTGTCAGGCTCAGTAGGGTTTATAGATGAGTTCGCTCGTCAGCTTCCCTTCCAATCAATTCATAAGAAAACCGTTACGTACTGCTAGTATCTCTGACGTTCTAGTGGTTATACCCAGTGCCAGTATATTGATGAGTCATTAGAGTCCCCCACAGACACTTTCCCAAGTTCGGGCGAAACGTTGTAGATGCCGTATGGTTTTATGGTAGGGTTCGGAAAAAGCACGTGCGTTTTCGCACGTGTTATTTTTCAGGCAGATAATACTGGTAGGCTTTGGTTTAAGCCGGATCCCAGTATTATACTGTGTAGATATAATATCTTTGTCTCAGTTGCATTTGTATTTGGTCGTAATACAAATACGGGTATGTTTATACTGTTACGGGGTTATCCTGAAATTCGTTTCAGGATCACTTTTGGAAGTTGCCAGTTTCCAGTTTTCTATCAGCCGTATTTAACATTCGGTTAAATGCGGATTTATCCTTTCGTCTTTTGGGTGTGTCATGGTTCTAGAAGATTCTAGAAATGGTGACTAGGATTAGTGACTCATCATTTGCATTAATTGTGAGGTGAGGTGTTAAGTGAGGTGGCTTTAATTCATTTAATGTGTTCATACAACTCATTCTTTCTTCATGATAAATATCCTTGATATTTTTCGTTATGATCACCCTCCTAGCTCCTACACTCACCTCCCCCCTCTCCTATTTATGGCCGGCCCCATCTTGTGGGAGTAATATGGTTTTTCATTTTGATTTTGAGAAAAGATTATGATAGTTTTGGTATATGGAAATTTCATAGCCCAATTTCCATTTACCCGATCCCAATTGGCAACTTCATTAACCGTTCGTCCATAGCTTTGGACTTAACGAGACAAAGTATTCTACCCATTCTGTACATCAATCTTGGTCGTCTTTTTTAGCAAACTTGACGATCGAGTTGCCTTGGTTCAGAAACGGGAGCCCGTTTAAAGATCCGTCGACGTGGTGCCACCTGGACGACGAGACTGGAGTTTCAGAAGATCGAAGCCGCCGCAGCAAAGCGTGGGATGATGGTTAAAGACCGAAGGACTTGGATCGTTCGGTATAACAATTCTACCATCTTTACAATTTGTTAGTTTAGCTTTAATGGCAGATCCGGGTTATAGTACGCGATAGCACCAGTCGTAAAAGTTTTGTTCCGCATATTGGCGTCTGTTAGACGGCCGGGGCGCTGCCGCATACTTACAGATGTATTCCTAAGTTGAGTAACGCTAATCGGCCTCCTTCCATTTAGTTGACATGCACTGGAGACAGCTGCATGATTTGAATCTGGTTCCAATTGAATCTGGAGACATCTGTTTCTATATTGGATATAGAATTATTCGTATCTTAACTATGTTAAGGTACGGGGAGTTGTCCGGCTTATGCTTAATACCAGACTCTGGATAACTCAAGGCACGTTTCTGTAATGGCTGTTTGTGGGTTGACCCGGGCTATGGCGAGGGTTGACTTTCTACCATCTGGAAGATCAATAGTGATATTATTCTTGACTCGCCACAGTTTTAGTAAAATGGATTTTTTCAGAAAACAGTAGTGGGAGTATGGTAGAACTGGAAGTGACTCCAGAACCACAAACGATTACTGAAAATTTGATAGGAACCTAAAGATTCAATCTGGTTTGACATTCCATTGGCCACTCCGCAGATATAGTGGGTAACCTCAGGCACCCGAGAGGTACTCCGGTAGCCTCAAGGACGGTGACAGGGAGGTTCTTGTTTACCCAGATTTGCCATTGCTGTTGTTCCAGACTGTGAGACCCGGCAGGAGGACGAGTATAGCTTCGTTCTGAACTAGCTTTAGAAGTGTACATGCATATGATTCTGCCAGAGGGTTGTCGTAGTCAGTGGGAGCAGCGGAAGTATAGTGGACAAGTAGCTTATGTCTATTTATAGACTAAAGCAGATATAGCGGAAAAAGATCATCTATTTCTAATGTGACAGTCACAGGTTTGACTTCATCAGAATAGGGGATGGATCTGTTAAGAAGGTAGTAGGCTGTGATGTCCTGGTATTTGGATGACATACCCAGAATAGGGTATGAAATTCCTATACTACGATCGGTTATATTTTGGTTGTCACACAGTGGTTTCTCCACAAAGGACATGGATTTCATATCAGACATTCTGCTTACTGGATCTATGGTTTTAGATTTAGATTTGGGTAGTTTCCCAATTAGGGTACTTAGACAGCATTCTAAAGGTGTTTTAGAATGGACGACTCCTAGCACGGTAGTGTACCTGCAGGTGATGGAGTCACCCTCTCTAAAGGTGTCTTACAGACTAAAGGGGAGAGGGATGTGCATGATTGGCAGATCACTTGCTTAGGCAATTGAGTCAATTATGAGATGTCAAGTACCACACCGGATGTTGTTTTTGCAATAGATGCAATAAGTTGATATTGATCCAATCCTGGAGGAACATTCGGAAGCAGTTTTAGAACATAAGTGGATGTTCTAGGCATATGATAACGACAGCCTCATTCAGGAGACAGTTATCATTCCAGGCTTCCAAGGTGACCTGGATGACAAAGTGACTGTGAGAGTTATAGTCTTCCCTCTGACGAGTGGCAGTATTTTAGACAGATGGTCCAGGCGGATACTGAGGGAGGCATGGCGCAGGATACTGATTAAGTTCAGTTGACGATACAGTCTAAGAAGTTTGGATTTGGAGTTCATTTATGAACTAGGTCATTTCAGATATCCTGACATATTCAAAGACATGTATTGCTCATTCCGGGAGATGGATTTCTCCGCGAACTTGAGATAAAGAGAGACATAGAAAGAAACATCAGGGCGGATCCACTCACTAAGGCTATTCCTCGAACGCATTAGTTTCGCAAATGGGTTTTGTCAGACTGATTAGTAGAGGAGTTGGGTGTTCGGTATCACACGGGCTGTGAGTATACGACATCGCAATAATTAGCCTTGAGTGCAAGTGGGAGATTGTTCGATATAGTGCCCTCAGAGTCAATTATTGGATTACAGGCACGTAATTGCAATGATTGAGGGAGGACCTATGCCGGTAGGACAGTCTTACTCAAGATGATAGTATGCTATCTGGTTTATCTTTATCATTGTGTACTGCTTTAGGTGACCTTACATGTCACTATTGCGCGTTGATAGAGCCCTTAGGATTCTTGCTTGATGGCCAGCAGTATGATGGCGATCATATACGCGGGAGCTGGGGTCTATAAGCACATCCTTAAATGGTCCCTAGTCGTAGGAGTTTTCGAGACAGGGCATCGATACTCCAGAGTAGACTAGTGTATACAGTCGAGACCCCGATGAGGGGCGGTGGCCGGTCTCACAAGCCACTGGTGTCAGTTGGTTCACCTAAGATGTATACAGGTGCTCATTGGGTTATGAGTACACCGGACAGGACTCGCCGGGAACATGCTAGTTGGTATAATACCTGACGTCAGATAGCAGTTCCCTGGTGACATGTGTACAGGTTAGTTCATCGACCTGAGATCGTCATTTGTCTTGTGTGAGCTCCAACTGTACTTTGAATACTACCCTACCCCGGCTGAAAGGAGTTGTGCAAACAGGTTTTAGTTGGGTACAGTCCCGAGCCAGATGGAGGCAGTGAGTGAATCGGCAGGGGTTCGTCTCTCCCGGTATTAGGGGTGAGATCGCGCTGTGTCTGGGAGAGCCATTACACAAAGTCCTTGGCCAAGGCAGGAGATTTACTGGTAGTTATTCCAGTAGTATCTCAGGGTGTTCTGGGCTACACCCCGACACGACTTGTACCGCTTTTGGGGGTCTGACTTTTACCAACCCCCTAGGCCCGACATGCGATGCTCATAGACAAACGGACCGGACTATACGGATATTGTCACTGACAGGCTCAGTAGTGTGTCAGGATGAGTTCGCTCATCGACTTCCCTTTTGGTCAATATGTTGGAGATAGTGCCCTCAGAGTCAATTATTGGATCGCAGGTACGTGATTGCAATGATTGCGGAGGACCTATACCGGTAGGACAGTCTTACTTAAGATGATAGTATGCTATCTGGTTTGCCTTTATCAGTCGTGTACATGTTCAGGTGACTGATTGCATGTTACACTTTGATAGAGCCCTTAGGATCTTGCTTTACTACCAACAGTATGATGGCGATCATATACATGAGAGTTGGGTGGTTTATATGCATATCCTTAATTATGGTCCCTAGTCGTGGGAGTTTCGAGACAGGGCATCGATACTCCGGAGTAGACTAGTGTATACAGTCGAGACCCCGACGAGGGGCGGTGGCCGGTCTCACAAGCCACTGGTGTCAGTTGGATCACCTAAGATGTATACAGGTGCTCATTGGGTTATGAGTACACCGGACAGGACTCGCCGGGAACCTGCTAGTTGGTATTATACATATCGTCAGATAGCAGTTCCCTGGTGACATGTGTACAGGTTAGTTCATCGACCTGAGGTCGTCATTTGTCTCGTATGAGTTCCCACTGTGCTTTGATTTCTACCCTACCACGGCTCAAAGGAGTCGTGCAAACAGGTAGTTTTTGGGTACAGTCCCGAGCCATATGGAGGCACATGAGCGGATCGGCAGGGGATTCATCTCTCCCGGTATTGGGGGCGAGATCGTGCTGTGTCTAGGAGAGCCATTACACATAGCCCACGGCCGTGGCAGGAGATTTACTGGTAGGTACTCCAGTAGTATCTCAGGGTGTTATTGGGCTACACTCCGACACGACTTATACTGCTATTGGGGGTCTGACGTTACTAGCCCCTTAGGCAGATATGCGATACTCATAGACGAACGGACCGGACTGTATATACATTGTCAATGTTAGGCTCAGTAGGGTTTTCGGATGAGTTCGCTCATCGGCCTCCCTTGAGGTCAGTCCATGGGCAGCCGTTACGCATTGCTAGTGCCGCTGACGGTTTGTGGTTAAACCCACTGCCAGGGTACTGACGAGTCATTAGAGTCCCCCACAGACAGTTTCCCAAGTTCGGGCGAAACGTTGTAGAGGCCGTATGGTTTTATGGCAGGGTTCGGAAAATGCACGTGCGTTTACGCACGTGTCAGTTTTCGGGCAGATGATACTGGTCGGCTTTGGTTTAAGCCGGATCCGAGTATTATATTGAGTAGATATAATATCTTTGTCTCAGTTGCATTTGTATTCGGTCGTAATACAAATGTGGGTATATTTATACAGTTACGGGGTTATCCTGAAAGTCGTTTCAGGATCACTTTTGGAAGTTGCCAGTTTCCAGTTTTCTATCAGCCGTCTTTTAACATTCGGTTAAAGACGGATTTATCTTTTCTTTGGAAGAGTGTGGATACTTCTAGAAGGTTCTAGAAGCGGTGAGGTGTTATTGTTTCATTAGTTGCTTTCTTTGTGTTCACACTGTGTGTTCACACTAGATATTTGTTTGTGTTCACACATGATATTTTCTCTTAAGGTTACCTCCCCTCTCCTACACTCACCCCCCCATTGCTATATATATGGCTGGCCCCTTCCCCCTCTCTCCTTCTCACACTTGATGTTTCATTTGCTAAAAAGATTATGATAGATTTTGGGGTGTATGGAATTTCACAGCTCATTTCATTCCATCACCCGATTCGAGTGGCAACTTCATTAACCGTTCGTCTATAGCTTTGGACGGAACGAGACAAAGTCTTCTACTCATTCTCTACATCAATCTTGGTCGTTTCTTTTAGCAAACTTGACGACCGAGTTGCCTCGAGTCAGAGGCGGGAGCCCGTTTAAAGAATCGTTGACGTGGTGCCACCTGGACGAGCAGATCGGAGATCGACGAGAACGAAGCAGCCGCAACGGAGCGTGGGATGATGATTAAAGAATGAAGGACTCGGATCGTTCGGTATAACCTTTCTACTCTCTTTACAGTTTGTTAGTTTAGCAATAATGGAAGATCCGGGTTAAAGTATTCGATAGCGCCAGTTAAAAAGTTTTTGTTCCGCATTTGGCGTCTGTAGATGGCCGGGGCGCTACCGTAGACTTACAGTGGTATCAGAGCCTCACCATTTTGCTATACTAACTTGTGCTAACGCGTTTAAAATATCGATCGAACCGGATATCGAAAAACACAATTTTCAAGCTTCACAGTTTCTGTCGATTTTAAATGATGTCCTAAAATTATTCTACATATCTCAGAAAACTGTGCAGGGTTTTATAAGAACACCGTACAAATTTGGGCTCATGAATCGACAAGACTGCCGCGGAATCGCGGCCAAACCCATGGTTTGGCCGCGCATCCGCGGCCGTTCTGAGTGATCATGCCCCCAAACTTGCACAGTGTATTCTTCTCTGGAAATTGGGGTTTTTGGTATATATCTTTTGGGCCCAGATTTTGTTACTGTTCACCAGTTGTTTGTGGGGCCCACTTTGTGATATTTAGTCGATCGAAATTTAAACATGTTAGTTTACAGTACTTGCATTATATCTCCGACCGGGAATGTCATTTGATCGGTAAACCGCGTCTGATTGCTATAGTTCTTTTAGACGGGTTTGCGAACGTGACATTCGCGTTGATGTTCTGTGTTGTGCTGTGATGTTGCGGATTTGTCGTGATGGATAGCAGTGTGCAATGGTAGTGCAGTTTGGATTTATTTGTACATTTGATATTGCGGGGCGAGCGTCCAACTTGTGGACTGCCGTCACTGCCTGTTGTATAATATTCTTTTGGGGCACGACCACGTTGCGGTCGATGTACCTATTGTACTATTATTCATTACTATACTAGGTTTTGCCCCGCGACAGAGTGCACGGATAGCCGGGTTCTGGTGGGCAACGGGTCCGCATCTTATGGCTTTGAGAGGCAGAGGGGCCTTACTCTAAAATTGGCAGACTATTCGCCGCACTCGTAGGGGGTACAGGTTGACCCAATGAGGGGTGCCCAAGCTTACCGGATTCCGTGAAGTGCTGGGTGGTCCATTCACTTTGCTGTAGGGGGCTGCCTCGCTTCAGGTTTTGGCGGGTGACTTGCCGCACCCGTAGGGGTCTAGGTTTCATTGCACAGGCTATCCACACGACAGGGGAACGTCGGGTTTCAGCAGCGTCTCTGTGAAACACGGGGATCCCAGATTATCTGTATTGTTCTGTGATACTTATTACTTTTCTGTAATGTTGCATATTATCACGCCTGGAGCGATTATTGTATATTGGTTTATATACTATTAGATGTTGTATATGTTTTACACCCGTGCTAGTCCAGTCCCCGCTCTGTCGTTAGTTAAGTAACCTAACGGGTGATGACGGGACCCAGTGACGAATGCGGATGGCATATACGTACATTTTATTTTCGTTCTTTTCTGGTGTGATTGATTGATGGGACTGTATTGATTCTGATCAATGCAAAGTAAAACAAACCTGTTTGATGTTGTTGGAATAATTTAAAAAGTGTTATTGCAAAGATGTTTCCTTTTGTTTTGCATAGAGGTATTCAGTGGAATATCCTGCACCTCATTCGACGGGGCAAGGACCGATATCCCTTCACCGGGACTGACCCCTTGGGCAGAAGTTTGCGTCAGGGTAATAACTTCACTATAGTCGATTACAAGTTGCTTTGCATAGCGGTATTCAGTGGAATATCCTGCACCTCATTCCACGAGGAAAGAGCCGAGATCCCTTCATCGGGAATGACCTCTTTAGCAAAAGGTTTTCGCCACTATATTTTAAAAAAAAAAAAGCTATCAGGTTCCTTCTGCGATATCAAGTTTGTTACGTTAAAGGTTTTTCACCAAAAACCAGCCGTAGCCCTCCGTCACTTCTTTTGGGTATTAAGTAGTATTCAAGCTATGCATTTTAGCCAAAGTTAAGGCATAGTGTTTGGTAGCTGCTGGGTATTCATTTGTTGTATAGATAGATGAGTTAGTTTGGGACAGTCGTTCTGCCGATTGGCCAAAGTCAGGGGCATGTGCGGGTGGGTTCAAATTAACAAGATAGTGACGGGTAGAACTTGGCATGTGACTTATGAAATTTTGACCAAAGCCAAGGTTATAAGAGCATGGGGCAAAAATCATATTGGGAGTTTCTAAAGAAACTGAAACTTACCAAGTATGCGCATACCTTCTGGAGTGTGAGTAACGTGGATGCATTCCATCACGTTATCATGCGATGAGAGTTGGATCCCGATTCCCACTGATGAGTTGGTTTACTCTTCGGGTGATCCCGATTGATTCTTCTTTTAGGTTTGGAGGAGAATTTGACAGGACAGTGGGAGGTTTCCGGATTAGATAAAGTGATAACTATTCTGATCTAGGTTAGAGTGCACGCAGAGTGTTTCTTTTCTCTCTCTCTTTGGCAGCGACCTTTGACCGACCCTAGACTATGACTCAGTGACCTTGTTGACCGAACCTTCTTAAAATACTGGCTTCTGGATTGTCCTAGTTGTATAAGTCATTGCCACTCCTTCTTTTACCCTTTGTATTTCTCGGAACACCCGTATTACTATGGACATCCACTTCCATTGGATAGATCCATCGTATGGTTATATACGAACTTGAAGGGACTTCTTCGAGGATGGATCAAGGTTCAGGAGAAATAGAATTGGTTTATTCAGTTGTCTTTTATTATCACCTTCTCTCAGGTTGCGAGAGCTCCTTGGTTTAGGAGAGTACACCTATTACGCTTATTGGATAGTCTTATTCCAAACCATAGGCAGGTGCCGAAAGGTAGGGAATGAAGAAAACCAATTAGCCTAAGTAGGGTGTGCAGAAGGCAATAACTAAAGACAAAATAAAAGGATTAGAAAGAGGGCAAAGTAAATTGCGACTGATATCATTCACGACCAAAACCACGTACTTCATCGCCACTCCTATTTCACTTTTAAAGGAATAAGGTATTATTCAGTTGTCTTTTATCATCACCTTCTCTCAAGATATGAGTACTCCTTGGTTTAAGAGGGTACACCTATTATGCTTACTGGATAGTCTTCTTCCAAACCATAGGCTGGTGCCGAACGGTAGGGAAGGAAGAAAACCATTTAGCCTAACGATGGTGTACAGAAGGTAACGACTAAAGACAAATAAAGGGATTTGGAGAGATGGCAAAGAGATATACGGTTATAGTCATGAATTGGATTATGGAAGAGGCATTGCTATGAATACCAGGATACCCCTACGAAACATTTTCATGTTTCAGTGCATCGTTAAAGGAAAACTGTTTTTCCGATTAGATACTTACTCCAAGGGTATGTATTTACCAGGTTTCATTCTCATATCTGTATGGTTTTACAGATGATGAGTGGGTGTAAGTTATTGGGAATTAGGTGATCATCCTCATTATATCGGAATTCGTTGTAATTGGTGATATTTGAGGAAATCGCCACGGTACAGTTTTCAACCTACGACGCACAGGTTATGAGTTGTTAAACTCAGCGGACTTATACAGAGTATTGTATATTGTCCAAGTGTCCTTCAGGACAAAGGGGTAGGTCCTCGTACTATGTTATGTTTACTTATAACTTCTTTAGGTTTTAGACAAGTGTTTCGCAGAAATACAAGGTCTAAGTTTTGAGAAGTTGTGGGTATAAGAATAAAGTAGAGGACCAGGTGTCACAAGTATCAGGATTCTTCAAAGAGATCGAAGATGTAGATTCTTGTGATTGGTATTCAGATGATAGTAATGGTTTTGAGAAACTTGTTTCTCTTTCGGGTTACTCATAATTGGGTGGATTCCTAAGTTGAGTAATGCTGATTAGCCTCTTTCCATTAAGTTGATATGCACTGGAGACAGTTGCATGATTGAATCTGGTTCCAATTAAATAAGTGCCAAAGTTTCTATATTGGATATAGAATGGTTCGTACCTTAAAAGATGTTAAGGTACGGGGAGTTGTCTAGCTTATGCTTAAAACCAGACTCTGGATAACTCAGGGCACGTTTCTGTAATGGCTGTTTGTGGGTTGACCCTGGCTATGACGAGGGTTGATATTCTACCATTTGGAAGATCAATAGTGATATTGTTCTTGACTCGCCACAGTTTTAGTAAAATGTTTTTTTTCAGAAAACAGTAATGGGAGTATGGTAGAACTGGAAGTGATTCCAGAACCGCGAACGATTACGGAAAATTTAATAGGACCTATATATTCAATCAGGTTTGACATTCCAATAGCCGCTCCGCAGATATGGTGGGTAACCTCAGACACCCGAGAGGTACTCTGGTAGTCTCAAGGACGGTGACAGGGAGGTTCTTATCTACCCAGAATTGACACTACTGTTGTTCCAGGCTATGAGACCCGGTAGGAGGGTTGTCGTAGTCAGTGGGAGCATCGGAAGCATAGTGGGCAAGATACTTATGTCTATTTATAGACTTGAGCAGTTATAGCGGAGATAGATCATCTATTTTTGATATGATTGTTATGGGTTTGACTTCAATCAGAATAGGGGATGGATCTGTTAAGAAGGTAGTAGGGTGTGATGTCATGGTATTTGGATGACATACACAGAGTAGGAAGTAAAATTCCTATACTACGATCGGTTGTACTGTGGTCGTCACACAGTTGTTTCTCCAGACAGGATATGGATATAATATTTGACATTCTGGTTTCTGGATCTATGGTTTTAGATCTGGATTTGGGTAGTTTCCCAATGTGGGTACTTTGACAGTATTCTAATGGTTTTTAGAATAGATGACTCCTAGCATGGTGGTGTACCTGCAGGTGATGGAGTCACCCTCTCTAAAGGTGTCTTACAGACTAAAGGGGAGAGGGATGGGCATGATTGGCGGATCACTTGCTTAGGCAATTGAGTCAATCATGAGATGTCAAGTACCACACCAGATGTTATTTTTGCACTAGATGCAATAAGTTTGTATTAATCCAATCCTGGAGAAACATAAGGAAGCAGTTTTAGAACATAAGTACATGTTCTACGGATTTGATGACGGCAGCCTCCTTCGGGAGACGATTATCATTCCAGGCTTCAAAGGTGACGTGGATGACAGAGTGATTGTCAGAGTTTTAGTTTTCCCTCTGACGAGGGACAGTATTATGGACAGGTGGTCTAAGAGGATACTGTGGGTGGCTTGGTGCAGGATACTGATTAGGTTCAGTGATCGATACAGTCTAAGAAGTTTGGATTTAGATTTCATTTATGAACTAGGTCCCATCAGATATCCAGACATATTCTTAGACAGGTATTACTCAATTCGGGAGATGGCTTTCTCCGCGAATTTGAGATTAAGAGAGATAGAAAGAAACATCTAGGCGGATCCACTCGCTGAGGTTATTTCTCGAACACAATAGTTTTACAAACGGGCTTTGTGAAACTGATTAGTAGAGGAGTTGGATGTTCGGTTTCACACGGGCTGTGAGTAGTCGACATCGCAATAATTAGCCTTGAGTGCAAGTGGGAGATTGTTGGAGATAGTGCCCTCAGAGTCAATTATTGGATCGCAGGTACGTGATTGCAATGATTGCGGAGGACCTATACCGGTAGGACAGTCTTACTCAAGATGATAGTATGCTATCTGGTTTGCCTTTATCAGTCGTGTACATGTTCAGGTGACTGATTGCATGTTACACTTTGATAGAGCCCTTAGGATCTTGCTTTACTACCAACAGTATGATGGCGATCATATACATGAGAGTTGGGTGGTTTATATGCATATCCTTAATTATGGTCTCTAGTCGTGGGAGTTTCGAGACAGGGCATCAATACTCCGGAGTAGACTAGTGTATACAGTCGAGACCCCGACGAGGGGCGGTGGCCGGTCTCACAAGCCACTGGTGTCAGTTGGATCACCTAAGATGTATACAGGTGCTCATTGGGTTATGAGTACACCGGACAGGACTCGTCAGGAACCTGCTAGTTGGTATTATACATATCGTCAGATAGCAGTTCCCTGGTGACATGTGTACAGGTTAGTTCATCGACCTGAGGTCGTCATTTGTCTCGTATGAGTTCCCACTGTGCTTTGATTTCTACCCTACCACGGCTCAAAGGAGTCGTGCAAACAGGTAGTTTTTGGGTACAGTCCCGAGCCATATGGAGGCACGTGAGCGGATCGGCAGGGGATTCGTCTCTCCCGGTATTGGGGGCGAGATCGTGCTGTGTCTAGGAGAGCCATTACACATAGCCCACGGCCGTGGCAGGAGATTTACTGGTAGGTACTCCAGTAGTATCTCAGGGTGTTATTGGGCTACACTCCGACACGACTTATACTGCTATTGGGGGTCTGACGTTACTAGCCCCTTAGGCAGATATGCGATACTCATAGACGAACGGACCGGACTGTATATACATTATCACTGTTAGGCTCAGTACGGTTTCCGGATGAGTTCGCTCATCGGCCTCCCTTGAGGTCAGTCCATGGGCAGCCGTTACGCATTGCTAGTGCCGCTGACGGTTTGTGGTTAAACCCACTGCCAGGGTACTGACGAGTCATTAGAGTCCCCCACAGACAGTTTTCCAAGTTCGGGCGAAACGTTGTAGAGGCCGTATGGTTTTATGGCAGGGTTCGGAAAATGCACGTGCGTTTACGCACGTGTCAGTTTTCGAGCAGATGATACTGGTCGGCTTTGGTTTAAGCCGGATCCGAGTATTATATTGAGTAGATATAATATCTTTGTCTCAGTTGCATTTGTATTCGGTCGTAATACAAATGTGGGTATATTTATACAGTTACGGGGTTATCCTGAAAGTCGTTTCAGGATCAATTTTAGAAGTTGCCAGTTTCCAGTTTTCTATCAGCCGTCTTTTAACATTCGGTTAAAGACGGATTTATCTTTTCTTTGGAAGAGTGTGGATACTTCTAGAAGGTTCTAGAAGCGGTGAGGTGTTATTGTTTCATTGGTTGCTTTCTTTGTGTTCACACTGTGTGTTCACACTAGATATTTATTTGTGTTCACACTAGATATTTGTTTGTGTTCACACATGATATTTTCTCTTAAGGTTACCTCCCCTCTCCTACACTCACCCCCCCATTGCTATATATATGGCCGGCCCCTTCCCCCTCTCTCCCTCTCACACTTGATGTTTCATTTGCTAAAAAGATTATGATAGATTTTGGGGTGTATGGAATTTCACAGCTCATTTCATTCCATCACCCGATTCGAGTGGCAACTTCATTAACCGTTCGTCCATAGCTTTGGACGGAACGAGACAAAGTCTTCTACTCATTCTCTACATCAATCTTAGTCGTTTCTATCCTTTCTCTAGTTGGCTAGTAGTAGGTTAATGGTCCGATCCGGGTTTATAGTCCGCGGTAGCGCCGGTTTCTAGTTTAGAAAAAATTTTTATTTCCGCATTTTTGCCTCGGACAGATGGCCGGGGCGCTACCGTAGACTTACAGATAGTTGGATCCCGATTCCCACTGATGAGTTGGTTTACTCCTCGGGTGATCCCGACTAATTCTTCTTTCAGGTTTGGAGGAGAATTTAAGCTTACAGTGGGAGGCTTCCTGATTAGATAAATTGATAACTATTCTGATCTAGATTAGAGTACACGCTGAGTGTTTCTTTTCTCTCTCTCTTTGGAAGCGACCATGGCCCGACCCTTGACTATGACTCAGTGACCAAGATTAACCGAACCTTCTTAAACACTGGCTTTTGGATTGTCAGAGTTGCATACCTCATTGCCACTCCTACTTTTACCCTTTTCTCCAGAACACCCTATATTACTACGAACGTATACTTCCATTGGATAAAACCATCATATGGTTATATACGAACTCGAAGGAACTTGTTTCAGATTCGAGGATGGTTTCCGGATCTGGAGAAAACCAATAGGACTGTTCAGTTGTCTTTTCCTTTTACCTTCTCTCAGGTTGCGAGTGCTCCTTGGATTAGGGCATAGTACATCCGTTACGCTTATTGGATAGTCTTATTCCAAACCGTAGGCTGGTGCCGAACGGTAGTGAATGAAGAAAGCCGATTAGCCTAATTGTGGTGTACAGAAGGTATTAAGTAAAGACAAATAAAGGGATTAGAAGGAGGGCAAAGTAAATTGCGGCTGCTATTCACGACCAAACCAAGTATTTCATTACCACTCCCACTTCACCTTTGTATTTCTCCAGGACACTCCGTATCACTACGAAGATCCATAGTTATTTGGATACTCCATCGTATGGTTATATACGAACTCGAAAGGAACTTGTTCCAGTTCGGGGATGGATTCTGGTTCAGGAGAAATAGGAATATGGTTTATTCAGTTGTCTTTTGTCTTTACCTTCTTTCGGGTTGCGAGTGCTCCTAAGATTAGGACAGTACACCTGTTACGCTTATTGGATAGTCTTCTTCCAAACCATAGGCTGGTGCCGAACGGTAGGGAAGGAAGAAATCCATTTAGCCTAAGAGGGTGTACAAAAGGTAATGACTAAAGACATATGAAGGGATTTGGAGAGATGGCAAAGAAATATACGGTTACAGTCGTGAATATGGATAATGGAAGAGGTATTACTAGGAATACCCGGATACCCCTACGAAACTTTTCAATGTTTCAGTTTCACTGTATACTGTTAAAAGAAAACTGTTTTCCCAATTAGTCCTTACTCTAGGATATGTATTTACCACATTTGATTCTCACATCTGTATGGTTTTACAGATGATGAGTGGGAGTAAGTTATTGGGAATTAGGTGATCATCCTCATTATATCGGAATTCGTTGTAATTGGTGATATTTGAGGAAATCACCTGGGTTGTTTGCCGGACGGCAAATATTTGGTTTTGAATATCCGTTGTAATGCACCAATTTCAAATTGATATATCTGTACGTTTATTTTTATAAAGTGAGATATAACTTTTTGAAATTATGTCGATGACATTTACCTATATCAGTTGATGGTTAGGTAAGGAGCATTAAAACAGCGGTGTAATTCTTCATAACCATAGTACAATTTTCAACCTACGACGCACAGGGTTTGAGTTATTCAACCTAGGGGACTTATACAGAGTATTGTATGTTGTCCAGTGTCCATTAGGACAGAGGGGTTGGTCCTTGTACTATATTCTGTTTACTTATGACTTCTCTAGTTCTTAGACATGTGTTTCGTAGAAATGCAAGGTCTAAGTTTTGAGAAGTTACAGGTATAAGAATAAAGTAGAGAACCAGGTATTGCAAGTATCAGGATTCTTCAAGGCGATCGAAGATGTGGATACTTGTGTATGGTATTCAGTTGATAGTAATGATTATGAGAAACTTGTTTCTCTTTCAGGTTACTCATAATTGGAAGCACTCCTAAGTTGAGTAATGCTGATCGGCTTCTCTCCATTTAGTTGACATGCACTGGAGATAGCTGCATGATTTGAATCTGGTTCCAATTAAATCGGTGATTCTGTTTCTATATTGGATATAGAACGGTTCATATCTTAACGATGTTAAGGTATGGGGAATTGTCCAGCTTATGCTTAAAACCAGACTCTGGATAACTCAAGGCACGTTTCTGTAATGGCTATTTGTGGGTTGACACGGGCTATGACGAGGGTTGACTTTCTACCATCCGGAAGATCAATAGTGATATTGTTCTAGACTTGCCACAGTTTTAATAAAAATGGATTTTTTCAGAAAACAGTAGTGGGAGTATGGTAGAACTGAAAGTGATTCTAGAATCGCAAACGATTACTGAAAATTTGATAAGAACTTAAAGATTCAATCTGACTTGACATTCTATTAGCCACTCCGCAGATATGATGGGTAACCTTAGGAACTCGAGAGGTACTTCGGTATGCTTAAAGACGGTGACAGGGAGGTTCTTGTTTACCCAGACTTGCCATTGCTGTTGTTCCAGACTGTGAAACCTGGCAGGAGGATGGGTATAGCGTCGTTCTAAACTAGCTTTAGAAGTGTACGTTTATATGACTCTGCCAGAGGGTTGTCGTCGTCAGTGGGAGCAGCGGAAGCTAAGTGGGGACTTGACACTACTGTTGTTCCAGGCTATGAGACCCGGCAGGAGGATGAGTATAGCGTCGTTCTAAACAAGCTTTAGAAGTGCACGTGTATATGATTCTGCCAAAGGGTTGTCGTAGTCAGTGGGAGCAGCGGAAGTATAGTGGACAAGTGGCTTATGTCTATTTATAGACTAAAGCAGATATAGCGGAGATAGATCATCTATTTCTGATGTGACAGTCATAGGTTTGACTTCATCAGAATAGGGGATAGATCTGTTAAGAAGGTAGTAGGGTGTGATGTCCTGGTATTTGGATGACACACACAGAGTAGGAAGTGAAGTTCCTATACTACGATCGGTTATACTTTGGTTGTCACACAGTTGTTTCTCCACATAGGAGTTGGATATTATATCAGACATTCTGGTTACTAGATCTATGGTTTTAGATCTAGATTTGGGTAGTTTCCTAATCTGGGTACTTAGACAACATTCTAAAGGTGTTTTAGAATGGACGACTCCTGGCACGGTAGTGTACCTGCAGGTGATGGAGTCACCCTCTCTAAAGGTTGTTGGGGTAAAAATTTACACCCCGGTTGATCAAGTCAAAATCAAAGTCAACCCCAAGCCAAGTGGGCCCAAGCCCAGATCCAGTAGGCCCATGCCCGGGTCGAGCCCGAACATGAAGCGGCCGGCCTCCCCCCATGCCAAGATAAAAATTTTGTAATAAATAATTTTGTTGCATTTCTTTTATTTTATTTTATGGATAAATGTAAGAAAAATAGGCATAAAGCCAAATTTTTGTAAAGCCCATGGCTTATGTGCAAAAAGAAATGGCACATGAGCCATGGGATAGGCAAAATGCCATTTTGTGAAGCCCAAGGGGCTATGTTTAAAGTGTATAGCCTATAAAGGCAAAGATAATGAAATATCTCAACAACTTTTCTCTCTCTAAAAAAAAGTTTCAGATCTGAGATCTTTCTCCTTCTTCAAGGTTCCAAAACCTTGTTCTTTCTCTTGAATTAAATCAAGAGTTCTACTCTCCTTTTTATAAAACAAATTAGTTTTTCAGCACAAAACCCATCAAGGGGAACTCAGATCTTCCATTAGATCTCAAAAGGGAGTGATTTTTTTAAAATCCCATATCTCTTGATCTTCAAGATCCAGCTAACAGAGGAGGAAGAAGAAGAACCCCTCTCATTAACCCAAAAAAAAAAACACTCAGGAGTCCAACTCCTCTCTAATTTCTCTTCCGAGAAATTTTTTTAGGCTAAAAGTCTCTTTTTCTCGCCGGCGCTCAAGCGCAGAGCGCCCGCGTGCCGACACGTGGCGCGCTTGCGCTCAAGCGCTCAGCGCCCACATGCCGACACGTGGCGCGCTTGCGCTCGAGCGCAAGCGCTCGAGCGCAAGTTGCCCCGGTGCCGACACGTGGCGCGCTTGTGCTCCAGCGCAAGTGCTCGAGCGCAAGTCGTCCACGTGCCGACACGTGGCGTGCTTGTGCCCAAGCGCTCAGCGTCCGAGCACAAAGCGCCCACGTGTCGACACATGGCGCGTTGCGCTCCAGCGCTTAGCGTCCGAGCGCAAAGCGCCCACGTGCCGACACGTGGCGCGTTGCGCTCCAGCACTCTGCGCTCGAGCGCAAAGCGCTCACGTGCCGACACATGGCGCGTCGCGCTCCAGCACTCTGCGCTCGAGCGCAAAGCGCCCACGTGCCGACACGTGGCGCGCTTGCGCTCAAGCGCCTAGGCGCTGGCCCTACGCATCCTTTGGATGTCTTTTTCCCTTTTATTTATATACACACGTATATATATACACATATGTATACATATATACACATACACATACTCCGCGACACTCTCCCCCTCAAAAATTTTTTGGGCCGGGGCGCTGCCCCGAACCCCGCAAAGGGGCTGCTAGCCCCCTTGACCCCCAGCCCGCTATCCGGGTAGTGGGACCCCCGTAAAAACTCTGCATGGCTCCCGATATATCCAAACCCCCTTTTCGAAACATAACACACATACACTGCACATTGAGTTCGCATGACCAGTTTAACCCGTTAATCGGAGGTTCCCTCGCCCCAAAGGTGAGGGGTAATTAACGACAGCTTAGTCCGTGGCTGCCGGAGATTCGGATTCCCACAATCATTAAACTCCGGCCTACCCTAGGCAGGGGGAATCTGTAGTACGCTTGAGAAGCATGCGCGTATTCCCATCTCAATGGGGTGACGAAAAACACCATACAGATTCTGGCACGCCCGGTGGGACGCTCACTCCTCCCATATTTCGGGTTAAACGTTTATGCGAACTCAATCAATATACATATCGATTGTCTATACTGAAATGATATTTCTTTTATGTGCAGCAATCAACCTTCGACGACGATGTCTCCCTAGACGAATTCAACTTCCAACGTGACCCCGATTCCGTACGTGGTCAAGATCAACGCTCGTGTGGTTCTCCCCGCAAGCCTCAGTCGACAGTAGGAGGAACCGCCCCGCCAGTTTGGCTCCATCATCATCTACCCTGCCGGAAGCGCTCATCTGGCGGAAATCCCGGCGGAACAGGTGGCCAAGCCGGTCCCAAGGGGCAAGAGGCCGAATGTTGTGATTGCTAAGGCACCACAACCGAAACTTAAGTTGGTGTTTGAACGACTCGCTGGCGCTCCAGCTGGGGGCAAGACTTCCGGTGTGAAGGGCAACATCAAATGTCGCGGACGAGCTCAGGCGATGACTCCAACAAATGCACAATCGAGCGTATCTCCAAGGCCCTCAATCGCCCGGTCTGCGGCGTCTTCCCAAAGAGCCGAAGTCTGCCAGGTGCTTAGAATAGAAAAGTTAAGGCAGAAGCGGCTCAGGTATCGAGCCAACAAGAGGGCCAAGGCTTCGGCCAAATGGAATCATGTGAAGTTCCAAGTGCAGGGTTGCCCCGCGACGACGGCTGAGTCGGACGTAAGAATCAGCAATTCCTTCGAGCATCTGAAGTGGGTTCAGAAAAATACCATGACCGCCAGAATCAAGAAGACATCGGTCCGAACAGTGCCACAAAGAGACGTGTCCCGGCCCCAATAGAAAAAGTATGACACTGTCTCTTCAAGAGTCTATCAAGCACTCTGTGCCGCACAAAAGCAGCGGGGGAAACCCAGAAAAGAAGCGCCAGCACCATTCAAGAACCTGGTTAGGCCAGCCGCCTTCAATCGAATGCCAGCTACCGAAACGAGGGGGTCAAGACAGCGATCTTTGAAATCAACCGCCGATGATAAAAAGACAGCAGGATATATTATCCATACGGTCTATATGGCGGGCGGGCGCCCCAGCGACAAACTTCGCAGCAAAAGCAAGGATGGGGCCACCACATCCCAAGCCCAATCTAGCCTGAATGTGGTTGCCGCTGCCCAAGAACAGCCGCCCCCGCTGGATGAGAAAACCCTCTCGATGAGGATGATAGGCAGAAAGAGCCCGCGGTCCATGCAGAGTCAAGCTCGGACAGCAAGGAAGAGCCGACTTTCCGCCCCAGGACTGCGGAGCAAGAGCTGCATCAAGAGCTTCGAAAATAGCTCAGGAGCAAAGATAAAGAGATGGCCAAGCTCTATTCGAAGATTGACGACTTAACGAAAGTGGTGATGCAGCTTACGGCTCAAATTGCTCGAGCGCCTCTCAATCAGGCACAAGCTGCTACTAATTGTTGGAGATAGTGCCCTCAGAGTCAATTATTAGGTCACAGGTACGTGATTGTAATGATTGAGGGAGGATCTATCCCGGTAGGACAGTCTTACTCGAGATGATAGTATGCTATCTGGTTTACCTTTATCATCGTGTACTGCTTTAGGTGACCTGACACGTCGCTATTACACGTTGATAGAGCCCCTAGGATTCTTGCTTGACCACCAGCAGTATGAGGGCGATCATATAAGTGGGAGCTGGGGGTCTATAAGCTTATCCTTAAAAGGTCCCTAGTCGTGGGAGTTTCGAGACTGGGCATCGATACTCCATTAGTAGACTAGTGTATACAGTCGAGACCCCGACGAGGGGCGGTGGTCGGTCTCACAAGCCACTGGTGTCAGTTGGATCACCTAAGATGTATACAGGTGCTCATTGGGTTATGAGTACACCGGACAGGACTCGCCGGGAACATGCTAGTTGGTCATATACCAGACGTCAGATGGCAGTTCCCTGGTGACATGTGTGCAGGTTAGTTCATCGACCTGGGGATCGTCATTTGTCTCGTGTGAGTTCCCACTGTACTTTGATTACTACCCTACCACGGCTCAAAGGAGTCGTGCAAACAGGTTTTAGTTGGGTACAGTCCCGAGCCACATGGAGGCAGTGAGCGTATCTTCAGGGGTTCGTCTCTCCCGGTATTGGGGGTGAGGTCGTGCTGTGTCTAGGAGAGCCATTACACAAAGTCCTTGGCCAAGGCAAGGAGATTTACTGGTAGGTATTCCAGTAGTATCTCAGGGTGTTCTGGGCTACACTCCGACATGACTTGTACCGCTTTTGGGGGTCTGACTTTTACCAACCCCCTAGGCCCGCCATGCGATGCTCATAGACGAACGGACCGGACTGTACGGATATTGTCACTGGCAGGCTCAGTAGGGTTGTCAGGCTGAGTTCACTCACAGACGTCCCTTTTAGTCAATACTTGGTAGCCCGTTACGTATTGGCTTATACCTCTGACGTGCTAGTGGTTAAATCCACAACCGAGGTGTTGACGAGTCTTTAGAGTCCCCCACATTCAGTTACTCAGCTTTCGGGCGAAAGGTTGTAGAGGCCGTATGGAGATATGGCAAGGTCCGGTCAGATACGTGCGGTATTGCACGGATCAGGATCGGACAGTTTGTACTATAGGCCGTATGGTTATATGACAGGGTTCGATCAGGTACGTGCGGTATTGCACGGATCAGGATCGAACGGTTATTACTAGCCGGTTTTGGTATAAGCCGGATCCTAGTATAGTACATTGTAGATTTTGTCTCATTGCATTTGTATTTCGGTCGAAATACAGATGCGGCTGTGTATGCACAGTATCGGGGTTTTCCCGTAATTTATTACGGGACCAGTTTTCTGGAGTTGCCAGTTTGCTTTCCGTTTCGGCCAATTTCCTTTGTTCCGTTCATTGGCCGAAGGTTGGTGGAGGAGGGTTTATTTGCATTGTTGCAAATAGACTTTTGTGGAGGGGGGTCCTTGCATATTATCATGTCATGATTATAGCACCATCCATTGACTTGCTTGACTTCATACTTCATGATGGATTGACTTTGGATATCATCATGGTTGATGAGTGATAGAAGAGTGTGATTTTCACCTTGCTATCATTTGTTCACATGATTGTCTTTTCCTCTCTCTTGCATGATAGAGTTTCCCCCCCATTCTTTTAGCTCATCATCTCATTCTCTCCATTCTTGATAGTGCATGGCCGGCCACTCTAATTGGGGGCTGCCCATTTTTCTAGTGTGGGAATTTTGGTTCATTTGGTGCTCCAAAATTATCCCCAAGCTCCTCCACATTTTGTTCTTGTTTCATCCCTCCACCAAATGGCACCTCCTTAACCCCAAAATGAGACATGGATCTCTACACTACATTCTACAGCAAACCTTGGGCACGTCGAGTAGCCGGCTTCGTGCCCGAGTTGCCTCGGCATTGAGGTGGGAGCCCGTAAACAAAGTAGGCGATGTGGTGCACTTCCGGCGACGAAGAGGAGACGGGACTTTTCCGCAGGAGATCGGGACCATGACGAGAAGATCGGAGGACTTGGATCGTCGGTATATCTCTATTCCCCTTCTCTTTATAGTTAGCTAGATTTAGTTTTATGGCACGATCCGGGGTTTAGTGCGCGGTGGTGCCGGTTTGCTAAGTCCGCAAAATTAAAGTTTTTCACCGCTTCCGCATTTGGCCGTCGGATTGACGGCCGGGGCGCCGCCGTGCACTTACAGTGGTATCAGAGCCTCGCCATTAACTTAGTCTAGCTTTGTGTAATGTGTTTACATTTCCGATCGATCCAAAAGTTCCAAAACCCGTATTTTGATCACATCAGTTTTCTGTTGGAAATTTTTAGTGTCGAAAATTTTTTCAGGTTGTAAAATATTGATGTACTGGAAAATCTAAGATCTCTGTTAAAATTCGATGAAGTGACTCCACAGTTGGAGCGCGGAAGCGCCGCACAACCCCCCTTCCCGCCGCTCTTCCGCCGCACATTGTGGGTATCACTGCACCAATTTTTTACAGAGGCTTCCTGGGGTGAAAAGTGGGGTTTTGGAATAATAACATTGGGCCCAGAATTTCTTTATCTGCTACAGTAATACTTGGGGGCCCACTTGTTAAAGTTTGATTGATCGGATATTTTAAACACATATTTCACAGTATTTACATTATATCTTCGACCGTGAATGTCACTTGATCGGTAAATCCGGTCTAACTGCTATAGCCCGGTTAGACGGATTTGCGAACGTGACTTTCACGTTGATGTTTTGTTTTTGCTGTGATGTTGCGGATCGGTCGTGGGGGATAGCCTGGATGCAATGCTAGTACAGTTTTGTTGTATTATGTACATTTGATATTGCGGGGCGAGCGTCCGACATGTGGACTGCCGTTACTGCCTGTTTGTATTATTATTTTGGGGCACGACCTGGTTGCGGTCGATGTACCCGTTGTATGTATATTTTATTCTCTGTACTAGGATTGCCCCGCGGAGGGGTGCACGGATAGCCGGGTTCTGGAGGGCAACAAACCCGCATCTCATGGCATTGAGACGGAGGGGGCTTCACTCTAGGATTGGCGGGCTATTCGCTGCACTCGTAGGGGGTACAGGTTGACCCAGGAGGGGTGCCCAAGTTACCGGATTCCGTGAAGTGCTGGGTGGTCCATTCACGGCGCTGAAGGGGGCTGCCTCGCTTCAGGTTTTGGCGGGTAACTTGCCGCGCCCGTAGGGGTCTAGGATTTCATTGCACAGGCTATCCACACGACCAGGGGAACGTCGGGTTTCAGTAGTGGCTCTGTGAAACCCGGGGATCCCAAATATCTGTATTGTTTCTGTGATGCTGTTCATTCTCTGTGATGTTGCATTTTATCACGCCTTGAGCGAAATATAATATATTGGTATATATATTAGTAGATGTTGTATATGTTTTACATCCGCGCTAGTCTAGTCCCCGCTCTGTCGTTAGTTAGCTAACCTAACGGGTAATGACGGGACCCAGTGGCGAATGCGGATGGCATATACGTACATCAGTATATTTTCGTTCTTTTTGGTGTGATCAATTGATGGGACTGCATTGATTCGGATCAATGCAAGTTAAAAACAAACCTAATCTGATGTTGTTGGAACACTTTTTCAAAAAGCTGTTATTGCAAGGACGTTCACTTTTGTTTTGTATCGTGGTATTCAGTTGGAATATCCTGCTCCTCAGTCGACGAGGCAAGGGCCGAGATCCCTTCACCGGGAGTGACCCCTTGAACAAAAGGTTTGCGTCAGGGCATTAACTTCACTATAGCCGATTACTTTTGCTTTGCATCGCGGTATTCATTTGGAATATCCTGCACCCCATTCTACGGGGAAAGAGCCGAGATCCCTTCACCGGGAGTGACCTCTTTAGCAACGGTTTTCGTCACTATATTTTTAAAAGCTATCAGTTCCTTCAACGATATCAAGTTCTTTACGTTAAAGGTTTTCGCCAGAAACCATTCGTAGCCCTCCGTCGTTTCATATGGGTAGTCAATAGTATTCAAGCTGTGTTTGTTGGCCAAAGTCAAGGCACAGTGTTTGGTAGCTGTTGGTTATTCATATGCAGCATAGATAGATGCGTTGGTTTGGGACAGTCGTATAGCCTTGTTGGCCAAAGTCAAGGGCTTGTGCGGGTGGATTCGAATCAACCTGGAGAATGACGGGTATAACTTGACATGTGACTTATGATTTGTTGGCCAAAGTCAAGGTCATAAGAGCATGGGGCAGAAATCACATCGGGAGTTTCAAAAGAACTGAAACTTGCCAGATATGCGCATACCTTCTGGAGTGTGATAGCGTGAGCGGATTCCGTCACGTTATCATGCAATGATAGTTGGATCCCGATTCCCACTGATGAGTTAGTTTACTCCTCGGGTAATCCCGACTAATTCTTCTTTCAGGTTTGGAGGAGAATTTGAGGTACAGTGGGAGGTTTCCAGATTAGATAAATTGGTAACCATTCTGATCTAGGTTAGAGTGCACGCTGAGTGTTTCTTTTCTCTCTCTCTTTGGCAGCGACCTTTGACCCGACCCTAAGACTTTGACTCAGTGACCAAGTTGACCGAACCTTCTTAAACACCGGCTTTTGGATTGTCAGAGTTGCAAACCTCATTGCCACTCCTACTTTTACCTTTTTCTCCAGGACACCCCGTTTTACTACGAATGTTCACTTCCATTGGACAAAACCATCGTATGGTTAGATACGAACTCGAAAGAATTTATTCGAGGATGGTTTCCGGTTCTGGAGAAAATGGATAGGATTATTCAGTTGTCTTTTCCTTTTACCCTCTCTCAGGTTACGAGTACTCCTTGGTTTAGGGGTAGTACACCTATTACGCAAATTGGATTGTCTTCTTCCAAACCTTAGGCTGGTGCCGACCGGTAGGGAATGAAGAAAACCAATTAGCATAACGATGGTGTGCAGAAGGTATTAAGTTCAGACAAAGCAAGGGATTAGTAAGAGGGCAAAGTAAATTGCAACAGATATTCACGACCAAACCAAATATTTCGTTACCACTCCCACATCACCGTTGTATTTCTCCAGGACACTCCGTATCACTACGAAGATCCACAGTTTATTTGGATACTCCATCGTATGGTTATATACGAACTCGAAAGGAACTTGTTCCAGCTCGGGGATGGATTCTGGTCCAGGAGAAATAGGAATAAGTTTTATTCGGTTGTCTTTTATCTTCACCCTCTCTCATTGCGAGTGTTCCTAGGATTGGGACAGTACACCCATTATGCTTATTGGATAGTCTTCTTCCAAACCATAGGCTGGTGCCGAAAGGTAGGGAAGGAAGAAAACCATTTGGCCTAAAGGGGTGTGCAGAAGGTAAAGACTAAAGACATATGAAGGGATTTGGAGAGGTGGCAAAGAACTATACGGTTACAGTCGTGAATCTGGAAGAGGCATTACTAGGAATACCAGGATACCCCAACGAAACATTTCAATGTTTCAGTCTCACTGTGTAATGTTAAAAGAAAACTGATTTCCCGATTAGATACTTATTCCAGGGTATGTATTTACCAAGTATGATTCTCACATCTGTATGGTTTTACAGATGATGAGTGGGAGTAAGTTATTGGGAATTGGGTGATTATCCTCACTATATCGGGATTCGTTGTAATCGGTGATATTTGAGGAAATCACCTGGGCTGTTTGCCGGTTGGCAAATATTTGGTTTTGAATATCCGCAGTTATGCACCAATTTCAAATTGATATATCTGTACGTCTATTTTCATAGAGTGAGATATACCTTTCTGAAATTATGTCTACGACATTTACCTATATCAGTGGATGGTTAGGTAAGGAGCATTAAACAGCGGTGTAATTCTTCTTAACCATAAGTACAGTTTTCAACCTACGACACACAGTGAATGCGCTATCAGACTCAAGGGACTTATACAGAGTATTGTATGTTGTCCAGGGTCCATCAGGACAGAGGGGTAGGTCCTCGTACTATATTCGGATTACTTATGACTTCTCTAGTTTTTAGATAGGTGTTTTCGTGGAAACACCGGGTCCGAATTTTGAGAAGTTATAGGTATTTGAATACAGTAGAGAACCAAGTGTAGCAAGTATCGGGATTCTTCAAAGAGATCGAAGATGCAGATACTTGTGTACGGTATTCAGTTGATAGTAATGATTTAAGAGATCCTGCTTCTCTTTCAGGTTACTCATGATTGGAAGCATTCCTAAGTTGAGTAACGCTGATCGGCCTCCTTCCATTTAGTTGACATGCGCTGGGGACAGCTGCATGATTTGAATCTGGTTCAATTAAATTAGTGCCTCTGTTTCTATATTGGATATAGAACAGTTCATATCTTAACAATGTTAAGGTACGGGGAGTTGTCCGGTTTATGATTAAAACCAGACACTGGACAACTCAAGGCACGTTTCTGTAATGGCTGTTTGTGGGTTGACCCAGGCTATGACGAGAGTTGACTTTCTACCATCTGGATGAACAATAGCGATATTGTTCTAGACTCGCCACAGTTTTATTAAAAATGGATTTTTTCAGAAAATAGTAGTGGGAGTATGGTAGAACTGGAAGTGATTCCAGAACCACAAACGATTACTGAAGATTTGATAAAGAACCTAAAGATTCAATCTGGATTGACATTCCATTGGCCACTCCGCAGATAAGGTGGGTAACTTCAGGCACCCGAGAGGCACTACGGCAGCCTCAAGGACGGTGACAGGGAAGTTCTTGTTTACCCACAATTGCCATTGCTGTTGTTCCAGGTTATGAGACCCGGCGGGAGGATGAGTATAGCGTCGTTCTAAACCAGTTTTAGAAGTGTACGTCTGTATGACTCTGCCAGAGGGTTGTCGTAGTCAGTGGGAGCAGCGGAAGCATTAGTGGACAGGTAGCTTATGTCTATTTATAGACTAAAGCAGATATAGCGGAGATAGATCATCTATTTCTGACGTGACAGTCATAGGTTTGACTTCATCAGAATAGGGGATGGATCTGTTGAGAAGGTAGTAGGGTGTGATATCCTGGTGTTTGGATGACATACACAGAATAGGAAAGGAAACTCCTATACTACGATCGGTTATACTTTGGTCGTCACACAGTTGTTTCTCCACAAAGGAAATGGATTTTATATCAGACATACTGGTTACTAGATCTATGGTTTTAGATCTAGATTTGGGTGGTTTCCCAATCAGGGTACTTGACTGCATTCTAAGAGTATTTAGGATGGACGACTCCTGGCACAGTAGTGTACCTGCAGGTAATGGAGTCACCCTCTCCAAAGGTGTCTTACAGACTAAAGTGGAGAGGGACATGCATGATTGGCAGATCACTTGCTCAGGCAATTGAGTCAATCGTGAGATGTCAAGTACCACACCAGATGTTGTTCTTGCACTAGATGCAATAAGTTGACATTAATCCAATCCTGGAGAAACAGTCGGAAGCAGTTTTAGAACATAAGTGGATGTTCAAGGGATATGATAACGACAGCCTCATTCAAGAGACAGTTATCATTCCAGGCTTCCAAGGTGACATGGACGACAAGGAGGTTGTCAGAGTTATAGTTTTCCTTCTGATGAGGGGCAGTATTTTGGACAGGTGGTCCAAGGCAATACTGAGGGAGGCATGGCGCGCAGGATACTGATTAAGTTCAGTTGACGATACAGTCTAAGAAGTTTTGATTTGGAGTTCATTTATGAGCTAGGTCCCATCAGACATCCAGACACATTCTAAGACTGGTATTGCTCATTTCGGGAGATGGGTTTCTCCGCGAACATGAGATTTAGAGAGACATAGAAAGAAACATCTAAGTGGATCCACTCACTGAGGCTATTCCTCGAACGCAATAGTTTCGCAAACGAGCTTTGTGAGACTGACTAGTAGAGGAGTTGGGTGTTCGGTATCACACGGGCTGTGAGTATGCGACATCGCAATAATTGGCCTTGAGTGCAAGTGGGAGATTGTTTGAGATAGTGCCCTCAGAGTCAATTATTAGGTCACAGGTACGTGATTGTAATTATTGAGGGAGGACCTATCCCGGTAGGACAGTCTTACTCGAGATGATAGTATGCTATCTGGTTTACCTTTATCATCGTGTACTGCTTTAGGTGACCTGACACGTCGCTATTACACGTTGATAGTGCCCCTAGGATTCTTGCTTGACCACCAGCAGTATGAGGGCGATCATATAAGTGGGAGCTGGGGGTCTATAAGCTTATCCTTAAAAGGTCCCTAGTCGTGGGAGTTTCGAGACTGGGCATCGATACTCCATTAGTAGACTAGTGTATACAGTCGAGACCCCGACGAGGGGCGGTGGTCGGTCTCACAAGCCACTGGTGTCAGTTGGATCACCTAAGATGTATACATGTGCTCATTGGGTTATGAGTACACCGGACATGACTCGCCGGGAACATGCTAGTTGGTCATATACCAGACGTCAGATGGCAGTTCCCTGGTGACATGTGTGCAGGTTAGTTCATCGACCTGGGGATCGTCATTTGTCTCGTGTGAGTTCCCACTGTACTTTGATTACTACCCTACCACGGCTCAAAGGAGTCATGCAAACAGGTTTTAGTTGGGTACAGTCCCGAGCCACATGGAGGCAGTGAGCGTATCTTCAGGGGTTCGTCTCTCTCGGTATTGGGGGTGAGGTCGTGCTGTGTCTAGGAGAGCCATTACACAAAGTCCTTAGCCAAGGCAAGGAGATTTACTGGTAGGTATTCCAGTAGTATCTCAGGGTGTTCTGGGCTACACTCCGACACGACTTGTACCGCTTTTGGGGGTCTGACTTTTACCAACCCCCTAGGCCCGCCATGCGATGCTCATAGACGAACGGACCGGACTGTACGGATATTGTCACTGACAGGCTCAGTAGGGTTGTCAGGCTGAGTTCACTCACAGACGTCCCTTTTACTCAATACTTGGTAGCCCGTTACGTATTGGCTTATACCTCTGACGTGCTAGTGGTTAAATCCACAACCGAGGTGTTGACGAGTCTTTAGAGTCCCCCACATTCAGTTACTCAGCTTTCGGGCGAAAGGTTGTAGAGGCCGTATGGAGATATGGCAAGGTCCGATCAGATACGTGCGGTATTGCACGGATCAGGATCAGACAGTTTGTACTATAGGCCGTATGGTTATATGGCAGGGTTCGATCAGATACGTGCGGTATTGCATGGATCAGGATCGAACGGTTATTACTAGCCGGTTTTGGTATAAGCCGGATCCTAGTATAGTACAGTGTAGATTTTGTCTCATTGCATTTGTATTTCGGTCGAAATACAGATGCGGGTGTGTATGCACAGTATCGGGGTTTTCCCGTAATTTATTACGGGACCAGTTTTCTGGAGTTGCCAGTTTGCTTTCCGTTTCGGCCAATTTCCTTTGTTCCGTTCATTGGCCGAAGCTTGATGGAGGAGGGTTTATTTGCATTGTTGCAAATAGACTTTTGTGGAGGGGGGTCCTTGCATATTATCATGTCATGATTATAGCACCATCCATTGACTTGCTTGACTTCATACTTCATGATGGATTGACTTTGGATATCATCATGGTTGATGAGTGAAAGAAGAGTGTGGTTTTCACCTTGCTATCATTTGTTCACATGATTGTCTTTTCCTCTCTCTTGCATGATAGAGTTTCCCCCCCATTCTTTTAGCTCATCATCTCATTCTCTCCATTCTTGATAGTGCATGGCCGGCCACTCTAATTGGGGGCTGCCCATTTTTCTAGTGTGGGAATTTTGGTTCATTTGGTGCTCCAAAATTATCCCCAAGCTCCTCCACATTTTGTTCTTGTTTCATCTCTCCACCAAATGGCACCTCCTTAACCCCAAAATGAGACATGGATCTCTACACTACATTCTACAGCAAACCTTGGGCACGTCGAGTAGCCGGCTTCGTGCCCGAGTTGCCTCGGCATTGAGGTGGGAGCCCGTAAACAAAGTAGGCGATGTGGTGCACTTCCGGCGACGAGGAGGAGACGGGACTTTTCCGCAGGAGATCGGGACCATGACGAGAAGACCGGAGGACTTGGATCGTCGGTATATCTCTATTCCCCTTCTCTTTATAGTTAGCTAGATTTAGTTTTATGGCACGATCCGGGGTTTAGTGCGCGGTGGTGCCGGTTTGCTAAGTCCGCAAAATTAAAGTTTTTCACCGCTTCCGCATTTGGCCGTCGGATTGACGGCCGGGGCGCCGCCGTGCACTTACACTAATCAGCCGAGTGATGACAATCCGAGGCAGCCAATGCCTGTTCCTTTAGGACCAAGACTGGTCGAGCCGCATGAAAGCCGACCATATTCCGCTTCTGGGGACGCCTTAGCTCTAGATAGCACTATCCCGCTAACACAGGATCGGATAATGGATTTGGTCACCAGCAAGGTTAAAACATTGGTGGCCGAAGCTGAAGCTCAGAAAGAAATCGGCAGTAGTGGACAGCCATATCCCGCGCAGTACAATCTGATTGAGTTCCCAAGCGGCTACGTTATTCCTAAGTTCGGAAGATTTGATGGAACGGGGAATGCAAATCAGCACGTCGCCGAGTTCAAAGCATCGTGCGGAAATACAGGGGGCAATGACGCGCTCCTTCTTCGTCAGTTTGTCAACAGCCTGACCGGTGTTGCCTTCGACTGGTATGCGAGTATACCGGACGGGTTTGTCATTACCTTTGCCTAAATGGAGTCCCTGTTTCGGCAAAGGTTCATGAGTGTCAGTGATAAAATCTCCATTGCCGACCTTGTAAGGACCAAGCCGGGGAAGAATGAAAGCAACACCGACTTTATCGCTCGATGGCGTAATCTCACAGTCAAGTGCGAACCGCCGCTGGAGCAGGACCAGTCCGTCAGCCTTCTCATTGGGAACCTCAGCAACTGGATGGTCCTATTCTTGTGTACGGCGGGCCTCAAGACGTTTCAGGAGCTAACCAAGAAAGTTCAAATGCTGGAACGCTCAAAGCAAGCGTCCCCGCCGGATTCTCAAAGAGACAAAACTTGGAAAAGTAAGCGGGACGACAGCCGTAGAAGTGGGAGTTCCAGCAGTACCAATGTCTTCAATGCGTCCGACAATGAAGAAAAGCGAAGGGCGGGCGAATCCAAAACCAACCGGTCTCGAAAGCTATTGCTGGGAGGAGATGGGCCTTCCCTAAAGGAGAAGAAGAACAAGGTTTACTCTTTCAGAAGGGACAAGGTCCATAAGATATTTAAAGATGCCTTGAACAACGGCCTACAATTGCCGGAGTCGAAAAGACCCCAAGAAGCAAAAATGACCGACAATCCCCTGTATTGCCCGTACCACCGAGTTGTGAGCCATGCGATCGAGGATTGCTATATCTTCAAAGACTGGGTCGAGAAGCAGTACAAGGCTGGAGAGATCGAGCTGTCCAAAAGCGTGTTGGTGAACAATCAAGTTGCAACCACCAACTTTATACAGACAGAAACTGAAGCCTTCTGCGAGCAGACAGCCGAACCCGCTGTCCTGAGAAATGAAACGAACTCATCACGGCCTCCGTGGAGTACGCACATATCTAATAAGACGAAAAAGATGATAAAGCTACTTCGGAAAGAACCCAGGATGGAATGGGAAGGGCAGAAGAAGCCTACCAGTCCAGCTGCCAATGCGGCTCCATCAGGCTCAAAATCCAAGAAGCTCAAGAAGAAGAAAAGTGCAGCTCGGTGTGAAAAAGAGTCTGCAGGGAGATCAATCATTCAAAAATATATTGATTCCCTCGAAGAATTTGAACAAAAGGAAAGAACATTGATTCAATTGAAGGAGTTCTTCCCTGTACAAGCGGCTGAAATTCTGGAGGAGTTAGAAGAAGACTCCAATGAAGAGATCCCAGTAGTGACCTGCTACGCTATCCATCTTGGCAGCGACTCCGAGGGTGAGCTCTGTTTTCCCGAAGAAGATGAGGAGCTCGCCACAAAGGCCAATCAAATCCAGCTCAGAAGCGGCAGGGCTCTACCGCAAAATCAGGGTAACGCCCCAAAAGGGAAGGAAAAACATGTGGCTAATGATGAAGATGGCAGAGAACCGGCTGATGAAAACCCAAGTCCTTCCTCGGTGGACTATAATGTCTTGGCTCACCTTCGAAGGTTTCCGTCTCTCCTGAGCATCTACGACGCCTTGGTCCTATCTAAGGAGCTTAGAAATGTTCTTATTCACGCTTTCCAAAACCCCGAGCGGTATCAGGCTCACTTTGCGGAAATTAATATGAAAGAAACTCCGCACGCTGTGTATGCCGCCGCAGTCACATTTAAGGAGGAAGACTTGCTACTGGGAACGGCTGAGCATAATCGGCCGCTTTACGTGACCGGGTAAAGCGATGGAGATCGGATTAATCGCATATTGATTGATCCGGGGTCTTCTGTGAACATCATGAACTTGCGGACGCTGAAGAGTTTGTCAATGGACGTCTGACACTTGTCAAGGGAAAGGATTGTCATTCAGGGCTTCAACCAAAATTGCCTGCAAGTTCTGGGGTCCATAGCTCTGCCAATCAAATTCGGGGATCTGCAAACTGAAGCTAAGATATACGTGATCGACGCCGACACGTCTTATAAGATTTTCTTGGGGCGGCCGTGGCTCCACGATTATGGCATCATTCCGTCAACTCTCCATCAATGCATGAAGTATACTAAAAATGGCGAAGAAAGACGCATTGACGGAGACATCCAGCCGTTCGGTGTGCATGAAGTCCGCTATGAAGATTCTTGGTACTTTATGAACCACCAAAATGCTAAGCCACAACTGACTGAAGATAGACCGGCCCCAAGACCCAAAATCAAATCTGCGCCGGTTGTCACTTTCAAAAGTAAAAACGCCCAAGTGTGCCCACATTTCGGTAGTGACACTGATGAGTCCGACGCTGGAAGCCCGTCCTTCCGTAAAACCCGCCCTCGTTTCGGCAGCGATACAGAAGAATCTGTTACTGAAGGTCCATCTAGCAGCAAAGTCCGCCCTCATCTTGGCAGTGACACTGAAGAGTCAGAAGAAGAGGACCTGCCGTGCAACAGCTGTGCAGATTGGACCCCTATGCAGCAAGCGAAACTAAGAGAGACATTCGAAGTTGCAGAAGGGTCCCTGGCCATCACAAGGGTGCCGGAACGGATGTGCAAAGAGCTCGACGCATTGTCAGTCTCTACCGTGGACCAGCTGAAAACTTTCTACGTACCCGGGAGGAAAAATGGATAGAAGGGCATCCTGTTTTACAGGTCAAACCCCGTTGTTCACCCGGACGATCTTTCTGTCGCGTACCTTCCCTATGAGAGAGGCATAAGAGCCGTCCTCAATCCCAGATACTATGTGTCCGAGATGCGGGAATACTTTAAGAAGTGCGGATGGCGGTTATATCAAACGGAGTCCGAAGCAAAGTTTTACGAAGGGCTATGGTATCCGCCCCAGGTCCGAGCACTCATCGATGGACGAATTCCAGATAGACCGGGCATAGGCTACATTCAACCTGATTCCAAAGCGTGCTACATGATCCTTGTTGGTGAGGCCAGCGAAAGATCAAATGATGATGACGAGATAGCCGAGCCAGAAGAAGCTCCTCAAGAGCTCGAAGATGGTGGACAAGCAACCTTTGACGAGCTAACCGAGATTGACTTAGGAACGCCCGATATTCCAAGGCCGACCTACATCAGCTCGCTCTTGTCAGAGGAAATGAAAGCGCAGATAATTGCCCTGCTGCATGAGTTCGTCGACTGCTTCGCGTGGACATACAAAGAAATGCCAGGCCTTTCCCCTGAAGTGGCTGTGCATAAGCTGGCTATATCTCCTGATGCTAAGCCAGTCAAACAAGCTCCTCGAAGAATGAGAAGGGAACTAGAAGAAAGTCATCGAGGAAACCAAGAAGCTCATCGATGCCGGCTTCATCAGGGAAGAGAAATATGCGGACTGGATCGCATGCATAGTCCCAGTGAAGAAGAAAAATGGGCAGATCCGAGTTTGTGTCGATTTCAGGGACCTCAACAAGGCATGTCCTAAAGATGACTTTCCGCTACCGATCATGAAAATGATGGTCGATGACACCTCAAATTACGAGCTGTTCACCTTTATGGATGGCTCTTCTGGATACAATCAGATCAAGATGTCGCCTGAGGATGAGAAGCACACAGCATTTCGAACCCCGATCGGAATATATTGCTACAAGGTGATGCCGTTCGGACTGAAGAACGCAGGTGCTACATATCAAAGGGCAATGACCAATATCTTCGATGACCTAATTCATAAAGTCGTCGAATGTTATGTTGATGATCTGGTCGTTAAGACTAAAACCAAGGCCGATCATATCCAGGATCTTAGGACCGTTCTCACCAGACTGAGGGAATACGACCTGAAGATGAATCCTCTGAAATGCGCCTTTGGCGTGTCATCAGGAATATTCCTGGGCTTCATAGTCCGACATCGAGGGATCGAAGTTGACTCATCAATGATAAAGGCCATCATGGAGATACCCCCTCCGAAGAGTCTGACGCAGTTAAGATCTTTTCAAGGCAAGCTTGCTTATATATGGAGGTTTATCTCAAACTTATCAGGGAGATGTAGGCCCTTCTCAAAGCTCATGAAGAAAGGAGCTCCTTTTATCTGGGATGCCGAATGTCAAGCAGCGTTCGAAAGCATCAAACAATACTTGTTGCACCCTCCAGTGCTGGCCGCCCCCATTCCAAATAAACCGCTGATTCTCTATACGGCCGCGTTAGATGAGTCACTCGGTGCGCTCCTTGCCCAGAATAATGAGGAGGGAAAAGAAAATGCCCTCTACTACCTCAGTCGAACTCTAGTCGGGGCGGAACACAACTATTCCCCAATCGAAAAGCAATGCCTGGCTATGATATTTGCGGTGAAGAGGCTGAGGCACTATCTGCTGGCTCATCGGGTTATGCTGATCTCCAAGGTCGACCCGCTCAAACACTTGATGACCAGAGCAAGCCTAACCGGCAGAATGGCAAGATGGGCCGTCATGTTACTTGAGTTTGACATAGTTTATACTCCTCAGAAAGCAGTAAAAGGGCAAGCTCTTGCAGACTTCCTTGCCGCTCATCCTATACCAGAAGGGTCGCCGCTAAATTGTGAGTTACCCGACGAACAAGTGCTGCATCTCGAGGAAGATGGGCCATGTTGGGAGCTCTACTTCGATGGAGCCTCATCAATAAGGACCTCCAGTAAATCAAGTGTCTCGGAGATAAAAGCAGGGATATGATTGGTGTTCATCACGCCATCAATGGGAACCCTACGGCGTTCTTTTGCTCTCACCGAGTCTCGGACAAACAATGAAGCTGAGTATGAAGCTCTGATAGCTGGTTTGGAACTCGCCATAGAAATGGAAATCCTTCGGCTTCGGGTTTATGGTGACTCCCAGCTTGTCGTCAACCAAGTAAGTGGTGACTATAAGATATACAAACCCGAGTTAGCTCGGTACAGAGGTCGGGTGGTGGAACTCATGAAACGGTTCATTCACATTGAACTAATGAGAATCCCCAGAGCATTGAACGGAAAAGCCGACATACTCGCTCGCTTAGCCAAGGAGCTGGCTGATCCTGACATGGACGAAATTCTGATCACAGTCAGGAGCCGGCAAATTCTACCCCCAGTCTTTCTACGAGAAGAGGAAAGCACGGAACAGAAGAGCAGTCCCGCCGAAGAAGCTTCTATCATCCAAGACGAGCCCGATTGGAGAGAACCCTTCATAGAGTACCTCCGATACAACAAGCTGCCTGAAGAAAAATCTGCGAGGATTCAGCTGAAGAAAAGAGCTCTCCGATACGTGTTTGTAAATGACACGTTATACCGCAGGTCATATGACCAACTCTGGCTCAGGTGTCTATCATTGGCCGAAGCCCAAAAGGTCATGAAAGATGTTCACTCGGGCGTTTGCGGTGCTCACCAATCTGGCCCCAAGATGCGACTTCAAATCAAACGGCTTGGGTATTACTGGCCCACCATGATACGGGATTGCGGAGAGCATGCAAAGAAATGCCAGATCTGCCAAATCCATGGTGATTTCATTCACAAGCATCCCAATCCGCTGCATCCTATGGTGGCGTCGTGGCCCTTCGAAGTCTGGGGCACCGACATTGTTGGCCCAATTGATCCTCCGTCATCCAAAGGCCACCGGTTCATATTGGCTGCGACAGACTACTTCTCCAGATGGGCTGAAGCTGTCCCGCTAAAAGAAGTCAAAACAAAAGATATTCTGACATTCTTCCAGCATAATATTCTATACCGCTTCGGTACACCAAGAAGAATTATTTCCGACAATGGGCCTTCTTTCAAGAGCTTCAATGTCTCAAGGTTCGCTGCCCAGCACAAGATAGACTGGAGATATTCCTCCATCTATAATCCAAGAGCCAATGGGCTAGCCTAAGCCTTCAATAAGACTCTATGCAAGCTCCTGAGGAAAAATGCTTCAGCCAACAAGAGAGACTGGAATTTCAAACTTCACGAGGCGTTGTGGGCATATCGTGCCACGCACCGTACTCCAACACAGTCCACTCCATACTCATTGCTCTTCGGAGTGGAGGCGGTCCTCCCCCTCGAAGTCGAAGTTCCAAGCTTAAGAATGGCCGTTCAGCACGAGTTGACGGAGGAGGAAAACGTGCTCCTTCGACTTGAAGAGCTCGATGCCCTCGAAAAAAAGAGGCTCGCGGTACAGCAAAATCTGGAGCTATACCGAGCCCAAATGTCACGGGCCTATGACAAGATAACTCGTTCCACGCTTTCAAGAAAGGTGAATTGGTGTTGGTCCTCAAAAGACCGATTATCCCCAATCGACATGCCAAGGGAAAATTCGAGCCAAACTGGGAAGGACCATATGTCATCGAGAAAGTGTTCGACGGAGGATCCTACCAACTAATAAGTGCCGAGGGAGAAAGGCCCATGCCACCCATCAATGGCCGATATCTCAAAATACTACACGTAAATGCTCCAAGTCGCAGGCGAATTGAGCACATCAGCCCTATGGTCTGGATCATACATCCTGCAAAACCGTATACAATCCAAGGGCGTAAATGACCCCTATCTCTCCCAAATCCTGTCGGTGAGACTACTTTTAAAGTCCCACCAGCGGTAAAAAAAAGAGAAAAAGTGAAAAAAAAATATATAAAAGAAATAAAAAAAATAAACGGTATGTCCACAAGCAAAACGGGTACGGATGAAAACCCGAAAGGGCTCCATGAGTAAAAACAGCAGGACTACCGGCGAGTCTGCGAAAACCCGAAAGGGCGCAAACTCGTGAAAAGAGATGAAATACACTCGCAAAGTCCTCTCGACCTTGTGAGGAGATTGTTGGAGATAGTGCCCTCAGAGTCAATTATTAGGTCACAGGTACGTGATTGCAATGATTGATGGAGGACCTATCCCGGTAGGACAGTCTTACTCGAGATGATAGTATGCTATCTGGTTTACCTTTATCATCGTGTACTGTTTTAGGTGACCTGACAAGTTGCTATTACACGTTGATAGAGCCTCTAGGATTCTTGCTTGACCACCAGCAGTATGAGGGCGATCATATAAGTGGGAGCTGGGGTCTATAAGCATATCCTTAAATGGTCCCTAGTCGTGTGAGTTTCGAGACAGGGCATCGATACTCCAGAGTAGACTAGTGTATACAGTCGAGACCCCAACGAGGGGCGGTGGCCGGTCTCACAAGCCACTGGTGTCAGTTGGATCACCAAAGATGTATACAGGTGCTCATTGGGTTATGAGTACACCGGACTGGACTCGCCGGGAACATGCTAGTTGGTCATATACCAGACGTCAGATGGCAGTTCCCTGGTGACATGTGTGCAGGTTAGTTCATCGACCTGGGGATCGTCATTTGTCTCGTGTGAGTTCCCACTGTACTTTGATTACTACCCTACCACGGCTCAAAGGAGTCGTGCAAACAGGTTTTAGTTGGGTACAGTCCCGAGCCACATGGAGGCAGTGAGCATATCTTCAGGGGTTCGTCTCTCCCGGTATTGGGGGTGAGGTCGTGCTGTGTCTAGGAGAGCCATTACACGAAGCCCTCGGCCGAGGCAAGGAGATTTACTGGTAGGTATTCCAGTAGTATCTCAGGGTGTTCTGGGCTACACTCCGACACGACTTGTACCGCTTTTGGGGGTCTGACTTTTACCAACCCCCTAGGCCCGCCATGCGATGCTCATAGACGAACGGACCGGACTGTACGGATATTGTCACTGACAGGCTCAGTAGGGTTGTCAGGCTGAGTTCGCTCACAGACATCCCTTTTAGTCAGTACCTGGTAGCCCGTTACGTATTGGCTTATACCTCTGACGTGCTAGTGGTTAAATCCACAACCAAGGTGTTGACGAGTCTTTAGAGTCCCCCAGATTCAGTTACTCAGCTTTCGGGCGAAAGGTTGTAGAGGCCGTATGGAGATATGGCAAGGTCCGATCAGATACGTGCGGTATTGCACGGATCAGGATCGGACAGTTTGTACTATAGGCCGTATGGTTATATGGCAGGGTTCGATCAGATACGTGCGGTATTGCACGGATCAGGATCGAACAGATATTACTAGCCGGTTTTGGTATAAGCCGGATCCTAGTATAGTACAGTGTAGATTTTGTCTCATTGCATTTGTATTTCGGTCGGAATACAAATGCGGGTGTGTATGCACAGTATCGGGGTTTTCCTGTAATTTATTACGGGACCAGTTTTCTGGAGTTGCCAGTTTGCTTTCCGTTTCGGCCGATTTCCTTTGTATCATTCATTGGCCGAAGATTGGTTGAGGAGGGCTTATTTGCATTGTTGCAAATAAGCATTTGTGGTGGGGGTCTTTGCTTTTTGTTGTATCATGATAGCTTTTCCTTGACCTTGACTTCTAGCTTTATCATGATGGCTTGACTTTGTTGACAATCATGGTTGTTGATGATTGTTGGTGGAGTGTGGGTTTGGGTTTGTAATCATCTCTTGATATCATGACCTTTCTCTCTCTCCCTTGCATTATGGTTGTGGCTATCCTCTTTCATTTGAGCACTCACTCCATTCTCTCCTCTCACCAAGCCATGGCCAGCCACTCTCTTGGTGGGGCTGTCCAAACATTTTGGTGTGGGATTTTGCTTCATTTCATGTTGCAAAAATCCCACAAGATCAATCCCAAAAGCTCCAAGTATCATTCCTCCACCAAATGGCAATTCCACAACCCCAAAGTGAGACTTGAGGACTACATATTCTACAGCGAACCTTGGGCACGTCGAGTAGCCGGCTTCGTGCCCGAGTTGCCTCGGCATTGAGGTGGGAGCCCGTAAAAAAGGTAGGCGATGTGGTGCACTTCCGGCGACGAGGAGAAGACGGGACATTCCGCAGGAGATCGGGACGATGACGAGAAGACCGGAGGACTTGGATCGTCGGTATATCTCTATTCCCTTTCTTGTAGTAAGCTAGGACTAATTAATGGTTCGATCCGGGTATTAGTGCGCGGCGGTTTGCCAGTTCAAGAAAAATTAAAGTTTATCACCGCTTCCGCATTTGGCCGTCGGATTGACGGCCGGGGCGCCGCCGTGCACTTACAGTGGTATCAGAGCCTCGCCATTAACATAGTCTAGCTTCGTTTAATGTGTTTTACAATTCCGATCGAACAAATGTTCCGAAAACCCAATATCACCCACGACAGTTTTCTGTCGAAATTTTTTTGTCTCTAAAAATTTTTCAGGTTCTATAAAAGTACTGTACAGGAAGTTATAAGGCTTCTGGAAAAATTCGGGTCATTGATCCATCAAGGGGAGCGCGGAACCGCGGCCAAAACCCACCTTGGGCCGCGGTTCCGCCGCAGTATGTAAAGATCAATGGGCCAAATTTCTCCAGTGGGCTTCTGGGGTGATTTTAGGGGTTTTGGAATATTAATATTGGGCCCAGAGTTTCTTGATGTGCTACAGTAGTGCTTGGGGCCCACTTGTTATAATTTGATCGATCGGATATTTTTTAAAAACACATTATTTCACAGTATTTACATTATATCTGCGACCGTGAATGTCACTTGATTGGTAAATCCAGTCTAACTGCTATAGCCCGGTTAGACGGATTTGCGAACGTGACTTTCACGTTGATGTTCTGTTTTTGCTGTTATGTTGCGGATCGGTTGTGGGGGATAGCCTGGATGCAATGCTAGTACAGTTCTGTTGTATTATGTACATTTGATATTGCGGGGCGAGCGTCTGACATGTGGACTGCCGTCACTGCCTGATTGTATTATTATTTTGGGGCACGGCCAGGTTGCGGTCGTTGTACCCGTTATATGTATATTTTACTTTCTGTACTAGGGTTGCCCCGCGGAGGGGTGCACGAATAGCCGGGTTCTAGAAGGCAACGGGCCCGCATCTCATAGCATTGGGACGGAGGGGGCTTCACTCTAGGATTGGCGGGCTATTCGCCGCACTCGTAGGGGGTACAGGTTGACCCAGGAGGGGTGCCCAAGTTGCCGGATTCCGTGAAGTGCCGGGTGGTCCATTCACGGTGCTGAAGGGGGCTGCCTCGCTTCAGGTTTTGGCGGGTGACTTGCCGCGCCCGTAGGGGTCTAGGATTTCATTCCACAGGCTATCCACACGACCAGGGGAACGTCGGGTTTCAGCGGCTCTGTGAAACCCGGGGATCCCATATATCTGTATTGTTTCTGTGATGCTGTACATTTTCTGTGATGTTGCATTTCTTTTCACGCCTTGAGCGAAATATAATATATTGGTATATATATTAGTAGATGTTGTATATGTTTTGCATCCGCGCTAGTCCAGTCCCCGCTCTGTCGTTAGTTAGCTAACCTAACGGGTAATGACGGGACCCAGTGGCGAATGCGGATGACATATACGTACATCAGTATATTTTCGTTCTTTGTGGTGTGATCAATTGATGGGACTGCGTTGATTCGGATCAATGCAAGTTAAAAACAAACCTAATCTGATGTTGTTGGAACACTTTTTCAAAAAGCTGTTATTGCAAGGACGTTCACTTTTGTTTTGCATCGTGGTATTCAGTTGGAATATCCTGCTCCTCAGTCGACGAGGCAAGGGCCGGGATCCCTTCACCGGGAGTGACCTCTTGGACAGAAGTTTGCGTCAGGGCAATGACTTCACTATAGCCGATTACTTTTGCTTTGCACTGTGGTATTCAGTTGGAATATCCTGCACCCCATTCTACGGGGAAAGAGCCGAGATCCCTTCACCGGGAGTGACCTCTTTAGCAACGGTTTTCGTCACTATATTTTTAAAAAAGTTATCCGTTCCTTCAACGATATCAAGTTCATTACGTTAAAGGTTTTCGCCAGAAACCATTCGTAGCCCTCCGTCGTTTCAGACGGGTAGCACGTAGTATTCATGCTATGTTTGTTGACCTTCGTCAAGGCATAGTGTATGGTAGCTGCTTGTTACTTTTCTGCTGCATAGATAGATGCGTTGGTTTGGGACAGTCATACAGCCTTGTTGACCTTCGTCAAGGGCTTGTACGGGTGGATTCAAATTAACCTGGATAATGACGGGTAGAACTTGACATGTGACTTATGATTTGTTGACCTTCGCCAAGGTCATAAGAGCATGGGGCAGAAATCACATCGGGAGTTTCAAAAGAACTGAAACTTGCCAGATATGCGCATACCTTCTGGAGTGTGATACCGTGAGCGGATTCCGTCACGTTGTCATGCGATGAGAGTTGGATCCCGATTCCCACTGATGAGTTAGTTTACTCCTCGGGTGATCCCGACTAATTCTTCTTTCTGGTTTGGAGGAGAATTTGAGGTACAGTGGGAGGTTTCCAGATTAGATAAATTGGTAACCATTCTGATCTAGGTTAGAGTGCACGCTGAGTGTTTCTTTTCTCTCTCTCTTCGGCAGCGACCATTGACCCGACCCTAAGACAATGACTCAGTGACCAAGTTGACCGAACCTTCTTGACACCGGCTTTTGGATTGTCAGAGTTGCAGACCTCATTGCCACTCCTACTTTTACCCTTTTCTCCAGGACACCCCGTATTACTACGAACGTCCACTTCCATTGGACAAAACCATCGTATGGTTAGATACGAACTCGAAAGAATTTATTCGAGGATGGTTTCCGGTTCTGGAGAAAAAGGATAGGATTATTCAATTGTCTTTTCCTTTTTACCTTCTCTCAAGTTGTGAGTACTCCTTGGTTTAGGGATAGTACACCTATTACGCAAATTGGATTGTCTTCTTCCAAACCTTAGGCTGGTGCCGACCGGTAGGGAATGAAGAAAACCAATTAGCATAACGATGGTGTGCAGAAGGTATTAAGTTAAAACAAAGCAAGGGATTAGTAAGAGGGCAAAGTAAATTGCAACAGATATTCACGACCAAACCAAGTATTCCTTCGCCAATCCTAAATCACCTTTGTATTTCTCCAGGACACTCCGTATCACTACGAAGATCCACAGTTTATTTGGATACTCCATCTTATGGTTATATACGAACTCGAAAGGAACTTGTTCCAGTTCGGGGATGGATTCTGGTTCAGGAGAAATAGGAATAAGATTTATTCAGGTGTTTTTTATCTTCACCTTCTCTCGCATTGCGAGTGTTCCTAGGATTGGGACAGTACACCCATTATGCTTATTGGATAGTCTTCTTCCAAACCATAGGCTGGTGCCGAATGGTAGGGAAGGAAGAAAACCATTTGGCCTAAGGGGTGTACAGAAGGTAAAGACTAAAGAAATATGAAGGGATTTGGAGAGGTGGCAAAGAACTATACGGTTACAGTCGTAAATCTGGAAGAGGCATTACTAGGAATACCGGGATACCCCATCGAAACATTTCAATGTTTTAGTCTCACTGTGTACTGTTAAAGGAAAATTGATTTCCCAGTTAAACACTTGCTCCAGGGTATGTATTTACCAGGCACGATTCTCACATCTGTATGGTCTTACAGATGATGAGTGGGAGTAAGTTATTGGGAATTGGGTGATCATCCTCATTATATCGGGATTCGTTGTAATCGGTGATATTTGAGGAAATCACCTGGGCTGTTTGCCGGTCGGCAAATATTTGGTTTTGAATATCCGCTGTTATGCACCAATTTCAAATTGATATATCTGTACGTCTATTTTCATAGAGTGAGATATACCTTTTTGAAATTATGTCTACGACATTTACCTATATCAGTGGATGGTTAGGTAAGGAGCATTAAACAGCGGTGTAATTCTTCTTAACCATAAGTACAGTTTTCAACCTACGACACACAGTGAGTGAGTTATCAGACTCAAGGGACTTGTACAGAGTATTGTATGATGTCCAGGGTCCATCAGGACAGAGGGCTTGGTCCTCATACTATATTCGGTTTACTTATGACTTCTCTAGTTTTTAGACAGGTGTTTCGTGGAAACACAGGGTCCGAATTTGGAGAAGTTATAGGTATTTGAATAGAGTAGAGAACCAGGTGTAGCAAGTATCGGGATTCTTCAAAGTGATCGAAGATGTAGATACTTGTATATGGTATTCAGTTGATAGTAGTGATTAAGAGAAATTGCTTCTCTTTCAGGTTACTCATAATTGGAAGCATTCCTAAGTTGAGTAACGCTGATCGGCCTCCTTCCATTTAGTTGACATGCACTGGAGACAGCTGCATGATTTCAATCTGGTTCAATTAAATCAGTGCCTCTGGTCCTATATGGGATATAGAACAGTTCGTATCTTAACGATGTTAAGGTACGGGGAGTTGTCCGGCTTATGATTAAAACCAGACTCTGGATAACTTAAGGCACATTTCTGTAATGGCTGTTTGTGGGTTGACCCAGGCTATGATGAGGGTTGACTTTCTACCATCTGGATGAACAATAGCGATATTGTTCTAGACTCGCCACAGTTTTATTAAAAAAAATGGATTTTTTCAGAAAACAGTAGTGGGAGTATGGTAGAACTGGAAGTGATTCCAGAACCACAAACGATTACTGAAGATTTGATAAGGAACCTAAAGATTCAATCTGGTTTGACATTCCATTGGTTACTCCACAGATAAGGTGGGTAACTTCAAGCACCCGAGAGGTACTCCGGTAGGCTCAAGGATGGTGACAGGGAGGTTCTTGTTTACCCACACTTGCCATTACTGTTGTTCCAGACTATGAGACCCGGCAGGAGGATGAGTATAGCGTCGTTCTGAACTCGCTTCAGAAGTGTACGTGTATATGACTCTGCCAGAGGGTTGTCGTAGTCAGTGGGAGAAGCGGAAGCATTGGTGGACAGGTAGCTTATGTCTATTTATAGACTAAAGCAGATATAGCGGAGATAGATCATCTATTTCTGACGTGACAGTCATAGTTTTGACTTCATCAGAATAGGGGATGGATCTGTTGAGAAGGTAGTAGGGTGTGATATCCTGGTATTTGGATGACATACACATAGTAGGAAAAGAAACTCCTATACTACAATCGGTTATACTTTGGTCGTCACACAGTGGTTTCTCCACACAGGACTTGGATATTATATCAGACATACTGGTTACTAGATCTATGGTTTTAGATCTAGATTTGGGTAGTTTCCCAATCTGGGTACTTGGACAGCATTCTAAGGGTATTTAGAATGGACGACTCCATGCACGGTAGTGTACCTGCAGAAGATGGAGTCACCCTCTCTAAAGCTGTCTTGCAGACTAAAGGGGAGAGGGATATGCATGATTGGCAGATCACTTGCTTAGGCAATTGAGTCAATCATGAGATGTCAAGTACCACACCAGATGTTGTTCTTGCACTAGATGCAATAAGTTGACATTGATCCAATCCTGGAGAAACAGTCGGAAGCAGTTATAGAACATAAGTGGATGTTCTAGGGATATGATAACAATAGCCTCATGCGGGAGACAGTTATCATTCCAGGCTTCCAAGGTGACCTGGACGACAAGGAGGTTGTCAGAGTTATGGTTTTCCTTCTGATGAGGGGCAGTATTTTGGACAGGTGGTCTAAGGCAATACTGAAGGTGGCATGGAGCAGGATACTGATTAAGTTCAGTTGATGATACAGTCTAAGAAGTTTGGATTTGGAGTTCATTTATGAGCTATGTCCCATCAGACATCCAGACACATTCTAAGACAGGTATTGCTCATTTCGGGAGATGGGTTTCTCCGCGAACTTGAGATGTAGAGAGACATAGAAAGAAACTTCAAAGCGGATCCACTCACTGAGGCTATTCCTTGAACGCAATAGTTTCGCAAACGAGCTTTGTGAGACTGACTAGTATAGGAGTTGGGTGTTCGGTATCACACGGGCTGTGAGTATGCGACATCGCAATAATTAGCCTTGAGTGCAAGTGGGAGATTGTTGGAGATAGTGCCCTCAGAGTCAATTATTAGGTCACAGGTACGTGATTGCAATGATTGATGGAGGACCTATCCCGGTAGGACAGTCTTACTCGAGATGATAGTATGCTATCTGGTTTACCTTTATCATCGTGTACTGTTTTAGGTGACCTGACAAGTTGCTATTACACGTTGATAGAGCCCCTAGGATTCTTGCTTGACCACCAGCAGTATGAGGGCGATCATATAAGTGGGAGCTGGGGTCTATAAGCATATCCTCAAATGGTCCCTAGTCGTGTGAGTTTCGAGACAGGGCATCGATACTCCAGAGTAGACTAGTGTATACAGTCGAGACCCCGACGAGGGGCGGTGGCCGGTCTCACAAGCCACTGGTGTCAGTTGGATCACCTAAGATGTATACAGGTGCTCATTGGGTTATGAGTACACCGGACTGGACTCGCCGGGAACATGCTAGTTGGTCATATACCAGACGTCAGATGGCAGTTCCCTGGTGACATGTGTGCAGGTTAGTTCATCGACCTGGGGATCGTCATTTTGTAAGGTTCCTAGGCACTCTAGTTAAGTCTCACAAGTAATCAAACATGCACAAATAAAATTTTACGGGTGCCTACAAACCCGACTACGGATCGTTCGCTAGATATTTAGGCGAAACATATAAACTAGTTTGCATTTTTTAACTAAGGGAACAGATATACAACCTTTGTAGATCCGGTCCACCACCTCCATGGCTCCGCAACGAAGTCCTCTCGCTGTCCAAGTGAACTCCCGGGCTCTAGCTTCGGCTTCGTCGAAGAATAAGTGAGCTAGGTCGTCAATATCCATGCCGAAGATGATCTACGTCGAGGCATCGCTAGATCAAGCTCCACTTTCACCAAACCTTGAAAGTTTGTGAAGGAAACACACTCTACTACTTGGCAAGAGGTAGAGGATGAGAAAATAGGAAGTGGGTAGACTTTAGTTTTGGATTTCTCACTTGATTTGGCTAGTTGCCATTGAAGTAGAAAGCTTTTCTTCATGTTGAAGAAGATGAAGAAGAAGAAGAAGATATGATAAGTTTTTTTTTGATAATTAAAAAAATAGAAAAGAAAATATAATACTTATCATATCATTAACCTTAGTTAGGTGTAGAGAATAAACCTTGGTTAGGGTTAGTGGTTAGGTTTAGGAAAAGAACAAGAATGGTGAAGATTTCAACATTTCATGAAGTTTCCACAAAACAACAAAAAAAGTCCACCATTCTCTTTATCTTTTCCAAAAAGAAATAAATAGATAAATCAAAAGATAAATGAATGAGATAAAAGTAAACCCTAACCACTAACTTAACCATTGTTTAATTCTCTACACTAACCTAAGCTTGCATGTATCATCAAACATGATACAATCATGTGCACAAAATATATCACATATACAATGTGCACAAACCAAGTGAGTTAATCCATTTAAAGTGAACCATTACTAGTTAATGCAAAGTAATATATCAAATATATAATTATACATTAAATCATTAAATCAACACTTGATTCAATGATCCGGTTATGTCGCATATAACCGGCTAGTATCCAATGTATCGGCTTATCGAATCAATCCTTGATTCGATAACTAGGTTATATCGCATACAACCATTCGACACATTCATCGCGAGAATGAAATACGGTATCACATACACGCATTATTCTCGGTCCCGCACATATCTCATATGCGCTCCTATTTCGTTTCGCTTGAGCTAGGAAACCTCTGTGTAGGACTCTAAAGACTCGTCAATACGCCGGCAGCGGATGATGATCATATCAAACACCCACAAGCCGCAAGCGGTCTGCTAAACGTAACGGCCACCCGGGTATTGAGCGATCAGAAGATCGACGAGCAAGCCCGCTCACACTCCTGTGAATCCAACCAGTAACACTTACCGTACGGTCTGGTCTGTTCGTCTGATATGTCGCATATCTCGCCTAGGGGTGGTAAACGTCAGACCCCAATAGCTCGATAAGTCATGCCGACGTAGGGTCCATAACATTCGTGAAATTACTGATAACACTTACCAGTATATCACTGCAACCCTGGCCAGGGATTTCCTGTTATGGCCAGTCGAGCATAGCACAACATCAACCCCCAATACCGGGAGAGACGAATCCCCTCCTATCGCTCATTGCCTCCATGTGAATCGGGACTGTACCCAAAAACCACCTGTTTGCACAACTCAGTAGAGCCGTGGTAGGGTGGAAATCAAAGCACAGTGGGAGACACACAAGACTCTATGACGATCTCGGGTCAACAGACTACGCTGTACCAGTGTCACCAGAGAACTGCCATCTGACGTGAGGTATAATACCATCTGGGAGTTCTCGGCGAGTCCGTTCAGTGTACCCAGTCTCCACTGAGCACCCGCATACCATCTTCGATGTCAAACACCAATGGATATGGGATCATCCATCGTCCATCGCATGGGTCGAGAAGATATGCGCTAGTTTACAATGGAATATCGATGCCCCGTCTCGATATTCCTTCGACTAGGAACATTTCAAGGATGTACTCTTGGACTACCCAGGCCCCACTAGTATGATCTACATCATAGTCCTGGAAGTCGAGTACACATCCTATGGGCTTTATCCACATGTAATCAGAGAGACAGAAAGTATACATGTTAAGATAAAGAGCAACCAGATAGCGTACTATCATGTCGAGCAAGAAAGTCCTACCTATATATGTCCCAGCATCCACTACAATATACATCCAATGTACAGTAATGGCCTCTAGGGCATACATATAACTAACAATCTCCCACTTGCACTAGGGCCATCTGTAGCAGTGGTTGCAGTATCACATACTCAACCATCCCCTAATGGTCTCTCTTTGGGAAAAGGCCTTCATGAGTGGATCCGCCGTGTTGTCCTCTGAGTCTTCTCTCCTATCCTCGATCACCTTGGACATCAACTATCTCCATGATCAGGTGATGCTGCCTCAGAATTTGTCTGGGTCACTGATGGGACCAGGGTTCCAGGGCCGAAGCCACACTTCCATTGTCATACAATGGCAGGAACCTAGTTCATCTTATGAACCAATATACACCCAAACTTCCTCTTTGGTAGTATCTTTAATAGCGATGTTACCAGCCTTTATCGTCTAGTTTTCCACGGTATCTAGCTTGGAACTCTTCCAACATACCGTCCCTTTACTGAGGGTAAAGACAGTGCCTGTAACTGACATTCAGTCGTCTTTATCACCCTGGAACACTTCCAGTGATTCTCCCTAGGATCGATTGATACAATCTCACTATACCTAGTGAGAACCCTAATGTCCCTTTAGATCTATCTCATAGGTCCAAATCTCAGGATTTAGGAGGTATCATCTTTATCCTATTTGGAGAATCCTTATGATAATAGGAGATTGATCGATCGTAGTATAGGAAACTCTTTTCCTATCAAGAGTATGTTGTCTACGTACAATACGAAAATGACCACCTTACTCTCTACTACCCTTTTGTATATACAAGGTTCGTCTACCATTTTGATGAAGTCAAACACTTTGACTATCACATCAAAACAGACGTTCCAACTCCGCGATGCCTGCTTCATTATGTAAAGCAACTTGCACACGTTTCCGCTGCTCCCACTGTTTACGAAGACCTCTGGCTGTGTTCTTATAGACGTTCTCTTCTAAATCAGTATTTAGAAAAGCAGTCATGGCACCCAACCGCCAGATATCGTAGTCATGGTATGTAGCCGTGGTAAGTAGGATCTGGATAGACTTAAGCATAGCTACTGGAAAAAGGTTTCATCATTATCCACACCTGGTCGATGACGAAAAACCTTTAACAAGTCTAGCTTTGAAAGTCTCAACTTTTCCATCTACACCAAGTAATCTTCTCAAGATATACTTGCTCCTGATGGGGATTTAACCCTTCAGATATAGCAGCTAAAGTCCATACTTTGCTGGTGTACATGGATTCCATCTCAGATCGCTAAGCATCCAGCCATTCTTACAGAGTCCCTACTCTCGATGGCCTGCTCGAAACTAGTTGGGTCATCATCTCATGATGCAATCCTAGCTCCCACTGTCATCGAGAAACCGAGGTATCTCTCAGGTGGGTGAGGAACCCTACTAGATCGGCGGAGAGGCTGAGGTTCGTCGGGAACTATAGAATCGTTTGGTTCTGTCAAATCATTAGCAGTTTTGTACAGCTGGAACCTTTCCAGTTCTACAGAACTGATCTTGCCTCGATCTTGTCCGGATTTTGCTTTTGACATAGGCCGGACAATCCCAAATCTTAACTAACTTAAGAGATAGGCTCTTCCCATACCATATCTCATATGGAGTGGTAGGCACTGATTTGATTCGAACCTAATTCAATAGGTATGCAGCTTCTCAAGTGCATAACTCCCAGAAGGAAAAAGGTAACTCAGTAATACTCATCATAGAGCACATGATATCTAATATTGTGTGATTGATCCGCCCCGATACACCGTTGTGCTGTGGTGTATTCAGAGGAGTAATACTGAGAGAGAATCTCATTTTCCTTTAGAATAGTCCAAGGATTCCATGCACAAGTATTCTCCTCCCTGATCTCATCATAGGACATAATACTTATACCCGGTTATTGGTTCTCTACTTCTAACTTATATTCTGTGAATACCTCAAAAGGTTCGGACTTATGTTTCAATAGGAACATATGACTGAATCTTGAGAGATTATCAGAGAATATAATGAAGTAAAAAGAACCAGTCCTGGCATGTGTAGACAGGAGACCTTACATACATCATCATGTATCAGTCCCAAGAGTTTACTAACTCTTTCTCTGTTTCCAGTAAACAGAGCTGGTGTCATTATATCTTTGTGACATGACTGGCAAGTTTCACAAGATGTAAATTCAAACTGATTTAAATATGCATCTAAATGTAACTTCAGCTAGTCGGGTCGCATCGATATGACCTAGTCTACAATACCTCAAGAAGAATTCGTTCATTTCTGAACTCTTTCTCTTGTGTATATTCTGTGTACGAGGAACTGTAGTTTGATTTAGAACGTCAATGCATTTAGATAAGGTGCCTGAACCGATCAACTTTTGATATAGGAAATGTTCAAAACATTATCCATCAATACAAAATTATATCCTTTCTTTACTAATAAAGAGACTGATATGATTTTGTATATCAGGTTCGGTATCTAATAGCATTTGTTCAGAATCAATGTATTCGTAATACAGGGTGACAGTGACCAACAGACTTGGCTGCAATACTTGCCCCGTTTTCTGTCTCATGAAACTTATCACCTGTTCTCAGTTTTTCTACCTTTTTGTAGCCCTATGTAACAGATTACATATCTGGGATCATGATCCGGTATCATATACCCAGGATTCAGAGGATACTGAGAAACAGTTTTTTTTGTAATGAACACACCTGAAGGAGATGCATCATATGCACTTTCTTCGTTTGGGCGACATAGGAATTCTGGTATTCCCCAATTTCCTGCTCTGTCTTATAACAATTATAAGTTGGAGCGGGACCAACGTTCCCCAGCTCAGTATAACAAGCGGGTTCGGTCAATACATCCGTATTATTATCTTGATTAAGGCGTGATATGGTCGCTACCAGGAGAAAGAGAGAAGAAAACACTCTGCGTGCGCTCTTGCAAGATCAGATTGGTTATGTATTTTATCTAATCAGGATGGCTCCCACTGTTTTTATCAAATCTTCCTTCAAACCCTAAAAGGAAAGACTAGCCGGGATTAATTACACTCTACAAGTTCGCCAATCTTTCAGCCAGGCCAGTGTCGGTACTTTGAGGGAGGTTCCCCGTGCTTTCGTACGGACCTAATTACTGTAAACCTCGTTTTCCCAGAGGCGTAACCCCGTTGACACCTTTCTAGACACCTACTTGATCGGCTAATTGCAAAGTGCAAAACTCTCCCAGGAGTAACAATTACTCGCAGTGGGTATCGGGATCCAACTATCACATAGAAGGTATGCAATCTCATTGCAAGTTTCAACACTTGAAACTCCCGATAAAGGTTTTTACCCCTAGCACCTATGACCTTAACTATGGTCAACAAATCATAAGTACTAGTCAAGTTCTACCCGTCATTTCGTGATTAATTAGACCCACCCACATGACCCTTAACTAAGGTCAACAAAGTCACGCGACTGTCCTAACTAATCGCATCATATGCGGTGTAGGAAGACATCACTTAGCTACCGTACACTGTGCCTTGACAATGGTCAACAAACACAGCACGAATACTAAGTACTCTACTTCCTAAAATGACGGAGGGTTGCGGCTGGTTTTTGTGAAAACCTTTAACGCTTTGAACTTGATCTCGTTGCGGAATCAAATGGTTTTTAAATGGAATGTTTTTGAGGCTTTTCTAGTTTTGCTAAAGGGGTCGCTCCCGGTGAAGGGATCGTCGGCCCTTTCCTCGTCGAATGAGGTGCGGGATATATCATATATATCACTGTGCAAAGCGAAAACTATAGAAGCGATCAAAGACAAACCGAGAGTTGTAGCATCTGCCAGTTATTGCTAAAGGAGTCACTCCCGGTGAAGGGATCTCGGTCCTTTCCTCATCGAATAAGGTGCAGGATGTTCTATAATGAACACCGCGATGCAAAGCAAGAACTGTAGCTACCTGTTTTTATTTTGAAATTCGATTCCACAACATCAATTAGGTTTATTTTCTTTCATTAATCTCATTAATGAATATCCCATCATTTAAATCCACCTAACCATCACAGATAAATATAACGTACGCTTATGCCATCCGCATTCGCCTCGATGTCCCGTCTGCACCGTTAGGTTAGGTAACTAACGGCAGAGCGGGGCAGGGCTAGCGCGGGTGTAAAACATAAGCAACGTCTATATAATATATCATATATACTATATATAATACCTGTCACAGAACATCGCATGATCACAGATAAAACACAGCAGAAGAAACATATGAAATATTGGATATACTAGGACGTCCGTGTTTTCAATACGAGCCAGTATAAAACACGGATTCCACGGTCGTGATGAATAGCCAATCCCACACCCCTAGACCCCTACGAGAGTGGCAAGCAACCCTACCAATTCCAGGGTTAGGAGACCCGGACTCGACTCCTCGAGTTGGTCTCCCACTGGACCCCAGAACCCGGTTACTTGTGCTCCCCTCCTTGGGTCTATCCTAGTGCAGAAAAGTAAATAATATACAACAACGGTGACAACTTCCGCAACCTGGAAGCGCCCCAATAAAAGAATATTACATACAAGTTTTTTACATGAATGAAAATGAAAAACACTCATCTCACATAAAAAAACCCCCGGCTATTCAAATACGACGATCCAATATAACATATCCAGCAACACATAACATCACATGTCATCAACGTAAGTAAATATGCGCATCCCAATTGTCGTTGACATATAGCAACGAAACCGGCGATATCACATATTACACTTACGGTCACAGAAAAGAAAGTGTAAAACTACAACAGTTGGAATCCGCAACCACCTCAGACATCGCATGCCTGACTAAATGAATTACTTAGACATCGCATGCCTAACAATTATAAACCCCGCATTTTAGTCTCATTATCGAAAACTCTTTTCAATATCAAGTCGGGCAATTCAACAAGATTCCCGACATTCTGATCGAATGCTCGTCGTAAACTTCAGTAGACGGCCGCACCCCTAATACCGTCGACGAAGTGCACCAAGGCGGAACACCGCTACCGCGAGCACCCGAACGGATGCTTTCGGCGACGGGGTTCTCCTACAGTCACTTGGTCGGGGCTATGGAGTGAGGCTGTCTATTAAGTTTACCCGGCGAGTATCCGCGTACGCTACGTGATTGCGACGGACTTTTGATCACATCCAAATTCCGTGGCAACCGATCAAGCAAGACTAAACTGCTATGTTTATAATATTCATTCCGTTATCTCATAACAATTTGCGAATTCCAATTATTGTATCACATTCCGGATAAATAGAAAATGCTAAACTTTTCGATCGAACAATCGAACACCCAAGTTTTCCCGATACTACTCAACACATGAAATAAGTCTAACAACATTCAGTTCGTGCCTCAGTAGCAACGGTCCAGCCGTAGAAGGGTCAAGCCAACGCCTCACATGTGGCACGCCGTACTGCCCCAAACCCGAAGGTTCAAAGGGCAGTTCAAGACGGTCACATAATCGAGTTAAGGTTTGTTGTCTTCTAGAGGGTCCATTGCGTTACTTGCACTACTTAGAACGTCGTTAAACTACGGAAAAATTCAACAATTGGAAATTTCCCGGCAGGGGAAAAAGTGGGTATTTATATCCGGTCGAACTTTTTAACATATTCTAAAAATACCCGGAAAGCCACACCGACAAAATTAGACACTCCGATCGAAACACCGAATCCCCCAAAACAAGCCCAGAAAATTCAACTCTGGAATAAATTTTAAATATTCCCAGAAAACTCAACATAAAATAATAGGAATTACTGTGCAAAAATGGTACGATGACGTCACCATGGTAGCGCGGAACCGCCGCAGAAGCAGTGCTTCTGCCGCGGTTCCGCCGCCGTTCAAATGAATTATTCGCCTGAGTTTGCACCGTAATTCTTAGTTTTATTTTATGTATTTTCTACAAATTTTTAATTCACAAAAATCCGCATTTTGAAAAAAAATCCAGAGAGCAATTTTTGGGTCGGGTTTCAGTTCGATCGGACTTCAGATTCCGTCGGGACTTCGCCTAAGGCTCTAGCTAGGCTCTGATACCACTGTAAGGTTCCTAGGCACTCTAGTTAAGTCTCACAAGTGATCAAACATGCACAAATAAAATTTTACGGGTGCCTACAAACCCGACTACGGATCGTTCACTAGATATTTAGGCGAAACATGTAAACTAGTTTGCATTTTTTAACTAAGGGAACAGATATACAACCTTTGTAGATCCGGTCCACTACCTCCATGGCTCCGCAACGAAGTCCTCTCGCTGTCCAAGTGAACTCCCGGGCTCTAGCGTCGGCTTCGTCGAAGAATAAGTGAGCTAGGTCGTCAATATCCATGCCGAAGATGATCTACGTCGAGGCATCGCTAGATCAAGCTCCACCTTCACCAAACCTTGAAAGTCTGTGAAGGAAACACACTCTACTACTTGGCAAGAGGTAGATGATGAGAAAATAGGAAGTGGGTAGACTTTAGTTTTGGATTTCTCACTTGATTTGGCTAGTTGCCATTGAAGTAGAAAGCTTTTCTTCATGTTGAAGAAGATGAAGAAGAAGAAGAAGATATGATAAGTTTTTTTTTGATAATTAAAAAAATAGAAAAGAAAATATAATACTTATCATATCATTAACCTTAGTTAGGTGTAGAGAATAAACCTTGGTTAGGGTTAGTGGTTAGGTTTAGGAAAAGAACAAGAAAGGTGAAGATTTCAACATTTCATGAAGTTTCCACAAAACAACAAAAAAAGTCCACCATTCTCTTTATCTTTTCCAAAAAGAAATAAATAGATAAATCAAAAGATAAATGAATGAGATAAAAGTAAACCCTAACCACTAACTTAACCATTGTTTAATTCTCTACACTAACCTAAGCTTGCATGTATCATCAAACATGATACAATCATGTGCACAAAATATATCACATATACAATGTGCACAAACCAAGTGAGTTAATCCATTTAAAGTGAACCATTACTAGTTAATGCAAAGTAATATATCAAATATATAATTATACATTAAATCATTAAATCAACACTTGATTCAATGATCCGGTTATGTCGCATATAACCGGCTAGTATCCAATGTATCGGCTTATCGAATCAATCCTTGATTCGATAACTAGGTTATATCGCATACAACCATTCGACACATTCATCGCGAGAATGAAATACGGTATCACATACACGCATTATTCTCGGTCCCGCACATATCTCATATGCGCTCCTATTTCGTTTCGCTTGAGCTAGGAAACCTCTGTGTAGGACTCTAAAGACTCGTCAATACGCCGGCAGCGGATGATGATCATATCAAACACCCACAAGCAGCAAGCGGTCTGCTAAACGTAACGGCCACCCGGGTATTGAGCGATCAGAAGATCGACGAGCAAGCCCGCTCACACTCCTGTGAATCCAACCAGTAACACTTACCGTACGGTCCGGTCTGTTCGTCTGATATGTCGCATATCTCGCCTAGGGTTGGTAAACGTCAGACCCCAATAGCTCGATAAGTCATGCCGACGTAGGGTCCATAACATTCGTGAAACTACTGATAACACTTACCAGTATATCACTGCAACCCTGGCCAGGGATTTCCTGTTATGGCCAGTCGAGCATAGCACAACATCAACCCCCAATACCGGGAGAGATGAATCCCCTCCTATCGCTTATTGCCTCCATGTGAATCGGGACTGTACCCAAAAACCACCTGTTTGTACAACTCAGTAGAGCCGTGGTAGGGTGGAAATCAAAGCACAGTGGGAGACACACAAGACTCTATGACGATCTCGGGTCAACAGACTAAGCTGTACCAGTGTCACCAGAGAACTGCCATCTGACATGAGGTATAATACCATCTAGGAGTTCTCGGTGAGTCCGTTCAGTGTACCCAGTCTCCACTGAGCACCCGCATACCATCTTCGATGTCAAACACCAATGGATATGGGATCATCCATCGCCCATCGCATGGGTCGAGAAGATATGCGCTAGTCTACTAGGGAATATCGATGCCCCGTCTCGATATTCCCTCGACTAGGAACATTTCAAGGATGTACTCTTGGACTACCCAGGCCCCACTAGTATGATCTACATCATAGTCCTAGAAGTCGAGTACACATCCTATGGGCTTTATCAACATGTAATCAGAGAGACAGAAAGTATACATGTTAAGATAAAGAGCAACCAGATAGCGTACTATCATGTCGAGCAAGAAAGTCCTACCTATATATGTCCCAGCATCCACTACAATATACATCCAATGTACAGTAATGGCCTCTAGGGCATACATATAACTAACACATTTGTCTCGTGTGAGTTCCCACTGTACTTTGATTACTACCCTACCACGGCTCAAAGGAGTCGTGCAAACAGGTTTTAGTTGGGTACAGTCCCGAGCCACATGGAGGCAGTGAGCGTATCTTCAGGGGTTTGTCTCTCCCGGTATTGGGGGTGAGGTCGTGCTGTATCTAGGAGAGCCATTACACGAAGCCCTCGGCCGAGGCAAGGAGATTTACTGGTAGGTATTCCAGTAGTATCTCAGGGTGTTCTGGGCTACACTCCGACACGACTTGTACCGCTTTTGGGGGTCTGACTTTTACCAACCCCCTAGGCCCGCCATGCGATGCTCATAGACGAACAGACCGGACTGTACGGATATTGTCACTGACAGGCTCAGTAGGGTTGTCAGGCTGAGTTCGCTCACAGACATCCCTTTTAGCCCGTTACGTATTGGCTTATACCTCTGATGTGCTAGTGGTTAAACCCACAACCAAGGTGTTGACGAGTCTTTAGAGTCCCCCACATTCAGTTACTCAGCTTTCGGGCGAAAGGTTGTAGAGGCCGTATGGAGATATGGCAAGGTCCGATCAGATACGTGCGGTATTGCACGGATCAGGATCGGACAGTTTGTACTATAGGCCGTATGGTTATATGGCAGGGTTCGATCAGATACGTGCGGTATTGCACGGATCAGGATCGAACAGATATTACTAGCCGGTTTTGGTATAAGCCGGATCCTAGTATAGTACAGTGTAGATTTTGTCTCATTGCATTTGTATTTCGGTCGGAATACAAATGCGGGTGTGTATGCACAGTATCGGGGTTTTCCTGTAATTTATTACGGGACCAGTTTTCTGGAGTTGCCAGTTTGCTTTCCGTTTCGGCCGATTTCCTTTGTATCATTCATTGGCCGAAGATTGGTGGAGGAGGGCTTATTTGCATTGTTGCAAATAAGCATTTGTGGAGGGGGTCTTTTCTTTTTGTTGTATCATGATAGCTTTTCCTTGACCTTGACTTCTAGCTTTATCATGATGGCTTGACTTTGTTGACAATCATGGTTGTTGATGATTGTTGGTGGAGTGTGGGTTTGGGTTTGTAATCATCTCTTGATATCATGATCTTTCTCTCTCTCCCTTGCATTATGGTTGTGGCTATCCTCTTTCATTTGAGCACTCACTCCATTCTCTCCTCTCACCAAGCCATGGCCGGCCACTCTCTTGGTGGGGCTGTCCAAACATTTTGGTGTGGGATTTTTCTTCATTTCATGTTGCAAAAATCCCACAAGATCAATCCCAAAAGCTCCAAGTATCATTCCTCCACCAAATGGCAATTCCACAACCCCAAAGTGAGACTTGAGGACTACATATTCTACAGCGAACCTTGGGCACGTCGAGTAGCCGGCTTCGTGCCCGAGTTGCCTCGGCATTGAGGTAGGAGCCCGTAAAAAAGGTAGGCGATGTGGTGCACTTCCGGCGACGAGGAGAAGACGGGACATTCCGCAGGAGATCGGGACGATGACGAGAAGACCGGGGGACTTGGATCGTCGGTATATCTCTATTCCCTTTCTTGTAGTAAGCTAGGACTAATTAATGGTTCGATCCGGGTATTAGTGCGCGGCGGTTTGCCAGTTCAAGAAAAATTAAAGTTTATCACCGCTTCCGCATTTGGCCGTCGGATTGAGGGCCGGGGCGCCGCCGTGCACCTACAGAGAAAACCCCTGCGTGAGATCCTTACGACTCACAAAGGAGCAACACACTTAGGAATCCTCACGATTCCTAAGGAGAAAATACACTTGCGGGATCCTTATGACTCGTAGGGAGAAAATGCTTTTATGGGACCCTCACGGCCCATAAAATTGAAAAGCCTTGGGTGATAGGGACCCAAACATGTCTCCTAAGCCATCGTCCCCCAACGGGAAACGGCAAATGATGAGTCGCTCCTGGCATTTCGCTTCAGTGTTAGCGGTGCTGATGCCGACCAAAAACCCAAATCCCAAGTCCTCCCAAGGCAAATGATAAGTTGCTCCTGGAATTATTCCAGTGCAGCAATGCTGAGGCCAAACAAGATCCAAATTCCAAGTCCCCAAACGGCGAATGATGAGTCGCTCCTAGTACCACATTCCAGTGCAGCGATGCAGATGCCAACCAAAATCCGATTTCTCAAAATTCTCCTGGCCTTATGGTAGGTCCCCAAATTGACCATCGTATACAATCCACGGGCTCAAATAATTCTCATCATACCCATGCCCCACCGTAATCACCAGTTACGCGGCTGGTCTCCGCTTTGGGAATGATGCTCCATTGATAAGACCCACTCATGTGTCCTCACGATATATGAGGAGAACAAACCTTTGTGGGATCCTTACGACTCATAAAGGAAAAACACACTTAGGAGTCCTCACGACTCCTAAGGAGAAAATACACCTGCGGGATCCTTACGACTCGTAGGGAGAAAATGCTTTTATGGGACCCTCAAGGCCCATAAAATTGAAAAGTCTTAGGCGATAGGGATCTAAACCTGTCTCCTAAGCCATCGCTTCCCATTCCCCAAATGGCGAATGATGAGTCGCTCCTGGTACCATATTCCAGTGCAGCGATGCAGATGCCAACCAAATTCCAAATCTCATACCCCAACGGCGAATGATGAGTCGCTCCTGGTACTATATTCCAGTGCAGCGATGCAGACGCCGACAAAATCCCGAAATTTTTCCGGCCCTACGGTCTGGATAATACATCCTGCAAAACCGTATACAATCCACGGGCGTAAAACAATCCCAAAATCCTCTCAATGACAGATGATAATTCGCTCTTGGTACCATATTCCAGTATAGCGATGCTGATGTCAACCCAAATCAAAATCAACAAGTCAACTTCCACTCCGACACCGCAGAAAGCGGAGCAAGTCAGAATCCAATCTCGACACCGCAAGAAGCGGAGCAAGTCAAGTCTACCCCTGACACTGTAAGAAGCAGAGCAAGTCAAATCAAGAACCGACCGTCCAAGTCGCAAAAAGGGCAGCATCGACCGTCCAAGTCGCAAAAAGGGCAGAACCGACCGTCCACGTCGCTAAAAGGGCAGCACCGACCGTCCACGTCGCTAAAAGGGCAGCACCGACCGTCCAAGTCGCTAAAAGGGCATCCATGACCGTCCAAGTCGCTAAAATGGCAGCACCGACCGTCCAAATCGCAAAAAGGGCAGCATCGACTGTCCAAGTCGCAAAAAGGGCAGAACCGACCGTCCACGTCGCTAAAAGGGTAGAACCGACCGTCCACGTCGCTAAAAGGGCAGCACCGACCGTCCAAGTCGCTAAAAGGGCAGCCATGACTGTCAAAGTCACTAAAATGGCAGCATCGACCGTCCATGTCGCTAAAAGGGCAGCAACGACCCTCCAAGTCGCAAAAAGGGCAGAATCGACCGTCCACGTCGCTAAAATGGCAACATCGACCGTCCAAGTCGCTAAAAGGGCAGTATCGACCGTCCAAGTCGCAAAAAGGGCAGCATCGACCGTCCATGTCGTAAAAAGGGCAGTGCTAGCTTCCCAAAAAGCGGGAACCAAATCAGGTCGCCTCTAAGTAAAAGAGGATCCATCAATTTCATGCACACGACCCACATATGTGGTGTGCATTTATTAATGGGGGGCAATTTGTTGGGGTAAAAATTTACACCCCGGTTGACCAAGTTAAAATCAAAGTCAATCCCAAGCCAAGTGGGCCCAAGCCCAGATCCAGTGGGCCCATGCCCGGGTCGAGCCCGAACATGAAGCGGCCGGCCTCCCCCCATGCCAAGATAAAAATTTTGTAATAAATAATTTTGTTGCATTTCTTTTATTTTATTTTGTGGATAAATGTAAGAAAAATAGGCATAAAGCCAAATTTTTGTAAAGCCCATGGCTTATGTGCAAAAAGAAATGGCACATGAGCCATGGGATAGGCAAAATGCCATTTTGTTAAGCCCAAGGGGCTATGTGTAAAGTGTATAGCCTATAAAGGCAAAGATAATGAAATATCTCAACAACTTTTCTCTCTCCAAAAAAAAGTTTCAGATCTGAGATCTTTTTCCTTCTTCAAGGTTCCAAAACCTTCTTCTTTCTCTTGAATTAAATCAAGAGTTCTACTCTCCTTTTTATAAAACAAATTAGTTTTTCACCACAAAACCCATCAAGGGGAACTCAGATCTTCCATTAGATCTCAAAAGGGAGTGATTTTTTTAAAATCCCATATCTCTTGATCTTCAAGATCCAGCTAACAGAAGAGGAAGAAGAAGAACCCCTCCCATTAACCCAAAAAAAAACACACTCAGGAGTCCAACTCCTCTCTGATTTCTCTTCCGAGAAATTTTTTTAGGCTAAAAGCCTCTTTTTCTCGCCGGCGCTCAAGCGCAGAGCGCCCGCGTGCCGACACGTGGTGCGCTTGCGCTCTATCGCTCAGCGCTCCAGCGCAAAGCGCCCACGTGCCGACACGTGGCGCGCTTGCGCTCGAGCGCAAGTTGCCCCGGTGCCGACACGTGGTGCGCTTGTGCTCCAGTGCAAGTGCTCGAGCGCTAGTCGTCCATGTGCCAACACGTGGCGCGCTTGCGCCCAAGCGCTTAACGTCCGAGTGCAAAGCGCCCACGTGCCGACACGTGGCGCGTTGCGCTCCAGCGCTCAGCGTCCGAGCGCAAAGCGACCACGTGCCGATACGTGGCGCGTCGCGCTCCAGCACTCTGCGTCCGAGCGCAAAGCGCTCACGTGCTGACATGTGGCGCGTCGCGCTCCAGCACTCTGGCTCGAGCGCAAAGCGTCCACGTGCCGACACGTGACGCGCTTGTGCTCAAGCGCCTAGGCGTTGGCCCCACGCATTCATTGGATGTCTTTTTCCCCTTTATTTATATACACACGTATATATATATACATATGTATACATATGTACACATACACATACTCCGTGACACTCTCCCCCGTAAAAACTCTGCGTGGCTCCCGATATATCCAAACCCCCCTTTCAAAACAAAACACACGTACACTGCACATTGAGTTTGCATGACCAGTTTAACCCGTTAATCGGAGGTTCCCTCGCCCCAAAGGTGAGGGGTAATTAATGGCAGCTTAGTCCGCGGCTGCCGGAGATTCGGATCCCCACAATCATTAAACCCCGGCCTACCCTAGGCAGGGGGAATCTGTAGTACGCTTGAGAAGCATGCGCGTATTCCCATCTCAATGGGGTGACGAAAAACACCCTACAAAGGTGTCTTACAGACTAAAGGGGAGAGGGATGTACATGATTGGCAGATCACTTGCTTAGGCAATTGAGTTTATCATGAGATGTCAAGTACCACTCCAGATGTTGTTTTTGCAGTAGATGCAATAAGATATTGATCCAATCCTGGAGAAACATTCGGAAGCAGTTTTAGAACATAAGTGGATGTTCTAGGGATATGATAACAACAGTCTCTTTTAGGAGACAGTTATCATTCCAGGCTTCCAAGGTGACCTGGATGACAGAGTGGTTGTCAGAGTTATAGTTTTCCCTCTGACGAGGGGCAAAATTTTGGACAGGTGGTCCAAGCGGATACTGAAGGAGGCATGGCGCAAGATACTGATTGGTTTCAGTTGACGATACAGTCTAAAAAGTTTGGATTTGGAGTTCATTTATGAACTAGGTCCCATCAGATATCCAGACATATTCTAAGACAGGTATTGCTCATTTCGGGAGATGGCTTTCTCCGCGAACTTGAGATAAAGAGAGACATAGAAAGAAACATCAGAGCGGATCCACTCACCGAGGCTATTCCTCGAACGCATTAGTTTCGCAAACAGGTTTTGTGAGACTGATTAGTACAGGAGTTGGGTGTTCGGTATCACACGAGCTGTGAGTATGCGACATCGCAATAATTAGCCTTGAGTGCAAGTGGGAGATTGTTGGATATAGTGCCCTCAGAGTCAATTATTGGATCACAGGCACGTGGTGCAATGATTGAGGGAGGAGCTATACCTGTAGGACAGTCTTACTCAAGATGATAGTATGCTATCTGGTTTATCTTTATCATCGTGTACTACTTTAGGTGACCTTACAGGTCACTATTGCGCGTTGATAGAGCCCTTAGGATTCTTGCTTGATGGCCAGCAGTATGATGGCGATCATATACGTGGGAGCTGGGGTCTATAAGCACATCCTTAAAAAGGTCCCTAGTCGTGGGAGTTTTCGAGACAGGGCATCGATACTCCAGGGTAGACTAGTGTATACAGTCTAGACCCCGACGAGGGACGGTGGCCGATCTCACAAGCCACTGGTGTCAGTTGGTTCACCTAAGATGTATACAGGTGCTCTTTGGGTTATGAGTACACCGGACATGACTCGCTGGGAACATGCTAGTTGGTATTATACCTGACGTCAGATAGCAATTCCCTGGTGACATGTGTACAGGTTAGTTCATCGACCTGAGATCGTCATTTGTCTCATGTGAGTTCCCACTGTACTTTGATTACTATCTTACCACGGCTTAAAGGAGTCGTGCAAACAGGTTTTAGTTGGATACAGTCCCGAGCCACATGGAGGCAGTGAGCGGATCGGCAGGGGTTCGTCTCTCCCGGTATTGGGGGTGAGATCGCGCTGTGTCTGGGAGAGCCATTACATAAAATCCTTGGCCAAGACAGGAGATTTACTGGTAGGTATTCCAGTAATATCTCAGGGTGTTCTAGGCTACACTCCGACACGACTTGTACCGCTTTTGGGGGTCTGACTTTTACCAACCCCCTAAGCCCGCCATGCGATGGTCATAGACTAACGGACCGGACTGTACGGATATTGTCACTGACAGGCTCAGTAGGGTGTCAAGATGAGTTCGCTCATCGACCACCCTTTTGGTCAATACTTGGTAGCCCGTTACGTACGACTAATACCTCTGACGTGCTAGTGGTTAAATCCATAACCAAAGTATTGACGAGTCTTTAGAGTCCCCCACAGACAGTTTCTCAAGTTTCGGACGAAACGTTGTAAGTCCATATGGTTTTATGGCAGGGTTCGAACATGCGCGTGCACATGTGCACGTGTCGTAGTTCGGACGGATAATACTAGCGGGCTTTGGTTTAAGCCGGAACCTAGTATTATACAATGTAGATTTTGTCTCATTGGATTTGTATTCGGTCGGAATACAAATGCGGGTACGTATATACAGTCGCGGGGTTTTCCTGTAATTTATTACGGGATCACTTTTTTGAAGTTGCCAGCTTGTTTTCCCTTTTCGGCCATTTTCCTTTCTTTCTTTCCTTGGCTGAATTTTCTATGGGGGCTTATTTGCAAATGTACAAATTAGCAAAATGGAGGGTGTTTTTTGTGATGGAGGGTTCATGATGGTTCTTGATGAGATTGATTCCTTTTTCATCATTTCTTTTCTTGCATTAATATGATAGGATTAGAAAAGACTTTGAGGGTGATGTTTTGGAGTGGATTTTTGTTCCCTTTTCCTTATGCTCACCCTACCTTTTCTTGTGCTCACCCCTTTGTATTTCCCTCCTCAAATTTGGCCGGCCACTAGATTGGAGAGCCATGATGTGTGTGGAAAAATGATCATCTCAATTTGCACTAAAAATTCTTTAGGTCATTTCCATAGTTCATTCCTCCATCCAAAAAAATGGCAACTTCATCAACCCTCGAGACATAGCGTTCTACACTCAGTCTACAGCAATCTTGGACACGTCGCTAGCCAACTTCGTGTCCGAGTTGCCTCGGTCCAGAGGTGGGAACCTGTAAAAATGACTTCTCGATGTGGTGCCCTTCCGACGAGGAGACCGGAGATCAGTGATGCCGCGTGGAGCTTGGGATGGTGGCCGAAGACCGAAGGATACGGATCGCTTGGTATAGCTTTCTATCCCTCTCTTTAGTTAGCTAGTAGTAGCTTAATGGTCCGATCCGGGTTTATAGTGTTAGTTATATGTATGCCCTAGAGGCCATTACTGTACACAGGATGTATATTGTAGTGGATGCTGGGACATATATAGGTATGACTTTCTTGCTCGACATGATAGTATGCTATCTGGTTGCTCTTTATCTTAACATGTATACTTTCTGTCTCTCTGTTACATGTTGATAAAGCCCTTAGGATGTGTACTCGACTTGCAGGACTATGATGTAGATCATATTAGTGGGGCCTGGGTAGTCCATGAGTACATCCTTCAATGTTCCTAGTCGTGGGAATATCGAGACGGGGCATCGATATTCCAGAGTAGACTAGCGTATATCTTCTCGACTCATGTGATGGGCGATGGATGATCCCATATCCATTGGTGTTTGACATCAGAGATAGTATGCGGGTGCTCAGTGGAGACTGGGTACACTGAATGGACTCGCCGAGAACTCCTAGATGGTATTATACCTCACGTCAGATGGCAGTTCTCTGGTGACACTGGTACAGCTTAGTCTGTTGACCCGAGATCGTCATAGAGTCTTGTGTTTCTCCCACTGTGCTTTGATTTCCGCCCTACCACGGCTCTACTGAGTCATGGAAACAGGTGGTTTTTGGGTACAGTCCCGATTCACATGGAGGCAATGAGCGATAGGAGGGGATTCGTCTTTCCCGGTATTGGGGGTTGATGTTGCGCTATGCTCGACTGGCCATAACTGGAAATCCCTGGTCAGGGTTGCAGTGATTTACTGGTAAGAGTTATTAGTAGTTTCACGCTTGTTATGGACCTTACATCGGCATGACTTATCAAGCTACTGGGGTCTGACGTTTACCACCCCTAGGCGAGATATGCGACAAATCAGACGAACAGACCGGACTGTACGGTAAGTGTTACTGGTTGGATTCACAGAAGTGTGAGCGGGCTTGCTCGTTGATCTTCTGATCGCTCAATACCCGGGTGGCCGTTACGTTTAGCAGACCGCTTGCGGCTTATGGGTGTTTGATATGATCATCACCAACTGCCGGCGTATTGACGAGTCTTTAGAGTCCTACGCAGAGGTTTCCTGGCTCAAGCGAAACGAAATAGGAGCGCATATGAGATATGTGCGGGACCGAGAATAATGCCAGTATATGATACAGAATTCTATTCTCGCGATTTGTATCATCGGACGGTTATATATGATATAGCTGGGTTACCGAATCAAATGTTGATTCGATATATTGATACACTTGATATTAGTCGGTTATATGCAGTATGACCGGATCATTAAATCAAGTGTTGATTTAATAATTTAATGTATAATTATATATTTGATATATTACTTTACATTAACTAATATTGGTTCATTTAAGATTGATTTTCTCACTTGAATGTGCACATTGTTTATATGTGATATATGCAAGTGTACATGTTTGTATCATGCTTGATGATACATATAAGTTGTGTGTATGAGACTTAAACCAAATTGAGGTTAAATTAGGGTTTACTAATTTCCTAATAAATTACAAAAGAAATAAGACTTTGGTCAAAGTTATCAAGTTTCATGAAGCTTGAAGAAGCTTTGAGAAAGTCAATTTCTTTTGTCATTTCCTTAGGATGCTTATTAACCCAGCCCTTAACCCAATTCTTTGGTTAATTCTCTACACAAGTTAAGCATGAGGGCTTAACTTAACCATGGTACCATAATTAAAAGGATAAGTTTCATTTTTATTTGATTATCCTTTTATTCTTTCTTCTTCTTCATCTTCATCAAGCTTCATGAAAGCTTGCTAGCTCCAATGGTGCCATGAGAAAAAGAGTGAAAAATCCAATTCTAAAGTGAACCCACTTCCTGTTTCTTCATCCTCTACTACTTGCCATGTAGTATAGGGTATTCTCTTCACAAAGTTTTTGACCAAGTGAAGGAATAGCTTGAGTTTGAGTCGCCTCGACGTAGATCATCTTCGGCATCGAAGTCAACGACCTAGCCCGATTATTTCTCCGACGAAACCAACGCGAGGGTCCGGGATTCCGATGATCGCAGCGGAGGGATGTCAACATGGAGCTAAAGAAGTGGAGGACCGGATCTACAAAGGTCCTTTTCACTTGTAGTTAAATTGTTAACTTGCTAAGTTTCGCCTTACCTCTAGTTAACGATCTAGCATTAGAGTTCTTTGGCACATGAAAAATTTGATTTTGGTATGGTTGATCAGTTGTAGAACCTCATGAGTGTGCCTAGGAACCCTACAGTGGTATCAGAGCCTAGCTAGAGCTTTAGGCGAAGTGTAGACGAAGTTAGAAACCCGATCGAACCCCGAAACCCTAAATTATACCCTTCTCTGTACAATTTTTGTAACTGTGGATTTTTCCTAATTAAAAATAGCCAAAAAATTCAGCAGGGTTTTTTAGTAGTTACTGTGAAGCACGTGCGTTTAATTCAATAAAGGCGCGGCGGAACCGCGGCATGAGCATGGCTCGTGTGACGGTTCCGCGGCCGTACGGTCTCTTCATTTTCTGCTGTTTGCACAGTAACGTCCTTCTGTCATTCCTGATTCTTCTGGATATTTTTAATTTATACTCCACAGTTGAGTTTTCTGGGTTGTTTTGGGGACTCGATGTTTCGATCGGATTATTTAACTTTGTTTATTGTGTTTTTCCGGATATTTTAGAACATGTTAAAAAGTTCGACCGGATATAAATACCCAAATTTTCCCTTGCCGGGAAATTTCCAAATGTTGGATTTTCCCGTAGTTTAAGAACGTCTAAGTAGTGCAAGTAACGCGATGGACCCTCTAGAAGACAACAAACCTTAACTCGATTATGTGACCGTCTTGAACTGCCCTTTGAACCTTAGGGTTTGGGGCAGTACGGCGTGCCACATGTGAGGCGTTGGCTTGACCCTTCTACGGCTGGACCGTTAGTACTGTGGCATGAGGTGAATGTTTTTAAACTTATTTCATGTGTTGAGCTTTTTTGGGAAAACCTGGGTGTTTGATTGTTCGATCGAAAAGTTTAACATTTTCTATTTATCTGGAATGTGATACAATATTTGGAATCCACAAGTAGTTATGAGATAACTTATTTGGATGTTATAAACATAGCAGTTTAGTCTCACTTGATCGGTTGCCACGGAATTTTGATGTGATCAAAAGTCCGTCGCAATCACGAAGCGTACGCGGATACTCGCCGGGTAAAATTAATAGACAGCCACACCCCATAGCCCTGACCAAGTGACTGTAGGAGAACCCCGTCGCTGAAAGCATCCGTTCGGGTGCTCGCGGCAGCGGTGTTCCGCCTTAGTGCACTTCGTCGACGGCGTCGGGGGTGCGGCCGTCTACTAAAGTTTCCGACGAGAATTCGTTCTGGATGTCGGGAATCTTGTTGAATTGTCCGACTTGATATTGAAAAGTGTTTTCGATAATGAGACTAAAATGCGGGGTTTATAATTGTTAGGCATGCGATGTCTAAGGAGGTTGCGGATTCCAACTGTTGTAGTTTTACACTTTCTTTTCTGCGACCGTAAGTGTAATATGTGATATCGCCGGTTTCGTTGCTATATGTCAATGACAATTGAGATGGGCATATTTACTTACGTTGATGACATGTGATGTTATGTGTTGCTGGATATGTTATATTGGATCGTCGTGTTCGAATAGCCGGGGGATTTTATGTGAGATGAGTGTTTTTCCATTTTCATTCATGTAAAAACTTGTATGTAATATTCTTTTATTGGGGCACTTCCAGGTTGCGGAAGATGTCACCGTTGATGTATATTATTTTCTTTTCCGCATTAGGATAGACCCAAGGAGGGGAGCACAAGTAACCGGGTTCTAGGGTCCAGTGGGAGACCATCTCGAGGAGTCGAGTCCGGGTCTCCTAACTCTAGAATTGGTAGGGTTGCTTGCCGCTCTCGTAGGGGTCTAGGGGTGTGGGATTGGCTATTCATCACGACCGTGGAATCCGTGTTTTATTCAGGTTCAAAATAAAACACGGACGTCTTAGTATATCCAACATTTCATATGATATTTTCTGCTGCGTTATCTATGATGTGATCATGTGATATGTTCAGATAGATATTGTATATAGTACATATGATATATTATATAAACGTTGCTTATGTTTTACACCCGCGCTAGCCCTGCCTCGCATCTGCCGTTAGTTACCTAACCTAACGGTGCAGACGGGACATCGAGGCGAATACGGATGGCATAAGCGTACGTTATATTTATCTGTGATGTTTAGGTGGACTTAAATGATGGGACATTCATTAATGAGATTAATGAAAGAAAATAAACCTAAAAGGTGTTGTGGAATCGAATTTCAAAAATAAAATCAGGTAGCTACAGTTCTTGCTTTGCATTGCGGTGTTCCTTGTAGAACATCCTGCACCTTATTCGATAAGGAAAGGGCCGAGATCCCATCACCGGGAGTGACCCCTTTAGCAATAAGTGGTAGATGCTACAACTCTCGGTTTGTCTTTTGATTGCTTCTATAGTTTTTGCTTTACACAGCGGTATATATGATATATCCTGCACCTTATTCGATGAGGAAAGGGCCGACGATCCCTTCACCGGGAGTGACCCCTTTAGCAAAACTAGAAAAGCCTAAAAAACATTCCATTTAAAAACCATTTGATTCCGCAACGAGATCAAGTTCAAAGCGTTAAAGGTTTTCTTAAAAACCATTCGCAACCCTCCGTCATTTTAGGAAGTAGAGTACTTAGTATTCGTGCTGTGTTTGTTGACCATAGTCAAGGCACAGTGCACGGTAGCTAAGTGATGTCTTCCTACACCGCATATAATGTGATTAGTTAGGACAGTCATGTGGCTTTGTTGACCTTATCCAAGGGTCATGTGGGTGGGTCTAATTAATCACGAAATGACGGTAGAACTTGACTAGTGCTTATGATTTGTTGACCTTAGCCAAGGTCATAGGTGCTAGGGGTAAAAACCTTTATCGGGAGTTTCAAGTGTTGAAATTTGCAATGAGATTGCATACCTTCGATATGATAGTTGGATCCCGATACCCACTACGAGTAATTGTTACTCCTGGAAGAGTTTTGCACTTTACAACTAGCCGATCAAGTAGGCGTCTAGAAAGGTGTCAACGGGGTTACGCCCCTGGGAAAACAAGGTTTATTGTAATTAGGTCCACGCGAAAGCACGGGGAACCTCCCTCAAAGTACCGACACTGGCCTGGCTGAAAGATTGGCGAACTTGTAGAGTGTAATTAATCCTGGCTAGTCTTTCCTTTTAAGCTTTGAAAGAAGATTTGATAAAAACAGTGGGAGCCATCCTGATTAGATAAAATAAATAACCAATCTAATCTTGCAAGAGCGCACGCAGAGTGTTTTCTTCTCTCCCTCTCCAGGTAGCGACCATATCACGCCTTAATCAAGATAATAATATGGATGTATTGACCGAACCCGCTTGTTTTACTGAGCTGGGGAAGGTTGGTCCCGCTCCAACTTATAATTGTTATAAGACCGAGCAGGAAATAGGGGAATTCCAGAATTCCTATGCCGCCTAAACGAAGAAAGTGCATATGATGCATCTCCTTCGGGTGTGTTCATTATAAAGAATTGTTTCTCAGTGTCCTCTACGTCCTAGGTATTTGATACCGGATCAGGATCCCGCATATGTAATTTGTGACATGGGCCACAAAAGGCAGAGAACTGAGAACGGGTGATAAGTTTCATACGACAGAAAACGGTGCAAGTGTTGCAGCCAAGTCTGTTGGTCACTGTCACCCTGTATTTCCAAATACATTGATTCTGAACAAATGCTATTAGATGCCGAACCTGATATACAAAATCATATCAATCTCTTTATTTATTAAAGGATATAATTTTGTATTGTTGAATATTGTTTTGAACATTTCAAAAGTTGATCGGTTCAGGCACGCTATCTAAAAGTATTGACGTTCTAAATCAAACTACAGTTCCTAATATACAGAACACACACACGAGGAAGAGTTCAGAAATGAACGAATCCTTCTTGAGGCATTGTAGACTAGGTCATATCAATGTGACCCGACTAGCTTAAGTTACATTTTAGATGCATATTTAAATCAGTTTGAATTTACATCTTGTGAAACTTGCCAGTCATGTCACAAAGATAAGATGACCATAGCTCTGTTTATCAGAAACAGAGAAAGAGTTAGTAGACTCTTGGGACTGATACATGATGATGTATGTAAGGTCCCCTGTCTGCACATGCCAGGACCGGTTCTTTGTACTTCATTACATTCTCTGATGATCTCTCAAGATTCAGACATATGTTCCTATTGAAACACAAGTCCGAAGCTTTTGAGATATTCACAGAATATAAGTTAGAAGTAGAGAACAAAAATACGGGTATAAGTATTATGTCCTATGATGAGATCAGGGAGGAGAATACTTGTGCATAGAATTCCTGGACTATTCTAAAGGAGAATGAGTTTCTCTCTCGGTGTTACTCCTCTGAATATACCACAGCACAACGGTGTATCAGGGCGGAGCAATAGCACCCTATATGATATGGTGTGCTCTATGTTGAGTATTACTGAGTTACCTGTTTCTTTTAAGGGGGTTATGAACTTAAGAAGCTGCATACCTATTGAATTGGGTTCGAATCAAATCAATGCCTACCACTCCATATAAGATATGGTATGGGAAGAGCCCATCTGTTAAGTAAGTTAAGATTTGGGATTGTCCGGCCTATGTCAAAAGCAAAATCCGGACAAGATCGAGGCAAATGTCAGTCCTGTAGAACTGGAAGGATTTCCAGCTATACAAACTACAGCTGATGATTTGATGAACCAAAGGATTCAATAGTCCCCAACGAACCTCAGCCTCTCCGCCGATCTAGCAGGGTTCCTCACCTGCCTGAGAGATACTTCGGTTTCTCGATGACAGTGGGAGCGAGGATTGCATCATGAGATGATGACCCAACTAGTTTCGAGCAGGCCATCGAGAGTAGGGACTCTGTAAGAATGGCTGGATGCTTAGTGATATGAGATGGAATCCATGTACACCAACAAAGTATGGACTTTGGTTGCGATATCTGAAGAGTTAAATCCCCATCAGGAGCAAGTATATCTTGAGAAGATTACTTGGTGTAAATGGAAAGGTTGAGACTTTCAAACCTAGACTTGTTAAAGGTTTTCGTTATCGACCAGGCATGGATAATGATAAAACTTTTTCCAGGGACTATGCTTAAGTCCATCCAGATCCTACTTGCCATTGCTACATACCATGACTACGATATCTGGTGGTTGGGTTCCATGACTGCTTTTCTAAATAATGATTTAGAAAAGAACGTCTATAAGAACACAGCCAGAGGGCTTCGTAAATAGTGGGAGCAGCGAAAACGTGTGCAAGTTGCTTTACAGAATAAAGCAGGCATCGCGGAGTTGGAACATCTGTTTTGATGTGGTAGTCAAAGAGTTTGACTTCATCAAAATGGTAGATGAACCTTGTATATACAAAAGGGTAGTAGAGAGTAAGGTGGTGATCCTCGTAGAGTACGTGGATAACATACTCTTGATAGGGAAGGAGTTTCCTATGCTACGCTCGGTCAATCTCCTCTTATCACAAGGATTCTCCAAATAGGATGAAGGTGATACCTCCTAAATCCTGGGATTTGGATCTATGAGATAGATCTAAAGGGATGTTTGGGTTCTCACTAGCTTTAGTGAGTTGGTATCAATCGATCCTGGGGAGAATCACTGGAAAGGTTCCAGGGTGATAAGGATGACTGAATGTCAGTCGCAGGCATTGTCTTTACCCTCAGTAGAGGGACAGTATGTTGGAAGAGTTCCAAGCTAGATACCGTGGCAAACTGGACAATAAAGGCTGGTAACATCGCTATTAAAGATACTACCAAAGAGGCAGTTTGGGTGTATATTGGTTCATGAGATGAACTAGGTTCCTACCATTGTATGACAATGGAAGTGTGGCTTTGGCTAAGGAACCCCGGTCCCATCAGTGACCCAGACATATTCTGAGGCAGCATCACCCGATCATGGAGATAGTTGATCTCCAGGGTGATCGAGGTTAGGAGAGTAGACTCAGAGGACAACACAGCGGATCCACTCACAAAGGCCTTTTCCAAAAGAGAGAATTTTATGGGATGGTTGAGTATTAGATACTGCAACCACTGCTATAGATGGCCCTAGTGCAAGTGGGAGATTGTTAGTTATATATATGCCTTAGAGGCTATTACTGTACACAGGATGTATATTGTAGTGGATGCTGGGACATATATAGGTATGACTTTCTTGCTCGACAAGATAGTATGCTATCTGGTTGCTCTTTATCTTAACATGTATACTTTCTGTCTCTCTGTTACATGTTGATAAAGCCCTTAGGATGTGTACTCGACTTGCAGGACTATGATGTAGATCATACTAGTGGGGCCTGGGTAGTCCATGAATACATCCTTCAATGTTTCTAGTCGTGGGAATATCGAGACGGGACATCGATATTCCAGAGTAGACTAGCGTATATCTTCTCGACCCATGTGATGGGCGATGGATGATCCCATATCCATTGGTGTTTGACATCAGAGGTGGTATGCGGGTGCTCAGTGGAGACTGGGTACACTGAACGGACTCGCCGAGAACTCCTAGATGGTATTATACCTCACGTCAGATGGCAGTTCTCTGGTGACACTGGTACAACTTAGTCTGTTGACTCGAGATCGTCATAGAGTCTTGTGTGTCTCCCACTGTGCTTTGATTTCCACCCTACCACGGCTCTACTGAGTCGTGCAAACAGGTGGTTTTTGGGTACAGTCCCGATTCACATGGAGGCAATGAGCGATAGGAGGGGATTCGTCTCTCCCGGTATTGGGGGTTGATGTTGCGCTATGCTCGACTGGCCATAACTGGAAATCCCTGGCCAGGGTTGCAGTGATTTACTGGTAAGAGTTATTAGTAGTTTCACGCTTGTTATGGACCTTACATCGGCATCACTTATCAAGCTACTGGGGTCTAACGTTTACCATCCATAGGCGAGATATGCGACATATCAGACGAACAGACCGAACTGTACGGTAAGTGTTACCGGTTGGATTCACAGGAGTGTGAGCGGGCTTGTTCGTCGATCTTCTGACAATACCCGGGTGGCCGTTACGTTTAGCAGACCGCTTGCGGCTTATGGGTGTTTGATATGATCATCACCTACTGCCGGCGTATTGACGAGTCTTTAGAGTCCTACACAGAGGTTTCCTGGCTCAAGCGAAACGAAATAGGAGCGCATATGAGATATGTGCGGGACCGAGAATAATGATAGTATGTGATACTTAATTCTATTCTCGTGATTTGTATCATCGGACGGTTATATATGATATAGCTGGGTTACCGAATCAAATGTTGATTCGATATCTTGATACACTTGATATTAGTCGGTTATATGCAGTATGACCGGATCATTAAATCAAGTGTTGATTTAATGATTTAATGTATAATTATATATTTGATATATTACTTTACATTAACTAATATTGGTTCATTTAAGATTGATTTTCTCACTTGAATGTGCACATTGTTTATATATGATATATGCAAGTGTACATGTTTGTATCATGCTTGATGATACATACAAGTTGTGTGTATGAGACTTAAACCAAATTGAGGTTAAATTAGGGTTTACTAATTTCCTAATAAATAACAAAAGAAATAAGACTTTGGTCAAAGTTATCAAGCTTCATGAAGCTTGAAGAAACTTTGAGAAAGTCAATTTCTTTTGTCATTTCCTTAGGATGCTTGTTAACCCAACCCTTAACCCAATTCTTTGGTTAATTCTCTACACAAGTTAAGCATGAGGGCTTAACTTAACCATGGTACTATAATTAAAAGGATAAGTTTCATTTTTATTTTATTATCCTTTTATTCTTTCTTCTTCTTCATCTTCATCAAGCTTCATGAAAGCTTGCTAGCTCCAATGGTGCCATGAGAAAAAGAGTGAGAAATCCAATTCTAAAATGAACCCACTTCCTATTTCTTCATCCTCTACTACTTGCCATGTAGTACAACGTGTTCTCTTCACAAAGTTTTTGACCAAGTGAAGGAATAGCTTGAGTTTGAGTCGCCTCGACGTAGATCATCTTCGGTATCGAAGTCAACGACCTATCCCGATTATTTCTCCGACGAAACCAACGCGAGGGTCCAGGATTCCGATGATCGCAGCGGAGGGACGTCAACACAGAGCTAAAGAAGTGGAGGACCGGATCTACAAAGGTTGTAATCCCTTTCACTTGTAGTTAAATTGTTAACTTGCTAAGTTTCGCCTTACCTCTAGTTAACGATCTAGCATTAGAGTTCTTTGGCACATGAAAAATTTGATTTTGGCATGGTTGATCAGTTGTAGAACCTCATGAGTGTGCCTAGGAACCCTACATATAGTCCGCGGTAGCGCCGGTTTCTAGTTAAAGAAAAGTTTTCGTTTCCGCATTTTGGCCTCGGACAGACAGCCGGGGCGCTACCGTAGACTTACATCAATAAAGCGAGCCAATATTAGATAATGTAATGCAATATATCATATATATTATTATAGATTAAATTATCGAATCAACACTTGATCCGACAATCCGGCTATATCGAATATAACCGACTAACATATCTTGTACCGATTCATCGAATCAATACATGATCCGATGACCGGGCTCATATCAAAATATTGTGAGAATATAATACGGTATCTCATATCGCATTATCCTCGGTCTTACACATATCACATATGTGATCCTACTCCGTTTTGCCTGAGTCAAGAAGCCTCTGTGTAGGACTCTAAAGAATCGTCAATACGCCGGTGGCAGGTGATGATCATATCAAACACCCACAAGCTGCAAGCGGTCAACTAAACGTAACAGCCACGCAGGTATTGAGAGATCAGAAGATCAACAATCAAGCCTGTATATTCTCCTGTGAATCCAATCAGTAACACTCCCGTACAGTCCGGTCTCTTCGTCTGATATGTTGCATATCTAGTCTAGGGGTGGTATACGTCAGACCCCAGTAACCGATAAGTCGTGTTAATGTGAGGCTCATAACAGGTCTAGAAACTACCAGTAACACTTACCAGTAAATCTCTATATCAGCCCTGCCCAGGGACTTCCGGTTATAGCCAATCGAATACAGCACAACATCAACTCCTTATACCGGGAGAGACGAATCCCCTCCTATCGCTCATTGCCTCCATGTGATTTGGGACTGCACCCAAAAGCCACCGTTTTGCACGCCCTCTTAGACGTGGTAAGGTGGAAATCGAAGCACAGTAGGAATCACACAAGACACTATGACGATCTCGGGTCTACAGACTACCCTGTACCAGTGTCACCGGAGAACTGCCATCTGACGTGAGGTATATCACCATCTGAGAGTTCTCGGCGAGTCCGTCCAGTGTACCCAGTCTTCACTGAGCACCCGTACACCATCCTTGATGTCAAACACCGATGGATATGGGATCATCCATCGCACATTATATGGGTCAAGATGCGTATAGGCTAGTCTACTCTGGTGTATCGATGCCCTGTCTCGATATACCCTCGACTAGGAACAGTTATAGGATGTACTCATCGACTACCGAGGCCCCACTAGTATGATCTCATCATAATCCCAGTAGTCGAGTACAGATCCTAAGGTCTTTATCAACATGTGAGAGTAAGACAGTAAACTAATATAAGTCAACATGTTAAGATAAAAGAAAACCAAATAGCATACTATCATGACGAGCAAGAAAGTCCTCTCTATATATATCCAAGCCTCCATTATAATATACATCATATGTACAACAATGGCCTCTAGGGCATATACATAACTAACAATCTCCCACTTGCAATAAGGCCAGCTGCTGTAGTATCTCATACCTAGCATCTCGAATAATCTCTCAAACTATATCTGGGGAATGGCCTTCGTGAGTGGATCCGCATTGTTGTCCTTCGTATCTACTCTCCTGACCTCGATCTTCCAGCAATCAACTATCTCCCTGATCAGGTGATACCGCCTCAGAATATGTCTGGACTTTTGATGGGACCTGGGTTCCTTGGCCAAAGCCACAGCTCCATTGTTATCACAATACAGAGGTATTGGATGCTCAATGGATGGAACCACACTAAGTTCACTAATGAACTTCTTTATCCAGACAGCCTCTTTAGCAGCATCGTTGGCAGCGATGTATTCAGCCTCCATCGTCGAGTCTGCAACGGTATCCTGTTTGGAACTCTTCCAACATACCGCCCCTCCATTGAGGGTAAAGACAAATTCCGAGTGCGACTTAGAGTCGTCCTTATCACTTTGGAGGCTTGAATCGGTAAAGGACTCCACCCGGAGTTCTCCGTTACCATACACGAAGAACATCTCTTTAGTTCTTCGCAAGTACTTGAGAATGTTCTTCACAGCTGTCCAGTGACTCTCTCCACGATCTGCTTGATACCGACTCACTACACTTAGTGAGTATGCTACATCGGGTCTCGTACAAAGCATCGCATACATGATAGAGCCTATTGCTGAAGTATAGGGTATCCCTTGCATGCGAGCTCTCTCCAAATCAGTCTTAGGAGACATCTCTTTGGAGAGAGTGAGTCCAGAGATCGTGGGTTGGTTCCCACGCTTGGATTCTTCCATACTAAACCTCTTTAGTATGGTGTCAATATACCTGGATTGGGACAATCCCTGTATCCGTTTAGATCTATCTCTATAGATCAAGATTCCCAATATACAAGAGGCATCACCTAGATCTTTCATTGAGAATCTTTGTGATAAGAAGAGCTTGACTGACTGCAGCATAGGAACATCATTTCCTATCAAGAGTATGTCATCGACGTACAATACGAGGAAGACAACCTTACTCTCTGCAACCCTCTTATATATACAAGGTTCATCTACATTTTTGATGAAGTCAAACTCTTTGACTACAACATCAAAACAGATGTTCCAACTCCGTGATGCTTGTTTTAACCCATAAATGGATTTAAGCAGCTTGCACACCTTTTCGCTGCTCTCACTATCTACGAAGCCCTTTGGCTGAGTAATGTACACGCACTCTTCTAAATCACCGTTTAGAAAGACGGTCTTAACATCCATTTTCCAGATTTCGTAGTTATGGTATGCAGCAATGGCAAGTAAGATCCGGATGGACTTAAGCATAGCCACTGGAGAAAAGGTTTCGTCGTAATCCACACCTGGTCGTTGACGAAAACCCTTTGCAATAAGTCTAGCTTTGAAAGTCTCAACTTTTCCATCTACACCAATTTTCTTTTTAAAGATCCGCTTGCTCCCAATGGGTTTTATCCCTTCAGGAGCATTTTCCAAAGTCCATATTTTGTTGGTGTATATGGATTCCATCTCAGATCGCATTGCATCCAGCCATTTCACAGAGTCACTACTCATGATAGCCTGCTCGAAACTAGTCGGGTCATCATCTTCCATGATGCAATCCTCGCTTCCACCATCAATGAGAAAACCGTAGTATCTTTCAGGTGGATGAGAAACCCTATTAGATCGGCGAAGAGGCTGGGGTTCGTCGGGTACTACTGAATCCTCTGGTTCCACTAAATCTTCAGTTGCAGTTTGTGTTGCTGGAACTTCTTCCAGTTCTACCTCAAAACCATTAATCTCTTTTGCAAGAAATTCCTTTTCTAAAAAGGTGGCATTTTGATAAACAAACACCTTTTGTTCCTCGCGATGGTAGAAAAGATATCCATGTGAATGTTTGGGATATCCCACAAACTTGCATAGAACTGACCGTGCCTCGAATTTGTCTGGATTTTGCCTTTTGACATAGGTCAGACAACCCCATATCTTAACTCGTTTAAGACATGGTCTCTTCCCACTCCATATCTCATACGGTGTGGTAGGTACAGATTTAGTTGGAACTTGATTCAATAGGTATGCTGCTGTCTCCAGCGCATACCCCCAGAAGGAAATAGGTAACTCAGCTGTACTCATCATCGAGCGCACCATATCTAATAAGGTGCGATTCCTCCGTTCCGATACACCGTTGTGCTGTGGTGTATAAGGAGGAGTAAGCTGAGAGAGAATCCTATTCTCTTTTAGATAATCTAAGAACTCATTGCTTAAGTATTCACTTCCTCGATCAGATCGAAGAATCTTAATACTTTTGCCTGTTTGGTTCTCTACTTCGTGCTTATATTCTCTGAATTTCTCAAAAGCTTCAGACTTGTGTTTCATCAGGAACACATATCCGAATCTTGAGAGATCGTCAGTGAAAGTAATAAAGTAGGAAGAACCGTTCCTGGCATGTGTAGACATGTGACCGCATACATCACTATATACCAGCCCTAAGAGTTCGGTAACTCTTTTTCCATGTCCACTAAACGGAGCTTTGGTCATTTTTCCTTTGAGACATGAATGGCAAGTTTCATAAGATGATAATTCAAACGAATTCAAATATCCATCCTTATGTAACTTAGTTAGTCGTGTCGCATTGATATGACCAAGTCTACAATGCCACAAGAAGGATTCGTTCATTTCTGAACTTTTTCGCTTGTGTGTGTTTTGTATATTAAGGACTGTATTTTGATTGAGAATGAATATGCCATTATGTAACGGGCCTAATCCAATCAACTTTTGATTCAGGAATATGTTCATAACATTTTCCTGTACTAAAAAATTATATCCTTCTTTACTTAGTAAAGAAATTGATATAATATTGCACATCATGTTCGGTATATAACAACACTCATTCAGAATCAGTGTATTACTACTTGGTAATACAAGGTGATATTCGCCAACTGCTTTGGCTGCAATAGTTGCACCATTCTCTACTTGTACGGAATGATCACCTTTTCCCAGTTCTCTACCTTTACGTAGCCCATGTAACAATTTACATATGTGGGATCCCGATCCGGTATCTAATACCCAGGACGTAGGGTGAACTGAGAAACAGTTCTCAATAACTAACACACCCGAAGAAGATGCATCAGCATGCATGTTCTTAGTTTGGGCGGTATCAGAATCCAGATATTCTCCTGTTTTCTGTTCAGTCTTATAACTCTTATAAGAAAGAACGGGACTAACGATCCCCTGCTCAGTATAATAAGCGGGTTCAATCAATACATCCATATTATTATCTTGATTATGGCCTGACATGGTCGCTACCTGGAGAGAGAGAGAAAAAAACACTTTAGCATATGCTCTTGCAAGATTAGATTGGTTATTATCTTATCTAATCAGGATGTCTCCCACTATTTTTATCAAATCTACCTTCAAACCCTAAAAGGTAAGATTAGCTGGGATTAATTACACCCTACAATTTCGTCAATCTTTCAGCCAGATCAGTGTCGGTACTTGAGGGAGGTTCCCCGTGCTTTCGCACGGACCTAATTAAAATAAACCTCATTTTCCCAGAGGCATAACCCCGTTAACACCTTTCTAGACACCTACTTGATCGGCTAATTGTCCTGTGTAATTCTCCCAGGAGTAACTCTTACTCGCAGTGGGTATCGGGATCCAACTATCTCATAGGAGGTATGCAATCTCATTGCAAATTTCAATACTTGAAATTCCCGATAATGCTTTTGCCCCTAACCCCTATGACCTTGACAAAGGCCAACAAACCATAGGAAGCTAGTCAAGTTCAACCCGTCATTTCTTGATTGAAATAAACCCACCAGCACGACCCTTGACAAAGGCCAACAAGGTCGTACGAATACCCTAATCCAATCACATCACATGTTTAAACAGATAAGTACCAGTCAGCTACCACACACTACGCCTTGACAAAGGCCAATAAACGCAGCATGAATACTAAATAGTCTTTATCTGAAATGACGGAGGGCTACGCAGATTTTTCAGAAAACCATGAGCGTAATGAACTTGATATCGTTGTAGAAACAAGTGATTTTTGAAAAAGGAGTGTTTTTGAGGTTTTTCTAGTTTCGCTAAAGAGGTCATTCCCAGTGAAGAGATCACGGCTCTTTCCCCATCGAATAAGGTGCAGGGTATATCATATATACCGACAAAGCAAGAACTATAGAAGCTTTCAAAAACGAAACCGTGAGTTTGTAGCATCAGCCAGTTTAGCTAAAGAGGTCACTCCCGGTGAAGGGATCTCGGCTCTTTCCTCATCGAATAAGGTGCAGGGTATATCATATATACCGCTATGCAAAGCAAGAACTATAGAAGCTTCAAAAACGAAACCGTGAGTTTGTAGCATCTGCCAGTTTAGCTAAAGAGGTCACTCCCGGTGAAGGGATCTCGGCTCTTTCCTCATCGAATAAGGTGCAGAGTATATCATATATACCGCTATGCAAAGCAAAACTGTAGCTACCCTTTTTATAAAGTTTTGATTCTACAACATCTTTTAGGTTTCTTTTCTTTTTATTAATCTCATTAATATATCCCATCAGCTTTATGCTTCCAAAGTATCACAGAAGAAACGAAAGCAGTAATATTTATATATCAGCATATATATATATATATATATATATATATATATATATAGTATAAGCATTCGTCTCAGGCAGTAATATGATCTCATCACAGAACATTGCAGCAGAAGAACATATATGAAATATTAGATATAGTAGGATGTCCGTGTTTTAATACGAGCCTGTATAAAACACGGATTCCACGGTCGCGATGAATAGCCAAACCCACATCCTTAGACCCCTACGAGAGCGGCAAGTAACACTGCCAATTTTAGGGTTAGGAGACCCGGTCTCGACTCCTCGAGTTGGCCTCCTTCTGTACCCTAGAACCCGGTTACTTGTGCTCCCCTCCTTGGGTTTACTTAATGCGGAAAAGTAAATAATATACACTGGTGACATCAACCTCATCCTGAAAGTGCCCCAATAAAAGAATATTACATATAAATGAATTTTATATGAATGAAAATAAAAACCCTCATCTCACATAAAACCCCCGGCTATTCAGAACACGACGATCCAATATAACATATCATAGCAACACATAATATCTCATATCATCAACCTAAATAAGTATGCATACACCGATCATCGTTGATGTATAGCAATGAAAACCGGCAATACAACTACATACTACACTTACGTGTTGGATATAGTGCCCTCAAAGTCAATTATTGGATCGCAGGTACGTGATTGCAATGATTGAGGGAGGACCTATACCGATATGACAGTCTTGCTCGAGATGATAGTATGCTATATGGTTTGTCTTTATCATCGGATACATGCTTTAGTTCACTATTGCATGTTGATAGAACCCATAGGATTCTTGCTTGACTGCCAGCAGTATGATGGCGATCATATACGTGGGAGCTGGGGCCGTCTCACAAGCCATTGGTGTCCCTAGTCGTGGGAGTTTCGAGACAGGGCATCGATACTCCGGTGTAGACTAGTGTATACAGTCGAGACCCCGACGAGGGGAGGTGGCCGGTCTCACAAGCCATTGGTGTCAGTTGGTTCACCTAAGATGTATACAGGTGCTCATTGAGTTATGAGTACACCGGGCTGGACTCGCCGGGAACATGCTAAGTTGGTATTATACATATCGTCAGATAGCAGTTCCCAGGTGACATGTGTACAGGTTAGTCTGTCGACCTGAGATCGTCATTTGTCTCGTGTGAGTTCCCACTGTGCTTTGATTACTACCCTACCACGGCTCGAAAGAGTCGTGCAAACAGGTTTTAGTTGGGTATAATCCCGAGCCACATGGAGGCAGTGAGCGGATCATCAGGGATTCATCTCTCCCGGTATTGGGGGTGAGATCGCGCTGTGTTTAGGAGAGCCATTACACGAAATTCCTGGGCAGGGTAATCGAGATTTACTGGTAGGTATTCCAGTAGTATCTCAGGGTGTTTTGGGCTTCTCTCTTTGACACGACTTACACAGCTATTGGGGGTCTGACGTTTACCAGTCCCTAGGCCCTATATGCGATACTCATAAACGAACGGACCGGACTGCACGGATATTGTCACTGTCATACTCAGTAGGGTTTCAGGATGAGTTCGTTCATCACCTTCCCTTCCAATCAATACATAGGCAACCGTTACGAACAGCTAGTACCTCTGACGTGCTAGTGGTTATACCCAGTGCCAGTGTATTGATGAATCATTAGAGTCCCCTACAGACAGTTTCCCAAGTTCGGGCGAAACGTTGTAGATGCCGTATGGTTTTATGGCAGGGTTCGGAAAATGCACGCGCGTTTACGCACATGTCATATTTCGGGCAGATAATACTTGTGGGCTTTGGTTTAAGCTGGATCCGAGTATTATACTGTGTAAATATAATATGTTTGTCTTAGTTGCAATTGTATTCGGTCGTAATACAAATGCGGGTATGTTTATACTGTTACGGGGTTATCCTGAAATTCGTTTCGGGATCGCTTTTGGAAGTTGCCAGTTTTCTATCACCCGTCTTTAACATTCGGTTAAAGACGGATTTATCTTTTCTTGAGGTGAGTCATGAGTGTGGAAGATTCTAGAAGTTTCTAGATGAGGTGACTAGGTTCATGAATCATAGGTTGCATTAAATGAAATGATGATGTGTTGTTATGACTCATTTTGCATTAATTGTTTCATTTAATTTTAAGCAAGGTGTTCTTTTGACTCTTCCTTTTCATTTAGTGCTTAGGGTTACCCTCCCCTCTCCTACACTCACCCCCCACCTCATAAGTGGCCGGCCCCTTCATTGTGAAGGTAAGGATTGATTCATTTGAAAAAAGATATATGAAATTTGGTTCATGGAAATTAGTATGTTCATTTCCCATTTACCCGATTCCAAAAGGCAACTTCATTAACCGTTCGTCCATGGCTTTGGACGAAGTGAGACTAAGTGTTCTACTCGTTCTCTACATCAATCTTGGTCATCTCTTTTGGCAAACTTGATGACCGAGTTGCCTCGGTTCAGAGGCGGGAGCCCGTTTAAAGATCCGTTGATGTGGTGCCACCTGGACGAGAAGACTGGAGATCGAGCGAGATCGGAACAGCCACAAAAAAGCGTGGGATGATGGTTAAAGACCGAAGGACTCGGATCGTTCGGTATAATATTTCTACCCACTTTACAGTTTGTTAGTTTAGCGTTAATGGCAGATCCTGGGATATAGAATACGATAGCACCAGTTATAAAAGTTTTGTTCTGCATTTGGCGTCTGATAGACGGCTGGAGCGCTACCGTAGACTTACATGGTATCAGAGCCACGCCATTAAAGCTTTACTAACTTGTTCTAACTCGTTTAAAATATCGATCGAGCGGAAATTTCAAAATCGCAATTTCCAAGTCTAATGTTTCTGTCGATTTTAAAATTTGTCTAAAAATTATTTTGAGTATACCAGAAAATTGTGCAGGGTTTTTTAGGAAAGCTGGAGAAAATTGGCCAGATGATATCGCTGTTCCGCCGCGGATCCACGGCCCAAGCTAGGGTTTGGCCCCGGATCCGCCGCCAGAAAGTGAGATCAATTAGCCAAATTTCTACAGTAGCTTATACTTGGGAAATTATGGTTTCTGGAACTGTTCTTTTGGGCCTATTTTTGGTTACTGTACAGCAGATGTACGTGGGGCCCACTTTGGAAAATTTTGTCGATCGAAATTTTAAATATGTTAGTTTGGAGTGCTTTACATTACTATCTATGACCGTGAATGTCATTTGATCGGTAAAACTTGTCTGATTGCTATAGTCCTTTTAGACGGGTTTTGCGAACGTGGCATTCATGTTGATGTTCTGTGTTGTGCTGTGATGTTGCGGATTTGTCGTGTTGGATAGCTCCTATGCAATGGTAGTGCAGTTCGGATTTATTTGTACATTTGATATTGCGGGGCGAGCGTCCGACTTGTGGACTACCGTCACTGTCTGTTTGTATATTATTCTTTTGGGGCACGACCGGGATGAGGTCGATGTACCCGTTGTATATTTTATTTTCTGTACTAGGATTACCCCACGGTGGGGTGCACGGATAGCCGGGTTCTAGAGGGCAACGGGTTCGCATCTCATGGCTTTGAGAGGCAGAGGGGCCTCACTCTAGAATTGGCAGACTATTCGCCGCACTCGTAGGGGGTACAGGTTGACCCAAGGAGGGGTGCTCAAGTTACCGGATTTCGTGAAGTGCTGGGTGGTCCATTCACTATGTTGTAAGGGGCTGCCTCGCTTCAGGTTTTGGCGGGTAACATGCTGCACCCATAAGGGTCTAGGTTTCATTGCACAGGCTATCCACACGACCAGGGGAACGTCGGGTTTCAGTAGCGGCTCTATGAAACCCGGGGATCCTAGATTATCTGTATTGTTCTGTGATGCTTAGTACTTTTCTGTGATGTTGCATTTATCATATCTGGAGCGATTATTATATATTGATATATATAGTAGTAGATGTTGTATATGTTTTGCACCCGCGCTAGTCCAGTCTCCGCTCTATCGTTAGTTAAGTAAGCTAACGGGTGATGATGGGACCCAGTGGCGAATGCGGATGGCATATACGTACATTTTATTTTCGTTCTTTTCTGGTGTGATCAATTGATGGGAATGCGTTGATTCTTATCAATGCAACAAAAACAAACCTATATTTGATGTTGTTGGAACCAATTTTTCAAAATTTGTTATTATAAAGACGTTTCCTTTTGTTATGTATCGTGGTATTCGGTTATGAATATCCAGCACCTCATTCGACGAGGCAAGGGCCGAGATCCCTTCGCCGGGAGTGACCCCTTGGGCGGAAGTTTGCGTCAGGGTAATAACTTCACTATAGTCGATTACAAGTTGTTTTGCATTATGGTATTCAGTTATGAATATCCTGCACCTCATTTGACGAGGAAAGAGCCGAGATCCCTTCACTGGGAGTGACCTCTTTAGCAAAGGTTTTCGCCACTATATTTTTATAAAAAGCTATCAGGTTCCTTCAGCGAGATCAAGTTCATTACGTTAAAGATTTTTTGCCAAAAACCAGTCGTAGCCTTCCGTCATTTCTTATGGATGGTCAGTAGTATTCAAGCTATGTTTGTTGGCCTACGTAAAGGCATAGTGTTTGGTAGCTGCTGGGGTATTCATTTGTTGTATAGATAGATGCGTTGGTTTGGGACAGACGTATAGCCTTGTTGGCCTACATCAAGGGCTTGTACGGGTGGGTTCAAACTAACCTGGGCAATGACGGGAAGAACTTGACATATGACTTATGATTTGTTGGCCTATGTCAAGGTCATAAGAGCATGGGATTAAAATTACATCGGGAGTTTCAAATATACAAGAAACTTTCCAGGCATGTGCATACCTTCTGGAGTGTGATAACTTGAGTGGCTTCCATCAAGTTATCATGCGATGATAGTTGAATCCCGATTCTTACTGATGAGTTGGTTTACTCTTCGGGTGATTCCGACTAATTCTTCTTTCAGATTTGGAGGAGAATTTGAGATTACAGTGGGAGATTTCCTGATTAGATAAAGTGATAACCATTCTGATCTAGGTTAGAGTGTACGCAGAGTGTCTCTTTTCTCTCTTTCTTTGGCAGCGACCTTTGACCGACCCTAGACTATGACTCAGTGACCAAGTTGACCGAACTTTCTTAAAATACTGGCTTTTGGATTGTCTAAAGTTGCATAAGTCATTGCCACTCCTTCTTTTACCCTTTGTATTTCTCAGAACACCCCGTATTATTACGGACATCCACTTCCATTGGATAGATCCATCGTATGTTTATATACGAACTCGAAGGGACTTCATCGAGGATGGATCCAGGTTCAGGAGAAATAGAATTGGATTATTCAATTGTCTTTTATCATCACCTTCTCTCAAGTTGCGAGGGCTCCTTGGTTAAGGAGAGTATACCTATTACGCTTATTGGATAGTCTTATTCCAAACCATAGGCAGGTGCCGAAAGGTTGGGAATGAAGGAAACCAATTAGCCTAAGTTGGGTGTACAGAAGGTAATAACTAAAGACAAAAGAAAACCAATTAGCCTAAGTAGGGTGTACAGAAGGTAATAACTAAAGACAAATAAAGGGATTAGAAAGAGGGCAAAGTAAATTGCGACTGCTATCATTCACGACTGATTTGAATGATTTCCGATTGTGTAAGTAAATCAAATGATCCCCGGCAACGGCGCCATTTGATTGATTCGATTTCCGATTGTGTCGGTTTTTAGAAAATTGAATATAGAAATCACAACCAAAAATTATTTGACCGCAATCAATAACGGTGTCGAATATAGCGCGTTAGTAAGTGCGGATCGTCCACAGGGAAAGTGTAATCGTTCGTGTTTCGAATTAGATGAATTGAAACTTTAAAGAAAAGAAAAGAAAGAATTCATGATTTGTAATTGAATTTCAAGAATTAGAAAATCTAGATCTAATAACAAGAAAAAGATAGAATCAAGAATTGATAGTTTGAGATGATTTTTCCAACCAAATATCAAGAATCTAAATGAGGCTCGTAGGAATCGATCGGATCTATAGATGTGATGTAATCTTACAATTACGTATTCTTATCCTTCGATGAATTGATACTAGATCGATGATGATCGATCGAGAATTAGGGATTTCTTATTAAACTAGGGTTTCATCTTATCCCTTGTTCTTTCGTCGATATCATTCACATTCTAGCCTCTAGTAAATTCAAGAAACGATCGTAGATCTCTAATTTCGAGCGATCACATTCAAGAAAGCATCGCAATGAAACTAGGTCATCGATTCTTGAACTTGCTAGTGTTTACAAAGCTCGTAGGACTTAAGAATCGTTTTAAGATTTGTTACATCATCATTCTATTGATCGTCTCGACTCCTTGACGAGCGGAGTTTTACTCAAACATCACAACAAGAACCACAATTACAAATTGAGATCGAATCATGATGCAAGAATTTAAAGAAAGCAAGATTAAAGAATTTCACCTTTTATTTATATCAACAATTTCATTACATTCGCTCAAGAAACAAGAGGAGGAACTCGATCGTCGATTTGGCTTCGATCGTCTCCTTGAGTCGCGGATCGACTTGGATCACTTGCTCGATTGAAGATCGGCTCGGCTCCTAAAAGGTTGAAGGCTTCTTGGTTGATTTGGTACTTGGGATCTTGAATTTGGAATTGGATTTAGAATTTGGGGCTACAAGATGTGTCAGTCAACTTGTAGATGGGGGGATAGATGAAGAATTGAACTCCTTAACCCTAGATGTAGGTTTCCTTTTATAAGCCATCCAAAATCCTTGATCTAGAATTCAAATTTCAAATTTCCCTCCAAAATGAACCACTTTTCCCTCCATAATGAACAACATTTCCCTCCAAAATGAACTACCTCATTTGAATTTTCCCTCCAAAATGAACTAGCTCATTTGAATTTGAATTTTCCCTCCAAAATGAACAACTTTTCCCTCCAAAATGAACTACCTCATTTGAATTTTCCCTCCAAAATGAACTACCTCATTTGAATTTTCCCTCCAAAATGAGGTTTTAGAAAGAATCTTCTAGAAGAAGTTTGTTGGAGGGAATATTCTAGAATGAGATTGTTACAAGGAGGCTTCTAGAAGAAGGTTATTATAAGGAGGCTTCTAGAAGAAGTTTGTTGGAGGGAATATTCTAGAATGAGGAATATTCTTGGGTAAGGTTGTTAGGCCGAGCCTTCTGGATGAAGCCACGTGGTCATTCTGGAGTCTTCTGGAAGCTTGGACCGTTACAATTAGGCACGTGCAGGAAATTGAGCATTTGAAGCCATGGAGCCGCCGCGGATCCGTGGCGCAAGCCGGCTCCGGCCGCGGATCCGCGGCTCAATGCAGGCCTTGGGGCTTGGAACTTCTGGGCTTTTCTGATGCTGACTTTATGTATATTTTTTGATATGTTGATTTTCCAAATGAGTCCCTGATCATTGCCAGATCTCTTGCCTTTGAGTTGGCGTATTTTATCAGCACTGTTTCACAATTTTTGCTCGGTTTCTGGAATTTCCTGCACAGACTCCGAAACAAGTGTTGCGAAATACAGGGATGATGCGAGGCCATGATAAACACTCAATTTCCCTCAGAAATGTCGGTTTTAGAGTATAACACAGGTAATCTGGTATTTTACGACTGTTTTGCTAATATGTGTAATATACAAACCGAACACTACTAGATGAGTGCAAATGATAGGGAAATTGACGTGTTAAAAATGCAGTATTTTCGACTGATTAAATTCCCCCAAACTTATTTTCGGTCGTTTCGAGCGAACCTTTTTATTAAAAAGAGAAAGAGAAAATAAAGAAAGAGAAAAACTAACTAGCACACTTTCGTAGGCAACACGATTGCACTGAGTACGTGCAACAAGCCTTTAAACCTCTAGGTGTCCCTAGTAGGAGGAGTGTTGTCTCCTGAGGGTTTTCAGCGGATTGCACCCACAAAATCCAATAATAAAAGAAAGATCATGAATATTACATTTAAAGAAAAGAATTGTAAAAGAAAAGCTTTGAAAATTAGGGTTTCCAACTAAGCTAGCTTTTCGGTTGTCATGAGCCCTATCTTATTGGTCATGAAAAGATGTCAGAAATCACGTCCTCCCTCAATAAAACATCGTATTATTCTTCATTCCTATCTTTCTTCCAAACATCGATCATATCACCCTGCATGTGTGTAAAGACATCCCTACACCCGGAGAATTCAATTCAAGCTATCATACTCTTGCCCATCAGCCTCAGTACTTTTTAATTAATGAATATTTAGGATTGCTCACACACTTTCATGCGACCGTTAATACTTCTTGAGGTACTAACCGACCGATTACTCATGTGCTTGCTTATTTGATGTATTTTCCTCGTCTTGCACCACCTCAGGCATAGTAGTGACTCCCAGACCAGTTGGCCTTAGGGCACTAGGTGTAGAGGCACCCTCGCTATATTTTTTTTATTGCCCTCGGCGATAACAAAGCCAGTGTTCATTTTTCTCACCACTTTATATTTTCTTCATTTTTTTTTATTCACTTTTTTATTTCCTTCATACATCGGCTTTAAGACAAGAGCATTTCAAGGTATCCTCTACTATCCCGGGCTTCAAGACGTGTGTAAGTGCGAATAGCAGGGTATCAACGTTCAAAATGTTTGGCTTCTAGAATAGAAAATATTTTTCAGACTTATTTTTATCCTCAGATTAGTGACTTCCTTCATCTTACTAACCCTTGGGACAACGACTCATAACTACTTATTACTAATTCGTATAAGAAAACTTCTAATTTTCTTGGTTTTCTTAAATTTTTCTAATCTCATGGATGTAATTTTTCACTATCTAAACTTTTATTATCTTATTTATGTACAAAAATATTTTTATTTTTTGAAATTTTTAAATTTTTTTATAGGTTTTCAAAAAAATGTTTTGTGCTTATGCAAATGATATGCAAATGATGTGAAAATAAGCACAAACCTCCCCCAAACTTGTTTTCAACAGTGTCCTCACTGTTGCCTTCTGCTAAATCACGAAAAACCTGTAAGCTTGGGAAGAATTTATTAGTGGGGGCAAAATATTTAAGTGAAGAACCTCCCTAAACTTATTTTCGGCTCAAAATTTTGTAAAGATTTTCTTTTCAGGAGCCAGAGAATATAGCCCCCCAAAACTTGAGTTATGCAATGTTAAGCTTTGAAAATCATATGAGGGGGTCAAAAATCATTGGTCGATGCCAAACTTTGCAAAGACCGAACATCAACACCAACCATTCAAAATTTTTATCAATGCAGTGCTCTGGTTGCTGAAAGAAGAAGTGGGGAAAGGGTAAGGGGTGGAAAAGAATGTGTGTGCGTCTTATTTTGGAGAGACGATGTAGTGAATGCGATGGATAACTCGCATTCTTTTCACAGTTCAGAAGAAGGGGTGGAGGTTCAATTTCAATGACTGGGAGATGATTCATCTCAACACCCGTGTTGTTCAGAAATGCAAGTTTTTCAGCGAAGATTTCCTCAAAAGTTCTATCAATACCCCGGAGAATAATGTCATCACAAGGTGCGGGGTGATCTTCAGACTCTAAAAGCAGTTCATAATCAGTGTCAATTGTTGACCCGGACATCTCGTTGGGAGATTCCGTATGTGTATGATAAATAGTTGGGTCAAACAATAACATATGAAAAGAGTCAAGATCAGTATCAGGAGGATCATCAAATTCGCTGCTGTCGACATCCATTAAGTCGACAGAACAGACTTGAGCAGTAGGTTCGGAGGGTACACTTTCCAACTTGTAAATGTTTAGCTCAATTGACCTATTCCCGAAAGATAGGGTCATAGAACCATTACGACAGTTGATGATAGCGTTGGAAGTGGCCAAAAAGGGGCGACCTAAAATCACCGGAATTTGATTCTGTGGGTTCGCTACAGGCTGTGTATCAAGTACAATAAAATCCACAGGGAATATAAATTCCCTGATTTTTATTAACACATCCTCCAGTTCACCCCTAGGTTTGGTGATTGATCGGTCAGCCATCTGGAGAGTGCAATGGGTTGGCTTCAACTCTCCGATATCTAGTTGCTCATAAACCGAGTATGGAAGCAAGTTAACACTAGCGCCAAGGTCAAGTAGAGCACGGTTGATGTGTTTCTCCCCGATAGAAATGGAAATAGTAGGATAGCCAGGATCCTTACGTTTCCTTGGTAATTGTTGGGGGAAAGCTGTGTCTACAGTTTTTGCTATGAATATCTTTTTGGGCACTTGAGTCTTCCTCTTCCTAGTGCACAAGTTCTTAAGAATTTTCGCATAGAACGGAACTTGTTGAATAGCATCTAGGAGAGGGATGTTGATGTTAACTTGCTTAAATATGTCCACAAGCTTCTCCCTTTGTTCATCATGTTTTTTGGGCCTCAACCTATTTAGAAATGGAGCTCTATCAATAAGTGTTGGGTCCAACATTTATGAAGAAGTTTGTGGGGGTGGACAAGGTGAGGTGGGTGGAGGGTTTGAGCCTTTGGGAAAACGGAGAATAGGCTCAGAAGAAGACGGTAAATTAGACGAAATAGGGTAAGAAGTAGAAGTGTGAGTGGAAGTGGAAGTGGAAGCCTGGGTGTTAATGATCAATTCATCATTATCAATTTTTTTACCCACATGATTGTCTAGCACTCTTCCAGATCTCAACGTGGTAAGAGCATCTACATTAGTGCAATGTGAAGGTCCAGGATCAGGTCGGGGTTGAGATGGAAGATCCCCTTTTTCTCTAGCACTTATTTCGGCTGTTATTCGTTCAATTTGTGCTTCCATCGATTTAATATTCTCATTTTGAGTGAGAATGATCTTTATCATATTATCGATGGAAGATTGAAAACTTGCCGACTCTTGGATGGATTGTTTCATGAAAGTAACCAAGGTTTGCGCCAGTGTAGAGATATTATCAGTACTGGCCAATTTCAAAGAGTTTTCATGTAGTGCAAAAGTGTTGGCAGGATTTTGAAAATTTTGCGGTTGGAAGGGGTGCTGACTCAATTGAAGTGGTGGTTGCTGTTGTGGTGGAGGGACCCTTTGAAAATTGTTTAGGATTGGAACCATGTTTTGAGATTGTGATTGGTTCCAAGCAAAGTTCGGGTAATTCCTCCAATCTTGATTATATGAGGAAGAAGAGGGATAGTTTCCAGGCCTTTGCTGAAGTGCAGCATTAGTGTGACCTTGAAATGGTATATTCAAAGGACATTCTTCCATCAAATGTGAAGGGTTTGAACAGCAGCCACACACGGTTTTGGGAAGTGTGGATTGGTTTAGGGAGGCTGAAGAGATTTTGTTTTCTATAGCGTCGAGTTTCCTTTGTATTGCGGCCATTTCGGCTTTCATGGTGACGGAATCATTGAGCTGATTGACATCTTCCCTAGGTGGTGGTGGTCTAACACTTTTCCATTGTGATGTGTTTTGAGCTAAATCTTCTAGGTATTTCCAAGCTTCACCATCATCTTTAGATAGGAATTGGCAATGACACATGGTTTCAAGCATCTGTCTAGTAGTGAGATCAATACCCTCATAGATAATTCGACACAAATCCCATCTGGAGATTCCGTGATGAGGGCATTGGATAAGAAGATCCTTGAACCGTTCAAAGCATTTCCAGAATGGTTCATTGGGAAGTTGGGTAAATTTGAAGATTTCGCTCCTAACACGACTGGTCTTGTGATTAGGATAAAATTTCTTAAGGAATGCTGCAACGAATTCGTCCCATGTTGAAATAGAATGTGCGGGTGTGATGTAAAGCCACTTCTCGGCTAAATCGCACAAAATGAATGGAAGAAGACGTAAACGCAGAGCATCCACAGACAGTTGTGAATTCCCCATTAAAGAACATACATTTTCGAATTTGGAAATAAACATGTATGCGTTTTCAGAATCAAGACCGTGAAATTTGGGTAACAGTTCGATGAATTGGGGGTTGATTTCAAAATTTTCCCCGTTGGCAGGTGGTATAGAAAGACAGGTGGGAAGGGAAACACGTATAGGATAACACCTCTCTTGGAGAGAGATGCGTGGAGGATTCTGCGCACCTGCGGGCGGTGGCAGAGTGGTGTTAAAGTTTGATGGATTTGGGTCCATCGCGGTCGTGGTGGGTGGTGGGGGAGAAGACGGAGAATTACCGACTCTGGGGTCGATAAAAGAAACGCGGACAAGATGAGAAATGGAATCCCGTGTCCAGCCTAACATTGTGCTAAATGGTTGTAGCACAAGTGGCAGCGTTGTTATAAATAGGGGAATGAATGAATGTGATTGGTGTTTGTCTTGAAAAATGGACAGATTTTTTTGAAAAAATGATGCGAACATACAAATGCAACAAGCAATACCCTAAAATCTAGTGGTTGTTGGAGATAGTGCCCTCAGAGTCAATTATTAGGTCACAGGTACGTGATTGCAATGATTGATGGAGGACCTATCCCGGTAGGACAGTCTTACTCGAGATGATAGTATGCTATCTGGTTTACCTTTATCATCGTGTACTGTTATAAGTAACCTGACACGTCGCTATTACACGTTGATAGAGCCCCTAGGATTCTTGCTTGACCACCAGCAGTATGAGGGCGATCATATAAGTGAGAGCTGGGGGTCTATAAGCATATCCTTAAAAGGTCCCTAGTCGTGAGAGTTTCGAGACAGGGCATCGATTCTCCATAGTAGACTAGTGTATACAGTCGAGACCCCGACGAGGGGCGGTGGCCGGTCTCACAAGCCACTGGTGTCAGTTGGATCACCTAAGATGTATACAGGTGCTCATTGGGTTATGAGTACACCGGACAGGACTCGCCGGGAACATGCTAGTTGGTCATATACCAGACATCAGATGGCAGTTCCCTGGTGACATGTGTGCAGGTTAGTTCATGGACCTGGGGATCGTCATTTGTCTCGTGTGAGTTCCCACTGTACTTTGATTACTACCCTACCACGGCTCAAAGGAGTCGTGCAAACAGGTTTTAGTTGGGTACAGTCCCGAGCCACATGGAGGCAGTGAGCGTATCTTCAGGGGTTCGTCTCTCCCGGTATTGGGGGTGAGGTCGTGCTGTGTCTAGGAGAGCCATTACACGAAGCCCTCGGCCGAGGTAAGAAGATTTACTGGTAGGTATTCCAGTAGTATCTCAGGGTGTTCTGGGCTACACTCCGACACGACTTGTACCGCTTTTGGGGGTCTGACTTTTACCAACCCCCTAGGCCCGCCATGCGATGCTCATAGACGAACGGACCGGACTGTACGGATATTGTCACTGACAGGCTCAGTAGGGAGTCAGGCTGAGTTCGCTCACAGACGTCCCTTTTGGTCAATACCTGTAGCCCGTTATGTATTGGCTTATACCTCTAACGTGCTAGTGGTTAAATCCATAACCAAGGTGTTGACGAGTCTTTAAAGTCCCCCACATTCAGTTACTCAGCTTTCGGGCGAAAGGTTGTAGAGGCCGTATGGAGATATGGCAAGGTCCGATCAGATACGTGCAGTATTGCACGGATCAGGATCGGACAGTCTGTACTATAGGCTGTATGGTTATATGGCAGGGTTCGATCAGATACGTGCGGTATTGCACGGATCAGGATCGAACGGATATTACTAGCCGGCTTTGGTATAAGCCGGATCCTAGTATAGTACAGTGTAGATTTTGTCTCATTGCATTTGTATTTCGGTCGAAATACAGATTCGGGTGTGTATGCACAGTATCGGGGTTTTCCTGTAATTTATTACGGTACCAGTTTTCTGGAGTTGCCAGTTTGCTTTCCGTTTCGGCCGATTTCCATTGTTCCGTTCATTGGCCGAAGATTGGTGGAGGAGGGTTTATTTGCATTGTTGCAAATAGGCATTTGTGGAGGGGGTCTTTGCATATATTTGTGTCATGATGGTTTTCATGATGAGCACCTTACCTTGACCTTTTTGACTTGATCACTTCATGATGGCTTGACTTTGTAAGCATCATGGTTGTTGATGGTGAGGTTGGTGGAAGATGGTTGAGTGTGGGTTTTGATTTGGTGTGACCTTATCATTATCTTTTCTTTTTCTCCATGAATTAATCATTCTAATTTTTCTCCACCCATTTTTGAGTGGGCCGGCCACTGTTGTAGGAAGGAAGTTTTTTTTTTGAGTGAGAAATTTCTTCATGCAATTTGGTGGACCCCTCCCATTGTGTGTGTGCTGAGAAATGGTTATTTCCTTTTTGCATGAAGTTAATTTATGCACTCTTCATACAAATTTCCAGTGAGCTAAAATGGCTTTGGCCGAGCCATTTTGCATAGCATGCTTCATTATCATTCCCAGCAAGCCTCCATGGATTTTTCTTTCACTTCAATTCCTCCACAAAAGGCAACTCCATAATCCCAAATGAGACATGTAATCCACATTATATTCTACAGCAAATCTTGGGCACGTCGACCAGCCAGCTTCGTGCCCGAGTTGCCTCGGGATTGAGGTGGGAGCCCGTAAAAGAAGTAGGCGATGTGGTGCACTTCCGGCGACGAGGAGGAGACGGCACATTCCGCAGGAGATCGGGACGACGACGAGAAGACCGGAGGACTCGGATCTGTCGGTATATCTCTCTTCCCTTTCTTGTTGATAGCTAGGACTAGTTAGTGGTTCGATCCGGATATTAGTGCGCGGCGGTTTGCCAGTTCAGTAAAATTAAAGTTTATCACCGCTTCCGCATTTGGCCGTCGGATTGACGGCCGGGGCGCCGCCGTGCACTTACAGTGGTATCAGAGCCTCGCCATTAACATAGTCTAGCTTGGTGTTATGTGTTTTTCTGTTTCGATCGATCGAATGTTCCAAAACTGCATTTTAGTTCGCATCAGTTTCTGTTGAAAATTTTTGGTCTCGAAATTTTTTTCAGATGATTGCAGAATGATGTACAGAGTACCCTAAGACCACTGGAAAATTTTGGTTCCCTGAACCCTCCGTACGATCGCGGAACCGCGGCCATAACCACTTGTTGGCCGCGGTTCCGCCGCAGGTAGTTGGGTTCAGCTTACCAGCTTTTTCCAAAGGCCTTGTGGGCTTAAAATATGGGTTTTGGAATATTAATTTTGGGCCCAGATTTTCTTGATGTGCTACAGTAGTACTTGGGGGCCCACTTGTTAATTTTTGATCGAGCGGATATTTTAAACATATTTTTCATAGTATTTACATTATATCTGCGACCGTGAATGTCACTCGATCGGTAAATCCTGTCTAACTGCTATAGTCCGGTTAGACGGATTTGCGAACGTGACTTTCACGTTGATGTTCTGTTTTTGCTGTGATGTTGCGGATCGGTCGTGGGGGATAGCCTGGATGCAATGCTAGTACAGTTGTGATTGTATTATGTACATTTGATATTGCGGGGCGAGCGTCCGACATGTGGACTGCCGTCACTGCCTGTTTGTATTATTATTTTGGGGCACGACCTGGTTGCGGTCGATGTACCCGTTGTATGTATATTTTACTTTCTGTACTAGGATTGCCCCGCGGAGGGGTGCACGGATAGCCGGGTTCTAGAGGGCAACAAGCCCGCATCTCATGGCATTGAGAGGGAGGGGGCTTCACTCTAGGATTGGCGGGCTATTCGCCGCACTCGTAGGGGGTACAGGTTGACCCAGGAGGGGTGCCCAAGTTACCGGATTCCGTGAAGTGCTGGGTGGTCCATTCATGGCGCTGAAGGGGGCTGCCTCGCTTCAGGTTTTGGCGGGTGACTTGCCGCGCCCGTAGGGGTCTAGGTTCTCATTGCACAGGCTATCCACACGACCAGGGGAACGTTGGGTTTCAGCAGTGGCTCTGTGAAACCCGGGGATCCCAGATATCTGTATAGTTTCTGTGATGCTGTACATTTCTGTGATGTTGCATTTTATTCACGCCTTGAGCGAATATAATATATTGGTATATATATTAGTAGATGTTGTTTATGTTTTGCATCCGCGCTAGTCCAGTCCCCGCTCTGTCGTTAGTTAGCTAACCTAACGGGTAATGACGGGACCCAGTGGCGAATGCGGATGGCATATACGTACATCAGTATATTTTCGTTCTTTTTGGTGTGATAAATTGATGGGACTGCATTGATTCGGATCAATGCAAGTTTAAAACAAACCTAATCTGATGTTGTTGGAACACTTTTCAAAAAGCTGTTATTGCAAGGACGTTCACTTTTGTTTTGCATCGTGGTATTCATTTGGAATATCCTCCTCCTCAGTCGACGAGGCAAGGGCCGAGATCCCTTCACCGGGAGTGACCCCTTGGACAAAAAGTTTGCGTCAGGGCATTAACTTCACTATAGCCGATTACTTTTGCTTTGCACCGTGGTATTCAGTTGGAATATCCTGCACCCCATTCTACGGGGAAAGAGCCGAGATCCCTTCACCGGGAGTGACCTCTTTAGCAAAGGTTTTCGTCACTATATTTTTAAAAGCTATCCGTTCCTTCAACGATATCAAGTTCTTTACGTTAAAGGTTTTCGCCAGAAACCATTCGTAGCCCTCCGTCATTTCAGTTAAATGTTCGGTAGTATTCAAGCTATGTATTTTGACCTCACGCCAAGGTATAGTGTTTGGTAGCTGCCGGGTATTTATCTGTTGCATAGATAGATGCGTTGGTTTAGGACAGTCGTACTATTATTTTGGCCTACGTCAAGGGTATGTACGGGTGGGTTCAAATTAACCTGGATAATGACGGGTAGAACTTGACATGTGACTTATGATATTTTGACCTCACGCCAAGGTCATAAGAGCATGGGGCAGAAATCACATCGGGAGTTTCAAAAGAACTAAAACTTGCCAGATATGCGCATACCTTCTGGAGTGTGGTAGCATGAGCGGATTCCGTCACGTTATCATGTGATGATAGTTGGATCCCGATTCCCACTGATGAGTTAGTTTACTCCTCGGGTAACCCCGACTAATTCTTCTTTCAGGTTTGGAGGAGAATTTGAGGTACAGTGGGAGGATTCCAGATTAGATAAATTGGTAACCATTCTGATCTAGGTTAGAGTGCACGCTGAGTGTTTCTTTTCTCTCTCTCTTTGGCAGCGACCATTGACCTGACCCTAAGACTATGACTCAGTGACCAAGTTGACCGAACCTTCTTGACACCGGCTTTTGGATTGTCAGAGTTGCAGACCTCATTGCCACTCCTACTTTTACCCTTTTCTCCAGGACACCCCGTATTACTACGAACGTTCACTTCCATTGGACAAAACTATCGTATGGTTAGATACGAACTCGAAAGAATTTATTCGAGGATGGTTTCCGGTTCTGGAGAAAATGGATAGGATTATTCAGTTGTCTTTTCCTTTTACCTTCTCTCAAGTTGTGAGTACTCCTTGGTTTAGGGGTAGTACACCTATTACGCAAATTGGATTGTCTTCTTCCAAACCTTAGGCTGGTGCCGACCGGTAGGGAATGAAGAAAACCAATTAGCATAACGATGGTGTGCAGAAGGTATTAAGTTAAGTCAAAGCAAGGGATTAGTAAGAGGGCAAAGTAAATTGCGACTGCTATTCACGACCAAACCAAATATTTCGTTACCACTCCCACATCACCTTTGTATTTCTCCAGGACACTCCGTATCACTACGAAGATCCACAGTTTATTTGGATACTCCATCGTATGGTTATATACGAACTCGAATGGAACTTGTTCCAGTTCGGGGATGGATTCTGGTCCAGGAGAAATAGGAATAAGGTTTATTCGGTTGTCTTTTATCTTCACCCTCTCTCATTGCGAGTGTTCGTAGGATTAGGACAGTACACCCATTATGCTTATTGGATAGTCTTCTTCTAAACCATAGGCTGGTGCCGAACGGTAGGGAAGGAAGAAAACCATTTGGCCTAAAGGGGTGTGCAGAAGGTAATGACTAAAGACATATAAAGGGATTTGGAGAGGTGGCAAAGAATTATACGGTTACAGTCGTGAATCTGGAAGAGGCATTACTAGGAATACCGGGATACCCCATCGAAACATTTCAATGTTTCAGTTTCGCTGTGTACTGTTAAAGAATAACTGATTTCCCGATTAGATACTTACTCCAGGGTATGTATTTACCAGGTTTGATTCTCGCATCTGTATGGTTTTACAGATGATGAGTGGGAGTAAGTTATTGGGAATTGGGTGATCATCCTCATTATATCGGGATTCGTTGTAATCGGTGATATTTGAGGAAGTCACCTGGCTTGTTTGCCGGTCGGCAAATATTTGGTTTTGAATATCCGCTGTTATGCACCAATTTCAAATTGATGTATCTGTACGTCTATTTTCATAGAGTGAGATATACCTTTTTGAAATTATGTCTACGACATTTACCTATATCAGTGGATGGTTAGGTAAGGAGCATTAAACAACGGTGTAATTCTTCTTAACCATAAGTACAGTTTTTCAACCTACGACACACAGTGAATGAGTAATCAGACTCAAGGGACTTATACAGAGTATTGTATGTTGTCCAGGGTCCATCAGGACAGAGGGATGGTCCTCGTACTATATTCGGTTTACTTACGACTTCTCTAGTTTTTAGACAAGTGTTTCGTGGAAACACAGGGTCCGAATTTGGAGAAGTTATAGGTATTTGAATAGAGTAGAGAACCAGGTGTAGCAAGTATCGGGATTCTTCAAAGAGATCGAAGATGTAGATACTTGTGAATGGTGTTCAGTTGATAGTAATGATAAAGAGATCTTACTTCTCTTTCAGGTTACTCATAATTGGAAGCATTCCTAAGTTGAGTAACGCTGATCAGACTTCTTCCATTTAGTTGACATGCACTGGAGACAGCTGCATGATTTGAATCTGGTTCAATTAAATCAGTGCCTCTGTTTCTATATTGGATATAGAACAGTTCATATCTTAACGATGTTAAGGTACGGGGAGTTGTCCGGTTTATGCTTAAAACCAGACACTGGACAACTCAAGGCACGTTTCTGTAATGGCTGTTTGTGGGTTGACCCAGGCTATGACGAGGGTTGACTTTCTACCATCTGGATGAACAATAGCGATATTGTTCTAGACTCGCCACAGTTTTATTAAAAATGGATTTTTTCAGAAAACAGTAGTGGGAGTATGGTAGAACTGGAAGTGATTCCAGAACCACAAACGATTACTGAAGATTTGACAAGGAACCTAAAGATTCAATCTGGATTGACATTCCATTGGCCACTCCGCAGATAAGGTGGGTAACCTCAGGCACCCGAGAGGTACTATGGTAGCCTCAAGGACGGTGACAGGGAGGTTCTTGTTACCCACATTTGCCATTGCTGTTGTTCCAGACTGTGAGACCCGGCAGGAGGATGAGTATAGCGTCGTTCTGAACTGGTTTCAGAAGTGTACGTGTATATGACTCTGCCAGAGGGTTGTCGTAGTCAGTGGGAGCAGCGGAAGCATTAGTGGACAAGTAGCTTATGTCTAGTTATAGACTAAAGCAGATGTAGCGGAGATAGATCATCTACTTCTGACGTGACAGTCATGGGTTTGACTTCATCAGAATAGGGGATGGATCTGTTGAGAAGGTAGTAGGGTGTGATGTCATGGTGTTTGGATGACATACACAGAGTAGGAAAGGAAACTCCTATACTACGATCGGTTATACTTTGGTCGTCACACAGTGGTTTCTCCACAAAGGAAATGGATTTTATATCAGACATTCTGGTTACTAGATCTATGGCTTTAGATCTAGATTTGGGTTGTTTCCCAATCAGGGTACTTAGACAGCATTCTAAGAGTATTTAGAATGGACGACTCCTGGCACGGTAGTGTACCTGCAGGTGATGGAGTCACCCTCTCTAAAGGTGTCTTACAGACTAAAGTGGAGAGGGATGTGCATGGTTGGCAGATCACTTGCTTAGGCAATTGAGTCAATCATAAGATGTCAAGTACCACACCAGATGTTGTTCTTGCACTAGATGCAATAAGTTGACATTGATCCAATCCTGGAGAAACAGTCGGAAGCAGTTTTAGAACATAAGTGGATGTTCTAGGGATATGATAACGACAGCCTCATTCGGGAGACAGTTATCATTCCAGGCTTCCAAGGTGACGTGGACGACAAGCAGGTTGTCAGAGTTATAGTTTTTCCTTCTGGCGAGGGGCAGTATTTTGGACAGTTGGTCCAAGGCAATACTGAGGGAGGCATGGCGCAGGATACTGATTAAGTTCAGTTGACGATACAGTCTAAGAAGTTTGGATTTGGAGTTCATTTATGAGCTATGTCCCATCAGACATCCAGACACATTCTAAGACAGATATTGCTCTTTTCGGGAGATGGGTTTCTCCGCGAACTTGAGATATAGAGAGACATAGAAAGAAACATCAAAGCGGATCCACTCACAGAGGCTATTCCTCGAACGCAATAGTTTCGCAAACGAGCTTTGTGAGACTGATTAGTAGAGGAGTTGGGTGTTCGGTATCACACGGGCTGTGAGTATGCGGCATCGCAATAATTAGCCTTGAGTGCAAGTGGGAGATTGTTGGAGATAGTGCCCTCAGAGTCAATTATTAGGTCACAGGTACGTGATTGCAATGATTGATGGAGGACCTATCCCGGTAGGACAGTCTTACTCGAGATGATAGTATGCTATCTGGTTTACCTTTATCATCATGTACTGTTTTAAGTGACCTGACACGTCGCTATTACACGTTGATAGAGCCCTTAGGATTCTTGCTTGACCACCAGCAGTATGAGGGCGATCATATAAGTGGGAGCTGGGGGTCTATAAGCATATCCTTAAAAGGTCCCTAGTCGTGAGAGTTTCGAGACAGGGCATCGATTCTCCATAGTAGACTAGTGTATACAGTCGAGACCCCGACGAAGGGCGGTGTCCGGTCTCACAAGCCACTGGTGTCAGTTGGATCACCTAAGATGTATACAGGTGCTCATTGGGTTATGAGTACACCGGACAGGACTCGCCGGGAACATGCTAGTTGGTCATATACCAGACGTCAGATGGCAGTTCCCTGGTGACATGTGTGCAGGTTAGTTCATCGACCTGGGGATCGTCATTTGTCTCGTGTGAGTTCCCACTGTACTTTGATTACTACCCTACCACGGCTCAAAGGAGTCGTGCAAACAGGTTTTAGTTGGGTACAGTCCCGAGCCACATGGAGGCAGTGAGCGTACCTTCAGGGGTTCGTCTCTCCCGGTATTGGGGGTGAGGTCGTGCTGTGTCTAGGAGAGCCATTACATGAAGCCCTCGGCCGAGGCAAGGAGATTTACTGGTAGGTATTCCAGTAGTATCTCAGGGTGTTCTGGGCTACACTCCGACACGACTTGTACCGCTTTTGGGGGTCTGACTTTTACCAACCCCCTAGGCCCGCCATGCGATGCTCATAGACGAACGGACCGGACTGTACGAATATTGTCACTGACAGGCTCAGTAGGGAGTCAGGCTGAGTTCGCTCACAGACGTCCCTTTTGGTCAATACCTGGTAGCCCGTTATGTATTGGCTTATACCTCTAACGTGCTAGTGGTTAAATCTACAACCAAGGTGTTGACGAGTCTTTAGAGTCCCCCACATTCAGTTACTCAGCTTTCGGGCGAAAGGTTGTAGAGGCCGTATGGAGATATGGCAAGGTCCGATCAGATACGTGCGGTATTGCACGGATCAGGATCGGACAGTCTGTACTATAGGCTGTATGGTTATATGGCAGGGTTCGATCAGATACGTGCGGTATTGCACGGATCAGGATCGAACGGATATTACTAGCCGGCTTTGGTATAAGCCGGATCCTAGTATAGTACAGTGTAGATTTTGTCTCATTGCATTTGTATTTCGGTCGAAATACAGATGCGGGTGTGTATGCACAGTATCGGGGTTTTCCTGTAATTTATTACGGGACCAGTTTTCTGGAGTTGCCAGTTTGCTTTCCGTTTCGGCCGATTTCCATTGTTCCGTTCATTGGCCGAAAATTGGTGGAGGAGGGTTTATTTGCATTGTTGCAAATAGGAATTTGTGGAGGGGGTCTTTGCATATATTTGTATCATGATGGTTTTCATGATGAGCACCTTACCTTGACCTTTTTGACTTGATCACTTCATGATGGCTTGACTTTGTAAGCATCATGGTTGTTGATGGTGAGGTTGGTGGAAGATGGTTGAGTGTGGGTTTTGATTTGGTGTGACCTTATCATTATCTTTTCTTTTTCTCCATGAATTAATCATTCCAATTTTTCTCCACCCATTTTTGAGTGGGCCGGCCACTATTGTAGGAAGGAAGTTTTTTTTTGAGTGAGAAATTTCTTCATGCAATTTGGTGGACCCCTCCCATTGTGTGTGTGCTGAGAAATGGTTATTTCCTTTTTGCATGAAGTTAATTTATGCACTCTTCATACAAATTTCCAGTGAGCTAAAATGGCTTTGGCCGAGCCATTTTGCATAGCATGCTTCATTATCATTCCCAGCAAGCCTCCATGGATTTTTCTTTCACTTCAATTCCTCCACAAAAGGCAACTCCATAATCCCAAATGAGACATGTAATCCACATTATATTCTACAGCAAATCTTGGGCACGTCGACCAGCCAGCTTCGTGCCCGAGTTGCCTCGGCATTGAGGTGGGAGCCCGTAAAAGAAGTAGGCGATGTGGTGCACTTCCGGCGACGAGGAGGAGACGGCACATTCCGCAGGAGATCGGGACGACGACGAGAAGACCGGAGGACTCGGATCTGTCGGTATATCTCTCTTCCCTTTCTTGTTGATAACTAGGACTAGTTAGTGGTTCGATCCAGGTATTAGTGTGCGGCGGTTTGCCAGTTCAGTAAAATTAAAGTTTATCACCGCTTCCGCATTTGGCCGTCGGATTGACGGCCGGGGCGCCGCCGTGCACTTACAGTGGTCACCTAGGTCAGGCTCTAGACCGCTCCTAACTGCCAAAAGACAAGTCGCAGGATCAATCCTCCACTGCCTCTTTGTCTCCCTGTGGCCAGGTAAGTGGGAAGGTACTCCACTACGTAAGTAGTGGGCCTAATTAATAACCACTAGCCTTCGACACACTTGCCTAGGCACCACAAGAAAACGCGGATAAGCAATGAATTACCCACGGCCTTCTTCTGTCCTAAGTGAGCGCGACGGTCCTTAGAGTCATCTCTAGATATTTTTTAATTAATGAGGGTAATGCAGATGTAAGTTTGTGATTTTTGGGGCCTAGGAAGGGTAATGAACTCCCCACCTAATCTGGATTTGGTCGTGCCCCTTAATTTCCGTATTTAGAATGCAAACAACCAAGAAACAAAATCACGCACAAATTTACTTTTGCAATTTGCGAGCTGCGATTATTTGCAAAGAAACCTGCACAAAATGTTAATTGGAGCTAAAAAGAGGAGATAGGAGAAGGTAAGAAGCTTACTGTGAAAAATTTGCAGAGAGATCTCTTCACAGAAGCGCGAAACCGCCGCCAATGGGCACTTAAACCGCGGAATCGCCGCAATTTGATCTGTTCACTGCTTCAAAATTTTTGGTACTGTTCCTATTGAACTTCTCAGCTCTCTGGTATTTTCTGAAAAAAATTCCACAGCTCCAATGATTCCAGATTTCCTCGCACAAATCACAACTTGTATTAGTGTTTGCACGAGTTTTGATCTAAAAATTTGGATGGATTAAACTTTTCAACTTCAAATTTCAAAATACGAACAATTAGCACACTATCCCCGGCAACGGCGCCATTTGATTTGAATGATTTCTGATTGTGTAAGTAAATCAAATGATCCCCGGCAACGGCGCCATTTGATTGATTCGATTTCCGATTGTGTCGGTTTTTAGAAAATTGAATATAGAAATCACAACCAAAAATTATTTGACCTCAATCAATAACGGTGTCAAATATAGCGCGTTAGTAAGTGCGGATCGTCTACAGGGAAAGTGTAATCGTTCGTGTTTCGAATTAGATGAATTGAAACTTTAAAGAAAAGAAAAGAAAGAATTCATGATTTGTAATTGAATTTCAAGAATTAGAAAATCTAGATCTAATAACAAGAAAAAGATAGAATCAAGAATTGATAGTTTGAGATGATTTTTCCAACCAAATATCAAGAATCTAAATGAGGCTCGTAGGAATCGATCGGATCTATAGATGTGATGTAATCTTACAATTATGTATTCTTATCCTTCGATGAATTGATACTAGATCGATGATGATCGATCAAGAATTAGGGATTTCTTATGAAACTAGGGTTTCATCTTATCCCTTGTTCTTTCGTCGATATCATTCACATTCTAGCCTCTAGTAAATTCAAGAAACGATCGTAGATCCCTAATTTCGAGCGATCACATTCAAGAAAGCATCGCAACGAAACTAGGTCATCGATTCTTGAACTTGCTAGGGTTTACAAAGCTCGTAGGACTTAAGAATCGTTTTAAGATTTGTTACATCATCATTCTATTGATCGTCTCGACTCCTTGACGAGCGGAGTTTTACTCAAACATCACAAAAAGAACTACAATTACAAATTGAGATCGAATCATGATGCAAGAATTTAAAGAAAGCAAGATTAAAGAATTTCACCTTTTATTTATATCAACAATTTCATTACATTCGCTCAAGAACTACAAGAGGAGGAACTCGATCGTCGATTTGGCTTCGATCGTCTCCTTGAGTCGCGGATCGGCTTGGACCACTTGCTCGATTGAAGATCGGCCCGGCTCCTAAAAGGTTGAAGGCTTCTTGCTTGATTTGGTACTCGGGATCTTGAATTTGGAATTGGATTTAGAATTTGGGGCTACAAGATGTGTCACTCAACTTGTAGATGGGGGGATAGATGAAGAATTATACTCCTTAACCCTAGATCTACGTTTCCTTTTATAAGCCATCCAAAATCCTAGATCTAGAATTCAAATTTCAAATTTCCCTCCAAAATGAACCACTTTTCCCTCCATAATGAATAACTTTTCCCTCCAAAATGAACTACCTCATTTGAATTTTCCCTCCAAAATGAACTAGCTCATTTGAATTTGAATTTTCCCTCCAAAATGAACAACTTTTCCCTCCAAAATGAACTACCTCATTTGAATTTTCCCTCCAAAATGAACTACCTCATTTGAATTTTCCCTCCAAAATGAGGTTTTAGAAAGAATCTTCTAGAAGAAGTTTGTTGGAGGGAATATTCTAGAATGAGGTTGTTATAAGGAGGCTTCTAGAAGAAGGTTATTATAAGGAGGCTTCTAGAAGAAGTTTGTTGGAGGGAATATTCTAGAATGAGGAATATTCTTGGGTAAGGTTGTTAGGCCGAGCCTTCTGGATGAAGCCACGTGGTCATTCTGGAGTCTTCTGGAAGCTTGGACCGTTACAATTAGGCACGTGCAGGAAATTGAGCATTTGAAGCCATGGAGCCGCCGCGGATCCGCGGCGCAAGCCGGCTCCGGCCGCGGATCCGCTGCTCAATGCAGGCCTTGGGGCTTGGAACTTCTGGGCTTTTCTGATGCTGACTTTATGTATATTTTCTGATATGTTGATTTTCCAAATGAGTCCCTGATCACTGCCAGATCTCTTGCCTTTGAGTTGGCGTATTTTATCAGCACTGTTTCACAATTTTTGCTCGGTTTCTGGAATTTCCTGCACAGACTCCGAAACAAGTGTTGCGTAATACAGGGATGATGCGATGCCATGATAAACACTCAATTTCCCTCAGAAATGTCGGTTTTAGAGTATAACACAGGTAATCTGGTATTTTACGACTGTTTTGCTAATATGTGTAATATGCAAACCGAACACTACTAGATGAGTGCAAATGATAGGGAAATTGACGTGTTAAAAATGCAGTATTTTCGACTGATCAACGACCAAACCACGTGTAAGCCCGCGGGGGCGCCCCGGCCGTCGAACGGACGCCGGAAACGCGGAAAACAAAAACTTTGCGAACTTTGCAAAACGGCACCACCGCGGACCTTTTACCCGGATCGGGCCATTAACCTAGCTAGCTAGCAAAAAGAAAAGAGTAGAGAAGTTATACCAAGCGATCCGTGTCCTTCGGTCTTCATCTCCACTCCGATCTTCCGCGGAATCTCCGTCACCTCCTCGCTCGTCGGAAAGGGCACCACGTAGCCGGAATCTTTTACGGGCTCCCGCCTCTTGACCGAGGCAACTCGGGCGCGAAGTTGGCTAGCCGACGCGTCCAAGGCTTGCTATAGAATAGTGTAGTAAACTTGTCTCTTTTGGGGTTTATGAGGTTGCCATGGTTGGAGGAATTTTAGCACAAGAATTTCATGGATCAAAGATGGAGAATGGAGTATGCAATCACAAAGAATAAGCATCTCCCAAAAGGGAGCTCGGCCAAGACTCTTTTTGCCTCTCTCTGGAAAATTTTGTGAGTGGAGTTCCCTTCATATATCTAAACCATGCAAAGGAAATTAATCTTCTTAAAACAACAGCACACACACATACACACTACAAAGAGGGGTCCACCAAATTAGCATGTAAAGAATTTTCCTTTGCACAAATTAAACCTCTCTCCACTCAAAATAAAAAAACACTTCCTGCTCTCCCCAACAGTGGCCGGCCATGAAAAGAATTGGTGGGAAAATGAAAACAATTAATTCAAGGAGATAAAGAGAAGATAAAGATCATAAACCACATCCACTTCAAATCAATAACCATCAAAGTATCTCATCTCATAAATGCAAGTGAATGACCATAAAAGAATATCATGATGAGGCTAGTCTCATCAAAAAGCAACATATGCAAGGAAGCCCCTCACAACAAAGTTAATTGCAAACTTGCAATTAACCCCCTCCAACGAAAAGTCCGGCCGAGAAGGAAAAAGGGAAAACCGGCCGGAACGGAATACAAACTGGCAACCCCAGAAAAACCGATCCCGTAATAAATTACAGAAAAACCCCGCTACTGCAAATACATGCCCGCATTTGTATTCCCACTGAACACAAATGTAAAGAGACAAAACTACACTATCTAATACTAGGATCCGGCTTAAGCCAAAGCCGGCTAGTAAAATCCGTCCGATCACGATCCGTGCAATACCGCACGTATCTGATCGAACCCTGCCATATCTCCATACGGCCTCTACAGCGTTTCGCCCGAAACTTGAGTAACTGTCTGTGGTGGACTCTAAAGACTCGTCAATACTATGGCTGTGGATTTAACCACTAGCACGTCAGAGGTATAAGCCATACGTAACGGGCCACCAGCTATTGACCAAAAGGGACGTCGATGAGCGAACTCATCCTGACACCCTACTGAGCCTGTCAGTGACAATATCCGTACAGTCCGGTCCGTTCGTCTATGAGCATCGCATGGCGGGCCTAGGGGGTTGGTAAAAGTCAGACCCCCAAAAGCGGTACAAGTCGTGTCGGAGTGTAGCCCAGAACACCCTGAGATACTACTGGAATACCTACCAGTAAATCTCCTGCCTTGGCCAAGGACTTTTCATGTTCTGGCTCTCCTCGACACAGCGCGACCTCACCCCCAATACCGGGAGAGACGAACCCCTGCAGATCCGCTCACTGCCTCCATGTGGCTCGGGACTGTACCCAACTAAAACCTGTTTGCACGACTCCTTTGAGCCGTGGTAGGGTAGTAATCAAAGCACAGTGGGAACTCACACGAGACAAATGACGATCTCAGGTCGATGAACTAACCTGTACACATGTCACCAGGGAACTGCTATCTGACGTCTGGTATATTCCCAACTAGCAGGTTCCCGGCGAGTCCTGTCCGGTGTACTCATAACCCAATGAGCACCTGTATACATCTTAGGTGAACCAACTGACACCAGTGGCTTATGAGACCGGCCACCGCCCCTCGTCGGGGTCTCGACTGTATACACTAGTCTACTCTGGAGAAACGATGCCCTGTCTCGAATCTCCCACAACTAGGGACCTTTTAAGGATGTGCTTGTAGACCCCCAGCTCCCACTTATATGATCGCCCTCATACTGCTGGTGGTCAAGCAAGAATCCAAGGGGCTTTATCAACGTGTAATAGCGACTCGAAAGGTCACCTTAAGCAGTACACGATGATAAAGATAAACCAGATAGCATACTATCATCTCGAGTAAGACTGTCCTACTGGGATAGGTCCTCCCCTCAATCATTGCAATCACGTGCCTGTGATCCAATAATTGACTCTGAGGGCACTATCTCCAACAATCTCCCACTTGCACTCGAGGCTAATTATTGCGATGTCGCATACTCACAGCCCGTGTGATACCGAACACCCAACTCCTCTACTAGTCAGTCTCACAAAGCTCGTTTGCGAAACTATTGCGTTCGAGGAATAGCCTCAGTGAGTGGATCCGCTTTGATGTTTCTTTCTATGTCTCTCTATATCTCATGTTCGCAGAGAAAACTATCTCCCGAAATGAGCAATACCTGTCCTAGAATGTCTGGATGTCTGATGGGACCTAGCTCATAAGTGAACTCCAAATCCAAACTTCTTAGACTGTATCGTCAACTGAACTTATTCAGTATCCTGCGCCATGCCTTCCCTCAGTTTCCACCTGGACCACCTGTCCAAAATACTGCCCCTCGTCAGAGGGAAAACTATAACTCTGACAGCCACTCTGCCATCCAGGTCACCTTGGAAGCCTGGAATAATAACCGTCTCCTTAAGGAGGCTACTGTTATCATATCCCTAGAACATCCACTTATGTTCTTAAACTGCTTCCGACTGTTTCTCCAGGATTGGATCAATATCAACTTATTGCACCTACTGCAAGAACAACATCTGGTGTGGTACTTGACATCTTATAGAATGCTGTCCAAGTACCCTGATTGGGAAACCACCCAAATCTAGATCTAAAACCATAGATCTAGTAACCAGAATGTCTGATATAATATCCAAATCCTATGTGGAGAAACTACCGTGTGACGACCAAAGTATAACCGATCGTAGTATAGGAATATCACTTCCTACTCTGTGTATGTCATCAAACACCAGGACATCACACCCTACTACCTTTTTAACAGATCCATCCCTTATTCTGATGAAGTCAAACCTCTGACTGTCACATCAGAAATAGATGATCTATCTCCGCTATATCTGCTTAAGTCTATAAATAGACATAAGCCTGATATCCACCAATGCTTCCGCTGCTCCCACTGACTACGACAACCCTCTGGCAGAGTCATATAGGCGTACACTTCTAAAGCTAGTTTAGAACGACGCTATACTCATTCTCCCGCCGGGTCTCACAGTCTGGAACAACAGCAATGGCAAGTCTGGGTAAACAAGAACCTCCCTGCCACCGTCCTTGAGCATACCGAAGTACCTCTCGGGTGCTTGAGGTTACCCACTTTATCTGCGGAGTGGCCAATGGAATGTCAAACCAGATTGAATCTTTAGGTTCTTATTAAATCTTCAGTAATCGTTTGTGGTTCTGGAATCACTTCCAGTTCTACCATACTCCCACTACTGTTTTCTGAAAAAATCCATTTTTGATAAAACTGTGGCGAGTCAAGAACAATATCACTATTGATCTTCCAGATGGTAGAAAGTCAACCCTCGTCATAGCCCGGGTCAACCCACAAACAGCCACTACTGAAACGTGCCTTGAGTTGTCCAGAGTCTGGTTTTAAGCATAAGCCGGACAACTCCCCGTATCTTAACAATGTTAAGATATGAACTGTTCTATATCCAAGAAACAGAGGCACTGATTTAATTGAACCAGATTCAAATCATGCAGCTGTCTCCAGTGCATGTCAAGTAAATGGAAGAGAGGCCGATCAGCGTAACTCAACTTAGGAGTAATTCCAATTATGAGTAACCTGAAAGAGAAGCTAGTTCTCTTAATCATTACTATCAACTGAATACTATTCACAAGTATCTACATCTTCAATCTCGTTGAAGAATCCCGATACTTGCAACACATGGTTCTCTACTTTATTCTTATACCTATAACTTCTCAAAACTTCGACCCTGTGTTTCTACGAAACACCTGTCTAAGAATTAGAGAAGTCATGAGTAAACAGAATACAGTACGAGGACCAACCCCTCTGTCCTCATGGACACTGGACAATATAAATACTCTGTATAAGTCCCCTGAGTCGAATGACTCATTCACTGTGTGTCGTAGGTTGAAAACTGTACTTTTGGTTAAGAAGAATCACACCGTTGTTCAATGCTCCTTACCTAACCATCCACTGGTATAGGTAAATGTCATAGACATAATTTCAAAAAAATATGTCTCACTCTATAAAAATAGACGTACAGATATATCAATTTGAAATTGGTGCACAACAACGGATATTCAAAACCAAATATTTGCCGACCGGCAAACAACCCAGGTGGCTTCCTCAAATATCACCAATTCCAACGAATCCCGATATAATGAGGATGGTCACCTAATTCCCAATAACTTACTCTCCTTCATCATCTGTAAAACCATACAGATGTGAGACTCATACCTGGTAAATACATACCCTGGAGTAAGTATCTAATCGGGAAATCAGTTTTCTTTTAACAGTACACAGTGAAACTGAAACATTGAAATGTTTCGATGGGGTATCCTGGTATTCCTAGTAATGCCTCTTCCATTATCCAGATTCACAACTATAACCGTATAATTCTTTGCCACCTCTCCAAATCCCTTTACATGTCTTTAGTCATTACCTTCTGTACACCCCTTTAGGCCAAAAGGTTTTCTTCCTTCCCTACCGTTCGGCACCAGCCCATGGTTTGGAAGAAGACTATCCAAAAGGCATAATGGGTGTACTGTCCTAATCCGAGGAGCACTCGCAATGCGAGAGAAGGTGAGGATAAAAGACAACCGAATGTACTTAATTCATAGGTGATTTAGGATTGACAAAGAAGTACATGGTTTGGTCGTGAATAGCAGTCGCAATTTACTTTGCCCTCTTACTAATCCCTTGCTTTGTCTGAACTTAATACCTTCTGTACACCGTTTAGGCTAATTGGCTTTCTTCATTCCCTACCGTTCGGCACCAGCCTAAGGTTTGGAAGAAGACTATCCAATTTGCGTAATAGGTGTACTACTCCTAAACCAAGGAGTACTCGCAACCTGAGAGAAGGTGAAAAGAAAAGACAACTGAATGTACTTTATTCCTTTTTCTCCAGAACCAGAAACCATCCTCGAAGTCCTTCGAGTTCGTATATAACCATACGATGGTTTTGTCCAATGGAAGTGGACGTTCGTAGTAATACGGGGTGTCCCGGAGAAAAGGGTAAAAGTAGGAGTGGCAATGAGGTTCGCAACTCTGACAATCCAAAAGCCAGTGTTAAGAAGGTTCGGTCAACTTGGTCACTGAGTCATAGTCTAGGGTCGGGTCAATGGTCGCTGCCAAAGAGAGAGAGAAAAGAAACACTCAGCGTGCACTCTAACCTAGATCAGAATGGTTGTCACTTTATCTAATCTGGAAACCTCCCACTGTACCTCAAATTCTCCTCCAAACCTGAAAGAAGAATTAGTCGGGGTCACCCGAGGAGTAAACCAACTCATCAGTGGGAATCGGGATCCAACTCTCATCGCATGATAACGTGACGGAATCCGCTCACGTTATCACACTCCAGAAGGTATGCGCATATCTGGCAAGTTTCAGTTCTTTTGAAACTCCCGATGTGGATTTTTACCCCATGCTCTTATGACCTTGACTTTGGCCAACATATCATAAGTCACATGTCAAGTTCTACCCGTCATTCTCCTGGTTAATTTGAACCCACCCGTACCTACCCTTGACTTTGGCCAAAATGGCAGTACGACTGTCCCAAACCAACACATCTATCTATGCTGCATATGAATACCCAACAGCTACCAAACACTGTGCCTTGACTTTGGCCAACATACACAGCTTGAATACTATTGACTATCCATATGAAACGACGGAGGGCTACGAATGGTTTCTGGCGAAAACCTTTAACGTAATGAACTTGATATCGTTGAAGGAACTGATAGCTTTTTAAAAATATAGTGACGAAAACCTTTGCTAAAGAGGTCACTCCCGGTGAAGGGATCTCGGCTCTTTCCCCGTAGAATGAGGTGCAGGATATTCCAACTGAATACCACGATGCAAAGCAAAAGTAATCGGCTATAGTGAAGTTATTGCCCTGACGCAAACTTTTGTCCAAGGGGTCACTCCCGGTGAAGGGATCTCGGCCCTTGCCTCGTCGACTGAGGAGCAGGATATTCCAACTGAATACCACTGTGCAAAACAAAAGAGAACGCCCTTGCAATAACAGCTTTTTGAAAAGTGTTCCAACAACATCAGAATAGGTTTGTTTATCTTGCATTGATCCGAATCAATGCAGTCCCATCAAATGATCACACCACAAAGAACGAAAATATACTGATGTACGTATATGTCATCCGCATTCGCCACTGGGTCCCGTCATCACCCGTTAGGTTAGCTTACTAACGACAGAGCGGGGACTGGACTAGCGCGGATGCAAAACATATACAACATCTACTAGTATATATATAATAGATAATTTTCGCTCAAGGCGTGATAAAAAATGCAGCAACACAGAAATGTATAGCAACACAGATCAATACAGATATTTGGGATCCCCGGGTTTCACAGAGCCGCTGAAACCCGACGTTCCCCTGGTCGTGTGGATAGCCTGTGCAATGAAAATCCTAGACCCCTACGGGCGCGGCAAGTCACCCGCCAAAACCTGAAGCGAGGCAGCCCCTTTCAGCAACGTGAATGGACCACCCAGCACTTCACGGAATCCGGTAACTTGGGCACCCCTCCTGGGTCAACCCTATACCCCCTACGAGTGCGGCGAATAGCCCGCCAATCCTAGAGTGAAGCCCCCTCCGTCTCAATGCCATGAGATGCGGGCTTGTTGCCCTCCAGAATCCGGCTATCCGTGCACCCCTCCGCGGGGTAATCCTAGTACAGAAAGTAAAATATACATACAACGGGTACATCGACCGCAACCAGGTCGTGCCCCAAAAGAATAATACAAACTGGCAGTGACGGCAGTCCACATGTCGGACGCTCGCCCCGCAACATCAAATGTACATATAAAACAGAACTGTACTACCACTGCAACCAGGCTATCCCCCACGACCGATCCGCAACAACACAGTACAATCACAGAACATCAACGTGAAAGTCACGTTCGCAAATCCGTCTAACCGGGCTATAGCAGTTAGACCGGATTTACCGATCGAGTGACATTCACGGTCGCAGATATAAAGTAAATACTGTGAACTAGCATGTTTAAAATATCCGATCGAACAAATTTATCAAAGTGGGCCCCAAGCAGTACTGTAGCACTTATAGAAAATCTGGGCCCAAAGAAAATATCCCAAAAGCCCTATTTCCAAGTCCAAAGCCTACTGAGAAATTTTGGTGCAGTGATAAAACATTTCCACCGCGGAAGAGCGGCTAAACCATGGGTTTGGCCGCGCTTCCGCGGCCGTACTAGGAGATCAGTGTATGAAAATTTCCCAGAAGTCTTAGAATTGTCCACACATGTTTCTGAGATGGCCTGAAAAATTTTCTGAGACAAAATAAAATCGACAGAAACCTGAAGCATGTGAAAATACGGTTTTTGGGGTTTTTCGTTCGATCGAGTACTAAACATACTAGAGCAAGCTAGGGAAGGTTAACGGCGTGGCTCTGATACCATTGTAAGCCCGCGGGGGCGCCCCGGCCGTCGAACGGACGCCGGAAACGCGGAAAACAAAAACTTTGCGAACTTTGCAAAACGGCACCACCGCGGACCTTTTACCCGGATCGGGCCATTAACCTAGCTAGCTAGCAAAAAGAAAAGAGTAGAGAAGTTATACCAAGCGATCCGTGTCCTTCGGTCTTCATCTCCACTCCGATCTTCCGCGGAATCTCCGTCACCTCCTCGCTCGTCGGAAAGGGCACCACGTAGCCGGAATCTTTTACGGGCTCCCGCCTCTTGACCGAGGCAACTCGGGCGCGAAGTTGGCTAGCCGACGCGTCCAAGGCTTGCTATAGAATAGTGTAGTAAACTTGTCTCTTTTGGGGTTTATGAGGTTGCCATGGTTGGAGGAATTTTAGCACAAGAATTTCATGGATCAAAGATGGAGAATGGAGTATGCAATCACAAAGAATAAGCATCTCCCAAAAGGGAGCTCGGCCAAGACTCTTTTTGCCTCTCTCTGGAAAATTTTGTGAGTGGAGTTCCCTTCATATATCTAAACCATGCAAAGGAAATTAATCTTCTTAAAACAACAGCACACACACATACACACTACAAAGAGGGGTCCACCAAATTAGCATGTAAAGAATTTTCCTTTGCACAAATTAAACCTCTCTCCACTCAAAATAAAAAACACTTCCTGCTCTCCCCAACAGTGGCCGGCCATGAAAAGAATTGGTGGGAAAATGAAAACAATTAATTCAAGGAGATAAAGAGAAGATAAAGATCATAAACCACATCCACTCCAAATCAATAACCATCAAAGTATCTCATCTCATAAATGCAAGTGAATGACCATAAAAGAATATCATGATGAGGCTAGTCTCATCAAAAAGCAACATATGCAAGGAAGCCCCTCACAACAAAGTTAATTGCAAACTTGCAATTAACCCCCTCCAACGAAAAGTCCGGCCGAGAAGGAAAAAGGGAAAACCGGCCGGAACGGAATACAAACTGGCAACCCCAGAAAAACCGATCCCGTAATAAATTACAGAAAAACCCCGCTACTGCAAATACATGCCCGCATTTGTATTCCCACTGAACACAAATGTAAAGAGACAAAACTACACTATCTAATACTAGGATCCGGCTTAAGCCAAAGCCGGCTAGTAAAATCCGTCCGATCACGATCCGTGCAATACCGCACGTATCTGATCGAACCCTGCCATATCTCCATACGGCCTCTACAGCGTTTCGCCCGAAACTTGAGTAACTGTCTGTGGTGGACTCTAAAGACTCGTCAATACTATGGCTGTGGATTTAACCACTAGCACGTCAGAGGTATAAGCCATACGTAACGGGCCACCAGCTATTGACCAAAAGGGACGTCGATGAGCGAACTCATCCTGACACCCTACTGAGCCTGTCAGTGACAATATCCGTACAGTCCGGTCCGTTCGTCTATGAGCATCGCATGGCGGGCCTAGGGGGTTGGTAAAAGTCAGACCCCCAAAAGCGGTACAAGTCGTGTCGGAGTGTAGCCCAGAACACCTTGAGATACTACTGGAATACCTACCAGTAAATCTCCTGCCTTGGCCAAGGACTTTTCATGTTCTGGCTCTCCTCGACACAGCGCGACCTCACCCCCAATACCGGGAGAGACGAACCCCTGCAGATCCGCTCACTGCCTCCATGTGGCTCGGGACTGTACCCAACTAAAACCTGTTTGCACGACTCCTTTGAGCCGTGGTAGGGTAGTAATCAAAGCACAGTGGGAACTCACACGAGACAAATGACGATCTCAGGTCGATGAACTAACCTGTACACATGTCACCAGGGAACTGCTATCTGACGTCTGGTATATTCCCAACTAGCAGGTTCCCGGCGAGTCCTGTCCGGTGTACTCATAACCCAATGAGCACCTGTATACATCTTAGGTGAACCAACTGACACCAGTGGCTTATGAGACCGGCCACCGCCCCTCGTCGGGGTCTCGACTGTATACACTAGTCTACTCTGGAGAAACGATGCCCTGTCTCGAATCTCCCACAACTAGGGACCTTTTAAGGATGTGCTTGTAGACCCCCAGCTCCCACTTATATGATCGCCCTCATACTGCTGGTGGTCAAGCAAGAATCCAAGGGGCTTTATCAACGTGTAATAGCGACTCGAAAGGTCACCTTAAGCAGTACACGATGATAAAGATAAACCAGATAGCATACTATCATCTCGAGTAAGACTGTCCTACTGGGACAGGTCCTCCCCTCAATCATTGCAATCACGTGCCTGTGATCCAATAATTGACTCTGAGGGCACTATCTCCAACACCACGTACTTCATCGCCACTCCTATTTCACCTTTTCTTTTTTCCCCAGTTCGGGAGAAATAGAATAAGGTATTATTCAATTGTCTTTTACCGTTACCTTCTCTCAAGTTGCGAGTACTTCTTGGTTTAGGAGGGTACACCTATTATTCTTACTGGATAGTCTTCTTCCAAACCATAGGCTGGTGCCGAACGGTAGGGAAGGAAGAAAACCATTAAGCCTAACGATGGTGTACAAAAGGTAATGAATAAAGACAAATAAAGGAATTTGGGGAGATGACAAAGAAATATACGGTTAAAGTCATGAATTGGATTATGGAAGAGGCATTACTAGGAATAACAGGATACCATTTCGAAACATATTCATGTTTCAGTTTCACTATGTATTGTTAATAGAAATCTGATTTCCCAAATAGACCCTTGCTCCAAGGTATGTATTTACCAGGTATAATTCTCACATCTGTATGGTTTTACAGATGATGAGTAGGAGTAGGTTACTGGGAATTAAGTGATCATCCTCATTATATCGAAATTCGTTGTAATTGGTGATATTTGAGGAAATCGCCTGGGTACAGTTTTCAACCTACGACGCACAGGTTTTGAGTTATTCAACTCAGCGGACTTATACAGAGTATTGTATGTTGTCCAGTGTCCATCAGGACAAAGGGGTTGGTCCTCGTACTATGTTCTATTTACTTGTGATTTCTCTAGTTATTAGACAAGTGTTTTGTAGAAATACAATGTCTAAGTTTTGAGAAGTTGTGGGTATAGGAATAAAGTAGAGGACCAGGTGTCGCAAGTATCGGGATTCTTCAAAGAATTCGAAGAGGTAGATTCTTGTGATTGGTATTCAGTTGATAGTAACGGTTTTTGAGAAACTTGTTTCTCTTTCGGGTTACTCATAATTGGATGTATTCCTAAGTTGAGTAATGCTGATTAGCCTCTCTCCATTAAGTTGATGTGCACTGGAGACAGCTGCATGATTAGAATCTGGTTCCAATTAAACAAGTGCCAAAGTTTCTATATTAGATATAGAATCGTTCATATCTTAAACGATGTTAAGGTACGGGGAGTTGTCCGGCTTATGCTTAAAACCAGACTCTAGATAACTCAAGGCACGTTTCTGTAATGGCAGTTTGTGGGTTGACCCGGGCTATGTCGAGGGTTGATTTTCTACCATCTGGAAGGTCAATAGTGATATTGTTCTTGACTTGCCACAGCTTTAGTAAAATGGATTTTTTCAGAAAACAGTAGTGGGAGTATGGTAGAACTGGAAGTGATTCCAGAACCGCAAACGATTACGGAAAATTTAATAGGACCTAAAAATTCAATCAGTTTTGACATTCCATTAGCCACTCCGCAGATATGGTGGGTAACCTCAGACACCCGAGAGGTACTCCGGTAGCCTCAAGGACGGTGACAGGGAGGTTCTTGTTTACCCAGGCTTGACACTACTGTTGTTCCAGACTATGAGACCTGGCAGGAGGTTAAGTATAGCGTCGTTCTAAACTAGGTTTAGAAGTGTACGTATATATTATTCTGCCAGAGGGTTGTCGTAGTCAGTGGGAGCAGCGGAAGCATAGTGGGCAAGTAGCTTATGTCTATTTATAGGCTTGAGCAGATATAGCGGAGATAAGATCATCTAATTTTTGATGTGACAGTCATGGGTTTTGACTTCATCAGAATAGGGGATGGATCTGTTAAGAAGATAGTAAGGTGTGATGTCCTGGTATTTGGATAACATACACAAAGTAGGAAGTAAAATTCCTATACTATGATCGGTTGTACTTTGGTCGTCACACATTTGTTTCTCCACAAAGGATATGGATATAATATCAGACATTCTGGTTACTAGATCTATGGTTTTAGATCTAGAATTGGGTAGTTTCCCAATCTGGGTACTTTGACAGTATTCTAATGGTATTTTAGAATAGATGACTCCTGGCACGGTGGTGTACCTGCAGGTGATGGAGTCACCCTCTCTAAAGGTGTCTTACAGACTAAAGGGGAGAGGAATGTGCATGATTGGCAGATCACTTGCTTAGGCAATTGAGTCAATCATGAGATGTCAAGTGCCACACCAGATGTTGTTTATGCACTAGATATAATAAGTTGATATTAATCCAAACCTGAAGAAACATAAGGAAGAAGTTTTAGGAAATAAGTGCATGTTCTACGGATTTGATGACGGTAGCCTCCTTCGGGAGACGGTTATCATTCCAGGCTTCAAAGGTGACATGGATGACAGAGTGATTGTCAAAGTTATAGTTTTCCGTCTGACAAGGGACAGTATTATGGATAGGTAGTCCAAGAAGATACTGTGGGAGGCATGGTGCTGAATACTGATTAGGTTCAGTTGACGATACAGTCTAAGAAGTTTGCTGGGGTTCAGTTGACGATACGGTCTAAGAAGTTTGCTGGATTTGGAGTTCATTTATGAACTGGGTCCCATCAGATATCCAGATATATTCTAAGACGGGTGTTGCTCATTTCGGGAGATGGTTTTCTCAGCGAACTTGAGACGAAGAGAGACATAGAAAGAAACATCAGGGCGGATCCACTCACTCAGGCTATTTCTCGAACACAATAGACATCGCAATAATTAGCCTTAAGTGCAAGTGGGGGATTGTTGGATATAGTGCCCTCAAAGTCAATTATTGGATCGCAGGTACGTGATTGCAATGATTGAGGGAGGACCTATACCGATATGACAGTCTTGCTCGAGATGATAGTATGCTATCTGGTTTGTCTTTATCATCGTATACATGCTTTAGTTCACTATTGCATGTTGATAGAGCCCATAAGATTCTTTCTTGACTACCAGCAGTATGATGGCGATCATATACGTGGGAGCTACGGTCTATAAGCACATCCTTAAAGTGTCCCTAGTCGTGGGAGTTTCAAGGCAGGGCATCGATACTCCAGTGTAGACTAGTGTATACAGTCGAGACCCCGATGAGGGATGGTGGCCGGTCTCACTAGCCATTGGTGTCAGTTGGTTCACCTAAGATGTATACAGGTGCTCATTGCGTTATGAGCACACCGGACTGGACTCGCCGGGAACATGCTAAGTTGGTATTATACATATCGTCAGATAGCAGTTCCCAGGTGACATGTGTACAGGTTAGTCTGTCGACCTGAGATCATCATTTGTCTTGTGTGAGTTCCCACTGTGCTTTGATTACTATCCTACCACGGCTCAAAGGAGTCGTGCAAATAGGTTTTAGTTGGGTACAGTCCCGAGCCACATGGAGGCAGTGAGCGGATCATCGGGGATTCATCTCTCCCGGTATTGGGGGTGAGATCGCGCTGTGTTTAGGAGAGCCATTACATGAAATCCCTGGCCAGGGTAATCGAGATTTACTGGTAGGTATTCCAATAGTATCTCAGGGTGTTCTGGGCTTCTCTCTTTGACACGACTTATACAGCTATTGAGGGTCTGACGTTTACCAGCCCCTAGGCCATATATGCGATACTAATAGACGAACGGACCATACTGTACGGATATTGTCATTGTCAGGCTCAGTAGGGTTTTAGGATGAGTTCGCTCGTCAGCTTCCCTTCGAATCAATACATAGGCAACCGTTACGTACAGCTAGTACCTCTAACATGCTAGTGGTTATACCCAGTGCCAGTGTATTGATGAGTCATTAGAGTCCCCCACAGATAGTTTCCCAAGTTCGGGAAACGTTATAGATGCCGTATGGTTTTATGGCAGGGTTCGGAAAATGCACGTGCGTTTACGCACGTGTCATATTTCGGGCAGATAATACTGGTGGGCTTTGGTTTAAGCCGGATCCGAGTATTATACTGTGTAGATATAATATCTTTGTTTCTGTTGCAATTGTATTCGATCGTAATACAAATGTGGGTATGTTTATACTGTTATGGGGTTATCCTGAAATTCGTTTCGGGGTCGCTTTTGGATGTTGCCAGTTTTCTATCACCCGTCTTTAACATTCGGTTAAAGACGGATTTATTTTTTCTTGAGGTGAGTCATGAGTGTGGAAGATTCTAGAAGTTTCTAGATGAGGTGACTAGGTTCATGAATCATTGGTTGCATTAAATGAAATGTTGATGTGTTGTTATGACTCATTTTGCATTAATTGTTTCATTTAATGTTAAGCAAGGTGTTCTTTTGACTCTTCCTTTTCATTTAGTGCTTAGGGTTACCCTCCCTTCTCCTACACTCACCCCCTACCTCATAAGTGGCCGGCCCCTTCATTGTGAAGGTAAGGATTGATTCATTTGAAAAAAGATATATGAAATTTGGTTCATGGAAATTAGTATGTTCATTTCCCATTTAACCGATTCCAAAAGGCAACTTCATTAACCGTTCGTCCCTGGCTTTGGACGAAGTAAGACTAAGTGTTCTACTCGTTCTCTACATCAATCTTGGTCATCTCTTTTGGCAAACTTGATGATCGAGTTGCCTCGGTTCAGAGGCGGGAGCCCGTTTAAAGATCCGTTGATGTGGTACCAGCTGGACGAGAAGACTGGAGATCGAGCGAGATCGGAGCAGCCGCAACAAAGCGTGGGATGATGGTTAAAGACCGAAGGACTCGGATCGTTCAGTATAACATTTCTACCCACTTTACAGTTTGTTAGTTTAGCGTT